>OZ010799.1:203248058-204695558 GCA_963932465.1 Maratus speciosus
TACATCTGTTATTACTCAGTCCTCACAAGATGGACAAATAAAAACTTATTCATCATGGGCTTTAAATCCCACACAGACATCATGGGCATATATGCCGCATGTGATCCATAGCTGCATGTCTGAAACAGCATCAATACTGCGTAAGAAGCAGTGTCAGCTCTCCTTTGTTGAGGAAGTCATACCGCTGGTACCAGCGATTTCACCAACATATATCCTACTGAGGGGAGGCTTCTTTTGAGTTTTCTGCAAGGACTTTTTGAAGGATTTTTTTTTTCTAGAAAAGATTTGTTGGAGGATTGTTCAGATGACATTAAACAGATATTTTACAAATTTGTGAATCTGAAGATTCACTTGCTATATTTCCAATGTGGACATAAGGTGTCCATATTGGGAATCTGGCATGGTTTTACTAAATCTTGTAATAAATAAACAAAGAAAACATTTTTAAGCAATATATGCAATAGCAATCGAAAATATGTTTTATTAGCTTTCTAAAACACTCCACTTTTAAATATTTAGTAATTTTACCATATCTAATAAGAATTTAAACTTACCTGTAATTACGATCAGCACACCACGAAACAACAAATTTCATTCCAAATGGCGAACAGCGCGCTTTTTTGTACTTCCCAGGCTTAATTATCTTTTCAGCTGCTTTTCTTCAAGGACATGTAGCGCCATTTCTCTATCAAAATTGTACTTTTAAAGATATTAGGGGTGTCCATATTGAGAGCACTGTCCATATTGGGTACAAGTACCTTAGTTTTTCGTGATGGTTGCTATAATTGTACTGATTGTTGTATAGTGCAGTGGTCGCTTCACACGTACTAATTGAATGTGAAAATTTTGTTATTTTTTAATATCAAAATTAAAAGATAAATAACAAAAACTTAATATTTAATAACTGGTTTTTTTTGTTTTGTTTTTAAACTAAAATTGTAATTTTTGTGATTTATTTATTTATTTTTCGAGTTAAAGATGTATTCATTTTTGCCTATATTTTATCTAAAACTTAGTATGGTAGTATAACTTAGTATAATAGTAATACTTTTTAATATACAATACTTTGTCATTTTTTTTTTCAATTTTAATGTAAATAGAATAAACATATGTATATTTATAACATTATCTTCAGTTTTCAATTAAAAAATCATCAAGTTTTATTTTACTAGTATGAACATTGATAAAATGTTATAACTTTTTATATTTCATTAAAAGAAATATTCTTTTGTTAAAGTTTATGTGTCACTTCGAAAATAAAATATAAATAAAAATCTCTTCATATATGTGTTATGAATTAGAATAAAGAAGTGAACTTTAGATAATTTTACGTCCATTAATTTTTCTTTTGTACAGTTCCTAAGCATTCAGAAAACTTCTTTCCTTCGTTATTATAAGCTATTGAATCCGGCTTATCTTTATGTTTATATATCTTTTGAAAATAACATAAAAAATGCATATGAAGACGACATTGAATATCAATAGCTACTAAGAGGAAGATGAGATTATTATATTACATAACAGGATATTCTTTACTTTGAAAGTTAAACAATTTAATGAAGATAAAATAGCTAAGAAATACAAAAAATATAAACTTTAAAGAAATATGTAAAATTTCTTATTTTTTAAATATATTGCTTAAAGTTATTAATTTATTGTAAAACATTTCTTACTTTTAAACTAAAAATAACATTTTTTAATAGTTTCACAATATAGTTTTTTATAGTTCACATAGTTTCAAAAAGTTTGATCATTGTTAGTATAGTCCTTACATTTACATGCACTGCGCTATATTTACTCTATTTATACTCAAACAATAAATAATTTTTTTAATTTTTTTTAATCCTCCAATAAAAGAAACAATAACAATAGAAAACACAAAAACATACAATTTAATTATAAAACTTTTGCATTCTTCCATTATGAAAGTTTACATAATATATTAAAAATATTTTTGTAAAATACTCTGTTATATTTTATAAGCCAAAAAATGAAATATTGACATATTAAAAAATTGCAAATGACGTATTTAAAAAAGTCGACGTATTTAAAAATGGCATTAGCAAAGACATTCATAATATTTTAAAATGTATATTATTTAACATAAAGTATGGAAATTTTGCTTTTTTTAGTATTCATGTTTGATTTTGAAATAAATATAAAAAGTCCACCCACACTAGTTCACTGTACCAGTAGTGGGCACTTGTCAATTGCTTTAGAATATTTCCGCCTTAATTTAAGTTCTACGACAGTGTAGCAGAAGTCTCTCTCTCTTTTTCTTTTCTTTTTTTTTGAGGGGGGGGGGGGGTTCTGTATGTTTTTAATTTTATTGTTTTCTTTTCAAAACAGTGAGATGTTTGTTATTTATTGGTTTCATTTTTATTATTTTACATCATTTTAACTTCTAAGAAATACAGAGAATGTACGTGGTAAAAAAAAAAGTAAACACCCCCTACTGACTCCTCAACAAATTATCGTAGAAGAAAGTTACTGGTACCGAACGATTGCAAATAAAGTCTAATTTTAAATCATGTATATAAAAATTGCTTAGGGGGCATATACAAATTAAAACGATCCATAACTTTGTTTTCTTCAATAGCAGTACACCATTCTGACAGCATAAAAGAACTCTACACCCTTCAATTAGTCTAAAAACAAATTTTTATGCAATTCGTACCATAAGTTTCCGAGAAATTAATTATTTTAAAACGAGCGTATTTTAAGGTCTGTATCCAAACTGAAGTTCGGTACTCGATTGTTAACCGAGAGAGCTCCCTTCTTGATCAAGGTACCTTAAGCAATCAATTAAACCTGTTAGATTACATGATAGCATAAGAAATTTCAAAATATTTAGTCACTTGTACTATTGACGGCCTCTTAAACCATCATTTTGCCACTTTTTAAGTATAATTTGAAAGCAACTTGGGAAAAAAAATGTCAAATTTTGGATTTTCATAAAGCAGGACTTACTAAATCTGAATCCATCAAAAAAATTGTAGGTTGCAATTCATAATTTTTTTTAATATTAATTTCATAATTGATAATTCATATCAGAAAATTATAAAAACTGCAAATTCAACGTATTTCAACGCAAATTCAACGTATGTTTGGGTATATTAGTATTATTGCTACACAAAAAATTAAAACATTAGGATCATAATTTCAGAAGTTATAAATAAAAATATGAAAATGTAATTTAACATCAGAAGCACTAAATTTTGAATGTTTAAAATTAAAAAACTTATCATTCAAATGACTTGAAATTTGGTGTCTAGGTGCAGCCATAGATTTGAAATATCTCGTTAAAATTGGGTATTGCCATTGAAAAAAATGAAGTTTGGATTCGTTTTAATATGTAGATAGCTCCCTAAGCGAAATTTATATACGTCATTTAAAAGTAGATGTTATAACCAGTCGTTTGGTACCAGTAACTTTCGTCTACAATAATTTGTTGAGGAGTTAGTAGGTGGTGTTTATTTTTTTTTCCACGACTGTACATTGAAATGTGAAATATATAAGAAACTGATAATTTCTCGACAATAGTTTTTAACTTATGCTAGGAGAAAATAATTAGAAGCATCTACAACAATATAGACGACATTATTATGAATAGCTCTTTACAAATTCTTGCTTTTGCTGATGACGCTGACTTAATAGCAAGAAATAAGGAAAATCGATTAAAAAAATTCCCTTCCGGCCCGGCCTACAGGCAGAGGTAGATTTCGAAGTCAAATATACTAATTTCACAAACAAAAAATAAATCATGATTACAGATAAATCCACTTTACACAATTTTATCTGGCCGCTTTTGACGAGTTTTTATTTCATTTTTATATAATAGCTGGTTATCAGAATAATGTTAGGGCGGTATTAAAAAAAAATATTTTTCCATGCTCAACAACTCGAACTTTTCTGGCATAATTCCAGATTCATTTTTAATTAAAAAAAAAATATTTGAAACTTGATGACGTGATTTTTGAAGAGATTTATAAACGACCTGTGTTTTTATTTTTTGTTCAATTAATTAAAACTTGATATATAAACAATTATTTTCTCAGAAGGACAATATTTTACAAGGCCAACACAATCGCTTCGGGAAATTCCGTTCAAAATGCCCACTTTGATATCATTTTTTGAAATATATTCTGCCTCTATTAAAAAATCGATCATTACGGTACATTATATAGTTTCTGAATAAGCGAATCTACCAATCAAATGCGTTTGAGAGCAAAAATGAATTTAAAAATGAGTCAGAAAATAAGCAGTTTGGATTTGAGTGCACCCTTAATACAATGATTTTTCCAACACAATCCGCTTCGGTAAATTCGGTTCAAAATGCCCTTTTTAACAGCATTTTTAAAAATATATTCTGCCTCTATTAAAAATTCGACCATTACGGTACATTATATAGTTTCTGAGTAAGAAAACGTACCAATTGGAAGCCTTTGAGAGAAAAAATGAATTGCAAAATGAGCCAGAAAATAAGCAGTTTGGATTTGAATACACCCTTACTAAGATTTTATTCTTCAACAGCTATGTATTTCTAATTTTTTTTTTTTCTGTAAGAATTGGTCCTATCCAAAACTTGTCTGTGTAGATGTTGTAGACAATATTAAGAAGATATATGATAAATTCATGGGGATTTTATATCTTTTGAATTGACGGAGATATGGATTTTTTTCTTCTTCAAACCCCCTTTTGGTTTTCGTTTTTAATTTTTTTGCGGTACGAATTGGTCCTATCAAAAACTTGTGAACATAAAAGTTGTAGATAATGTTAAGGAGGTTCATGATACAATTAATTTAATTTGATATCTTGAGAATTGACGAAGTTATGAATTTTTTTCTCCCAAAAACCCTATTTTTTGCGCCCCTTGAGCCCATTTTTAACTTTATCAAAATCTGCGATACATAAATTTTTGGCCCTATTTTTAGAAGTAATAAAAACATTAAACTGATTTGATATGTGCAAAAATTAAGAAGTTATGGGGGGTTTTCTGTTTTCACAAAACCCCTCCCTATTTCCATCTCCTTGGTCCGATTTTGCCCATTAACGAACTTGACCGAGATTTTATGCCCATTGATTTTATGTTTTAGTTTGGAATTGATTGGTGCAGAATTACGAAAGTTATCGTGTCCAGAAGAAAGTGATATATATATATATATATATATATAGATAGATAGATAAAGTTTTTTACTGAGGGTGGTTTTGGGTTCTAGGGATCATGATCGGCGTAGATCTGCAAAACAATTTCAGAAATTCCAACATAGGACCGATCCCAATAGGTAGTATTTCATACGAAATCTACCTAAAAGCCAATAAACTCGAAATAGTAGTCAAAACAGCTCTTTGTTCCTTAGAGGGAAGGGGGAAATTCACGAAAATTGTATACAGGAGTCACAGACAACAGCATCTTTAGTCATATAGAATTAATTACAATTAAAAGAGGTATCAGAGTTTAAACATTTAGGATCTATGATCCCTTGTGATAATCTGGCGGAAACCGAGGTTGAAGCTCGATTTATAGCACTAAATAAATGCTTTTCTTCTCTTCGAAATATTTTTTAATCATATTTAATTTCCCGAGAAATCTATACTTAACTTTACGAAACAGTTATAAAGGCTATATCAATCTTCGGTGTTGAGACCTAGAACGTAACACAAAGAAATCACAAGTTATTCATTACTTTTGAAAGGAAGACCTCAAGACAAATTTTCGGACTTGTTAAAGAGGTAAATGTATGGCTAATCAGATCTAATATGGAAATGGAACGCATTTATAAGGGAAAGGAAACTGTAAATATCCGTAAAACAAGAGGAATGCTGTGTGTCAGGCCATTTAATTAGAATGAATTATAACAGAAATAAAGGGTGTTTTTCTAGAGGTATACAAATTTAAAACGAAATATAAAACATAAAAATAATGTTAATTGATATGATATAGGTTTTATTAAATAAATAATTTTATGCCATTAAGGTTTTAAATTGATTTTCTGCATATGGGCACCGATAATGGCTCGAATGAAGAGCAATCTGGAAGTTCAATCTTCAACCACTTTATTGAGCATTTGGGGCGGTACATCAGTAATAACGCAGTTGATTAAGTTGAGAGTTAACGAAAAGTGATTTCCAAGTGGTCCAAGGTCTGCGGTTTATCGGCGTAAACCAGCGACTTCACATATCCCCACAGAAAATAATCCATTCATTTCTGATCACATAACCGTGGATGCCAGTCCGCTGGTCCATTACGCGAAATCATTCGCTCGTCGAATGTCTCCCGAAATAAATTGATCGTGGTTTCCACAATTTGTAAGTTTGTACTGGTGTCAGTCTACTCATGGTGAAATGCTAAAACATATTGAGCACAAATCATCTGTCAGCTGTCAGATTGACTGTGACTAGCAATAGTGTTGCCAATTTCAAAAACACACCTTTGAAAAAAAAAAACTTTGCAAAGAACATTTTTGATGGAAAATTAAAAGGGAAAAGGAGTGTTATTCGAAACATAAAGTGATTTTTGGAAGATGGCTTAAAATATCATGGACAAAAATGTAGCTATATAATTTAAATTAAAGGCCGGGGATCGACCTGGCAAACGTCAGGTGTTAAATTTATTGTGACTATAAATAGTGTTGCCAATTTCAAAACCACACTTCTAACTAAAACACCCTTTCAAAGAACATACATAATAGGAAGGTAAAAAGAAAATGTTGTGTTGGAAGACACAGTAAGAGATGGTTGGAAAAGGGTTAGAAACATCTTCGAAAAATCAAAGCTATAGATTATAAAAGGGTGGGGATCAATAGGACTGACGAGGTATATTAAGGGAGGCTTCAATTATTCAGGGGTTGTAGAGTCATTCTGTATGTTGCATATTAATTTCATTGGAATTCCATCATAGGCGAATTATGTTCAAGTTGTTGCCATGAATATGTTTTATTCTATATAAAAATTATACAAAGCAACAATAGATTACATATGTCGTTGAGTTGTATATATTTTTTTAAATTATTGCAAAATTTTAAATGTTGTTTATATCTTCAAACTTTTATTTAATGAATTAAAACGCCCATGTTTTAACTTGGATTTGTATATTTGTTTCTACAATTTCATCAGAAGTTTCATTCATGAATTCATGAACAATAATTCAATGCTTAATTTTTAAAGTTATTCGTTGCGTTATTCTTTTCAAGAATAAAATTTATTTAATAGCGTGTAAAAGAATAATCGGAGTTATGGCATTACATTATAATACATCTATAAAAGATAATAAATCCGCTTTCAGGCAGAATTTGCAGAGATAATAATTTTAATACAATAACAGTACTTCACGCTTCATCAGAAGATTTATGATACATATTTGAGATTCTTTTACAATGCGAAATCAACATTTTAATCATTTAGTACGTGTAACCCTAAAAATATTTTTTTTTTTCTTCAGAATTCTAATTAACTTACTTGAAATAATTATATCACAGCCTCCTTTTAATTCTTTTGTCTTTACTATATCGGTTGTTATTAAATCGATACAAGCCTTAAAGCTGCTACAAAAAAAATTCTGATATTTAAATGAATTATTTATTCAAGCATAAGTATATTTAACGAAATTATTAGAAATATATTTTCTTCAATGACAAATTTTAATGAAGAAAGAAAACTGCACACATTTTTGTGATATGAAAATATTCCTTCAGATAGAATATATTTTCATTTTCGATGAATAACATAAAGTAATTTTATGCTCCATCAAATATACTCAAAGGTATACTGCAAAGTATTAACCAGCAAAAAAAAAAAAATCGATGTTTCAAACTTTTAAAGCCTTCAAAACTTTTGAAGGTTTTTCTGGAAAAATTTTCTTTGTATGATATTTTTTGAAAACTTTAATTTTTGGCTAAAAAAGGCTGTAAGTATTTTTTAAGAAACTTTAAATGAATTCTGTCGCCATACCTTATTTAACGCTATTTAAAGGATGACCAAGTTAAAGATTTGATCCAAAATTCTTTTTGACATTTAAACACACAATTATGTCACACAGTATAACGTCTTTGAAAAAAGATTAGAATGTTTCATTTCAAAAATTTGCTGTATTATGATATTCTAAAAAATCTTTTTGACAACCCTCTAAAAAGTGAATATATTAAATTTATGATTCATATTTTTTTGTGACTTTTTAAGAAATGGTTCATTCAGATAAAAAAATGTCTCAGGAACAGAAAAAAGATAACAATGTTTGCTTTCACGGACGTTGGACAAGGCAAATGAAGAAAGCAAAGCTATAGATTATAAATTAATAGCCGATATTCGAACGATCTGTCGAGGTGTATTAAGGGAGGCCATAATTATTCAGGGATTGTAAAGGAATTATGTATGTCTGTATACGTGGAAGTCAAGTTTCATTTTAAAGTACACAGTATAAATAAAGTATGTTACATATTAAATTCATTCGGGTTGTATCATAGGTAAGTTATGTTCGAGTGGCTGACACATTATGTTGTATATAAAAATTATGCAAATGAACAACGTACTACAGATATCGTTGCATTGTATAGGTTTTTAAAAAATTGTTAGAGAATTTTAAATTATTAGGCGAATTAAGTTCAAGTTGTTGATATGGATATATTTTATTGTATATAAAAATTATACAAAGCAACAATAGATTACATATGTCGTTGAGTTGTATAGATTTTTTTTAATTATTGCAAAATTTTAAATGTTGTTTAATTCTTTAATCTTTTATTGAATGAATTAAGAACCATGTTTGACTTGGATTTGTATATTTGTTTTTAAAATTTCCTCAGAACATGCATTCATGCGCGCAAGAAGAATATTTCAATGTTTAACTTTTCAAATGATTCACTGCATTATTATTTTCAAGAATATATTTATTTAGTAGCGTGTAAAAGAATAATCTCAATTATGGTATTACATTATATATCTATGAAAAATATAAATTTCGCTTTCAACCATAATTCACATAGATTATACTTTTCATACAATAATAGTATTTCACGTTTCATCAGAAGCTATAAGATAAAGATTTCAGATTTTTTTTACAATGTGAAATCAAATCAACCCTTTAATCTTTCGATATGTGTAACCCTTATATTTTTTCCTCGGAACTTTAATTAATTTATTTGAAATAAATATATTATAATCTCATTTAAATTATTTTGTTTTTACTATATCGGTTATTATAAATCGATTGATGCCTTAAAGCAGCGACAAAAATAAAATATCTTATGATGTATAAATCGATGATTTATTCATGCATAAGTATATTTAACAAAATTCTTAGAAATATGTTTTCTTCAATTACAAATTTTTATAAAGTATGAAAACTGCATAATTTTTTCTGATGTGAAAGTATTCCTTTGGACAGTTAAATTTTGATTTTCGATGAATAACATAAAGTAATTTTATGCTCCATCAAATATGCTCAATGTTATTCCGTAAAGTATTAACCAGCAAAAAAAATCGATGTTTCAAATTTTTATATCCTTCAAAACTTTCGAAGGTTTTCTTTAAAGAAATGACTTTGTATGATATTTTTTTGAAACTTAAATTTTTGGCTTAAAAAATATTTAATTTTTTATTTAATAAGTTTAAATAAATTCTGTCGTCACGCTTTACTTAATGCTACTTAAAGGATGAACGTGTTAAAGATGTGATCAAAAATTCTTTCTGACATTTAAACACACGATATTTCACACATTAAAATGTCTTTAAAAAAAGATTAGAATGTTTCATTTAAAAATTTCTGTATTGTAGTCTTCTAAAAATTCTTTCTGACACCCCATTAAAAGATGAGTATATTAAATTCGTGCTGCAATGTTTTTAAAGAATTTTATACTAATGATTCACACAAATAAAGAAATGCCTTAGGAACAAGAAAATATTACAACGTATCATTAAAATATGAATAATATACTAATGACAAAAGCTTATTTATGATGTGAACTGGAAATATTTATGAAATGCAAATATTTCCTTAGAAAATAATAATACATAAATAGTTGGTACAGTACTTTGTAAAAAAAATCATGTGATATAAATTAAAGAAAATTTATATCTTGCACTTCTGTCACATCTTACAATTAAAAAAAATATATATTCATTCAAATAAAGAAATGCCTCAGGAACAGAAAAAACTTTATAACGTTTCATTAAAATATGAACAATATACTGATGAGAATAGCTTATTTATGATGGCGTTTGTACATATTTATGAAATGTAAATATTTCTTTAGATGCTAAGAATAATAATATTGAAAATGTTGGTACATTACTTTATAAAAAATATCATGTGATATAAATTTAAAAAAAATTATATCTTACACTTGTATGACATATTACACTGTTAAACAAATGTTTCATTCAAATAAAGAAATACCCTAATAACAGGAAAAAGATTACAAGGTTTCATTAAAATATGAACAATATACTAATGACAATAGCTTATTTATGAGGGTCACTGTACATATTTATGAAATGTAAATATTTGCTTAGATGATAATAATAAAGAAAAAGTTGGTACAGTACTTTGTAAAAAAAATTCATGGGGTAAAAATTAAAGAAAATATAAATCTTACACTACTGTTTTGTATTGCGCAATTTGAAGTTATTTCAGCTGTCAGAATATACAATGTAAGCCAGATTCATCGGGTTACAAAACATTGTATATTGAAAGGTATACGGCCTTCAAAGACCATGATTTCGAGTACGCTGGGTTTAATTTGCATGTCATGTTTGTAGCAGGTTTATGGCTCATGAAGATATTCTATTTTGCGTTGCGAATGAGGACTTTTCAACCTATAAGTGTGTGTGTGTGGGGGGGGGGGGGAACCAGAATCGGTATCGTCCAGGTGGTTCAGTTGGTGCAATGTTGGAGCGCTATACCAATTTGCTGGATCAAGACCTGTTTTGGACACTTTTTCACCTTGTTGGCTAAACGCCTAGTTAGCAATGAAACATTTGATGCAATTAAAATATTCAAAGAGACTTCACATTTTGACATCTTGATTTCGTCTTTAAATTGTGATATATATCAACTTTCTAATTGAAAAAATATTATGCATGAACAACATCATCAAAACATTTTCTTGGTGTTGTGGGGTGAATAATTCTCCCCACAAACTGAAAACGCCCTCTACAATTAAAAACAGACAAATGTTTCTTAATCTAGGAAAATATAATACAGTATAAACTCGAAAATTCGTCGGGGCCGAGGCTAAGACGAATTTTGAAAATTTTGAATTTCTGAAAGCATATCAAAAATACTTCCACTATTCTTAATAGTACATTAAGTCAATTCATAGCAAAGTGATATTTATATAAGTAAAAGAGAAAATAATAAAAAAAAAGACTTACTTTAATTGATTTTTTTCTCTGTTAACAAGAAAAAATCTCATACACAATGCAGTTATTTCTTCTGGTTTAATTTTCGAAATATCAATATAAATTTTATTTGCTTCAATTTTTTCGTCAGTTCTTTAACATGTTTTTCTTAGGTTTTATACAAGAAAAGAATATCGATTTTGGAAATGCAGTCTTGTTTCTCTAAAGCAAATATGAATTTTACCGTCAAATTTATGCACTTTTTCAGTGACATCTCTTCTTCTGTCGGCTCCTGGTCTTCGTACCACTGAGGTGCTACCATCGTTATCGGCGGCTATATTTAGCGTTGCGTCAGCGATGACGCTTTTCGTTAATCCATCGCTTTCGATCTCGAAGATTTTAATTTGTAAATAATTGCTATTTTTATTTTTCCCGTAAGCTGGAAGTGTAAAATAAAAATGAGAGGAGAAGATGAATTTAATGCCAGATTTTTGAAGTTACCGGATTTCGGAATGACGGATTTTTGAGGTCATACTGTATTACAGTGAACAAAAATATCGAACAACCTCCTCCGTGTTACCCACCATTTCAAAAAGAGTTTCTTAGCCGTTAGAAACCTAAGACACCAGTCTATATTCGAGATTTAAATTCTCATTTATAAAACATAGATTCATTTGTCAGTTTTCGAAAAAGTTTCAGAGTAGTTCTGAGAATGTATTAATTATTTTTTTAATTCGGAATTTTATTTTTAAGATGCTATCGATTATCAACTAAATATTTTCACGTTCATCAAAAATGTTTTATAGCTAAGCATGATAAATTAACAGATTTAACATTAACGTTTAAATTAACATTATTTTGTAGCAAATCTTGCATGTCTAAATCCAGTGACGCAGCGGAAATGTTTTATTGAGAATTGCTAGCATCCTAAGCACCGATATTTTGATTTGAGAAAACTGATTAATACACTATAAAAACTACTCGAAAACGTTTCCGAAGAAAGCAACAGAAAAACAATATTTTTATATATAACTTCTTTAAATATAGAAAATATATTTGTTTCTGAGGTTTCTGAAGATAAAGCACGCTTTTCGGAACCCTGTGTAACTCGGGATATTTTTATTTTCATTCGCCGTTATATTATATTTTTTGTAGGTTACGAAATATTTGCCTCTTTTTACAATGTAGTAAAGATTCCTCTAAATCAGGCCCCCCCCACCCCCCACCCCTGGTGCTTCACCATTGGCAACCAAACATTTTAACACAACAATTATCAAACACAACCAAACATTTTATAGGGATTTTTTTGAATGTCCAGATGCATCCTACACTGTAAAAAAAAAAAAAAAAGGACTGAAAAATGTAGATTCTACTGGCAATCGAGACGCCAGTACTATTTCCGTATTTTAACGGAAATTCCCCACTATAAATTCCAGAAATCCGTATTTTTACGGAAAATTTCCCCCATAAATTGCAGAATATTTTCCGTTTTTCTGAAATTTATGGGGGATAATTTCCGTTAAAATACGGAAATAGTACTGGCGTCTCGATTGCCAGTAGAATCTCCGTTTTTTAGTACTTTTTTCTTAAACAGTTTATTTGGCCGAAATGTTTGTAGCGAGAAATTTTTAACACCTAAGTTTATTTTTTATTTTATTTCTTTTATACTGACTATCTACTTTTTATGAGGTTTTTCGAATTTTATATTATTTATATATATTGTTTTCCAAGAACCATAAAACTTTAGTTTTTAAAACGCAAAAACGCCTTTTTTCAACATCCCTAATCGTGCAATAAAAGAAAAAAAAATGTAAACTATCCTGAAACCATTTTGTAAAGTATAGCTTTGTAAAGCAGATATTCTCGTGATGTCACGAAAAATAGAAAGTTAACACCCTTTAAATTGAGATTTTGCATGACTGGCTTAAAATGCATCTTTGAACTTCTTTTTTATGTTTTTGGATTGATGTAGAAAAGATAGCTATGAAAAATTCAAATTTATTTTAAATACATTACGTGTAACGTAGTCAAATTCTGTAAAAATTTATTAACATTTTCGTTAAATATACAGGTATTTATTTTCGTATGATGACTAGTTTTTATTTAAATCTACTTTTCATAAAGTAAAAATGTGCTAAAATTTTAGTGGAGTGTTAGATTTTGGCGAAATTTTACGATAAAAATAATTTAGCACGTGATTCTGAATTTTAAAATAGCTCAGGTTAATTTCTTTATTATTATTATTTTTTTTATCCAGCGCGCAATTTTAATATTTTTTTCACGTATCTCTTGAAAGATTTTAATTAATATCTCTGGCTCTTTGAATTTCATATTATGTATATAAATTGTTTTTTTGGATACCATAAAAGTTTAGTTTTTAAAACACAAACAGCTTGTTTCAGCATCCCCAATCGTGCAAAAAATGCAAAAAAAAAAAAAAAAAATAATCTTAAACCATCTAGAAACCATTTCGTAAAATATAGCTTTGTAAAGCAGATATTCTCGTGATGTCACGGAAAATAGAAAGTTAACACCCTTTAAATTGAGATTTTGCATGACTTGCATAAAATGCAGCTTTGAGCTTCTTCTCTATGTTTTTGCATTAATATAGAAAAGATAGCTATGAAAAATTCAAATTGATTTGAAATACATTACGTTTATCGTAGTAAAAATCTGTAAAATTTATTAATGTTTTTGATAAATATACAGGTATTTATTTTCTTATCGTGACTAGTTTTTATGTATAATCTGCTTTTAAAAAAGTAAAAGGGTGCTTAATTTTCAGTCGAGGGTTAGATTTTGTAGAAATATTGCGCGAAATAAAATTAACAGGTATGCCGAAAGTATTTTTTTTTTTTAAGTTAAAGCCTACAGATGTTTATCTAGCTCTAGCTTTTTATCTCTATGCCAATGTGTCATCTACGTGATGTAGAACATTTTCATTATTTAAAACTGGTAATATAAAATGCAAAGGAGGTAAATTTATGAGTTTGCGTTAATTAAGGTTCGCTTATCTATTTTCTTAATATATATCATTCGCATATATAATAAATGTTTTATTAAGATGACAATAAAGAAGTTGGAAATAAATGGAAATCGTTCGATAGATTCGAACTGTATTGCTCTTTGCAATATGTTTATACGATGTCTAAACCTTAAACGCAGGAATTATTCTTTTACAAATGCGTTTTTTATACTTATATTAAGGATTTGACAACATAAATTTTATGATAGATTTTTAACTTTATTTCGTTGCATATTTTTGTAATTTTTACATCATTAACATTTCTATATAAATATAGTGGGTGCTTAGAACTTAATTTACTTATTAAAAGTTGAATAAAATGTGATGCAGATATGCATCACTATGTATTTAAGGGTTAAACGGAATGGCTTCATCTATAACTACAGTATATAAAAATAATAAAGAAAGTATAAACAAGAAATAATAAATAAACTCTCATGCTTCGTGCAAGAATCATATAACTACATTTTGTTATCAGAAAGCATCAGTAGCATAAAACTTAATGTGGTAATGTGTAACTAAGGTAATGCAATTTTGTAAATATACTACTAAATGGAAATACTGAAGGACGTACCCTTCAGATCAAAACACATTTCAATTGTTCCTCCAAGTGTATATCGTCTATCCTAATCTATTTATGTTAGAATGCTAAATTCAGCTTTAGACTAACACTCTGCATGCGAGAGACTGTGATCACAGCCCTGAATAAAACATACCTTAAAAGAGGGAAACTATAAATCAGCTGTGTAATTATTGTTCCAAATTTATACCAGAAAATTTTGAGTTGAAATTTTATATAATTTATTCACGAAAATCTATTTTTATATGAACCAAAAGTAACTGTACCAATTTTCAGGTGAGAATATTGATTTTCTGGGTAAAAAATAGACTATATTTGACAATACTGCTGACAAGTTATCGGGTTATTCTTATTGTGATCATGAGCTTTCACATGTTGACAGACTCAGAGGACAATTGTCTGATAAAAAACGCATTCGTACTTTTTATATGCCGATCAGTGTTTCCGATGCAGGTAATTAAGTTGATTTGCATGCACAATATGTGGATTTGTAAAGTATATATTCAAAATCAATGAAAATGTCAACCGCCTACCATTATAAGCAATTTATGTTCACACAAAGAAGCCGAAAAATAAGTTTATATGTTAATCACGCTACTATTCAGTTCTGAAGATCACCTTTTAGAGAGAATTTTCGTATCGAGATTTTAAAGTTTTCTTTTGTTTTTTGTATTTTTTGCATCCTCGAAGAAACTGTAGATTGTCGACCTAATACGATTTCGTGATATTCAAAATACTTACAATCTTTTTTTATTGTGTTGAAACTAATGCTATTATAAAAGTTAAACTTGTTTTTGTTGAAACCCGGGAAACAATTTTTCTTGAGAAGAAAGTAATATATTTGAAGAAATCGAGATTATTCGACTGATTTCCTTCACTTTTTTAAAAAGAAATATAATCTTTTTTTTCTGGATCTTATATTATCGAAAAGTATAATTTTCATTGTTTAAATATATTTTCGAGCTTCCAAATCGTAAAAAAAGACAAGAAATTACATTTTTTGTTGGTATAAGCTCTAATTTAATGCTCTTTTATAATTTGGAGGTACAAATTCTCTCATAGGCTTGTGACAATTCTCTCGACTGGAAAATCATGACCTGAACCTGAAGGTACACCCCGTCCTACAAGGAGTATTATTTAGATTTTATTTGGTTTTTTTTTTTCACACACACTAATTTAAATATATGAATCAAATGTAAATATATATATATATATATATATAATGCAAAATGTCCGAAGATAATATATCATTTCTTTGTAAGATTAGAATAAAAGAATCTATAAAATATCGTGAAATTTAAGTCAAAGTAGAACATCCCCTTAAAGAGTCTTGTACCTTTTAAATACGTTGGAAATTAACGAAAAACTTCAACGTTTGAATTAAACTATCTTCAAAACTTTTGATGTATAAACATGAAATTTTGCATATTGATTAAACAGATTGTGCTTTGTAATATGCTACCATTAGAAATTTATTAGCCTTTTACAGAATTTGTGTATTGTTGAAATCAAAATAGCTCTTTGTTTTACTTCAGAAGTCATTGCGAGCAAGATATCTTGGGAAAGTATGTATGGATTATCATGAAATTCGGTAAAAATACTACAGAAATATGTGTGTTTAAAATGAACTACTTTTAAATATTTACAATGATAACATTTTTAGTTATGACTATTTTTATTCATTAATATATATATATATATATATATATATATATATATTTACAATTTTTTTTATATAGTTAATGAAATAATTTTGGCCTAAGAGTAGTTCATTTTAAACACACATATATGTTTAGTATATTTACCAAATTTCATGACAATCGATACTTAATTTCTCAAGATATCCTGCGCGCAATGTTTTATGGAATAAAAAAAAAGATGCTTTCATTTCAAGAATACATAAATTCTGTAAAATGCTAATAAATTTCCAATGACAGCATATTACAAAGCATAATCTGTTTAATCAATATCCCAAATTTCATGTTTATACATAAAAAAATTTTGAAGATAGACTAATTCAAACTTTGAATTTTTTCGTTAAATTTCGTCGCGTTTAAAATGTACAAGACCCCTTAAGTTTCTCCCACATCTCCCCCACAAGAACACTCCAAGATGTAATCTAATTTACCTTCTTAAACGAAGGTGAGAATTTGACATTAGCGTACACTACTATATTTTGCTATTTTTTATGAAAGTGATCACCGTGAGCTCCAAAATGATCTTTATTCTTACGTAAAAATACTTTTTAAAATCAGGGTGAGAATTTGAAGTAAGCTTACATTAAAATTATTATTTCAGTGAAAGATAACTTTGTGAGCTCCAGAAAGATCTTTATTCTTACATAAAAAGACTTTCTTAAATCAAGGGAAGTATTTGACATTAACATACGTTAAAATTACTGTTCCAGTGAAAGAAATCTCCGTAAGTTCCAAAAAGATGTTTATTCTAGAAAAAACATCTGCAACATCTTTTGTGCAAGCTTGCACAAAAGGACTTTCTCAAATGAAGGTGAGAATTTGACACTAGCATACATGAATATATTTTACAATTTTTGTGAAAGAAATCACCGAGAGCTCAAAAATGATCTTTATTCTTACATAAAAATACTTTTTGAAATCAGGGTGAGAATTTGACGTTTGCTTACATTAAAATTATTATTTCAGTGAGAGATAACTTTGTGAGCTCCAGAAATATCTTTATTCCTTTATTCTTACATAAAAAGACTTTCTTAAATCAAGGGAAGGATTTGATATTAACATACGTTAAAATTACTATTCCAGTGAAAGAAATCTCCGTAAGTTCCAAAAAGATGTTTATTCTTACACAAAAGGACTTTCTTAAATGAAGGTGAGAATTTGACACTAGCATACATGACTACTTTTTACAATTTTTGTGAAAGAAATCACCGAGAGCTCAAAAATTAGCTTTATTTTTACATAAAAAGACTTTTTTAAATAAATGTGAGAATTTGACGTTGGTTTACATTAAAATTATTATTTATGTGGAAGATAACTTTGTTAGCTCCAACAATATCTTTATTCTTACATAAAACGACTTTCTTAAATCAAGGGGAGGATTTGACATTAACGTACATTAAAATTACTATTTCAATTAAAGAAACTTCCTTGACTCCAAAAGATCGTTAGTCTTACATAAAAAGACTTGCTTAAGTAATGGTAAGAATTTGGCATTAATGTTCATTGAAATTACTATTTCGGTGAAAGAAATCTCTGTTAGTTCCAAAAAGATCTTTATTCTTACGTAAAAAGACTTAAGTTGAGGATTTGACATTAACGTACATAAAAATTACTATTTCAGTGAAAGAAATCTCTGTGAACTCTAAAAGATCTGTATTCTTACATAAAAAAACTTACTTAAGTCAAGATGAAAATTTGACATTAGCGTACGTTAAAATTACTATTTCAATTAAAGTAACCTCCGTGAACTCCAAAAGATCTTTAGTCTTACATAAAAAGACTTTCTTAAATTAAGGTAAGAATTTGGTATTAGCGTTCATTAAAATTACTATTTCTGTGAAAGAAATCTCTGTTAGTTCCAAAAAGATCTTTATTCTTACGTAAAAAGATTTAAGTTGAGGATTTGACATTAACGTACATTAAAATTATTATTTCAGTGAAAGAAATCTCTGTGAACTCTAAAAGATCTTTATTCTTACATAAAAAACTTACTTAAGTCAAGATGAGAATTTGACATTAGCGTACATTAAAATTACTATTTCAATTAAAGTAACCTTCGTGAACTCCAAAAGCTCTTTAGTCTCACATAAAAAGACTCTCTTAAATAAAGGTAAGAATTTGGCATTAACATTCATTAAAATTACTATTTCGGTGAAAGAAATCTCTGTTAGTTCCAAAAAGATCTTTATTCTTACATAAAAAGACTTAAGTTGAGGATTTGACATTAACGTACATTAAAATTACTATTTCAGTGAAAGAAATCTCTGTGAACACTAAAAGACAAGACTTACTTATCGCTTTAAGACCCAACCCACACGATCGCGCGGGTTAGACATTCGTTTAACCTTTTGCTTCTAAGTCGTATATAATAAAAACTCAAATCGAACGATAGTTCTGGTTTACAGATAGAGTAAGGTATCATTTTTTATCAACAGGTAGCGATTGCAGTCCATGTTTTACTTTCTACAGGTATGACTAGATTTGTTTACAAATACATCGGGTCTTAAAAGGTTAAGTCAAGATGAAAATTTCACATTAAAGTACATTAAAATTAGTATTTCAGCGAAAGAAATCTCCGTGAGCTCCAAAAAGATCTTTATTCTCACATAAAGAGACTTTCTTAAGTCAAGGTGAGAATTTGACATTAACGTGCATTAAAATTTCTATTTCAGCGGAAGAAATCTCCGTGACCTCCTAAATAGATCTATATTTGTACATAAAAACTCCAATTTTATCATATTCTCAATTAACCAACCAAAATTTCACAATATGAGAATAATTTATCTAAAACCTACTGAAGACTCTTATGTAATGATACAACAGACCACGTGCAAAGCTAAATTTGCATACATTATACTCCAAATCTCATAATTTCTTTTAGCCAAAACTTCCAGCTGATGTACAGATAATTCGAAAGTATAGAATGGAGAATTTTCACTCACATAGCTTTGGGAAAAAAACACACAAAATCAACAAAAAAGAAGTCCTTATTAAACGGATATCATAATTTTTACAATAATTTGAATATTCACTTATCGGTAGGATGTACATTTTACATGTTTCGTTATTACGAGCATACACACAGCCGACACGGGATTTAAAAATTCGATAAAGGATTTTCATAAGTTATGGTTTGTGTACATCGATGTCCATGCCTATTAACTGACATGTTTAGAATATTTGCTATGTGCTATTTCCCGAAACAATATTTTTCTGTGCTATCTTTGCTGTTATTTAAGTAACTTTAATTACTTTATAATTTTGCGCATTAATTAAAACTGTTAAGTTTATATGCCATATTTTATACTATTTTGAAATACTCTTAATAACTCTATTTTGACCATACTATGACATATTTAATGATAAATGTTTGTTCATATAGAATCACACTTAAGGAACAAATTACGATACAAATTAAAAAAGATATCAAAAAGTGATTCTGCGCGGCATTTATTTTTTTCTGCTTAAATAAATAAATAAATAAATAAATAAATCATTTGAGAGAAAAGGTAAAATGCGCTATTTTTGTTGATTGATTAGTCGATTTTACTCGCATGTTTAGCCAATTTTAGTCGCTTAATGAATAAATCTGAATTTAAAAGATTGTGTTTATTTTTTAAATTGACCTTTAACTGATGTCACGTGGTCTCACAGACCCCGTTACTTCCAGCTGTAAATACTTCCACCCCTTAAAAGTGCAAATATTATTTACCCGTACAAGTACCTTCTTCTACCAGCTTGTCAAGGTCACACACAAAGCGATAATTCTGTGAGTTGATTTTAAACGTGTTATTCGTTACGCTGGGGTCTGTCAGACCACATCACATCAGTTGTGTGACAATTTGAAACTGTCGTAGAATACTCGTGATTAGTTGTATTTTATTTTTTTTTCCATTTCTTTGGTGTCTGTTTTGTGATATGATGTCGACGCAACGTCGAAAACGTTCTACTTTCCTCAGCCAGAAGGAAATAGAAGATATTATGAACAACTGGCGAGATCACGAATTTTAAGATGTTGAAAGTTCTGACAATGCAGAATTTACTGACTGAAGAGATCACGATACGAATTTTGATCTTTCCGATGGTGAAAATGTAAATATTTCTGATGGATTTAAACATAAGTTTTATTTCTGAAAGAATAGTTTAGAGAAAAACATCTTATAAGTGCATTTTATGCGAAAAGTCAGTATACATTTAATGTACACGAAAAATATGTATTGACTGCAATAATGATGTACTTTGACTCTTGCATATTCGTAGGCTAAATATTATTATTTTTTAAATAAACACTGCATTTCAATTTTCATACTTTGTTGCAACGATAATTTGTAAAAAAAAATGTACACGATTAATTTTTATGTTTAATTAGCACAATTAACAAATTACCGTTTATTTTGAGAAAATAAAATAATTTTTTCTGTACTGAAGTTAAATAATATGAATAAAATACTTTTTCATGCGATTTAATTCACATGAACCTAAGAGAAGTACAACGATATTGTTAGGACAAAATTTAAGTAAATTCGACCATTTAAGTTATTTTTTCTTATTCATTTTATTCGAGGGGTCTGAGAGACCGCATCACATCAGATGTGTGACAAATTTTAGTCACATCAGTTAAAGGTTAAAAATACAAAGTAAGTTATTATAAAATACATACATCCAAATAACGTAAATCAATCCTAAAGTAGACATATAATATTTTGGAGATGATAACCGATTTCAGATTGAAGCCCAAACTCAGTTATACAATTAAAAATTGAACTAAATGGAAGCTTGTCAGTCAGAGTAATAGAAAAATCAATAAATGTTTTTCTACTATATTTGCGCTCTGTTAATAAAGTAACTTGTATTAATTCACACTTTCGCGCATAAAGATTACTTAAAAAATGCCTTATATGTCATATATTAGAATTTCTCATATTTAAAGATAATATTTCTTCTACGTTTGTTTTCACTATGCTACTAAATATTTAAAGATAAGTACTTATTGAAATAAAATCATATTTGTTCATTGAAATGACAATACACATTAAACAAATATTAAAAAGAACAATCAAAAAGACATTTTACTTGATCATTTAGTTACTACTGTTCAAAAATAATAATGCATCTCAGAGGAAAAATAAAATGTATGCCATTAATCGCTTTTAAATGCGCATTTAAAAAATTGTGTTTGATTTTTAAAACTTCAAAATAGAACGTATGCACTTTGAAGATACGTATCTTTAAACGACTTCAATTATTATCAAATTAGGCAGATAATTCTTTGATGGGGATGACCGACTGGAAATTGAGGTCTCTACTCATTTATAAAATTGAATTTGAACTAAGTGGAATCCCGTCTGGATTAATGAATAATAATAAAAAGCATTAATTAAATTATTTTCTTTTGTATTTATTGCAAAATACTTTATAAGCACATCTCAAATTCATATGTATTGTAAAATATTCCAGAAAAGAAGCAGTTTATTTATAATCCTTTAGTTCATTAAATAATATCAGAAATTATCTTCAATTAAATGTTTGTATGTAAAAAATCCATTTTATGGATATAATCATGTTTGTCGATTTTATACCAGCATTTGGATTTTGATTTAAAATTAAACAAATATTAAAATAGAGAAAAAAAAAAACATTTTATGGCGGTTAACTGTAAAATAAAGGTAGAACAGACAATTGATTGTATTTTTTCAAACTTTCAAACAAAGTTGAAAAGTGTTTATAACTTCGGTTTGTCTGGCCGTCTGTCCGAACTCAAACTTCCGTAAATACATACGTACTCTATATGGCCAAAGGTGGCCGATCACTTGCGATGTTAGATGTTTTGTTAAATATCTAGAAAAATTCATGAGGAATTAACCTGAAACTCCAGGTTTGTAAACAGTATTGTATAGGTCATATTTTACCGCGATTTTTTTCCGAAACCCCATACGCGACCGTCAAAAAATTGAAAAAGAACGAATATCTTTTGGATAATCCTGTCAAAACAAATGTAGTAAAAGCTTTCAAATTGTAGATTATGATTAAGTGACTTATTGAAATAATTTATGTTCATTTTTATGAGGATATCATGCATACCCGGAAAGAAATTCAGGTTTTAATAAAATAGTCTCAAATTTTGCCAAGTTTTTTGCTTATAATTTGCAGAGTTCTTAATGTAAAACAAAGTTCTTTTCAAAACATATGACAAACAGCATTATACACAATACTCTTCAATAAGAATTAAAATATAGTAAAAATTTGATGAAAAATGAGCAGGTTTACTAAATGATGTTTCACTGCTCATGCCCGAACGCAATCAAAATATAATGTGCACAATGTGTTAGGTAAATGTATAGAGCAACTTTTGTAAAATTCTCAAAAACATAGCTTGAAAATTCTGAAAATTATCGTTGATAGAATCAAAATCCGTTGTTCCCAAGATGAAGCAAAAAGATGAGGGGCTGTATCCATATATCCAATGATTAGTGCTAATATAGCATACACAATATTGCAGTCACTACTATATATTCTGATACAACCCCTCATCCTTTTGCTTCCTTTTACGCTTTTGCTACATTAGTTTTTATAGGGTTATCCAAAAGATATCCGTTCTTTTTCAATTTGTTGACGGTCCGCAATAGGGTTTCGGGAAAAAATCCTCACGGAAATGTACGACCTGTACTATTCAGTTTACACACCTGGAGTTTCAGGATAATTCCTCATGTATCTTTCTAGATATTTAAAAAAAAGTCTAAAATCGAACCTTTGGCCATATAGTGTATACACCCGAATTTTTGGTACGTTATTGATGTTTATTACAGACGGACGCTATTGAAAATGAATTGTTCATTTACACGAACTGTCCAACGTATTGCGTTACATTTCGGTCAATAGGAAAAATCGTTTCAAGTTTGTTTTAAGGATGTCGGAACATTTCAAACAAAATGAAATTTATACGCTTTTATGAAATGCAATAAAACATGCATTCTGCAGAATGTGGGATGCAAAATATAGTTATTATTCATTTACAGGGCCACACAAAAGAATTCCGTTACATAATGACATAGGGGTAGAGGGAATTGTTTGTGGCGTATTTTAATTATGTTAATCTATATCATATATAACGTAATTGATATACTTCGCTGAGGTTTACCATAACTTATTTCATGTATGTAACGTTTATTATTGATTTACTCGGCTATACAAAGGAATTCCTTTACATAATGTTCTACAGGAAATTCCTATTTGCAGCATATTTTAGTTCAGTTAAACTGTTTTAAATAGAGTAGAGTGCCGATTATCTGGACGCCGATTAACCGGATTGTCCAATTAACCGTTCGATCAAAAGCGACACTTTTTTTTTCTCTCCTTCTCCAAAAACTTTGAAGTGGGACTTCTTTAAGCAATTGGCATCTTTAAGCGTATGGTAAATTCAGCTGGATGACACGAAAGTTAACAATTTCTAGAACATAAGAAATTTCACTTCTAACGAATGAGAATCCCACGCGTATTTTTTTCCCCACGAAAATCCGTCTTTATCTTTAGATTCTCTAAAGTTGATCAAAAAATTTGCTTCTTTTGTCCTTTGGTGTCCTCGGAAAAATGGACTCTCCCCCTCTCTACGCTCGCGTTTGTTCGTACAGTATATGTATATGAATATGTAATAATTTATATGTATCAATTTGTATCAATTTTATATATATAAAAAAAACAGCCCGAAGACTGTAAAAAGTGTGAAAAGAAGTTACCTAAAAAAACATTGCCAAAGCCGTCTTTTTAAATTGTCCAATTATCCGGATTTTTCATTAACCGTGGTAGGCATGCCTACCGATGCATCGGTCCCGACAGGTCCGGCGCTCTACTGTATAACGAAACTTATATGCATTGCTGTGGTTTACTACAATGTACTTGTTGTTTAACATGATGCGCATAGCATTTATCGCTCATTTCCAGGGACACACAAAACATTCGGAAGTAGTACTGTATCTCAAGTACGTTCTAATAGCGATAAATGGTCGAAGTGTGATTTCATATATAGCATGCGTGTTTCAGTTTAACTAAGTTTCTGCTTTTTATGTGATAAGTATAAATCCTATAGATCATATACAGGTCTACACAAAATAGTTTGTAAGACTTGCAGAGTATCAGCGTGGATTAAAGTGAGCTTTAAATCCTTTACAGCATGGAAAACTTCTGTTCGTGAAATGATGAAATGATTGACTGACACCGGAATTTACAAACGACATTTTTAAAAAATCAAAAACATATTACTTTAAACTTTCGTTGTAAAAGGAAAATTTTAATAAAATATTCTTGGTGCCGTTTGTAAGTTTGGAATTAAAATTAGGTAGTCCCGACGTGCGACCACTGCGCCGGGAAAGGTTAATTCTATCATGCACTTAGAAGTTGAACTATATTTAGTATACTAAAATATGTTAGTATAATATAAATAAAAGCATACACAGGGCCACTCAATAAACATGATACAAAGGGTCCTAGGGATGATAAAGCCTCAAAGTGTAATTTCAGTAGTTTTAACCATGTCTTAGTCTCAATTAAATACATTTTAGCTTAATATGAACGTACTTAAAAATCTGTTGGCATTATACAGTAGGGTGGGTCGAAAAAAACGAATTTTTTATTTTAGGAACGCTTTAGTGCGGAAAAGTTGCCTATTGTAATAAGAAGAAAAACGGCATAAGATTTTTTAAAATCGGTTAACATCTTCAATTCGCGCATCGTAATTAAAGCTATTATAAAATTGCAAAAATCGCGCCTTTTTTGTAATTTTTTTTAATTAATTAAACTTTAAAAATAAACACGCTTTAGTTTTTATGCTTGTTTTATCGTCTAAATAACTTGAATAAATAAATTCTAATCAATAATATACTTTTTCCGTTCGCACAACGTCTTCGAAAATACAGAAATTTTCCAATATTTCGAAATTTTCACTAAGGAACTCGTTGTTCCTTTTGTTAGAGGAAAACGAGACAGAACTCCTAAAAGAATTACTAAAAAGTTAAATGTGAAGGCAGAGCGGAAAGCTCGTGATCTTCAGCGAGCACTTAGTGGCAAAGAAGTTCTTAAAATAGGAGAATGTACTCGGAAATGGATGAAAATAAACACAATTCTATTAAAGTCCTGGAGTATAAGGAAGATGAATACAAACCAAGTACATCAACTGGAAAGCCTAAATAGCAGATGAGAATACAACTTAACGCAACAGCGCTAAACAGTGATCCGTTTGAAGTTTCTGAGCGGGAAACAGCTGCCATAGCGTCAAGTGTTCTGCGAGACGTTGGGATGATAAGCGATACAGATTCTACTTATGTGGTTGATATGTGTAAAATAAAAAAAAGACGAGTCGTGTTAGGATGGATTTGAAAAGTCAATTCGTACTTCCTGTGGAAAGTTGGGGTCTTTTCTTTGACGGAAGAAACGATGATACTTTGTTCTTCGAAAAATTCAATGCCAAGCACTTCCGAAGGAATCTGAAAGAAGAACACTATTCACTTATCCAGGAACCTGGATCAATTTATATTGGACATATATATATATATCTTCGAGTTTATCAAATGATATAACTCAAAGCTTTATTTCTCTTTTTTCTGAACTATCAATATCACTAGAAAAACTAGAAGAAGTAGGGTGTGATGGCACTATAACTAATTATGGATGCATGAACGGTGTCATCCACCGATTAGAAAATCATGTAGGACGCCCGCTACAGTGGAGCATATGCCTCCTGCATTTTAATAAGCTTCCTTTTTGACACATTTTCGAGCATATTGACTGTCAAACTGCTGGAACTAAATCTTTTAGTGGACCAATCGGGCAACAGCTCAGTTGCTGTGAAAAACTCCCTGTGGTCGATTTTGAACCAATAGATTGTTCAATTCCTGATATATAGAGAAATTTGTTGAGCAAAGATCAACAGTATTTGTTGGACATTTCAAATTTTATCACCTTTGGATATTGTCCAGAAGACTTGACAAATCGGGATCCTGGTCCTTTGTCCAATTCCAGATGGCTGACTGCGGCCAACCGAGTCCTTAGGTTGTATATAAGTTCATCCGATCCATCCGAAAACCTAAAAGAAATTGTTGGCTTCGTCTTAAAATCATACATGACTGTGTGGTTTGCCATAAAAAAGAGCAAATATTTTACTGACGGACGAAAACATGTCTTTCAAGCAATCCAAACATCACGCTATTTATCCGACGAATTACTTGAAGTTGTCGATCCAGTAATAGAAAGAAATGCGCACTTTGCGCACCTAGAGAATGTTCTGTTGGCAATGATTGTCGTTGAAAGAGACCATATTCGGGAGCTCGGTTACAGAAAGATCTTAAAACAAGACAATCAGTCCCAAAGAAGAAGACTGTTAGAAATTTTGTACCGTCGAAGATAAACTTTCAAGCTTCCGATTACATTGAAGTTATTAATTGGAATTCTTGTGTGGTGTATCCTCCTCCAATGCTGCGGGACCTAAGTGAAGATGATATTAAATCACTCATGGATTCTGACACTACGCTCATCAGAGAAATACAAAAGTTTCCCTGTTACATCCAGGCTGTCGAGAGGTTCGTCAAACAGAGTGTGACAGAGGCCTCGAATAAAGTATGTGGACATGATGCTAGAGATGGCTATATCCGAGCAACACTGAAGTCTAGATCGGTTATGCCTTATTTCTCCATAAAGTCAGACTTTAAATGTGTAGCAGATATAAAAAAGGAAAAGTAAAAAACACAGTAAGCCAAAGAATCCTACTCTGTGGAGAATCTTTGTAAATAGTTGTAAATATAATGTAAATACCATACCCAACAATTTGGGCAGCTGGTTGGGTAGGGTGTGGGTGGAACTCAACGTGCAACCACCTCCACGTGGTGGGTTCAGGGTCGTTTTGTTCTAGCAAAACGAGCGAAGAGTTGCACAGTGAAAATTGCGAAAAATTGGAAAAAAATATGTTTTTTCTAAGATGTTGCACGAACGAAAAATATTATATTATTGATTAGAATTTAATTTATTTAGGTTTTTTAAACTAGAAAATAAGCATAAAAAACTACAAAATGTTTTTAATTAATTAAAAAAAATACAAAAAGGCGCGATTTTTGCAATTTTCCATTAACTTTAAGTATGATGCGCGAATGGAAGATATTAACTGATTTTAAAAAATTTTATGCCGTTTTTCTTCTTATTACAATAGGCAACTTTTCCGCACTAAAGCGTTCCTAAAATAGAAAATTCTTTTTTTGACCCACTCTATTATACAGGGCTGTAGAAAAGAATTGAAATAGGCTGCTGTATATTGGTAGAAATTGCTGAAAGTGAATTTTCAACCAAGTATGCATTTTTCTGCTAAACAATGTTCTAACATATTATGTAGAATATAGAAAAATCTGTAGATTAAATACAGGACTGTACAAAACAATTGGATTTCTTTTTTGGTTATGCACGGTAATTGCTGAAATCTGGTTTTCAAAATAGTTATGTCTTTTCTAAAATGTTTAGATATTTTTAAACATTATTAAACCTTTCATGGGCAAAGCACATCCATTGCTAAAATGTTGAAATGAATGATTGACATCGGAATTTACAAATACATTTATTTGGAAATAAGAAAAGCTAAATTTTATGTACATAATAAACTGAAAAGTTTTGTACCAAGATTATGGTGCCATTGTAGCATTTGGATATTAAAATTAAGTGTTTTCACAAATGTACCACCACCATTCAAAGAGTGAAACAGCGAAGTTTGTAAAGAATTCTGGAAGTGTTGGAAAGGTTTTCCTAAGCTATGCTTCATCCATGATTTTTCTTTCTTGTTTAATAATTATATTACAGAATTATAAACGTTAAGTATACATATAAAAGCAGCGAAAAGGAAAATGATATTTTTTTTTTCTAATTTAGAAGTCTAAAAACGTTATAGGGCAATAAAGTCCGAGTTTCTTCCGTTTTATCTCTGTTGTATGAGTTATTTGAATACTACAATAATCATTTTAAAATTTAATTAAATTTGGTCATATTATGCTCAAAATCATTGTGATACTAATACAAATTATTAGTATCTATTGTTATTATATAGTGGATGTTCGAGAAACTTTTGTGCAAAAATCTATACAGAAACAGAAGCAGTATTTTCGGCAGAACCTAGGATAACCGCTCACTAATTTACGACAAAAATACAAGGTGTCTCTTCCTAAGTTCAATCGAGATATTTCTACAAAACTTTAACAGTGATGAAGATATTGTAACAAAAGTTTCAACGCCTACTCCCGGTTTCGCTGGAAATAAAATGACATCAGTACAATATCCTGAAAAAAACCACCATTGACATCCAGCAAAAGCTGTCGCCATATATTTAAATGTAGCTAACAGTATCACTGATCAAATAACTATCAACTTCCAGCTTATCAAGTAGGGTATACTTTACCTTAAAAAGATGTGTATTTGAAGAATTATTTATAATATTTTTACTTTGTTAATGTCATTTACACAATACTCTATTCCTCTCTGCGTGATTTTCGCTATATTATTGAAACACATGTCCAGGTTCCATATTTACAAAATATTCCTCTTCTTACATTGTAAAAACGCATCTTTGCATTTGTTGACAGATCGCAAAAGGCTGTTAGAAAAGGCTATTAATATTGTTTACTATAATTAAAAGGCAATTAATATTGTTGTGTGTTAGCAAAATACCACGCTCTCTAAAAAGAAAGAAAAAGAGATACAGATGTCCTTATGACGACATTTATTTGAAAAATTTTATTTGAAAAATATGTTAATGGCTATAACTTAACAACCAAAATACAGGGTGTTCCAAAAATAACGATTCATTTCTATGAAAACACTAATCTATGGATTTCTTTCACAGTTGTTTGAAGAAATGCTCTCCTTAGAAGAAAGAAAAGCTATCGTTTCCCGGAAACAGCGTGATAAAACATATGAAGTGGTGCGTCAGCCGTACCAGTGGTTTGAGGAATTCTCAGCTCACGGCTCAGCCGACGAACAGAAGCACGTGGTCTCCTTTCAACTGCCTCATGAATGCTCTTGACAGTATCATCATATGTTTATGGTCGGCCAGGACGTTTTTCATCCGCCACGCTACCGGATCATCTGAATTTATTCACAAGTAGCCTGATATTGGCCCTTGTTGGCGGCTATTTTTAGTATTTTCGATGGTACAGCTGATGCACCATATGTTTTATCACCCAGTTTCCAGGAAACGATGGCTATTCTTTCTTCTAAAGAAAGCATTTCTTCAAACACCTGTGAAAGAAATCAGTATATTAGTGTTTCCATAGAAACGGATCGTTATTTTTGGAACACCCTGTATGTTTTGACAAAGATTAAATTAAGCAATTCTAATAAGTTTTCAGAAATATTTGATGATTGAAACTTAATATTTCAAATATATTTATCGCGAAAGTATTACTATTATAAATCGTAAATATATATATATATATATATATATATATATATGGGACATTCTCACGATCTTTTGACTTCTATGTCCCTGAATAATAATTTTTATTTTAATACATGTTCCTACGTTTTTTAATTTCACATACTGAGGAACATCCCATTGCATGATTGCATAAGAATATTAACTAGATAAATAAGTTTTGGACGATGTTGGGGGCCCAAATACCAGGAAAACTCCTATACTGTCCCATGTCCCTGATGCTGATTTTTAAGTTTAGAGCTGTCTGTATAAAATTGTTTCAATAAAAATAATTCGATGTATTTTTTTCCCGAAACTGGGACTATTGTTTTATATAAATATGTACCAAAAAATTAACCTGCACACATTTTTCGGGTTGTTATTATTTTTTAAACTCTGTCGCTGGGTTTTAGATTCCTTACCGTCCCTCTTCTACAATTATACAGAAAATCACTTCAGATGCGGTCACAGGAATTTTTTTTAAAAGTTTTTTCAAATGCTAGAGAAAGAATGTCTAAAATCCTTTGACAGGAAATTTACTCCAGAATTTAAATCAGCATTTAAATATCAAATTCAAGCATCGTGGCTTTATTGGTAGACTTGCCGTCCCCAAGGTTTATTCCTGCACTTTTTGAGGTAAATTTTTATTTATTTTTTTATTTAATCCAATGTAAATAACTGTTTCTAAAAATCAACGAACATTGTGGCTACCACTTAGTCTTAATATGATTTGTCTAAAATAGGTGGTAATTTTCCTTACCGTTCCATACTTACCGTCCCTTGTTTCCCCATTTCGTCCCTTTTTTCCTATACCGTCCCCTTTTTTTACCTTACCGTCCCTTCTTTAAAACCCCTTTAAGGCAATGTTATACCAAAATTTAGTACTAAAAATACTATATTGTGATTATTTCTTATTTGAATGTACTGTGGGTACTATTAAAATTCATTATAAGTAAAAATTTAGAAGAAAATAAAAAGTTTTAGTGGTGAAATGGTAAGGAAAATTAAACTTGCACGTTTAATACAAACCTCAGTTAAATAAAAAAAATTTCGCTGCTGTCCATTTTTTATTTATTTTGAATTATTAATACATTCGTCTATCAGATTAAAATGCTATTTTAGCAAGTTTAATTTCACCAGATTTTTATTTTCGAAAGTCAAAAGATTGTGAGAATGCTGCATATATATTCATCAAAACATAGCCAGTGTCCTTTGCATTAAAACATCCTTCGTTGAAAGTAAAAATAATAGCTTGAAAAAGTAATTTCCTTCCAATATTGAATAAAACGTCCATCTCTGAAGTTTATTATATGCAGATTAAAAAGAAATATTTTCAATATGTGTCATCTTTTTTCTTTTGTCTTCCTTTCAAGGAAAAATAAAAGACTGAGTTGACTTTTTTGATAATAGTCTTTCTTAAAAAGTGATTTATAATTGCGGTATTTTTAAGTTTTATATTTTTACACTTCACTCTATAATTTTTTTTACCTGCTATTTAGATTTTTCTATTTTAATAACATTTGTTGTACCTGCATGCATTATCTTTTGTGGGAAATATTATTCATTTTATTTCAATATTTTTTTCTACTTTTTGTGATTTAAAAAATACATTTTCATTAGATTTACATTCTTTTCAAGATTTTACTTTTTCTTTGGCTTTTTGCGGGCAAATGCTCGCCTTAATTCTGTATGGAACATAAAAAGAGTGGGGAGAGTATATTAAGTTTTCTTTTCAGAATTCTTGCAAATTTTGATGCCATTTTTATTTGAAGAATTAAGAAATATATTTCATGAAAGTGTGAATGTTTTTAAAAATGCCCTTTTCCATTTGAACAAGAAAATTTCTAATTACACTAGTCAACAGCCATTTTCTTTCTGATTTGTAATACAAAATTTTAACCATTTATCTCTGATGGCACTTATAAGTACCATTAAAATAACTTGTTATAAAATTTATTTAATACATCGATTAGTAGTAATACAGTTTAGAATGAGTTATAGATGCATTAATTTATCTTGTTCCAAAAGCCTTATTGGTTACACAAAAAAAAATATATTTTTTAAAGGATGATTTCTTTTGTCTCTGTATCATTTCAGCTTTCTTGGCGTTGGGGAGGTTGGGATTTTTCAGTTCGGAAATATTTCTATATTTCTATTGTAAGAACCTTATATTTTTACATTTCCTGATTCTGCAAAATACTAAGAAATATTTAAAATAAAAGATTTGAGTGGGATTATAAATATTGCATAACATTCCTACAAATTCAAATTTAATTGATCCTTCGAAATATTTCAATATCCTTCTAAAAATTATTAAATAATTATTTAAATCTTTCAATTTAGTTTCAAAAATTTACGAAAAATGCTGTAGAAGATAAAATTTTCATGAATTCATAATTCAGTACATAAAGGGTTAATGTATGTTTGCAAGTAAAAATCAAATCTGCTATCAGGAATTTTCTATCACGTCAGGGTTTTACAAAATTTTAGAATTTAATTTTTTTCATACATGGTAAAATATACAGTGAAATGTTATTTATAATTTACATTTTGTAGTTAAATAATAGAGAATACTGACTGTATAAGTTAAAACTTTTATTTAGATGGATTCTGTTGTAAAAAGCTGATGCCTTTATGCTAGCATTAAAATAATTTGTAATAAAATTGATTTAATACATCGATTAGTAGGAATACAGTTTAGAACGAGTTATAGATGCATTACTTTATCTTGTTGCAAAAGCATTATTGGTTACACAAAACAAGAATATTTTTAAAAGGATGATTTCTTTTGTCTTTGCATCTTTTCAGCTTAATTGGCGTTCGGGAGGGAGGGGGGATTTTCCAGTTCGAATATATTTCTATACTAGCTGCCTCGTGCGACCAGTTTGGTCTCCCTTAAATGTATGCTAAGCATTGCATCATGTTACTTTAATTCTTAAACTAATTTACTTACTCAATCCTTCCCAAATCCAAAGATTCTGGTTCAGAAATCAAGAATTCTTTGCCACGTTGATAATATTGTTGTTGTTATGCGTATTCCGTCTTTTTTGACAAATACCACTTAAATTCCATAGCTGTAAATATGAGTGAAATTTCAAGTGTTTAAACTTAGATTTGTTCATTAATTAGATAAATTAAACTTATTTTACCTAAACATGCTGGTACTTCTATGTTATTTTAGTATTAATAAATTTGTTTAAATTTTGCAAATCACGCATTCTTAAAAAATTTTTAAGTACTTTATAATTTAATAATGAATGTATATACTTTTGTTTTTATAAATTTGATTTCTGAGTTCATAAATATGACAATAAAGTAACGTAACTAAGAGAAATAGCAAAATAAAACCCTCATGAATGCAACCGTAAACAAACGTTAGCGCCAGAATTTACCTACTGTGACATCATAAGAATATTTTCCATTGTTGGAGAACCTGCTTTGCGAATGATTACCTTCATGGTTTTATATTTTCTACCGTTCATGATGAATGAATCTCCTGTATTTGTTTTCTTTATAAAGTGAGACAGTAAGCTGCCAACCTAGATAAAATTGAAGTTATCTTAGAATATATATTTATTTGAATGTAAATTAGAAACACTACTTTGATGTTGAAATGAAATATGTTTATGTTATTATTATTACGATTAATTATTTATTTATATACTTTTCCACTACATGGGCCTTGGCCTTTTTTTTAAAGCTTGGCGCAATTAGGGCTTCAGAAAATGAAATACGTTGACAAAATGTATAAATAGCTATGAAAACAAACCTGGTGAACTTTTTATTTTCGTTTATATGTTTTTATTTGCATATAAACATAATATATATATATATATATATATACAATATTTGTTTACATACAAATTACTTCTGTTTCAATATAAAAATAGATTATTGGATTCTTTAGATTAAATAAATTGTATACATGCGGAAAAAAATTGCTTATTTGTATGAAATAGGATATAGATTGCCGGAAAATACGATGCCAATTTTTTTTCCTTGCCAAGGACCTATATTGGAAATATACCTTTATTTATTTATTTTATTTTAAATGACGTGAATGAAAGATGTGTATTTTAAATGTATCTGATATATGTATTTAAATTTATGTGTTTTAAATTAAAGTTGTGCGTTTTAAATGAAATGGATAATAGGTTTACATTTTAAATGAAAGGATGGCAATGGAAGAATATTTGGCGATTTATCACCTGCGCTAGACAAAAATAAAAGTGCCGAAATGGCCATTTGGCATATAAAAAGTGAAGCGATCAGCCCGGAACTGTTGATGACAGTCACATGACTTCGGTTATTATTATATAGATTTCTGTTGTAAGAAAAGCTGATGCCTTCCTTGAGAACATTCAGCACTGTTATCAAGAAAGGCATCATCATGTTTTGAAAAATAACATTGTTAATATTAACATTATGGGCTTTTGTGTAATAGTTTCTTGCTCGTATTAGTTCTTAGCTTGTGTTAAGTAATCAAAAAAACTTTTTTTCTGACAAATATCATGTTTTGTCTTTATTTCAAACGATAAACGTTTGTCGAATATTTCACGTTTGTCTTTATGTAACTGCCCTGTATCTAATAAATATGACGAGATTGAGAGAGTCTGATTCTTTCACTGAATTCAGCACCCTAAAATTAGTTAAATGCATCTATTTAGGAGGCAGATACAGAAAAAAATTTAAGATTTATGCACTGTGCTCATGTAAAGATACAGAGTAATGTGATGTGAATTTTAATAAGAATATTTTAATCTATAAAACGCAAATCAAATCGTCTAATTTGAATGAATTCAAATTGTTTGACGAAGTTAATTTTGAAGATTATGTATTTTTATGGAAATATAGTGACCTCACAACAGTGCGGACCTCCAAGAGTCGCCGTATTGGTACTCCATCAGCATTGTTGCCAATAGTAAGCGCAAAATGAAATTAAAGCGAAAAGCAATATTTGAAAAAAAAATAGCATTCTTAGCCCGAAAGTAAGCATTTAAAAAATATAGCATTTGAAAATTCTAGATTTCCATAGGCTATTTTATTAAATTAATGTAAATACATACCAGGAACTCAATTTAAACTGCAGCTGTGAAATTATAAATGTCTTATAGCATTAAATTTATGTTAAGATTAAATAATAATAATAGTAATAATTGGAAAAATATTCACTTTCAATTAAATTACAAAAAAATCCTTTGCACTGTCAAGGTTGAAATAAATGGCTCAGCAAACATTTTAGTATAGTTGGTATAAAGAAAAGTAATTCAGTTCACATTTTCCCAGTTCACATTAAAAGATATAAATATTTTAATGGCGCAAAAGTGATTCCTTGTATTCAATTAATTAAATTCAGCTTTTTAAAGGAATAAGTTAGAAACTTTATGCTAAAATTTAAATCTAATGATTTTAGTAAAAAAGTAAGACCTCCTGACTTCCCAGCAAAAGGACAAAAATTCAATGCTGTTTTCTTTGTATTTTTTTAAATGAAAAAAAAAAAAAAAAAAGATTATGTTTTGAACATGGCATAAAAGGCTTAACTATAGATACGAATAAAACACTTGAGAGTATTAATTGTTGTGTGTGTTTCTCAATGTTTCAAAACTGCATTATATGTCGAAATTTATATTATTTCAAATAATGCTTCTTCCTTAGTGAAACCTAGTGAACCTAGTGAAACCTTAGTGAACCGATATATCAGTTCACGGTGGTAAGATGTTTAGTGACAATTTATTAATAGAAAATAATCAATCACTCAGGGTCAGCACAAAAAAATTGTCGTACTTACTAAATTTTATTTAAATTAATATGTTACAGTAATACCTTGACTTACGTCAGCTATTCGTTCCAAGACTATTGACGTAAGTCGAAAACGACTTACGATGTCGAGGTATATTTCCATAAGCAAAAGCGTATAAACAATAACAATTCTCCAATATCTAATGTTCATATTTTATTGTATACAGGGAATATGTCACATACATTTTACATTAGCAAACGAATGAATATGCAATACACGTGTTTGGAATAAATCTATAAGTTGTTTACGTAAAATTTATTTTCCTTCTACCTGCCCGTTTGGAGTCTTTGAGGATGTAAAAAGACCTTGATATGAAGTTTGAATAGACATTTTTTTTTCTGTTATAAGCACAACATAGCTTTTTTAGACACTTTGTTTATGCGGTTGTAACTATCACGTGACTGTCGCTGGAATTTTTCCCTTCATAAGAACAATAGTGTTAAAATCAAAGTGCGTATTAATTAAGGAATTTTTTTTCCAGGATTGGCGACGTAAATGCGGAGAGAAGTAAGTCGGGATACTACTGTACTTTTCTGTACGATAAATGAAAATCAACAAATCCTCTTTTATTTCCTATTTTTCCAGTTTTGCGACACACTTGGAAATTCGGTCTGTCATTACATTTTGATTGGTAATATCTGAAAACGGATCACGCAACGTCTCAATAACCAGAGGTACGTTTTAAGACGCTAAGCATTAACCCTTTCAACTCTAAAGGACAGAAAAGTACAGGGAGCTAAAACTAGCTGTTAGTATTGCTTTGATTGGCTCTCTAGGTTCATACCATGCTGAATTTTAACTTATTGGAAGCGGTAATTGGCGGTATAAAGCAAGACGTATACACACAATTTAAATATGATTCTGAATATATTAAAAAATATATAAATATATACATAAATAATTTATGTATATTTATTTTTTTTTAATGTATAATGTAATGTTGTAATGTATATTGTAATGTAATACTGTAATATATAAATGTGTGAATATTTTACGTATATTTATCAAATATGTATATTACCAATCTTTAGTTCTTTTTTTTTCTCATGTATGAGTAAAAAAAAAAAAAAAAAAAAGCATCTTAAGCATCTTTGAATGCTTAATAACGATTGCTTAATAATGAACCTTATTGTGACGACATCTAAAAATAAATAAAATTCATTCCATCCGCAATCACTATAGTCAATATTATTTTTTCTTGTTGCATAAATTGCTAATATAGTTTAAAATTATTTTTTTAACTAATTAAATATTTAAAAATATAAACTTTCTATATTTTCATTCAAATTACTTTTTATACCTTAATTGAATACTGAGAAATAAAAATCTCCATGTTACCAAATTTACCGCTGCTTGATTTCGAACTGGCGTTTTAATTAACTGCAGACAGACGACATACCACATAGTTATCACATGGAACTAAGAATGAAAAGGAATAGACATATCCTCATCCTCAAAATGGTGAAGTTTCAACTGTAACCGGTTTCGTAGTGGCTCATTTCCGCCGGAGCAAACTTCCACCAGTAAATTTTAATAAAAATTTTCTCTTTATTTAAACGCCTTATTAATGCCAATTTCAGTCATAATATTGGGCAAAAGAAAGATTTATTTTTACTGGTAGAAGTTTACTTTTGCGGTAGTCAGGCCCTGCGTTTCCGCCATATTGTGACAACCTAAACTACATTCTGCCACTCTCACAAGGAGAGGGCCAACCTTGTTAATCACAGATTTTGATTATTTTAATATATGTTGTAGGGCAGAGACCCCTTAGTCTCAGGTTCAACGGATTTTATACAACGCTCGTTAGTTGTTGAGAAACCGGGGAGTCTGATATTAGTACACAACTTAAGTACGTACTTTGTAACAGAAAGGAAAGGTTTGTCGTAGTTCAGTTGGTACGGCGTTTGTTGGCTGATCCGCGGGCCCGGGTTGGATACCCCGAACAACATTTTTGTCTTTCTCCTTTTTTGTTTTATAAATATACTTGTAATTATAATTTAATAATTTCAATTAAAAAATTTAATATCATACATTAATTATAATGTTAACAAATTTAAATTTAAATTTATCGTTATTTATTTTGAACTATTATTTCTCATCATTTAAAGACATTTAAAAAGAAATTGGATCTATTATTGAAAAACAAAAATTCCAAAATTGTTAGAAACCTGTTTTGTGGTGCCATCTAGTTATGATAAAAAAAAAAGCATATTCGAATAAAATAAAAATAAAAGCAGAAGGAACATAAAGGGGAAAGCGAAATATTTGAAAGCGCAAGCATACGTATTACAAATTTAAAAATCTTTGATATTAAAAAAAATCCGTTGTAATTTAATTCCGATGCTAATTTTTAATATAATTATGTTTGTTAATTTAAAAACAGAATAATAGTATCATCGTATTGATTTCCCTTGTTAAAACTATGAATAAATGATATTTCTTTAAAATCACGAATTGACACAATTGTTCAATATCATTGCATCCATACAGAATATATACATTTTAAAAGTGATTTTTAAAAAAATATCAGTTTTAGGATGTTTTATACAGCTATTTAGTTAAAAGTAAAAAATAAATAAACAGGTTAAAATTATGATTGAAATGCAATATTATAAATTTTAATTGACAATGTCATTATTAAGTTATAATTACAAGCATATTTATAAAACAAAATATAAGAAAAACAAATTTAGAGCTTTCGGGCATCGAACCCGAACCCGCCGATCAGCCTGCAAACGCCGTACCAACTGATCTACGCCTAACCTATCCTTGTTGTTACAAAGTAAGTATTTAAATCGTATACTAATATTAGACCCCCCGGTTTTTCAAGAACTAACGAGCGTTGTATAAAATCCGTTGAACCTGAGACTAAGGGATCTATACCCTACAGCATATATTAAAATAATCAAAATCTGTGATTAACAAGGTTGGCCCTCTCCTTGTCAGTGATAAACGATTATAAAACGAAGACCAATATAAATCAATAAAAACTAACAGAAATTTTTACCATATTTGTGAGAGAAATTTTGCATGAATAAGCCACTGAAATATGGCGAAATTTTCTATTCAAAATTTACTGGTGGAAGTTTGTTTCGGTGGTAGTCAAAAACCGTTGAACCGATCTAAGAATCTGTCGCCATCTTGTCACAACCTCCTCCGTTACTTCACTCGCAACTGGTAGACTTTACACCATACGTCTCCTGCTTTTTATTTGTAACTCCATTAGTTATAACGCATTCCCTCAAAATAGGCTTAGAACATAATTTTAAGTCCTCCCACATTCAAGACACTTGAAGCCGGTATGGTCTGAATCTAGTTAGCCAGTCACAGCAATTATAACTCCTAGGTTTAGCCGCCTGTCATAAAGTACCAGTCAATTGAAAATGGCTTTTATTTTGTCTTAACAATTACTTGTTATATTTGTGTTGTAATGATAGTATATATCTGCGCATTACTATCATCAAGACATTTATGTTTAAACATTTAATATTAAAACACAAATACAAAATTTGCTTAAATATTTTTGCACCGTTGGTGATTCTTTTATTTGAAACATATGATTTTTTCCTTAAATTTAAAATAGGTGCTGATTTCCCTATCCAGGGAAATATGACAATAACCTTTTCGCTATGGAGCAATAATCTAATATTATTGATTGTTACTCAGTAATTTCTTATCCAATAAGCAAGAAATTTAACCTATTTCATTATTTCGAATCTTAGACATCGAAGCATGTTATTCTAAGATCGAAATTTCAATTATTGTCAAGTATCGTCACTAAAATAGGAAAGAACGAAGGACTCCATATGTGGACGCAGGGAGCGAAGATGATAAAATTGCCTGACTCACTATTATTATTAGAGACTTTTCTCCAAATGTTTTTCTTTTCCTTTCATATGATTTTGCTTCGTAGCTTTTTATGTTCTTTAAAGGTGTCCGGGACACATTTTAAAATAATTTTTATTTATTGAGTTAAAATTCTGAATTTTTTTGTGATGGTTAACCTTATCATTTGTAAACAAAATCACATGATAAAACTTCTCAGAATTTTTTTTTAAATTTAAATTTAAAATTTATTTTAAAAGTGGGGTAATTTAAAATCGTTATAACTCGAATTATTATTTATAGAATTTCAATTTTTTTTTTCATTTTAAAAAAACAGAAATATATAAATTTTAATTTTGATTCAGCATTTTTTAAAATATTAATTTATAAAAAAATTAAATATATTTAACGAAACAATTTCAAAAAAAGTGGTGCAACTTTCTTTTAAAAATCATATTTTCAAAAGTAAATATTTTTTTCAAATATGCTGAATCAGAATTAAAGTAAAACAATTGAAAAATATATGTTCTAAGTTTGAACCTTGTATCTTTAACGGTTTTTGAGTTATAAGAATTTAAATATGAGAAATGGTGAAAAAACCTATCATGAAGAAAAACGTATTTTTACAAGAAGTCGTTTCCATGACAGCCATAGCTTGGAAGCTAGATTTTGAAAACAAACCAAAACGAAAAACTTAACATTTTTGGTTCTAATTCAGATAGAAACATGATTTAAATGTCATTTTTTGCAGGAAAAAACAGAAATTTTTTTTATGAAATAAAATGTTTTTGTAAAATTTGAAGATTTTTGTGTTCCACACCCCCTTAACTAGAAAAAAAATTATACTTGATAAGAAAAAAAATCAAGTAAGCATCTTTTCAAAATAAAGATCTTTTTTTTTTTTTTGCTTTTCTCTAGCTTGGCATTTTTCCTTTAGCTTACTTTGTTGCATGTATAAAAATATGTATATATACAGGGTTGTACAAACGAATCCTCACGTATTTCTTTTCGCCCCCTTCTGACGTCACTTCCGCCTCAGCTCTGCTTACTACTTGCGTTCTTAAAATGCTTACCTTCTTTTACCTTATTAAATGGTTAAATTTCGTTTAAGTATTCTGTAAGTGTTGGAAAATGTTTCATAATCTATTACTCATGACGCATGATTTTTCTTTCTTGTTTTATAATCATCTGGAGATTCTGAAGTGGAATTTTTACACATGATTTACCCTTTATTTATTGTTTTACATTAATGTTATACGAAGAACTTCACCACATATAAAGCAGGTACATTTTTACTTCCTTTAATGTGTAATAAATCTATATTATGTTTTGAAATTTTGTGTTGACATGCTAGGAATTACATTTATAAAAAAGAAGGGTGAATTTAAATGGTTTCTATGCAATTTTAGTTATATCATGAAATACACGAAACAAGATGATAGTATTCGAGCACGCTATGAAACTCAAAACTTTTAACATATGCCGTTGCTTCACCTTTAAAGTTTTTAAAATGAGTCTGTTATCACGAAATCTTAAATGATAGTGTTACTCTGAAATTTTTGAGCGCAGTTATGACAAAGAAATTGCTTGAGACTGAAAAAATATCATTAAAAGTATTTTCCAAAATGTTTTGACTGTATTTTATAAATTCCGAAGTACATCTTTTTGGCATTAAAGTAATGACAATTTTGCGTTGGTAGTAGACATTGATTGCATATCTCTTTACAACTCAAAGACTGCAGGAATACTTTTAAAAATGTTCTAACATAAAATATATAATACTTTTTAAATAATATATACTGAAAAATTTATGAGTAACTTATATTATTTAATTTATGCAATATTTATTCAAATGATCTACTTATGTCCTGAGTAATTTGTGTTATTTAACTAAATAAAAGCGTGCGTTATAACAGCAGGATAAATTAATTCTAAGCTTGCTTTTGAGAAATGTTCGTAATTTTTAGTGTGTTCTTTTTTTCTTTAACTATAAGCCTATAAAGATAGCTTGCAGAGTGAGTAAAATTACTTAGAATTATTCAAACGTAAGTACTATGTATTTAATTACAGTTTTACGTTAATGTTACTAAAAGTATTGCAGAAGCGGTAATGCTGATGTATATTTTTAATCTACATTAATAAATTATAATTTTACATTTTTCTGTGAGCTAGAAATTACATTCTAAAGAAAAAGCGTGAACCTACACATTTAAAAAAATAAATGTTGATTTCACGGTGTAATACTTTGAACTGGGATGTCAGTTTATAACCGTTAAATAAACAGTAATATACCTTTTCATAAATTAATTTAATTGTATATTACTGCTTAACGTTATGTTACTTAATTATTTTACGGTTTATTATTATTAATTTGATGGTTATAAACCGAAATGAAAGCAGTATTAAACAATAATATCTACAATTTTTTTCCCAGCACAAAGTACAAAAACATACATGTTTTTTAATTTACAAAATTGTAAAATAAACTCGATTGAAAATATACTTTAACCTCTTTCGAAAAGTGTTCTTTACTTTTTGTAGCCTCAGAAACCAATATAATTTGGAGAGTTAGAGAAGCATTTATGGAAATAAAATTTATTTTGCTGCCACGGATTTTTGGAAACGTTTCCAAGTGTTTTTTGTAATGTTCTAAAGTTTTTGGAATATGTAAATGTTTATTTTAGAATTGATGACATCCAAAAACTTTATATTCCGGGTTGAGAAAACTGATTAACATACTAAAAACTTTTTTAATCCTTAAATGCAAAGTGATGCATATCTACATCACTTTTTATCTAACTCTTAGCAACCACTATATTTACATAGAAATATTAATCCTGTAAAAATTACAAAAATATGCTACTACATAAAGTTAAAAATCTATCTTTAAATTTCTGGTGTCTAATCCTTAATATAAAAATTTAAAAAAAAATCTAAAAGAATAATTCATCCATTTAAGGTTCAAATTTTACAAAATAAAAATTTATATAAAATAATGTATTTACTTTCATACTTATTAAAATATTTACTAATTTGCAGTATTTTATTGGTGACAGTAGTTTTTACTTCTATTGCAGATGTGCAACGTAAAATGTTTGACGTATTATACGAAAAATGCATCTTTGACTTTTATCATTATTTTTCGTGTGTAATAAACATTTCTGAGAATAATATATATTTTTCTTTCAAAACAAAATAATAAAACATGCATTTAAGGTTTAAATTGTTTCTGTAAATCAGTGGCAGTAAAAGAAACATTGAATTTGTAAGTACTGCTTTGAATGTCAAAAATATAAGTAAAATATTGTAAGGTTCTTTAAAAAAAGAGCGCTTTTCGAAACCTCGTGTAACTCGAGCTCTGAATGACCTTTCGACTTTCCATTTCCGCATGCGCGCATTTGCATTGGAGTAGCTATATTTCTCCGCAATCATTTAACACCGGAAGATTCTTTGGAAAGTTGATGGAAATGAAAAGTTTTGGTGTTTTCCCATAATTAATAGGATTATATTTGATTGGGAAAAAAAAATAAGGCTATGTCAAGGGAGGATCCATGCAATTCTGTGTGTGCATGCTCGACTTTAATTAGCTCAAAAAGAGGAAAATGGATTTTCTTTTTCTTTAAGATCACATACACCGTTTTGTAGGTCAGGTCTTAAAGGGTTAAAGGGTATATAATATGTGTTGTTGGAAAATTCACTGGGTGCATGGAAGAGTACGTCCTTTGGAAGTTGAAAAGAGCATTTCCAGTAGACGTCGAAAGATCCATAGTTGTAATACGTCTACAGCATCTCAGGAACGTCTAATAGATATCTAAATACGTAATGTCAGTTAGTCATATTTTTGTTTAATTCTATGAACATCTAAAAGACGTTGTGGGATCTACTGATGTAATTAGAGTATAAATCGATATCTTATTGCTAAAGTGTGCTATGTGGGTTGGAAGAAGCTATAATATGTTTTCGTTCGCGATTGTATTACATTTTCTTCGATTAAGAAGTATTTGTCTTTTTTACAGCTTACTTGTTTATCTTATTAATATTATATAAAGGAATACATTAAACATTCTAATCATTTGAAAGCACATCGTGAAACGTGAAACTTTTTGTACATAAGGTTAGTTGGGGAAACTGTGCCATGATTTTACAACTCTGAAGCTTCTGACAATTCAGCATCAAAAAGCTAATGTTCATTTGAATTAAAGTCTTAATTTCTGTAAATGAGTTCAGTTAGGTTCCCTCTATCAGACAGAAATGCTCAAAATTACATTTTAATATTTAAAATATAAAAATATGCATATTTCATCTTTTTTTCCTTATGGGTCCTGTTGCCCCATAAAAATGGGGTAAGTGGACCAGGAGGGTCTATGTTCCACAAGAGTTTTTTTTTTTTTTTTCATATGGGATATCAGGTCCTGTTTGAAAAAGCGTAAACAACTTAAAAAATTTTAAACCAGGCAGATCATGTAAATTATATGGCAATAAAGAGTGTTGTAAGGGAAACCTTTGCTGTCAATGTGTCTAAAAAAAGCACGAAAAGGGAAAATATTTGCTTTACTTATACCAAAAACATAAAAATTAAGTAAGTGCTTATGTACTTTAGTATAGGTAATAAGTATAAAAGTCACATGGGTATCTTAAGGAAAAAAAATAACAAGGTAAATCTATGAACAAACGGCTATTTAAGTACTTAAGTAATTTTTCGGTATCCAAGGGTCGCATTATATAAGGAAATTTTATTGTTCCTACCAAAATCCTTAATGAGTTATCTTCATGATAATTTTATTTAACATATTCTAAAGAAAGATGTGATGAAGATATTATTTTCAAAATAGTGGTAGAAACAATAAAAGTTTCCCTATAGAATGCGACCCTGTATCGTACAATTTCAAGGTTTGGCTATCTCGCTTTTAGGGGCAAGTACTTGCATTCGTAAAATGTTGAAATAATTAAGTAACACCAGTATTTAGAAGAGAATCTATTTGAAAAGAAGTAAAAGTGTATTTTTGCGTACTTAATAAAGGTGAAATTTTCATGATAAAATTCCGGTGCCAATGTGGCAATTAGGAATTAAAATTATGTGATTATAATGGCATCACCGCTCTTCAAGCAGCTAAGACATTTGGTTTGACAACACCCAATGTGCTTTTTTTTAATATTATTACGTAATATTAATAAGGTATTCTATAATTTTCTTTATTGTGAGCAAAAAACAATGGAGAAATTTATTTCCCATAGTAAGATGAACTCAAAAATATTATTTATAACTATTGGGGTAACTGGATCCATCATGGCCCAGTTACCTCAGACACATGTCCCAGTTACCTCATTATTGAAAAATTTATTGGGTAACTGGGACACCGGGCTTACATTTGAAACATGAAGGAAATATGTATCGATATCTAATAATATTAATGTAGTTATATGCCTAATCCTTAAAAAAAAAAGGATTGTTTATTAAAAGTACTTACAGTATTTTAATAAAAAGCCAAGGGAGCTCACCCATATTGACGTTGTTTAAAAAAAAAAAGAAACGTAAATTTTTGACAACCTATCACGACAACGTGAGAGTTATGGTTGAGTTGACACACGCTGTTTTAGAAAGTAGAGATTGAGGTGCATTGTTCACAAAAGGTAAAACTTTAAAAACATCAACAGTTTTTTATAAAATAGCCTATGGCCCAGTTACCTCGTGGGTCCAGTTACCCCAACTAACCTTACAGATAGTGTACATTTGAAATATTCTTTTCTGCCAAATATCATGAAATTTCAGCTGCGTAACGCAGAAATCGTTACACATGACTGTGTAAATATTTATTGTGATAGGGACCTTATCATCAAGAATTAAAGTAATACTAATTTTTTTATTTTAAAGAGCTATTTATTTGTTCGTTTAAATTAAATTTACAGAGAGGAATAAATAATGATATAAAGCAAATATATTTTCACCTGCTTTAATGAGTAACCATTTAATATTTTTCTGTGAATGTATTCTAGACATGGTAGGAAATACATTTACAAAAAGGCTTACGGATTGGAACGGTTATTACAATTAAGTTATATCACGAAATGCCTGTAACAATGTAATAGTATCCGAGAGTACGACCAAAGTCAAAACATATACATATTTTATCATTCAAATATTCAATCCTGCATCCTTTTTCTCACAAATTGCATGACATTTCAGCTGCGTAATCTAGAAACCATGTGCTTGTGCAATTGTTAATAGTGATAGAGACCTTATCATCTAAAATTAAAGTAATTCTATTTTTTAGTTTAATGAGCTATTTATTTAATGTTTTAAACTAAAGTTAGGAATATACACTGATATAAAACATATATATTCTCATCAGCTTTATAAATAATCATTTTGTACTTTCCTATAAATGTAGTCTGGACATCGTAGAAAATGCATTTACAAAAATGCTGGCGAACTTAAACGAATATTAGAAATAAGTTATACCATGAAATGCCTGTAACAAATGTAATGGTATCCAATAGTACAACCAAACGCTAAACTTTAATAAATGCAGATGCTTCATAATTAAAATTTTCAAATCTGCGACTTTTTCACGAATTTCATGAATTTCTCAAATGATAGTGTGACTGTGAAATTTTTTTAATATATATATAATCGGAAACATACTTTAAGGTTGTATTTGCTTTTTCTTCTTGAAAAAATCGACTTTTTCTACACATTTCTATTCCCTTTAATGAGATTATCGCTGTAAAATTAGTTGACCAAATTCGAAGTATTTTGCAGTTATGTAGTGCTTTAGATCAACGCTTCCGTTGGCTTACACTGTTTTGGAGCAGTATAAATGCATTTTACAAAATTAACTTTTTCAAATTGGGCAGCATCAAGAGGCAAAAACTATGAAACCGATCTTTGTAAGTTTTCTTTTAAATTAAAGATTATATAATGTATTAGAGCTTGAGCCATTTTCAGTCTTTTTAATAAAACATAAACCTTTTTAGAAGTTCACCAAAAGGGGGGAAAAGGTTCAGAAATAGACCTTTTTTCAAATGCATGCCACTTTGTTGATTTTGAACTTTTAGTCCTAAATGTGCTTAAAGCTTCAGACAATATTATCTACATTTAAAATCCTTAACTAAATTTGCTGTAATCTATCAGCGATTGCAATCTATTGACGATCTATCGGACCCCGCCCGTTTGGAATTGCACGGTGCACACGCTGGGACATCCAACCCCGTAACTTGAGCAACATCATCAATGTTTTATTTAAAAAAATGAAATGTTCTTCAAATAATAATAAATTACATGCAAAAAACCTGTAGCTATAAATCTTCATTCTATTACTGAAAAAGAAAATACTAAAAACACTCCTTTTCTGACTTCCTAGAAGAAAACCCACCATAAGTTAAATATACATATCTATATACATTTCAAAATAATAATAATAATAAATCTAAATATTAATATTTTGCTAAATTATGCATGAATAATTTTTACTTCATTTGTTTTTTATGCATTTCAATTGTTATTTTGTTGTTATATTGTAATTTAATAGAACAGCAGTAATAAAACCAAGAAAACTATTTTGCGCAATCTCTCAATACAGGGTAGGAGAGAATGCGCACATGGGTAGGAGAGATTGCGCACTTAGGTAGAAGACATTGTTATTAATAATAACTACAATTAAATTGTTAACAATAATAATTACACTTAATCGGCATTGTTGAAAGGTTTTTTGTAAGTAAATATTATTGTATTAGGAGTGAATATTCCAACCAAATGTTTAAATAATAAATAAAAGAAAGAATTTTAACAACAGTTAAAATTTTTAATTTGAATAGATTAAAATAACAGAAAAAGCAAGCACTACTAAGATTACGGCCCCATCAGTGGCTGAGAGGTACTGCTCTCGCAGCCTGTAGACGGGATGTGCTCGATTCGAACCCAATCGCGCCCGTCAGCCTGACCGTTTCGGAGTTTTCGTGGTTTTCTTCAAAACCTTGGATTTTCCATGCGTACATACGGGTTAGGTTCCCTTAGAAAGACCCCCACGGAGGCCCCCCCCTAGGGCCTATATCCCTCGAGTAGATAATCGGCCGTCAAAAATCAACCCAACCCTACTAAGATTACAAAATAACATTAATCTAGTTGATAACATGTTTAACTTGAAAATTACTTCATCTCAATTTCCACAATTTCGTTGTATTTTGTTTGCTAACCAAAGTTGTCGACGTCCACAATCGATGCACTTATTGTTGTAAAACGTGCATCTGTATTGCAACCATCTGTAACAAGCAATACATTTAATCCAGTCAGTTGTCGAAGTTGTCTCCTGGTACAGTTCCAGACATTCAGTGTACTCATCCTCCTTGACCTTCGGTTTTATTCCTTGAGATTTTTTATCCCACTTTTGTGGAAGCACCTTATCTTCAGCTGATTTTTTTGTAGCGGCATCCTTCTTAAGTCTTTTTTCATGTATATTTTTTGGATCAGTAACATTAGTTGCACTCTGTCTCCTTTTGATTTCGGATTAAAAATGATTTATGTAATTTAACTTATTAAGAGTATCCATCACAAGGAGCTGATGTTTGCAGTGTCAGCTTGTTCATGGAAATTTTTTTTATTAAAAAAATATTTGTCTATTTTAAACATTAAGATCATTAGCGTGCAAAGAACCCATAGACTCCGTGAAATGAAATTACAAAGCAATTCTTAAAACTGAATTGCTAAGCATACACAAAAGTGAATTTATTATTTTACATTAACGCCGCCAGGAAAAGGAACACACTGGAACTATAGCAGATACATTTTTATCAAAGTTAATAAATAATAATTTAAATGTTTCTATAAGTTGTAGTCTTATAAATGCTAGAAAATACATTTACAAAATTAATGCGTGATCTTTAATAATTTTTATTCTATCTTTGTAATATCATGAAATACTTGTGACAAGCTAATAGTATTCGAGCACGCCATGCAGCTAGAAGCTAAAATACATACTGATGCTTTATCTCAGAAATTTCCTAACCTGCAGCTTTTCTCACGAAAATCATACAACTTTTAGATAATAATGTAACTGTGAAATTATTGAATATATAGATGATAGAAAAATACACCTCAAATTGATGATAATTTATAATGGTAAATGCATTTCATGTATCGTTGAAATACTTTTTAAATTTAATGAAAAAAGTCTTTTTACGTAGTATATACAGAATGTATATTTTTATTACTAAAATGGATTGAGCACATGTTTATATCTGAACATTTTCTGACGTAAAATGCGTATCTATCTATTATTTGCATAATGAAATTTTATTTAATTTATATGTAGCATCAAATGGTACGTGGAACACAAAAGTTAAAATGTAAATTTTCTGTATATTCCTTATTTTAATTGTAGATATTTGATTATCACTTATATTTACACACATGCTTTTAAGTTATCGATGTGAAATATCTTTTCAATTCAGAGAGTGGTATAAAAGAACTATCCTTCTCTTGTATCAATTTAATATACATTAATTAATGTTATAAGTTTCTTCATTAAAATCCGTATATTTTAGGGACAATTATTACATATTAGAATGATAATTATGCGAAAAAAATAAATATTGAATGGAGAATTATACTGATAAATATTAATTAATAGAAATATAGTCACGCAATAAAATACTAAAAAAAATATTCACTTAAACTGTGTTTTTAATTTCTAAATTTAAAATTTTTTATTAGAAAGCGATTGATTTTTTTTTTTTTTTTTTTTTTTTTTTTTTTTTTTTTAAGGACTGCATATGGAAAGAAAAAGTAATAGGACTGATTCCTGTTGAAAATTTTTCAACGAATTCATTAAGAGGTTTTTTGGGTCAAATTTTTCAATTTTGTTTATTTTGCTTTATTTTCTTATACCTCAAGTGTGTTGTTTGTTCCGCTAAAGCGATTTCGTGATATTTTACTTCCTTACATTATTTATCGCTCATTGAATGTGATGCCAATCGTTCAATGTACCACTATTGTCAAATTTTAAACTTGTTTTTCTTAAAACACTGTTTTTCAAATTGGGTGACCATTTTTATCGAAAACCATTGTGATCAATTTCCTCCATTTGTTTTGTTTAAAAGAAAGCAAAATGTTTTTACTAGAACTTATGTTAACAAAAATACAATGTTTATTGATTAAATAATTTAAAAATTTCGAAAAAGGTTTTTTTTTAAACATTTTTGTTCGAATGATTGCCAATTTGCCTAACAACAAATTTTTAAACTAAATGTTGGTATGAGCTCAATACAATACAATTCAATTTAATGTCCTTTCAAAATATAGTGACGAAATTTGTTTGAAATATTTGTGACTGGAGAAAAAAATCTCCGGCCTGGAAGTCGATGGGGCCTATCTACACTCTGCAGTCGCATAATACATAATAATATATATATATATATATATATATTTTTAAACAAATTAATCTTAGGTGGGAAGGGGGGCACAGGACCTTTAAACTTTCAAAAAATCAGTTTTTTGTTTTTGTTTCATTCTGAATGTTTTTTAATTTCTCGACAATATACAATAAATAAATAAATAAATAAATAAATAAATAAAATAAAATAAATAAATTAATTAAAAATCCGCATTATTTCTTAGATATAATTGTTTATAGACGGTGAATATAATTGAAGGTCCGTAGATGTTGAAATTTTAAAAAGCCTTTTTTCAGATTAGTAAATTTCGAGTTTGGGCTCACTGTTACTTTTAAAATATGTTAGCTACAGATTAAACAAATTAACCAAATATGCGTTTCTTTATAGTCTACATGCTAAAACAACAAAAAATTCACATAATTTGGTTGTTTATTATTATTATTATTATTATTGCCCTTGAAAATTTTCTAATTTTTTTGAAATTTTAGAACTTTTAGAACTTTTATGTGATAAAATTCAATTTTAAAGAAAATTATTTTTCTGGATAATATATTAGCGGTATTGGAAAATTCTGTCGCATAATGTTCTTTCACGGGTACTTTTTTTTAATTCTGATTTCTTCATTAGCACCACTATTTTGAAATGATAAAATTCCCATAGTTTTTACATTTCACATTAAGGTGAAAAGAGTGGAAATTTTACAAGTTCAAAAAAGTGGTGCCAATGAAGAAATCTCAATTAAAAAAAAAAAAAAAAAAAAAAAAAAAAAAAAAAAAAGTCGTGAAAGAACATTATGTGACAGCATTTTCCGGTACCCCTAATAGTTAAAGATATATACTTTAGGCAGAAAGGATAAAAAAAAAGATCTTAATTGGATGTTGTTTGTGTTTTGGTACTTTGAAAAAAAGCGATGATTTTTATTGTTTCGACAAAAATCAAAGGTCCTGTGTCCCCTTAATATATAATTGAAACACCAATAAATATAATACAAAAAATCGGAACGTGAAAATTTTTCTCTTTGTAACAGAAAAAAAAAGTAAGAATCACGTAAACTTTTAGCGAAAGCAGTAGAACACATGCCCTTAACAATCGCATATGGTTACTATATATTTTCAATATTAATAATGCATTACGAGATGTAGTACATTAATGTAATACATTGAATTAATGTAGTACCAGAAAAAAACGCTATGCATATGAAATCACTCAAAATACTGAATAGATATTAGCTTACAATAATTGACAAGTAATGCATCCTCTGGAATCTGTCACTCAATTGCATGTCATTATTTGTTATTTGCATAATTCACTCTAAAACATTGAATTTTGATTGCCTATCGCAAATTTACACAGTTAAATTGCACAGAATATATAAATATGTGAAATTAATATTGCTTTGAATAAAGCGAATATATCATTTAAAGTTCAGTTACTTTGCGAAATGACTGACATAGTTATGTTAACGAAAGAATTATAATAAAAACTAACTGTGTTATTTAAAATTATTTTCGTTTAAACCCTATCTGCTAAAAAAATTCTTTTTAAAATAATTTTTTTAAGTTGTACAACATATTTTAAACATTAAATATACATAGTGAATTTCATGTAATCTGCCAAGAGAAATGAAAGTTATGCGGATCGTAAAGAACCATAGAAACCCTGTCCTATCTGTCACGGTTTCCGAGCTACAGTGTATAGAAGGAATGGCGCCAAAAAAGCGCCCAATCTGATAAAACTCAAATTTGTATATTTTTTAACCCATTAAACGCCAAGCTCCCGTTGCGGGAACAACTAGTTATTAATTTTTTTCTCAAAGTATATTTAAACTATTTAAAAAATACATTTTGTATAGAAAAGTTAATAGTATGCAGTCTAATCTACCCTATATATATAAAATCCTAATGAAACGAATTTATGAAACGGATATATGAATCGACTGATTGAACAACTGATTATGTTTCAAGCGATTTCTCTTAAAATATGGAGTAGTTTGCGATGAAATTAACACCCAAAATCAGCATTGATCCGCAGATGAATGCGTGTGTATTAGAAAGGTCCCGGGTTGCATTAAATAATATTTTTATATGTTTTTGTTACCTTTTAAGCAGTTATAATAATATTATAAAGTTTATTAATAACAAGGTGAAAATTTCCTTCACGACACTAGTGTTTAAAACAATAAAACAGTGTTTTGACTCTATAGAGAATTATTCTTGTGACACATTTTAATAAAAGCACAGTTCGTCATGTAACTGGAAATGCTTAAGATTTGTAAACATTCAATTAGTAAAATTTTTTACCAGCTTTATATCGCTCGAAATTTTCAAACTTTTGAAAATTGTATAATGTACGGTAATATTGCTATAGAGCTGGTATACATTTTAATTCAAATTCAAAAATAACATATTCAGTAAACAATAGGCTCTTTAGAAAACATTTCTAATAGTTCAAAAATCATGATGTACTTGCTTAACACAAAATGTGAAAGTTAATAATTAATATTATAATATAATTATTAATGCCTTTTAGGTTAGTGAATTCAATGAACATTTGAATTTTTTTATATGTATTACCAAAAATAAACTCTAATCGTTTTGCCCTTATAATTTATGACATTAAAAATAAACCGCCATGGTCTGGTTAGAGAACCTAAAAAAATATTTATGTTTTAAATTACAAAATGCTACGAAATATTAAACAGTAATAATAATAACAATAATTTCTACAGAAAGGCGTTAAATCAAACTTTTAAAGTTTGCAAAAATGCAATAAATTGTATTGTACATGAAAATTTCACAAAAAGTTAGATGGGAACCAATTTTATATAACACAGTGTTTTTTTCCACGCTAATAAATACTATTAGTAAATCAAATGCACTGATAGTCAATTTCTCCGTATATGTTTATTTATTTTCGAAGAATTCCTGTAAACTTCTTTTATTCTTATATCTGCGCCGATAAAAATGTTTCAATAATTGCCGTATATTATAAAGCTACGTTTTCAAAGTATCATTTGCGCTTTAAAATATAACGTTTATTTTTTATAAAATAGGGAAAATAAAACCATACATAACAGCGCAAATATTAAGTTGCGGATGGAGTAGGGTGAAGTGTCTATATTTCGTGCCCCCAGTCACTTTCGGGCCCTACATGTTGTAATTTTCAGTGAATACCTACCAAATTTGGATTTTACATTGAATACCTAACTACCCACGCACATAGAAACATAGGCAAATATAGTACAAAAAATTTTAACTATGCAAAAAATTTGTTTTTCAAAAGTATTTAAAAAATGCAAAAGAAAAAAAAATGGCTCCAATTTCGTCCGAAAAATCCAATACGCCGAGGCTTAACCTATATCTATATATACATTTATTTCTAAATGAGTAAGTAATTTAAGTAAGGCACAAAGAAATGTACTAATTATCAGTGGAAGAATAACATAACAAAACATTAGCCATCCAAACATGTGGAAAAAATTGAAAAAAATGTCATGAGAAAGCATTCCTAATTTCGTCTCCGGGACGAAAATAAGAACTGCAAGGGGGACGAAATTGGGACCACGCTATTTCCTATTATGGCGGAGCTTCAGTTCCCGTAAGATGAACTGAGTGTCCTAAAACTCACTATTTGCTACTGTAAGCATCTTACCTACGTAAAACACATGCAATGAATAAAAAATAAATACTTACAGTACAGTAAATAACGTTCTACAAACAACGTAATAAGAACTGAGTTCCTCTGAAAATAGGAAATTCGGCTTCTTTAATTTATGTATGCGTTTTGGCGAACGATACTTTCAGTACTGACCCCTTTTATCTTCCGTCCCCTGTGCCTTGCGTCATAACTTACGCCACTTTCGCAGAAGTTAAGTCGGACGAAATTAGGAAAGGGTAAATATGTGAGCACTTTACCCTATATCAAATGATGTTGCTACAATCCGGTATGGTATTTACTATGAGAAGTTCAACTGTACCAATATAAACGAATCGGAAATTGTGCGTCAAGCGCAGCAAATGGTTCGCACTATAACTAGTTTTATAAATATTCAGATGTTGATACCATAGCTGTTGTATCTGTTATGGAAAAAATGAATGAATACAAAATTTATTACGATTATATTCATAAATTTAAAAAGTAGTTACAAATATTAATACTTCACTATTATTAGTTCAATACTATAGCAACTTTGATCTTTATCTTCAATTTTTGCTTCAGTCAGTTAATCGGAGATAAATAATCGGACGCGAAAAGGTTAAAATTTACATTCAGTAAAATGTATAATTTTTGTTTGCATGCAAAATTTATTTTATTTTATTTTATTTTATTTTATTTTTTTTGAAGATAATCAACAAAATATAATGTATATATAGATGTAATGGAGCAGTGATTAAGTTTATATAATAAATATAAATTTTTGTTGCCTATTTTTTTATTTGACTATGTGAAACTGATAATAATCTAAATAATGTATTATAAAATAGATACATAAGAAACATTTTAGAACAAGTTACAGTACGTAAAAACTTTTAATTACTAGCTGTTACAGACAGTATTCAGAAGTTAAATATAAGGAGAAAAATAAGTTTTTTACAAATTTGGTAAAATAAATTAATCTGTTCATCCTAGTTCTATTGTTTTATTAAATGAGGTTTTAATAAGAAATGATATGAAATAAGAAATTTTGAATATTAACATGATTGATGAATATTATTAATTAATATCAAATGAAATGATAGGAAATATAATCCATGATATATAAATAGCTATGTGTAATAAAACACTCTTTAGCATTTTTTTTATAATACATTTGTGGAAATTTATATTTCCATTATTGAGAAAATATATTATTTACTTGGAAAAATCAATATCGTCTTATTTTTTATATTTTGCACAGTTTAGGTATTCCAATAACTGTGTAAGCGGATATTTTTAGCCACTTTATAAATCTCTATGATTATTCTATTAAAGTTAGCTGTTACACAATTCATAATACATAAATCATATGTGTTTTAGCTTTCAAAGCTGGACCAAAATGATTTTTTTATGTATGTAATTTTATAATTAATTAGTTTTAGATTACTATCATATGGTTATATTATTATTACAGTAAACATCCTCTAATCCGTCATCCAAAGCTCCGGTATGCTGAATAATCCGCCAGGATTAAAAAAAAAAATAGTATTCCTTGTTTAATCACTCTTGATGTTTATAATAATCGAATAGAACTTCAGAATACGGAATTACGTAACAACCCATTACAAACGGTTCAAAATCGCAAATCAATAAATAGCTCAGTCACCACGTCGATGAGGGGGAAGAAAAAACATTTCTGTAGATAATTTGCGAAATCAAACTGTTGAAAGGAAAAATAAATTTTTATCATTTGAATTAAATACGTTTGCATTGTAGAAAATAATTTTATAGAGACTGGCAAACAAACTTATATTCAAGATTTTTTTAACGGTGGCTTCTACGGGTACACGTTTTCGTTTTATATCCGTGTACATATATGTTGTACTTTTACATTATTGAATATTTTTTTATTCTATTCAAACTGTTTAAAAAATAAAAAAAAGACATGCTTTACTGCCATTTTTTGTTTAATACTAACTACACGATTTTCTCAACATTCATCATGTAATCCGGAAAATTTCGTAATCTGGCATGCTTCAAGTCCAAGCATTAGAGGATGTTTACTGTATTAAGATTATTAATATTTAGATTATTATCATATGTGTCATTTTATTTTTTAAATAAAAATGCAAAAAAAAAAACCAAATGAACAGTTAAAATCTGGAAATAGAAATATGTTATCTTTAATTAATTTATCCACATGAGTAATTGTTAATTTACAATATTAAATAATATCCATTCATTTTTTAATAATATACATTCACATAAATTAATAGAAAAAAACGTGTTATGTAATCAGGCAAGAAATTGATCCTTTGATAAACTATAATTCTTGGTTTGGTAACTACTAAATCCTTTTAGTACATCTTTTTATTAATTCGCGAAATAAATTAATTATGTTTTTTTTTCGTTGCTATTTAACAATTTTAAATTACAAGTTGCGAGCTTCAATAAACAGTAATTTAATGACAAAAGCGTTTTTTACAAATTCTGTGAAAAATAATTAATTTGTTCTCCCTAGTTTTATTGTCTTATTAAACTATGCCAGAGAGTACTCTTTCTTTACAATTAAAAGGATGCAATGAAAAAACGGGAAATAAGCTTTTTTGTCGCAGTTTCAGATTAGCGATAAGTCAGGGAGCTTTTTAATTACAAATAAGTATTGATTTCTTGTTATATACAAAAGCAGCTTCAAAACATCTCTTACAGTTTTTTTTTTCATAAATAAGCAGACAGGATGACACACCAGCCTAAATAAATCTTATAAAGATATTTTTGGCGTTGAATTTATGCTAGTTCGATATTCCTAAAAAAATGTAATGAGTGTAAGGTTTGAGTTTTTAGGAATATTGATCGAAAATAAATTACGATTTATAAAATTCATTAAAGATAATTTAGCCTTGATTTATTTTCATGCCTTATAAAATAAAAATATTAAAATAGCAAAGTTATAATAATGTAGAGCAATTCCACAGAAAATTCTCATTTGCGGCGGGGGGGGGGGATAAAATTTATAATATGTTTACTTAAAGGAATTATTGGAAAGCTTGATATTTTTATGTTCTATAACAACATCCTAATAAAAAGGCATTGTAAATTACTTGTTACAAACTAAGTTACGTACTATTATTGTCTTTGAAAGTGATAACGTTACGTCAGTTACACAATAAAAGTTAAGTCAATTAAATGTGTAAATGCCATTTTTTCTTTTTTATTGCTCAGAAAATAATTAAACAAGTTAGTGTTATAATTTGTCATTACTTAGTATTATTTAGAACATTGAATCACTTTTTTAATGGGATATGTTTGACAATTTTTACACTTCAATGAAGGCAGAAAAGAAGTTCTGTATATTTTATGTTACACGAGTTGCATAATTTTTGGGACTCAAAGAGAGATTGAAATAATCTGCACATATTTGGGTATTAAGTCGTTAGTAAGAAATATTTTAAGTTGTAAAAATTTGTTCTAGCTTTATTAGTAAATTTTCTACACTGTTTTGAAAACAAACTTCCATTATCAAGTGTTATGTCAGTTACAATGGAATTGATCTGTATTTAAGGGGGCTCAGCGCTTGATGGATAACGAAAAACATGTAAACAGAGCTCTCGCTTCGAGTCCACATAAAAACAAAAGTATTCAATGTAACTAATTTAAACTTTCTGATATTTTTAAGGTATGTTTGTAGTCTTATAAAATTATAAAATGAAGTACTTCCATGTAATAAAACAAAAAATATAAATAACAAAACAAAAAAAATTACCAAACAAAAAATTTATATAACACAATTTTCGTAAAACATTTTATGTGTCATATCACCATCCGTAAGATATCTTAACGTTAAATTGACATAATACATAATTTTTGCTTTACAATGATCAGGAAACTTTACTCTATAGAATGAATTAGAATATAACTACCACTCAAAGGAAACCTTATTAAAAAAAATCTCTCAAATTTGAAAATTTAAAAAACCCTAAGTAATACAACTTTTTTTTCATTAAAAATACTCAAAATATTAAACTATCTAAAATATATTAATTAATTCTATAGATAATGATGTTATATGCATGCAAAAAAAAATTAAGTCATTCCATCAAATAGATTTTTTTTTAAAAAATCTTACGGATAGTAGTCAAAAATCAAGTTTTGAGAAAACGCGACTTAAATTTGCAATTAAATGGGTGCGGCTATGAAAGTGATTGTTACATAAATTCTTATAACTCTGTTAAAATGCAAATCTTTTTATGCGGGTTTTTGAAATGTGTTCAGAATTAATTAAATAATCAAAATACATGCTAAAAGAAAAATCGATTTTTTTAAACCTTTCAAACCCTGAGCCCCCTTAATGTAAATTACGATTCATAAAGTACGCCCACCTTTAATGTGTTTGATTTGGCATATAAAGATGTTTTAAAATGTTTAATGCATTTAATTATTTGATTTTTTCTTGTACATCTCTTGGAAGCTGTGTAAAGAATTCTGTACTTGAAGTGAATACTCTTCTAAATTTGTTCCGAATATCACTTTCAGAAATTTGTAGTTATAAAAGACATTACATATTTTCAAATATTGAGGTATGGTCCATATAATTTATTTTTGAGTTTTTCAAAACAGGGTACATTATTTATAGATGGTTAGCTACAAACGTTTGTCATCGATGTAGCTCTGGAGAAAGCCATGAAAAATTATCTTGGAATCAATATATGCAAATATCTTACTGTACTGATTCCAGTTCGAGCTGAGGGAGCTGTTTGCCCACCATTTATAATTTATCCTTATCTGAGATTGCCATCAGATCTCGTCAATAATGCTCCTAAAAGTTGGGGTTCAGGGAAAGTTAAAAGTGGCTAGATGAATTGTGGAACATTTTATAAATACGTAGCTAATATATTTTTTTTCCATGGCTGCAGCAAAATCAGATTGATTTACCAATAATAATTTTTATGGATTTTCATCAGAGTCACCTTACATCACATTTAAGTAATTATTGTGGTGAAAAAGTTATAGTAATGATTTCTCTCCCCCAAATGCAACACATACAATGCAATCATGTGATGTCAGCTTGTTAAAAATGATCAAATTGAAGTGGAAGCAGGTAGCCCATGAACGGAGGGTAACTTTCATGGAGTTATTACAAAAATTACGTTTGCAAAAATGTTTGAAGTCTTGTTGTTAGAAGCATTAGTTCTGAATGTATTTCACATGGCTTTAGACATTGTGGCCTATATCCCTTTCATCGAGATGGAGTTGATTACAGTTAATTTGAAAAATTAACTGATTCTACTGCTCTTACTAATAATAATGTATTTTATGATGTTTTTTATGATGAACAATATTATATGGGTCATATAATTGATTTGATCCTGCAGAACCTACTGTTAATTTTTTTAAAGAGAAACAATGGAAATCAAATATATTTGGTGACCAAAGTCAGATATTAGTGACTGTAGACAATCGTTTTTTTTTTTTTTTTTTTTTTTTTTTTTTTTTTTTTATTGTTCCTTGGAATTATCAGGAAATTTTCTTTTTTCTCTGAAGTCATTCATTATTCGAAAAATCAAAACTCTATACTGACAGATAAAATAGCATTAATTTCGATATTACTATTTTTCTATGTAACATTTCAAATTATGTTTTTATTTTATAACTATTTTAGACAAGTCTAAAACAGTTACAATATATTTCCAACATCAAGATGTGTGAATTAGCATTAATTTACTTATGCGATGATTAATATTTCCAGCATAAAGTTGTTAAAAATAATATTATCAAGTTATATTATCTTATAACCAAGATTTTCTGCTTATATTGTGTTATAATTAATCTTTTCTATCATATGTTTCTCATAGCCATATTTTTCATATAATCTAAAAGTAAAAAATAGTGTGTTTATTTACTTATATACACATGTGCCAATCACTGGATCACAAGGTGTCATACATTGGTGTACTTGGTGCCAATTACTGGTGATTATAGTAGCTTTTTATAAATATTTTTTAATAAAAATACCTATTCAAATATTTTTGATTTTAGTTGGCAAAATAGATGCACAGATATGCACTCTTTGATTTAAAAATATTTGCAAGTAAATATTTTTTCTCTAAGTAATGATAACAGGGGTAAGTTTAAGGACAAATTCTTAAGGTGCCAATTACTGGGGAAGTTACCCTATAACGACGATGTGAATTTTAGTATTCGAAAGTTAATATTTCTTTTTTATCTTTATAGAGGCAGAATAATCACGTCCCAAACTTATGGAATGTAATAAAGTAGTTTCATTTCGTTCGTAGACGACAATTTCTGAAACTTAATACATTAAACGATATTGTCTATCAGAAATATTTCCTCTACTGAGCGTATAATAAATTGCTTCTTACATTAAACGTTTCCTCTGGATTCAAATATTTATATTTCTAAGATAGATACAAAAATATTTGAAATTCATTCTGAAGATAAGTTAAGTAAACTAAAAACATTCTTAAATGTGTACAATGTGCACAAAATGCTTCTAATAAAAGATGAAGCTTAGTGGATTACTTTTGAGGGTTTTCTTTTTGTCCTGTAATTTAGGAACAATTTACTTGAAAAAAATTTCTGAATTCGCAAAATTTCTTTAAATTGGTTTAATAATTTTCTTAAATAATATGTATTAACACTTTTTATTGTGTTCTACTGTTTTCTAGCCAGGGGAACTTGAACCAACCATGTTAAAAGTAAATTAGAACAAAAATGTGCGTTTTTACTGCATGTACTTTAATAAAAATATGTAGTCATATTTTCAATACATTAAATAGTCAGCAACAATTGATTGACTTCACATGCATAAAAACTTATATAACAATTTTTGTGTGCAATGATATAATTTGATCACAATATATTTAAGGATATTGTGTATAAACATTTAATTTTAAATTAAATTAATTAGCAATTTCTTAAAAATGAACAACTAAAGTATGTAAGTACGCAATTAGACATATCTAATTATATGTTAAAGTAGTTAAATCATTATATTCTAAAGAACACAAAAAGAAATAAATTAAATAACCTCCTACTTGAAAGGTTTTCAGCGTATTTTAACCTCTTGAGGGGCAAGCAAAAATGTCTCTGAATATTGAATTCTCACCGGAATAATCGAACAAAAACTATTTTTAAATAACGAAAAGGATTTTTCCAACAATTTTCCTCCAAAGTTATAAATATAAAATTTAGTTAAAATTTTCTAGTGAGAATCTTGTTTAAATTAGGTGAGATATATTTTATCCCGCCTCCCATCAAGGGGATAAACTGGTAGCCATGTTCACCAGGGTATTAAAAATTGGATGAACACTAAAGTAATTGAGAAATTTTCATTAACTAAAAATATGAAAAAGCTTTATATATTCTAGAACATTCTTTGCTTGATTGCAATTATTTAAGTGTTTTTCTATGAAAATTTCCCTATTAATTACTTATAAAAACGTGGACCATTGTGGCTCATTTAGTTAGGGTCCTATGTGCATTCTAGTTCTAGACAAAGGAAATTTTCCCAAATACGTTTATTTGATATTAAAGGCAAATTTAAAATATATTTATCAATAGCTTATTGATTTATCTTTAAGCTCCAATTGTTTTCTTCTTTATACTTTTGATCTTTATTAGCATAAAATCTAAAATTCTAAAGAGGCAAAAATTTCAATTTTTTGCAACAAAAGGAAATAAACTTCCTCTAAAATGAATTAATTCTACTTTAGTCATGCGATTCATGTCTGTAAATATCCTTTATTAAAGTGGCATTGATGAAGCATACTTATGAATATAAGTATGCTTATAAATGAAAAACAATGCAAAAAAAATTAAGAGGTTGTCCAGTGTTCCTTTATTTCTACTGGGACCCACGCTCACATATATACATACATACATACACACACACACACATATATATATGATATATATAAATGAATATAAACAGTTTTAAAATGTAGAAATATAATGATACTTAATATTAAGTAAATTACATGATGAAATAAAAAAAAATCAACTACTTATTAATTAAGTATGTAAATATTTTAGTGTTAATTGTACAACATTCTACTTTTAAAAAAATTACCATATTGAAATATTTTTTCAAAATATCTTTTTGCTTTATTTAAATCCCAAATATATTATATAAGAATTGGATCATTGTTTATGTTTACAATAAAAATTCTGAATGACTTACATTGATGATAAAGTATTAATGAAGATAATGACACATTAAAATTTAGCATTTGAAAAGTAATATTATTTTTTTACCTTCAAAGGCGCAGAGCAATCACGGTCAAAACTATGGACTGCAATAAAACTGTTTCAGTTCATTAACAGTTAGGCAGCTTGTGAAACTTAAGACATCAAACGATATTCTCTATAATAAACATTTCCTCTACCGAACATACACTGGTTATCAAAAATTTACTGAAAAGTCACAAAATGCCAATTTTTAAATACGGGAATACTCAAAAGGAAGTAATATAATTCGAATAATTACTATTCCTGCAGAACAGCTAGTCCATATAACATCTCATTCAGGTCACACATGGTCACAAGAGTCACAGTCACTACGGCGAAACAAAAAAAAGGAAATTCCATACGTCTCTTTTATGAGTCTTAAATGACTACTATATGTGACTCCACTGACAGGTCACTGAGACTGCTGCTTTGTGGTGAGTCACCAGGTGTCTTTACAATGTCATTTCATTGATACTCTCGTGTGACTCTCATCTAGAGACTCAATTTCAGAGTCATTGTGAACGTTGCATTATGATAAATCAACAAATAATGTCAAATTAAAGTCACATGGTGACTTTTCATCACTTTTCCCAGTGATGACTTTACAGTAGGGTCTCTGCCACCATTTGACAAAGTCATGTGACAGAAAGTCACCATGTGACTTTAATGTGACATTATTTGGTGATTTATCATAATGCAACGTGCACAATGACTTTGAAATTGAATCTCCAGATGAGAGTCACACGAGAGTCTCAATGAAAGGACATTGCAAAGTCACCTGTTGACTCGTCACAAAGCAGCAGTCACAGTGACCTGTCAGTGGAGTCGCATATAGTAGTCATTTGATACTCATAAATGAGACGTATGGAATTTCCTATTTTTTGTTTCGCCGTAGTGACTGTGACTCTTGTGACCATGTGTGACCTGCATGAGATGTTATATGGACTAGCTGTTCTGCAGAGATAGTAATTATTCGAATATTACTTCCTGTTGAAAATTCGCGTATTTAAAAATTAGCATTTTGTGACTTTTCCTTAATTTTTGATAACCAGTGTACCTTGAATTGAAACTTGAAAACTTTCATCTAGATTCAAATATTTTTGACAGAGTGCTGAGTAGCACGCTTTATTAATCATTTGGAAAGTAAATAAAAAAATATGACTAACAATGTTAAATTGATGAAATGATTTTTTCCACCTTAGAACAAAATATATCTAGAAAATGTTTTTTGCAAAATATCGTGCTACTTTATATGAAGCAAGCAGATTATCTATTATATTTAGCAAATAAATGGATGATTCTTTATATTTACAATAAATTACTCTGTCATACTTGCATTTTTTAGTTTTCATGACGATAATGACCCATTAAATTTTAGCATTTGGAAGGTAATATTTCATTTTTATCATTTTAATTTTTTTTAGACGCAGTACAATCACGTCCAAACTTATGACTTGGAATAAAATAGTTTCATTTCATTCATAGACGACTCAAGGTGAAACTTAAGACATGAAACAACATTCTCTATCATAAACATTTTCTCTACTAAACATCATATAAATTGATTCCCTATTCAAAAACTTTCATCTGCATTCAAATATTTTTGTCGCAGTGCAGTGTAACAAACTTTAATAATCCTTTGAAAAGTAAATTAAAAATATGAGAACCATTGTTAAATTGGTAAAAGTTAAGTTAAGTGCAAAAGTTAAGTACCTTTTAAGTACAAAATCTATCTAGTAAATGTTTTTTTGTTTTTTTAGAAAATATCTTGATTTTTATATGAAGTTCACCTAGCTATTACATTTTCAATTGGATCTTTTTTTATATGTACAATAAAATATTCTGAATGACTTACATTTTTAGTAGTCTTGAAGATAAGGACACATTAAATTTTAGAATTTGGAAGGTAATATTTCGTTTTTATCTTCCATGACGTAGTGCAATCACGTCCAAAACTTATGGACTCAAATGAAATATTCCCATTTCACTCATAGACGACTAGTGGTGAAACTTAAAACATCATGCGATATTCTCTATCATAAACATTCCCCTACTGAACATCAAATAAATTGCCTCCTTAATCAAAAAGTGCCCTCTTAATTCAAATATTTTTATCAGACTGAGATGTAAAAAACTTTAATAATCATTAGAAAAGTAAGTAAGAAAAATAAGAACCATTGTTAAATTCATAAAGGTGACTATTTTTATCTTTTTAGATCAAAATTTATGTAGTAAATGCTTTTTGCAAAATATCTTGCTACTTCATTTACATCAAACAGATTTACTTAATATTATATCGAACAAATGGATCATTTTTGTACGTATAACCAAATATTCTTTAAAAACTTGCATTTTTTAGTATTCAGAAAGATTATGTCACATTAAATTTTAGTACTTGCAAGCTAATATTTCTATTTTATCTTCAAAGACGCAGTGCAATCACGTCCAAAACTTATAGACTACAATAAAATAGCTACATTTTATTCATTGGTCCTTGTGAAGCCTAAGACATGAAACTATATTCTCTATCATAAATATTTCCTCTGCTGAACATCATATAAATTGATTCCTGATTAAAAAAAGTTCTTCTTCTTTCAAATATTTTTGTCAGAATGTAGTGTAAAAAAAAAAAATGATTATCATTTGAAAAGTAATTTAAAAATATCATATCTCTTTATTATATTGATAAAAATAATTATATCTTCTTTTTAGGACAAAATCAATCTAAGTAATAAGTATGTTAAACATGGAATCTTACAAGCATAAATTAATACAAATTAAATAATATTTCATTTTTATAAAATTATTTTAAATGTAATTGTTCAATACTCGACTTTTCAAAAAAAAATTTCATGTCAAAATAATATTTAAAATGTATTTAGTTCATTTATTAAGGAACGAAATATTTTAATCCTTTTATCTAACAGATGGATCATTTTTTGTATCCGCAATACATTATTATGAATGATTTAGATTTCTTATAGTATTAATAAAGATAATTACACATTAAATCTTAGTATTTGTAAGGTAATATTTCATTTTTATCTTCAATCATCCAGTGCAATCACATATAAATTTATGGACTGCAATAAAATAGCTACATTTCATTCACAGTTGGCATATGGTGCCAATAGACAATATCTTAAGACATCGCAAGATATTGTCTATCATATTTCCTCTAGTGAACATAATAAAAATTGTTTCCATTTTCAAAAGGTTTCCTCTAAATTTAAATATTTTTGTCAGAGAACGGTGTAGAAAACTTTGATAATCACTAATAAAGTTAAGTAAAAAATATAAGAACTATTTTTAAATTGATAAAAGTTTTTATTTATTTTTTTCACTTTAGGACGAAATCTAACTAAATAAATTTTACAAAATATCATGGTACTTTATTTAAATCAAACAGATTTGCTAACTGGTATATCTAGCAAATGGATGATTTTTTATATGTACAACAAAAATATTCTGAATAACTTACATATCAAAGTACTTATGACGATAATGACACATTAATGTTTAGTATTTGTAAGGTAATATTTCATTTTTTGTTCAAAGACGCACACTGTAAAAAAAAAAATTCTATGGTTACTAAGAATTTTGTAGGAAACTGGGATGCCTAGAACTTTTTAGTAATCACAACATAAGATAATCATGTAAAATTACAGAAGTTTCTTCAGTAACTGTTACTAAATATTGCTTAGTAAACGTACTAGTGATTTTTTAGGGAGTTTCCCGAAAAAACTCTAGTAAATTTATTAAATATTGTTTAGTGAGGTTACTAATGCTTGGTTAGGGAGTTTACTAAATAAGTTTTAGAGAATTTATCGGTGAATATGTTGTAAACGTACTATCCATTTTTAGGGCGTTTTCTAAATTTTTTTTTGTAAATTTACTAAATATTGTTCTGTAAATTTCTAACGGTTTTTCAAGGGAGTTTCTCTAAATAGTTTTTGTAAATTTACTAAATATTTCTTAGTAAACTTACTAGCGATTTTTTAGGGAGTTTACTAAAGAATTTGTGGTAATTTTTCCAAAGATAGTTTAGTAAACGTACTAAGGATTTTTCAGAGAGTTTTCCAAAGAATTCCTTGTAAGTTTACTAAATATTGTTCAGTAAACTTACTAACGATTTTTTAGGGAGTTTACTAAATAATGTTTCGTAAATTTACTTAGGATTATTTAGTCAAGGTACTAACGACTTTTTTCGGTAGTTTCCTAAAGAATACTTTGTGAATTTTCTAATGATTTTTTAGTACACTTACAAAGGAATTTTTAGTACATTGACTATGAAATTTTTTTGTAAATTTGCGAAGGATTTCATAGTACATTTACTATGAATATTTTTAGTATTGCACCCAAAACTTTACAGATACTTTAGCAAAAAATGTTTGGTAACTTTATTAAAGTAATATCAGAAAAATTACCAATGATTTTTTAGTGTTGTATCTAAAACAGTTTTTGTATTCTCGCCAGAAAGTTTTTTGTAACCGTGCAAGAGATTTGCAGTAAAGTCAAAATTCTTCGATCAAAATAAGTAATGTGGCCTGACGTGGTTTTCAGTATTACCGCAGCAATTGCCAGAAATATTTGTATGTTATGCATTAAAAAACTGACTGAAGCTTCACTGTAGATATTCAAATAGGTACAAAATCATTTCCATATTAAATTAGCATTATAACAACAGCAGTAAATAAGCAGATAAGCTGAATCAGATCTTACGGTTATTAGTTAAATTAAAAAAGCGAATAGAAACAATAATCAATGTAAAGTATCATTACTAAGTTTATAAAGTATGCCTAATTTTTTTTTTTTAAATGTTATCGATACACTGTTAAAAATAAAGTGTGATGTTTCACCAAGAAAATGGTGAAAAGTCGCTGAAATTTAGCTGCAACCAAGATATTGGCAATAAGTTTTACCAGTTTATTGGTGCTTTCTCAAATACCATTATATTAGTGAAATGTTAAACAATGATTCAGGTTTTTTATAAATCCAATTTTCTGGTGAAAGGTTGAACCATAAATCAGGATTTTTTAAAAATCCAATTTTCTGATAAAAGGTTTAACCCTAAATCAAGTTTTTCTTTTTAAATCCAATTGTCTGGTAACAGTTTGAACCATAATTTAGTTTTTTTTTAAATCAATTTTTCTGGTAAAAGGTTGAACCACAAAACAGGATTGTTTTTAAATCCAATTTTCTGGTGAAAGGTTAAATCATAATTCAAGGTTTTCTCTATTCCAATTTTTTGCTAAAAGTTTGAATCACGATTCAGGATTTTCTCTCATCTTTATGTGGAATGGTTACACCTGATTGTAGCTTTCTTTTTTCCCCTCACTTTGGTTTTCAATTTATCATTTTATGGTGTAATAAACCAAATTTCAGATTATGCGAGATTATCTTGCAGTAGGAAAGCTTACTTTTTTTTTGTTTTCATTAAACCGAAAATTATTTAAGTTTTAATTATTGATTCTATTGTCTTTGAAATATATTTAAAAAACAAATGTAAACCAATTTGATCTAATTTCACAAAATAATTGCATTATTTTCACCACAAATATTACCATTCTGTCCTTTTACATTTTGGAATATTTCTTCGCACTCAGTTACACTTATAGTCCATTTAGTGTTTGCTTATTTCACAAAGAAAATATAAAAAATAAATTTCTTTAGATTTAAATACATACCCTGTTTTTATTATTGTTTTAATTTAAACAATGGCTGAATAAATTTCTTCAATCAATATTAATTTTTGCACGAGTTTGAAAAGGTTTTTTGCATAATGCACTTAGCTGCTACTTTCATGATCTGTTTTTTTTTTCTTTAATTCTTGTGAATCTATATATAGATGCTAAAATTTTCATATTATACAGTTTTCAAATTTTTACCTTCTGTTCACAAAACAAAAAATAAAATAGAAATATTTTTAAAATTTATATTGCAACACAGCTCAATTATGCAAAATTAATTGATTTGAATATAAAACAACAACAAAAAAAGTTTAGTATTTGTTTCTGTTTAACATTCAGTAATGAATATAACACTTTTGAATAAATAAAGCACAAACCTAACGAATACATAATCAAAGTATATGCATAAATACTGAAATAATCAGCATTAAAAAGGCAGCTATAAGTAGCAGAATCCATTTAACCTCTAATATCAGCTAATACAAATATTACTTTAAACTTTAAAGCTTTTTTAAAATACACAATGTATTTCTATAGTATATTAAATGCTTACTTTGAAAGGTTAATTTAATAACAGCAGTGTCCCCACCAAGCGACTAATTATTCTTACATATGTAAGTATTTTTTCAGTATTCCTAAATGATAATCTATGACGACGATTTATTTATTTTTTAACAGTACTCGTAAAAAAGGAAAATATTCACCAGCAGCAGTCTTGAAATAGCTGAAAAAGAAATGGTTACAGACATTATTAAATAGCAACACATTTAAGTTGGTTTGCGGTATGCCGCTCCATTTATTGAAAATACAAATTATATAATCATTAAATTATATGTATAGTATGTCAGACTAATATTTACTGTAACATAATATCATTTTACATAGAGTTTCTCTCAGACAGTTTTAGGAGGGTGCTGCACCCTCTCTGACTATTCAGGTCATCTAATATAAAGAATTCTTGAAGCTTAGTATGTTCTGAATCAGTATTTCAAGACAGGAATAGATCCAAGCATCAGGTTAATTTATCCACCTATTTTAAATGAAAGAGTAAATATTTTAAGACATAAAATATTTCTTGTGCAGACATAACGATAATCAAATTTCACACAGGGGAATTAATCAAAAAATTAAACAGTATATCAATTCAAATCTCTTTTACAAGGAAATCTTCAGCATTTAAAAAATCAGTGTTCGAATTCATTGGTGGTCCGCTGGTCCGAGGACAACAAAAATTCATTCAGACCACCAATTTGAAAATTTTAGTGGTCAGCAGGAACAGTGACTACCCCCCCCCCCCACCTTTCTCTTACAGGGTCACAGGTAAACTTAAATTTTCCCGTCTCAGAGAAAACGGCAACCAAACACAAATCACAGAATTTTATTTATTTTAAAAAATAAATAAAACTGCATTGAAACTTAGTCAATTGAAATATTGGAATTAAAATATCGAAATTAATAATTTTATAGTTTTTCTTTATGTGCTGTTTATTTAATTTTTAGTTATAATTTTATATTTTATTAGGCTGAAAATTTTGGATAACTGCAAAGGAAGTTTGTAAGATAAAGCTGCAAAATTCTCCATTTGTTAGGTAGAAGGAAAATATTGTAAGATTCTTAAATCAAATGTGGAAAAATATTGCAAAAAGCGTCAGTTGGTTGAGGGAAAAAAATCGTCAATCAATCGTGATTAACAAAAACTAATGCTTGCCATTTGGCTGCAATAGGGTGTTAACGATTTTAATCAACGAATAAATCATGATTTTAATCAACTGATTTTTTTTTTTTTTTTTAGAAAATTTGTGATTTTCATCAATGATTTTTTATGGTTTATTTCAATGGCCTGTAGGGAAAAGTCATTTGTAGAATATTGGAATGATATTACACTATTTCAAACATATGGAAATTGATACACATCACTGAAATGTACAAAAAGATGCTTACTATAGAACATGATGAGCATAGAATTAATTTAATCGTTTATTTATGGGGGGGGGGGGGGGCAAAAGGATTCGCTTATAGTACTGTATAAATAAGCAATAATTGCTGGAAGTTCGTTATCTGTTGTGGTACGAGTTTTTTTTTAAACTAATTTAGTTACTTCGTATGTATAAAATCTGTAAATCATACACAGGGCTGCAAAAAAGATGTATACATTTCCGTTTATTGACGAAAAATGTTGAAGGGAATTTTCAGCTGTGAAAATGCGTTTCTTAAATGAACTAATGTTTAGCATACTATTTGGTATATATTCAAATCTATAGATCATATATAGCGTTGCACAAAGGAATTCGGATATTTTTCTGATGACTGATAATAATTGCTGAACTTTAATTTTCAAATGTGTTACGTGTTTTGTAATTTGCTTACTTAGCCACCATATTTAACTTTATTAATCGTTGATTTTTTTTTTTTTTTTTTTTTTACATAATTACCCTGAATGTGTTGGAAAATTATAATCTGTCGTTGAAGCTTGATTATTTTACGTTCTTGTTTAAAAAAATATTTTCATTTTGTATGTGTGTATATATATATATATATATATATATATATATATATATATATATATATATATATATATATATATATATATGGGCGAGTTGTAAAAAACAGGGTAGCGCAGATCCCTCCTTCAGTTGTACTTCTGTCTATCAGCCAACATGAGGAATTAATTGTCGGTAACCATTATGGCATTTATAGCTGATTGAAACGTTACTGTGTGCGTTTTTCTTAGTGTGAAGGAATTAGATTCAATTACTCTTAAAAATTGTTTTATTTGATTCTAGATTTTACGCGTATAACCACTATTTTTCAGGATATTAAATATTCCTGAGTACTACATCTAATTCTTTCCTTTCCTGATAATATTTTAAAATTTTTACTGAACTTTTGCTTATAGAATTAAGAGTAGTGACGCCATATTTTAAACCCTGTCATGTTGGGGTAAAACCGGGTACTTAAGAGTGGGTCAAAACTGGGTATTCCCGATTTTGTCCGACACTCATAGAATTTTTTTTTAGTATAGTTAATAAATTAGCATGGAATTTTAAATTGCATTCTTAATGCTGTTAAGTTATAATATAATTCTAAATCTATCTAGTTATAATGAAAAAAACTAAATTTGATTTTGTTTTATATTAAAAAGTGGGTCTAATTTTTAACTTACATTTATGAAATTAAATAATTTGCAATTATTAATGAACAAAATAATGGTACTAATTAAGGCATAATTTTATATTATGCTTATTACATTTTAATAAATAACTTTCTAATCTGAGGTGTAATAACTTGCGTTATAGGTCCACTTAAAATGCAAATATATTTCGTGACTTGTTTCTCTAAATAAAATAATCTGCCCAAATTGACAAATAATCCATAAAATCTCAATCCTATATAACTAGGCTATATAATCTATAACAGGATTTTTTTTTAAATCAAATATTAAACAGGCAAGAAAAAAACCTCTTGATGAATGAAACTTTCCCAGACTCATTTGCTGTATATAATAGGAGTGGACGGATTACGAAATTAGGTCTTTATTTTATTTGGTTAAAAGATTTTTCCAATCCTTGTCCTGAAAAGCCCGTTCTTTAAATCCTTAACAGGTGTTCAATTCATATAAAAGAATCCTGTTAATCTAGTAAGAGAAAGCAATGTATTTATATATAATTCTTTCCTTACGCAACGCATCGATTTCAACCCCTTGATGTGTCATTCATGCATCTCTAAGCTCATACTAAGAACAAGAGGTGAAAAAGTGGTTATTTTTCAACTCTGCGCGATCTGTAACAATTTACCAAATTAGAAAATTATTTAAAACTGCATTTTCGAGAGCAGCAATTGTTAATACTGCAATCAGAAGGTTCGAGAAAACGGAGTTTTCCCAACAACAATGTTTTTCCAGACCATCTTTTTGCTCCTTCGGAAGTGAGAGAGAAACCCATGAAAGTCATGATAACACACCTAGGTCTATGCAGCCACAGGTTTGCATAGCTGCAGAAATAAATATTTCTGAAACATCACAGGATAATGGAGCTCAACCTTCCGAACATAAACGAGTTGACAACATCCAGCGTCTTTCACGTCGAGCTGCTTCCAGATGCAGCAGTTAACATCACAGTCACAGACGTCATCACTCATTCAAAATTTTACATCTACAGAATACATTAGTAAAATTATCCACTCGACATCTTCAGACTATATAGCCCAGCAATCTGTATTTCCAATTTCGCCTAAAATGTTATTATCCCCTTCTAAGGAAGGCTTTAGAATTGAGTAAAGAAAGGGAAAAACTTATTTTGATTTCTTCTCCCTATAAATTACAGGTCGAAACAGATATTAAGGAGAAAAAAGCCAAACAAACTGCAAGACGGAAAAAGAAGTTTTTTTAAAAGAAAAAAAAAAAAAAGATTGCGGAAACATCTTCAGAAGAAGAGGACAATGAAACCTGTATGTTTTGCTATGAGCTTTACTCAAATTCGAAATCCAAATACGATGTTTGAAATGCCACGGATAGGCACACGAAGCATGTAGTATTGCAGAAGAATATGATGACAAATTCATCTGTGATTTTTGAAGCTAAAAGAACTCTTAAACGTACAGTGTAACGTAAGCAGGCCTATACAACGTAGAAAATGTTTCAACGAATTATTTTTTTTTTACACATGGAAGAACACATGTGCAATTTCGTTTTGTTAAAAATAATAAAAATGTATTTTTTACTATATTAAGCAAGACCTTTTTGACCAAAATGAGTTTTCCAGTAGTTTTAAATGGATACCCAGTTTTACCCAACCAGCGAGGTAAAATCGGATTTTTGCATACGTTTGAAAAAAACTATTTTTTTATATAAACAATTATATATATATATATATATTGTTTGAAAAGAATGTTTTATTATAGCCAAGGATTCATTTTACATTAAAAACAGTGTTCAAAGTTTGTTTTTCCATTTCACAGCATTTGAGACTAACAAACTTATATGGTACCCAATTTTGCCCCACCTTCCCTATATATATTTATTTATTTAAAGGATGCTGTAGAAGAAAATAGCATGAAACATTTATTAGCTCCTTTCTACATCTGTTTCTACTAAAATTTTTGGTAATATGCCTTTTATCTTTTAAAATAAGCAATTTTTCTATTCGCATACATATTACGGTAGTTATCGCGATATATCACCAATATTAACACGTTGATACATTCCGATATTAAATTTACGATATTCTCCCCACCTAGCAGTTAAACTTTTGAAAAAAAGATGAAAAAAGGTTTTCCGAAAACTTGTAGCAATTTATTCCAGGATGATATTTTAGAAGTATCGGCAAATATATATATATATATATATATATGCTCTAAAAGTTAAAATCTTCTAACTGAGAGTTTTAACTCTTTCAAATACATTGGTGAGCGTAGGTCACTTCGCGCCTCACAAAGACTATATTTTTTCTACCATAAAACTAACTAAACGTCCGTATTTTAACACAATCTTTTTTAGAGCAACTCACCAGGCCAAATTTACATTTACTTACGAAAATTTCGAAACATTCGGACAAATATAAATATTTTTTACTAAATAAAATGTGCAAAAACTTCGTCAAAATTAGCAAAAACCTCAGTTACATCGTGGTAAAAATCTTACCAGCCTTTTTCCCACTAAATATTAATATTTTTTCACTCGGGCTACGAAAACATTATGTTTTTAACATCTAAAAATTTCAAAGAGTTTGGATTATAACGGCAAACTTTAAGAATTTAAAATTCTGGAAGAACCTTGCCCCTCCCCCACCTCCCTTTCCAGGCATATTTCAAAATTACACATAAGACTCCAAAAATCAAATTATGCAGAATATTAATACCAAATAATAATAACAATACCAAAAAGCATATACTTTCAATTCTGTTTGAAATACTGCAATACATTTTAAAAAAAATACAAAATTAATCTTTAAAAAAAAATTGTCCGAAGTCACTTTTCTGTTTTTCTGCGCATTTTATTGTAACGACTCACATTACGTATATATTATTTTAAAATACACGATGTTATACAGTAGCTTTGAAATGATCGAGTATTCATTTGATTCAGATATAAATGGATTTAAGGGTGAAACAAATTAGTTTGAAAAGAAAAAAAAAACCCCACCAAGATTTTGATATGAAAATAAAATCTATATCTATATTATAAAAAACCAATATATCTGTGCGTAACGCTGACGTCATTTTGCAAATGGCAGCACTTTGAAATCTGGAATGAAATTTAGGTTTTGCAATTTCCGTGTTCAGCTCGTCGTCAGCTTAAAATTCCGAGTAAAATGAGAACTACATTTAACATTTTTGTTGAACATTGTCACAATTCTATTTCAAAGACCCGTGATCGGGGGGATGTAACTCAGAATTAAGTGGGTGGGAAACTGGAAATTGTTTTAATCCCTTCAGTTTACGTCTAAAATGAAAGTACTAAGTTTTATCCCACGTACTAGGCGAACATTAGAAAATATGTAGGGGAGTTGGGGGCACATGTGAACAGTTCGCATAAATATAGATTTTTCTCATGACTGGACTAATTTCTATAAACAAAACCTACTCAATATAGTAAATAGAACTTTCTTTTATACATGGTAATTTTTTAAAAATAACCTGTATAGTTCTTCTTACATTTTTTAATAGTTTTATAAATTCGAAAAATTGTTCACATGTGCCCCATCAGCGGGGTAGTTGTGAATACACGTGGGGCACATGTGAACACAAGGAAAAATATCCTTTGACATGCTTTTTATTCTGTTATTCATTTGTCATCGTAATGATTAGTTAATTACCTGTGAAATTCGCCATAGAAAAGTATATATATATATACACACATTTCTCTAGTTTCTGGGTGATATGTTTAAGCAAAAGATTATAAAATGAAAATAAGTAGATTTTGGGGGTGGAAGCTTAGATGATTCATTAAGTATTGCTGAAATAAAATAAAAAAAATAAAGAAGCAATTTTAAAAAAGAAATTAAAACTTAAATTTTGCTTAGGGGTTTTTGTTTGGGGAAATTTTTGGGGAGGGGGCGTTTACATACTATTTATCTCAAATCTGCCGAAATACGAAAGATTCCCACTGCTGTATTTGCCTTATTTACTTATAAATTATAGATAAAGAAGGGGTTTTTAATGATTTAAAAAAAAATCTCGACTATAACCCCCCCCCCCTCCCCTAACTTCTTTTCCTTTTGAAAGAGAGAGGGTTTACAATAGGGATTTTACGGTAGTTATCAGTTTAAAAATTTTACTTTCTTAAAATATTACTCATATGTATCTCCATTCAAAGCGTCATATACATAAATGTTTTAGATATGGAAGTAAGCCATCATTGCAAGTTTAGAACAAATGCAATACAAAAATTCGCAAAGTTGTTCAGGGTAATACTTTTGTATTAACAATGCATAAAAAATATTGTTGTAAACTGTTTAGTAAAATAATATATTACACTTACTGGATTTTAGAAAACATTGAATATATTTAAAGTACAATTGAATGTAAACGAGCTTGTTGCTCTTTATGTATTTGCTGAAAGATGTGTTTGATGAAGTTTCAATGCAAAATCAACTTTGTGTGAGGAAAATATCTTCTATTTCAGGAAAATTATAGGTAATGGAACTGACATTATTTATCATTAAGTTAACTGAAAAGAACAGAATCACAAAATGATTATTGGGGCACTTAAGTACTGTTCATATCTGCCCCAACTTGTCTGTTCACAAGTGCCCCACATTGCTGCTTCTGTTAAATTGATAAATTATTAACATTTCTCAAATTTAGAACAAAAAGAACTCTATTAAAAATATTTATTAATATTCATAGTGCATGTCAAAACACTCAAATTCAAATAAATGAATAAATAAATAAAGTTAAACGCTTATGAACTCGGAACAAAGATTTTACTTTTGAGATCTAAAAACAGTGTTTTGGCAACAGAGGACAAACAAAAGGTCAAAAAGCTTCAAAAAAATTTTACCGTATGTCTACAGGTGTTGTCATCTTTAGTATTTTTTTTCAAATAAAAAACTTACAATAACCATTGTAAAATTGCGATGTTCACATCTGCCCCCTGTTCACATGTGCCCCATCTCCCCTACATATTTATAGTCAAAAAACACTTTTTTAAAATTATCTTAACAATATCTCAGAACAATTCTTTCAAAAACATTGTTAATAAAAATGTCGTAGAATTTGAAATTCTGAATAAAATTAGTACCCATATTAATATTTTTGCTGAACATTAGGGTCGCAATTCTATTTCTAAATTTTGTCTTACCGCGCTAATCAAGAGAGACAGAGTTATCAATCCGCCCTGCCTCCGTTTATTACATACATGCATTTTCTTTAAGTTGTTGAGGACTTTGCGATGTTTCTGTAATTATGTTAATGCTTTATTTTGTATATTTTGAGGATTATAATTTAGTAGTTATCGAGAAAGAGGTACATAATTGACAGCCGTTTTACATGCCATTTCTCAACTGATATCGTCAACCTTAAATCTTAGTTAAAAAAAAGTAAAGCTTATAATACTTTTTATCAATATTCCGTAGGTGTTAAAATTTTATGAACTTAAGATGCTCGTATACTAGTCGAAAATAATTTTTATTAAAACCATCTTAGTCCTTTTCGTTAAATATCGAAGTTTAAAATCGTGCTATTGGTTGACCTATAATTCCTCTAGCGACAATAATCCGGCACACTCATTTGTTCCCTCGCTCCTCCCCACTATTTTCGACCTCCTTAAATGTGATGCATACGCACTGTTATTCGCTATATGTGTCAAATTAAATACGACGCATAATTGAAATACAATATCAGAGATCATAGACAATATTTCCCATCATTTACAAATCATTTTTGAAATATGCTAAAAATCTTGAAATAATGCACTTTTTAAGTTATCTATTTGTTTGTAGCGACAAAGTCGCACCTAGTAGGGCGGCAAAACTTAGTACGTTTATTTCTGACCTATGTCGAAGGGATTAAAACAATTTCCAGCTTTCCCGTATTTAATTCCGAATTCGGTCTTTTTTTTTTTTTTTTTTTTTCATTAACTACCACTGGGCTATAATCCGTAATCAAGAGTTTAAGCCATAACTCTGAAAATATCCAAAATAAAGCCTAAAATAATTAAAATCCTCAAATAGTACCTCAATAAATTAAAATATATATAAGGGAGTTGGGGGCACATGTGAACAGTTCGCATAAATATAGCTTTTTTTTATCATGACTGGACTAATTTCTATAAACAAAACCTACTCAATATAGTAAATAGAACTTTCTTTTATACATGGTAATTTTTTAAAAATAACCTGTATAGTTCTTCTTACATTTTTTAATAGTTTTATAAATTCGAAAAATTGTTCACATGTGCCCCATCAGCGGGGTAGTTGTGAACACACGTGGGGCACATGTGAACACAAGGAAAAATATCCTTTGACATGCTTTTTATTCTGTTATTTATTTGTCATCGTAATGATTAGTTAATTACCTGTGAAATTCGCCATAAAAAAGTATATATATATATACACACATTTCTCTAGTTTCTGGGTGATATGTTTAAGCAAAAGATTATAAAATGAAAATAAGTAGATTTTGGGGGTGGAAGCTTAGATGATTCATTAAGTATTGCTGAAATAAAATAAAAAAAATAAAGAAGCAATTTTAAAAAAAGAAATTAAAACTTAAATTTTGCTTAGGGGTTTTTGTTTGGGGAAATTTTTGGGGAGGGGGCGTTTACATACTATTTATCTCAAATCTGCCGAAATACGAAAGATTCCCACTGCTGTATTTGCCTTATTTACTTATAAATTATAGATAAAGAAGGGGTTTTTAATGATTTAAAAAAAATCTCGACTATAACCCCCCCCCCTCCCCTAACTTCTTTTCCTTTTGAAAGAGAGAGGGTTTACAATAGGGATTTTACGGTAGTTATCAGTTTAAAAATTTTACTTTCTTAAAATATTACTCATACTCCATTCAAAGCGTCATATACATAACTGTTTTAGATATGGAAGTAAGCCATCATTGCAAGTTTAGAACAAATGTAATACAAAAATTTGCAAAGTTGTTCAGGGTAATACTTTTGTATTAACAATGCATAAAAAATATTGTTTTAAACTGTTTAGTAAAATAATATATTACACTTACTGGATTTTAGAAAACATTGAATATATTTAAAGTACAATTGAATGTAAACGAGCTTGTTGCTCTTTATGTATTTGCTGAAAGATGTGTTTGATGAAGTTTCAATGCAAAATCAACTTTGTGTGAGGAAAATATCTTCTATTTCAGGAAAATTATAGGTAATGGAACTGACATTATTTATCATTAAGTTAACTGAAAAGAACAGAATCACAAAATGATTATTGGGGCACATAAGTACTGTTCATATCTGCCCCAACTTGTCTGTTCACAAGTGCCCCACATTGCTGCTTCTGTTAAATTGATAAATTATTAACATTTCTCAAATTTAGAATAAAAAGAACTCTATTAAAAATATTTATTAATATTCATAGTGCATGTCAAAACACTCAAATTCAAATAAATGAATAAATAAATAAAGTTAAACGCTTATGAACTCGGAACAAAGATTTTACTTTTGAGATCTAAAAACAGTGTTTTGGCAACAGAGGACAAACAAAAGGTCAAAAAGCTTCAAAAAAATTTTACCGTATGTCTACAGGTGTTGTCATCTTTAGTATTTTTTTTCATATAAAAAACTTACAATAACCATTGAAAAATTGCGATGTTCACATCTGCCCCCTGTTCACATGTGCCCCCATCTCCCCTATAAATTAGAAACAGGGTAAACTGATAACCTCGTCTATTCTGGCTTCAATCACTTGATTAACGAATTAGGCAAAACTTTGCAATATAATTGTAAAAATTCTACAAAAATATTAAGTACACATTTCAATCAGAATTTTAACCTCTACAACATCTGTATTGACAATGTTTTTAATAGAGTTAGTTTTTTTTTTAGATATTGTTATGGTAATTAATAAAAATGTATTTTTTGACTATAAATCTGTGCATATCTTCAACCACTCACTTAGTAAGAGGGGGAAACATTCATTCTAGACTTAAAGTAAAGGGATTAAAAATATTTCCAGCTTTCCCCTAATTAATTCCAAATGAGGCCCTTTTTCCCTCCCCTACCATTGGTCTATAAAGAGTTTTAAAGACTTTAAAATTCTATGCGCTCTAAGTTTTTTTTTTTTTTTTTGGGGGGGGGGGGGATGCCAATTTCGAGTGGGAAGAAAAATCTTGATTATTTATTGTGACAATAAAATGACACAGAACAGATATATATATATATATATATATATATATATATATATATATTAATTTAAGCAGTTTTAAAGAGTTTTGAAACTTTAAGTATTATTACTGTGAGAGGTGAAGAAAACGGGGAAACGAAATTTTGAAGGTGAAATTCAGATAAAATTTTAATGAAATGGATATGATGGAATGAATAGTTGATGAAATTCAGGACTGATTATTTATTCACTTAAAGTAACAAATACAGTAGAGCCATTTTTTTTTAACCTGTAACTGATGTCGAAGAAATTATCACATAACTAGTGTGAAGCGGTCTGCGAGACCGCTCCAACTCATAATAAATAACTAATAGGATGATAAACTCATAGGATGTTGTTTTTGTACTAAACTTTTTGCACAGGAGTGTTATAATTAAAATTCACCTATTCAAAAGTCTCTGGTGTTAGTACTAAAGTTTCAAACGAAACGAAATTTCAGTCGTGTTTGTAGATAAACTGAAATTTGCAAGTTAAACTATGAAAATTGAAAAAAGCAGTGGTCTGTGAGACTGGTAACATCAGTTAAAGGATAAAAAAAAGTTTTAAACAGTTTAAACTTTGGTATTGTGGAGAAGGGAGTATTGGGGGGTATTTGGTATTGGGGAGGTGAAATTTCAGAAGAAAGGTTAGCAATGGAGGTTTTATCTTTATTTTTTAAATAAGAAATGAAAAGAAATGCAGAAGAGTTCCACCACCGATTAAGAAATAATATGACAGTAAAGCACTTTTAAGGACTTTTTAAAAAAATTGTATGAAAATAAGCACTTTCAAGCACAAAAAAAATCCTTTTTGAAAAATGCAAGTACTTTTAAGGACCGTACGAATCCTGATATATGGAAAATTTCCCGACTACAGAGTAGTCCTGCACGGGTCATGTTGCAAAAGACACAAAACCGAATATTATACTTAAGTCAACCCACAACTCGACCCGAACCCTCCAAAAATATTTCCTCGATCCGCAACCTGACCAGAATCAGCCAAAATAATTTTCGGAAACCTGCAACTCAACCCAGACTTATTTCAACCAGAACCCGAAATAAAAGGAAAGGAAATCGTGTTTTATTGATATTATGAAATGTAATCTACAATTACATCTCTAATAACAATTTATGTTTTATGTAGGAAAATGGACAAATGTAAATACTTTAATATTCAAACATATGTGGGTATCATGCCCACAAGTATTTGAAGTGAGGACAGCTTGTTAAAAAGCGCCATCGATATTCACCATCATGGTTGATCTCAATGGCGCTTGGTGACAAGTTGTTCACATGGCACACAATCACATGACACACCTAAGTGATGTACGATAGGAGGGGGCTAAAGTTACGCACTTATCATTAATTTTGATTTTTAATGAACACATTGATCTAAACTTATGTGACGACTGATTAAAATGTTGTATTAAAACCTTAGGCACGTTCCACTATGTAACGACATTCTGTCAAGTTATAATTCCGTGAGAAATTGTAATTTTTAAAAAAACATTGCTCTGCGTATCTTTGCCCCAATGGCTGGACTAAAAGTACGCAGTGATGAGGCAAAGATACGCAGTGGGCATTTTTGCCCCATTACGGCCGGATTTTGCCCCATTTTCACTAAAATGAATGAGTAATGTAAAAGCATTAGTAAATTTCGATAGTATTAAACTGAAAATTCTAAACTAGACCATGAAAAAAATAGCGGTCTGCGAGATCGCAAATGGCAGTTAACCTCTAACAGTTGTGATAAAAATTGTTTCATAAATACTGTAAACGGTCTCCGAGACCGCTTAATCGTTGATTGAATAAAATGGTTGACTGACTCATAAGAGGCGGTTTCTGCGCTAAACTTTATGCAAAGGGCTATTATAGTAAAATTTCCCGCATTCAGAAGTCTTCAGCTATACTTCTAATTTACAAAACGAATCAAAATTAAACTAACATAACTACTTAAATTGAAAGTTACAAGTTAAACTGTGAAAACTGAATATTACAGCGGTCGGTGAGACCGTTAACAGGAGTTAAGGATTAAGGTTTAAAACTAAAGCAATTCATGAAACAATATTGATTTTTAAAAGTAGGTAGGTAGATACCTACGTTCTATACTAAAAAACTTAACTAGAAAAAGGAAAATGTAGTTTACTAACTTATATTAGTTAAGTAGCTATTATATTTTATATAAAACAAATTTAGAAATTGTGGAAAGCTTTGCATCTAGCTAAAACGATAGGGCAAAGTCCCGTATCTTAAACATGTGCGTATCTTTGTCCCAAGAAGGATGCGTACTTTTACCCTATTCTGCAGTATTTTGCTTAACCGGCTACGCATAAGTATAAAAAAATGTGATCGAGGTAAACTGCGGCATTTAGAAGCTAAAAATCTTTCGATCTCCACTAAAATTTTGGATTTGTAAAAATTCCAGGTACTGTTAGCTAAAGAATAAAGTGAAATTTTAAAAATATTAGATCAAAATTCGAAAATTTAAACACCTTATTTTCTTAGCACAAATTGCTACTTTTATCAAAGGTTTAAACAAATGTCTAGTACACTTGAAACAAAACTGCCACGTACTGGCCAAGAGAGCCCAAAATGTTACTTCATATGAAATCAGCCGGTGCGTATTTTTGCCCCACTCGTATCTTTACCCCTACATACCCTGTATCTCTCTTTGCATGAGAAAGTAAAAACTCGGCATTTTATCGCACAGAAACTCACGTAAAATTAAAATGCAAATGCTTATATTTAGGTTTTTTCCAAGTCTAAAATTTTCACAAAAAATTTGAGCAGAACAATTTTTCAGATAAAATAAATACATATTTCAATATGAATGAGTTATTATTAAATTTACTCCTTAACCTTTAACTGATGTCACAGAAATTGTCACAACTAGTGTGAAGACAACTAGTGTGAAGTTGTCTGTGAGACCGCTTTATTGAAAGATGAATAAAAGGCACGATTAACTCATAGGATGGTGTTTTTGTACTAAACTTTTTGTACAGGACTGTTATAATTAAAATTCACCTATTCAAAAGTGTCTGGTGATGGTACTAAGTTCACAACGGAACAAAATTTCGGTAGTGTTTGTAATTAAACTGAAAATTGCAAGTACATAAAAAATTGCAAAACTATAAAAATGAAAAAAAAAAGGTGCGGTCTGAGAGACCGGTAACATCAGTTAAAGGTTAAGAAATAAAAAGTATATAAAAAATGTGATAAATTCTTTTTATTTAAAGCACAGTTAAGAACGATTTTTTCTTCTCTAGGAATGGGAAAAATATTACCAACATTTCATTTTTCATATACACGCAAACACATGTATAATATTTCTGATAGTTTTAAAACACATACCCATAATACGTGTGTATAGATAGAGAAATGCCCAATATTCAGAGTTAAAAGCATAGGAGAGAGTATGGAGGAATGGGACACATTTTACAAAAATAAGAAAAAGAACTTTGTTTGACACAAAAACAATATTGCAGTTTTGTAGAATACAAAATGAAATACTTTCTATTGTCCTTGAACAATGTACAAACATAATTTTCAGAAACAATTTTATAATTAAAGGAATGGAAATATAACAAAATTTAACTCATAAAGAAGAAATATTTACTTGCATCGTAATTTGAAATCATAATCAAGATGGATGCCTTGAACATCTCTGTGGCTGCGTGAATAGGCATTACGTCATCATTGAAGTCCTTTCTCATTGGCTGACAGTTGATACTAAGATATTTCATGTACTTTTACTATGCGAGTGGTAAATATTATACCTGGTTACAGACAAAATTCTAGTAAACATGCAGATTTCTGTAGTTTTACAAAAACTAGTTTTGTAGGATTACAGATTTTTTTTTACAGTGCAGTGCAATCACATCTAAAACTTATGAACTGCAATAAAATAGTTCCATTTCATTCACAGATGACACTTTCTGAAACTTAAGTCATCAAACGATATTCTCTATCATAAACATTTCGTCTACTGAATATCATATAAATTTGTTCCTTACTTAAAAAGCTTCCCCCGGATTGAAATATTACTCTTAGAGTTAGATGTAACAAACTTTAATAATCATTTGAAAAGTAAGTTAAAAATAAATGAACCATTGTTAAATTGACAAAAATAACTACTTTTTTTTTTCTCTTTGAAGCAAAATCTATCTAACCAGGGGACCACCAAACATGGTGCTCACCGATTTTGATGTATTTAATGTTTATTGTAGATTTCTTATCCCTAATTACTCTGGTGAAAGGTTTTATTCAAATGGGCCTTAGATTTTGAGGAATTGGAGCTAAAATTTAAGCATACGTTTTAAATACTCATTAGTTTGCTGTTTCCAACGGGTATGGCGTGGCGTGGCGTGATGACAGAGTTCGATGCTGGCTCCCGACTTTTTATTTTTGTTTAAAATTAATTTCATACTTTTGACACTTTATAAATTTTAACCAAAGTTACGAATTTCTACAGCTTTGAAATTTTCCTAAAAAATCGATTTACGTTTTTGATTTTTCATGGAAACATCTATTATTTCTCTAATTATTAACTATCATTTCTGTCGGCAGAATTACAAATTAATTTGTGTTTAATTTGTGCAGAAAATTTCGTTTCATAAAATTAATATTATTTACCTTTTTTATATTTTAAATACAAGTCTCAAATAATGCATAATATTTTATTAGAAAAAAAATCTTTTTAATATTTAGTTTGTGTTAAATATATTAAAATATGTTAAATGATAAAATATAAAAATTTTTAATATTACTGACATTTATATTTAAGTTTAGTAAATATACAATTAATCGGGTGGCATACACCGTAAAAATATTCATACGGAAAATTTTTCTACATAGAGCATAATTTCTTACCTAGTACTTGTCTTCAAAAGAAGATAAAATACATCAGTTAAAAGAAATTGATTATTTAGATTTTATTACGAATGTCTAGCTGACGATTTCTTAAAAACATTTTCAATTGACAGTTTTTGCTCTGTTATCATTATTTGTTAGAAAGAAAAATATTTTGAAATATAATTTGTCCATTTTTATAATATAAAGATAAACAAATTTGGACATTTGACATCCGAATTATTATTTATAATTTACACGAAATAGTAAATTTTCACTTAAAATTTCATAAAGTAAATAAATACTATATATAATGTATTATTTCTAAAATTTGTTTAAAATATAAAAATATATAAAAGTAAATAATAATAATAATAAAATCTAGATATAAAGTAGTTTGGATTTTCGTCAGTAGAGATAAATATATATTTAAATAAATCATAAGCGTAATTGTATATTTTTTAATAAAATATAAAAAAAATTAAAGTTGTAGCAATTCAAAACCATACTTAAAAGTTGTGAAGAGTCAAAATATAAAATTAATTTTAAAAAGTCAAGAGAAACCGGGTCGTCCGGTTGGCAAGCGAGCGCTCTGCCTCAACGCCATAGACGACTCGTTGAAACATTGAAACGGACGGGTATTTGAAACGTATGCTAAACTTTGACCCCTAATTTCTCAAAATCTAAGGCCCATTTAAAGGAATCACTTCACAGGAATAATTAGGGATAAGGACTCTACAATACACCTTAAATGCATCAAAATTGGTGAGCACCATGTTTGGTGGCCCACTTTTTAGAATATTTTTTTACAAAATATCATGCTCTTTTATTTATGTCAAACAGATTTCCTAACAATTAAGGTCAGTCTACCTAAATGTGATAACCCCTAAATGCGACAATGTTCTTTTACATAAAATCTTAATGCAAGAATCATAAATAAATGTTATATAATGAAGCATACGAACTTCAGAAAGAAAACCCGAAACATTTTTTTGCATGTAAAACGGTTTTTTTTAAAGAAATTTCCAATCAAATACACATCGTTCATTTTACATCGCCCCCATGTTTCGTAAATGCGACAAAAATTCCCGAAAGTGGCTCACGGTTTTTATGTTTTAAATTTGAAGATCAAATAACCTTATAAATGTCAAGAGCTACGTTGTCCGTTTCAGTTACCTGACCAGTTAAACTAAAGAATAGGCTATCAGTTTCCGGTTTAGAATTTGAAGTGAACTACGCATTTAGGAGAGCTTGTTTTCAGCCTGTGCCTAATAGCGACATACATATTGCTATAAATGCGGCGAAACATTTAGAAGATTAACGAAGAAGTTTATATGGGATTTTTTATATATTGTGTTAAAATGATATTTAAATCGAATTTTATGTTTAATTAAGCTGTGTTGAGTGAGCATATTCATCCATTAATGTTATCCTTTAACCAAGTGTATAAATATGTGTTTAAGACGATCAAAAAGGAAAAATACGCTTCTTTAAAATTTTTAATTAAAAAAAAACGGTGTAAGAAACGCAGTGTCTATTACAGTAACATAATATAGACACATGATTATGGAATTTGTAATAATTTTACATAATGAAAATTCTGGAAAATTTTGTGTAGATTGAAAACAATTTATGTTTATTTTAATGCCATTAAGTAAGTAATTTTACCAACATTATACCATTCAGTAGCTCAAATGCTGTCTCCGATTAAAACGTGATGCAATTGAGTTATTCCCTGGTTTAGGAGTCATAATTTTTGTTAGCACTTTTATAAAATCTGATATTTTAATTCTATTTTCACTTTTTATTCGTTATAATCGACATTTTCTACTTTTAAATTAGTAAAAGATAAAAAATAAATAAAACCATGTTTATCTAAATGAATATTTATTTCCATATGCGTATTTTTAAGTACAGAAAATGTTAATTTTTTGTGAAAGTGCAAGAAAAATGAAGAGGCGGGGGGCGGGCGACAGAACATCAGGCACACAGCTTCTCTTTGGCTTAATCAGAATTATTAGAAATATTGTACGATTTTATCTATTTCTAAGTCTGATATATTTATCATGTGACATTTTATAATAAAGTTATATGTAATAAATAGTCTAGTTATCAATATTATAAATATCTTTTAAATACTCTTTTAACCCGTAAGCTCCACACTGTGAATTCGCACCGACCGAAATGTCAGCGTCTTTAATTAATTCGCATTTTTCATTCACAAAATAAGAATATTGATAAAATCAAATATTTCATATGGATTCTTTATTAAATTTCGTATATGGATCATGTAGTTATATTAGATATAAATGTTAAATGATGTAAATGTTAATAATTTTAAATGTTGTGTTAAAATTAATCTAATCTCATGTATTTATATTTCATTATCACCAGATTGCCAGCAAAATTATGCGGAGTTGATGTTACGGAAACCAAAATCGTACTGGTGTATAAATTATGGGTTAATATTGACGCACGAATTTTGCGAAATTTAAACGCTATTTTCTGCGACAATCCTTTAATTGTAGTTATGGCCAAAGCTCCTTGGCAAAGAGGGATGAGAGTTTTTTAAATTAGGAAGACATTTTTTTATTTGAGGGTTATTTATGTTAGGCATCATACGCAGCATTCAAATAACTTTTGCATATTAGCAGTGTAAAATTGACAAACAGCACGGTGCTGCACCGTGATACATTTCAAGAATAATATTGAAAAGTTTAATTATAATAGCTCTTTACATAAATTTTAGTACAGAAACAGTACCCTGTGAGTTAATAGAGACTTTCATTCATCTTTTAATCAAGTGGCCTGGGAGACCGCTCACGGTAGATATGCAAAAATTCCTGTCACAGCAGTTAAGGGTTAATTAAATCAAAAAATAGTTACAGTTAACCCTTAACTGCTGTTAGAGCTGCTTTTTTTAATTTTTACAGTTTAACTTGTAATTTCCAGTTTAACTAACGATACAGCGAAATTTTGCTTCATTTGGAGCCTAGTACTATTGTTTGAAATGTTTGAAAAAATCGAAATTTTATTAGAAATAGTACTGTACAAACAATGTAGTGCAAAAACAGTATTTTATGAGTTAATCGCGCATTTTATTCCTCTTTTAATTGAATGGTTTCACAGACCTCACAGTTGTAATGTGGCAATTTTTTGTCACAGCAGTTAATCGTTAAATGAACTTTTTTAGATGAATTGTCATGTATAATATGCATTATCACATTTAGGACTATGAACGTCTCATTTAGGTTTTAGCTGCCATAAAAATGACCTAAATGCGACATTCATATATTGTGGTTTTATACTAAAGATAATTATTAAATTTCTATAAAACAAGTTAGTTTTTAACTAAAGGTTCAGTATTCAGTAATTTGCTGCTTAATAAAATATACATTTATATATAGTAAAATCTCAAATATACCCTAAATGCGACAAAAGTACGGGGAATCGTGTCTCATTTAGGCAGACTGACCTTATATGTAGCAAATGGATATTTTTTTGTAAATGGAATAAAATATTCTGAATGCCTTACATTTCTAAGTATTCATGAAAATAATGATGCCCTACATTTTAATATTTTTAATATTTCATTTTTACCCTTAATGACGCAGTGCAAACAGGGCCAAAACTTTAATGCAGACCTTGTAATGTTGCAGGCTTTGCAATGTTGCATTAACTTTGTTAATGCAGATAGTTGCATTAAAATTGCAAAGACTTCATTTTCTGAAAATTACTATCGTCAATTCAAGTTCAGTTAGGATAAAACACTCTGTATTTGTGACTAAATAAGTGATTTGCGACCCCATGTTCTATAGCAATTTTTTCACCCTCATCATGACTACTATAAACCCTTCTGAATGATACGGTCAAATACGGCCACATCCTGTATATTAAAAAATAATTCATTCTTGAAAATTATTTTGAAAATTATAAGAAAACAGTTTTCAAACAAATCATATTTTAAAGTACGTTTTTTCTCTATTTGGCGATGTAAACATAGACATTCTTAGATTACATATAGGTTAAATTCGTGTTTTATTTTATTTTATTATATATTCTACATTATAACTTTATTTGTTTTTTTATTGATGGAATTTTAGTGTCATTATGGAAAATTTTCCGAAGAGCAATTACAAATTATTCATATTGTTTTAATTTGAAAATGTTTTATTATTCTTCTGTAAATATGCCTGCACACGATAGAGATAAATTGAAAAAAAAAAAAATCCTGCTTGAAAATTATTTTAAAAACCGCACTAATTGATTAAATCGCAATATAGGGTTTAAAAAAATTGCCTGTGACAATACATTTTTTTCGCAAAATGAAGGTGTAAAAATTTTAATTGCGTGATGTTTAAAACTATAAAAATTCGCATTAGAGAAAATTGCAAAAGAGAAATTTATTCATCAGATGTTGCCAACCTCAAAATGACGTTAGCGTTGCACATTTACAAGTTTCTCTTTAATGGAGAATATATAGATTATATAATATAGTTTAGTTTTATTTTCAAATTTAACTTAAACTTATGAAAACAATTATGTAAAATATACGCATGTTTTCTAGACGGCTTATGTTACTTCATTATTTTTCATATTTGCCCATTTAAATAGCAAACTGACACTTAATTTACATACATATTTGTAATTTCGCATAATATCTCATTCGTAATACGTCCAGTGTACAATCGGTAAACAACCTTGATTTGCCCTAATGCAGTGTACAAAACACTCAAATATCCCATGGTAAAAATTCAGATAAAACTCATGGAATCTGTTAAGTTTGTCAATAAACAGCATTCATAGTATTTTGAGAAACTTGGTTCATTAACAATTCCAAAACCACTATAAAATTCTTATTTAGTATATTAAATAAATTGTTTCTCGTATCGAAATAATTAACTCATTTTGTTAAAAGTTTTAACTGAAGTTTTAATAAAAATTTTCATTAAAGTTTTAATAAAAGTTTTAATTAATAAATATATTGAAATCCCCGGCCAAAGCATTCTTGACGTAATTAGCACATGCAGAAATATATTTAATTTGGTCAATCAATAGAAATTAGGTCGTGAAATAATTTTTTTCAAAATTCGCTTTTGCTAAATAAAAAGACATGACTAATGTATTGATCAAATATCTCTGTTACTGTAAACAATTTGAAATGTGGCACTTATCAAGATTTACATAAGTTAGCTGTTCCAATAAGCCAATTGTTTTTCCATAGATAGAAAACACAGACATAGAGTTATCTAATAATGACTTCAAAAATGAAAACGAAATTTCAACACCTATTGGAACAGCAGTTTCCCCCGAAAAAAATATATACAGTCGAACACCGCTAATCAGTACTAATACGGTCAAGTGCCTGTTCGGATTACCCGAAATTCCGATAATAATATAAAAGAAAAAGGTACGTGCTAAAAAAATGTAAGTTATAAGTACTCAGTAGTACAGTAAACAATAGTTATGTCGTAAAATAATTTTTTTTAAAAATTCGCTTTTGCTAAATAAAAAGACATGACTAGTGTATTGAACAAATATCTCTGTTACTGTAAACAATTTAAAATGTGGGACTTATCAGGATTTACATAAGTTAGTTGTTCCAATAAGCCAATTGTTTTTCCATAGATAGAAAACACAGACATAGAGTTATCTAATAATGACTTCAAAAATGAAAACGAAATTTCAACACCTATTTGAACAGCAGTTTCCCCCGAAAAAAATATATACAGTAGAACACCGCTAATCAGAACTAATACGGTCAGGTGCCTGTTCGGATTACCCGAAATTCCGATAATAATATAAAAGAAAAAGGTACGTGCTAAAAAAATGTAAGTTATAAGTACTCAGTAATAGAGTAAACATCCTCTAATCCGGCATCCTAATGTCCGGCATGATGGATAATCCGCCACGACTTTCGGAAAATGAAAGTATTTCTTGTTTAATCACTCCTGATGTTTATAATAATAGAATGGAACTTCAGAATGAGGAATTATGTAACAACCCAATACAAACGGTTCAAAATTACGAAACTATAAATATCCCAGTCACCAGGTCGACGAGGGGGTAAGAAAAAACATTTTGGTAGATAATCTTCGAAATCAAACTGTTGAAAGGTAAAATAAATTTTATCATCTGAATTAAATATTGAAAATTTAATACGTGATTTATTGCGTTGATTACTAAGTGTAGAACCAACAGAATGAAAAATTCCAAAGCCGGGAATCGAACTCGGAACCCTTGGACGTATAGCGCTCCAAGTACTCTACCATTTAAGGTACGAGGACGATACCCTAACTTAGTATCTTTCACACATATATGTTGGTAAGGCTGCAACTGCAGCCCAAGATGGAACAGTCATCATGAGCACACAATACTGCGGCGAAACATGAGACAGAAATAAACCCATCATCGGTGAACACATATAATTTCACATTTAATTATATGTGTTCAGCGATGCTGGGTTTATTACACGACTGCCAAGAAGTGTGTTTCACGCGTATCTGGGTATGTGGATTTCTTTATACCCTCGAAACATCCCAACGTCTGGATGGATTTTTAACGAATGAGATATCTATCGATTCGTCTTAACCGTCTGATGGTTATAGGCAAGGTTTTGTTTTTATAAATTCAAAATGGCGGCCGTAAAATAGAAAATGGCGGTAGAGACGAAAAATTTTTTTTACGCAACCTATTGAGTGGCATATCATTGGATAGTTCTTTCAAAATGAAGACGATGTTTCATTGACTATTTTACAGTCAGAACGTCCGTTTAAATATTACATAACCTGGAAGTTGTGTAGGTAGTATCTCTAGCTTTGCTGCAACTCTAACTATCATAGACATCTATACGCCTCACCAAAACAGTCTTTATAGATAGGAACTAACAATTAAACGCAACTTAAAAGTCATGAATACAAGTAAATAAAAAACATAGGTAAGTTATATAAAAAATAGTTTCACATTGATGATAAATAATTAATTAGTTCGCTTTTTACGAAGTTGGGATTTTTGGCTTTTTTAAATCAAGAAATTATTTGCGTCTCATGTTTTTCAGCAGGATTTTGTGCTCATGAGGACTGTTCTACCTTGTGGTGCAGTTTCAGCCTTACCAACATATATGAGTGAGAGATGCTACGCTGGGTATCGTCTTCGTATTTTAAATGGTAAAGCACTTGGAGCGCTATTCCAAAGATTCCGGGTTTGATTCCCGGCTTGAACATTTTTCAATCTGTTGTTTCTACGCTTAGTTCAATGTGATAAATCACGTATTAAATATTCAAAAATTTTAAGCTTAATTTCACTGCTGATAAGTAATTGAAAAATTAATTAAAATTATATGAATTAAATATTTTTTTTGCATTTTAGAAATTTTTTTATAGTGACTGGCAAACAAACTGATATTCGATATTTTTTTTTAAGTGGCTTCTACGAATAGACGTTTCATTTTATATCCGTGTACATATGTTGTACTTTTACATTATGGAGTACTTTTTTTATTCTATTAAACTGTTTAAAGAATAAAAAACATACTTTACGGCCACTTTTTTTATTCTAATCTTTACACGTTTTACCCGACATTCATCCTATAATCTGGAAAATTTTGCAAGTGAACTCTTCAGTTAATTATAGTTAATTCACTTAATTCTCTTCAGTAATCATGCTGTTCAAGTATACTTTTCGAAAATAATTTCGGTTCGGATTGACCGCGATTTCGGATTAGTGGGATCTTCTGTATAGTACTCCCTACCACTCCAAAATACAAAAACAACAACAAGAAAATAAATAAATAAAATTCTAAAGGACATAATTTCTGCGATTCTAAAAGTTGAAGAGAAAATAAGAACTCTTCGATATGGAATTATGTTTCTTTCAATTTATGTTGACAAAATAATCTTAGTGAGATGTATTTTTACAGACATTTATGAAATGTTCAATGCGGTCGCCCAATTTTTACAACATAGTGGAAGTTTTCCGTAAACTATACCTTCAAATACAAAACAGGAAGACATTCGGACAACAATTCTGGAATTATGGGAATTTATTTTGGGAATCCCTAATGTTTTAAACATTGAAATGCAAAAAGATAACATTTTGGCTTCTTTTATTAGGAAAAACTCGAAATCCATTTAACGGAATAAGCTGTAATTCTGGTCTCGTAGATTTGGAGCTTCTAGAACTCTATTTCTATTTTTTATGAGGCTATAATCCTTATTTTATTTCGAAAGTACAGTAGAACCTCGATTATCCAAAGTAATTGGGACCGACCATCTTTCGGAAAATCGAAATTTTTGGATAATCGAAAATGCTTCAATTTTCAGATTAAGAGCAAATATGTGCGCTATTTCTTATTATGGTGATTAATACAAGTGATTAATTCAAATAATTCAATAGCAAAATAGAAACAAGAATAAACTACCAGAATTTTAATTTTGAAATTAAGTACCTTTTACGTTTTTCACAAGGGTTTGTAACAAAGATTTGTTTGTTACAGTTTCGATTACCATTGCTTTGCAGCTGAATCACGATGTTTTTTTTAATACTATTAGTTCACCAGTATCAGAGACTTTCTGCTGCTTTCTATATAAAACTTTTTTTTTTGTCTTTTTGCAGCATCTTTCTTCATAACACTAACCGCTGCAATACCAGTGCCGTATTCTTCAGCTTATTTTGTAATACTCTCAACCGATTCTACAAGATTTACGATTTGAATTTTTTCTTCTATACTTAAAATAGTGCGGTTTTTTTTTTTGTTGTTGTTTTTTTTTTTAATACGCATAATAAAAAATGAAAATTTTTACTCTAGTAAAAATCTTGTAGGGGAGCTCAAGTTAAATTCTAAGAAATTCTAAAAAAAGGGATCCAAAATATTTATCTGTAGTCGCAGTTCGAAAAGAACCGCTTGCACTAAAGAAAGAAAGAAAGAAAAAGCTTTAAAAATGAATAAAAGGATTTCGGTTAACCGAGAGTTTCGGATAAAAGAGGTTCTACTGCATGTAAAATTTGAAAATAATGTAAAAAAATTGAATTTTACCTTGAGAATTTTAAAACAGACATCGATTTTTAGATATTTCAAATATTCAAATCCTAAATTACGCTAAAAACGATTTTGAGTTACTCTTTAAAAAACTATCCACATTGCAACAATTAAAAATGTAATAAAATACACATACTATAATATATATTAAAACACACATACACACATGAATAACGCCTGTATGTGTGTTTTAATGTGTGTATGTGTGTTTTAATATATATTATAGTATGTGTGTTTTATTATAATTATCTTAGATCGATGTAATAGTAAAATCTATTCATCGTAGTCCTGTCACCCAAGGCTGTCGTATAGATGGCTGGTGACTTCCCCAACATGGTTTATTAGTGAGAAATTGCAGACCCAGGCATCGGCCGGAGTAGCTCAGTGGTTGGAGCAGCAGTCTTGTATACTGTGGTCCCGGGTTCGGTTCCTGGCTCTGGCTAATTTTTCACTCCAGTTGGGTTTATTGTATTTATTGTATGTACGTCTGTATAATGTTTATATATATAATTAAAAATGTATTTGAAATTATGAATTCCAAATCTTAAACGGTCATATCTCGTAAAATATTTGGCTGAATAACCTACCATTTGGCATCCGTAGGTAATTTTTTCCGAAAAATCACAATATTCTTTCGAAATTGTGTCGTATTAACAATTTTAAAGTTTGATACTATTTCTGCATAAATATGGTCTTTCCTAACATCGATGATTTTTTAAACATAATTTAACACAAGATATAATTTCCAATCGAATGGCTGTTTCTGTTTTTCTCTGCCATTTTTATAACTGAAGTAAAGGCAATCGTTGAGACAGTTTGTAGGTACTGTGCATTTTTGCGAAAATATAAAGTAAGAATCACAATGAGACTTCGTTTTTTAAATGTAATGTTTTTCTTCCTAATGTCGACACCGATATTTAATTATTTGGATGACTACAGTGAGGATTATTGGAGATTTATCTCAATCAGAAGAACTGTATAAAAAATAAGTTTAGATAGAAAGATCAAATGCAAAATTTGTTATTTATCAATCGTTAAGATTTCTAATATAAGGTTTTAACCTAAATTTTCCGAATGGTTCGTACGATTGTCTTTTTTGGAAATTAATGGAGAAATAATTGTCATATCAAATACGTTATAATAATAATAATAAAATTACCACCCATTTCATAATATATTTCACAATACCAAATAATAATAATAATAATAATAATAATAATAATAATAATAATAATAATAATAATAATAATAATAATAAATCTAAAAGCTTTTTAAAAATACATTATTAATGAGAAATATTTACACTCTCAATTATAAATACTGCAAAAATAAATACATAAATGTTAGTTTTAATATATTTAAATTATATTTAACGGAAATATTACTTTTTAATTAAAGCTAATTATAGTATATATAGTTAAAAATGTAAAAGAATTGTAATTTCCAATTGAAAATAATGTACGTAATGACAGATCCTTTTCTTCGATAACTTTGCAAGCAGCACGCACATCTTTTTAAGAGAGAAAAAGCAGTCTCGAGTGCTTTTCAAAAAAGGAAAGATTAATGATATTTGAATTTAAACCTTTCTTTTAAAGGTAGTATTTTCAAATATAGTTATGTAAACTGACTACGTGAACGATGTAATTAAGTTAGCATAAATGGTGTTATATTTCTCCAATTTCGTAAAAGCCTGCATCTTGAATATTCAAGTACTTTTAAAAGATTAGTCACTTTATACGAGAATAATTTTTAATCGTCTTTTAAAATAGTAAAAGGAAGGGATTTTTCTATTAATATGATAGATAGAAAGATTGTTTGTTTTTAAGTTTTGTCGTAGTAATTACTTATGGAAAGAAAAATATTTGTTTGAGATTTTTTTTAACCCTTTATGCACTGAATTATGAATGCAAAAATTACTCTACCTCAATAATTATCTTCTGTAGTGTTTAGACATATATAAGAAAATTTACATTATAATAATATGAAATTTAGATAAGGTTTTCCCTTAAACTGGTTTAATAAATTGATAATTATAGCACTTAGAATAGTGCGATAGTTATAACTCTTTCTTAAATATTCACAAATATAGTTGAATTAATTAAGATAAAGTGCTGTTAAAAAACGAACTTTTATTAAAAAAAAAAAAAAAAAAATGTAAATAAATGCATTGTGATAGTATCAATAAATAGAAAGGCTTTTGTAGTCAACATTTTTTCATATATCAAGAGAAAATAATAATAAGATATATAAATAATCATATAATAATAGAAAAGCTACATCTTTGTAAATGATTGAGTAAACTACCACTTTATAAAATAATTAGCTTTGACTTTTTTGAATAATTACCTATGCTTTGTAAATGTGGCCGAGCAAAATATTTTGCATGAAAACTAAAATCTACTTTTAGTAATGAATGGATTTAATAAATTTTATATTAAATTTTCTTTAATAGTACTTCGAAGTACCGCCAGTGGATGAAGGATTAGATATTGTGTGCATTATCTGATAATCACGAGGCATTTGTTGAAAAAACTTACAGACATTGTAACTAGAGATGAGTTCGGGCTCGGTTTTTGGAGTCCGAGTCCGACAATTTTAAATCCGAGCCCGCCCAGGCCCGAAAGACTTTTTGTCATCAGAGCCCGAGCCCGATACCAAAAAAATATATAAAAAAATTGCATAATATTTAAAAATTGTTTCGAAAGTGATATCTCATTTTTAAAATCTTCCTACATTGAAATAACTGTTAAATGAAAATTTAAATTCAATCTTATCAAAAGAGCAGTTCGGTATCAAATAAAAATATGCTCTATACTTAAAAGGATTCTCATATTTTTTCTATCCTTTAACACGCAAATTTGATAGACACGTTAAAAAAATTTGTTTAATGAAGAAAGGCATGAAGTTATTTGTATGCTGAAGGATCGAACAAAGTTTTTCAATTGCCTAGAAAAAACGCACATCTTTAACTATAATCGATTCCTTTCTCATAACAGTCTTCAGTGATTGACGTGAAATTACAACGTAAAATCAACGTGAAAATCAACGTAAATTACAAAATTGAAACCGTTGCCTTAAAAGTCCGATGCTTTTATATTAAAAGAGGAAACACTGACTGATTGCTTTCAATCGGAATAACAGGGTAATTATATTTACTTACGAAGGAAAATGACCTCGTAAATCTACTACAGAGTTCTCAGCATAAGCAGAGTTAAATAATTTGCAAACCTCAAGCTAATTCTGGTCTACTAAAAATCGAAGAAAACATTCTCTTCCCGTTAGATAACTAAATACAAAATAAATAAATGATCGGATTAAAAAATATCCTCTGTAACAAACGAAAATACTACTGAAAACAAATTCATTGTTTGTGCTTGTTTGGATTGGCGCCATATTAATTGATCGTCGTCAGAAATGCCGTAGACATAGATCTGAAAACATCACAAATTTTCATTTGAAACAGCAATCAAATACTAAAATAAATAAACGCGATTTTTGTTTCCCCTTCATTTTGATCAAAATAACATTAAAAAGACTTGAAAAGTAATTTTAAGCGGGGGAAAAAAGTTCTTTCAATCTTTTCTATACATAAATAAATAAAGATTTCCGGTTTCAGAAAGAATGAGCCCGAGCCCGAAGATTAGAATAAAAATAGAGCCCGAGCCCGCCTCGGGCTGAGCCCGTCTCATCTCTAATTGTAACATCTGATTGACACGAAACTTAGACCAACAGTCAGCACACATTTGTCTGTTTGAGAGGAACTGCTCAAATTAGGGAAACGGTTCTGTCGACCATGGCTATCACCCATGGTCAATTTATTAAGGAATAAACCCCTTGTGGACAAGCGATCGGTATAAGTGCCGCGTAAGGTGCTCAGAATCCGTGATAATTCTCACCAGTAATTTTTTATTGTAAATTTTGCCTTAATTAATCAGAGCATTTTCCCGATTCGATGTGGCAAAAATTTCTGTTTTGAAAAAACAGTAATTAAATAATAAAAATTCTGGAAACGACACTCGTCCCGATAGGTTTACAAAGTTATAAGTTGCAGACTGGAGTCCGGGGACTAGCACCCCTAATACTGATAGAAAGTGCAGCACAAACGTAAAATTACGATACATAAAACAATAATAAACGATAATAATATGGCCACGCTTATAAAAACAATGTGCAGCTGATAAGAACTATGCGATGAGTATACGATAAATTCAAGTAGAAAATCGTACGTCAAACGTGGCAAATGAGGTGCGTTCGTAACATAAATAGTTTTATAAACTTTCAGACTTTGGTGCAATAGCTGTTGCAATCGTATTCAGAAATGCATGTATACAAAATTATTTACTATTATGTATATTAAATTCACTAATATGGAAATAATATGACTCCATACTTAGTAGGATGTAACCACCATGGCAACCTAGAATCATTACCTATCATGGGTATCATTGTATTAATTTCGTATGATAGGATTTAATAGAATGAAGAAAACTTTTATCAATATCTTTTTAAGTTTTGATTTGGTTTTCATAAATTTTGAAATGATTCGTAAAAATTCGGCAATGATTATGTATATTAAATTGCAAATCCCTCGGTTGGGTAGTTTTTGCGCTGTTATAAGCGGACAGACGAACAGACGGAAGGAATAGACGACGACAAAAGTGCTACGTGTTTATATAATTACGAGCGTCCTTAATAACATTGGCTAAAGCGCGATAAGAGGTGGATGCTATGAATGTTGGAATCCAGTGACTGAGACTGAGAAAAAAAATATTTTTAGGATTTAATTATTTTGATATTGAATTATTAAGAAGTTAACTTATATAAGACTTTACTAGGATCTATAACGTATATTAAAACATTAAAGATATGTACTTAGTTATCGATGATTTAATCCGTTTGACAGCCAACTGCTTTATGGAAGTAGAGGGCGACGAAAATGCCATCGCTGTGTCACAGGACGATTAGAATACTTGGGGGGGGGGGGGGGGGGGAATGCCTGAGCACCACAGTCACAGTCGAGAGAATCAAAAAAGAAAAATTTATAAAGATAAGTGCCAATAAAACACAGATCAGTTGAAAAATCAAATTATTTGGCTATCTTAACAATTTTGTATAAGATTGGAGTTTCAGATGTTTTAAACCTTTTTAATTATAAAATGCTACCCAATTCGAAAACTATTATCAATGAACAACAAAAATCATGATGGACAGTACAACATCATTATCATCAACATTAATGTATACTTCAGTAAGGTAAAGAAAAAAGAAAAAAATGCGTTCATAAGGAAAAGAAAATTACATAGAAACAAAATTCTATTTTTATTTTGTTAATTTATTTGCATAATCACAGACGTCTTACATTCAAATTAATTTTTTAATTGATAATAAGATAAGAACTATACAATATTTTATAATGATACTGAATCAGCTGATTGTGTCTTGTCTTGATATCTTTCTTATTATCTGCAAATATAAAATATATTTTGAAAAGTATCAGTCATATACGTTTATATTAAAATACTTTGTTTTTCAAAAATAATAAGAGAGGAACCGCAACATTCTATAACGATACTGAATCCGCTGATTGTGTGTTGTATGATATCATTTTTATTATCCGTAAAAATAAAATATTTTTTTGTAAAAGTATCACACATATATTTATATTAAACTATTTTCTTTCTCAACCAAAAAAAAAAAAAAAAATGCAATTTAACAAATTACAACTACCATTTGGAAAATGATTCTTTCAAAGACCATGACATTTTATAAGGCATAAAAAATCGCAAGGAGTTGAACATACATTACGTACGCCATGGATTACATTTTTCGGTACTGTAAATTTTTAAACTTCTACGGAGCTGGTCATACATTACGTACCCCATGGATTAAACATTAATATTCATGGACCAATTTTAAATGAAATTTCATTCTTAATCTTCTAAACATCCCACAATATTACTTTTTACACCGTCGTATCTCTCTATTCTAAAAGAAAGTAAATACCGCTGTCACCGCTTTTTCAATCTTGAACTATTGGAGTTATTTTACACAGAGTAATATTTAAGAAAATACATTGATAGTCATAAATGGAAAAATTGCGATTTTCTCTAGCTGTGTGATACTTAAATGATATATATATATATATATATATATATATATATATATATATATATATATATATATATACTTCGACTAATCCACCTTTTCTTTCTCAGTCTTACACTACGCTGTCGCATTAAAATGCAGAAGACCAAAACAGAAAAATGAAAACACAAAAAATCATTATTTTGAATGCAAAATTAAAAAAAAAATCCTATTACATAATAGGATTACATTTTACATTTAAATAGTCCAGCATAGTATTAATTAAATAAGTTAATATCGCCAGCAAAATATTTCACTAGTCTACTCATGATTTAAATATTATACTTCCATAAATTTAAAAGACTCCAACTAGATATTTATGAAAGAAAATGTAATTATCGTCTAAAGAAATTTCCCTCCTATATTCATTAAAGGTCACTGTATAACATAAGTCTGCCTTGCAAGCAGCTTGAAAATTTAATCTATAAAGTTATTACATCATTTCTTTCTCACTCTAACACTATACGCTATCGTATTAAAGGACAAAAAAAAAGACTAAAAGAGAAGAATAAAAAACATATACAATCAATATTTTAATTACAACATAGCAAAAGTTAAACTTCATAAAGCAGTAGAAAAAACCTTAAAAATTTAATCCTTTGTATGGAAATAATTGCTTTTTCTAAAATAATGTACATAAATATGAGACACATTATTTAGGCATATAAAAATAAATGCGAATTTTTAAACAAAATTTAAAGAATTATTGAAGGAAATGTGGATTGCGGTTAAAAAAAAAAATATCACTTTAGAGGAAAAACAATTAGGTAAACATAGTTAAATAAAAGTCACAATTAAGTTAATATGGTCAGAAAAATATTTCATCTGCTATTCTTCCCTTGATTTAAATATTATACAGTTGGACCTCGTTATCCCGACACCCGGTTTTCACGTCACTCCTTTTATCACGTCAGTTTTTCAAAGTCCCGATTCTCTTTATATAACTTTAATGTAAATAAACTCTCGGATTTTACGTCGTTAAATAAATTCCGTCTCTGGATATCCCGACGGTTTAGGAAATTTGTCCATTTTTCATAATTCATCTTATAAGCACGGAAATTAAGCGGTAAAAAATGTCTTAGCCAAACTTTTCACAAAATTGTAAAACTGTCTAAAATACCTATTGAGATAAATGAGAAATTTTATTTCAATCCTTTATCTGAATAAATGGAGCTTTATTGTGGTTACACGACGTTTTTCATCTGACTAAAACCGAAGCATTGCATTGCATTGAAACGATCAGAAATTATCTAAGATCCGTTTCTGAAACAACGAATATTGATTACAATTCATTGTATAATATTGAAAAAAGAATTGTAGGAAGCACATCTAGGGATAAGCAAACCTTAATTCATAAATATTTCATACAATAATAAAAAAATCAAGTCATCATAAATATGATTTTTATTCTTTTCAATTTTGTTTTTGTGTCCATTTTGTTTAATTGTTTAATTATTTGTTTAACTGTTTTATTGCTTAAAACTGCAAGAACAGTTATGAATTTAAAATTGACTTACATTAATTAAAAATACAGCTTATTATAAACATATTTTTCTTCAACCCCGGTTACCGTGACACTCTGCTTATGACGACACTTTTTTTGGACATTAGAGTGTCGGGATAACGAGGTTCGACTGTATTTCCTCAAATAAAAAAGAAACCAACCAGATATTTATTTGTTATTATCCTCTAACAAAATTTCCATTCTACATTCATCGAAACTTTCTGATTGACACAAGTCTTTCTCACAAACAGCTTAATCTATCAAACTAATTATAATATCTAACATTTTTTAAATTTTTGCTAAAACTTCAAGCCAAATGAAGAATAGAATGCAAATGAAGAATTGTCCGAAAAATCTATTTTCTTTGTCTGAACTTAGTGCCACCAGTGATAACTTTTCCACTACCCATCATCGACAATCAGAAGAAAAAAAAAATTCGGCCCACCCTATTGTATAAATGCATTTGCTCCATGAGGAATAAATAAGACAAATTTCAAAAAGATATTGTTGACATAATATTGCATACAAATGTAAATAAGTGCCAGTAGTAAGTCAAAATTACGTCCATTTCTAATCATATCATGATATTAAAATATTTATTTGCTTAAAAGACGTTATAAAAACACATTAAAAGTAAATTAAAAACTTTATTTACATGTTTCAACTCATTTTCTGAGTCGTCGTCAGAATGTATAATATGAAATTACAAATGCATAATGAAAAATGAAAAATGAAAAATGGAAAAAAATCATCGAAAATAAACAAGAAATCATGTAACGCGCCCTATGTTTTTGCGATTGCTAGTGTGCCCTCTATGTCGCGATGCCGTAATTTATCGAACCATTCAACCCATAAATTCGGAATACGAAAAGATAATGTATAGTTACAAACTCCTGAACCTCTTAAATAAATTTCAATGGATTCTCTTATGAATAATCGAAATTTATTTAAGAGGTTCAGGAGTTTGTAAAGATACATTATCTTTTCGTATCCCGAATTTATGGGTTGAATGGTTGGATAAATTACGGCATCGCGACATAGAGCGAACACGAGCAATCGCGAAAACATAGGGCGCGTTACATGATTACTTGTTTATTTTCGATGATTTTTTTCCATTTTTCATTATGCATTTGTAATTTTATATTATAAATTCTGACGACGACTCAGAAAATGAGTTGAAACATGTAAATAAAGAGTTTTTAATTTACTTTTAATGTGTTTTTATAACGTCTTTTAAGCAAATAATTTTTTTAATATTATGATAGAATATTGCATTGTCACCCGAAATACGTCACAATACTAAATACTAGGTTAATTGTAGTTCGAAAAATGCATTGAAATTTAATTGCAAGATTTAAAATGAAGGAAGACATAAGGCAAGTTAAATAATCGTTTGTAAAAACGCTGCAAACGATCCAGAATCCGATTTAAAATAATTACTGAACCGCAATTGTGATATCTAGGAATTAAAATCTGAAGTATTGAAAAGTGAAACCAAGAGAAAAGTACGTGAATCTCTCACGAACTCATATGTATCATTCCTTTCTCTCATTGAAATTTTCTAGAATCAAAACGAACAAAATCAAACAGATAAACAATCATATAAAGTTTAATTATAATGGAAATCTCAGATAAACGACCTACAGAGAATATATTATTTTTATCTTATTCAATTCATGGATGAATTTTGGATTTAACTAACACATAAAAAATAAAAATAAAAAAGGATTTAGGTTTTCATAAACACGATTTGTTTTTACAACATTAATATTTTATTGCCGACTATTTAAAATTGTTCTTCATTGAATAAATTATCTAACTATTATATCTTTGCCACAATTATAACTCAACATATTAAGAACAATTAAATTTCAGTATAGTCTTTTATTTTGAAGTGTTTTTTAGAATGTATCATATTGATACTATTAAATGTGATTAGTTTTAATTAAACTTTGAAACATTTGACTGCGCACTGAAAGAAAAATTCTACCTATTGGTCATCATGAGGGTTGCCAGTTTGGCCTCCACTTTTATTTCAAAATTTCTAATACACACCGAAAATTTGGGAAATAAGGATCTTTATCTTAGGTAATCACAAAATTTCTGTCATTAAATAAAGCAAACAAGTAACAATTAAATTTTAAAAATAAAAAACGCTACTGCGTAAAAAGCGAACTAATTAATTATTTCTCATCAATGTGAAGCTATTTTTTATATTACTAAACTATTTTTTTATTTTTTTTGTATTGATGACTTTTATGTTGTGTTTAATTGTTAGTTCCTATCTATAAACACTGATTTGATGAGGCCTATAGATTTCTATGAAGGTTAGAGTTGCAGTAAAGCTGGAGATGCTACCTACACAACTTCCAGGTTGTGCAATATTTAAATGGAGTTTCTGACTGTAAAATAGTCAATGAAACATCGTCTTCATTTTAAAAGACCTATCCAATGATATGCCACTCAATATGGTGTGCGTAAACATTTTTTTCGTCTCTGCCGCCATTTTGTATTTTACGGCCACCATTTTGAATTTATAAAAACAAAACCTACACTATAACCATCGGACGGTTAAGAAGAATCGATAAAGACCTCATTCATTAAAATCCATCCAGCCTTTGGGATGTTTCGAGGGTGTAATGAAATTTGCATATCCAGATACGCGTGAAACACATAACCTTTCTCTGCAGCCGGGTAAAAATGCTATTTTTAATATCTGGCACGAATTCAGATTTTCTGAAGAAAAATTGACACCAAACTGGCAATCCTGGTCATCATAAAACAGTGAAAAGCAACTGGCTGCAATTTTAAAATTCTGTTTTAAGTACAAATGCCCCAAATAAACATATTTAAATACAAATTATTAAACAAAGCTATAATGACATCTACGAGATCACATACGTTATGACATTTACTTACCTCTCTGTAAAAATATATCTGCTCCTTGAGCTATGGCGGATTCAAAACTTTTATTGACAGAATATTGCATTGTCACCGGAAATACGCCACACTACTAAATTCTATGTAAATGCATATTTTTAAGCCAAATTATCATTTAGATATTCATACTGTCATTTGTCAATAGATAGACAAGATTTTCAAACTGCAAAATACTCAGTAATTATGTATGTCAAGGAGCCGGTATCTCTTCTCTCTATTCTAAAAAAAAGTAACTACCGCTGTCACCGCCGCCGCCGCCGCCGGTTTTGATTTTTTTGTGACCGGAGGCCTTTCTTCGTTAATATTAACAAAAATAATGCATACAAAAATATGAAAATCGGTGGTTTTATACAGAAATGTTTGATAAACACGCTGATGCAGACAGTTTTCAAATCGAAGAGTTATTTTAAGAGTTATTTGATGCTAAAGTTGGACAAAATCGTTCCACTAAAAAAGTTTTATAGCAGCAAAAACTATACATAGCAGTGTAATAATTTTTAGATCATTTTATGCGTTAGAATTTGCCGGAGTGCAGATTGCATTAATTTTTTTATTTTGACTCATTTTTTCAGGTTTTATTTCTATTTTAAATTCAAATTTTCAGCATTTCTAGAGATATTTTTTATAGATTTCAGAAAATTGTACTAATTTAAACTGTTGCCATCTGTATAAAAAGCGCAAGCAATAATGTTTGCTTCAAATTAAAAATTTATTTACACGTGACTATTATAAACAGGAAAAAAACTTTCAAATTAGAATTAAATAATTACGTATAAAAAGCAAGAACTTATTAAAAATTACGTCATAAAAAGTATACGCGTGAATTTTAAAAGAGAAAGGATATTGTAAAATAATAAATTCATTAACATGCGTTAGAAGTCTTAGGAGAAATGACGTCATATTTACGTCACATTATAGTTATTACATAAAATGAACACAAAATAATATTGCAAAAATGTTTAAATTTAGAAATTGCGCTAGACATTTATTTGATATTTTGAGAATTAATTTAAAATGTCTCATTTAAAAGAACTTTCTTTTCGCTTTGTTAAAAAATACCAGGAGACAAAGACTCTCTTTACTTAATTCCTTTTATATTAGCTTATTTTGAAATGTTGTTACACGTGTATACGTCATCAAGTTATTTTTATTTCGATGTTTTATTTGTGTTTTTATTAATGTTGTACGAATTTATTTGTTCTTTCGTTATTTAAAATGAAAATTATATCAATTTGTATAATTTGGCGAGTGGTTTGGCGATTTATATAATTTGGCGAAATTGGTCGACAGGATAATCAAGTAGTACCGCAGCGGATTTGGCGTTAAAATTCCCCAATCAATGAGAAATGAATAGAAATTCGTTTATAGGGAGATCGCCACTGTTTTTTAAATTATAATTCAATCTTTCGAAATCTTTTTAAAGCCGATCAAATTAGCGTGCATTTAGAGTCTGCGGTGTCTGGACGGGGGGTTGGCGAGCATAGCTCGTAGGGGGCCGAGCCCCCTAGTTTTAAAAAAAAAATCAGCATGACAATGTTATTTTGAATGATTTCTGTAAAAGATGCAGTGAATAAAAGTTAACTTTCATAAATGCTTCTACAATAACTCTTCGCAAATATATTTCATTCCTGAGATATATGAATTTCTTAATTTGAAGTATGGATCTGTGATCCATGGTTTAAGGAATAATTGCTGTAACCTATGTTTCGAAGCAACCGACATATAACATTGATATAAATGTTTCCACAAATCAATAGTGCCAGAAATCAGGCGGAAATGAAGCAGTGTCTATTTACAAAACAAAAATTAGAAGTAATTAATAAGAGAGTCTTTGGAACAAACCTGAGGCAATAGGGATGCAGTCAGCTGAAATATCGAGCTATTTTATCATTTAATTAATAGAATGTATGTAGTAAGTCCTTATAAATAACAATTAATTTTCTCATCATATGTTTTACTTAGTTTATTAGATTGCTGAATCGGAAAGAAAACATATCAATGACAATTTATTTCAATTAAATAAATTCCTTTTAGGTAGATTTCGTATGAAATATTACCTATTACATTCTCTCCTATGTTGAAATTTCTGAAAAAAATTTTGCACATCTACACTGAAATTCCACTGACATTCATGACCCCTAGAACACAAAACAAACCCCAGTAAAAACATTATCTATCTATCTATCTATCTCTCTATATATATATCACTTTCTTCTGGACACGATAACTTCCAGAATTCTACACAAATCTCTTCCAAACTGATACATCAAATCAAGGGGCATAAAAGCTCGGTCAAGTTCGTTAATGGGCAAAATCGGACCAAGGGGATGGAAATAGGGAGGGGTTTTGTGAAAACCGAAAAAAACCCATAACTTCTTAATTTTTGTACATATCAAATCAGTTTAAAGTTTTTATTACTTCTAAAAATGGAGCCAAAAATTTATGTATAACAGATTTTTGATAAAATTAAAAATGGGCTCAAGGGGCGCAAAAAATAGCGTTTTTTGGGGAAAAAATTCATAACTTCGTCAATTCTCAAGATATCAAGAATCCAATCAAATTAACTTTATTATAAATCTCCTTTATATTATCTTCAACTTTTATATTCACAAGTTTTGATATGACCAATTCTTACCGAAAAAAAGGGAGGGGGGGGGGGGGGGGGGGTTGAAGAAGAAAAAAATCCATAACTCCGTCAATTCACAAGATATAAAATCCCCATGAAATTATCATATATCTTCTTAATATTGTATACAACATTTATATAGACAAGTTTTTGATAGGACCAATTCTTACAGCAAAAACAAATTAAAAATACATAGCGGTTGAAGAAAACAATCATCTTATTAAGGGTGTATTCAAATTCAAACTGCTTATTTTTTTACTAATTTTTAAAATTATTTTTGCTCTGAAACGCATCCAATTAGTAGATTCTCTTATTCAGAAACTATATAATGTATCGTAATGATCGATTTTTTGATAGAGGCAGAATATATTTCAAAAAATTATGTCAAAGTTAGCATTTTGAACAGAATTTTCCGAAGCGATTGTGTTAGAAACGAAAAATATTGTCCTACTGAGAAAATAATTGTTTAGAAATCAAGTTTCAATTAATTGAACGAAAAATAAAAACACAGGTCGCTTATAAATCTCTTCAAAAATCACGTCAGCACGTTTCATATTTTTTCTATTAAAAATAATTCTGAAAATGTGCCAGAATATTTCGAGTTGTTGAGCATGGAAAAGTATTTTTTTGAACACCGCCTTAACATTATTTGGTAAAAGGATCCTGGACCACTTTCATAAATTAATATAAAAAATAAATATATTTAGAAGCACGCTAAAGTGAGAAAACAAGGTCAGAATTAGAGATTTTTTGAAATGGCTGCCCCTTTGTAGATTTTCAATTTTTTGACCTCAAAGTGCTTGAAGTTCCAGACAATCTTATCTACTTTCATAATCCTTAACGAAAATTGATTTCAGATATTTCTGCCGATCTATCGCATCTCGCCAACACCTCGTAGATACTTTAGAAAGCCTTGACACGCGTCACGAAAACGTCACATAAAGCAGGTAAAACAAAGAAAAAAGATCATTCATGGGCTGATGGAAATCCACGAGTCAATGAATGATCTTTTTTCTTTGTTTTGCCTGCTTTCTGTGATGTTTTCGTGAAGCGTGTCAAGGCTTTCTCAAATGTCTAGGGGGCGTTGATTCCGCGCGATTGGAAGTGCGCGGCGCGAACTCTATGACATCCATCCACGAAAATCGATCTACATTATCAATTATTTTATTATTATTTTTAACCATTTGGAAAAATGGTTATTGCCCTCGTCAGGGTAGGAAATCAAAAGCATATCTGAGGGTTTTTATTGGTTTAATCCGCATTTTATTCGTTTTCTGATTGGTCTATACAGTAACCTGTATTTTCCTTTACTTTCAACACAGATGGACAATAGAGTGTTGCCACTATGACAAAAAAGTAATAAAAACTAAAAAAATAATTAATAACTCAGAAACAAATTGAGATACATCTTTCAAACAAATTGCATTTAAAAGTACATTTTTTTCTCTATACGACGATATAAAAAGTAATATTCTTGGATGCTTAGAAGTTTAAGAAATAAATTTCATTTAAAATTGACCATCAGATTTCTTGGAAATTTGACGATGGAAAAGCATTTTCCCGAACAGCCAATGAAATGCCTGGATAATACGTAAGTTTCAGGTGGATAATACGTACGAGTCGTAGGCGCTTTCTGTCGCTTGGAATTTTTACGTGTAATAACACTATTAATGTTTAATTCATGGCGTACGTAATGTATGATCAACTTCGTGTGATTTTTTATGTCTTAAATTTTAGTCTTTGAAAAAATCATTTTCCAAATGGTCGTTGTAATTTGTTAAATTGCCTTTTTTTTTTTAATTTTGAAATGTTTTTGAAATCACAATAAATAACATAAAAAAAAACTCGGCTTTAAAATCTTTATCCAGATTCTAGAAAAAAAAAAAATGCTAAAAAATATTCTTTTTTTGGTCTTCTAAACGCAAATCCCGCCCCCTCCCCGCCTCCGGAAAAAAAAAAAAAATACAGTTTTTAAACTTTAAACCTTCATAATTCCTGAAATATTTGATTGACTTTCAATATAGAAATCGAAGATACGCAGTAGTAAAAAATCTAAACATGCTCTTCAAAATGGGTGGCAACAATTTCCCTATGAATACAGCCACCTAAACATACACTTATTTTAAACAAAAATTAAGGAATTTGGTGATTAATATTTTATGCAACTTCTTTTTTTGGCACCCATTGTACCATTGTAAAATTAATAATTAAACTCTTTATGAAAAATATGTTTTGTTAATCCATAGATTAATTTATAAATATGATAACTATGTAGTTTATAAGTAAATATAGCAATAAACTGCTTAATTTAATTGTCTGATAAATAGACACCATTGAATTATTAAACAGATAGTTTGTTTTATTCAATCTTTTAATCTTTAACTATTTTATAACTAATCAGACTTTTGTTCTGTAAGTTTGTTTTATTCTGTAAAAAAAAATTGTGTCAGGCTTTTAAACTCCAATGTTTGTTTTGTATGAAATAAGTTAGGATTAGTATGTTTAACTACATAAACTTGTGAAAAATGTGTTAATTTATAATTAATTTTCCCATTAACCGAGAAGATGGAATAAACAATCAGCGTAAGTTTGATGTAGTATATCCAATATTAACTGCTTAACTAATTAAACTATTTCTTAAGCTGTTATTTTAGAGAAAATGTTAGTTATTTATAAAGCATGAAATAAATAATGTTTAACTAAATTTTATTACTGACCATTAGTGTAACAATTAGTTGTTTTTTTAAATAATCAGTTTTTGTAACTTCCTAATAATTTACTTTTTCAAGTTTTAATTAAAGACAAAAGAGACAATTACGTTACTTACTTAACCTCAAGTACTTGATGATTAAGTTATAATCTTATTTAAGAGAAAATTGGTAGTGTCATTTCAACTGCTTCATCTTAAATATTTAATTAATTTAACAGCTGTCATTTTGTGTGTAACTGTTGAAGTCTAACATGCAATCTGTATAAAGTAAAACGGGATTTAATATTGGGTGGATAGTAATTAATTTTTTTTCTGAAAATTTTAGTTAACCCATTTACGCCTAGCGTCCCATTTTTGGGACGCTTCGAATTTTAGTTAATTTGCGCCATTTTCTTATTATTTATAATACGAATCTGTATGAAATTATTATCTATAATTAATGACGGCATAAGACGGATATTTATTTGCTTAAATGAAGTTTTTTTTCGATGTTCATACATTTTTTTAATTTTTCAAGATGGCGAAATGTAAAAAGTAAGTTTATTTGAGTTTTTTCGCCGAAGAATCTAAATAAATAAATCATAATCTTAACTTGTAGACTTCTTCAAAATATGTATTTTTTTAACTTGTGATAAAATAAGTCCAAGCCTATTTTTTATGTATTTTTGTAACGTACAAAATATAGGACGCTAGGCTCAAATGTGTACATTCTTTTATTAGCTATTTAAGAGACAGTTGTTTATGTAAAGTTCTTTTCAAGATGATTAAAAATAAATTATTTTTAAACCTCAAATGCGATTATTCTTATTTTATTATTAATAATGCTTATAATGTAATTAGTCTCTATAAAGAAATAAATATAATTTTTTAGTAGTTCATAAAAATACTAATTATGGTATATAATATACAATTTAAAAGCTTATTTTATATAAATTTAGACAAAACATATAATTATGCATATTATATTATTATAAATATTATGCATATTCCCATATTCAGTAAGTTTACATTTTATCAAGTAAATACAAACATTTTATAGAGTAATTTTTTTAAAGATTTTTCCAGTTCATTTTCCTACATTTTAAAGTGGTTTTACCAAAAGTTTGAAAAAGCAAAAATTCAGGCACAAATGGGTTTTAAAGAACTCTGTAAAATCCTTAGTTAAAATTTCAACGAAGTTTTCACTTATGTTTAAAAGTTCAAATGTAATTAATTACGTGAAGCAAGTTAAATGATGACGATGTAAACAACAGTGTAAATTATCATAAAACAATGGCAGTCTTAATACCGCTATTTAAAACAGGTGACAGATGTGTTTAATTGCGATAGATGGATTCTTTAAAAGAATTAAAAATGTCGATAAAAAAATGCGAATTTGCATTTTTATTCAAATTTTCTTTTTCTATTTAAGCGAAAAATTACGTTAAGCTCACTTACGTTCGCATTTAATGACAACTCGTAAATTGTATGTTATACGTGGCTGTCGTGAATTTGATTAATGTTTATTAATATTCACGGACAGAGGGCGGCACAATGCAGAGATGTACATGATTAAATGAAAAGAGAATATGTTTCCCCCCCGCGCCCTCTCTCTGTGGCAGTCTGTAAATTATGAGTGTGCGGTGAAGATGGGTCGAAATACTTCTCGGCATGAAAGCGGAAATAAAATGTTGTTGATTTTTACCTAAAATGATTTTCGTTTTCCTTCTAAGTAAAGAAATTATTTTCACGCGCTGATTTTTATGACGGTAAAGTTTTATCGGGTAGATATCATTTTATCGAGTCGCTGCTTGTAAGCGACATTTTGGCACCCGAACAGGGACGCGTGAAGTAATTAATTAGTTTTGATTCAAACCGGAACTTTTTAAAACGCCAATTATGGATGCGTTAAAAATAAAGAGAATTCCTCTTAGAAGCGCATTTACGAAGACTCATAATGCATTAAATGATGCTTTAAATAATTCAAGCCCTGATATAAATTTGATTGAGCAAGCTTTAAATCAACTAGAAGACAAAAGTGTTAGACTGCGTGCGGTGGATGAAGAAATATTAAATTTTATGTTAAATAACAATGCTGTTGAAAAAGATTACTCTAAAGAATTTGAAGCTTGTGAAGAGTATACGGAAAAATTGATTGCAATAAAGCAAAAGGTGAAGCAAATTTTTACTAAGCCTATCGAAGAACAGCGTTTACAGAATTTTATAGATGGTGAAAGAATGACGTCCCGACCTCTTCGCCTACCCGAAATAAACCTACAGCCGTTTGATGGCGATGCAAGACTATGGTTGAATTTTTGGAACTCTTTTAGAAAAATCCATGAGGATAACGTTTTAGATGACCATTCAAAGTTTGTTTATCTTCTACAGGCGATAACGCCGAAATCTAAAGCCTCACAAATCGTGAATAGTTATCCGGTTTCCGCGGACAACTATCCGAAAGTAATTCAGCATCTTAAAGAACGATTTGGAAGAGAAGACACACTAATCCAAATATACGTGAGAGACTTATTACAACTAGTGTTGACCAATAACAGAGCATCAAAAAGAGAATTTAATTTATCATCTTTATATGATAACCTAGAGACAAAACTTAGGTCTTTGGAATCTCTAGGCGTTACAGAAGACAAGTACGCCAGTATTCTTTTTCCCCTTGTGGAATCCTGCTTGCCTCATGATGTGTTGCGTATATGGGAAAGACAGCGTGAGAAGACTGCTCAAGGTAAGAGTGAATTAAATTCTATTCTTGACTTTTTGAAAAACGAAGTAATTTCAGAAGAACGTGTTCTTTTAGCGCGTTCTAGTCTTGGCTTTGATAACACTAAGAAATTTAATAAATTAAACAATGAAAGCAATTCTGTGCCAACTGCTAATGATTTGTTTATAAGTGATAAGTCTAAGGATAAAAATTTAGTCAAAAAGTGTGAGGACACATGTATATTTTGTGACAAGTGTCACTTATCAGAAAAATGTTTTAAAGCTAATTCGCTTTCTTTTGATGAAAAACGTAGTTTAATTTTGAAAAGGGGGGCTTGTTTCCTTTGCTTGAAGAAGAATCACATTTCCCGCAACTGTAGAGCTAAAATTAAATGTACAAATTGTGGGAAAAAACATAATTTTATATTATGTCAAAATGTTTTTAATGAAGAAGGTAATGCGGCGTTTGAAAGTCGCAAACATGAGTCAGGGAGTAGCAATACTGTTTTAACTACTCAAGGTTCGGATCCAACTGTGTTACTCCAAACTTTGAATGTACGTGTAAAGCACGATGGTAAAGAGAAAATAGTGCGTGGAGTTATCGACACTGGATCAGAACGTTCGTATTTATCAGAAGATGTAATTAAGTATTTGAATTATAAAAGTATTGGTGAAATTAATTTAATTCACAAATTATTTGGTGGAGTTGAAACAAATGAAACAAAGCATAGTAAATATAGAATTCACTTGAGTAGTATGGATAATAGTTATAAATGTGATATGCATGTTTTAGGTGTTCCTGTTATTTGTTCTAAAATAAAAAAAGTGCCAAATGGGCCTTGGTTATCAGAACTGAATAAATGTGCTATTAAGATTTCTGATGTAGAAAATAGTGTATGTAAAACCGAAAATGAAATTAAATTATTAATTGGTTCTGATGTGGCGGGAAAATTACTCACCGGAAATATTAAAATTTTGAAAAGTGGTCCGGTTGCTGTAAAAACCCATTTGGGATGGACTCTAATGGGAAAAATTCCAGGTGTTAAATCCGAAACAAATGATTCTCTTATGGTTATTTCATCACTTTGGAACGATAGTTCTGTTGCTGATTTGTGGAAACTGGATATTATCGGTATAACTGATCCAGTAGAATCTAAAACTAAATCTGAGATTCATGAAGAAACTATGCAGCATTTTAAGAATAACATAAGAAGAGATTCAGAAGGGAGGTACGAAGTAGCATTGCCTTGGGTGCTAGATAATGCTCGCTTACCTAGTAACAGAGAATTGGCCGAAAAACGGCTTGCCACAACAAAGAAAAAGTTATCAAATTTGAATAAAACTGAGGTTTACAGCGAAGTATTTGATTCATGGATAAATGCAGGAATAATTGAAAGGGTGCTTGATAATAAACAAACTAAAATACATTATTTGCCACACAGGCCTGTATTTAAAGAATCGAGTGAAACTACTAAAGTTAGACCAGTTTTTGACGCTTCGGCTCATGTTAAAGGCTCCCCCTCTCTAAATGATTGCCTGGATAAGGGATTAAATATGATTGAAATGATTCCTTCAATTTTGCACCGTTTTCGGAAATTTCCTATTGGTGCAGTATCTGATATAGAGAAGGCATTTCTACAAATTGGTATTAAAGAAAAGGATAGAGACTTTCTGCGATTTCTATGGGAAAATGATATAATTTATAGACATAAACGTGTAGTTTTTGGGATCAATTGCAGCCCGTTTTTACTAGCGGCTACATTGAAACATCACTTAGAAAGTGCGTCTGATGACTTTGCTTCTACAGCAGAGACTTTGAATGAATCTATGTATGTGGACAATTGCGTTTACAGTTTCAATACAGTTGAAGAATTAAACAAGTTTATATTTGAGTCTCAAATGTTACTGTCCTCTGCAAAATTTAATCTAAGGGGATGGCTGTCAAATTATCCCATTCCAATTATTTCTGAAAATTCAATAGTAAAGATGACACCAGTATTAGGTTTAAACTGGGATCTGGAAAACGATACCCTATCTTGCAAAATCGGCCCTATTGAGGAAGAACAAATTGTTCCTACAAAACGAGCTCTACTCTCATTGGATCAGAAGGTTTTTGATCCTCTTGGATTTACCTCACCTGTGACTTTGCTCCCTAAACTTATTCTACAAGAATGCTGGAAGTTAAAAATTAAGTGGGATGAGTTAATGCCAGCAAATTTAGCTAAACAATTTTTAAAGTGGGTGCAGGGAATGAAACTGATTTCTGACATCAAATTACAGCGCTGGATGAATTTTGATAATTATGAACGTGATGATGTAGGTCTTCACATATTTTGTGACGGCAGTAAACATGCATATGCTACTTGCATTTTTCTGAGAGTAAAGACCAAAGATAAAATTCTGGTGACTTTTATACAGTCACGCGCAAGAGTAGCACCCCTTAAGAACCTAACTGTACTACGTTTAGAGCTGTTAGCATGTTGCATTGGGGCCAGGTTGGGAAGTCGGGTCATATCTGATTTAAGAATTCCAAATTTGAAGATATTTTATTGGTCTGACTCAACCACCGCTTTAAGCTGGATAAAACGAGACGAAAGATGGCGAACATTCGTTTGGAACCGTGTAGAAGAAATCAGATCCTTAACTCAAAAGGACCAATGGCGTCACATTTCAGGAAAATTTAACCCGGCTGATCTCCCTTCTAGAGGTTGTTCCGTAGAACAATTCTTACAGCTAAGATGGTGGGAGGGACTAGCCTGGTTGGCTGAACCAGAATTTACTTGGCTTCAAAGTGTCGAAGCTCCAGATGAAGAAGTTATTAATGCTGAAAAACGGAAGAGTGTCATTTCAGCAATGAACAAGAACATAAAATCTGATGATTGGTATTATCGACGGTTTTCATCATACAAGAAAATCATAAGATTGATCGCTTGGATCCTAAGATTCATAAACAATGCAAGAAAACCGAATTCAAAAGAAGTGTCTGAACTTACGTGTTTTGAACTAGAACGAGCTGAAAGAAGATTGGTGATTTTGATCCAGAGAGACAGATTCGATGAGAAGAGTAATAAGAAGATTCGTAGTTTAAGACCAATTCTAGATGAAGATGGTATCATAAGAGTGAAAACGCAAGTTATTTATAGAGAAGATACTATCAATTTTAAGTATCCAGTTCTTTTGCCTTCTGACCATCCTGTAGTCCACCGACTGATCTCCTGGAAACACCAAGAGCTTTTACATGCTGGAGTGGCTCTTTTGATGACATCGTTACGAGAAGACTACTGGATCCTGAAAGCCAGGAAAACTATTCGAGCAGTAGTTCAGAAATGTGTGCAATGCAGAAGATTTAGTGCTCAGAAGTCAGAGTCAATTCCTATTGCATTACCAGCCGATAGAGTTCAAGACGCTGCAGTATTCCAAATAACTGGAGTTGATTTAGCCGGCCCGTTATACCTAAGGAATGAGAAAAAAGCATGGATTGTGCTGTACACTTGTGCGGTGTATAGGGCCATACACTTAGAATTAGTGACATCATTGTCAACTGATGCTTTTCTCCAGTCTTTCAGGCGTTTTATAGCCCGAAGAGGAAGACCAACCACAGTGTATTCTGACAACGGCCGAAATTTCGTCGGTGCAGACAAAGCCTTTTCAGAAATAGATTGGGAGCAAATCTCTGCCGTAGCAGCAACACAAAAGATTCGCTGGAAATTCAACCCGCCTACCGCTGCCTGGTGGGGTGGTTGGTGGGAGCGATTGATACAAATGGTGAAACGCATCTTGAGAAAAGTCCTAGGTAGAGCTTCATTATCTTATGAAGAACTGATCACTATTCTTTGTGATTGTGAACAAGTTGTGAATGCTAGACCATTAACGTATGTTACAGAAGATGTGAACGATCTAGCACCGTTAACACCATCAATGTTCCTACAGGAAATAAGATCTTCAGATGTGGTAGATTTTGATGCAATTGACGCACAAGAATTAAATAAAAGAGTTAAGTATAGGCAAAACGTTCGAGAACACCTTCGAAAACGATTCCGTATTGAGTACTTAGGGCAATTATGCCAACAAAGTTCTATACAAAAGAATGAGTCAACCAAGCAACTAACCATTGGTGATGTAGTACTCATAGAATCTGATAAAAAACGTGCATATTGGACTTTAGCCCGTGTGCAAGAACTTATTGCTGGAAAAGATGGTCATCCAAGAGTTGCACGGATAAAAACTGAAAGTGGTGAACTTTTAAGACCTGTGCAAAAACTGTATAATTTAGAGATCCCAAAAGAACTATCTAATGATCCAGTGGTGCGAACAAGAAGTGGCAGAAAAGTGACTGTTCCAATTCGCTACAAACTTTAAATATCTTTGAACTGAATAGACATTTTCCTTCATTTTTATTATTTAGTGTAGACCTTATTTTTATTTTTTAGTATATTTCATATGTTTCATTGTGTTAATTTGAATCTGTAATAATATGTTTAATTTTATTTGAATTTTGCAGAAGAAAATGTTTATTTGCCTGTTTTGAAAAAAGTAATGTTAGAATTCTATGTTTTGGCTGTGTACTGTAAGTATTGGTCACATTTTATTTGATGTAGCATTTTGTTGTACCCATTGTTGAGTTTGTCTGACGAAAACTCAAGGTGGGAGGTTGTCGTGAATTTGATTAATGTTTATTAATATTCACGGACAGAGGGCGGCACAATGCAGAGATGTACATGATTAAATGAAAAGAGAATATGTTTCCCCCCCGCGCCCTCTCTCTGTGGCAGTCTGTAAATTATGAGTGTGCGGTGAAGATGGGTCGAAATACTTCTCGGCATGAAAGCGGAAATAAAATGTTGTTGATTTTTACCTAAAATGATTTTCGTTTTCCTTCTAAGTAAAGAAATTATTTTCACGCGCTGATTTTTATGACGGTAAAGTTTTATCGGGTAGATATCATTTTATCGAGTCGCTGCTTGTAAGCGACAGTGGCAAATGAAGTACTTTCGTACTATGACTAGTTTTATGAATATTCAGATCTTGGTACAATAGCTGTTGCACTCATATGCACAAATGTATGAATACAAAATTTATTACGATTATATATATATATTAAATTTAGTAATACGTAAATAATATGACTATATCTTAGATAGGACGTAATCACCATGGCAACCTAGAATCATTACCTATCAATGGATATCATCGAATTAATAACGTATGATTGGATTTAACAGAAAATTCACAATGGCAACATAGAATAATTTCCTGTCATGGTCTATCATTGAGTTAATTACGTATGACAGGATTTTATAGAATGAAGAAAACTTTTATTAATATCATTCTATGTTTTCATACGATTTTCATAAAATTTGAAATGACTCAAAAAATAATTATATCTATTAAATTTAAAACAATTCGATTGGGTAGTTTTTGCTCTGTTATAAGGGGACAGACAGACGGACGAACCAGACTACGAGTGAAGGAGCTGTGGTTTTATATAATTAAGAACGCAACTAAAAAGCCAATGAGAAAGATAAATTATAATCTTTAAAAAAAAAACTTCGTTTTACTTAGATACTAATTTAAAGATACAGTTGCATTCACCAAACATTTATAGCTTCATAATTAATATTATGCGTATAAATATTATTTTGCATTTAACTGTAAACATAATTTGATAATTAAATATGATTATTCTGAATATTAAATTTCTTGGAAGCTTTAATATTAATGTTTTAAAGCTAAAGGAAATAATTGGTTATGTTTAGACTCCAATAAAGTAAGCGTACATTAAAAGATTAAGTAAAGCGTTAATTAAAAGAGGAAAATCAAACTCGAGTAACTCTTAAAAGAAAAGATCAAAGGTATTTAAATTAAATATTTTAAATAAGCGTCTGCTTAAATATAATCGAGTAAACTGACAAATTCAAAGTAGTAATTAAGTTACAAAACTAGTTGTCTTTTCTCAAATTTCGTAAAATATTTTATCTTAAGTATTCTTATATTTTTAAGAAGTCTTTTATTCGTCTTATTTTTGAATTTCTTTTGAAAGAATAAATTTTCGTTTTTTTTTTCTTAATAATTAAGTGTTTTAATAAACAGATTTTTTTAATGATTAGTAGCTGGTGCTAAAAATGCCGTTCTAATTACTGTACTAAATAATATCAGAATAGAATGATATTTGAGATCTCATAAATGTAAGTATAATGTAAGTAGAAATCGTTTCCGAAAGCTATTGTTTTTTCCTTAGTGATTAATAGTTAACAGTAAAAAAATCTTTCTAGCTGTTGTAATAATTAGAATTACAGTAGAATGATATATGAGACCGCATCAAAATGATAATGTCAGTAAAAATGGTTTATGACATTTGTTGTTCTTTTTATGTTAATGATTGTGGAAATAAAGTTACAGAATAAAGTAAAAAACAGACTTTTTACCGTGGAAAAATTTTGATCGCCAAATTAAAAATAAGTTAATTGGAAATTTAAATTTCTAATTATATAAAAATATATTTAATTCGTTTCTTTACTCTTTTCCAATAAAAAAACGCAAACACAATTAGAATCATTTTACAGTATGCTTTACCATGGCATATTACCTGCATCGTAAATATAATCATATGTATATTAATCTCTATAATTGTTACAAAATTTTCAAGTACAGTTTTAAAATTAATAAGAGTCACTTGCAGAGAAATAGCGAAACTTCAGTTAGTCCTTATAAAAATACAAACACGATGAGGAACATTTTACAGTAAGCTTTATCATGGTATTCCATATTCATCCTAACTTTATTGTTAATAAATTAATTTGTGTATTAAGCTGTATAATAGTCTTATAACATCCAAATATAAGTTGAAAAATATTAAGAATCCCTTGTCAAAAAATAGCAAAACTTGAGTTAATATTTAACGAAGTATTGAATATTACTCAGGATTACCTTTTTTGTTATTCAATATTATTACATACAAAAAATTACAAAGTTATGTGCTGATTGGAACATGTTTTTTCAATGTTCATCAAAATATTACCTATCTATGCTTCTTTCCGCTCTTTCTTACGTATTATTAAAACTACTTGTATTATTAATTTTATTATTACGTCTATTATTTAATATCATATACAATTGATACTTCTAAATTTATGGAATTAATTCAGGGTTCTTACATACCTTAGAATTTTCAAGATCCTTAAAAATTTCAGAATAGAAAATTTCTTTTTTATGTTTATATCGCAGAGATTAAAATAGTTGTTTTCTACCTTTTTTGTTATCCACTATTAACACACACTAAAAGTTAGGAGTACTTAAGCGCTGATTGGAAAATAATTTTAAATGTTATTAATAATATTACAAATTTATATCAGTCTAGTGCGGCAGCACAGACCATCACCTCATCGAATTAACTGCTGAAAATCCATGATTGGTTAAAACTCAATTCGCATATTGAAAAGCAACTGGTCTGCGAATCATAGTTTGTGTGAACCGCCTGCAGACTCGATTTTAGTTGATAATCAGTAGGGTTATCAGTGTGTTTCCCCTCATCCAAATATATGAAAACATGGTCGACTGGAAGCAAGAAAACACAATGGAAAACATACCAATCAAACACTAAAAACGGGTTTGCAAATGTTTTCCACCAACTTAGGATTTGGCAGATCGGCTGCATTTTAATATGCGAATTGACTTTTAACTAATCATGGAATATCAGCCCTCAACTCAATAAGATGGTTGTTTGTGCATCCACCACATCACCTACACCTTTACCATCTGTTTCTTAAAAATTATTAAAATTTCTATTATTATTTTTTTTTATTATTAAGTTTATATTTATCATTGTATCTAATTGCTGCTTTTAAATTTATGTTGTTAATCTGGTTTCTTACCTTAGAATTTTCAAGAGCCTTAGATATTTCGGATTACAAAATTTCTTCTTAATGTTTATTTCGCAGAGATTGTGATAGTTTTTTATTTTACCTTTAATGTTATTCACTATTACCACATACAAAAAGTTAGGAAGTTATTCGCTGATTGGAAAATCATTCTTCAATGTTATTAATAATATTACATATTTATACTGGGGCTGAAGGCGTCTGCACAGGTCATCACCTTATTGAGTTGACGGCTGAAATTTCAAGATTATACAGAACTCGATTAGAATATTGAAATTCAACTGGCCTGTAGCTTTATCAATGTGTTTTCCTACAACCAAAGTTATGAGAACATAGAGGACTGGGATCAGGAAAACACAATGGTACACCAACCCACCAACGACTAAAATCTAGTTTGCAGGTGTTTCCCACGAATATATATGACTTTCCAGACCAGTTGCATTGTACTATGCTTTTAACTAATAATGGAATATAAGCCGTCAACTCCATGAGGGGAAGGTTTGTGCACCCGCCTCCCCCGTCTACACCTTTACTCACAGTTTCCTACTTATTAATAAAAATGCGTGTATTATTATTTTTTTATTATTACGTCTGTATTTATCACCATATCTAAATGCTACTTCTAAATTTATGATGTTAATTCAGTGTACTTATAGTGCATGTTAGAATTCCCATGATGCTTAGATATTTCAGATTAGAAAATTTCTTCTTAAACCGGGAGAACTCGCTAGTGAGAATGCCCAATTGCTTTTCTTTTACTTTACATTCATATAATATCAACTTTTTTTGGTTGGCTTGGTACTTTTATTCACAAAATAGGTAAAATAATTGTAAAACATTTTGAAATTTTAATTAAAATGAAAAATGATTTAAATAAGAGTCTTAAAAAAGTACGACTGTGAGAGAAAATCTCATGCAGCGAGTTATCCCGGGTTAATGCTTATATATCAGAGATTGAAATATATTTTTTTGATTAGATAAGCCAAAAAATTCTATTAAAAATTGTGGGAGAACTGTGTGCAATATGTGTTAATTTTATGCAATAAAAATGTTTTGGGAAAGAAAGTGTCTTTAACCCTAAAAACATGTGCATGGACTATAGCAAATAATAACTTGTACGTATTTAAAATAGATTCTTTTTTTACAATAAAGCTTTTAAAGCCTGCATGACTTCTGTTGAAAAAACGGCGTCAAATAGCGCATGCATATGACTTCGAATGTTGAAAATTAAACAAAGTAAAGACCTTTACTTTCCTTAATCCTTAAATGCATACGATAACTTAGGGCTTACATGATATGTTTTACCATTTGGAGCTTTCTATTGGTCTTTAGGTGAGCTATTATGTGCTACTTACGTGTGATAATATGCATTCAAGGTCGTAAAGTCTGTTTTAGTTCTGATTTGTTACCACGGGGAAGTTATAACATATTTTGCTGATATTCTTTATAATATGCTCGACTGGAGTTTTTTCGTTATCTTTATAAGGTAGACATTATTTATTCTGCAAGACATTAAGAGCATTATAAAAATCAGTATATCATTCAATAGTTGTTTTGGTAAGTTCAATCACTTTAAAATAAATAATTTAAAATTATCATTTTTGATCAATTTTTGGTATACAACTCAAGAGTCCAACAAGAGTCCATTATGTCCAACAGAAACATATTTACATTCTTTCCCTATTTTTCTAGTGGATAATTAACAAAAATAGACTCAAATATATAATTTTTCCGAACGCAATAACAAATTATGTATTAAAGGGTTAAACTAGCAACTTCGATTATTTGGAATTAGGAACTAAATTATAAAGATTTTTGTGATTATTTGTCGAACAAATATCATAGCTATGCAAAGTTCTAGAATTGCATTTAGTAAAATAAATGATTGTGCTCTTTGAGTTAAGCCTGGCAGTTAAATTTGCTTATCAATTTCTGTGAACTATTATTTGTCAAAATCCATTTTTTTCCCTTATAAGTCTTCCCACTTTCTAATATACACTGTTATAAATTTGCAGCATTCTGTCCAGTCATTTGGCCGTTTTTATCGAAAACTGTTACAAAACCGTAATTTAGCACTATTCTGGCAATATTATATAAGCCATTTTCTTGTCAGAGTATAGTAAAATTACGGTTATGAAACCGTTTTTTCAAAAAACGGCCAAATGTCTGGACAGAATGCTGCAAATTTTTAACAGTATATTCTTCAAGCATCATGGCGCGCTGTAAATCTACCTTATAAAACATAGTTGGGCAAATTTACAATCGCAATTATCCGCTATGTAATTACAATTTAAATGTATGTGATTAATTATAATTAAAACTACATGCCGTAAAATATTCTTGCAGCACTGTATCCAGAACCGCCCCATCCCTATTATTTGACGAAATTGCTAACTTTGAATGTGTGTAACTATAATCAATTACACGCGATTAACTTGTAATCACGTTGCGGACAATTGAGATTATAAATTTGCCCAGTTCTGATCACAAGGAGCACTCGAAATTACAAACTCAAACTACGAACTTCTACTTCAAAATATTTTTTTGAACAAGTACACTGTTAAAAATTAGCAGCATTCTGGAAGGTCTTTTGACCGTTTTTTCCGAAAAGGGTTACTCAACCGTAATTTTAACACTATTCTGACCATATTATTGGCCATTTTATGGTCAGAATATAGTTAAATTATGGTTATGAAACCGTTTTTACAAAAAAAAAAAAAAAAAAAAAAAAAAAAACGGTTGAATGACCTGCTAGAATGCTGCAAAAATTTTAACAGTGTAGTTATTCAATTTAATCATGCATGTATAATTTTTAGGTATATTTACAGATAATATTCGTATGGATATCAGAGTCTAACAATTCTTCTTTATAGCCGATAAGATATCCTTATTCGACTGTTTCCATTTAATGTTTTTAGTACAAGAAAAAGCATGAACTTTTTGGCCTGCTAAATTGTTCGTTCATCCGCTTTTCATTTTTCTTAATGGTGCGTTTATTATCATGAGATATTACATTGTCCTTTGATTATGTACCCGTACATTCTATTGGTTTTCTTCTAACCTTGATTTTCCAAGCGTAAATACGGGTTACGTAAGACCCACACGAAGGGCACTCCCCCCCCCCCCCTTTAATCCTATATCACTCGTATTGATAACTGGTCATCATAAACACAACGAACGAACCAACCGTACATTCTATTAAATTTTTTCAGTGTGACATGTAATATTTTCTTACTGAGATGCAAATTTTATCATACTATCACTATAGTATTCAGTGCTTAATACACTAATCAGTTTGAGTATCATAGTTATTAACCGTATCGCCACCCTGAACCTCATATGAGGCTCCTACTTTGAATTGCAATATTTGATAGAAAAAAATTATTTTTGTTAATTCCAGCACCTAATAGCATATGTCGATACATTTATTCTTATGACTTTACTTATGTTTCAGCATTTAATAATAATAATATTAATAAAATTTTATTAATAATTAGAAAACAGTTGGCATTTCTTTTAATTCAAACATATGTTTCACTCTTTAAATTTAAATTAGGGACTCCTTTTCCGAATTAGAAATTTATGATAAAAGATAAAAAATACTACTAAATTTTTTATGTTTGTTTAATGTGGTTGTAATACGACATTTTCCAAACGTCTTAAAAAATTCTTCCTTATACCATTTTTATATGAAAAACACGCAACATTCGTTAGGTTTCTGTAAAGAACATATTAGTTAAATTTCAGTAAACTGTAACTTCCGTGATTTCGATAGCTACTTTTAATTTTGTTAGCGTAAAAGTAATTTTTCCCAAAATTGGAAAAAAAATTCAGTGCTGAGAGGGTTAATTTCCCCAAAAGAATCATTCTACTCCTCATAGAGATTTTTAGAACACACAGATATTTAATAATTTATTCAATGCAGTTATTCCTCAAGTAATGTATATTAAATTAAACTCCCTTTACCGCAGTAATGGTATGTAATGCAACAAATATTAACATGTTGTATTGAGATAAATTCCATTCAACCGGGGATTCTGATTTTTATTTCTTAATTATTATTCTAATTATGCATAAAATATGTAATTTACTTGAAACTATACCACTTCTACTGCAATGAAATAATATAATAATTAAAGTATTATCATGACATTTTGGTTCAACATTCAGTTACACTGGGGATTCCAAGATTTAGTTCTCACTTAGGGTTTGAATAATGGATATATTACACTTGAAATTTTATTTACATGTCAAATACTTTCGCATGAGGGTTAAAAGATTACCATCATATAAATGCCACATCATATAATAGAATTCCTATTTAAAAATCATCCATTATTTGTGAAGGATGCATATACGTAGTATATGATCTTGTATCACCTATAATGAAGTTATAAGGAATAATGATATCATGGCTTCGAGTAGTATACATTACAGTAGTATATATTAAGTTATATCATGGCATTCTGAAAATATTCAACCTCACTGAGTGTTATAACAGCAATTTTTCAAAATGTTCAACCACGATGATGATTTCAAATTTAATCCTGCAGTTACGGTTTAAATAATAATGTGATATTTCAAACTGCATTATCCCGGTCGCAGCAAAATATCTGCAAAGTTCATTAAGCTTCTAATAAACCCACCACTGTTCATCGTCCATGTCTGCTGTGAAACATCAGTAAATTGAGTGATTTATTTTAGTTCAAATATTTTTAACTGGTTTTTTTTTTAAATAAAAAAAAAACGCTTTTCACCTGCAAATAGTTGACACCTTATATATATATATATATATATATATATAGCGATTCTGAAATATTTTACTTTAATATACGTATAAAATGAAAAGTACTGGTAAAACTACTAGAAATTCCAAATAGTTTTGCCATATGCCCCGCGTAAAGCAGGGCTTGACATGCACTGTACACCACTAATTTCTTACAGTTTATTTTACCATCTTTAATCGCAGATAATTCTATCATTAGATAATGCGAAGAACATTTCTTTAAAATACTGGTGTCCAGGGCATTTGAATCCCCGATTTATGTTAGACATTTGGCAACACTATCTGCAAGTATAATAATTTGTGCATTATGTTTGAATCCACTTCTCTTTCATTGGCTGTTTCCTATAATTTTATTGGCTAATAAACTTTGTCATTGAATCCGCTTCTCCTATGTATATTTCTACATTTTTTTTCTTCTAAGCAAATATATTTTGCACTGATGATGGTATGCTATGGCTACTGAAACTAGTTTGCAAGAAGAAAGAAACTGTTTTGGTGCTTTGAATGTTGTTTTTTATTTATAATGATTTTATATATATTCAATTTTAAAAATTGTGCAAATCCAAAACTACCAACTCTGGCATTTTCGAATTACTCTACATTCAAATAGGAATTTTCTTTTTGTTAATTCTGAAGTTCAATAATTGACATTGATATTTTGTTTCGGAAAGAGTAGTATTGAAGAATCGGGAGACAGATTAGCACAAATATAAACCTTACAAAGATTTTTAAATTCGAGGATAAGTATTAAAAATTAATTTCGGTTTGCTCTTTGTAGGTGCGTTCGTAATTATATAAATACGTAGCACCTATAGTAGTCGTTCAGTCCGTCTGTCTGTGCGCATATAACAGAGCAAAAACTACCCAACCGAATGGTCTGAAATTTTAAATATATGATTGTTGTAAAGTTTGTCGAACCATTTCGAATTTTATGAAAATCGTATGTATAGTTTAATTACATGGACAGCCAAAAGTTTTCCTTTACATTACGGCCAATGGGAAAAATTATTGCTAGTACATTTTATTGATGTTACAGCCTTCTGAATGGTCTGAAATTTTAAATACATAATTGTTGCAAAATTTTGTCGAGTCATTTCAAATTTTATGAAAGTCGGATGGATATTTGATGAAAATTATTGAAAATTATATGAAAATTATTGCAAGTGCATTTTAATAATGTTACAGACTATGCACTTATGAAGTGCAAAAAAGTATACATTCATTACAATATGGGGTGCAAGAAATAATTATAAAACTAGTTATAGTACGAACGCACCTCATTTGCCACGTTTGACGAGCAATTTCCAACTTGTTTAAATCCATTTTCTGTTACCGTGTGATACATTTGAAGATACTATAGGATATTTGATATTGTGCTCAAACTTGGTTGTTGGAAAAGGTAGTCAGAACATTGAACAGAACAGGTAATGCTAGAAGAAAAGGTTAAAAAGTCGAAAGAAATAAACATTTTCAAATATCTTATAATAAAAATTAAACTTCATAACAACAGAGTGAATTTACATGTTTGCATTTCAGTTTTAATAACTGCCCAAATGCAAAACTGTCATCTCATGTATTTTCGAAAAACACTAACTTCGAAAAGAATCGTTCATTTTGTTTAAAGTAAATATTCTGCAATTAAACAACTTAACGATTTCCTTTCGGAAAGAGGGCAGTACTAAAAAAACGGGAGACAGCTCAGCATAAACATAAACTTTACAATTATCCATAGAATGCAAGTTTAAGTATTAAAAATTCATTTCAGATCGCTAAAATTTCGCTCATATTTTTTTAATCTATTTGTTACAGATACAAAATGTAGAGAATTAGATATAAAATGAGATACAAAGAGTAGATTTAAAATTTAATAATTATTCATTGTTACGCAATAATTCCTGAAAAATTCAATTAGTGCAGACATTTTCTTTTGTGCTGACACAGTTAAAATGAGAATGATACATTACATTGTTTTCGTTTTGCTGCTTAACAAATTTCGCCGTCTAATGACATTTTAAGAAATAATTAAAGCTGCGTTAGATATAACAAAGATAATTAGTTTTTCATTTCCGAAAATTCCTGTCATTTCAATGTTATTGCAAGTTTGTTTTAAAATCAGAAAAATAAATGATTTTTCTTTCGTTTTTTATCGTCATTTATCTGTTAAATTAATATGCGCCACTATAATCTGCATTATATTTAATGTGTAACAAATATATTTATTATTTTTATGTGCATTTATCATTATTCCTGATTTGATTTTAATCTGTCTTGCAAAAGTTTAATGTATACAGGGTGTTTCACTACCAGACCGACAAACTTTGAGGAGGTGTGTCGGCACAGAGACGAATCGGAATCACATAGCAATGCAAGGTCAAAAATGTGATCCTAACGAGATAGAAGTTTGGTAGGGGCTGAATCATCGTGATATCAAATTGACATTTTAAGGCCATAAGCTTACAATAAGTCATGAATTTTCTGATAAAGAAGGGTACTTTTCGGTTAGCCGCTCGCCAGTGTTATGTATACATGTATATGTCTATATATATTTATATATACATATGTATACACATACATATATGTGGATATATATGTATATATGTGTATATATACATATATATGTATGTATACATAACACTGGCGCCCGGCTAACCGAAAAGTACCTAATGAAGTTCCCCGAAGTTCATCGAAGTCTTTTCATTCCTGCACCTTTGTTTATTCTCCTGCTTATCAGAGGTAGTAGGGGCGTTTTGAAATGACTTTCTTCGTTGCTATCGCAAACGACAGACAGATGCTCGGCGTATTTTAAAACATTCGAGAATCAATGCGGTGCCCACGTTACGAAACTTCGGGCAACTTCATTATAGGAAAGTCGTGACTTATTTTAAGCTTATAGTCTTTAAATGTCAATATTCAATCACAATTAATTACAACCTCTCTATCTCGTAGAATTACATTTCCAACCCTGCATTGCTATGTGATTCTGAGTCGTCTCTGTGCCCACGACACCTCCTGCAAGTTTGTCAGTCTGGTAGTGAAACACCCTGTATATGATGTATATATATTCTTATGTCGGTATTTTCATTTTTTATATTATAGATTAGATAACATGAAAATACTTTTAACAGAGAAAAATATTGCTCTTCCGCAATATACAGGGTGTCCTAAATTTATCATTACATCTTTGACCTTCCATAAAACGAAAATTAGATAACAAAAATCGCTTTACTGTATAATGAACAGCAAGTTCCAAAGTTTTGTGTGATGCTAGAAGTGCTCCACATGAGTACATTTGGTGGACTTGTACTTGGCGGGAAAACGTCTTTTTTATGAACCGACTCTACCTGTCTCCATAAACGTCTTGTGCCGTGCTCGTGTTGAGGTCCTGGATAGTGGTGACGTCCGTGTTTTTTCGGAAATTTCTTAGGACTTATATCTGACTTCGTCTCTATGAACCAGGTGACATCGTGGGCCTTTTCCTATGGTGTACACATCCCCAGTTATGGACCTTACTGGGTCGTGCCTAAAAGAAAAAAAAACATTTTTTTAGTACAAATAAAACTTTATGACTTGCTGTTATACGCACACAAAACTGAAATTCGTTATCTTTCTTCGTTTAGGTTTTATGGATGATCAAAGTTGTAAAGTTAACCCTTTATGCACTGAATTTTAAATTCATGAAAATTTTATCTTCTTAAGCATTTTTCATGGATAGTTTAAACTACATTAGAAGATATACATAATCATTTAATAAATTTTAAAAGGATTTTAGAAGGATTTAGAAAGATTCATTACATTTGAATTTATAGGTATTTTGTGTAATATTTATAAACCCACTTAAATGTTTTTTTTTAATATATTTTTCTTAGTATTTTGTAGATTTAGAAAATGTACAAATATCATGTTCTTATAATAGAAATGTAGAAATATTTCCGAATTGAAAAATTCCCCCCCCCCCCCCCTCCAACGCCAAGAAAGCTGAAAAGATGCAAAGGCCAAGTAATGTATCTAAAATTCATTCTAAATTGTATTACATCTAATCGAAATATTAAATGAATTTTATGACAAGTTATTTTAATGGTACTTATAAGTACCATCAGTAGATAAAGGGTTAAATTTGCGACACTCTGTTTAACTCCTGGTGTAAAAATTGTGACTCACCATATGTAATGTGTCACAGTGGATATTCGAGTTTGGATTTTAAAGTTTTCTCTTTCAAATATTTATTCATGGACTATTTGAAAAGAAAAAATGCACAAATATCATTTCAAGAAAACGTGTAAAATCGAAAAAACTATGTGTCTTCTGCAATATATCAACATTTCTACGATCAGTGGTGTAGTCGTAAAAAAAACAGAGGGTATACTCTCTAAGCAGAGGGTATACGCTCAAGGCAGAGCGTATACCCTGGAGTGTATATACTATAGCTTTCTTGAGAAACAGAGGGTATACGGTGTCCTTAAAAAAATCCAGAGGGTATACGGCGTATACCCCGTATACCCTCCACTATGTATATAAACCTTTTTTTATGGATAACTTGCATAATTCTGCACAAATCTCTTCCAAACTTATACATAAAATCAAGGGGCAGAAAATCTCAGTCAAATTCGTTAATGGGCAAAATCGGAAAAAAGGGTGGAAATAGGAAGGGGTTTCGTGAAAAACGAAAAAAAGTAACTTCTTAATTATAATACTAATCAAAACAGTTTAAAGTTATTAAAACTTCTATGAATAGGACGAAAAAATTATGTATGATAGATTTTAGATAAAATTAACCTTTAACTGATGTGAATAAAATTTGTCACACAACTGATGTTACCCGGTCTCTCAGACCCCTCGAATAAAATGAATAAAAAAATAACTCAAATGGTTGAATTTACTTAAATTTTGTTCTAACAATATCGTTGTACTTCTCTTAGGAGCATGTGAATTAAATTGCATGAAAAAAGTATTTTATTCATATTATTTAACTCCAGTACAGAAAAGTAAAAAGCTGTAAAAGTGTTTACAGCTGGGAGTCGCGGGGTCTGGGAGACCGCATGACATCAGTTAAAGGTTAAAAATGGGCCCAAGGGGCGAAAATAATAGTGTTTTAGGGAGAAAATAATTCATAACTTCTTCAATTCTCAAGATATCGAATTCATTTAAATTTATTATAAATCTTCTTAATATTACCTATAACTCTTATATTGACAAATTTTTTATAGACCAAATCTTACCGGAAAACAAATTAAAAACGAAAAGAATGGAGGCTTGAAAAAGAAAATAATTCATGACTTCGTCAATTCCCAAGATATCAAATACGCTTAAATTTATTATATATCTTCTAAGTATTATCTACAACATTTATTTTGACCAGTTTTTGATAGGATCAACTCTTACAGCAAAATAACTTAAAACTAGTATGTTGTGGCCATCACAAAACTTTCTTCTACATAAATCACGTCAATTGAATCATTTAAATAGTAAAAGAAATTACATCAATTTATTTATATAAAAGTATACCTGAATTTGAAGTTTGACGAAAATTAGTGCATTAGTTATTGAGATAGAGCTGTAGGGGAAATTCTGTAAAATGCAGCATAGCAGCGCCACCTGCTGAGCGATTTGCACCAAAACACAAACAGCACTAATTCATATTAAGGTATACCGGAATCTGAAGTTTGATGAAAATCCGTGTATCAGTTCTGGAGCTAGAGCTACTGCGGAAATCACAAAAATGCAGAACAGCAGCGCCACCTGTTGAGCGATTTACGCCAAAAGTTACAAAACATCAATTCACGTCAAGGATTAACTGAATCTGAAGTTTGATAAAAATCCGTGCATTAGTTCTGGACACTGAGCTATTGTGGAAATCGAGAAAAATGCTGCACAGCAGAGCCACCTGTTGAGCGATTTACAGCAAAACATAAACAGCACTAATTCATATACTGGTATACCTCAATCTGAAGTTTGTTGAAATCCCAAGCATTAGTTCTTGAGATAGAGCTATTGCGGAAATCACAAAAAATGCAGCATAGCAGCGCCAACTGTTGAGAGATTTACACCATAAGGTGCAAAACGTCAACACATGTCAAGCACTAACAGAATCTCAAGTTTGATGAAAATCCGTGTATTATTTCTTGAGATAGAGCTATTACGAAAATCGTGTAAATGCTGCAAAATGCAGCATAGCAGCGCCATCTGTTGGGCGATTTGCACCAAAACGTTACCAGCACCAATTCATATCAAGGATTAACTGAATCTGAAGTTTGATGAAAATCCGTCCATTAGTTCTTGAGATAGAGCTAGTGCAGAAATCGTGAAAAATGCAGCATAGCAGTGCCACCTTTTGGGCGATTTACACCAAAAACTAATCAGCACCAATTTATATTAGGGACTACTTGAATATAAATTTTTATTAAATTCCGTGCAATAGTTCTTGAGATAGAGCGCCCACAAAATTTGTGTCACATACACACAGACAAACAGACAGACAGACTCACAGAGTCACAGACAGACATTTTGTAAAAACATGTTTTTTGGAATCTCTGACCCCTAAAACGTGTAAATCCGTCGAAAACCGGAAGTCGAAATTTTTTTCGAATCCAATACTTTCTTCTTGTAAAGATAGAAGAATGTAAAAATAGGGGTTGAAGAAAGAAATATCGTATTAACATGATTCTGATAAATCCAGCTCTTACAGAAAAATGATATTAAAAACTACTCAAAAGCAAAACTATTATTTTAACACAATCAAACTGATTGGTAAAGTTATCATACGAATTGAATATTTTCAAGTGAGCGAAAAAATGCCTAGGCCGGGAATCGAACACAGGTCCTTGGCTTACAGTGCCAATGTTCTATAATTTAAGCTAACTAGGCCGATGAACGGTGAGCATATTGCGTTCAGATAACCTTATTGGTAATAACTTCTGGTCTGTCATGTAGACATCTCAACAGAAAATGCGCAAAATATGCTCACCGCTTTTCGGCGCAGTTAGCTTAAATGGTAGACCATTGGCCCTGTATGCCAAGGATCTGTGTTCGATTTCCGGCCTAGGCATTTTTTCGCTCAGTTAGAAATATTCAATTCGTAGTAAAAAGTGGTCAGATAAAATTGTTAAACTGGGTTTATCTATAATCTTGAATTAGTTTTGTGGGTGAGGTTAGTACTTAACTTCGAAATGTTCCTGCGCCTGTAGGCCGATCAGGCAGGTATTTTTTATTTCAAATTTTGTTTATTTCATTGGTATTTTGTTCTGCGTATCTCTCTGTGTTTTTTATATAAGCATATTTATATGTAGTTTTATCGAATTTGTATTAGTTATTCCATCATAATAAATCGACAAACCAATACAATCCGATGTTATTAATAATAATTTTAATAAGTCAATAATGCCCGAAGTTTGAATGCAAATTAGCAATATTTATTTCATCGAAGATGGAAACTAAAATTGATCAATTAAGATAAAATCTGCAGAACATCGCCTGAGGCGACAGCAAAGCAGTCATACGGAATCGAAAGATTGTTTATCATTTAATTAACTGTGTATTTTTGATAATCTTCTTTAAATAAAAGAATAATTTCATATCATATCTTTTATTAAGAAATTATCTTCGTGAATATAAATCAAAATACATTATAGAAATTTCACCCAAAATTAAATTCTATAATAAATGTATTAGCTTAGACGGTTTTGTATTATTTTTATGATATGGTTGTTGATTATTGTAAATACGTAAAATTACTTTATTATGACATTTTCAGTTATCACAAAATAATTATTCGAAATAACGATTTTTCTTACGAACTGAACACAGTAACAAAAGACGCGAGAAAATTTATAAATATATAAGTGTTATTTAAAAGAATTGCGAGTGTTTTTGGTTTTACAATAATCCTTTAACGTTCGCGTATTCAACACTTGCAAGTTTTGATTATACGCGAAGTAAAAAATGAAGAACATTTCAACGTTTGTGAATACTTAACTTGGTTTGTTGCGATTTTTTTTTTTTTTAATACAAAGTAAACTCGCTTTGTTTTACCAATTCCATAAATTATTTGACACTGGACCGTTGTATTGTACTGGTATAGCCTAAGTTCTAAAAATGTTAAACCTTGAATTCAAACAAAATATAGAGCAAAATATCAGTAATTCCAAGAAACGGAAAAAAAATTACTTGATGCTAAACAAACAAACAAACAAACAAAAAAAACCAAATTTTCTAAACACTTTCTAATGTATAATAAATATATTGTTGCGTTGTAATTACTTTTTTTCATTTAAAAAATCATAAAACCTAACCCCATTTTATGCACGGGAAGATAGTCTCAACATTCGCGATTTTGACTTTCGCAGAGGTTACCTTGACCCTAACCCTTGCGAATATTAGGGATTACTGTATTTTATATAAAATAGAATTTTTTGCTAAAAACATTATTTACATTTTTTTTTTTGCTATAACAATGTTTCTACACTCTGAAAAAAAAGTATTTTTTGTCCATTATACTGTTACATTGTGTCTCCAACAGATTCGGGCTGAAATATGAGCGAAGCTTGCGCAGAGTATAATCAAGTTACACGGCTTTCAAAGTACACACTGCAAAATAACCACTGTAGATTTGCCAGAACAAACTCGATCACAGTGAATGTGGTGTATCTTTCTTTGGTTTCCTGACTATATTAATATGGAAAATACAGTACTTGCGTAATATTAACTGCACAATGTGCTGGCAATTTAGACGCACTTTTTTACAGCACAAACTGCTGGCGTCCAAATTGCCAGCACATTGTGCTGTTAACTTTATGCAACTACTGTATTTTCCATATTAATATAGTCAGGAAACCAAAGAAAGATACAGAACATTAGCTGTGATCGAGTTTGTGCGTGAGATGAACAGTACTTTGTACTGTAAAAATGTCGTGTTTTATTATTATTATTATTATTATTATTATTATTATTATTTTACAGTGCTGTAATTTCATTCGGATAGTGGCAATCGTTGCTGTGTACACTACGAGAATGAAATGATGCGTCAGCTTGAAACTTACTCCAACGCTGAAGTAAGGGAACAGTACGTTTTTGTGGGAAAAGCTTTTCACGAGTACGGAGATTCATCGTGATATATCGGAGGTGTATGGTCCAGATGCAATGCCACGTCCAGCCTTTGTGAAATTGTTGCAGCAGTTCAAAGACGGTTGCACAGACTTAACCGATACGGAAGGGCCGGATAACCAACAAATATGAGCACATCAGACACGATTCAACGTGCTCGGCAAGCTCAAAGAACATTTGGGAGTAAGATAATTTTCCAACGATGGCGAGGTTCGGACAGATTTTCTACGCTGGTTCCAGGAGCAAGGAAGCTATTTTCTATCGCCAGGGCATCGAACTATTAGTGATACGTTCAGACAAATGTGTGTTGGGATTAGGAGATTGTGTAGAAAAATAGTGTGGTGTATGTGTGTCATTATGTATTGTAGCGAACATAACAATAATAAGTTATTTTACCTACATTGTTCGAGTGTAACTTACTTCTTGAAGACCCTTGTATAACTGATAATCTTGCACGTGCAAAAGTTTCAAGTGCGAAAGAAAGCATTGATGTAAATTTTATTAATAAAGATATATTCTTTACAGTGATGACACATGTATAGCTAAAAGTTTTCAAAAGTAGGATACCTGACTTAGAGCTACACAGAGAAAAATCAAATGCTAGAAATATTCTTTAGCGTATTACCTTGTGACGATATCTTTCTTTATTAGACTCCTGATTTTCCGGCATTCACGGCACCAAGAGTCTATCCAACATGTAAAATAGTCCAATAATTCAAAATAAATGTTCATCATATACTCGCAAAACTAACTATTATAATATTTTTTAGCACTCGACTTTTAAAGAAACTTAATGAAAAATTTATGGTTGTCATTTAAACAAGTGGGTCACATATCCATGTGTTCGTTAATATGAAGACTGTTACTGGAATGTCCGAGCAAATCAGCCAAAGATTACATATTTTTTTTATTTTTTTTCTTCATTGAGACATAGATTTAAAGTGTCTCTACATGCCGGATAAAATCGGGCGTGGTCACTTAAAAACTTCGAGCATAAATTATTTTAATAAAGCTTGGATTCGAAGGTGATGCAAAAATAAATTCGTGTAGATGATCTCAGATATTAGTGAGATAAATCAAACGTGGTTCACGTGAACTTCGCACTTACCAATTGCTGATGCATACGGTATTTGTGTTGCCGCAAAACGGGTAAAAGTTTGTTGTTGAAGTAGTAAAACTAAATTCGTTGCTCATTAAAAAAACACGTTTTGACAATTACACAGGATAAAGCACCGATTATCCCACTGAATGGCTTATTATCCGTAGTCATAGAGTCAAATGTAATATCAAAAATTATTACAAGATCGTAAAACTCACAAATATGGCTTTTTTTAGATACGTTCGATGTTCTTGTCCTACGTTACTTTGCAAATCTCCCTTTTGTAAATGAGTTCGTGCCACATATTTTCTCCTCTGTGAAACTAGTACAGGAACGATTTGTGTTTTATTCATTAATGGAAACTTTATGTGGCTGTCTGTAAACATGCTCTTTAATAATCCATTAAAATAAAATTTATGCATGAAATCACTGATTATTGAGGTAACCATGGAGTAATATCACCTCGATCAATATAAGCGAAGGCTTCAACACTGAGGTGCGACATATATTCTTAAACTTATGATACAATACTAGTATTCTGCTTTTGAACTGGTGCCTTACTTATAATGTTTCGCATTTTTTTCTGCTGCGAAATTTGCATTCATTATGCAAAATCATTTTCTTAATATAAGTTACAGTTTTATTGCAAAATTTATAACTCAAAAACATGTCCAGAAGTAACGTCGTATTAATTGTGGCAATGACTTGACCAATAAATTTTGCTTTTATTGCAACTTTTTTAACTTCTAACACCATACAATTTCAATTTTATATCTACGAATAGAGAAACAAAATTCACTTTCAAGAGCCATTTCTTCTATATTTCATTTGTTGATTTATTTTATTGTTTTTAAAATAATTTTCATACATGAATGTTTTTAAGTCATTAGAACATGTTTTTATTTAAATACATTGTAAATAACATTGTTTTTTTCATTGCAAAATTCCAAAAGTACAACGTCAAACGAAACTGAAATTTCTCAAATAAATATATAAATAAGAAAACTTGATTGAGAGGAATGTAATAGAACTCTGCTCTTAAACACTGAAATAAACAAAATTACAAAGGATGTTATAGATAGTGAAATATGTCACGATTGATAGCTGGAATGTGAATGTAGAAGAGTATCAAAATTGCTTTTTGATATAGTTGGTAGGCAATTTAGGGAAACATAATATATATATAACAAACTATTAAAGTTTTTAATTAAAAAAGATTTTCATGTGCAACATATACACCGTGCAGTTAATTGTGACCAGGTTGTGCTTCTTGTTATTTTATATATGGCTTTATTCAAAGCACACATATGCAGGTTTCCATCAAGTATTTATTAGTTATCCAACAGTGGAAGTATAAACCAGCTCTTAAAACACTTTGTTAGCCTTACAAAAGGGAAAATGGAGTTTTTTCTGTTTTTTTTTTTTAAATTTCAAATTGTAAAAAAAAAAAAAAAAAAAAAAAAAAAAAAAATTACTTCAACATTAGTAAAAAAAAAAAAAAATACGAATATGAATGAAATCCTTGAGAGTGTTATTTATTGTTTAGTGTATTAAAATCAATTAAATCAGTAGAATTATGTTTGTTACTTTAAATAAGGTTTGTTTAGCAATCAAACCGGGAACTTATTAGACGTATTAACACGGGCTTAGCAGTAAGAGGGTTAATTATGAGAATTATCATTCTTACGAATAATACAGTAGTGTCTCGTCAGAACGCAAAATGTCTGGAGAAGCAAAAAATAGCGATGTATCCAAAATCTCTATATAGCTGCATGCATTTAAAAAGGGCTCAAAATAATAACCAAAACAAATTACTGTTTTAAATAATTTATCTTAAAAAAAAATTACTACATACGAAACTCAAATTCCTCCCAAATAAACGATTAAAAAAATACGTTTTTTGTGACTGACTTGTAATAAGTTACTTAGAAGTGCGGTTAACGTGAAGCTTTCTTTTTGGGAAGTATGCGAAAAGAGTGATAAAATTGAGGCTTGATAAAACGAGGGGCATATTACTTTTAAAAATTTCCTTAATGCTTGCTTGAACGAAAAATACAAATATTTCATGAGATATTTTATTAACCCATATTGGACCACACCGATTAAATATTTTTGAAAAATTTTAAAACTTCAATTATATCATTAATATGGTGTAATTAAGTAGATACTGGCAAAATTTTGAAAAAAAGTTTTTACTTTTTTAAGTAACTAGTTGCCCTATAAACAGGACATATTAGTAGGACACATAGTAAGGACATATAAAATGCATACATAAACTAATTTTATGAGCAAATATTTTATTTTACTTTAAAAATACTGTTTATGTTGTACAAAAATACTCTATGATTTTTCCAAGAAAAAGATAATAATAACGGTAAAATTCTAGATTATAAGATCACAATTCTTAAAGAATTTTTAAATAGATTTTTTCAATTAAATTTTAATTGGTTACTTGTTTTTTCTGTTTATATGTTATACTTTTACGTATTTCAAAGACGTCATAACAAAATGCATCCAAAAAATCATTACCAATTTTATTTTTAAAATGTTTTATTAGCTGCCCTTTTTATAGGACAGCGGTCCAATTATGGTTAATCATTTTATCAGAAATACAGCATCCATTCTTTTATTTTTACTTCTTGTCAGTCATAACTCGTTCGATGTTATTATGCAACACAAATATAAATATAAATATTTGGAATAATTTTTTCCTGGTTCACGGAAGAATGAACAAATCTCTTAAGTAACACAATTGTCATTGTGCTTACATGACTATCAAGAAATTTAGGAAGGATATCAATAATGCCCGAAGTGCCATTGTAATTAAGCTGCAAATATTCTACCGAATCTACACATTTAAATGGAGTCATTAATAGAGACTGCAAAATGCAGCCTTAGGCAACTGTAAAAGCAGTAAGAAAGAACTGAAAGATAATTCTTCCATTAATTAGTTGTATATTCATAATAAGTTCCATTAATCACAAAAGATGCATATGATTTGTTTAAATTAGGAAATTACCCTCTAGAATAGAAATCAAAACGCTATCGTATAAAATCATGTTTGAATTAAATTTAGGAATAATTTCTTTAGCAGAAAGATACATTTTATATGTTTTTTTTTTTTTTTTTTTAAGAATACTTAGGTTGATTAATCTAAGAAGTTAAAATACCTTTTTGGTATTGTTGCTTATTATAATTATTATCTTAAGCAATTATAAATTGCAATTTTAGAGTGAACAGAAAAAAAATGAAGCACACACACACACACACACACACACACAAAAAAAAAAAAAAAAAAAAAAAAAAAAAAAAAAAAAAAAAAGGAAGAAATGAAAATAAAATATTATTCAAATGCACTGATCGTTGGATTGGAGAGTTCTAAATAAATATGGAAAAATTAATGGAAATATTACTTATCATATGTTAGACAATTTTCTGTTTATTTAGAACATTATTGAAAATGTAAAGCATGGAATAAATAGCTGGGAAAACAGTATTTATATATTAATGAATATTTATGCAACAGGGATAATTATTAGTTTTTGGTATTGTTGCTTACTATCATTATTATCTTAAACAATTATCTGAAATATTGAGCAATTTTGAAGTGAACAGAGAAAAATGAAGCGGGAAAAATTATGAAGAAATGAAAAGAAAATATTATTCAAATGCACTAATCATTGACTTGGAGTGTTCTAAATAAAAATGGAAAAAAATAATAGAAACATTTATTATTATAATGTACATAATTTTCTGTTTATTTAGAACATTTTTGAAAATATAAAATATGTAATAAAATAGCTGGTAAAACAGTATTTATATGTAAATGTAAATTTATGCAATAGTTATAAGTAATAGAGTTCTCGAATACACAAGAATTAGAAGAAAATGATACGTTAAATAATTACCATAAAACAAAAAGCTTCAGATTTTATATAAAAAAGATAGAAATATCAGTTTACAGTTTATTTTTTAAATAAAGATATTTTCATTGTATTAAAGATATTGGAGTAAAAAAAAAAAATTCGGAAAACAAATCTTGGTATTATTTGAGCATTTTCCTTCCCTAAAAAAATCACAGATGTACAGGGTGTCCCAAAAAGTCCCGTAAAAAATCAAAATTTTATGAAAAAGAAAAAAAAAAAGAATAGTCCTACAGCAAAACTAGTTACAACAATAAATAGACTAACTCAAAAAGTGTTTTCAACAGTATGTTTCTGAACATAGATTGCATATTGGGATAAAAAGAACCCAAACATACCAGACGTGAAACATGCAGTGGAAGTGCAATTATAGAAATATTTAGTATCAGCCAGTGTTGTGAGACAGCACAAATAAATAATACTAAAAAGGGTAATTAAGTAGAAAAACAATTGAGCAATAAAACGACAAGTTCGAATTATTTAATATCTACGATATCGTCTAAAAATTTATAAATATGTTATTTTTTTGGTTTGTTAAGTTGCTAAAAGGAAAGAAATGAGTCAGGTTAAATAAAAAAAGAAAGAAGACACATATGTTATACACAATAATAATTCATTTATTTCTTTTTCCGCAATATGATGCAAAAATTCTTGCTCATTCAAATGTTTAATTTATGCAAAATTTTCATTAAGTATTCATTCTCTTATTACTCATTACCAAATATTTTATTTTATACATAATTCTTTATAATAAGTATTATTTTTTATCATTTCATATTTTCCTAATTTTTTTTTTTTTTATCAAAATGTACATTAAAAAATACGAAGAATAAAATACCTATATACATACTCACATTACAAAACAGTAACTCTAATGACTAATTTATGGCTACATTATGATAAACATTTTAACGATTTTGAATAAATAGCCATTTTAGAATAAATATTAGAATGATTAAAATTTGTCTCACCATCCCGCAGACAGTTCGGTTACTCTCTTTGTAAGACTTGGCAAGGAATGTTCTAAATTCACGTTTTTTTCCACCAATAGCTTCAAATTCCACAAAATTTACAGATTTCGTCACAGATTGTTCCACACTGATGCAGATCAAGCATTCGTGCCTTATTTTCTGCGCGACACCAGTGGGCTAATTTTTTAAAATTCAGATTTCTTGATTGCCACCACTTTTTTGAAATGGTAAAATTTTGCCTTATTTAATGGCATATTAATTAAGGCAAAAACAAAGGGAATTTTTTCATTTCAAAAAAGTGCTGACAATCAAGAAGTCTAAATTAAAAAAAAAAGTAGCCAACTGACAACACTGCACGACACTACACAACAAAGCGATAGAAGTAAGCGTCCTAACTTAAATGGGAGAGGTAACCCCAAGATTAAAGGCGAGGTCACACCAATCAAATTCGCACCCCATGTAGCGGACGGGGTTAAACTACAGGAAATTGCCTAACTGTTTTCTTACTTCAAACCTCTAAAATTGTAAAGTTTTTTCACCTTTGATTAATAGCTGAAATGTCTCTTGCAACGCGAAGAAAACTTCGTGATGTCAAGTGCATCTGGACGCCCATCTCGCTACGCCGTTATTTTACAATAAATGTGGTAAACGAAATTCAGTTCCATGAGTGACTAAAGATGTAGAAAATATGCGCAGATGCTAGATATCCTGTCATATATGACGTCACACAAAAAGCCCGAGTATGTGGATTATCACCCCGTCCACAAGATGGCGCAACTGTGTTAATTTACGCCCGATTCCAGTATTAAGTTTGTACGCTTACTTATATCGCTTTGCTACACAACGCATACATGATTATTAAGGAATTCAGTTATTCATAATGATGGATCTTGTCAAGAAATCTCAATATGTGGAGTGGTTTATTGAAACAATGGAGTTATGAATAAAGAGGAGGAGACATATAGTGTACAGTCTATCAGTTGCGAGTGAAGTAACTGAGGAGGTTGTCACAAGATGGCGGCTGTTTTTTTTAAATCGGATTAACAGTTTTTCATTAACGCTGAGAGAAACTTCCCACCAGTAAATTTGAATAGAAAAATTCCATCTTATTTAAGTGCTTTATTCATGGAAATATTTCATCGCAAACACGGTAAAAATTTATATTTGATTTTACTGGTGTCAGTGTCCTCAGATATTATAATCTTTTTAACTGACACTAAGAGGAGGTTGTCTAAGTTGTCACATTATGGCGGAAAAGCAAAGCCTGACTACCGCTAAAGTAAGCTTCCACCAGTAAAACTTAATACATAATTCTTCCATTATTTATGACAGAACTTTTGCATTAATAAAGCGTTTAAATAAGGAGAAAATTTCAACTTCTATTTACTAGTAGCGGTTTCCTCCGGTGGTAATCGACCCCTGCAAAAGCGGTTACATTTGAAGCTTCACTATTTTGAGAATATGTCAGTTCCTTTTTATTAACCCATTAACCGCTGACGTTGCGTTCACGCAACAGTCAAAATAATTGCTCATGCAATGAATTAATTACATTTGCACCACTATTTTAGAATTTAAATAAATGTCTTATTTATTGGCAGGAATTTTGCTATTTTAGTAAAGCGAAATTTACCTTATTGAATTTGTGATGGGAAACTACTTTCAACAAAAAATTTGAAAATTTCTATCGGAATAGTTTTGGCGGTTAATGGGTTAATGGTTCCATGATCGAAACTAAATCCGATAAACAAACGCAAAGAAATTATAGCACTATTGATGTTGATCGAAATTGAACGACTACTAAAACGTGAGTGGGTTAAATTGGAATACCGTTTTAACATTCTTCGATCCAGACGACGAAAGGATCTTATGATAAAATTTCGTATGGGAGTAGAAAAAAAAAACTTTGAATTATTCCATCTATTGTTGTAAATTGTCTTCGTGAAGACTTGCTTTTCTTTTATATAAAATTCTGAACTTGTACTGATCTTTTTGGGACAACCTGTGTAACTCTTGCGACGGTAGAACGACGCGTGTATAAACAAGTACAAGTTTAAAAAAATCGCGACTTGCATAAACAAGTATTTTTTTCAAGATATAGAACTATTTAAAAATAGTAAAATGATTTTTTGTCTGTAATTAAACTGAGGCTTTATTCACATCATTCAAGTATAAGTTTTCTCCGGATATTAATTAGTTATTAAACAATGGTAGAATAACAAAGCTTTTAAATGCTATAAATGCCGATAATAATAATAATCAGAAATAAATAACGTTTGAAGTGTGCTATCGACCATGTTATAAATACCATATTGAGCGTATAAACACAACGGTAGTTATTAAACAGTGATGGAACAGTGGCGCAGCAATTTGACGATTGTCACCACTAATTTTTTATAGTATTATTCACCTTTAAAAGAATCAGATCTTCTATCCTGAAGTAAGACAAAGAATACTATAAAAAATTAGCGGCGTCAATTGATTATTTGATGCTACACTGTTCCATCACTGCTTTAACCCTCTCGCTGCGCAACCCGAGATTTTCTCGGGTATGCATATTTTGTCTAATTAAACCTCCTTGATTATTCCCACCTGTTATATTTTTATTGTAAATTTTGCCTTTTTTAATCGGAGCATTTTCCCGATTAAATTTGACAAAAATATTTGTTTTGAAAAACCGGTGACAAAACAATAAAAATTCTTAAAAGACGCTCGTCGCGAAGGGTTTAAATACGCAATTTTTGAAGCTATTTTGATAAAACAATTACGCAGTGAGAGGGTTAAATTATTCAGAAAAATATACGTGATGGGAAAAAATCAGGGTGAATCAAAAGATAGTGTATCATTTTTTTAATTGCATATTTAATTATTTTAATTGCAAGAGCATAGGCAACTTACTCGATAAGTTCCTGGTCCGAATCCAGGCCTGGGCACTTTTTCCTTCAGTTGGAAAATTACGATTCATATAATACATATAATACATATATACATTCGAAAGATTGTGTTGAAATTAATATAGAGCTCTGGAAATTAATTTAAATAGTAAACACATTATTTAATTATGTAGCACTAGAGTCTGACAGTGTATGTTCTGAAAGCTGGTTTTCAGTATATGCTGAGTTCCAATACATGTCACGCTCCATAACCTAATCATTCTGGATTTTCTGTTATTTTTTTTTTCGAAAAGTGCGTCGGTAATAAGTTCCATTTGAAATCCCAGCTCTTCGGAAGGCTATGTTTGAAAATTTCTGAACTTTGGAGGCTTTTAATGAAAATAAAGATATGATATATTTTGAAAGTGAAGTAGAAAGTTTCGAAGGAGAGAACGAATAAGACAATAAAAATTAATATAAGTACAAACAACTTCCAACATCATACCTTAAAGAAACATTTGTAGAAAGAGAAACGTATAGATTTTCAAAAATATTGTTTTTATGTTTTTTTAGATTATCATGCTATTACATCATCATTGACAACTCATCGTTAGAAGACTATTTTTAATTCAATATTCAAAAACATGAAATAATATTTTGGCAAAAAAGTGCTCTAATAATCATAACTGTAAAATTTTAATAGAATACAAACCATCCGAAATCATTTTTTTTTCATAAATTTTTGATATTTTTTTCTCCAAATATTTTATTGAAACTCGGTGTGCATGTGTTACATCAGGGCGTTGAATATGTATACGGTATAAAATCTGTATACTTTGCATAACGCAGAAATAGGGGAGACTAGGGACGGTTGACCATACAGGAGGCTTAACCCACCCATCAATTTTCATATTTAAAAGAATTTCGCAGTTTTATCAATAGGTGTCAATCAAAGCTACTAGAACGCTCAAACAACAGTCTTCGTTTCATAGAGATAATCGAAATAGGAATAGGAAAAAATCAGTTGTGAGTGTTTTCAACCTAAAAGTTGTGTTTTCTAGAAATATTTTGTAAGCTTTTTTCAGATAAATTATATTATAGAAATTTAAGTAAGTAGGTTTAAAGTAATGCAGAAATATAGAGCTTTCATTCCAGGTATAAAAATTGTAGAGTAAGTTAGGCTTAACATAACAATGTGCTAGTCTTTAGAAAAGGTCTATGCAGGGAGGCTTGACCCAGTCAATGTGAGGGATGGTGTACCAGATGCTCAAGGATCCCTTAATTAAGTGGTTTTGGAAATCTTTTTATTATACACTGTGCTTAATAAAAAGTTAATGCTTATATATATAAAATAATGTAAATTTATTCTGTAAAGCTACAGTAAAATGGTGTGATGAAAAAGAAAATGCTTAAAACTGACTAAAGTTTAACTGACTTTTCATAAGATGTGATAAATTGCTAGAAATCGGGAAAGTTGTTAGGAACTTTTTTCTCATTTAAATATTACTTACAATAGGTAAATAGAAACAGTGGGAAAGACTAGAAAGGATGAAAACAGCAGTTTTAACCCTATCAGGAGCAGTGATATGTTTATAAAACCACTTAAGTTTAATTCCGAAACGTCACAATGGCACCAGAATTTTATTAAAATCTTTTCCATTTAATCTGTTTTTATTTTTTTTTCAAATAAATTTGTTCGTAAATTCCGGTGCCAGTCATTTATTTTAACATTTTAGTACTGAAAATACTTTGCTCCTTAAAGCTTTAAATCGTGTTAATGATAAGTTAAGTGCTCATGCGGCTGCAAAAGAACATAGCATGGATCGAAAAACTTTAGGAATGTATGTAGACAAATTTCACCAGGGAGAATACAGTGAGATGAAGCCAAACTATGTGACAACTAGAGTTGTCAGGTCGAGTGTCACAAAAAATAGGACAAAGAGACAAAAAAAGGGGCAGTTGCTCCTAAATCCGGACATAATAACACGAAACGCTATGAAAACGGAAACTGTCTCTAACGGAATACTGCCTTAAATGTTAAAATTTCATTTTTCCTGCTGTACAATTATACCTGATCATACAAAATCCAGTTTAAAACAAAATTTGTCTCCTCTGACTTGCGATTGCGTCTCAACAGGTTTGTTTAAGCATCATATTTAAAATAAATATTTTTTCTTATAATAATTAAAGCATGTAGCATAAAGTTATTTTGCCTTTTTTTAAACTGATTTTATTTCTCTTCACAAATATTGCAATACTAGCAAACCCCACTGCTTTGCTCGCGTAGTATTTGAAATATGCCAAGTGATATTTATATGTCTAATTTTTATTAAAAGGTACTAACTAAATTTTTATTTTATGAAGAGATAATATTTTATTTTATTAAAAGGTATTTATTACTTTTAGGAATAATTTAAAAAATATATTATTTAAAACACAGTTTGATTAAATATCATTGTTACACTGCATAAGGCAGAAATGAGACTTAAATTAATAAAACGAAATAAAACTAAATAAATAATAATTTAGAAAATATTTTGAAACTTTTATGTTCAATTAATACGCTCATGTCAGTATTCATTCGAAGTTTTGAATTTTTTAGAAACCATCTTCTTACATCTTAAAATTAACCATCATGTCAAATTCCAAGTCCTACCACCTCTCTCAACATAAAGGGCTATGTTGAAATAGGAACTGTCACCATTAATTTGCCAACATTAATTTTGAAATTGGTTTATTATTTCCTAATATTCCACAGAAACGTAATTTAGAAAGCTTTTAAAGGCCTTTTTTAGAGCGTTTGTTATTCTTGTGAATCCCAGGTGGTAGAATAATCAGCATAAAATATAGCCTGTGTAGGATCAGAGACTGTTACCATTGATTCGCAACTATTACTTTTATATTTGGTTTATATTTCCTGAAATAGCGTAGAAATCGTAATTTAGGACTTTTTTAGAATGCTTTTCGCACCTCCCCTTCACTTCACCCCTTTTTAATTCGAATTTATTTTCGACAGTCCTTCGAGGGTATTTATATTTTATAAGTAACTACCATGCCATATTTAAAGTTTCTAGCCTTTTCAGTATCACAGAAATCGCAATTTAGGAAGTTTTTAGCTACTGCAACCCTCTGGTGGTAGTGGCACAGACATAAAATATAGCTTATGTTTGAGCAGATTCTATCATCAACAATTTGTTATCATAATTTTTTTAATCGGTTTGGTATTTGAAAAGATTACATAAAAATTGTAATTTATAACGCTTTTCGCTCACTTCATCTTTTTAAATTTGAAATTTTCATTCGACAGTTCATAGAAAGCAGTTGCATCTTGTAAATAAATAACAGGCCATACTTCAAAGTGCTAGACCTTTCAGTTATGCAAAAAACGCAAATTAGAACATGATTTGCTTTTTCAACTCTCAGATGGTAGTGACAGCAACATAAAATGTAATCTGTGTTATAGCAGGGACTGTCACTATTGATTTGCAACCATTACTTTTGAAATTGCTTTGGAATTTCCTGAGATTGAGTAGAAATCGCAATTTAGAAGGTTTTTAGAACGCTTTTCGCGCATTTTCACCCCTTTTTAAATTTCCAATTTTTTCGAAACTGTTCTTAAAGATCATTTATATGCAATACATATGTACCTTGCCTAATTTTAAGTTGCTACCCCCTACCGATAACAAAAATCGAAATTTGGAACGCTTTTTTGCTCCTGCAACGTCTAGGTGATAGTGATACCAACTTAAAATAGCGCCTATGTTAGAGCAGAGGCTGTCAGCATCAATTTCTTAACATTACTTTTGAAATCAGTTTGATTCGTCCTGAGATATTGGTGACAAATCGGCATTTAGAACGTTTTTAGAACGCTTTTCGCTCATTTTGCTCCTGCATCTTCTCTGGGTTAGGGGAAACATATATAAAATATAGCCTATCTTGGAGCAAGATCTGTCACCATCATTTTCATACCATTATATTTGAAATCGGTTCAGTATATCCTGAGATTGCATAGAAATTGCAATTTAGAACGTTTTTTACAACGCTTTTTGCGCATTTTGACCCCCCTTTTAAATTTCGATTTTTTTAGGAAATGTCCTTAGAGATCATTGATATCTTATAACTAACTACCATTCTAAATTTCACGATTCAAGGCCTTTCCGTCACGCAAAAACCACAATTTAGAACGTTTTGCTCCTGCTGCCCCTTTGGGGTAGTGGCACCGACATAAAACATAGCCTATGTTGGAGCAAGAATTTTCACCATCATTTTGACGCCATTATTTTTTAAATCGGTTTGGTATTTCCTGAGATTGTGTAGAAACTACCATTTAGAACGTTTTTTAGAACGCTTTTCGCGCATTTTCACCCCTCTTAAATTTCGAATTGTTTAAGAACTGTTCTTAGAAATCCTTTATATCTAATAAGTAGCTGATACTTCAAATTTCATATTTCTAGGCCCATCAGTAACACATAAATCGCATTTTTAGAAGGTTTTTTGCTCCTACACCCCCTTTGGGGTAGTGGCACCAACATAAAACATAGCCTATCTTGGAGCAAACCTTGTCACTATCATTTTGACACCAATATTTTTTAAATCGGTTTGGTATTTCCTGAGATTATGTAGAAACTAACATTTAGAACGTATTTTAGAACGCTTTTTGAGCATTTTCACCCCTTTTAAATTTCGAATTGTTTAAGAACTGTTCTTAAACACCATTTATATCTTATAAGTAACTAATATTCCAAATTTCATATTTCTAGGTCCTTCAGTAACGCAAAAATCGCATTTTTAGAGCGTTTTTTGCTCCTGCACCCCCTTTGGGATAGTGGCACCGACATAAAATGCAGCCTATGTTCTAAGTTGGACTAACACCATCATTTTGATACCATTACTTTTGAAATCGGTTTGGTATTTCCTGAGATTATGTAGAAACTACCATTTAGAACGCTTTTTGTGCATTTTCACCCCTTTTAAATTTCGAATTGTTTAAGAACTGTTCTTAGACACCATTTATATCTTATAAGTAACTAATATTCCAAATTTAATATTTCTAGGCCCTTCAGTAACACATAAATCGCATTTTTAGAACGTTTTTTGCTCCTGCAACCCCTTTGGGGTAGTGGCACCGACATAAGATGTAGCCTATGTTCTAAGTTGGGCCAACACCATCATTTTGATACCATTACTTTTGGAATCGGTTCGGTAGTTCCTGAGCTTATCTCCGACAAATAAACAATTTTTTCCTCTTTATAATATGAGTATAGATAGATAAAACAAAGTGGGTCAAGCCTCCCATATAGTGGGGTCAACCCTTCCATACGTGGGGAGCCTTGACCCATTACTTTTTCATGAATAAAATCAATAATTTTTCAAATGTATTAGATGTTACACTTATGTAGCAATTTTATTTTGATAACTGATTGTATAACGAATAAAATGATATCTAGAACTTTATTCTACGATCAAAATTTAAAAAATAAAAAATCTTTTTGTAAAAAGTGGATCAACCGTCCCTTGTCTCCTCTATGTGTAAGAACATATTTTTTCCGAGAAAAATTTGTCAGCGTATTACACTGAAATATGTGTTTTTCATTTGAAATTTACGTATTAAACCGTGGAGTTCAACGTTACCAGGTAACATTTTACACATTTAGATAGCTCAAAGTGTTATCATCAAGTCACATATAACAATCTGTATTTTGAAATTTACGCACCATCCGTGTATTTAGCAATTTACACGCTACTTTACAAGGATAGACAAATGATCTTTGTTTGATATGAATGCAAGTTTTAATGAGTAAATGTACGATTTTTTTTTTTTTTTAGAATACATATAGTCAAAGTTTTAAATTAGTCTATATATGTATAGACATTAATATCCCTTTTCTTCACAGGGACATTGTCATATCTCAATAATAGTTGAGATCTGTATTAATAGATGGCAGCACCATACACGGACAGTCTGTAATTGTAAGGCTTTGCACGTAGCCCAGAATATTTCTGCGCAGTTGTAAGATGTGTTTTGTTCTGAGAGCTGCGCTTAGCAGCTGCTGTAAATAATGTATATAATAAACTATAAGTAACATTATAGTTATGCTTTCTTCCTTAGTTAAGAGTAATTAGTAATAGTACGAGAGCGGCGTTATAAAAGTGGCTACGAAAATGGGATTTAACCCACACTAAAAAGCAGTGAAAATTTTTTTCGTGTGAAAAAAAAAAAAAAAAAAAATTCGAAGGAGAAAAAGAAAAAGTGGCACGGAAAATGGCCGAGAAAGAAATAATTACTCTGGGACGCTTGGAAGAATATAATGCAAATGTTCCTTGAACTATTTACGTCGAGAAAATGGATTTTTATTTCTCAGCGAACGGCATCAAGAATGATGAAATGAAAAAAAAATATTTTATTAAGTTCGGTTGGAACAACAACTTTTGTTAATTTACGTGATGTTATTGTTCCAAATACGCTGAAAGAAATCAGTTACGAGGATCTCTTAATTAAAGCTAAAGATCATTTTTCACCATGCCCTAGTGAAATTGTGGAACGATTTAAGTTCCAGAAACGACTAAGGAAGCAAGGTGAGAACATAGCCGATTTTGTACGAGATTTGCGTCGTTTATCCGAACATTGCAACTTCGGGAATACGCTTAATGACCGCCTCCGTGATCAGTTGGTATTTGGGATACAGGATGATAAAATACAGTAAAAATTACTGGATTCTAGAGACTTAACGTTCCAAACAGCGATGGAAATAGCTGAGTTATTTGGGATAGCTGAGGCTGGAGTGAAATCCCTACACATCGGAGATACTACGACTGTCAATCAAATGCGTGTTTCTAAAGGAGAGAAATCGAAAGTGGGGAAGTATGCTCATGCACCTAAGCCTAAAGAAGATAAATTCGCGCCTGAGAAACCGTGTTATAGATTTTCTAAAAATCATAACCCCAAGTTATGCCCTTTTAAATCTGCAGCATGCCATTTCTGCCATCGATTGGGGCATTTAAATGTTTGTTGTCGTAACAGAAACTTTGGAATGAAAAGTGAGAAACCTTTTAAGAACAGAAAAATTAAAACTGTTCAGGAAGAATATTGTTTAAATTTTATGGACGACAACTGCAATAAGGTGTCATGGATTAAATCGGTTAAAATAAAAGGTGTAAATATACAATTTGAAATCGATAGTGGTGCGCCTCATACTATCGTAAGTAAAAGTGTTGCTCATAAATTGTTCTCAGGTAAGCTGCCTTTAATTAAATCTAATATTAAGCTACAAACTTATACTAAAGACTAACTGTTTTGGGGGAATTAAAAGTAAATGCTGTTGTTAATGAATATTGTATACCTGATTTAAGAATATTGGTAATTAAAGAGGAGGGTCCGAGTCTAATCGGAAAAACTTGGTTAAAAGCATCAAAATTATTTTGGCCTAATATAAATATGATTAAAAGCATTTCGAAAGATGATTTAATTAGAAATTTTCCTAATGGTTTTGCTGACGGGATCGGAACAATCAAGGGTCCTCCCGCGTCAATAAAATGGAAAAAAGATGCAAAACCAGTTTTTCTTAAGTCTCGACCTGTTCCTTTTGCTTTAAGAATAGCTACTGATGTTGAATTGGAACGATTAATTAAAGAGGGTATTTTAAAACCTGTTGATCATTCAGAATGGGCTAGTCCTATAGTAATTGTTCCTAAGCCTAATGGTTCTGTTAGAATATGTGGTGATTATAGAGCAACAGTTAATTCTAATACTGAAAATGATAACTATCCTCTTCCTAGAATGGAAGAATTATTTTCCAAATTATCAGGTGGTAAATTTTTTACTGTTTTTGACTTAAAAGATGCTTATTTACAACAACCTGTAGATAAAGAAAGTAGCAAAATTTTGACTATAAATACACATAAAAGTTTGTTTAATGTATTACGATTAGCAATTGGGGTAAAATGTGCTCCTGGTATGTTTCAAAGAAAAATTGAACATATTTTTAAAAAAATTGAATTTGTTGGTGTATTTTTAGATGATGTTATCATAAGTTCTAGTAATGAATCAGAACATTCTAAAAGAGATGAAAACGTTATGAAATGCTTTTCTGAGCATGGTATAAGATTAAATAAGGAAAAATTAAAATTTATGGTTTCGGAAGTTTCTTATTTAGGTCATAAAATATCTCAGGAAGGAATTAGACCTATTCCAGGAAAGTTAATGCTATTTTGAATGCTCCTATTCCAAATAATGTGTCTCAATTGCGTTCATTTTTAGGCTTAATTTCTTATTATAGAAACTTCCTGCCTAATATTTCAGATGTTTTAGAACCTTTACATAGATTATTAGATAATAATGTAAAGTGGACATGGTCAGAAAAGCATGAAAAAGCGTTTCAAAAGTGAAAAAATTATTAACTACATCTCCTGTTTTAGAATTATATGATGTAAACAAAGATATAGTTTTAAACTGTGATGCTTCTGAATATGGTATAAGGTCAGTTTTAAGCCACATTGTTGAGGGTAAAGAGAAACCTATTACTTATGCTTCGAGAACTTTAAATAAAACTGAAAGAAATTATGCAATGATTGATAAGGAAGCTTTATCTGTAATGTTTGGTGTCACTAAATTTTACCAATATTTAGCTGGAAAAATATTTAAAATTATAACAGATCATAAACCTTTAATTAGATTATTTGATCCTGTTAAAAAGGTACCTGATACATTATCACCTAGAATGCTGAGATGGTCGTTAATGTTAGCTGGTTATGATTATACAATTGAGTATCGCGAGGGTAAAAATAATAAAAATGCTGACGCATTAAGTAGATTACCTCTCCCAGAAACTGTAAATATAGTGATTAATCCTGCGGAAATAATGTTTGTTTCTAATAATGATAATTGGCCTGTTACTTCTAAGACTATTTCAAAGTGGACAACTGAAAATCCTGTAACTAAACAAATTTTAGAGTGGGTATTACATGGGTGGCCGAAAAAGGTTAAACCAGAAGAATATCAACCATATTTTCGTAGAAGGGAGGAAATTTCCTGTCTAGAAAATTGTCTATTGTGGGGACATAGAGTGATCATTCCAGAGGAAGGCCGTGAATATATATTAAAATTACTGCATTCTGTTCATCAAGGTATATCGAGTATGAAAGCGAAAGCTAGGGGGGTAGTTTGGTGACCAAATGTGGATAAAGAAATTGAACAAATGGTAAATTATTGTAATAGATGTCAGATGTTTGCGAGGGATTGTCCCAAAATGGAACCCTTGAAATGGAAATCTGAACTGCCTTGGGAAAGGATCCATATCTTTTGAAGGTAAAATGTTTTTAATAGTAGTCGATTCTTATACTAAATTGTTGGAAGTAGAGGTAGTACCCAGGTCTGATAGTAAAACTACAATTAAAGTATTAAGGAGAATTTTTGCCACATTTGGATTACCTGTTGAATTGGTCAGTGATAATGGTCCCGCGTTCACAAGTGATGAATTTGAGGAATTTCTTAAAAATAATGGAATTAAGCATACGCCTGTTCCACCTTATCATCCGTCTTCGAACGGACAAGCGGAAAGATATGTGCAAACTGTGAAAAATTGCCTTAAAAAGCTAGATAAAAGTGACATAACATTGTCAATTTCACGATTTTTGTTACAAAATCTTTCCACTCCTCATTCGATGACTGGTAAAACTCCTGCTGAATTAATGTTTGGAAGGCTAATTCGAACAGCCCTTCACTTGGTATTACCATCAAAACCAAAAATACAGCAACCCCTGCACAAATATAAACTTCATGATTTAGTTTTTGTTAAAAATTTTGGAAAAGGGGAGAAATGGGTAAAAGGAAAAATTATGAAATTATTGGGGAGTAGATGGGTTTTAGTAAATAGAAGTGATGGAGTAATGTGTAAACGTCACGTTGATCAGTTGAGACGTAATAAAGAGATAAGTTATGAAATACCAGAGAGAGTTATAGAGATAAATCGAAATGATAAACTAATGTCAGACAAAGTTGAAAATATGGGACATAGCGGTAAAAATTACAGTAATTATGATAGGTATGAAAGGGTTAACCAAAACTGTTTTTCGGGAATTAATGGAAAAATAAAAGAACAGCTTAATAATGATAATACTATAGAACCAAGCCAATCTCAACCTTCGCATAATGTTGTAACAGGTACAGTTGAGAGTAATAAAAATGATGTTACGACAGATAAAACTGTAAAAGACAATTTGACTGAAACTTATGACGAGGACAGTAAGAAAAGTGCTCCAGTTCGAAGAAGTCATAGAACAAGATTGCCTGTAGTTCGTTTGAACTATGAGGGGAGGGGTGTTATATCCCTACCAAATCAGAATTAGTAGCGATCTATATTAATAGATGGCAGCACCATACACGGACAGTCTGGAATTGTAAGCTTTGCACGTATCCGAGAATATTTCTGCGCAGTTGTAAGATGTGTTTTGTTGTGAAAGCTGCGCTTAGCAGCTACTGTAAATAATGTATATAATAAACTATAAGTAACATTATAGTTATGCTTTCTTCCTTAGTTAAGAATAATTAGTAATACTAAGAGAGCGGCGTTATAAAAGACATAAATTAAGAATTCTACCGTGCTCGTTAAAATTGGGCATGGTCGCTTAATTATGATGACCAAGGACATATCAATCATACTTCTTTCAGGTATTCATGAATGCGGATTCATGAATGCGGATGAAATTATTCGGTTATTTGCATTTGTAATGATTTTCGCTTTGAACTGAAGATCTTCAGTGAAATAAAACACAGAATGACATTCACTGTTGAAACATATTCTAACAAAACAAAGAAGTTTAATAAATTTTGAACATAGACAGAAATATCAATGACCGTATACATGAAAAACGGTTTACATGATATGGGATTGAGAAAAGAATGAATTCTGATGAGAGATTGTCGCATTTTGATTGTCGAATTGTAGATTTCGCATTATTTAATCGGAGCAGTTCCCCGATTAAATTTGTCAAAAATTTTTGTTTTGAAAATCCGGTGACAAAAGAATAAAAATTCTTAAAAGACGCTCGTCGCGAAGGGTTTAAATACTCAATTTTTGAAGCTATTTTGATAAAACATTTACGCAGCGAGAGGGTTAAAATATTCAGAAAACTGTACCTGATGGGAAATCGTGAGGGGGAATCAAAGGATAGTATATCATTATTTTAATTGCATATTTAAAAAATTCTACAATAAATAGAACGAATTTACGTGCCACGTTTTAGTCAGGAAATTTTCGTACCAAATAGTATGTCAATAAATATTATATAATTTTTTTCTCATAAATTATATGAATTGTGATTACCCAACTGCATGAAAAGATATCCAAGCCAATCACGAAAAATATGATGTAGCTTTCTCAAACAGGATCGCGAAATTTCTCTGGGATGTGTCAATTGGTAGGGACTTAGGCAGCTAACGCCATAGGTTCCTGGTCCAAATCCTGTCCTGGTCACTTTTTTCATTCATTTCGAAAATTACGATTCATATGATGCATATATAAATTCGAATGATTGTGTTAAAATGCATATAGAGATCTGTAAAATAACATCTTCGGTCCCTGGGTCCAAAAACGGTGACCTCTGTTCTTTTCCTTATAAAAATTAACATGTTCGATTTTTTACATTTTCATATGACTTCTTAATATATGAATGTTTTTTGCGTTCAATGCAAACGAATAAATGGTAGCATCTAAGCTGATTCCCACATAAAATAAATGTTCTTTTCATCTGAGTTTGCAAAATGCCTAAAAATGCCCAAAAGACAGTATGATCAAGAAAGTGAGAAATTTTCATAAGTATTTTACTTAAATCTTTTTCAATAAAAGATTTAGAGTATTTGTAGATTATTTACTTGCTTAAAGCTATTAAATTTGTGATTGCGTTAATTTAGGTTAATGGTTATTAAATTGATGTTATTAAGGGGATTTGTCGTTTTAGATCCATATTTTTGAACCTAAATTTCTAAGCGCCTAAACGATCAATTTCAGAAAAAATGTTTTTTCTGTTATGATGTCATTTTGTTTGGAAAAAAACAATGAATAAGCATTTGTGCTATTATTTTAGCTTCCGAACTGAAGAGGCTAATTTAAATAGTACACACATTGTTTACTTATGTAGCACTGGAGTCTGTCAGTTTCTGTCCTGAAAGCTGGTTTTCAGGATATGCTGAGTTCCAATACATGTCACGCTCCATAACCTAATCATTCTGGATTTTCTGTTATTTTTTTTTTCGAAAGGTGCGTCGGTAATAGGTTCCATTTGAAATCCCAGCTTTTCGGAAGGCTATGTTTAAAAAAAATTCTAAACTTTGGAGGCTTTTAATGAGAATAAAGATATGATATCTCTTGAAAGTGAAGTAGAAAGTTTCAAAGGAAAGAGCGAATAAGACAGTAAAAATTAATAGAAACAAGTAGAATTAATAGAATTAAGTAGAAACAACTTGCAACATCATACATTAAAGAAACATTTGCAGAAAGAGAAACGTATAGATTTTATAAAATGTTGTCTTTATGTTTTTTTAGATTATCATGCTATTATATCATCATTGGCAACTCATCGTTAGAGGACTATTTTTATTTTAATATTCAAAAACATGAAATAATATTTTGGAAAAAAATGTTCTTTAATAATCATAACGGTAAAATTCTAATAGAATACAAACTATCCAAAATCATTTTTTTCATAAATTTTTAATAATTTTTTCTCCAAACATTTTATTTGAAACTCTGAGTGCATGTGTTACATCAGAGCGTGGATATGTATACGGTATAAAAACTGTATACTTTGCATAACACAGGAGATTCAAAAATTATGTGTAAGAACATAATTTTTCCCAGAAAAATTTGTCAGAATATTACACAGAAATATTTGTTTTTCATTTGAAATTTACGTATTAAACCGTGGAGTTCAACGTTAGCAGGTAACATTTTACACATTTAGATAGCTCAAAGTGTTATCTTCAAGTCACATAGAATAATCTGTATTTTGAAATTTACGCACCATCCGTGTATTTAGCAATTTACACGCTACTTTAGACAAATATATGATTTACATAGACAAATGATATTTGTTTGATATGAATGCAGGTTTTAATGAGTAAATGTACGATTTTTTTTGAATACATATCGTTAAAAGTTTAAATTAAAATCCATAAATCTATAGACATTAAGAACTTGTTTCTTTACGGGGATATAAATTAAGAATTCTACCGTGCTCGTTAAAATTGGGCGTGGTCGCTTAATGATGATGACCAACGACATATCAATCAAAGTTATTTCAGGTATTCATGAATGCGTATGAAATTATTCGGTGATTTGCATTCATAATGATTTCCGTTTTGAACTGAAGATCTTCAGTGAAATAAAACACAGAATGACATTCACTGTTAAAATATATTCTAACAAAGCAGAGAAATTTGATAAATTTTAAACATAGACAGAAATATAAATGACCGTATACATGAAATACGGTTTACATGATATGGGAATGCGAAAAAAATGAATTCTAATGAGAGATTGTCGAATTTTTTTAATCTTTTTTTTTTTATTTATTTTTTTGTAATGAGAGCCACCTGGAAAAAGAAAGAAAGGGAAACCTAAAAAGAATTTAAAGAAAAGATTAAAAAAAAAAAAAAAACGCATAAGTGAAATAAACACAACGGAAGAAGAAACATTATACAGAAAACATTGGAAGGGGAAAAAATGCATTTTTTGTACAGGATTTCTGCTACGTACAGTGCATTAAAAAGTAGGTAAAAGGGCAAAACTGTGCATAGAACAGAGATTATACTTAGAGATCGCGCAGCACGTGTTAAATTTGTTAGTACACACTAGCACTACTTTCCACTCCTGCGGTCAGTAGGCAAAACAGAATTGGCCTACAAATGCGGAATATGTAAATTTTATTAGCATACATCAGCACCAATCTCCTCTCATGCAACAAGTTGTAAAAGTAAAGTAAAAGCTTTAGGAGAGGGGGGGGGGGGGGGGGTGGAGAATAGCTACACTACAAGTACAGTCATTCAGGGTAACTTTGATCTGCATTTTCTCTATTTTCACATGCCACACTGTTATTTTAAGAATATTGTTGCAACTAGGGGCATAAAAGAGAAGAAATTATCCTAAATTATCGTATGACTATAAAAAAAATAAGGAATAATAATGATAAAAGCAATAAAAAATGAATTTTTAACCTGGTTCAAAGTTACCCAGCCATTTAGGGTAACTTTGCACCATATGATAAATATTATCTAAAATAATTCATTATAAAAAAAGTATTATAGTTAGTACAATTTTGAACCTCAAAAAATATTTTCAGATATGTAAAGACTCCGAATTTACATTTCCGAACATCACAAGATTTGTATAATTTATGATATTACAACAAATATTATGCATAAAAAAGTGGAAGAAGAGAACCATGAATATTTAGAAATAAAAAAAACCTGTTTATAGTCCATATAAAAAATAAAAATGTAGTGAAAACAATTTTCAATGTTTTAACTCAATAATATATCCATAGTTACAGTAATACATACTAGTACAGTGATACCCCGACTTACGTCACCCCCAGGCATGGGAGCGTTCGGACCCAAATTACCGATTATTACCACTAAATTTTAATAGCACTCTTTGCTTTATTAAATCTCAGAAATTCTGTCAGTAAATAATGCTTGAAATACTATTAAAATTTAGTGGTAGTAATCGGCCATTTGGGTTGGAGCGCTCTCATCCCTTGGTGTGACGTAAGTCGAGGTATTACTGTACTAGTATTATTCAAACAAGAATAAAAAACGTCGAACATATGAATTGTGAAATTTGAGTAGCTCCGCCCCTAATAACGCCTCTAAATGAATTTTATGTATTTTACACATATTTGTGAACATATTTACATGTTATATCTAATGCACAATTTCGGCATTTATATAAAATATACGTGCAAATATGGGAAAATTTTGACAGTAGCACCTATAATCAGTAAATTATAAACATCAATAGAACTTTGAGCCGGCTCAAAGTTACCCTGAAAATCGGTAAAATGCCAGTGCCTTCTTATTTTACATTTTATTAACTATTAATAAATAAATAATCACAAAATATTAACACATTTACAACATTTAGATAATAATATGTCTGATAAATGAGTATATTGTTACTTACTATGAAAATTTAATTGGATTACAACAACTTCAAAACAGCATTCAAAATTAACTTGAAAACAGTACTTCACAAAAATAGTTAGATGACGCAATTAATTGCGCATAATGATGCTAATGTATTTTCTAAAATAAAGAGTAGAAATCCCAGTTTAGAACCTTGCCAACAGAGCACAGTTCTGGAGTTTATTTAGTCTTTTGGGGTCAAAAATATTGAAAATTAGGAGGTGGTGCAAAGTTACACCCCATGGTTCAAAGTTACCCGAATGACTGTACACCGTCTAGAATACATAGTGTGGAAATATGCTATCCAAACAATGCTAAAATTTTGTATCCCTTAAATGTGCGACGATACTGCTAAAATCCAAAGAGTCGATCGCAGCGACATCTGCCGGATTTTCGTATTACATTGTATAGACTAGAAATGTCTCGCAGATTTAGAAAATATACTGCAGATGTCACTATGATCTGTATATTTCAGCAGCATTGTTGAACATTTAAGGGATACAATATTTTAGCGCTTTTTTAAGTATTGCAGGGATAGCCGATTTCCACACTATGTATTCTAGTCGCTATACTACAAGTAATTCTTCCATTCCGTAATTCATCTCACTGACATTACCACTGCAATAGCTGTCAGTCAAAGGTCCAAGATTGAATAATTTTTACACAACTCTTTGGATTAATATTTATCAAAATCTCTCTCCAATTTTTATGGTGTAAATGTTCTAATTTTATAGCAAGCAAAAATAACATCAGCCAAAAGAAGACGTTATTTTCAACTTGCGAAATTTCTTCATCTGCTCAGGCTTAATATATAAGGTTACATAACTTTGAAGAGCTTTGTACAATATAGTAAAAAGCACGTGCACACCAGCGAACAATGTCTGAGTTTTATTCTTTTTTTTTTTTTTCAAAAAAATCTCAAAACCTTGTGAGTTTTGAAAATTAAATCTTTTGCCAGGGACAACAAGTTATCATCATCAACTCTCAAACAAATCACCGTGTAAATTAAAGTCGAAACCAGTACCTGAAGTATCGAACCCGATTCCAGTCCTTATGCTTCCTGTTTAGGATTTTGAACAGATTTTAAGATTTTACGTTGGACAACTTCTTAGATAATTCTTTCACGATTACACTCAAATGCACCAAACACCTATCTACAATTTCCATGTATATTGTTTATTAATTTTAATAGATATAAACCAAATTTATAAAATTAATTATATGTGGACAAAGACAGGAGTCTACTGTTTCATCTTACTATATATATATATATATATATATATATTTAGAGTTATAAGAATTTAACTCATAAATGTGTAAACTGTTATTTTGGAAAACAAACTACATGCTTCTGAGCAAACGCTTGCAGATTTTCAAAAAATGCAAAATAAAGAAGGTATTTTTGAAGCAAACAAAATTAAATAACACCTCAAAATCAGTCTTAGTTAATTGATAATTTTTTCTTATTCAAATCATATTGACCACATGTTTATTCAAATTTTAACAGCTGTTATATACGTTTTTTTTTATTATAAAAAATCTCTAATAAATATTTTAACAAAGCCTTTAAAATATTTTAAAACCTTTTTATTATTTGAACTATTAAATCTGAGATCATGCTAAAGAATTCTGTAATAAACTGAGTTCTGCTGAAACACCACCAAAAACTTCTGAAAAATCACAATTGAGATAATAAAACTTTATATAAATCACCACAAAATCAAAGAAATTAACAGTTTTTTAATTGCTTTTATTTTATGGTGATTTATATAAAGTTTTAATATTTTAACTGTAAACTGAGTTCTTTCTATAAAATAAATTTCTTTTGTTAAAAATATACTTTAAATACGAAATTAAAATTTAACAGAGCAATAAAAAAAACTCTGAAACGCTTTTAGCATTTAAAAAAAAAAACATATTTACTCAAATAATTTTCAATCGCAAGGGGGATTTTTAAATAAGCAATAGTCTCTTTGTGAGATTCTCATTTAATAAAATATGCTACACATACTGTTAATATTTAAATAATTCGTTCAACGATAAAAATAAAAAATACATTAAAAATTCATATTCAATTTATATCTTTTACACGCTGAAAATTTTATTCTGTTTGATTTTCCTTAAAAAACATATATTTGATAGCACATGTTTATTTATAAGCAACTACTAAATTATTCATAATTCAAATTAATTAACTATTAAAAATTGAAGTTTAAACATATTTTAAATTTGAAAATAATCAGTATTATTAAATAAGCATAGAAGTGCAAACATTTTTTGTTTAATTCTGCAATTTTAAGGAAATTTTCATACGCTAAGATAAGAATATGCTTTCATATATGGAATGAAGAAAAGAACAGAATCGCTTTAAATTATCTCTTTAAAAAAATCCTTATGAACATGCGTAAATAATGCGGAATATTTTGTCCAAAACTGTATAATGAAGCATTTTTTGTTTGGGTGATGCATTATTAAAAAAAAATAGTTTTACATCTATGTAAATATTATGTAAACTTATTATCTATGTAATAAGTATATCCATGTAATGTAACCCTTTAATCTAAAGACGGTACTTTTAAGTTTCATTAAAATAACTTGTTATAAAATTAATTTAATACATCAATTAGTTGCAATTCAGTTTATTGTGAGTTAAAGATGCAGTAATTTATCTTGTTCCAAAGGCATTATTGGTTACACAAAACAAAATTATTTTTAAAAGGATGATTTCTTTTGCCTTTGCATCTATTCAACTTTCTTGGCGTTGGGGTGAGGGGGGGGGGGATTTTTCTATTCGGAAATATTTCTATATTTCTGTTGTAAGAACATTATATTTGTACATTTCCTAATGCTACAAAATACGAAAAAAATACTTAAAATAAAAGATTTGAGTGGGGTTATAAATATTGCAGAAAATCCCTATACATTAAAATTTAATTAATCCTTCTAAAAGTTATTTAATTATTATGTAAAACTTCTAATGTATTTTATACAATTCACGAAAAATGCTTTAGAAAATAACACTTTCATGAATTCATAATTCAGTACATAAAGGGTTAAATAAGAATCCCGATATCTTAAGTACTTATAAAGTACGCACTACAGCATGAAACAGAAATTATATAATTTAAACGAGTAATATATATTTTTAAATAATCTATTAGATCCATTGAATTAAGACAACATGTAATAAATTACATACAGAAATACATGTGTTGTAACCGTAAACAAAGTAGTATAAAAAATGCATATAGATCGCTCAGGACAATTTTTTAAGAACTTTTTTTCTGTTATTAAAACGACTTGCTTAGAAACATCTAATTAATTCTTTTGTCATTTCATGTTTGTTTGTCCGATAAGTTTAAGTGTTTTCAGATTTTATTATCTGCTGCAATCGATATTTTAGCCCTTTCGGGTCCGATTTTTTTTTCAATTTTAAGAACCAAATTACTTTTACTTTAATAACTAGGGGGTTCGGCCCCCTACGAGCTACGCTCGCCAACCCCCGTCCAGACACCGCAGACTCTAAATGTACGCTAATGTGTTCGGCTTTAAAAAGATTTCGAAAGATTGAATTATAATTTAAAAAACAGTGGCGATCTCCCTATAAACGGATTTCTATTCATTTCTCTTTGATTGGGGAAATTTGAACGCCAAATGCGCTGCGGTACTACTTGATTATCCCGTCGACTAATTTCGCCAAATTATATAAATCGCCAAACCACTCGCCAAATTATACCAATTGACGTAATTTTTATTTTAAATAACGAAAGAACAAATAAATTAGTACAACATTAATAAAAATACAAATAAAACGTCGAAATAAAAATAACTTGATGACGTAGACACGTGTAACAACATTTCAAAATAAGCTAATATAAAAGGAATTAAGTAAACAGAATCTTTGTCTCCCGGTATTTTTTAACAAAGCGGAAAGAAAGTTCTTTTAAATGAGACATTTTAAATTAATCGTTTTTAATCTGACGTAATTTTGACCAAACTATTCTTTCTCTTTTTAATATTCACGTGAAAATACTTGTGTTAGAAATAAAATATTATTTGCGCTTTCTTAAGAAAAATAGTTGAAAAGTATCCTCTCAAAATATCAAATAAATGTCTAGCGCAATTTGTAAATTTAAACCGTTTTGCAATATTATTTTGTGTTCATTTTATGTAATAACTGTAATGTGACGTAAATATGACGTAATTTCTCCTATTTAAGACTTCTAACGCATGTGAATAAATTTATTATTTTACAAATTCCTTTCTCTCTTAAAATTCACGTGTAATTATAGTTTTTATGACGTAATTTTTAATATGTTCATGCTTTTTGTACATAATTATTTAATTCTAATTCCAAATGCTTTTTTCTGTTTATAATAGTCACGTGTAAATAAATTTTTAATTTATTACACGTATAAATATTTTTTTTTTTTTTAAGCAAACATTATTGTTTCCGCTGTTTATACAATTGGCAACAGTTTAAATTAATATCATTTTCTAAAATCTGTAAAAAATATCTCTCGAAATGCTGAAAATTTGAATTTAAAATAGATATAAAACCTCGAAAAATGAGTCAAATTAAAAAAATAAATCAATTCTGCACACCGGGAAATTATAACGCATAAAATGAACTAAAAATTATTAAATTCCGATGTATAGTTTTTTCTAATATAAAACTTTTTTAGTGGAACGATTTTGTCCAACTTTAGCATTAAATATCTCTTAAAATAATTCTTCGATTTGAAAACTGTCTGCATCAGCGTGTTTATCAAACATTTCTGTATAACACTACCGATTTTCATATTTTTGTATGCATTATTTTTCTTAATATTAACGAAGAAAGACCTCCGGTCACAAAAAATTCAAAACCGGCGGCGGCGGCGGCGGCGGCGGCGGCGGCGGCGGTGTCAGCGGTAGTTACTTTTTTTTTAGAATAGAGAGATGATAATCGTAGCTATCCAAATAGATTTACTGACATTTAAAGATTATCTCATTGTCTGAAATCTAACGAATGTACTTATTTTGTGTACTATTGAATTCATATTTACATGATAATAGTTTAAGGAAGGGTTTTTAGAGACGTTTGGTAAATATCATATTACAACAGGGTTTAACAGATATTACAACATTCTAATAATTTTTGCGTTTCACCACACATGATTCGTTTAGAAATGTAACCTATAATTTAAATTCAAAGAGAGAAACATTTGTATAAAATAAAGGAATCGCCAATGGTGCAAAGATAATTAAGTAAACTTTTATTATTATTGTTATTATTAAATGTCAAAACATAAATGGAGTCATAATAAGAAAGGCATAGCCATATGCCATCATTACTTATGTAAATAGTAACAAAAGTAATTGTTAAGAAAAAATAATACTAGATTTACACCAGACTCGAAAGGATTAAATCAAAAACATGTCTGTAGGTAAAGCTGACATCATATTGACTGTGATAATACCTCGCCAAAAGTTTCACTTTTACAGTATATATATATATATATATATATCTTACAATTTTAATTTCTGCTCCTAAGTTATTTCATATGGACTTTGTTTAACTACTGTATCGCAATTTACTAATTTTTTATGGATTTTAAAATATTTTTAAAGGATTACTTTTTAAAAATTTATTTCTATGGCATCCAGCCAGATTGTAAAAAAATAAACTGTTAAAACTGAAAACAATGTAAATTGTTCAGCATTTGTTTGCGGCTACTATCCATAATGAAATTAAAATTACATCAGTAAAAAATAAAACGTTAAACAAAACATAAATAAAACAGCAAATTTAGTAGACTTTTTAATCGAACCAGTAACTTATCAGATATAATTAGAATGAAAACGGCTATAAAGTTGCAAAATCTACGGAATTTGCTTCGGATATTATCTCCTGTCATACGCTAATAAAAAAGTGCAGTTTTTAATAAATTTCAGAACTTTATTTGAATGATAATTTATATTTTCTTATAAAAATGCTATTTGGTGTTAGAGAAGGCCGTATAAAAGTTTATTTTATATGCAGAAAATCTTCAAGAGATTAAAAAAAATAATAATACAATGGTATTTCACCTATTCTCTGTAACTTGGGAACCCCGGGATTGATTCTCTTAATATTATATCTCTGATACTCTTATTGGTTTATAATTTGTATTCAAGTCTTGTGTCAGTCATGACTAGTGTTACTAGGTGACCCGCGTAAATCGGTGCTCTAAATGGACACCAGTATTTTAAAGTAATTTTCTTTTTCTTACCTAATGGCAGAATTATCTTAAATTAAAGATGGCGAAATATACTGTAGGAAATTAGTGCTGTACGGAACGCTTGAAGTCTTGTCTTACGCGGAAAACATAGACACTCTAGTCAAGGCTGAGAACACAAGCCTGCCATGGTTGTGATTTAGGGTTCCGTGCTTAAAAAGTAAAAACAGAACCACTAAAAGATTACTCCTGTGTCTATCTTCCTATCAGAACCATTTTACTCGTAAACGATGGAATGTGGGAAGTTCAAATTGGCTGAAGTAATAAAGGCTATTAACCCAGATATTTATAGAATGTTAACCATTCACAAATATATTTCCTAAAAATGTACAGGGGCTAATTAAGCTATTTTAAAAAACATCTTATCTTCATTATCGTGTGGGGTATCGTGGGAAAGCTTTTGTAACTTCGAATTTATAAATACACTTTTTTAAATTGTAGGTTTTATATTTTCAGAGATATCGTCGAAATGAATTGCAAAAAATGTCACCCCCCCCCCCTTCCAATATTTCCGAATCTACTGGAACTAAAGTTATGAAACAATTAGGAAAAGTAGAATTAATTTAAACCTTGCAGGAAAATTATAGAGTTTACCCTAGGTCACATAATTTTTAAGAAACTAGCACTTTTCCGTTGCACGCAAATTTCGATTTGTGGGCCTTTAGATAAGGACTAGAGAAGCTCTGGCGGTACCTATTGTCACAGAAGTATAAAAGAATTGTTGAAAATGATTTTCGAATAAAAGTTTCAGTAATTATCAGAAATACTAACCCTTAAAGAAACAACTGTTTGGGCATACCTAAAGACTTGGGTACTCTAGCGCGTATTCTATGCGTCATGGGCTTTTAAAGCCTAGATAACAACTTTCGAGGGCATATTTGTGTAACGCAATGCCCAGTATTAGTATAAAAGTAATAAACGTCAAACTGTTAAAGACAGTCTAATTTAATTGGAATTAATCACATAATTACTATGGACTTCGTGAATAATTTGAAATGAATGGCTCTCTCAATGCCAGTGTCTTTAAATGTTAATTAAAACCTATATGGAGAAACGCGGCATAGACCCCAGCGTTGCAACATTGCTACCTCCTTTCGAAGCTCTCTTAGCACACTGCCAATTTTAAACTTTGAACAAGAGTTTTTTTAAGGTTTACCTCTAAAAGAAAAGATAATTACTGCGCTGAATTTGAGTTTATGAAATGCCAAATGAAGTTTAAATATGGACTACTTTTATTGCCAGCACCAAATTAAGTTCATCATTAATAGATTAAAATAAAATAAAAAAAAGTGTTATACAGAATAGCAGTATTAGATACTATTTAAGCTTCACATCTCTCTGAACTTTCATGGAATATCATATCCATTTATACTTTTCTAGTATATGCAGCTATACCCTGCCTTACATTGATACAGTCTGATATTTTTTACAGTCTTATTATTCTGTGAGCAACGATATATATATATATATATATATATATCGTTGCTCACAGAATAACGATATATATATATATATATCGTTGCTCACAGAATAATAAGACTGTAAAAAATATCAGACTGTATCAATGTAGGGCAGGGTATAGCTGCATATACTAGAAAAGTATAAATGGATATGATATTCCATGAAAGTTCAGAGAGATGTGAAGCTTAAATAGTATCTAATACTGCTATTATGTATAACACTTTTATATATATATATATATATATATACAATATATATATATATATATATATATATATATATATATATATATTGTAATAATACAGTTACTAATCAATATATGTATTGTACGGAGCCCTCTGTGCTTGAGTAATACTCGATCTTGATCATTTATTTAACTTTTAATAATCGATTTTTATGTATTTTTTAGCGCTGTATTCTAAAATGACCTACAATTTTAACCATCACATCTGAATTGTTTGCAAATCGTGCATTTCAAAGATAAATGGTAAAAAAAAAGCGAAAATCTGATAGTATATAATACATATCATGTTTGTGTTTTTTAACTTTTGAGAATTGTTTTTTATAATTTTTTTAGAGATGAATCCGAAAATGACCTACATTTTTAACCATTACGTAAGGATTTTTGGCAAATCGTAGATTTCAAAGTTGAAAAGTCAAAAAGTAGTAACTATCTGTCAAAGCCTTACCGAAAGAAGTCAAATGTTTTAAATACATCTGCGAAAATTTCTAGCCGTAACAATCGGCAAAATGAAAGAGGACACCGATTTGAACTTCCACATATGAAGTAAAATAGTATGGATTTTAACCCTTTAACTACTGGCGGTGCTTATAAGTACCATTAAAACAACTTGTTATAAAATTCATTTAATACATCAATTAGTTGTAATACAGTTTAGAATGAGTTATAAATACTTTACTTTATTTTGTTCCAAAAGCATTATTGGTTGCACAAAACAAAAATATTTTTAAAAAGATGATTTCTTTTGCCTTTGCATCTTTTCAGCTTTCTTAGAGTTGGGGGAGGGGGGGGGGCGATACCTTCAATTTGGAAATATTTCTGGATTTCTATTGTAAGAACATTGTATTTGTATATTTCCTAATTCTACAAAATACTAAGAAAAATATTTAAAATAAAAGATTTGACTAGGGTTATAAATATTCCACAAAATTCCTATAAATTCAAATTTAATTAATCCTTCTAAATTCTTCAATTCTTCTAAAATTGATTAAATTATTATATAAATCTTCTAATATAGTTTCAAAAATTCACGGAAAAATATTTTAGAAGATAAAATTTTCATGAATTCATAATTATGTTCATAAAAGATTAAATACGCAATATTTTACACGTTTAGCTATGGCCATGCAATGTATAACAAAAAGATGAATAAATTATTAAAAAAAAAGTTTTCCATCTATTTTATAGTATCAGATATTCGCAATATTTCGACGCTTTAAAAATTTAAGAAATTGCGAAAAATCCTGACGTGATCGTAACAACGGACGGTCCTTTTCGAGTTCAGCACTAAAAAATACATAATAATCAATTATCAAAATCTAAAAAACACAACCATCACATGCATTTTATATTATCAAATTTCTGCTGTTTTTTGACTCTTCAACTTTGAAATCAAAATTCCGAATCAGATTCCGAAAATATTCAAGATAGTTTTGGTTCCGTTTGAATTATTCAAGTTAGGAAATTTTACACTTTTTAGCTTTTAACTCTTTGAAAACTTATGTTGCATAACCGTGTAAATTTATTTAAAGCAGATAATTATTAACTCATTTATAACTTACACTTGAATCATTATAAATATAAGTTTTAAACAGAATATAATTATTAAAAGCATGAGAATCAATTAAAGCAAGTAAAAAATATGCTTCGAAATCTTCGTTTAACAATTTTATCATCTTTTATGGTCGAAAAAAAGATGTATTTGTTATAGTGTTTTAATAAGAATAACGTAAATCTTTAAATGGTTGGTTATAATAAGGATTGCCAATAAGAGCAATTTCCCACAAAACAATAAAAAAGAAATAGTTTTCGTTTTATTTCAATCCTTTGCCTTCAATCGTATTCTATTATCTGAGTTTGGAAGTAATACAAAAGTTGAATTTGATTAGATATTGATATCCGATATTCCAAATAATTTAAGAAAAACCATATAATTTCCAAACATGATATCTTTTTTTAATGAAAGCCAAGATATTCGATAGAATTTTTTCAGTATAAGGATTTAAAAAAAGTCCATTATTTGGTTTTATAGAATGAATGTAGAAAAATCTATGATTTGACGTTTTACCCCGGGTTATTAAAACACTGATGCTTTTAAGTTACTTATTTTCCATAAAATTTTCACATATCGTATTTCAATATTTAGATTTTGTTTTGCCATCATAGAAAGTTTGTATAATGTAAGGTAGAAGAAAATCAAATAAAATATGGAAATTCAGATTTAAAGCTAATTATATGTGAAAACTTATTATTCTTAAACATAAAAAATAACGTAAATAAAGCACATTCTTATATTACATACTATTGATTATTGAAAATGTAAACGTATTATACTATTGTTTATTTAATCCTTGAAATAAAAACGGAACAAATTACACTCAGTACAAATTTTTTCACGTATCAAAATTTCATCCTTTTTAACCTTTAAGCAGACAAAAACTAGTTGGATTTACCAAAAATATTCTTCTACGTTGTACAACATTTTTAAGAGAAGGGCCACTTACAAAAATGTCTAGGTTCTCGAGGGCCACATCAGTAACCCTTAGGTTAACTATTTTGCGCAAGTAAGGGTAGGATTTGTGCCCTATAATCAGATAAAAATCACGGTTTCAGAAGGGGGAATTTTACCCTTTTAGGTTACATTACACAGTCAGCATACCCATTTGTTAAGGATATATCAAAATTTGTAATTTTTGCCATCAATTGTCGAAATAAGCGATTTTTTTACCGTGACAGATTCACGAACTTCGCGATTTTTTCGCCAGATAAATTGACGAAACTTGTGATTTTTCCACAGCTGATAAAAAAAAAAAACTTGAGATTTTTTCCACATCCGATCAATGAAATTCGCAATTTTTTCTCTCTGGTCAACGAAATTCACTATAAACTGACCAAACTCGCGATTTTTCCGCAGCCGATATACGAAATTGGCAATTTTACTGCTCCCGATCAACAAAACTCGATATTTTTCCGCGCCGATCGACGAAATTCGCGATGTTTTCGCACGGAATAGACGAAATTTGTGCTTTTTTTCGAGCCCGATTAAAGAAACTCTGACTAAAGAAATAACTGATTTTTCAGTGCCCGATCGACGAAATTACAGATTTTTCGGTGCCCAATTAACGAAATTTACGATTCTTAACTGACTGACGAAATTTACATTTTTTTCCGCGGCAAATGGACGAAATTCGCGATATTTTCTCGCGGTAAATTCACCAAACTCGCGATTTTTACGCAGCCAATCAACGGAATTTACAATTTTTCCGCACCTGATCGAAAAATTCGCGATTTTCCTTGCTTCATCGACCAATTTCGAGATTTTTCGACTAACGACTGACGAAATTCGCAACTTGGTATTTTCCTATGTTGATCTATGGTATCGGGCGGCCGAATAACGAAAATCGCGCTTTTTTTTACCCGCGGCAAATTTACGAAATTTGCAATAAACCGACGAAACTCACAACTTTTCTGCAACCGATCTACTACATTTGCAATTTTCCCGCAAATTACATACGATCGACGGAACTCGATAGTTTTCCAAGCACAATCGACAAAACTCGCAATTTTTCGGGGCCCGATCAACGAAATTAGAGATTTCTTATGTGCTCGATCAAGGAAATCCGCGATTCTTGGCTGAATGACGAAACTTGCATTTTTTCCGCGTCAAACGGACAAAATTCGCGATTTTTCGTCGCCTGATCGACGAAATTCAAAATATTTTTCGATTACGACTGGCGAAATTTGCAACTGGGAAATTCCCTATGTCGATATCTATGGTATCGGGAGTCCGATTAAGGAAATTCGCTTTTTTAACTGACTGACGAAATTTGCATTTTTTTGCCGCGACAAATTGACGAAATTCATGTTTTTTTCTTGCAATCTATGAAGAAAAATTACAATTTTTTCCAGTTATAAATTATTTTATTCATTATTCTTTTTACAACTCAAAAAGCGCATCTTCGATTTTAACGAAATGTTTTTTTTTATTAAAAGTACATAATTTGAGCATTATTCTGCAATTTTTTGATTGGTGTAAATATAAAATTACTACATTAATATATTTTTTAAATATTTTTTTTTCTTTTTCTATGTTAAAATTTGTGTAAAAATGTGAAAAAAAATATAATGTGAACTAATATATTCTTCAATAAATGGCGTTGGTTTCATTTTTATAACTTTCGTACTTTTTGAGAAAAATGTATTTAAAAAATAGTAGCGCCTGCACATACTTCCCCGATTATCTCAGGGACAGTTCAAGGTCAGAGGCTAAAAATACTCTATATTGTACTCTCATGGTGAACCTTATTACCACACATGTTATTTCAAACATCGACCGTGGCGGCAATTTCTCTGTGCTTACCCGGCTAGACCCAGTGTAGCCAGATTGGGCGACTTTCTTGTCCCCAGACTGGTGATTGTCACCGCTATTTTTAAATAGAAATATTTGGCCTATTTAAAAACAGATTAAAAATTCTGAAAATAAAGCGAATTATACCATTTTTAAAAAGTGGTGACAGTCTAAAAGGTCAAAATTTGTCGAAAGCCGGAAGTAAAAAAAAAATCGATTACCATACTTTTTTCCTATTATAGATAGAAGAAAGTTAAAAAGATGGCATTCGTTTTTTTATTAAGTAACTCGTTAATAATGTAAAATAAATAATAATTTTTAAAGTTAATATAATTATGAGTTTAATTATGATTTATTCGTCGTTAAAAATCTGTAAATGGGCATTTTAAATAATTTATTATTATGTTCATTATATAAGGAAGAAATAAAAAATATTCCATAACGTTAATGATCTTACAATTGTTGAATTGGAAAATAAGGGGTTTTATCCAATTTGCTGCTCTATGTTTGAAAATAATATTAAAAGTTCCGACTATTCTGACAATGATATACAATATTACAAAGAATATTAAAAACTGTACAATTTCAAGAAATGACTATAAAAAAGGGTTTACAAACAAATGAAGTACATTTCTAATAAAAATAAAGATCACTTTGTTGTTTCGATGTAGTACGTGAGGAAAGTAAAATGTTTCTATAATATCGACTTTTCATCAAGTAACCTTTGACTTTTTATTTTACAGAAATTGTTTCATAATACTGGTGTTTAATCTAAATTATTCCATTTACTGGAATATTAGAATAGGCTTTTTCTAGTGTCTTCATACATTTTTCCTTATGAAGAATTATACGTGTTAATAATGCTAATTTTTACTTTCTTGTTACCATATCTTAAAAAAAAAGAGACAGAACAAAAATTATATATTTATAATGAATTCACGATTTTGCGCTTTCCATGAAACGTAAATAAAAGCGGTTAATTTTCATTAATAGGGGTTCACATCAAATCAACATAATGTAACGAAACTTTTTTGGAACTGCATAAACTGCAGTCATACGATTAGATGTGAATTTAAAGATAAACATTGAATGGATAGAGTTTTTTTTATTATTATTATTTTTATTTGTTAGTATTTTTACTTGCTTTTAACTATTTTTATTTTTATATTTTACTTAATAGTAAACTATCATTATTGGTGCATAATACCCAAAAGAATTTGCTGTTATAAGAACATATAAATTTAATTTTTAAACTGATAGTGCAGATGTATATGTATTTAAAATACACTGGTGTCCAAAATTAAGGAACAGTCACAAAATGCTAATTTTTAAGTAAGCGAATACTCAAAAGGAAATGATATAATTAAAATAATTACTGTCCCTACAGCACAGCTAGTCCATAAAGCATCCCATTCACGTAACACATGATCACAAGTGTCTCAGTCACTACGGTGAAACAAAATATAGTAAATTCCACACGTCTCATTATGAGTCTCAAATGATCACTATACGTGACTCCACTGAGACGTTAATGTGATTGCTGCTTTGTTACGAGTCCCCAGGTGACTTTACAATGTAGTTAAATTGTGACTCTCATGTGACTGTCATTTTTAGACTCAATTTTAAAGTCATCATAAATCTTGCATTATGATAAGTCAACATATATTATCACATTATAGTCACATGGTGACTTTTCACAAAAGAGTACAACGGTGACTTCACAATAGTCTCTCTGACACCTGAAAATCATCATGTGATTTTAATGTGACATTATTTGGTAACTAATCACAATGAAGCGTTCACGATGACTTTGAAATTGAGTCTACAGATGACAGTCACATGAAAGTAACAATGTAACTACATTTTAAAGTCACATGGTGACTCGTCGCAAAGCAGGAGTTACACTGACGTCTCAGTAGAGTCATATATAGTGATCATTTGAGACTCAAAAGGAGATGTATGGAATTTCCTATTTTTTTTTCTTCACCGTAGTGACTGTGATACTTGTGACCATGTGTGACTTGAACGAGATGTTATATAGACTAGCTGTGCTGCAGAGATAGTAATTATTCGAATTATATTATTTCCTTTTGAGTATTCGCGTACTTGAAAATTTGCATTTTGTGATTGGTCCTTAATTTTGGACACCAATGTAGATTTCAACTTCTAGTTACAAATTTTTCAGGTATTGTGCTTAACTTCTACTCTAGCGGTTACTTGTTCTCATTCTGATATCAGGATGACGCTTCAAAAAGATTTAGTAATTTCTACGAGAAAGATTACCCTCTCAAGGGAAAGTAATTTGTTATTATTTTTTTTCTAATTTAGCTACGACATGTAAAAACGTTTCATAGGTTACTAGAAAACCGTCATTGGCTAACTCTTTATCAAGATAACTATATCGTTTTCTACATTTCAAGAAATTAAAAATCGGGTCTACTATTATCGTATTGAATTTTGCATCTCCTTTTATTTTTCTTTGCAGATTGGTCCTTGCAATATTTTATATTAAGGCTTTTAGTCAGGCAACTTATGAATTCGCCTCCGTAATTCTAAACCTAAGGCGTATAATGCAGTCATATATTTAAAATACTTCCTCCAGAACATAATATTTTTAACTTCTTATCTGTGCTTACTCTTCTTAAAGGATGTCTCATTTCTTCTTAGTTCTCACAATATTTCTAAAAGCTGTGTTTAATTTAATATTTTATGTATTTAAAGATACTGAACTGCGAGTAAGACTTTAGCAGTTGACATAAAATTGTGCATTTAAAAAATATTTTAGGAACAAACAAAAGAAATCCATTAAGAAGAGTATGCAGAATAAATACATTAAAAATATCAATTTTCTGAGGAGGTATTTTAAATATAGGAATTCATTCTACGCCAGTAGAATTAAAATTAAGGACGGGAATTATGATGTTAATTGACTAAAAGACTTAAAGCAACTGCACGAACATCATATTCGTGTTCCACTTTATTTAAATAGCTTGTTGTCATTCTTCTTATGTGTATATTTTTCCAATTTTTTCATATTCTAGTAAAACATAACAGACAGTCCTGAATGCGTTTTCCTACAAATTAACGGGGTCATCTGAAAATTCCAAAATCATTTATTATATACAGATTGTCACAAAATTTGAATTAATAACTACATAGAAAGTATCAGGAAAAAATGACAACTTTGAAAAATATTTTAAGTTTCAGATTTGAAAAACAGAGCATCTATATTTTCTATTCCACCCTGTAATAAAATTCAACAAACAGTCAAGAATCTGTTTTTCTAGGAATTAACGGGGCCTTCTGAAAATTCGAAAATTATTTTTTATATACATACTCTCACAACACTAGAATTAATAACTACAGAAAACGTATCAGGAAAAAAATTCTAACTTTGAAAAATATTTTAAGTTTCAGATTTGAAAAGCAGAGCAATTATTTACCTCTTGAGTTTGAATAATTGAGTTTTACTGTTCTTAAATTATTAAAATTATTTTTAAAGGTAGCAATGAATTACTGTCTAAAAATATTTTGTTCATTCATAATCTTATCTGGAAAGAACCAAAAATTGAACGCAGCTATGTTTTGGATTGAAAATACCGTAATTTTATGTTTGTTTCGTGTTTAAATAATTTCTTCCGTGTTTGGAAGCACGTGATAAATCACATAAAAAAATGTATCATCCACATAATAATTTATAAAATATAGCTTAGCTAAGTAGTTTTTTCCTTGTTATGATGGAAAATAGGAAGTAAACAGTGGACGAATAGCAATTCTGCATGCATACACAAAGTGTTAGAAATTTTACTGTTATTCAGAATTTAAAGCAAAATTACAAAAGTAATTCTGAATAATGAAAATAACACTAAGGATATTTGTTAGACATTAACGAATTATTTATTAAATGTTTATTTGTGAAAGAAATTATTTGTTAAACCTTCTTTGATACCTGCGTAAACTTTTATAAAATAATGATATGACTTAGTTTAGTGCAATGATCTTTAAAATAGCTTTTTACGCTGCAAAAAAGGCACATTTCTTAATATAGCTTTTGTATTCCTAAAGGTTTATGAAAATATAACACTATTACAAGTTACGAAGGATTTCGAAAAGCCGTCCTTCATTATCTAAAATAATTAGATTTTCGTTATTTAAGAACAAAATAAGAAAAACTTTCTTTTGTTGCCCCTAATTTTCTGAAACGTTTCCCAGTACCTTTTCCAGTATACTAACGAGTTTTCTATTAGTTTTCTGTTTATTTGTCCATGTTTTATTAGCATTTCTGTCCATTATAAATCCGAATAAGCGGTTTTTGAATAATCGGAGTTTTACTGTTCTTTAAACTATTAAAAATATTGTTTAAAATAGCAAAGACTCACTGTCCAAATACATTTTATTCATTCATAATCTTATCTGAAAAGAAAGAGAAATGAACGCAGCTGTGTTTTCGAATGAAAAAATCGTAATTTTATTTCTGTTTCTTCTTCAAAACTTCAGTTTTGTGTTTCGACGTAGGTGATAAATCATGTAAAAAATGTATCATCCACATACTAATTTATAAAATATGGCTGAGCTAAGTAGTTTTTACCGTCTTATGATGGAAAATAGTAAGTTAACACTGGACTAATAGCAATTTTTGCATGCCTGCACAAAGTGTTAGAAATTTTACTGTTATTTAGAAGTTAAAGAAAAATTACAACTGAATAATGAAAATAACACTAAGAATATTTGTTAGACATTAACGAATTATTTATTAAATGTTTATTTGTGAAAGAAATAAGTTGTTAAACATTCTTCGATACCTGCGTAAACTTTGATAAAATAATGATATGTTTTACGTAGTGCAATGTTCTTTAAAAGCGCTTTTTACGCAGCAAAAAAGGCATATTTCTTAATGTAGTTTTTGTATTGCTTAAGGTTTATGAAAATATAACAATATTACAAGTTATCAAAGATTTCGAAAACCCATTCCTCATTTTCTGAAACCTCTAAAACGAATAGATTTTCGCTATTTAAGAAGAAAATGAGACAAAGGTTTCATTTGTTTCCCATAATTTTCTTAAACATTATCCAGTAGCTTTTATAGTATAATTTGTTATGCATTTTTGTCCATTTTCAATCCGGATAAATGGATTTTGAATAATTGGAGTTTTACTGTTAATAAAATTCTTAAAATTATTTTTTAAAATAGCAAAGAATCACGGTCGAAATATATTTTATTCACTCATAATCTTATCTGAACAGAAAGATAAATAAACGCAGCTTGTTTCGGAATGAAAATACTGTAAATTTATGTTTGTTTCGCCTTCAAACTTTTCCTTCCATGTTCCGAAGCACGTGATAAATAATATAAAAATGTATCATCCACATAATAATTTATAAAATATGGCTGAGTTAAGTAGATTTTTCTGTGTTAGGATGGAAAATGGGATTTCAACATTGGACTAATAGCGATTTTGCATGCCTACGAAAAGTGTTAGATATTTTACAGTTATTTAGAATTTAAAGCAAAATAAGAAAAAAATAACTCTGAAAAATGAAAATAACAGTAAAAAATATTTGCTACACATTTGCCATTTCTTTATTAATGTTTCTTTTTTTTCTAAAAGTAATTGTTTGCTATACCTTTACATCTTTTTTAAGTTTTATGAAATATTAATATGATTTATTTAAGTGCAGTGATCATGAAATGATTGTTATTGTTAATTGAAAATGCTTAATTATTTATTTATTTCTATTGTAGAGAAATGTAGTAGCCAGTGAAATATTTGGTATGCTTATTTAGTGTATAAGTTTATCCGTTTGATTAAGTTACAAGTATGGTTTCCATTTTTTTAGTTTTCATAGTTGATTTAGGTACATTAACAGTGAAATTTTATATAGGAATGACAAATAGGAAGCTCAAAACTAGGGTCAAAGAATATATAGAAGGCATCAAATACAACACGAAAACAACAGCTCTGGCCAGACTATATAACAGAGAAATTTAAAAATAGATTTTAAAAATAGTAGAATAATTTATACATCAAGGTCTTATTTACCATCCATCATCAGAGAATCAATAGAGATCTCCTTAAGGAATCAAAATATTTGCATTGATTCAGCATTCATGGAGCTCTCTAAATTTTGGAAAGAAATGCTATACAGGATAATGAAACGATAATATAAACCAATTCACGTTCGCAATTTTCCATTTTTAATATATCAGTTAATTTCATTTTGCTTGTGTTCGCGTGATTTTTGTTTTTGTTTGCCAGTTTTTCAATTTGAATTTTTGCGAAAATATTTTTATCGTTTTATTTCCTTGAGAATGTTACAATGGAACATATCGAATTGTACATAAATAAAAGTACTTTGTTCTTTTAAAATTTATGTTTATCACTTATAGCAATTAATGAATTAATGTTTTGAAGTGACTCTTATATACAGTTTTATAAGCTATTTTTTTTTTAATAGTAATAATAATTTTTAGAAAGTTAAAAGTGATTAAAAATACTTGGATGTCTGACAAGTCTATTTATTTAATACACATATTTGCTTATTAAGGCTGTTCTGATATTCAAAATTGCTACTTTTTTATTCACATTCAACGACATTTTTGTTCATAAACGTCTAAAATAAGAAAGTTTTGTTAATCAGAATCATTTAAATCAAAGTATTTACCATTTTGTTCCCATAAATCCAAACGAATTATCAGTAAAATCTCTATGATTTGGCCTTTTGTAACATATTTCCGAAAAAAAAGCCCTAATATCATCATATATGCAGGATAAAAGAAATAATATCTGAGTTCACTGTTATTAGATTACAACATAAGCCATAGAGTTGAAATAAAATGAACCCATTTTTGTAGTTAAAAAATAATTTCGTAAAACACCGTCTGTAACAAACGTAACATAACATTTGCGTTATTTGATGCCCGTTGATTGCAACTTCCTCTAATCTTAAAAAAATGTAGTACATTTACTTGTGAATAGTACGATAATACTAGACTGCAAAAATTGTTTATGTCACGTTTTTTAGCTTTTGATAAATGATTCAAATGTATTTTATGCCTCTGAATCCGAAAATGACATTCCTTTTAAACCATCACATGAGGTTCTTTTTGCAAATCGAAAATTTTAAAGTAAAACTGTCAAAAAACAGCAAAAATCTGATAATAGATGTGATGATTGTGCTTTTTAGCTTTTGATAATTTATTTTTGTGTATAAGGTGGCCATAATTTAACTGACAGTAATCAGAGTGTTCTGTAGCGCGTTCTAATTGAGAGAATAACGGCAAATTTTGTAAGTAGATTCAACAAGATGGGGGACGAAGGATTCCGAGAAAAAAATGGTTCCAAAAGTCACCGCTAGGGGAAATGTGGCGCTGTGCAACAGAAAAGAGATTTTAAAAAAATAAAGAATCAATAACAGAAAAGAGAGTTTTAAAAAATGCAGAATCAATACTAAAATTGCTAAATCTGCTAAATAAAAGGTAATTTTATTTCAGTAATGATACTTTATTTTTTAAACTCTCTTTTCTGTTACAAAGCGCTACATATTTCCCTAGCGGTGACTTTCGGAACTATTTTTTTCGCGGAATCCTTCGTCCCCCGTCTTGTTTAATCTTCTTACAAAATTCGGCGTCATTCTCTTAATTAGATCGCGCTACAGAACACTCTATGTACAGTCAGTTTAATTATGCCACCTTGTAATTTGTAGTGCTGAATCGGAAAATGACCATAAATGCTTACCATCAAGTGAGGATTTTTCTCAAATCCCAAGCTTTTAAATTTCTAAAAAGTCAAAATATTAGCGAAAATCTGATACGATAAAATAGGTCTAAAACGTATTTTTCTTATAATAATTTATTCATCTATTCACTTATACTATACTTTTTTACAGCTAAACGTGTAAAATATTGTGAATTTAAAGTCCTTACAATTTTATTCCATCTGTGGAAGTTCCATAGAGCTGATCGTGCTCTGCCTTCCGCTTTTCCTTTTATATTCTTTATCCCGCTTTTCCTTCTATATTCTTGGTGCCCTTTTTTTTTTTTTTTTTTTTTTTTTTTTTTTTTTTTTTTTTTTTTTTGGAGGTTGATAAGGTTAGAAATTTGACGCAGATGTATTTAAAACATTTTTCTTCTTTGATAAGACTTTGATAAATTGCTTTGACAGATTTTCGTTATTTTTAACTTTTTATCTTTGAAATGTATGATTTGCTAAAAACCCAGACGAGGTGGTTAAAAATGAAGGGCTTTTTTGGTTTCAGCTCTAACAAATACATAAAAAATCACTTTTTAAAAGATGAAAAACTCATCCATCGCAGGCTTGTATAATTACTGCGAGATTTGCATTAGAGTAATTGTATTTTGAGGTAGATATTTAAAAAAACAAAACAATATATTTTCATGATATCACTATAATACAACTTTTACGTGCACTAATGAGGAAAAAAAATATTGTAGAAAGTTATTCTAATATGCAGGTTGCTCCATAAAATAACGTGCTGAGGAAATGTGCTGAAGTAACGTATTTTGGAAGAATGTGCAAAAAAAAAAAGCTATTGTACGTATTTTCACAGTAAGTATCTGATACGCTGTTCAACAACATTCAACCACACATGGACACAGTTTAACAAGTATCGGTATGTCTTTAAAAATTAAGCTGAGAAAGATATTTGACGCATGTCATGATGTTGTTTTAGGTAGCTTTCTTTACAAAAAAGCTACCTATTGCAGCCGTTCGGAGGAAAGCGATTTCAAAAAATTTTGGTATATTTTCATCGATCATGACCCCCAGACCCCGAAACCACCCTCCGTTCAAAATTGATATATATATATATATATATATATATATATATATATATATATGACCTATGTCACACTGTAACTCCCGTAATTATGAACCGATTCCGATGTACTTCGGTGTGTACATAGTACATACCAATGTCTCGACCGAGTTCGTTGGCCAGCTTCATCCGCCGTTTTGTTTCAAAATGGCGGCCATTTAAAATTTTTAAAAAATTTTAAAACTTGAAATGTGGTACCAAAAAATTAAAAATGGAAAAATATTTTTTTCTTATGTATTTGACCATTATACAAAGATTCCGGAGCAGTTTTTGTTTCGTCTATATCTTAAAAAATGGCTGAGTTATAGCATTTTGAATTTCTAGCGTGGCTGACATTTTGAAACGTCCTGAATTTTGTCACGCGATAAAAGGCGTATATATGAACCGATTTGGATGTAATTCGGTGTGTACATAGTACATACCAATCTCTCAACCGAGTTCGTTGGCCAGCTTCATCCGCCATTTTGTTTCAAAATGGCGGCCATTTAAAAAAATTTTAAAAATTTAAAATTTGAAATGTGGTACCAAAAAATTGAAAATGGAAAAATATTTTTTTCTTATGTATTTGACCTTTATATAAAGATTTCGGAGCAGTTTTTGTTTCGTCTATATCTTAAAAAATAGCTGAGTTATAGCATTTTGAATTTCTAGCGTGGCTGACATTTTGAAACGTCCTGAATTTTGTCACGCGATAAAAGGCGTATTTATGAACCGATTTGGATGTAACTTCGTTTATACATAGTACATACCAATGTCTCGACCGGGTTCGTTGGCCAGCTTCACTCGCCATCTTGTTTAAAAATGGCGGCCATTTAAACTTTTAAGAAAAATTTAAATTTGAAATGTGGTACCAAAAATTGAAAATTGAAAAAATATTTTCTTCTTATGTGTTTGACCTTGATAAAAAGATTCGGGAGCAGTTTTTGTTTCGTCTATATCTTAAGAAATGGCTGAGTTATAGCATTTTGAATTTCTAGCGTGGCTGACATTTTGAAACGTCCTGATTTTTCTCACGTAATAACAGGCGTATTTATGAACCGACTTGGATGTACCTTGGTGTGTACATAGTACATACAAATATCTCGACCGAGTTCGTTGGCCAGCTTCATCCGCCGTCTTGTTTCAAAATGGCGGCCATTTAAAAAAAATTAAAAAATAAAAAAATTTAAATGAGATACCAAAAATTTGGAAAATGAAAAAGATTTTTTTTGTATGTGTTTGACCTTAATACAAAGATTCCGGAACAGATTTTCTTTAGTCTATATCTAAAAAAAATGGCTGAGTAATAGCATTTTGAATTTCTCTTGTGGCTGACATTTTAAAACGACCTGATTTTTGTCACGTGACAACAGGCGTATTTATGAACCTATTTGGATGTAACTTGGTCTGTACATAGTACATACCGATGTATCGACCGAGTTCGTTGGCCAGCTTCATTCGCCATCTTGTTTCAAAAGGGTTGCCATTTAAAAAAAAATTAAATTTAAAATTCAAAAGGAGGTATTAAAAAATTGGAAAATGAAAAAGATTTTTTTTATGTGTTTGGCATTGATACAAAGATTCCGGAGCAGTTTTTGTTTCTGAAAATTTGTTCTTTTGTTGATATCTTAAATAATGGTTGATTTATAGCACTTTGAATTTCTAGCATGGCTAACATTTTGAAACGATCTTTTATTTGTCACGCGATAACACACGTATTCGCCTATTTCGATGTAAGAAGGCATGTGGATAGTATACATCAACACCTCGACCAAGTTCGCTGGCCAGATTCATCAGCCATCTTGTTTCAAAATGGCGGCCATTAAATTAATATATATATATATATATATATTTAAAGTGAGGTGCAAAAAAATTAGAAATTGAAAAAGGTTTCTTTCTTAAGTATTTGATCTTGATATAAGGATTCAGGAGCATTTTTTGTTTGTCTTTACCTTAAAAAATGGCTCAGATATAGCAGTTTCAATTTCTATTGTGGGTGACATTTTGAAAAATCTGATTTTTTGCATGCGACAGCACTCCTATATATTAACCGATTCCGATGTGAGTGAGCATGTGCACAGCAATTACTAAGGTCTCGACCAAGTTCACTGTTTAGCCTCATCCACCATGTTGTCTTAAAATGACAGGCACTTTAAGAAATTGCCGAATTTGGCAGCCAAATATAAGTTACTTTAAAGAAAAGCAGCTTGGATAAAGCTGACTAATTTCGCGAAATTCTCATTCATTATATTGATAAAAATTAGTATTGAATCTCCTATATTCGGTTGCCACTAAATTGAGCTTCGTGTGTTTGCATGATATAAGTTGGCTTGTTTTAAATAAGGATTATGAAAGCTACCTCTTCCTCCCGGCACTGGCCGGAAGGACTTTTTAATTTACAGGATAGTACGTGGAACGTATAATTGCACTCATTCTTTTAATAGTCACTATAAATAAAAATAGCACGTCTGCATGTTCTGAAAACTATATTAGCCCAAAGGCTACGTTTTCTTTTCTCATAAAAGCTAACCGTTCATGAATATGTAAATTTAAATGTTTAATTTACAGACCTCAGAGACCTGATATAGACATAAGAGGAAGTGTCTCAATTATCCTGCTTCAATTTCCATCGGTGCAGTTATTAGCTCCCCGGTATGATATTTATTTCTCCCAGTTATTAAAGTGTCGTCTCTTAAAAATAAAGTTCTATTGTATAAGCCAGTTGTAAAACAAGTCAGATGTATCATTGCACAGTTAAATACTCTAACGCTATTTTTTTTTTTTTTTTTACTTTCTAAGAATCGTATACTTCAAATTTTATACCGTCGTATTGGGTAAAAATGTACTTTTAACCCTAGAACTACCGGAAATTTTACTCAAGTTTTATAAAAACATTCCACACCAGAATTTTTACTTAAAACTATTTAATTTGTTTATTTAACTTATTATTGTCTGATTTATACATTTAGTTTGTTTTGAAGAAATTTCTGGTTTGAATAAATATTTTGAATGTACATGTCGGGTCCAATGGACCCGTCTGGTAGACGGAAGGTTAATTAAATTTGTTTGAAAACTGCATCTCAATTTATTTTTGAAATATTAATTTATTTTTGTAGTTTTTGGAACCAATTGTTTAATTTTGGCAATTCAAATACTCCATTTCTGTAGAAAGAAAAAGAAAAATAGTTGAAAAACGTTAATTATACCTTTTTGTTGCCATTTTCCCATAAAAAGCTTTTAAAAAATGTAATGAAAATACGTGCTATTTTCAAAAAATATAAATGAATGATTTCTGATAAAACATGGAGCTATTATAAAACAAATTTAATTTTAAGTATTTATATTAATATTACAAACAAATGAAGGCATATGAATCATTAGATAGCCGATATTTTTTGTCGAGATCCTTGAATGACGCAATTTCTTGCTTTGGATTTGTACATTATTCAGCGATAGTGACGTTCTATGCGTACTTTAATGTATATGTTGTTTAAGACTGAATTGTAAATGAAGAATTCTTCGGCGTATGCGGATGACGTCATTTTAAATAAAATAAAATCATGTGTTTTAAGTCTTAAAACTGAAATATGTTTTGCACTATCTTATATTTATATACATACTAGCTGTACCCGACCACGCGTTGCTGTGGCTCAGTCTGGCTAAATTGAAAAGAAAGAAAAGAGAAAGTGCACCTTTCTAATATGTTTAATTTCACAATACTTGGGGGTATACAATATTTGTTGTTTTTTTTCATTGTCTGTGCAGATATAGAGATTGTCTGATTTGCCGATTCTAGAACACGAAACATATAATTGATCGTGTGAGAAACAATTCATGTCTAGATCTAAACCGAATAATTTTAAAGCTTGGCCCCTAAGCTTTGTTGATGGAGATTACAAACGCCAATCAAAGAGGTAATTGAAATCTCTTAAATTGAAATTAAGCATCCATTGGAATCAAAGGAATGCGAGGAATGAGGACATCTTCACCTTTGAAAGGTCCTGCCAAGATTGTTTCTTCTACGAGGTTGCTCATTATTTTTTTACTGCAAGCCGCATGCCGTTGCAAAGATTTGGCTTGTGAATATCTCACAACATCATAATTGGCAGGCCGATTGTCAATTGCAGTACGTGCGGTCGCATTCCTGGCAAATCGAGTGAATTAAAAGGGTATGTGCCGAGTTAAACTTATGGCATTGAGCTCATAAGCTATTCACACTAATTGTATATTATACTCTTATTTCATAGAATAATGCCCATTGAAAAATAAATTAAGGGGATTATCCATCGTTTCTACTCTTTATACTTAACCAATGAACCTCCAAATCTAATCAGGGAGACGCCTTATCAGAATAAACCGGTATATCAAATTTTAAGTAAATTGGATAATTCTATATGAAAAACCAAGTTATGTAAATTAAGGGTGTGGTTATTAGCTACCTTTGCACAACCAATAAAACACAAAAACTTATCAGGGAAGCACTTTATCAGAATGAACCTATTTACAAAATTTGAAGCAAATCAGATAATTCTGCATGAAAAACCCATTTATCTAAATTAAGGAGAGATTACCCCCCCCCCCTTGCCCATTTTATGCTTAACCAATGAACCCCCAAAACTAATCAGGGAAGCGCCTTATCAGAATGAACGTATTTACAAAATTTGAAGCAAATCGGAAAATTCTGCATAAAAAAACAATTTATTTAAATTAAGGGAGGATTAGGAGAATGAGAATCCCGTTTTATACTTAACCAATGAACTCCCAAAACTAATCAGGGAAGCGCTTTATCAGAATGAAACTATTTACAAAATTTGAAACAAATCGGATATTTTAATCAAGAGTTATCGCGTTACATACATACGTACATATACAACCTGCGGGCACATTAGCTCTCGGGCTTTAATAGCCTGTGAGCTAAAAAGAAAAAACACGAACTAAAAAAGCAAAGAAAAACAAATATAAAAAATACTGACGAAATATTTCAGTAATGTGTCCCTCCGGAGGTCATAGTGAGGGGTGATGCATAATATGAAAGAGTGGTCAAAGAGCTTTCTAATGATATACCAAATAATATGCGTCGAAAAATATGAAAAAAGGTGCCCCTGGGAATGAAATTGAGGGGGGGATGCGAGGTTCATAATAGCAATATAAACACGCGCGCATTCAAATGCAACGCAATCGGTGAATTTCAAAAAAATCGGTGAAGAACTTTCGGAGGTTTTAGATTTCGTACAAAGGAACATTTACATTTTTTAAATATAGAAATGTGCTCCCATGGGGTGAAAGTGGGATGAGGGGGATGGTAGGTGCATAATATGAACCAGTAGTCAAAGAGCTTTCTAATGATAAGTCACATGATGTGTGTCTGAAATAATTTAAAATGCGCCCCCAGGTGGAGGCGGGGAAATTGGAGGAGGTAGTAGCGAGGTTCGTTATAGGTATATAAAAACACGCGCGTATTCGAATGCAACGCAATCCGTGAATTTCAAAGAAATCGGTGAAGAACTTTCGGAGGTTTAAGATTTTGTACAAACGAACATTTATATTTTCATTTATATAGAAATGTGCCCTCAAGTTGGGAAAGTGGGGGAGCGAGATGAGAGGTGCATAATATGAAACAGACGTCCAAGGGCTTTCTAATGATATATCACATGGTGGGTTTCGGAAAAAAATTTAAAAAGCGCTCCCTAGTGGGTGTGGTGGCAAATGGGGGGGGGGGCGAGGTTCATAAAAAGTATATAACAAGACATCCGTATTAGAATGAAACTCAACCCGTGAATTTCAAAATAATCAGTGAAGAACTTTTGGAGATTAGCGATTTTGAACAAACGAACATTTACATTTTTTTTTTTTTATATATAGATTTATTTTTCATCGGGGCGAAACTAAATTCTGAAAAAGCAGAATTCCTGTTTTCTAATAATATTTTTTTTTCTTTTCACTTCCCATATTCTAAATCTCGGAGTAATCCCGTCAGTAATTAAAAATTTTTACGAAAATTCAATGCAATTAATTATGAAGCAGAAATGTTTGCAAATATTCAATGTAATTACGAAACAAAAAGGTTTTCTAAAATTTAATGCAATTTCATTGCTGCCTATAATTTTGATAACATTTGTATTATATTCCAATACCTTAATGGTAATAAACATGAACTAGAAAACTAAGAAAATAATATGTTTACGGATTTTACATAATTATTTCTCAAATACTACATTTTCGTTGCAAGAAGTTTTACTAATATTTAGAATGTTATAAATTACCATTACCATTTAAAAGATGTCATTTACTTTTTATATTTAACAAAGATATTCATTACTTTGAATGTAATATCTGATTGTAATAATTAATATGCATGAATGTATTCTAAAAAGCAGATAGAAGGACGTTCGCTCGTCTTAGATTTTTTTTCATGAATTTTCGTTTTGGAGCATCTACGAATATGGATTCATTTGTGGAATTTATTTATAAGTTAGAAAAACGATGGAATTTATTATAAGTTAGGATGTCACCACTTTTTACGATCTGTACATTTTTGAAAATGAAAATAATACTTAAACGTAAATCCCTGTGCGACAATTTTTTTTTAATATTGTGCTTGGATTTTTGTTTCAAATTACTATTTGTTTGTTAATGTATTCCTTGTATTTTATTTCCAGGTATGTGTCTTGTCTATTCGATTGCAGCCTTCGTTAAAATATGATGCTGTTGCAAGTAAGTGAGTATATTCTCACACTTTTCCTTGTAGGAACAAATCGTTATTATTCTAAAGTTATTATTAACATGGTTTTATTTTATTTTTTTTTTTTTTTACATTTTTCTGTCGTTCAGTAATTAGATCAACCTTTAGAACACTAAAAATATTTTTTCTGTATCTCTTATAAAATGATCATAGGACCCAGTTTGTAATAATTGTGCAAATAATTAAGTAAAATTTGAGAATTACGTTGCAGGAATGTTAGACAGCAATTTTTCAAGGAGATTAGAATTTGTCTAAATTGGTTATAAAAATTTCACTCACATTTATGCATGCACTATAACATTTTGCTGAAAATTTTCCTAAAAAGCGAAAATTCTTACGAAGGTCTAAAGTAACCGATTGGTTATCCACTATTCCAAAACCCTTTTGCTTATCTTTATCAAACACTACAAGAATTAATTAACCCTTTGAAACCGGACACGCACGATCGTGCGGGTTAGGCATTAGCTAAAATTCCACCTTCCTGTATTATCTATTCCATAAATGCCGGAATCGAGTAATTGTGCTGGTTCACAGAAACTATATTATATAAACTTTGCCGACAGATAGTGAATTATCAGTTACAAATTTCAGTTATATCATTGTTTTCAAAAAAACTCAAAAAGCAGTCCGATCTTAAAGAGTTATATCTACATGATAAAAAGATTTTTGGCTTTTATTTTAACTTTTCTGAAAAAAAAAATAATGCCTTGTTTTCTGCAAAGTTCGGTAAGAACGTTTCTTTCATTTCAGAAACAATTATTTCTGAAGTTTTTTTTTTTTTAAATGTATCTAAAATAATTTCAAACTCGTGAATACCTACAATATTACTCTGAATTTTCTAAAACGTTTCTTTCATGTGGGCAACTGATTCACAGATTTTTTACTGTCTCCTGTGTATCAGGGGCTAAGTTGTAAACAAATCTTTCAATATCCTGGTGGGACATATTGAAAGAATAAAATATAAAGAAAATAATACACCAACTAAGTTATTACTTGCTAATAGTGATCAAAATACAATCAAATATTAATACAATAAAAATACAATCAAATCAAATATGCAATCAAAGTCCAATAAATAAATTTATTTAGGTCGACATACTTCATTGCTCAAATGGCGATATTCGCAAAATCTATATTGATACAAATATTTTCGGAAAAAAAAAAATTAATTGAAAGCTGGTAAACAAAAATCACCAGATTGCATGTATAATAAAACAAAGTGCAATAACAAAAATGAATATTTGCGAACCAGACTTATTTTATACAATTTTTTCTTATTCTTCAGAACATCTCATTCCAAATTTTAGGAAACTCCATGGAGAATTAATTATTTCATATATTCTCTCTTTCCTGATTCCTCAGAGCATCAATTCCAAATTTTAGGTAAATACATTGAGGCTGAATCATTGCATATATTATCACTATTCACATATATTTTCACTATCATATTCTTATAGTGAGGTATTTCGGGTGGATGTTCGTGCTCTCTGCTTTTTGACCAAGTGTCTATTTATTTCTTAATCGATGACGCAAAAATAAAACTTATGCGATATTTAGTAGAGAAAGTATGAGAGATAGAAGTGAAAGCGATAAACAGGTTTCGCCGCTTTCATTGTCGCATCGGTCTAATGTATTACTTTTTCGAGTACATTAATATTATTAAGTGGCAACGCATTTCTGATGATGGTGAAAAAGTGCTCAGAGTAACACATACAAGTTTGTAACTAAATAAAAATTATTTCCGAATCTACATATTTAACGTAATCATGACTGAGTAAAATACATAAAGACATGATGAGATGGAATTAAAATATTCTCATTAATTCATTTCAATGCATAAGTTAAATGCAGATGAAAAATTTATTTTTCATGTGTTTAAACTTTTTACGTATACAAATCATTAAATATTTCCTTGATAGGAAACTATTCGAAGAACTATTTAAGGATACATTTATTTCAAAATCGCTCGATAATTATTGAAAAAAATTGGATAGACGCATTGAAATTTTGAAAACTTTTCTTTGTATCAATGAATCTGTTTTTATGCCTCACTTGTAAGACACATTCTAAGAATCATTTATGTTTTCACTTACGAAGTATCGAAAAGTTCGGTTTAAACAGACCTTTCCGCCGCAGAGTGACACAAATAAAATTATTATTTTTTTTTATATAACGACTGATAACGACTTCTAAGCATCACTAACTGATAGGAATAAAAGATTAAAAAAAAGTCCTTCCGGCCAGTGCCTGGAGGAAGAGGTAGCTTTCATAATCCTTATTTAAAAAAAGCCAACTTATATCATGCAAACACACGAAGCTCAATTTAGTGGAAACCGAATATAGGAGATTCAATGCAAATTTTTATCAATATAATGAATGAGAATTTCGCGAAATTAGTCAGCTTTATCCAAGCTGCTTTTCTTTAAAGTAACTTATATTTGGCTGCCAAATTCGGCAATTTCTTAAAGTGCCTGTCATTTTAAGACAACATGGTGGATGAGGCTAAGCAGTGAACTTGGACGAGACCTTAGTAATTGCTGTGCACATGCTCACTCACATCGGAATCGGTTAATATATAGGAGTGCTGTCGCATGCAAAAAATCAGATTTTTCAAAATGTCACCCACAATAGAAATTGAAACTGCTATATCTGAGCCATTTTTTAAGGTAAAGACAAACAAAAAATGCTCCTGAATCCTTATATCAAGATCAAATACTTAAGAAAGAAACCTTTTTCAATTTCTAATTTTTTTGCACCTCACTTTAAATATATATATATTTTTTAATTTAATGGCCGCCATTTTGAAACAAGATGGCTGATGAATCTGGCCAGCGAACTTGGTCGAGGTGTTGATGTATACTATCCACATGCCTTCTTACATCGAAATAGGCGAATACGTGTGTTATCGCGTGACAAATACAAGATCGTTTCACAATGTTAGCCATGCTAGAAATTCAAAGTGCTATAAATCAACTATTTTTTAAGATATCAACAAAAGAACAAATTTTCAGAAACAAAAACTGCTCCGGAATCTTTGTATCAAGGCCAAACACATAAAAAAAAATCTTTTTCATTTTCCAATTTTTTAATACCTCATTTTGAATTTTAAATTTAATTTTTTTAAATGGCAACCCATTTGAAACAAGATGGCGAATGAAGCTGGCCAACGAACTCGGTCGAGACATTGGTATGTACTATGTACAGACCAAGTTACATCCAAATAGGTTCATAAATACGCCTGTTATCGCGTGACAAAAATCTTGTCGTTTTAAAATGTCAGCCACAAGAGAAATTCAAAATGCTATTACTCAGCCATTTTTTTTTTAGATATAGACGAAAGAAAAACTGTTCCGGAATCTTTGTATTAAGGTCAAACACATACAAAAAAAATCTTTTTCATTTTCCAATTTTTTGGTATCTCATTTAAATTTTTTTATTATTTAATTTTTTTAAATGGCCGCCATTTTGAAACAAGATGGCGGATGAAGCTGGCCAACGAACTCGGTCGAGATATTTGTATGTACTATGTACACACCAAGGTACATCCAAGTCGGTTCATAAATACGCCTGTTATTACGTGAGAAAAATCAGGACGTTTCAAAATATCAGCCACGCTAGAAATTCAAAGTGCTATAACTCAGCCATTTCCTAAGATATAGACGAAACAAAAACTGCTCCCGAATCTTTTTATCAAGGTCAAACACATAGGAAGAAAATATTTTTTCAATTTTCAATTTTTGGTACCACAATTAGAATTTAAATTTTTCTTAAAAATTTAAATGGCCGCCATTTTTAAACAAGATGGAGGGTGAAGCTGGCCAACGAACCCGGTCGAGACATTGGTATGTACTATGCATAAACGAAGTTACATCCAAATCGGTTCATAAATACGCCTTTTATCGCGTGACAAAATTCAGGACGTTTCAAAATGTCAGCCACGATAGAATTTCAAAATGCTATAACTCAGCCATTTTTTAAGATATAGACGAAACAAAAACTGCTCCGAAATCTTTGTATAAAGGTCAAATACATAAGAAAAAAATATTTTTCCATTTTCAATTTTTTGGTACCACATTTCAAATTTTAATTTTTTAAAAAAAATTTAAATGGCCGCCATTTTGAAACAAAATGGCGGATGAAGCTGGCCAACAAACTCGGTCGAGAGATTCGTATGTACTATGTACACACCGAATTACATCCAAATCGGTTCATAAATACGCCTTTTATCGCGTGACAAAATTCAGGACGTTTCAAAATGTCAGCCACGCTAGAAATTCAAAGTGCTATAACTCAGCCATTTTTTAAGATATAGACGAAACAAAAACTGCTCCGGAATCTCCGTATAAAGGTCAAATACATAAGAAAAAAATATTTTTCCATTTTAAAATTTTTGGTACCACATTTCAAATTTTAAATATTTTTAAAAATTTTAAATGGCCGCCATTTTGAAACAAAACGGCGGATGAAGCTGGCCAACGAACTCGGTCGAGACATTGGTATGTACTATGTACACACCGAATTACATCGAAATCGGTTCATAATTACGGGAGTTACAGTGTGACATAGGTCAGATATATATATATATATATATATATATATATATATATATATATATATATATATATATATATATATATCAATTTTGAACGGAGGGTGGTTTCGGGGTCTGGGGGTCATAATCGATGAAAATATACCAAAATTTTTTGAAATCGCTTTCCTCCGAACGGCTGCAATAGGTAGCTTTTTTGTAAAGAAAGCTACCTAAAAGTCCTTCCGGCCAGTGCCGGGAGGAAGAGGTAGCTTTCATAATCCTTATTTAAAAAAAGCCAACTTATATCATGCAAACACACGAAGCTCAATTTAGTGGAAACCGAATATAGGAGATTCAATGCAAATTTTTATCAATATAATGAATGAGAATTTCGCGAAATTAGTCAGCTTTATCCAAGCTGCTTTTCTTTAAAGTAACTTATATTTGGCTGCCAAATTCGGCAATTTCTTAAAGTGCCTGTCATTTTAAGACAACATGGTGGATGAGGCTAAGCAGTGAACTTGGACGAGACCTTAGTAATTGCTGTGCACATGCTCACTCACATCGGAATCGGTTAATATATAGGAGTGCTGTCGCATGCAAAAAATCAGATTTTTCAAAATGTCACCCACAATAGAAATTGAAACTGCTATATCTGAGCCATTTTTTAAGGTAAAGACAAACAAAAAATGCTCCTGAATCCTTATATCAAGATCAAATACTTAAGAAAGAAACCTTTTTCAATTTCTAATTTTTTTGCACCTCACTTTAAATATATATATATTTTTTAATTTAATGGCCGCCATTTTGAAACAAGATGGCTGATGAATCTGGCCAGCGAACTTGGTCGAGGTGTTGATGTATACTATCCACATGCCTTCTTACATCGAAATAGGCGAATACGTGTGTTATCGCGTGACAAATACAAGATCGTTTCACAATGTTAGCCATGCTAGAAATTCAAAGTGCTATAAATCAACTATTTTTTAAGATATCAACAAAAGAACAAATTTTCAGAAACAAAAACTGCTCCGGAATCTTTGTATCAAGGCCAAACACATAAAAAAAATCTTTTTCATTTTCCAATTTTTTAATACCTCATTTTGAATTTTAAATTTAATTTTTTTAAATGGCAACCCATTTGAAACAAGATGGCGAATGAAGCTGGCCAACGAACTCGGTCGAGACATTGGTATGTACTATGTACAGACCAAGTTACATCCAAATAGGTTCATAAATACGCCTGTTATCGCGTGACAAAAATCTTGTCGTTTTAAAATGTCAGCCACAAGAGAAATTCAAAATGCTATTACTCAGCCATTTTTTTTTTAGATATAGACGAAAGAAAAACTGTTCCGGAATCTTTGTATTAAGGTCAAACACATACAAAAAAAATCTTTTTCATTTTCCAATTTTTTGGTATCTCATTTAAATTTTTTTATTATTTAATTTTTTTAAATGGCCGCCATTTTGAAACAAGATGGCGGATGAAGCTGGCCAACGAACTCGGTCGAGATATTTGTATGTACTATGTACACACCAAGGTACATCCAAGTCGGTTCATAAATACGCCTGTTATTACGTGAGAAAAATCAGGACGTTTCAAAATATCAGCCACGCTAGAAATTCAAAATGCTATAACTCAGCCATTTCCTAAGATATAGACGAAACAAAAACTGCTCCCGAATCTTTTTATCAAGGTCAAACACATAGGAAGAAAATATTTTTTCAATTTTCAATTTTTGGTACCACAATTAGAATTTAAATTTTTCTTAAAAATTTAAATGGCCGCCATTTTTAAACAAGATGGAGGGTGAAGCTGGCCAACGAACCCGGTCGAGACATTGGTATGTACTATGCATAAACGAAGTTACATCCAAATCGGTTCATAAATACGCCTTTTATCGCGTGACAAAATTCAGGACGTTTCAAAATGTCAGCCACGATAGAATTTCAAAATGCTATAACTCAGCCATTTTTTAAGATATAGACGAAACAAAAACTGCTCCGAAATCTTTGTATAAAGGTCAAATACATAAGAAAAAAATATTTTTCCATTTTCAATTTTTTGGTACCACATTTCAAATTTTAATTTTTAAAAAAAAATTTAAATGGCCGCCATTTTGAAACAAAATGGCGGATGAAGCTGGCCAACAAACTCGGTCGAGAGATTCGTATGTACTATGTACACACCGAATTACATCCAAATCGGTTCATAAATACGCCTTTTATCGCGTGACAAAATTCAGGACGTTTCAAAATGTCAGCCACGCTAGAAATTCAAAGTGCTATAACTCAGCCATTTTTTAAGATATAGACGAAACAAAAACTGCTCCGGAATCTCCGTATAAAGGTCAAATACATAAGAAAAAAATATTTTTCCATTTTAAAATTTTTGGTACCACATTTCAAATTTTAAATATTTTTAAAAATTTTAAATGGCCGCCATTTTGAAACAAAACGGCGGATGAAGCTGGCCAACGAACTCGGTCGAGACATTGGTATGTACTATGTACACACCGAATTACATCGAAATCGGTTCATAATTACGGGAGTTACAGTGTGACATAGGTCAGATATATATATATATATATATATATATATATATCAATTTTGAACGGAGGGTGGTTTCGGGGTCTGGGGGTCATAATCGATGAAAATATACCAAAATTTTTTGAAATCGCTTTCCTCCGAACGGCTGCAATAGGTAGCTTTTTTGTAAAGAAAGCTACCTAAAACAGAATAAAAATATTTCTTTATATATTTTTTGTATTTGAATACATAAGATTTTGTTTAAATAACCTGATATAGTAATTTCCTTACGTTGAAACTCTAGGCATATAAATAATTAGAATGGCGTTTTGAAAAGGATAATCTCTTTAACATAGTTAAATATAATCCAAAACACTTAAATGTCATTTTAACTAAATATTTTAACAAAATCCTTACAACACTGTTACACAATGTTTTAGAAAGACTAACTTTTGAAAGATTACATTAATTTACTTGAACGTTTACGCTGCCTTAATTACAGCCTTCTAAAGGAAAATTTGTCAAAAATTTCTCTTATTAATTTTGTTTTTCAGTGTCATCTTAATATCCATATTGTATCATAAGAATTTCATTTTAAAACTGGTTTTAAGTCTCTCAGAGACTCCCATTTATGCATCGATGACATTTCTAAAAGAGCAATATGATGAAGGAACTAAAATTCCTAAACCTATTCTTAAAATCAAACTAATTTAAATGCTTCAGAATGAATTCATGGAAGATAAAAAAAAAATGATTTCATGAAACCGTAGTGAAGATTTTTAAAGTTATAAATAAGTAAGTTATTTGCGTGTTTTGAAATGTATAGCCTCTTTAACATAGTTAACAATTCAAAGACATAAACATCGTTTTAAATAAATAATGTAACAACATGCTTAACGCTGTTACAGAATAATTTAGAAAGACTAACGTTTGAAGGATTACATTAATTCACTTGAACGATTACGCTGTCTTAATTACAGCATTCTGACGGAAAATTTGTCAAAAACTGCTCTTATTAATTTTGTTTTCAGTGTCATCTTAATATTCAGACTGTATCATAAGAATTTCACTTTCAAACTGTTTTTAACTCTCTGAGGGACTCCCATTTATGCAACGATGACATTTTTAAAAGGATAATATGATGAAAGAACTAAAATTCCTAAACCCATTCTTAAAATGAAACCAATTGAAATGCTGTAAAAAAAGAATTCATGGAAGACGAAAAAAAAATATTTCATGAAACCGTAGTAAGGACACTTAAAGCTATAAATAAGATAATTAGTTGCGTGATTTGAAAAGTATAGCCACCTTAACATAGTTAACAATTCAAACACACAAATATCATTTAAGTAAATAAAGTAAGAACATCCTTAGCGCTGTTACACAGTGTTTTAGAAAGACTAACATTTTATAGATTAATTTAATTGTATTTTAAGGATGTCTTAATTACAGCCATCTGCAGAAAAATATATCAAAAAGTGCTTCCATTCATTTTGTTTTTCAGTGTCATCTTACTATCCAAATTGTATCTTAAGAATTTAACTTTCAAACTGTTTCTTAATCTCTTAAGCAATCTCCTGTTTGTGAAGGTGACATTTCTAAAAGAATAATATGCTGAAAGAACTAAATTCTTAAACTTAATATACATTTACAAATTGAAATGCTACAAACGTAATTTCCGGAAGATAAAAAAAAAAAAAAATGATTTCATGAAACCGTAGTAAGGATTTGCAAAGTTATAAATAAGATAACTATTTGCGTGTTTTGAAAAGTATAGCCTCTTTAAGTAGTTAAAAATTCAAAGACATAAATATCATCTATAATAATAAAGAAAGAAGTTTGTGTGTGAGTGAGTGAGTGAGTGTGTCGTCGGTGTTCTGAAGAGACCGCTGCATGTAGAGCTACAAAATTTGGGGAAAAGGTACGTCTATACATGAAGTTTTGCACCTCGAAGCCCGATTTTCGAATTTTTGATTAGATTTTTTTGTTTAATTTTTTATGCGATTTTTAGCACTTTTTTAAGTTTCGATGCGATTTTTTGCATATAAGTGAGAAGAATATGGTTTCTTTCTTTTAACCCAATATAGTAAATTTTGTTCCCTTTTCAGAAAAGTTTATTCGGAATTCATGCAGCGATTTTTGAATTTGTAGCGAATTTTTTATGCAATTATTGAACAGCATTTAATGCATTTCCATAACTATATGGAGGTTACTGTACAGGGACACAGTTCTGTCGCCAAATGCCGCCAAGTTTGTCGCCAACTTGGCGGTATATCGCCAAAAGTGACGTCAACTTGGCGATATCTCTAATATTTCGCCAAATTCCCATAGAAACCAATATGGATTACTTGTTTACAGAAAATCAACAAATTGAGATATTTTAATGCAACAAAAACTAATATTTATAATAAAACACTCATACTACAGTATATATTGAAACACACATACACACATAAATAACGCCTGCATTCAACAGTTAAAGGTATATATAAATATTATACAGACATACAAACAATAAATACAATAAACCCAACTAGAGTGAAAAATTAGCCAGAGCCAGGAATCGAACCCGGAACCAAAGACTAATATTAACTTAAGGGATTATATTAATTCGATTTTTCCACATTAGGAAAAAGAATGCGGTTTCTTTCTTTTAACCCAATATAGTAAATTTTATTCTCTTTTCATAAAAGTTTTTTCGGAATTTGTGCAGCGATTTTGGAATTTTTAGCGAATATTTTATGCGATTATTGAACAGCATGTAATGCATGTCCATACATATAAGGGGGGTTACTGTAGGGGGGATCCAGTTTTGTCGCCAAATAACGCCAAGTTTGTCGCCAACTTGGCGACACATCGCCATATTTTGCGACCAAAATGAGTCGCCAAAAGTGACGCCAACTTGGCGATATCTCTTATATTTCGCCAAATTCCGATAGACTTCCACTGTAAAACAATAGGGTTTACTTGCTTACAGAAAATCAACAAATTGAGATATTTTAAAGCAACAAAAACTAATATTAACTTAAGGGATTAAGTTAATTATATTTAAGGGTGTCCAAGTAAATTAATTATGAATAAAAGTAACATGATCTAATGCTTAGCATGATTTCCAAAACATAAATTTTAAGAGAGCCCACAGGTCAAAGGAATTAGATTTGAAACTTTTATCCAATTATAGTAAATTTTGAACTTTTTGTGATTTTTAATGCGATTTTTACGTTTCTTCGCGATCTGCTGCAATTTTTGATATTTCATTTTTGACCTAAAGTACATTCTGCCCTTATTTCAATAAAGTTTATTCGGATTTCGTATAGCAATTTTCGATTTTTTCGGGAATTTTGTATGTGATTTTTAGTGTATTTTAGCGATTTGCTACTAATTTTTCCACATTAGTGAAAGGAATCAACTTGCAATCTTCGAACATAGTATATATATATATATTCACTTTTCAGAATTTGAGAAGCGATTAAAATTTTTTTCGCGATATCTTATTGTGATTTTCAGAGTTTTTTCGCAATTCCTGTTGTTTTTTGACGTACCTGGGCAACGCCGGGCAAGTTCGCTAGTTTAAAATAAATAATGAAACAACATCGTTAACGCTGTTACACAATGATATAGAAAGACTGACATTTGATATACTACATTAACTTAATTGTACGTTTAGGCCACCTTAATTATAGGCTTGTGCAGAAAAATATGTCGAAAATTGCTTCTATTCATTTTGTTTTTCAGTGTCATCTTAATATCTAGATTGTTTCTTAAGAATTTATATTTCAAATTATTTCAAATTCTCTTAGGTGGTCCCTTTTATGAGAAGATGGCATTTCTAAAATGATAATATATGGAAAGAACTAAATTATTAAATTCCTAAACCTAATCATAATTTACTAATAGAAATGCTGCAAAATTAAATTCCGGACGATAAAAAAAAAAAAAAATGATTTCATGAAACAACAGTAAGGATTTTTAAACTTATAAATAAGTTAATTATTTGCGTGTTTTGAAAAGTATATCCTCTTTAACATAGTTAACAATTCAAAGACTTAAAAACATCGTTTTAAATAAATAATGTAACAACATCCTTAGCGCTGTTACACAATGTTTTTGAAAGACTAATAAGCATTACTTTAATATCCTCGTACGTTTAGGCTGTCATTATTAAAACCTTCTGAAGGAAAATATGTCAAAAATTGCTTCTATTAATTTTGTTTTTCAGTGTCACCTTAATATCCAAATTGTGTTTTAAGAATTTAAATTTCAAACTGTTTTTAAATCTCCCAGGAATTTCCCATTTATCCCACGATGACATTTCTAATATGATAATATGATAAAGGTACAAAAATTCTTAAACCTATTCTTAATTTACTAATTGAAATGCTGAAAAATGAATTCACGTAAGATAAATAAATTGATTTCATGAAACCGTAGTAAGGATTTTTAAAGTTGTAAATAAGTTAAATACTTGCCTGTTTTGAAAAGTATATCCTCTTTAACATAGTTAACAATTCAAACACATAAATATCATTTTAAATAAATAATGTAACAATAGCAATAGCGCTGTTACAAAATGTTTTAGAAAGATCTAACATTTGAAGGATTACTTTAATTTACTGGTATGTTTACGCTGTCTTAATTAAAGCTCTCTGCAGGTAGTAAGTCAAAACTTGCTTCTATTCATTTTGCTTTTCAATGACATCTTAATATTCAAATCGTGTCTTAAGTATTTAACTTCAAATTGTTTCTAAATCTCTTAGGTGGTCCCCTTTATGCGAAGATGATATTTCTAAAAGGATAATATGCTGAAAGAACTAAATTCCTAAACCTAATCTTAATTTACTAATTGAGATGCTGCAAAATTAATTTCAGGAAGGAAAAAAAATGATTTCATGAAACAGGTAGTAAGGATTTCTAATGTTATAAATAAGATAACCATTTGCGCGTTTTGAAAATTATATCCTCTTTCATATAGTTAATAATTTAAAGACTTAAATATCATTTTAAATAAATAATGTAACAACATTCTTAAAGCTGTTACGCAATGTTTTAGAAAGACTAACAATATATAGATTAATTTACTCTTGCGTTAACGCTGTCTTAATTAAAGACTTCTGCAGGAAAAGAGGTCAAAAATTGCTTCTATTCATGTTGTTTTTCAGTGCCATCTTAATGTCCGAATTGTGTCCTAAGAATTTAAATTTCAAACTGCTTCTAAATCTCTTAGGTGGTCCCCTTTATTTGAAGATGGCATTTATAAAAGGATAATATGATGAAGGAACTAAAATTACTAAACCTATTCTTAATTTAATAATTGAAATGCTGTAAAATGAATTCAAGCAAGATAAAAAAAATGATTTCCTGAAACCGTAGTAAGGATTTATAAAGTTATAAATAAGATAATTATTTGCGTGTTTTGAAAAGTATATCATCTTTAACAGAGTTAAAAATTCAAGCACATAAATATCATTTTAAATAAATGATGTAACAACATCCTTAACGCTGTTACAAAATGTTTCAGAAAGACTCAAATTTGAAGGATTACTTTAATTTACTTGTACGTTTACGCTGTCTTAATTAAAGCCCTCTGAAGGAAAATAAGTCAAAAATTGCTTCTATTCATTTTGCTTTTCAGTGACATCTTAATATTCAAATCGTGTCTTAAGAATTTAACTTTCAAACTGTTTCTAAATCTCTTAGCTGGTCCCCTTTATGTGAAGATGACATTTCTAAAAGGATAATATGCTGAAAGAACTAAATTCCTAAACCTAATATTAATTTACTAATTGAAATGCTTCAAAATCAATTTCCGGAAGATAAAAAAAATGATTTCATGAAACCGCAGTAAGGATTTTTAATATTATAAATAAGGTAATTATTTGCGTGTTTTGAAAATTATATCCTCTTTAATATAGTTAACAATTTAAAGACTTAAATATCGTTTTAAATAAATAATGTAACAACATCCTTAAAGCTGTTACACAATGTTTTAGAAAGACTAACATTTGATAGATTAATTTTATTTTATTTTTAGGCTGTCTTAATTACAGCCATCTGCAGAAAAATATATCAAAAAGTGTTTCCATTCATTTTGTTTTTCAGTGTCATCTAAATTTCCAAATTGTGTCTTAAAAATTTAACTTTCAAACTGCTTCTATATCTCTTGGAGGTCTCCTTTATGTGAAGATGACATTTCTAAAAGGATAATATGCTGAAAGAACTAAATTCCTAAACCTAATATTAATTTACTGATTGAGATGCTGAAAAATGAATTCCCGGCAGATAAAAAAAACATTATTTCATGAAACCATAATTAGGATTTTTAAAGTTATAAATAAGATAATTATTTGCGTGTTTTGAAAATTATATCTTTTTAAACATACTTAACAAGTCAATAACTTAATTATCGTTTTAAATAAATAATGTAACAACATCCTTAAAGCTGTTACACGATGTTTTAGAAAGACTAACATTTGAAGGATTACTTTAATTTTCTCGTCCGTTTACGCTGTCTTAATTAAAGCTTTCTGCAGGAAATAGGTCAAAAATTGCTTCTATTCATTTTGTTTTCAGTCTCATCTTAATATTCAAATTCTGTCTTAAGAATTTAACTTTCAAACTCTTTCTAAATCTCTTAGGAAGTCCCTTTTATGTGAAGGTGACATTTTTAAAGGATAATATACTGAAAGAACTAAATTTCTAAACCTAATCATAATTTACTAATTGAGATGCTACAAAATGAATTCACAGAAGATAAAAAAAAAATTACCCCATGAAATCTTACTAATGATTATAAAAACTATTAAATAAGTTAATTGTCTGCGTATTTTGAAAAGTTTAACTTCTGAAACTTAGTTAGCAATTCAAACATTTAAATGTGATGTTAAAACAATGCTGTAACAACATCCTTATAATGCTAGTAAACAAAGTTTTGCAAAGTCTAATATTTGAATGATTAATTTACTTGCACACTTTAGCTGTCTTGATTGCTGTCTTCTGCAGGAAAATATTTTTAAAATTGCTCCTTCCTATTTAGTTTTTTGCTATTATATAAATATTCACCTTTTATCTTACGAACATCACTTTTAAAGTGTTTCTAAATTTCTTAAGAGCTGCTTTACATGAATGTGACATTTCTTGAAAATATATAAGATGAAGGAAAATAATTCCATAAATTGTTCATAACTTATTAATTGAAATACTGCAAAATAAATTGATGGAAGGTAAAACAAAATAATTTCATGAAATTGTGGCAAAGGTTATCTATACAAATGAGTTAATTGTTTGAGTGTTTTGATCAGTATATTCCCTATAATATAGTTAGAAAATCAAGCTTTTGAATATACCTTTAAATTAGTAATATGACAATCTCCTCATAACACAGTCACTTGGCACAATGTTTTATGAAGACTGACATTTGAAGGATAATTTATTTGTATGTTTACGCTGCTTTAATTGCAGCCTTTTGTGGAAAATATGGCAAAACGTTCGTCTCATAATTTATTTTTTAATGCCATCTTAATGTCCAGATCGTATCTTAAGAACGTCGACCGTTCATGTGAATCTGACAATTCTAAAAGTAGAGTATACTGAAGGAACTATATTCCGAATAAATTGTTCTTAATTAACTAATTAAAATTCTTTAAAACAAATAATTGATGGAAGATAAAAGCAACTGATTTCATGAAACTATAGTACCTGTTTTCAAACATATAAATAAGTTAATTGTGTCCGTGTTTTTAAAAGTATATCGGTTTTAACACAGTTCACATTTCAAACACTTAAATGCCGTTATTGATAAATGCTGTAACAATATCAGCATTTTCAATTAACAATAACTATCATTTCCTGATAATTGTACTTAAATAAATCATATTAAAATTTCACAAAACTTAACAAAGATGTGACGGTATAGCAAACAATTTCTTTTAGTAAAAAAAAAAAAAAAAAAAAAAACGTTTAATAAACAAATGGCAAATGTGTGGCACATATTTTTTCCTGTTATTTATATTTTTCAGAGTTATTTTTCCTAATTTTGCTTTAAATTCTAAATAACTGTAAAATATCTAACACTTTTTCTAGGCATGCAAAATCGCTATTAGTACCGTGTTGAAATCCTATTTTACATCCTAACACGGAAAAATCTACTCAGCTCAGCCATATTTTATAAATTATTATGTGAATGATATATTTTTTATATTATTTATCACGTGCTTCGGAAGACGAACGAAGTTTGAAGACGAAACAAACATAAAATTACAGTATTTTCATTCCAAAACCTAGCTGCATTCATTTATCTTTCTTTTCAGATAAGATTATAAATGAATGAAATATATTTGGACGGTGATTCTTTGCTATTTAAATATATATATATTAGGGTGTATCGATTTTTAACTTTTTTTTTGTTTCCAAATTCCAAGTTGATAAAAAGTTGCTACTAGACACCACAACTTACCACAAAAAATTTTGGATTTTTAAAAAAATGTTTAGGTCTCCCGCACAAGGCCTAAAGTTTAGAAATTTTACTTAAAAAGTAAATTTTTACAAATTTTTTTAAAAAACCTAAAACACTTTTTTTTTTAATTGCAAGTTAAAATTCCGCTAACAATAAGCATGAAAAACGATAGAAAATGTATTTCAAAAACTTAGCACAACATTTAGGTCTCCCGCATGAGACCTAAATTTGTTAATTTTGATTAAACTTTCGTAATTTTTAGTGTAAATGAACCATTTTTTTTCGTTAAAAACACGTAGTGTATTTTTGTTACAGGAGTCATAAAATGACACAATATATATATATATATATATATATATATATATATATATACTACATAAATAATATATAAATGTTGTATACCTTAAAAAAGATAGTTTAACGATGTAAATTGTTTGGTAATTCGTAATAGATATTTCGTACAGATACTTTTGGTCTGTGCTCAACTCTTTAAGATCAACTTCTGGTATATCGCTTTCAATTGCAACAAAATTGACAACATCCACATTTTGGCAGCGTAGAAGTTGTTTACGAATAGGCCCGCTAAATGTGTTTGGTCCAGAAAATGGCCCATCAAGAGCAACCATAATTTTTCTAAATGGTAATTCATTCAAATGTAGTAGACACACAACTGCCTGCAGTGGCTGCTGTATTTTATTTTCAAATAAGGTGATAACTCCATTTGAAGTGCCTGTGTTTGCTGCCGTACCATCACAACCAATAGCTTTTAGTTTTTTAAGATCGACAGTTTTTTCTTCACAATACTTTACAAGTGATGTAACTATTTCCTTTCCTTTTCCATTTATGGGAGTTACATGACCGAAATACTTGGATCCAGGTTCTTCAACAATAGATATGTGTTCTTCCATTAAAGTTTTTCGGACACTTTTACCAGCTACACTTTCTTTTGTTATGGTTTCATCTTTACGACCATCAAAGTAAATGGCCAACAGATCGGAGGTTCGAGTTGAGCTTACTTCTTTACGAGACTTAAGCCTTTCACTTGCTACTTTTGATTTGTCGATTACTGTTTCTTGGTTCTCCCGAGTAACGACATTTAAGTCTCGCAAAAGTGCAGCAGCTAACTGAACTTCAGCTCTACTAGAAATGCCCCTGCGGTCACAAGCACGTGAAAACAAAGACAAGCGTTGTGGCAGTTCTTGTTTTACTTTTACACTTGAAACACTTTTTTGACTCGTATCAAGTACATTTATTTCAAAATCACCATCTTGACATGATGTGTGAGGCATTGAATCATCTGTACTATCAACAGAATCAATGTTATCAACAGATTTTAAGTTTTCATCCTCAGTCTTTTTTACAACTACCTGCATTAAAGCTTGTGACCTAGATTTTCTTTCTAATCGCTTTTTAAGCTTTTTAGTCTCGTTTTTGTCACACTCTGCAATTGACATCAATCTAGGACCACGTTGGTTGAGCAAAAACTCGTGTTCTAGTGCCGGGACTTTTTTGCCAATAGATCAAATACAGTTGCTGAGGTCACATTTGCAAGTACAAATATCAAACAATGCAGTTTCAGTTTTTGACTGAAAGCTAGTTACTGCATCTTTGTAGGAGTTAGGATACTTCCTTTTAGGCCCTGAATACATTTAAATTTTCTCAAGCTGCTCATGCAGTTTTAAAACCATAAATATTGTGTTTTTGGTGCCAGAAACAGGAATTGAAGCTCTTTTCCATATTTCCTCACGTTTTAAAGCAACTCTTAACGCAATTACCTTCTTTAAGGCTGATGTATTCCCTCTTGTTTCATTTCAATGCGTACCCACTCAAAATACTTCAAAACATCCATCTTGGTTGGCAGAACATTAAACTCACTCACATCAATAGGTTGCCCGATAACCGGCCTGTCGGTAGTTTGTCTAGTTAGATGCGGTTTTTTACTCATAATGAACAACAGCAACACTCACTCAATTGATTCTTACAACAAGACTATCGCACTAAAACACAACCGTAATGCTCGCTCGCGGGCAGACAACTACTGACAAGTGTGCGCGGTAATTCATAGGTGCCGCGTCACCGCGGCGCGACAGTCTGGCCTTCCCCCACCCCATCGCTTCAAGTTGACGCTTGACGTATTGAAATGTGATTTATTATATCACTTATTTCAACAATTCCAATCAAGCCTAAGGAGGCTTTAGTTACATTTAATTTTTAAACCAGCAACAACACAAATATCAAAGTACTGAAAAATGTTAAAAAATTGCCTGAAATTTACGACTTGTACGCCTTGTGCGGGAGACCTAAATGTTGCGCTAAGTTTTTGAAATACTTTTTCTATTGTTTTTTGTGCTTATTGATAGTGGAATTTTAAATTGCAATTTAAAAAAAAATGTGTTTTAGGTTTTTTAAAAATTTTTGTAAAAATTTACTTTTTAAGTAAAATTTCTAAACTTTAGGCCTTGTGCGGGAGACCTAAACATTTTTTTAAAAATCCAAAATTTTTTGCGGTAAGTTGTGGTGTCTAGTAGCAACTTTTTATCAACTTGGAATTTGGAAACAAAAAAAAAGTTAAAAATCGATACACCCTAATATATATATATATATTTAATACTTTAAGGAACAGTTAAACTCCAACTATTCTAAAACCCATTATACGGATTGATAATGGGCACAAATGCATAACAAATGAACAAATAAATAGAAAACTCGTTAATATACTGTAAAAAGCTACTGGGAAAGGTTTCAGAAAATTACGGGCAACAAAAGAAACTTTTGTCTCATTTTTTTATAGCAAAAATCTATTCGTTTTAGAAGTTTCCGAAAATAAAGAACGGCTTTTCTAAATTCTTGGTAACTTGGAATATTGTTATATTTTCATAAACCTTAAGAAATATACCTTTTTAGTAGCGTAAAAAGCGTTTTTCGAGAACAATGCACTGAACTGAAGCATATTTTATTTTATCAAAGTTTACTCAAGTATCGAAGAAGGTTTAACAAATAATTTCTTTTAGAAATAAATATTTAATAAGTAGCTGTTAAATTAAATAACGTCAATGATATCTCATCATATCCTTTTCTCTCTTCAGCGTGAAACTGTTTTTGTAATTCTTTAATCGAATTTCTTGTCTCTTTTCATTTTACTATTTTAAAAAAAAAAGGCATACATTATTTATTCTTCTGTCTCTCCCAATAACTTGGGCTTTCATGATTCTCGTTTATTTGTAAAAATTTCGATAATATTTTCCGTGATCTCTCACCATCACCTTTTCTCTCTGCAGCATGGAAATTACATTTGTAATTTTTTCCCTGTTTTTTTGTATCTTTTCTTTTTATTATTAAAAATAAATAAATAAATGATTTTTTAATTTCTTCTGTTTTTCTTGCGTTCTCTATTTTAGTTTTATTTTTTTTTAATTTTCTTCCTTCATTCTTTTTTTAATAATAGTTTATTATTTTTTTATTTTGTTAAATTCTTTTTATTTTCTTTACTAGGGGGCTCTGCCCCCTACGACCTACGCTCGTCAACCCCCATTCAGACACCGCAGACTCTAAAAGCACGCTAATATGATCGACTTTAAAAAAATTTCGGAAGATTGAATTATAATTTAAAAAAGAGTGGCGATCTCCTTATAAACGGGTTTCTATTCATTTCTCTTTGATTTGGGAATTTTAGTGCCAAATCAGCTGCTGTTGAAAGATAAAATGGCTGTTTTTGTCTTTGAATTAATAAAATCAGTTAAACATTTCAAAACAAGCTAATTTAAAATGAATTAAGTAAGCACAGTCTTTGTCTTTCGGTATTTTTTTAAAAAAGCGAAAAGAAAGTTCGTTTAAATATGAGATTTTAAATGTATGGATTTTAATCTGACGTAATTTTCACCAAACTTTTCTTTCCTCTTTTTAATATTCACGTGAAAATACTTTTGTTAGAAATGAAATATTATTTGCGCTGTCCTAACAAAAATAGTTGAAAAGATCATCTCAAAATGTCAAATAAATGTCTCGCGCAATTTTTAAATTTAAACTGTTTCGCAATATTATTTTTTGTTCATTTTAAGTAATAAGTGTAATGTGACGTAAATATGACGTGATTTCTCCTATTTAAGACTTCTAATGCATGTTAAGGAATTTATTGTTTTACAATATACTTTCTCTTTTAAAATTCACGTGTAAATATAGTTTTTATGACGTAATTTTCAGTAAGTTCCTGCTTTTTAAACATAATTATTTAATTCTAATGTGAAGGGTTTTTTTTTTGTTTATAATAGTCACGTGTAAATAAATTTTTAATTTGAAGCAAACATTATTGTTTGCGCTGTTTATACAGTTGGTAACAGTTTAAATTAATACCATTTTCTAAAATATGTAAAAAAATATCTCTCGAAATGCTGAAAATTTGAATTTAAAATAGAAATAAATCCTCAAAAATTGAGTCAAATTAAAAAAATAAAGGCAGTCTGCACACCGGGAACTTCAAACGCATAAAATGATCTAAAAATGATTAAATTCCCAAGTATAATTTTTGCTCTTATAAAACTTTTTTAATGGAACGATTTCTTCCAAATTTAACATTAAATGTCTCTTAAAATAATTCTTCGATTTGAAAACTGTCTGCATCAGCATCTTTATCAAATATTTCTCTATAACACCACCAATTTTCATATTTTTGTATGCAATATTTTTCTTAATATTAACGAAGAAAGACCTCCGGTCACAAAAAAAATCAGTACCATTGCGGCGGCGGTGACTGCGTTTATTACTTTTTTTTAGATTAGAGAGATTCTGTCATTTCTTCTCTGTTATTTTTTTTCTATCATTTTGGCAACACTTTTCTCTTCTGCATGTGCTCCTCTGTGATTGTGGATTACGTTTCGGCTATCGCCAGGTGTCGCATTCCTTGTAAACTCTCCTGTTTGAACCTTTCTTTTCATTCGTGACCTTGTCCACTTACGAAAACTTGTTTACATTTCCTGATGACGGGTTGATAATATTTTTAACCCGAAACGCGTCCTGTGTATGGCTTTTTACGTTGATTCCTACAAAGTTTTTCACTTAACTGTTACACAATATTTCAGAAAAACTAATATAGAAGGATTACTTTACTTGTGTGTTTACACTGTCTTAATTGATGTATTCTGCAAAAAAAAAAAAAAAAAAAAAAAAAAAGAAGTCAAAAATTGTTGTTCTTCATAAGAGTTTCTAACGACATCTTAATATCCAGCATATGTCTTTAAACGTCACCATTAAAATGTTTCTAAGTCTGTTAAAAGCTTCCCTTTCTGTGAAGTTTATATTTCTAAAAAAGTATATACTAAATGAACTAAATTCCAAAAATCGTTGTTAAGTTACCAATTAAAATGGTGGGAAATAAATTAATAATAATTAATAATAAATTAATATCGCAAAATAAATTTAAACATTTAATAAAATGATTTCATGAGACTATAGTATTATTATTGTCTAACATATAAAGAAATTTATTGTTTGCGTGTTTTCAAAAATATAACTTTCTTTATACAGTTAAGAATTTATACACTTAAATACATTTTTGATAAATAATATACTAACATCCTTAACACTGTTACTCAATGTGTTAGAAAGACGAACATTTGAAGAATCAATTTACTTGAAAGTTTAGGCTGATTTAATTGCAGCCATATACAGTAAAATATGTCAAATTTCTCCCATTCATTTTGTTTCTCACTGTCATCTAAATAACGTCAATTTTAAAATGCTTATAAATGTTATATGAGCTCTAGTTTAGGTGAATGTGGCATTTCGATAAAAAGTAAATTCTAAAGAACAAAATTTAAAAATATTGTAAATAATTTAATAATTGAAATACTGTAAAACAAATTGATATGTGATAATTATAAATGTAATTTTTTGAAACATGCTTTCATTAAAAAGCACATAAATGTATAAATATGAATTAAAGGATTTAAATGGGGATTTCGCCAAATTGTCCAGCTATAACCAAGTTGCCTTCATATCTGGCAACTTATTTTAGGTGGCGAATTTGTTTACATTACGTCAAGTTGGTCAAAATTTGACGCTATTGTGATAACACTGACATTAATATTTTTCAACAAATACTCGTTGTAAAATCTGATACTGATTTCTACATTGTAAATCAAACTATAATTGCGTAATCCGTAAGTTTAAGTAGTGTTTACCTTAATAGAGTTAGTCTAACCTTAGGTACTGTTTTTACAATGTCTTTGGAAAACGGAGGACGTTTGATGGAAGCCCCCTCATTTTCCACTGTTTCAGATTGAATTTTGGAAAATTCCTAACACGTGTTTACTTATTTTAGTTGTACTATATGCATGTCAAGTTTCAAGTTTTTTTTTTTACATTGGTTGCAATATGGTGATTTTTTAAAAACTTCAATTAGCCTTCTTCGCCCTCTCTTAGGTTAAGGTTAAGGTTAGGTTAATTTCCAACTTTTAAACAAGTTGGAAATTGAGCGTGAAACGTGGCAGATGAGGTGCGTTTGTACTATAACTAGTTTATAAATATTTTTTGCACCGCATATTGTACTGAATGTATATTTTAGTGCACTTTAGACGTGCATATCAACTTCATTCTGTTAGAAAGACTGTAACATCATTAAAATGCACTTGAAATCATTTTTTCCCATTGGCCATAATGTAACGGAAAATTTTGACTGTAATTAAAGTATACGTCCGATTTTCATAAAATTTGATTTGAATCGACAGAATTTTGCAACAATTATATATTTTAAATTTCAGACTATTTGGTTGAGTAGTTTTTGCTCTGTTATATGTGGGCGGACACACGGACGGTCTGAACGACGACTATAGGTGCTACGTATTTATATAGATATGAACACACCTAAAAATCAACGTATAATTAATTTATTGCTATTAGGAATACATATATATTCCAAACTTCGAAACTCTTTTTCAACAGGAAGTGGATGAAATATGAGTACAAGATTTGACTGCCACGTACAAATACGTAACTGTAAGTTAAAAGAAAGCATGTAACAAAGCAAAATGACTTCTTGAAGTGGTAGAAACGGTTGCCTAACAAATACAAAAGTTAATTGTTTTCGTGTTTTTAAAGTATTTTAAAATAACTAAAAGTTCAAAAAATTAAATGTCCTTTAGAATAAATAGTATAACAACATCATTATAACTTTGTTACACAATAATTTAGGAAAACTAACTTTAGAATGTTTAATTTACTTGTACGTTTATTCTGTCTTAGTCGCAGCCTTCAGCAGTAAAATACGTCAAAATTTGCTCCTCTCCATTTTGTTTTTCTTTGTCATCTTAATATCCAAGTTGTATCTTAAGAACGTCACTTTTAAAATGTTTCTAAATCTCAAAGGAGCTTCCATTTATGTGAATATGACATTTATAAATGTTTTATATACTGGACGAACTAAATACCAAAAATTATTCTTAATTCAATAATTAAAGTGCTGTAACATGAATTGATGAAAGATTAACAAAGCAATGATTTCATGAAGTAGTATTAACGATTTTCTTACATATAAATAAGTAATTTGTTTGCGTGTTATGAAAAGTATATTCTCATTAACATAGTTAACAATTCAATCACATGAATGACAATTTAAATAAATATTTCTACAATATCCTTGTAACAGCGCTGCACAATGTTTTAGGAAAACTAATAATTAAACTATTAATTTACTTGTACGTTTACTCTGTCTTAATTTCAGCCTTCTGCAGGAAAATATTTCAAAAATGTCTCTTCTCCATTTTGTTTTTCATTTTCATCTTAATATCTAGTATGTGTCTTAACAATGTAACTCTTATAGTATTTCTAAATTTCAAATGAGCTTCAAATTTTGAGGATATGATATTTCTAAATGGTTTATACACTGAAGGAACTAAATTCTAAAATTTGCTTCTAATCTACTAATTAATGTGCTGCAAGATGAATTGGTGTAAGATTAAATAATCAATGGTTTTTTAAAACTGTAGCAGCATTTTGTTACGTATAAGTAAGTTAATTGTTCGCGTGTTTTTAAAGGTATATCCTCTTTAACATAGTTAACTATTCGAACAAATAAAGGCGATTTTAAATAAATATTCGTGCAACGCCATTATGTTATACAATGTTTAAAAAATAACTTTTGAAAGATTAATTTGCTTATACGTTTCCGCTGTCTTAATTTCACCCTTCTGCGGGAAAGTATGTCAAGAATTGCTTCTCTTTATTTTGCTTTTCATTGTCATCTTAAATTCCAGTTTGTATATTAACAACATCACTCTTAAACTATTTCTAAATCTCTTAGGAAATTTTCTTTCTGTAAATGTGACATTTTTGAAAGGAGTATATACTGAACAAATTAAGTTCTAAAAGATGTTCTTAAATTACTAATTGAACTGTTAAAATTAATAGATAAAAGGTAAAAATAATGATTTCATGAAACAGTAGTAACTGTTTTGTAATTGTACTCATAAGACTGATACTATAAAACTTTACATTAAAATGTACATTTTCATTTTATTGTACATTTACATTTATGAATTTTTCACATATATTTTTAATAATGCTCCTAATCTATCTAGTAAAAAATTCCTGACAATTTTTTTGTTGTTGTTATAGAATGGACAAACGTCATGAAGACGCGTTTTAAGAATATTATATGCTTAGAATGATCACAATAAATTTAAATCAAATTTTCTAGTTTATTTAACAAAATTTAAGATATATTTAACTGTTTCATATATTATATTATATCAAAATTAGGGAGTATTAAAAAAGCTTACCTCAAAGAGATCATCCATCTTTATTCAAGACTTTGTCGGAGAAATTTTGCTTCAAACATTTTCTACCATATGTTGGTTTTTCATTTCTAATTACTTGTGCTTTTTGTAGGGAAATGACATAAAATCCACACAAAATTTATAAAATTCTTTCAAATGAAATTAAAAGTCTTAAAAAAATTCTTAAAAAGTCTCTCCTTGATCCAGGAAGTCAGTAGAAAAAGAGTTAATAACATATAGCAGTACCCCGAATTACGTCCCCACGACTTTCGTCCACCCGCATTTACGTCTCCAAATCCGGAAAAAAAATTCTTTAAGACGAACTTTGAACTTTTTTGACAACTTTTTTGTTTCTATGAAGGGAAACTTTCCCGCGACAGTCTAGTGATAGAGAAAAAAAAAAAGGTCATTAGAAAAAGATTGAAAATTCACTCTGCTGTTACAAAGAGTTTCTAAAAGTAAAAAAGAGAAATTTGTCGGTTCAAACTTAATTGTAAAATGTTTTTGCATCAAAGACTCGAATGAGACAGCTAGAAGAACAATGAATTGTAAGTTAACAATTTACTTATTTATTCCCAATGCTTTTATTACAAACGCATTTTTCTGCTAGTTAAATGTATGTAACATAATGCTTAAATACGATAGAATATGTTTATTAAATTTTGGAGAATTTTTATTACTTATCCCTTTTTGCTTATCTAAATGTACCCCGACTTACGCCGCTAGTCTTGGAACGAATTGCTGACGTAATTCGAGGTATTGCTGTACAAAGTTTTAGAGATAATATTTTCGGTGGCGAGGCGTGAGATTTTTTTATGGTCATCGTTAGCTCACAACATTGCAGCGCCACCCCCTTTTCTCTCCCTATAATAAGATGCTCAAATTTTAAGACAGAACTTTTTTAAAGCAGTCATAACTTTAAAATTTATAACTATTTAACATTTAACTCTTTTTGTACCAAAAATTTTATCACTTTCTTTATAATGTAATAAGTGTTTTAAATCAATAACTGTGGAGAATGCGGAACTACAGTCCGCAAATTTGAGGACGCCCTTGTATATCCTAACAGTACAGGTTTATAATATTCTAACAGTACAGGTATGTTAAAATATATTTGAAAGCAATGATATCTTTTCCAATTAATAAAAAAATCTTTTATTTAAGTGTAATGAAATAATATAAATAAATTAAATTAGTCAAATGATTTTAAAACGCTCACGCCGGGTCACACTCGACTGTCTCAGAACTGCTAAGTCTCCGGCTTTTTGGATACCAGTATTTTAATACAGAAAATGTTGTTTTATTTAATTAGAACAATTGGGCGATTTAAAGGAACAGCATTTTCTCTAAAATAACAGTGATGTGCAAGAAACTGGAGACGTGGCAACTCTGAGACAGTATAGTGTGATCCACCGCGCCGGCGTGAACGTGTCAAGATGAGCAGATCATTAATTCAACAGAATACAGTATTTTAATAGAATACATTATTTTGTACTATTTAATAAAATTGAATGTGTTAGAATAATGCTACACCCATTGGAATAATATTCAAAAGGGAATAAGCCATACAAACAGAAATCCTCCTTTTCAAGTGGATTCGTTCAAATTAGCGATGACTAGACCCGATATGTCTAGGAAAAGTGTGTCGTTCGATTGGTTGCGGGGTGCTGAGAAGGTGTTTCCGCATGCTGTAATATATTCCAAAGTCTGGGCCCATCCTTTATAGCAGTAAACGAGAGATACTATTTCCCCTTTTTGTTTTAGCCCACTCATTTTATAACTGATAGATGGCAGTACTAAAGTACACTGTTATTGCTTTATGTTATACACAAAACCTTAAAAAAAAACGTTTTAAAATGTTCTTTTCAAGATTTTTAATGTTTTATGTCGCCTTTATTTTCCTATGGTCATCGCCGAATATATCGATGACCGGACGCTTTGCCACTGAAAATTTTGCAAGTAAAATGCTAAAATAAAATTAATATCATGATATACAAATTACTTCGTCCAAATGTATTGTTTAAATGTATTAATAACGATAAAATTCAGAATCTATTATATCAAAATCTCATTGTATGTTGCATTTTACAAATGTCTCTCTGAGTTGGGCTAAATTTCTATTAAAAAGAATACCTTAATAATAATTATTCCTTAACTTTCAAGAGTCTCATAATAACTCACGTGATTTTAAAATTTCAATTAGTTTCGAAATTTCTTTTTCTTTTACAATTTTTACCAAATTTTCTGTATTGTTGAGACGTAATTTCTATAACTTTCAAATTTGAAATGTGATTACTCACTGATAAATATATAATTAAAACTATAAACGTTTCTAAATATTGAATACGAAAAGACTTCATTTCACCTTTCATATATGAATCATATGATTATACAATGCAACTGCATCACAGTAAGTTACTACCACAGTTAGTGTACACAGTAATATGAGACATAACATAAGTTCTTATTATTGTCAAAAGTGTTGAAAAGATTTTCTTTGGTAGGTTTTGAATATAAATGTGCACGTCTGGAGGATAAAGGACAAATGACGGTTTTTAAGAATATGTGTCTGTCAAAATAATATAATGACAAGTAAAGTGATCAAGGAGAGTCAGCAAGTTAACAATATATTTTTAATCACAGTTCCACTTATATATTTAGTTTACTCTTCTTTACTATAATTTTAAATGGAAATCTTATATGGCGCAAAACTTGAGGAAAATCATCTATATGAAAAATTATTGATATTTGACATCGATATTATTAATAATATATTTGAGAAATTATGAGGAAAATAATTTTAGGATTTATTTAGCGGGGGCAGTTATATTGTTATCTATTGACCTATTTTTGCCATATTGCTGTAGAAGAGAAGCTTACAGGGAGGGCTATTGACAGGAAAGTGACCCGAATTATCAGTTTCATACATGGAAAACACTGAAAACCTTGCCTACTCACCCAGCACAGACCGCCATGGATTCGAACAAGCTTTAATATTTTACATGTTGTAGACACGTAAGCAATGTAAAACCGAAAATGTTGTTCTGAATAACTTAGATATTATATATATATATATATATATACACATATAATAATTGCCCTTCTGCAATTCTTTTTTAGGAGAAAAAAAAATAGTACTTGGCTCTAAAACCAATTGGATATTTAATGTCATTATTAAATCACTTATGCAGTCAAAAGATTGTTTTTGTTAACTTTTTTGTTTGACGCCAACTTTTCAAGTGGATCGGATTACGGACTCTTAGCAATTTTCTAAGAGAGGGATAACATAATAAATGGTTTTATTTCTCACAACACACAATATTTGAAATATTTTTTAAATTATTTCCATTTTTTGCAGTTTTGAAAAAGTTTCAATCTTACAAGGAGAGGGCCAACCTTGTTAATCACAGATTTTGATTGTTAATATATGTTGTAGGGTATAGACCCCTTAGTCACAGGTTCAACGGATTTTATACAACGCTCGTTAGTTCTTGAGAAACCGGGGGGCTAATATTAGTATATGATTTAAATACTTACTTTGTAACAATAAGGATAAATTGAGCGTAGCTCAGTTGGTACGGCGTTTGCTGGCTGATCGGCGAGCTCGGGTTCGATGCCCGAAAGCACTGAATTTGTTTTTCTTATATTTTGTTTTATAAATGTACTTGTAATTATAACTTAATAATCGCATTGTCAATTAAAATTTATACTATTGTATTTCAATTATAATTTTAACCTATTTATTATTATTATTTTTTTACTTTTAACTAAATAGTTGTATAAAACATCATAAAACTGATAATTTTTTAAAAATCACTTTTAAAATGTATTTCATATATTCAGTATGTATGCAATGATATTGAACAATTGCGTCAATTCATGATTTTAAAGAAATATCATTTATTCATTGCTTTAACAAGGGAAATCAATACGATTATACTATGACGCTGTTTTTAAAATAACAAACATAATTATATTAAAAATTAGCATCGGAATTAAATTACAACGGATTTTTTGCATATTAAAGATTTTTAAATTTGCAATATGTATGCTTGCGCTTTCAAATATTTCGTTTTCCCCCTCTATCTTCTTTCTGCTTTTATTTTTATTTTAATTGAATATGTTTTATTTTATCATAACTAGATGGCACCACAACAGGTTTCTAACGATTTTGGAATTTTTATTATTCAATAATAGATCCAATTTCTTTTTAAATGTCTTTAAAGGATGAGAAATAATAGTTCAAAATAAAAAATGATAAATTTAAATTTAAATTTGTTAATATTATAATTAATGTACGATATTAAAATTTTTAATTGAAATTATTAAATTATAAATACAAGTATATTTAAAAAACAAAAAATGAGAAAGACAAAACGCGCGTTCGGGTATCGAACCCGGGCCCGCGGGTCAGCCAGCAAACACCGTACCAACTGAGCTACGCCCAACCTGCCCTTTTTATTTCAAAGTAAGTATTTAAGTTGTGTAATAATATTAGACACCCCCCCCCCGGTTTCTCAAGAACTAACGAGAGTCGTATAAAATCCGTTGAACCTGAGACTAAGGGGTCTATACCCTACAACATACATTAAAATAATCAAAATCTGTGATTAACAAGGTTGGCCCTCTCCTTGTTAGTACATCTTGTATATAGATATATATTACGAAAATAAAACCCCGCGCTATATTAAAACTTTTCTATAAATGTTTCCTATATAACATTTTATTTCTCTAGTTTATCTAATTCTTTCCTGCCTTAAAGAAAACTACAATCATTCATTTTACTTAAATTCATTTCTATCTAAATGCGTAAATGATTATTTTATTTCATTTTCAGAAACTTTTTTTAAACACTCATGTGTTATTATTTTTGTTTGAAGGTCTTTTCGTTTTTATTTTAATCATAAATACCTATACGAATTCTGTTAAAATTATTTGTGCTGCAATTCTCGTTTTTTACCATTTTCTTTTTTTCATTCTAAAAGCCCTTTTCGCCCGCTTTTGTTAAAAGACTACTTACTTCATTTTTCCTCCGCGATTAGCAAATAAGAGCCAAAGCTTTTACGTGATACCATTGCTTCCTTGGTCTATTGGCATTGCCGTAGAAATTCCTTCTCCGGCTAGTATTTATTGACAGACATGAGATCTGGAGCGAAGACTTTTGTGTCTGGGTCGCTTAAAAATCTGCATTACGTTAACAGGAAGTGATATCACTTTAATAACAAGGAAGACCTTAACTGACATTATTTAATAAAGTAACGTACGGTGGAGGTTTATTTAAAATCTGACGCGGTGGAATGACGTGTATTCTTATTCAATGTGATGGATCCGTATTTGTGGCGGTCCTTGTAATTATGTACGATGTTTGAGTGATCTAAAAAATATTTAACCATAATGGACAAGGGTTTAGTAGTCATTTTACGAGGAAACGCCATAATGTTTCGATCCTGTACCAAATATAATAGAGGCGGCTGCAAAGTTTTAAAGTAATCTCAGGGGCCGCAGCATATAAGGAAATTTTTATTGTTGGTACTAGTATATCTAAACAATGATCTTCAGGCAATATTTCTTTATCATATGCGATAGAAATACTACATCACGAAGATAATATTTTCAAAATAGTGATGCCTGTAATATGATATAAATGAGTGTACACTAGTCAGAATTTATATTTAATGGAAGGGTACGATAGTATTGAGTATTAATAAATCCAGCGATAGAATGCTATTATGACAACCAGACTGCCGTAAAACTTTTCACAGACTGTTACCCAGAGTTTATCCCGTAACACACACACACATATATATATATATATATATATATATTATATATGAAAGGATAAAAAGAAACGAATTTTAAAATTCAAAATTCAAATTAAATTTTAAAGTCCTATTTTTCTAACTTTAAATATAATGTTAAAAAACATTTTTGACCCTTGTAAGTTTGTTTCTCACCACAATTGTCATTATGTCCATCACAAATCAGAGTGTAACTTTAAGATAAATACTGCTGCGTTAGGTAAATTCTCCTACGTTTGTGGTTAAGGCTCTACACGACACAGATCCCAGGAATTGTACGGGTTTTGACCACACATGAATCAAAAGCTAATCATCCAATTAAATCAAATTATCTTCGAATATTGACAGCTTCGACCCACGCTGGAAAACATCCATATCCTTAAAAAAAACTCCTGTGCTCCTGCCCGACGATCCGTTTTTTATAGATCTGACACTACTCTAATAACTCATCATGTGAGACAACAAAAATATGGATCATCGGTCCCTTCGGTGGTCTCGTGACTCCCGTGTATCTTCGAACTAAAGGAACCCTAAATGTTAGTTCGTGAGGTCCCGACTCAAATTATTTTAATACTTCTGCTACATCTGTGTTTAGTTACACAATTATCGATATCTGAGAGAAGGCAAAACTACCTCGAGGCTGCATAATTCACATATACCGGGTGTCCCAAAAAGGACTGATTTTAAAATTCAATAACTTTCAAACGGTGACAGATATTTAAAAAAATTCTTGTAGGAGGGTTATGCATAAAGTCAAAAGTTTTTTTACAGTGATTTTCGATTTTAGTTCGAATTGCAAACAATAGATGGCGCTGCGATCAATAGAGGCTAAATTCAGGCTCGATTTTTGGTACTTCGGGGCCCGGATAATACATGTCCATCTCCTTTTTCTGCATGGAACAACAGAAAGGACCAAAAATCGAGCCTGTATTTAGCGACTGATGCTTACAGCGCCATCTATTGTTTGTAATTCGAACTAAAATCCAAAATCACTGTAATAAAACTTTTGACTTTATGCATAACCCTCCTGCAAGAATATTTTTAATATCTGTCACCGTTTGAAAGTTATTGAATTTTAAAATCAGTCAGTCCTTTTTGGGACACTCGGTATATACCGGGTGTCCCAAAAAGGACTGACTGATTTTAAAATTCAATAACTTGTAAACGGTGACAGATATTTAAAAAATTCTTGCAGGAGGGTTATGCATAAGGTCAAAAGTTTTATTACAGTGATTTTCGATTTTAGTTCGAATTACAAACAATAGATGGCGCTGTAAGCAATAGTCGCTAAATACAGGCTCGATTTCTGGTCCTTTCTCTTGTTCCATGCTGAAAAAGGAGATGGAAATGTATTATCCGGGCCACGAAGTACCAAAAATCGAGCCTGAATTCAGCGTCTATTGATCGCAGCGCCATCTGTTGTTTGTAATTCGAACTAAAAATGAAAATCACTGTAAAAAAACTTTTGACCTTATGCATAACCCTCCTGCAAGAATTTTTTAAATATCTGTCACCGTTTGCAAGTTATTGAATTTTAAAATCAGTCAGTCCTTTTTGGGACACCCGGTATGTATAGATATACCTTGTTTTAATAATATAAAACCATAACCTCTAATTTCGTTATTCTGTCATATATGACTGTATAATATCACCCCATTTATTTCGGTTAGATTGATTTCCATTTGCCCTTTAATGTACCTTTAGCATGCACAAAAGGAATGTTTTAATTAGATGAACTAGCAAATGATTCGCGTTGGTTTAATTTGGGATCTTACATTAATAGGAAGCCATGAATTTCAATTAAGTCAAACAGCGGTAGACATTGTTCGTACATTTTTGAAATTCAGGCGTTGTTTAATAATGACGTCATAAAAAACTAAAACGAAGTGAAATGTATTTACGATACCTGGTATATATTCTATTGGAATGAAGGCTATAAAACTAATTTAAAATGTGACGTTAGGAGAAAATATGAAAACCCGGAAAAAGTAGAAAATCGTCAAACCTTTGTAAAGAATGAAAAATATTGAGAAAATACAAGTACCTTCGTATGATTTTAAAAAAATTCCGCGTCGGATGATTTTATGATTTCTGAGTTACTGGGTTGACAAATGTACAAACAGACAAATGTGCAAACTACTATAAAGTCTATTAAATTTTATTTTTTTGTATGATTGTACAGGGTGACCATAAAAAAAAAGAAAACGAATGAAAAAAGATGGCCGCTCTCAGACGATTGTCTAGAACCAATCGGGTGAGAGGACGAGACTTAAAATGAAAAGAATACCACTTTTAAGATCGAAAGCTTTTTTGGATAAAAAAGTCAAGAGAGGGAAAGATGTTTCTTAGAATGAAAATTAGAAAAGAAAAGAAAATAGCTTTTGAAAATATTCGAACATAAAAATTAACTTCACTCAGAATATGTAAGATAGGGTATCCTATAAAATTTATGAAGGAATCTAAAGCTTTAAATTAAGGTTTTCGAATAACATATTATTGATATACGCGTTTTACATTAAGGGGAATTTAAATAGGAGTAAATTATAGACATTATTAAGCTAGGGAAATATTGAATATGACGAAAAATAGAATAATTTAAGGAATATCGCGACTAAAATTTTTATATAACACACACATACACACTTATATATATATACATATATAATAAAGATGAAATAAGATATATATGAACAAATTGATAAAATTGTAAAGATGAACAAGATATGAACATAGGAAACCAGTATGTAAAATAAGAAACTATGAATAACCCACAGAATCATAAGAGGATCTTGCAGGTTAATTCATAGTGAAGATGCGTTATTTCATCCATTTCTCTCTCTCTCTCTCTCTATATATATATATATATATATATATATATATGCATATATATATATAGTGAGAGAGAGAGAGAGAGAGAAATATAGATATATATGGATATATATATTTGATTCAATAATATAAAATCATTACCTCTAATTTCGTTATTGTGGCATCTATGACTGTATAATATCACCCCATTTATTTCAGCTAGATTGATTTCCATTTGTCCTTTAATGTGCCTTTAGCATGCACAAAAGGACTGTTTTAATTAGATGAACTAGCAAATGATTCGCGTTTGTTTAATTTGCATTATTTGAGACCTGACATTAATAGGAAGCCATGAATTTCAATTAAGTCAAACAGCGGTAGACATTGTTCGTACACTTTCCAAACTGTCAAGCGTTGTTTAATAATGACGTCATAAAGAACTAAAACGAAATGAATTCGTATACCTGGTATATATTCTATTGGAATGAAGACTAGAAAACTAATTTAAAAAGTAAGGTTAGGAGAAAATATGAAACGCAGGAAAAAGTAGAAAATCCTCAAATTTTTGTAAAGATTGAAAAATATTGAGAAAATACACATACTTTCGTAAAAAAAAGTATGATATTATTATTTCTGAGTCACGGTGTTGACAAATGTACAAATAGACAAAAGTACAAAGTAATATAAAGTCGAATATTAAAGACGTGAATTATTACATTGCTAACTAAGCGTAAACCAACAGATTGAAAATGTCCAAGGCGGGAATCGAACCCGGGCCCCTGGAATGTATCCAGTGCTCTTTTCCAGGGTTCGATTCCCGGTTCGGACATTTTTCACTGTGTTGTTTTACGCTTAGCTAGCAATGTGATAATTCACGTCTTTAATATTCAATAATTTAAAGCGTGTTTTCACTGCTGAAAAGTAGTTCAAAAATTAATTAAAATACTATAAATCTATTAAATTCTATTTTTTTTATGTTTGTATTAGTATCTACTCGCCACAAAATAAGATTCGAAACTTCGGAAGAAAATTTTCTTTAGTTTATATAAAAATTCTAATTTTACGAATAAGTTTTATAATTAAAAATTTTTGCTACAGAAAATTAGTGTACAGTGCATAATTTTAAATTTGTTTCTGTAAAATATAGTTCTGCATAAAACTCGATAGTAATTTAGAGGATGATTAACTGGTTTTAATGACAAACGGTAACGGTATTTCTTAACGGTTTCTTCAGATGTTTTGGGCTATAATTCGCCTGAAAGAGAATAATTGAACAACAAGTGTAGTTACTTAATCCTAAAGATAAAGTATTTTGCGCATAAAACAGGATATATATGGAAATTCTACAACTATATTATAGACCTGGAGGCGGAAGCACATACTATCACCTCAACGAATTCACAGCTGAAATTCCAGAATTAGTTAAAACTCGATTCGCATATTAAAACGCAATCGGTCTGCCAAGTCATATCTTGGTGGAAATACCTGAAAACCCGATTTTAGCTCTTGAGTCATAGGTTTACCATTGCGTTACCTGCTCCCAGTCCTCCATGTTTCCGTACCTTTGCGTGAAGAAAAACACAATGATAAACCTAGGAGTCAATCGCTAAAATCGGGTTTCAGGTGTTTTCCACCAAGATATGACTTGGCAGGTCGATTGCGTTTTAATATGCGGATCGAATTTTAACTAATTCTGAAATTTCAGCCGTGAACTCGGCCCCACCAGTGGCTGAGAGGATCAGCTCTCGAAGGTAGTAGACGGGAGGTGCTGGGTTCGAACACAATCTCGCCCGTCGCACAGTGGGGTATTTTACAGATCTGGGCGGCCAAAATTATTTTTTTCTTTGAAACTAATTTAAACGTTTAAACCAGTAAATAAATGCACTTTTTGGAATAAATATTGTTTAATAACTTGAAAATCATGGATGTTTTGCAACTTCGTACTGATTTTTATTGATCCAAATTAGTATTATAAAATAAATGATATTTATGATAAGCAGTATCATAAAATAAATGATAATTATGATAAATAGTATTGTAAAATAAATGATAATCATGATAAAAAAAATGGAATAATATATTGAATAATTGAATAAATTATAAAAACAAATTATTAATGATAAGAAGAATTAGTTTATAAATCACCAAGGTGGGATCTTTTAATCAGATGATAATTCAGAATCGTAATCTGTTTCTTCATAATCAGAATCCGATCAGATCAGATCACGAGCTTCAGAAAATGCCATAGGCAGTAACATTTCTTGAGTCTCTTTACGGAACAATTTTGATTTTTTTTCTTATCGTGGGTCTCATTCCAGTTAAAACTGGATCTGAACTCAAAAGCAATATGTTGAGAACATCACGGTTACAAGAAATTCTTGAAAATTTACGCGATAGATTTTGGCGAAATAATCGAAAATGTTTGTTCCGTGCTTCGGCTGCTTCTTCAGACAATTGGCCTACTGGTAGTAAAGCTTTCTCTATCACAATGCGTCAATGGATTAATATTTTATGCATTGTGGGTGACATTGGATACCATTTATATAACTGGACGTAGAGCTCTGTTGTTTTTTCTGTATATTCTTAAAGTTATCAAGGTGAATTTGGGGGCCACTGGATATGGTTTCAAGAATAACTTTAAATCGATATATTAAATTTTCATCAATGCCGGTAATTTCCGCTTCTAGAGATGGGTCAGTAAAGAATCTTCTGTGTAAAGTATGTGTAAGTACTTCCACATCAGTCGAGCACCTCAAACTTTCAGACTTTCTCCGCTTTGACCTGTCACTTGATTCAGTGAAAGCTTTTGCTGGCCTTCCTGGTTGATTTATTTTTCTTGAAATTTCTGCTGTACCTTCAAGTCATTCTTTATTATTTTTCACAAATTTATCTAACATATAATGGGCTTCGATCCATTTGCTCTTGAACTGAGATTTAAATTGGGAGAAATTGTGGTTGAAGTTTTTAATTTCATCATCATCAAAATTATCGCTATTAAGAAGGTAATTTTCAAGGAAATTTAATCTATGATTAATGTTTGGCAAATTCTGCTATTGCATAATGTTTAAAAATTCTTTTTGAGTCATTACTCTGACATTCGAAGGCCCTAAATAAAAATAAATACAAAATATGAAGAAAAAAGAATGCATAATAATTATATGCAATTTAGATAGATAACATCATTTTATCCCTTATTTAAAAAAAAAAACTCACAATCTTTCGCTAACTTTTAGCAAAAACATATGGAAAATTGCCTCGACTTATTTTTTAGATAAACAAATGTTAATAACGAGCAATAGATTATTTCAATTATCTGAAAAGAGCTTAACAAGAGATAAAAGGGAATGAATACATTACTTTAAAGCAATTTTTTTTAAATTATATAAATTTAATTTCAATCAGAATGACTGAAAAATAAACAAATGTGATCACTTTCTAATGAATCATAACAATTTTTTTCATATTAAAATTTTTATGATAAATATCAGTTAAAAATCAATATATAGTAATTTTGTATGCTTACTCAGAATTTTGGAAGAGCATATTCATATCGCCTTCATTTTAAAAAGGGGACGAAGGTGGAACCACTTTAAACGAAAACACAAATAGAAGGGTGTATATTTATTGGTACAACAAGTAACTTTGCTTGGAAATGTTTGGAAATATAACTAAACCCTTCGTGAATTGGGAAACAAGGGAAAAAATAATAGAAAAATATGCGTTATTTTAAATGAATTTTGTAAATACTAAAACTATTTCTTTCTCAATTCAAAGTTTAAAAAAATAATGATACATACCTGCCTCGTCACTATCCATAACGATTAGATTTTAAATACTTCCAAAACTAAAGTTATTCACATTCAAAAATAGAAAGTCACAATGAAGAACGATTTGACACTCATGCACTTAACGCAACACTCCAGTTTGAACTGATAACAGGAGGTCATCGTTCACTTAAACGAGATAAAAATCGCACCACGTGATTCCCCAATAATTCAGTTTCAACTTATATCCATCCTTTCGATCCTGCATTGTACTTTATGAAATCGACTTTTGGCCCGCCAGATTCTTCAAATACCCCACAGTGCGTCGGCCTAACCGTTTCGGAATTTTCGTGGCTTTCTTCGAAACCTCGGATTTCCATGAGTAACTACGAGTTGGGTTCCCTGAGAAAGACCCCACGGAAGGCATCCCTCTTGGGCCTATACCCCTTGAATTGATAATCGGCCGTCAAAAATCAACCCAACCTAACCCAGCCGTGAACTCCATCAGGTGATTGTCTCTGCTACCGCCTCTCAATTTATTAAGAAAGAGAAGAATAATCTTTAACTGTCGTTTGAAGTTGTCCAGCGTTAGTGAGCCTGATTATCTTATAGAGCAGTTCACACCACGTGACGTTTACTGGAGAACAATGAAAAAGCTGTAGGACACACAAACAGAAAAATAATTGATAAAGTCAGCGATAGCTTTTCCACAGCAGCAGCAAAAGCCTGTTCGTGGCGTCACGTTGCACAGCTCTATTTGGATTTTCTATCCAGCATATTTTGAAATCGTAATCCCCTCTCCTGGAGTAAAGGGGACGCATAAACGGCATTTGTTATTTTGGATAGTTTTGATTGTTACACAGTGTAACGTGCATTAACTCTAATCTCTGTTTAAATTTACTTTTTACAACGACGTAAGGACTTTATGACTGCACGTATAGACTGGAAGGTGGCAGCACAGGAGATAATCTCATCGAGTTCACGGCTGAATTTCAAGAATTAGTTAAAACTCGACTGTCACATTAAAACGCAATCGGTCTGCCAAGTCATATCTAGGTGGAAAACATCTCAAACCGTCCTGTCGGGTCACTAAATTATCATTTGCGGGAAACATGATTAAGAACTTTATGCTACAACATATCGTATGTTTTTAAACAATACCACCTTTGATCGAAAGGTACTCTACCAAATTTTTCCACTGGTATCTTCTACCTTCTTCACAGTTTGATCTTGATTTCTTTTTATAGATGAATATAAGAAACTGCTATTCACAATAACCAACAAACATTTCTGAATAGTAAGAATGACCAAATGCTAAACAGTCTTGAGTTAATTATCCTTTTTACCTTTGCAAAACATATTCGAATTCCAGTCCTGTATTTTTACAGTGGCCGAGAGCTTCTGCTCTCAAAACTGGTAGGCGGGAAGTTCTGGGTTCGAACCCAATCGTGCCCGTTGGCCTAATCGTTCGGTTCTTTCCGAAATTTTCTTCGAACCTTGGATTTCCTTGCATAAATACGGGTTAGGTTCCCTTAGAAAGACCCTCAAGGAGGGCAACCCCCCCTCTTCTGGCCCATATCCCTCGTACAGATAATTGGCCGTCATAAACAACACCAAATACCTATATTTTTATTCATTCTAAAGTGATTATCTAGTTTATTTGTAACTACTAGGAAATAATCTTATATTATCAACTAAGTTTGATTCTTTTTATTTTTACTTTGAAAAAAAAAATATCACATTATAAATAGAATATTCTCTTATAAGCTGGCTTTATTTACGCGCATGAGTAGATAAGATACATAAGTACTTTTTATTTCAAAAGCTATATTTGGCAGGGTAAGACGGGATAAGATGGCGAATAGGGAAAGTGAACAAATTCAGTTTTTCTCAGTTACTCGCAGATGGTAGCACATTAATGTCATCAAAAGGGTCCCCTGAAGGCGGAGTATGTGCATCAATAAGATGAACATGCACATTCCCAATTTGATTTAAGTTTAGGAACACCTGTTAATTTTCAGTTTGTTATCTTGTAATATTTGACAATCACAATGTATAGAATTGCCATTGTACGGTAAATTTTTAAACTTATTCACTGAAATATTTTTACCCTATCGAGTGACATGCAAAATTTATCAGATATTCATAAAATAATAGAGCTTGAAAATTACTTTAAAAACATCAAAAAATTAGCAAATTGAGCTATATTGAAAAAAAAAATGCAATTGTAAAAAATTGTTTTCCCCGAGCTGACAATTTTAAAATTTAAATTATGCAATATTCAGAAGATAAAAATATGCGTTAAAAGGGAAATTTATTGATTAAGGAGTTTCCATTGTCAAAATGATGTCTGGGGTATCCTGAAACGTTTTTTCCTTTATAATATAGCTACTTTCTTTGTTCTAATGCTCTTACAACAGAAGAAAATTAAAAATACTATTGTCTTTCATGTATAAAAATGTACAAATTAAATTGTGCGTATGAACTTTTAACATATATATTTTTTAAACGGTAATTAACGCAATTTTAATAATCGCGTAGGTTATATTGCTCTGATAAAGGATCCTAATAATAAATATATATCTGGTTTCATTTATCGCTCCATTTTAAAAGTAAAACTTTTTTAATCCCCTAAGTGATTCAAGGAACAGTAAACATTCAATATTTTGTTAGAAAGAATTATTAAACTTTTACGCAAGTCTGAACAATAATATTTGATAACCGATAGTAAATTGATGAATTTTTGGTTCACTGACTCACAGGTAACAATTTAAAAAATGAATTATAATTATTCCATGTTCAGATTTAAAGATAAAACGAAAATACTTTAATTTTAATCGATAATATTATGTTCCATCGTCGAGTAACTTTTTTTGTTTTAGAATTCAAACAATGCAATGATTACTTTTCTAAGTTTAAAAGTCGCTCACCTAACATTTTTAAAAGCGGATTTTTTTCCCGATAATGTTTTGTTTCACGAGTAAATTTCTTTTTTCGACAAAAAGAAAGTTTATTGCTGTATAAAATATATGACAAAAATCCGTATCCCGTAAATAATATGCGTTGAATTATAGGATATATATGTGTATTCCAGTATATGACGGTGACTTTGCATGTAAGTAAATTGATTGAAATTTGTATATGAGGGTATCACAATATTTATAAAAATGAAAGATAAAAAAATAACAAAAAATAATGTATGATGATGTAAACTAAGGTTTAAATAAGGTTTATATATGCATGTACTAGCTGACCCGCCCGGAGTTCGCCGGTACCGTGAAAAATTACACTTAACCCATTTATGCCTAGCGTCCCATTTTTGGGACGTTTCAAATGTTAATGCATTTGTATAATTTTCTTCTTCTTTATAACATGAAAATTGCATGAAATCATTATTTATAAATGTTTTTATCTATAACCGAGAGATGACAGCACAAGGTGGATATTTATTTGCCTAAATTAAGGCTTTTTTCGGTGTTTATAGATTTTTAATTTTTCAAGAGGGCGAAATGTAAAAAGTAAGTTTATTTGTATTTTTTCTATCATGGACCCAAAATCGCAACTTATAATCTTAGCTTGTGGACTTTTTTGAAATACGCTTTTTTTTTTTTTTTTTTTTTTTTTTTTTTTTAATTGCGAAATTAAATGTTCAAGCCTATTTTTTTATGCATTTTTGTAATGTACAAAATATAGGGTTCTAGGCACAAATGGGCACATATTTTTGTTAGAAATTTAGGAGACAGTTATATATGCAATCTACTTTCGAAGATATTTATGAAATAAATTGTTATTAAGTCTGCAATACGATTATTCTTATATATTATTAATAATAGATGTAACGTTATTAGTCTCTGCAAAGAAATAAATATATTTTTTTTTGTAGTTCATTAAAATACTAATTATAGTACATAATATACAATTTAAAAACATTTTAAATATAAATATAGGCAAAATATATAATTATGCATATTATTCTACTAGAAATACTCATACTTAGTTCTTTTACATTGTATCAAATAAATGAAAAAAAAAAAAAAAAAGCTTAATTTTTTTTAGTATTTTTCCAGTTTATTTTGCAACATTTTAAAGTGATTTTACCAATAAATTTGAGAAAACAAAAATTCAGGCACAAATGGGTTAATCTGATAAAAATAAAGCGTAAAAACTTTTCAAATATGTGTAATTCATTTAAAAAAAGCCCTAGTGGCGAGATTTTGAACTAAAGTGTTTTTTCGCTCGAACAAATTCCCATTCCTTTATTATGTCCGTCACAAAATTTCACAATTTTCTGATCAACAGTTTCGTCTGTAGACAACTTTAACCCTTAAATGCCTGATTTTTCAAAAATCATTGTAATAATGTTTTTCGGCTTTCATTTTTAAAATAAATCATGGGAAAAATACTTAAAAAAATCATATTTTGTTTTAAGTATAGTTTACGGCTAAGAAAAAGTTAATATAATAATTATGCATATTATTCTACTAGAAATACCCATATTTAGTTCTTTTACATTTTATCAAATAAATACAAAAAAATCAAGCTTAATTTTTGTTAGTATTTTTCCAGTTCATTTTGCAACATTTTAAGGTGATTTTACCAAAAAATTTGAGAACACAAAAATTCAGGCACAAATAGGTTAAATTAATCTCAAATTTGTATGATTTATATATTTAACTCCATTTTGTCTGAATTTATATTTTTACATGAAACAATCGCGAAAAATTGAATGCATATGCTATTTGATATTTTATTTTCCGCGTAATTTTATTTTTGGAGTCTATGCGTACCGAAAGGTGCCTAAATCGCGTCGAAACACTCCATTTTTACATATTTCGTCAACATTTTCACACATTTTACTTTGTAAAATATCACGATACTAAATGAACGGTAAAAATCCGTATAAAGCACAAATAAAACTTACTAAAATTGCTTTTAGGTGCATTTATATAGTATAAAATTATTTAAAATACAGGGTGGCCATAATTAAACAAACAGAGTGTTCTGTAGCACGATCTAATTCAGAGAATGACGCCAAATTTTTAAGAAGATTAAACAATACTGGGGACGAAGAATTCCGCAAAAATGTTCCAAAAGTCACCTCTAGGGGAATATGAGGCGATGTGTAATAGAAAAGAGAGATTTAAAAAAACCGAATCAATACTGAAATAAAATTACCTGTTATTTAGCACATTTAACGATTTTAGTATTGGTCCCGCATTTTTCAAAATACTCTTTTCTGTTACACAGCGCCACATATTCCCTTGATGGTGAATTTTGAAACTTTTTTTGGCGGAATCCTTCGTCCACCGTCTTGTTTAATCTTCTTAGAAAATTTGGCGTCATTCTCTCAATTAAAACGCGCTACAGAACACTTTGAGTACTGTCAGTTTAATTAGGGATAACTTATACATTAATATCTACCCTATATATATAAAATCCTAATGAAACGGATGTTATGAAACGAATTTATGGAACGATTCTATGAAACGACTGATTAAACAACCGATTATGTTTCATAGCGATTTCTCCTAAAATACCGAATACTTTGCGATGAAATTAACACCAAAAATCCGTATTGATCCGAGGATCTCAAAACTGGTATTAGAATTTTTTAATTCGAATTAGTTTTCCAAATATTAATTTTTTTCTAATTTATATACTTTTCTCTAATGATGGCAACTAAAATTTTAATCATAACATATTTATTTTTCAAGGTTCAGAAAAGGTTACTATTTTAAACCAATTTGGCGAGAAGTTTGGCCTCCCTTAAACGTATGCTAAGAAATGTATCATGTTACTTTTATTCATAATGAAATTTGTATATCATTATCATTTTATTTAATACAAACTGAACCATTTAAAATAAATGGCTTTCACTTCTTTCTTTTTTTACGAAAAGAAAAATATTGTCATATACGCACCAGGGTACTTAATGGCGCCAAAATGGCATTATTTTGGTTGACATGGTAACTCGGCTATTGTTTTTTATTTAATAATAAATGTTTATTTAGTTTCTTTTCTTTTTTTTAATTACATAAATTGCTTTGGGTACTTGTACCCTATAAATACATTAAAAATGAAATTAAAATTCCAAAACGTTTTCGGCCAAATTCACACGGCCATACAATTGCATAAATTACATAACGTAATTACATAGTAGATGTAATTTTGTTTTGTTATAAATTTGAATACCTTTTCCTCTTAAGTTATCTTTCATACAACCTTTATATTACAATGGACTATCCTTGACAAATAAGCCCAAACAGAAATAACAACGTTTACGTAACCACTGACAATGGACGTTTGAATTCGGCCGAAAATATTTTGAGATTTTAATTTGATTTTTAAATGCATCTAAAAGAAATTTTAGTATGTTTTATTTCTGCTTTATGCGAATTTTAATTATTGACTCAAGTTGAATTTACCACTAGAATTTTAAAATTCCTTTATTAATAAATACGTGAGTTGGATCCATTCTCATCCTTGCATTTTAAATCAAAAGAATTTTAAATTTAACAAATCTTTGATAGAACAGTAAACGTTTAAAATATATTTATAAAAGAAAATATTTTTTTTACGTAAGTATCAATAATGCTTGGAAGATAACAACGTATTATGAAACATTTGGGTGCATAATTCACAAGTAGGGATCTTGAAGTTGAATATCCCAGAGATGACATTTAATGATACAAGGAGAAAATGTATTTTTATTATATGTTTCATGATGGAGTTCAGATGGGTATTTTTTCCTTCACAGAAATCGAACAATCAGATGATTAGTTTTGTAACTTTAAAAGTCGTTGACCTAATGTCCCTAATGACTGTTAAAGAGAGTTTTAAGTACATATTGCATTTCAGTGAAGTTTGCAATGTTAAAAGAAAAGTTGTGTATTAAGAGATGTTAGGTCACTGACTTTTAATGTTAGAAAATTTTTCATTTTAACATTTAATACTATCGACGGTTACGCCAAGTAAATTTAAACCCCATATAAAAACCTTCAAAGGTATATTTATTCAATACAACCTCCAGTTGTAGAAACAATAAAAATAACCGTCAAATTAATGAACAAATATTTTAATTAGCCATTAAATTCCTGATTTTTCAAAAATCATTATAATAATGTTTTTCGACTTTCATTTATTAAATAAATCATGGAAAAATGTCCGTTAAAAAAAATCATATTTTGTTTTAAGTATGGTTCACGGCTAAAAAACAATTTTGTTAATAATCGGCAATATGGTCTTTAATTGAAAAAATAATTTTCCTTGATAAAAGTCTATAATATTAAACACACAAGAATTTTAGGATCTATAATAAGAAATAAATTTTACTTTCTCTCTGCAGAACAAAATGCGGTACTTCTCAAGGTTCTAAAAAAAAAAAAAAAAAAAAAAAAACAAGTAGCAACAATTGAAAAAATAAATCTATCTTTATTCTTAAACAGCACAAGTGTTGCCATTTACATGTTGAAAATCGTTTTCATAATATTTTCAGAATGTATTTTATTGGCAACATTAGGCATTATAGCTTCAACATTATTCTAATAGTATTTTAGAGCCTAAATTGAGTATTTTGCTGAAAAGCAACACCGGGCATTTAAGGGTTAGAGTTAGTGTAAATCCGACGTTTTATAGCGACATAAAACACATTGCAGCGTACTGGATGCACCAACAAATTTGAATATAATTTTTTTTATATTACTCTTCTTTATTGCAATCTCTTGTAATAATATAAAATTTTATAAAATAGATAAATGAAATACAGAAAATTGAATAGATTATACAAATACATAGATGGTTTATTGCAACGATAGAATTGCGAAATTCAACTTTATGTTTTAGTTGAACAAAGAAGGGGTTTTGAGAAGAGGGTAAATGAGGTGCAGGAGTTAATCACGTATTTATTTTGCAATTCACAGCTGTCTTTCTAATTTCACTGTTGGTCAAATAAAAATTTCAAGAGTAACAAATTAATTGTCTTGTACGCTTTATCTCAGTAAAGAATGTAAACATGTAAATATTTTTAGTTTTTGATTTGAATTTATAAGAATACATTCAGTTATAGAATGATTTATTTTAAATCTCATAGATATCAGAAATTTGTAAAAAAAGAATTATTTAAAAATGTATAATTTTAAAAGCATTCTTAATTAATTTATAACTAAAATCACAACTGGCGATTAATAAGCATTACAAATAAAACTAAGATATAGACAATTGATACATCACGAAAAAAATTAAAAATAAAAATATTTTCTTATATAGGACAGAGGAGAGCATGGGAGCTAATGGGACAAGTAGATTCTCTCTTAAAATAATTTACTTAAAAGTTTAGGCTTTTCTCAATAGCAGTAACAGCATTATACAAGCACATGTATTGAATTTTTTCCCCAATAGATGCTTGCAATATAAAAAGGAAAAAAATCCTAAGCCTAACTGTGAGTGATTTGTTGCATGTTTAATAAACATCGCTTTTAATAAATAAATAATTCTGTTTTTAAAACCATTATGTATGATTATATAGTTTGAATCAATGGTATCCATTTGCAATCTTCGTTTTATTTTAGTGATAAAAAGTTAATTTACCATAAGCCTCAACGCTGTTTAAAATGATATAGGAACTAATAATGAGAAATGTGAGGTTGGCAAGCCCTAAAGTGATTAAATATTAACAATTTACTTTATATAATACATTTTGAGCGCAAAAAGTTTAATTCGATATATTTTTATATAGAATCGAACCTTGTTATCCCGACACTCTAATGACTGGAAAAAAGTTCCGTCATAGGCGGGGTATAGCGGTAATCGGAGTTGGAGAAAAATATGTTTATAATAAGCTGTATTTTTAATTAATTAATGACAATTTTAAATTCATAACTGTTATTTCAGTTTGAAACAATAAATCATTATTATTAAACAAAATAAACACAAAAACAAAATTGAAAATAATAAAAATCAGATTTATGAGGACATTATTTTACTGTTACATGAAATATTGATGAATTAGGGTTTGCTTGTCTCCCTAGATGTGCTTCCTACAATTCTTTTTTTAAATATTATGCAATGAATTGTAATCGATATTCGTTGTTTCAGAAATGGATGTTAAATAATTTCTGATCGTTTCAATGCAATGCAATGCTTCGGTTTTAGACAGATAAAAAATGCCGTATATCTACAAGAAAGCGCCGCCTGACCAGAACAAAAAGACCGCGAGTACACTGAAACGTATATTTGGAGCTTATGTGAGTCATTCATAGTGTATGCGTTTATTTATTCAGATAAAGGATTAATGTAAAAATTCTCATTTATCTCAATTTGTATTTTAGACATTTTTGTGAAAAGTTTGACTAAGACATTTCTTACCGCTCAATTTCCGTGCTTATAAGATAGATTGGTAAAAATGGTAAATTTTCTTAAACTGGATATCCGGAGTTGAAAATTATTCAACGATGTAAAATCGGGGGTTTATTTACATTACAATCATATACAGAAAATCGGGACTTTGAAAAACTGACGTGATAAGCGGAGTAACGTAAAAACCGGGTGTCGGGATAACGAGGTCCGACTGTATATGTATATATAAATATTAAAATTAACACCATTTTCCTAAATAAACGTTTTTAAAAATCATGCCAAGATAATAAAGATCTCAATCATTTATCCTTATGGAAAGTTTTACGAAACTAGAATGAAAAATTAATTTTAAAAATAAGATTTTGTTCAAAGATTTTATATTAATTGCTGTTAGACAATGAATTTGCCTATGTATGAGAAATTTATGTTTAATTAATACGTATACCATTAGATCCGCAGCAAGTACCATCAGAACACGAGGTCAGTGTCTGACAGGACAAAATTTAGTTTTGAAAATCAGTGATATTTGTAATTCACTAATTAAGGTATATAATTAACACCATTTACCCACAATGTAAACGAAGGACAAATATTTATTGATGGAGAAAAATATAATGAACCGTGAATGAACATATAATAAACTTCTCCATATTTTCGACGAGTCCAGAAAGTAGTCTTTAACTTTAGAAACCAAAGAAACCAATATATTTTCACGATTTAAAGACACATTAGAGAAAAGAAAATGTACCATTTGTTTCCACTGATTTTCGAAAACGTTTCCAAGTAGTTTTAGTAGTTTACAAATGAGTTTTCTCAACCAAGTTTTTCGGAAGCTATCAATCCTAAATTAACATGATTATGTCCAACACAGACGTTTTACAGGCAAACAAAATAAATAAACATCATTAATATTAATATTAACATTAAAATTCATAATATTTTGTTATTATAGCATATATAAATTCACTGACACAGCTGAAAATGTTTAATTGAAACTTGATAGCAACCTATCGCTGATATTCCGGTTTGAGAAAACAGATTAATGTGCGATAAATCTACTTTCTGAAAATCAGTGGCGACAAAACAAACTTCGCTATTGTAAATTGTTCTTTAAATACCAAAAATATACATTTTTTATAAATCTTTCTAAAGATAAAGAATTCATTTTGAAATCGTAGGTTACTGAAATAGTTAAATGAATATTTACGTTCTTGTTTATTGTATTTTTGTAGACGGAAATTGTAGAAAAAAGTTCTTTTTTTTACATTGTTTATAAAGAAAAAGATTCCGGGAATTTTATAAATTACACTTTATGAAATGACAAACATGTATCACTAGCCTCCTACGTCCACGATATTAAATATGTATAATTTTCAAAATTTAGATAACTTTAATAAATTACAATCGTTACTATCATGGACATACACTATAAAAAAATCAAATTTTTATTGACGGAATTTTAAAATTAATTATATTCGTTTTACAAACATTCATTTATGAATTTTGCCAAATACATGAAACTATATAAAACATTTCGAATAAAAAGTACTATTAATAAAATAATTACAAACATTTTTCTGAATTTATGAATTGGGAATGTGATTAATCAATATTTACATGATATTTTTCATGAAATATTTCAACTATTTGAAGTCTAGTAATTTATTAACCATAAGAAAGAATTTGAAATTATTTTTGTGATGTTAAGAATATTTTCATGACAGCGATAGGAAATTTATTTATCTAAGTTGTCAACTTGTGTTACATAATTTCAACATTCTTGCAACAAAATTAACATTTTGGCAACAGATTTTTGTAACATAAAATTTAAACTTTCAAATTATATACGAACAATGTGGAAATATGGTAATAAATATAAAATTTAAATACTAATATATGAATTAAGCTCAATAAAGTAAAAAATGTAATCCTGGAGAAAGGCGATGTTGCAGAATAATAAGTATGATGCGAATTTTTTGTTTTTACAGATTACTTTATACATGTATAGATAAACTTTTCAACTGGAAATAAAAGCAAAGAAAATAAGTCTTAAAAAGTTTTAGCAATACAAATATAATATAAATATTTCATATTTTATTTTTATTTAAATCTTAAAAGCTTTTCTTTAAATGCATGTAAATTTTTCAAGGATAGTATACGATAGTATATACATATTAATAATATTTCAAGTTTGAACTGTTTAAATTTTAACACTTCAACTGGTGTAATCAGTGCTGCCAATTTCGTGGATTTTTTATTCTGAAAATACGAATTGATATCACAAATTCCGAATAGTATTTTTGGTTTATTTGATTACGGAATTTTTATCATTATATAATACAAAATTTAATTTTCAAAGTTTCGAAATAAAAAATTCCGCAAAATTGGCTACGCTGAGTATAAGTTAAAACTTTGCTGCGATAGCGGTTGATTTTATTAATCCTATAAACAACCTACCTCCTCTTTTTTAACATACTTGATTACTTTTCTTAAAGCAATTGTACACAAATATGACAAAAATGTAAATTATCGAAATTATCGCCCCCCGTGATGAAGATGAATCGATTCGATGTTACAGTGATGCTGAATGATGCAGAACGTTATGATTTGAAAATGACAAAAAAGATCGTTCAGGGCGACTGCACACAGGAATCATCAAATGACAGTCGCTTGAAAATATTGAAAGTAATTGGAAAATTCTCATTTGGTCCTCTCTCAACTATAAAGCTTTTTAACATATTTCATTACTTCCCTTATAGTACCTTTACCAACTTTTCCTTGTCATCAAGACATGTTGAAAACTTGTGAAATATAGATACTGTGTTTTTAGGTGCGTTCGTAATTATATAAATACGTAGCACCTATAGTCGTCGTTCAGTCCGTCTGTCTGTCCGTCCGTCCGCATATAACAGAGCAAAAACTACCCGACCGAATGATCTGAAATTTTTAATATATAATTGCTGCAAAATTTTGTCGAGCCATTTCCAATCTTATGAAAATCGGATGTATAGTTTAATTACAGGGACAGTCAAAAGTTTTTCTTTACATTACGGCCAATGGGAAAAATTATTGCAAGTGAATTTTAATGATGTTACAGACTTCCGAATGGTCTGAAATTTTTAATATATAATTGCTGCAAAAGTTCGTTGAGCCATTTCCAATTTTATGAAAATCGAATGTATAGTTTAATTACAAGGACACCCAAAAGTTTTCCGTTACATTATGGCCAATGGGAAAAAATTATTGCAAATGCATTTTAATGATTTTACAGCCTTCCGAATGGTCTGAAATTTTAAATATATAATTGCTGCAAAATTTTGTCGAGCCATTTCAAATTTTATGAAAATCGAATGTATAGTTTAATTACAGGGACAGTCAAAAGTTTTCCGTTACATTACGGGGAATGGGGAAAAAATTATTGTAAGTGCATTTTAATGATGTTACAGACTATGCACTTATGAAGCGCAAACAAATACATTCAGTACAATATGGGGTGCAAAAAATAATTATAAAACTAGTTATAGTACGAACACACCTCATTTGCCACGTTTGACGAGCAATTTCCAACTTGTTTATGTTATGTACGTTATCAGTTCAATATGACAAAAAATTCGGTCGTGGTTGAAGTCACCACAGAATGGTCAATTGAAAGTCAAGTGACGATTAAAGAATTCATAATTTAGTCACACTGTTTCCATTAATGACATTATAATAATATTATATCAACTAGTTCAAAATTTCCAGTTTGCTTATCTGTAATTCTGGTCACCTGCATTATCAAATAGAGGATGTTTCATGAAATATAAAAGGTTATTTTTCTCAGTATACACTGGTGTTATTTACTAGAAACTTTATGCAGTATATTTTTATTATAAATACAGAATATAAAAGTTTTATACAGAAAATACATAGAAAAACAATTACTCTGTTAATAGGACAAGGGATCTCTGCAAGAATATCTCTGTAAGCAAGATCTCTGCTAGGAGAAAAAAATGTGAAAAATCATCAGAGTTCTGTTTGACATTTTTTTAATATAAATGACAATGAAACTGAAAATATTGCAATAATTAATCATAACAATGTTTTCCCTCTAATTCTTCAGCCATTTGAAATTCAGTGACATATTATTCTTATGAAAGAATTTTAAATGCATTTTATCGTGTTAAGAAAACATTGACGGCAACAATGGAATAATTATTTTTCTAAGACATCAACATCTAAAAATAGTGAGGATATTAAAGACGAATTTATAAACTTGCTTGACAAAGCAATGAACTATATATTCCTTTTATACATTAGATGCGTGTTTGTTGAAATGGATATGCATATCCCTTGGGGGTAAGAGACAAAATTCTGCAAATAACCAACACACAGTGCAAATTAGACATATACGTGAATGAAAAATAGTTTTAACAATCGACTGAAAAAAAACATTCGATGTCATAATAAATTACTAGCTCCAATGTTATTACCAAATATTTAAGAAATTTGCTGGCGTATCCAGATGTAATTTTCTCCTTATAATTTTTGCTAAACTGTAATATTTATATAAATGTATATAACAAAGTAAATATATATATATATATATATATATACTGAAATTCATTCGGGGTCTTTAGAGAAAAATATGCCATTTTTATAATTTATGCGAGAAGTAAATCACTGACAAACAAATAAAATCGAACAAATAACATACTTCAATTTAAAAGCCGTTTATCTGCAAGAACTAATATTTAGAAGTAGAGGATTCTTATCCTCCATGGAAAACTTTATCATGTGTATAATATTTACAAAAATAGATAAATCATAATCCGTAATATAAGAATTTAGAGGTTTCATATAAAAAATATAATTTAATATTGTTCGAAGAAAAATTTATATCTATACTAACATAATAACAAATAATAATAGTACGAATGTTTTTAGATCTCAATTGATATAGGAAATGGGAACAGGAACAAATCAGCTCATAATAGGTAATGCCAACAATAGGAATAATGGGAAAGAAGCCAAAATTCAGTTTATTGTCATAGCCACGAAAAAACATAATTTTCAATAAAAGAGGAAATCATGAGTTTTGTCGGTTATTTGGGATAACAGAATATTTAATGGACTTTATTTCTGGCAGACATAAAAAAAGACCACTTATTATTTGAGTAGGAAAAAGATATTTTGTTGTTGTTGTTGTTGTTGTTCTGCATAAAATCAATTATTTTATTGCTTTACTTTTTGAAATCTATAATTTTGGAATTTAAAATCATCATTTTTATAAAAAGCACAATTACACAAATGCCAACATTTTACAAAAATATTTTTTTTTCTCGAAAACTTTTGTTTTAAGATTTAAAATCGCTACTTTCTTACGATAAAAGTAATTAGATACAGAATAAAACTTTTACTCTTTTTTCATGTCTCTATATATAAACTGCTCTGTAAAGTGCCTTCATTTTTCCCTGTGGCTTTTGTCACCTTCATTTGCGTAGAGTGATACGTTTTGCCCTTCCTGATTTGTTTTTTCGTTCAACTTGTACTGTAATTGAACTTCCTTTCATTAAAATTTTAAATTCTCAATTTTTGTTTTTACATTTATGCAGTAGTTTTCATAACTACAGTTATGCTCTCTCTTTCATGTCATAATTCAATCTCTCTTTTATTGAATCTTTAATTTAAAGAAAATAAGAACAAAAAATGTTCTTAAAACACCATCAAAAATTTTTAAATGCGCTAGGCCTTTCGAAAGATCTGAGTCATTCATCATCAGGCGCAAAGAAGACGTCCTTCTACTATTAAAGCAGCAGGAAAACTGTAGTTTTTTATTATTTTTGAATTTTTTTTTAAATTATCGTCTTTTTTCTTAATTCTTTCATATTTCTAATTTTTCTTAATTTTTTTAAACTTTTTAACTGCATTTTAACCTTTCCCCAATGATACAATAGCAAGATGTTCTATGTTTATACTGGGTGTGAAGTTGATTGCACATAAGAAACCCATCAAAGATGATTTCCTGTTCAGTAGGGTAAAGTGTCCATATTTCGTCCCCCTTAACTTATCTGCTTCTGCGAAAGTGGCGTCACTTATGACGCAGGGCACAGAGAAGGAGAGGTAAAAGGGGTCAGTTTTGAAAGTTTCGTTCGCCAAGACGCATACATAAATTAAAGACGGCGAATTTCCTATTTTTAGAAGGCCTGAGTTCTTATTACGTCGTTTGTACAACATTATTTACGGAACTGTAAGTATTTATTTCTTATTCATTGATATATTTTACGTTGGTAAGATGCTGACAGTAGCATGCAGTGAGTTTTAGGGCGCTCAGTTCATCTTACGGGAGCTAAAGCTCCGTTTTACTGGGAAGCAGCGTGGTCCCAATATCGCCCCCCTTGCAGATCTTATTTTTGTCCCGGGGACGAAATTAGAAATGCTTTTCCATGACATTTTTTTCAATATTTTCCTCATGTTTGGGTTGCTAATGTTTCTTTATGTTATTCTTCCACTGATAATTAGTACATTTATTTGTGCCTTACTTAAATGTAAATTAAATTACTTACTCATTTAGAAATAAATTTTGATTTAGTTATAAGTTAAGCCTCGACGTGTTGGATATTTTGGGGGGACGAAATTAGTACCATTTTTTTTCTTTTGCATTTTTTAGATATTTTTGAAAAAACAATTTTTCGCATTGTTAAAAATTTTTTGTACGACATTTGCCTATGTTTCCATATGCGTGGGTAGTTAGTCTATGTAAAATCCAAAATTATTAGATGTCAAACGAGTTTGTGTTTCTCTATCCGTACAATTCAGAGAGCTACTATTAAACTAGTGTCAGCAACATATCAATTGGACTTGCGTAAGATTGAGGCAATGTTATGTTCACAGATGAGTCAAGATTTGAAATGCAGCAAGATGAAATTTGTGTAAAGATCTGAAGAGAAGTAAGCAAACGCAATCGGTCCCAGATTATCACCTAACATGACGCATTCCGCAGCGGAACCATCATAATGCGGGAAGGGATCTCGTTAGGTTATCGCATCGACTTGCACATTTTTAGACGGAGTTCTATGAAGGCTGCCCAGCGTCAGGATGAAGTCCTAGACCTCACTGCGAGATTTTACGCTTCAGCAGTTGGTCCTGCTTTCATTTTAAAGGATAAAAATGAGCCTCCCTATAGAGCTGTCCTCGTCTATAAGGATAACGAGAGGATTGCGCGTATGCAATGGCCGGCCTACTCGCCCGACCTTAATCCCATTGAAAATCTTTGAAATGCTCTCGGCATTCCTGTGTGCACGCCCCCCCCCCCCTCCCCGCGCCACTCTCATAAAGTTGCAAATTGCTCAACTGGAGGAATGAAGATTGCTTGACTCTACGTTCGTTGGTCACCTCATGAAAAGCATGGTCACAGGCTGTGAATTTTATATGCAGATTGAAGTGTTCTCACATGCCCAATTAATGGTTTTGTTCGTTTGTTTTAGTTTTAAACATGTTTTTGTGACTCTATTATGACTTCAGCTTATAACGTATGAAAATGCAATATAATTTTAACCTTTGTATGTATTTTTTTGTTTTGCTTCATTCATAGACATATTATCTACTTTAATGATGCATTTTCGGTGAATTCAAACAGTACTTGCCAATTTTTCTGCCTTTTACTTTTCATGCTTAACTTTTGGCAGTGAGTGTATTTTTTTATTTCTACAAAGGTAACTAATTATCACTTCCTCTTAATTTCTATATAAGGAATTGCAAATTGTTCCTGCCGAACATCTGAAGTGATTTGCTGCTTTTTGAAGTAATTTGCTGCTATTGTTGCTGAATTATAAATAATTATTGAGGTAAAATTTTGTTCAGCCGAAGGTATCAGAAATTTCAAAATATTCATTGATCTCATTTTTTTTTTTTTTTTTTTTTTTTAATCTGAAAGAAAAATTCATTTTTAAAACTTTATGCTTTAAATATTTTGATTTACCATTGTCTGAATGTTATTTTTATATTTGAATACATAATCTACATAATCACAAACACCAAGAGCATTTTTGTTTTTAAATTAATGTTTATATATATATATTTATATATAAGATATAAAAAGAAAAATCTCCAAAACCTCAATGATCCAGCCCTTAAAAGATGAATATCCAATTTTGTATATCCTATATTGAATATTTCTAAAGTAAATTAATATTCGATTTTTATAGATTATCGTAAAATTACAAAGATCAGTTAAAAACAATCTTGCTGTAAAAAATGTACAGCTATATAAAATATCCAAAATCTATTACTGCCATTCTAGCTATAGCAAAGGATCTGAAATAAATACTTTTGGTTTATTTATTAATACTTGAAAGAAGTTATTGATCTCTAATATACCGATGTCCACTACCCCACAAAAAAGGAAATCATTTTTAAGGTACTACACTATTTTTTAAAAAGCCTTACAAATCGATTAAGTAAAAGGGGTGAAAATTTGAAAATAGTGATATAGATTTATGGATCCATACTTTGAAAACTATTTTATCCCAAGTGTACTTGTTTTATTCATGTGAATGCATGATTTATGTTATTGTATCTGTAATAATCTTATAGTATACATTTTTGTTTTTGTTTCTGCAATTTATATGTATGTTACTTTTGTAATGATGTATTTTATGTCAAAAATATACAAAAATACGCAAGTATACAAAAATGTATTTCTATCGAAACAAATGTAACTAAAAACTTTTACGAATCATACAGTAAGCATTATTTGAATTAAACAAAAATCCAATTTGCAGAAAAAAAAATCTATTTCCTACATTGTTTAAGCTCAAGAAGGCACAGATATTAAGATATTTCATTCAATTAGTCCTACGTTTAATGTTACATTTTCGTAACAAATAAGTTAAACTATTTGAACATTAAATAATAAAAATAAAATTCATACACTATCATACGTTAATCATTTAACTACTGCATTATAAAGATTTTCTCATGTAACTTTTTTTTCACTTACTACGATTAAAATTAAAGGATATACATAAAAAATACTCACCGGTGAAAAATTGGATGTAATTAATTAAATAGATGTAATTAATTAAAGTGGCACTTTAAAGTAACGTCAGTACACAATGCCTAAAATATTCTCGTAACTGAAAACCCACATGCTATTTTAAATAAAATTTAAACTCTGAAAAATGTTAAATAACGAGAGGACACTCGCAAGCTAATGATAAAAAATTATTAAATTGAACATAGTTTTATTCTACACTTGAAAAATGAATAAAAATTCAAATTTGATAGAATTAACAAAAAATTATTATTATTATTATTATTATTATTTTATCTTGTTAGCAGTCCTTCAGTTAAGCAGGCCTATATTCCCGGCTCGCATGTTGATAAAAACGATGGATAACTACACAGACGAAAAGAAAACTAAAAGTTTTTTCCCAACATCCAGTGTACTGACGGTACTTATAAGTACCACGGAGTAATTCAACTGCTAAATCAAATACATACACCGTTCACCTAAAATAGCTAGTCAGATCCTATTCTAAGTTCATAATGAACACATTAAATAAATTCAACACTTATCTTATATCCTTTACTGTATTTGCAGCAATACAAAGACGAGTGTGGCAATCTGTACAAAATGTCGGCAAAAAACACATCGAAAAGTTACCCTCCTTCCTCACTAAAATAACATGCTTAGAACTATTGCTGCCATGTATCCTGAAAAAGTGGAGTTAAAAGAGAGTTTTTGTAAAGTACCATTAGAATATTAGTAATATTTACTATGGGATGAAAGTTTAAAGTGAGTGGTACTTTTAAGTACCGTCAGTAGATAATGGATTAAAACCCCCAAAACTTAGATTTTGTTCAAATGAAATCGAAATAAATCTTATACGTTTTTAAAGATTTGTATTTTGCATGTATAGTATCATTTTATGTTCAATCATCAGAAACACAATACAAAATTTGCAATACAAATATTTACAACTTAAAACATGGAAAAAGGTTTAAGATTTACTTCGATTTCATATGAACGTAATCTAAACTTTTAGGGGATTTAAGGGGGTCCTGGGCACATTTTCAAATAATTTTTATTTATTGAGTTAAAATTCTGAATTTTTTTTATGGCGGTTAACCTTATCATTTTTAAACAAAATCACATGATAAAACTTGTCATAATTAAAAAAAAAATTATTAAAAATTTATTAAAAAAGTGGGGTAATTTAAAATCGTTATAACTCGCAATATTATTTATAGAATTTCAATTTTTTTTTTTCATTTAAATAAACAAAAATATATAAGTTTTAATTTTGATTCAGAAATTTTAAAAATATTAATTTAAAAAAAAAAAAAAATATTTAACGAAAAAAATTAAAAAAAAAAGTGGTGCAACATTTAAAAAAAAAATCATATTTTAAAAAGTAATTTTTTTTTTTCAAATCTGCTGAATTAAAATTAAAGTAATACAATTGAAAAAGGCATGTTCCATGTTTGAACTGTTTATCTTTAACAGTTCTCGAGTTATAAGATTTTATATACGAGAAATGGTGAAAAAACCTATCATGAAGAAAAATGCATTTTTGCAAGAAGTCGTTTCCATGACAGCCATTGCTTGAAAGCTAGATTTAGAAAACAAACCGAAACAAAAAATAAAATTAATATTATTTGTTCTAATTCAGATAGAAACATGATTTAAATGTCATTTTAAGCAGGAAAAAACAGAGAAATTTTTAATGAAATAAAATTATTTTGCAAATTTTGAAGATTTTTGTGTCCCTGACCCCCTTAAAGTATCACATTGTATGAATTTTATTTGTATGAATTTTATGTTGGATTGGTTTTATTTATTTGTTTCACAAATGTAACATTAAATATCGAACTAACTGAAAGAAATGTCTTAATATCTGTGTCTTTTTGGGTTAAAAAATATAGGAAATAAATTTTGCTTGCTTTCATTACTTTCGTCTGTTTGCTTTTCAATAATAGCTTCTTTCGAAGTTCTCAAAATTTTTAGAAACTTTAAATTAATAAATTTTAGCTATATAAGTAAGCACTGAGTCAGTTATTTTTAAATATTGAATTGATTCACTGCAAATTGGTTTCTTCAGTCAAATATTTCTTTTTTTGTTGCTATAAAATACAGTTAAATAAACATATTAAGCCTTTTTTATAATAAATTTTCTCAGTATTATGAGTTCAAAAAAGTAAATATCGTATAATTAAAAACAAAATAAATAATAATAAAAAAAAATTCTTTTTCACATTCCTGATACAAGCGAGCCTTTTAATTTCGTCCGCCCCATTATATGACAAAAACTTTCAGAAATAAGGTTCGATTTTGATGGATTTTATCTATTTTCTTCACTAACAGTTTCTGTCTGAATAGTTTCAGCTTACTCCATAGTTTAAATTAATTTGTTTTAGCAAAATAAATATACACGGAATAAGTTTTTCTTTTTAACATAGAGGATAATTCACGTCAAATTAGTTCCTTATGTCAAATATTTCTGGGTTTTTTTGTATAAGATTCAGTTATATAAATATTTCAATTTCAATTTAATAATAAATTGTCTGGATATAAAGAGTTTTATAGAAAATAAAATGCTTAAAACGTAAACTGGAAGACAAAGAAAATAAATAAACTAGAAACTGCTTTCTGTCACAATTCTCAGGACAACCGATTCTTTAAAATTTGATCTGCCCCCATTATATGACGAAAACTTTCAGAAATAAGATTCGATTTTGATGGATTTTATCTATTTTCTTCACTAACAGTTTCTGTGTGAATAGTCTCAGCTTACTCCATAGTTTAAATTAATTTGTTTTAGCAAAATAAATATACACGGAATAAGTTTTTCTTTTTAACATAGAGGATAATTCACGTCAAATTAGTTCCTTATGTCAAATATTTCTGGGGTTTTTGCATAAGATTCAGTTATATAAATATTTCAATTATAATTTCAATTTAATAATAAATTGTCTGGATATAAAGAGTTTTATAGAAAATAAAATGCTTAAAACGTAAACTGGAAGACAAAGAAAATAAATAAACTAAAAACTGCTTTCTGTCACAATTCTCAGGACAACCGATTCTTTAAAATTTGATCTGCCCCCATTATATGACGAAAACTTTCAGAAATAAGATTCGATTTTGATGGATTTTATCTATTTTCTTCACTAACAGTTTCTGTCTGAATAGTCTCAGCTTACTCCATAGTTTAAATTAATTTGTTTTAGCAAAATAAATATACCCGGAATAAGTTTTTCTTTTTAACATAGGGGATAATTCACGCCAAATTAGTTCCTTATGTCAAATATTTCTGGTTTTTTTGCATAAGATTCAGTTATATAAATATTTCAATTTCAATTTAATAATAAATTGTCTGGATATAAAGAGTTTTATAGAAAATAAAATGCTTAAAACGTAAACTGGAAGACAAAGAAAATAAATAAACTAAAACTGTTTCTGCCACAATTCTCAGGACAAAAGATTCTTTAAAATTTGATCTGCCCCCGTTATATGACGAAAACTTTCAGAAATAAGGTTCGATTTTGATGGATTTTATCTATTTTCTTCACTAGCAGTTTCTGTCTGAATAGTTTCAGCTTACTCCATAGTTTAAATTAATTTGTTTTAGCAAAATAAATATACACGGAATAAGTTTTTCATTTTAACATAGAGGATAATTCACGCCAAATTAGTTCCGTATGTCAAATATTTCGGGTTTTTTTGCATAAGATTCAGTTATATAAATATTTCAATTTCAGTGTAATAATAAATTGTCTGGATATACAGAGTTTTATAGAAAATAAAATGCTTAACACGTAAACTGGAAGACAAAGAAAATAAATAAACTAAAAACTGTTTTCTGTCACAATTCTCAGGACAACCGATTCTTTAAAATTTGATCTGCCCTTGTTATATGAGGAAAACTTTAAAAAATAAAGATTGATTTTGATGGATTGTCTGTTTTTGCTTCAATAACAGTTTCTGTCTGAAATAGTCTCAGCTGGCTCTGTAATTTAAATTAATTTATTTTAGCAAAACAAATATGCACTAAATTAGTTTATTTTTAAACACATAGGATGATAAATGTCAAATTAGTTCCTTATGTTAAATATATATATATATACATTTTTGGGGGGTAGTAATAAGATTTAATAAAATAAATATTTCAATCTTCAATCTTCTTTTAATAATAAATTTTCTGTATAAAATGAGTTTTATAGAAAGTAAATTGCTTAAAAACCACTAGCAGGAATGACCGAGATAAGCTCGGTCAAAATTAGCCTTGTGTTCAATTCGATATTTTATTCTCACTGTATCATTCTTGCTGTTTAGATACAATCGGCTTGATCCTGAGACATTGTGACCAAAATGACCCACTTACAGATTTTTTTTTTTTTTTTGGAACATGCCACCTAACCAATGATCTTCTCGAACCCGAAAACAATAGAATACAAAATTTAGTCAAAATCGTTAAAGTCGTTTTATAGATAAAATTAACTTGCCTCACGGTCACCCAAAAGGGGCCCACTGCTCTAAATTCATCGAACATGTGATCCATCCCAATGTTCTTCTCATGACCAGAAACTATATAACATAAACTTTAGTCAAAATCGTTTGAGTCTTTTTTCGATACAATTATCCTGACCTACAGTGACCCAAAAATGACCCACTAATCGAATTTTTTCGAACAAGCGACATGGCCCAACGACCTTCTCAATCTCAGAAACGATATAATACAAAATTTTGCCATAATATTTTGAGCCATTTTTTAGATACAATTATCTTGGCCCACAGTGACCCAAAAATGACCCACTAATAGAATTTTCTTGAACATGCGAATTTTCCCAATGGAATTTTCTCTCATGCCCAGAAACGGTATAATACAAAATTTTGTCAAAATCGTTTCAGTCGTTTTTATATACAATCAGCTGACCAAAAGTGACCCAAAAATGACCCACAAATTGAATTTTCTGAAAATGTCACTTAGCCCAATGGTCTTCTCATGCCCAGAAACGGTATAATACCAAAATTTTGTCAAAATCGTTTGATTCATTTTAGATAGTATTAGCTTGAACCGCAGTGACCCAAAATGGCCCACTAATCGATTTTTCCCGAACATGTCACTTAGCCCAATGTTCATCTCATGCCCAGAAGCAGTATATTACAAAATTTTGTCAAAATGTTTTGAGCCATTTTTTTACATTCAATTAGCTTGTCACCTGACCCATTGTGACCCAAAAATGACCCACTAATCAAATTTTCTTTAAAATACGACCAAGCCAATAGCATTCTCGCTCCCGAAAAAGATAGAAAATAAAATTCCTTCAAAATCGTTAGAGCCGTTTTCTAGATAAACTTAGCATGATCCACACTTACCCAAAAATGACCCACTAATCGAATTTTCTCTAATATGTGACTTAGCCCATTGCTCTTCTCCTAATCCAAAACAAAATTTAGTCAAAATCGTTAGAGCTGTTTTTAGATAAAATTAGTTTGACCCGAATTGACCCCAAAATGACCTATTAATCGAAATTTCTCGAACACGTGACATAGCCTATTACTTTTCTCATACCCAAACACGGTTGGATATAAAATTTAGTCAAAATCGACTGAGCCATATTTTAGATATACTTAGCTTGACACTGACCCATTATGACCCAAAAATGACCCACTCATCGAATTTTCTCGAATATGTGACTTGACCCAATGGCCTTCTCATGCTCAGAAACGATATAATACAAAATTTTGTCCTAATGTTTTGAGCGATTTTTTAGATACAATTAGCTTGACCCACAGTGACCCAAAAATGACCCACTAATTGAATTTTCTCGAACACGTGACTTAACCTAATGGTCTTCTCATGCCCAATTATATAATACAAAATTTTCTCAAAATATTTTGAGCCATTTTTTAGATTTCATTATCTTGACCCTCATCAATTGTGACCCAAAAGAATCCACTAATAAAATTTTCTTGAACATGTGACCTAGCCCAATGGTATTCTTGTGCCCAAAAACGATAGAATAAAAAATTTCGTCAAAATTATTTGAGCCGTTTTCTAGTAAACTTTCCTGAACCCACAGTGACCCAAAAATGACCCACTAATCGATTTTTCTCGAACATGCGAATTATCCCAATGGTCTTCTTATGTCTAGAAACGATATAATACAAAATTTTGTCAAAATCGTTTGATTCGTTTTTTAGATACAATTATCTTGACGCACAGTGACCCAAAAATGACGCACTAAAATTTTCTCGAACATGTGACTTTGCCCAATGGTCTTCTCATATTCAGAAACGGTACAATACAAAATTTTGACAAAGTGTTTTAAGCAGTTGTTTTTAGATACAATCAGCTTGACCCACAATTTTCTTGGAAATGTGACTTATCCCAATCGTCTTCTCATGCCCAGAAACGGTATAATACAAAATTTTGTCAAAATTGGGTAAGTCGTTCATTAGATAGAATTAGCTTGACTCACAGTGACCCAAAAAGGACCCACAAATCGAATTTTCTGAAAATGTGTCTTAGCCCAATAGTCTTCTCATGCCCAGATACTGTATAACACAAAATTTTGTCAAAATCGATTTATTCGTTTTTGATGCAATTAGCTTGACCCACAGTGACCCAAAATGACCCACTAATCGATTTTTCTCGAACATGTCACTTAGCCAATGGTCATTTCATGCCCAGAAGCGGTATATTACAAAATTTTGTCAAAATGTTTTGCGCCATTTTTACATTCAATTAGCTTGACACCTGATCCATTGTGATCCAAAAATGACCCACTAATCAAATTTTCTTGAAGATACGACCAATCTCAATAGTATTCTCCTGCCCGAAAACGATAGAAAATGAAATTTCCTCAAAATTGTTAGAGCCGTTTTCTAGATAAACTTAGCTTGATCCACAGTGACCCAAAAATGACCCACTAATCGAATTTTCTCTAACATGTGACTTAGCCCATTGGTCTTCTCGCAATCCAAAACAGTAGATTACAAAATTTAGTCAAAATAGTTAGAACTGTTTTTTAGATAAAATTAGTTTGACCCGAAGTGACCCAAAAATGACCCATTAATCGAAATTTCTCGAACATGTGACCTAGCCCAATACTTTTCTCGTGCCCAAAAACGGTTGGATATAAAATTTAGTCAAAATCGACGGAGCCGTTTTTTAGATATAATTAGCTTGACACTGATCCATTATGACCCAAAAATAACCCACTAATCAACTTTTCTCGAAAATGTGACTTGACCCAATGGCCTTCTCATACCCAGAAACGATATAATACAAAATTTTGCCTTAATGTTTTGAGCCTTTTTTTAGATTTAACTATCTTGACCCTGACCTTTTGTGACACAAATGGACCCACTAATAAAATTTTATTAAACATGCAAGCGAGCTAGCCCAATAGTATTCTAGTATCTAAAAACGATAAAATTTCGTCAAAATCGTTAGAGCCGTTTTCTAGATAAACATTCCTTGACCCAAAGTGACCCAAAAATGACCCACTAATCGAATTCTCTCGAACATGTGACTTAGCCCAATGGCCCTCTCATGCCCGGAAACGGTATATTACAAAATTTTGTCAAGATGTTTTGAGTTTTTTTAGATTCAATTAGCTTGACCCTGACCCATTGTGACCGAAAATGACCCACTAATCGAATATTCTTGAACATGCAAGCGAGCTAGCCCAATAGTATTCTAGTATCTAAAAACGATAAAATTTCGTCAAAATCGTTAGAGCCGTTTTCTAGATAATCTTTGCATGTCCCACAGTGACAGCAAAATAACCCAATAATCGAATTTTTCTAACATGTGACTTTGTCCATTGGTCTTCTCGTAATCCTAAACAGTAGATTCCAAAATTTAGTCAAAATCGTTAGAGCCGTTTTTTGAATAATATTAGCTTGAACCGAAGTCACCTCAAAATGACACACTAATCAAATTTCTCGAACATGTGACTTAGCCCAATAGTTTTCTCGTGTCCCAAAATGGTTAAATATAAAATTTAGTCAAAATTGTTTGAGTCGTTTTTTAGATATAATTAGCTTGATCTTGACCGATTATGACCCAAAATGACCCAATAATAAAATTTTCTCGAACACATAATCTAGCCCATTGGTTTTGTCGTGCCCGAAATTGGTAAAATGCAAAATTTAGTCAAAATCGTTAGAGCCGTTTTTAACATAATGTTTACATACAAACACACATACATACATACACACACAATTTTTGCTCGCATTATGGTATAAGATAAACTGCAAGACAAAGAAAAGAAACAAAAAAAAAACTCTTTGGTTTTTCTATTGTTCTGAAAACAGATTCTTTAAAATGAGAGCCTCCCTATTATATTATATGATGAAAACTTTAAAGCATAAGGATCGATTTTAATGGATTGTCTGCTTTTGCTTAAATAACAGTTTCAGTCCTGATAGACTATGCTTACTGCATAGTTCAAAATAATTTATTAAATTTATTACACATCTTATCAATATTATCTACAACTTTCATATTCAAAAGTTTTTGATAGGATCAACTCTTACAGCAAAAATAAATTAAACAAAAATAGTGGTTGACGAAAAATTTATCATATTAAGGGTGTACTCAAATTCAAACGGCTAAATTTCTGACTCATTTTTAAATTCACTTTCGCCCGCAAACGCATCCAATTGGCAGGTTCTCTTTTTCAGAAGCTATATAATGTGTTGTATTGGTCGATTTTTTGACAAAGGTAGAATGTATTTTTTAAAATGCTGTCAAATTGGACATTTTGAACCGATTTTCCCTAAACGATAGTGCTGGAAACTAAAAAAATCGTCGTACAGTGAAAATAATTGTAAATAGAGTTCTGATTAATTAATCGAAAAATAAAAACACAGGTATCTTATAAATATCTTTAAAAAAATCACTTTAGCAAGTTTCATGTTTTCACTTATAAAAAGTACTTCCGGGCTGTGCCGGCAGGAAGAAGTAGCTTTAGCATTACATATTTTTTAAAAGCAAGCTTATATTATTCAAACACACGAAGCTCAATTTAGTGGAAACCGATTATAGGAGATTCAATACTAATTTTTATCAATACTTTATCATTATGAATGAGAATTTCGCGAAATTAGTCAGCTTCATCCAAGCTGCTTTTATTTAAATAAACTTATATTTGGTTGTCAAATTCGGCGATATCTTGAAGTTCCTGCCATTTTAAGACAACATGGTGGATGAGGCTAACGAGTGAACTTGGTCGAGACCTTAGTAATTCCTGTGTACATGCTCACTCACATCGGAATCGGTTGATAGGAGTGCTGTCGCAGGCCAAAAATCAGATTTTTCAAAATGTCACCCACATTAGAAATTGAAACTGCTATATCTGAGCCATTCTTTAAGGTAAAGACAAAACAAAAAATTTTCCGGAATCCTTATATCATAGTCAATTTGTAATTTTTGTGCAGCTCACTTTAAATATAATTTTTTATTTAATTTAATGGCCTCCATTTTGAAACAAGAAGGCTGATGAAGCTGGCCAGCAAACTTGGCGAGACATTACGATATACTATACACATGCCTTCTTACATCGAAGTAGGTTAATAAATACGAGTGTTATCACATGACAAATATCAGATCATTTCAAAATGGCAGCCATGGTAGAAATTCAAAGTGATATAATTCAAGCGTTTTTTAAGATATATACGAAACAAAAACTGCACCGGAATCTTTGTATCAAGGTCAAACACATAAAAAAAATATTTTTCATTTTTCTATTTTTTGATAACTCATTTCAAATTTCAAATTTCAAATTTTTTTAAATGGCAGCCCTTTTGAAACAAGATAGCGAATTAAGCTGCCATTGGTATGTACAATGTACACACCAATTTACATCCAAATCGGTTCATAAATACGACTGTTATCGCGTGACAAAAATCCGGTCTATTCAAAATGTCAGCCACAATAGAAATTCAAAATGCTATAACTCAGCAATTTTTTTAGATATAGAAGAAACAAAAACTGTTCCGAAATCGTTGTATTAAGGTCAAACACATACAAAAAAAAAATCTTTTTCATTTTCCAATTTTTTTAGTACCTCATTTTAAATTTTAAATTTAAAAAAATTAAATAGCCACCATTTTGAAACAAGATGGCGGATAAAACTGGCGAACGAACGCGCTCGAGACATTGGTACATATTATGTATACAACAAGGTACATCCAAATCGGTTCATAAATACGCCTGTTATCGCGTGACAAAAATCAGGTCGTTTCAAAATGTCAGTCACGCTAGAAATTCAAAGTGCTATAACTCAGCCATTTTTTAAGATATAGGCGAAACAAAAACTGCTCCGGAATCTTTGTATCAAGGTCAAACACATAAGAAAAAGTATTTTTCAATTTTCAGTTTTTTGGTACCACATTTCAAATTTAATTTTTTTTTAAATTTAAATGGCCACCATTTTGAAACAAGATGGCGGATGAAGCTGGCCAATGAACTCTGTCAAGACGTTGGTACGTATTATGTATACACCAAGGTACATCCAAATCGGTTTCATAAATATGTCTGCTATCGTGTGACAAAAATCAGGTCGTTTCAAAATTTCAGCCACGCTAGAAATTCAAAGTGCTATAACGCAGCCATTTTTTAAGATATAGACGAAACAAAAACTTCTCCGGAATGTTTGTATCAAGGTCCAATACATGAGAAAAAAATATTTTTCAATTTTGAATTTTTTGGTACCACATTTCAAATTTTAATTTTTTTTTAAATTTAAATGGCCGCCATTTTGAAACAAGATGGTAGATGAAGCTGGCCAACGAACTCGGTCGAGGCATTCGTATGCACTATGTATTCACGGAGTTACATCCAAATCGGTTCATAAATACGAGAGTTACAGTGTGACAAAGATCAGATATATATATATATATATATATATATATATATATAGCTCTAATAAAAGTGAATGATTATGAAAATTATTATGAAAAGAGGGTGCAAAACAACAATAAAAATCCATGAAAATTTATAACGAAAAAACAACAAACAAACCACTCCCTGCTCTTCAGAAAGTGGGAGGAGTGAAAAAAGCAGGTATCAAAAACAGAAATTGGATCCTCACGGGTTTCGCAAGATATGGCCAACCCACATACTCCAAAAGTATAACAATAGATTTAAACTTTCAAAAACACAACATAACAAAGCTATTTTATAAAAAAAAAAAAAAAAAAAAAAAACAAATATAACCAACCAATTCAAATCCAAGAAAACCGATTTAGCTTATAAAACGTAAATAAAAATTAATAAAAATTTTTAAAATTTTTTTTTAATATGAATAATTCATTAAGCAATTAGAAGTATTGAACATGTGAGAAGGCCATATCCCCACCTTTACCCATGAAGACCTGAAAAAAACTTGCCACCTTTAAAACAATCACTACGCTCCACTTCTTTCCATCAGCAGGAGTTGCAAGCAAGGCCATAATCCAAGTTAGACCAGCGTCGTCAAGACTTGTCTTTCCATTATCCTCATAATCATTAATTTTCTTTCCAAGTCACCGCAGTTTCTACTTGAAGCACATCAACATGCAGACGTTCTTAAAGACTTTAGTCCACACCCTTCATATATTCAAGCAGCTACCCTGGCATCCATTACGGTGTTTGGCCGCTTAGCTGTTGCCACTTTATAAAACTCTTCTTAAGTTGATTTACATAATGTAAAATAAACTGGTATGGAAATAAATTATTATAAAAAAGATTAGCAGTAAATTTAAAAATCTGTGAACTCAAAAATTCTCTATTACTACAAATTCTATAAAATCTATTAATTTGTCCCACAATGATGTTATTAAAAACCTTCTTACTTAAATTTGAATACCAGTGTGGCATCGATTGAGTATTAAAATTTAAAAAATCCCGTTTATCAAAAAGCTTAATTAGTATATTGTTATCATTAATTAAAATGTCTAAATCCAAAAAATTAACATGTAAATTATCAACAGAAGCCTTATTTAATTTTAAACATGGAGGATAGATATCGTTAATCGATACCAAAAGTTTGTCATCAAATATTATTAAATCATCGATATAGCTTAAAACTGAATAACTCTTATTACTGTTTAAAACATAATTAAATTCATAATAAAAAAGAAACAGATTTGCAGCAGAACTCGAAAAATTAGTTCCCATACCGATACCACATACCTGGTAGAAAAATGAGCTATTGAAAGTAATGAAATTATTAAGAAAACAGAAATTTCATAAACTCAAGAAAAAATCTCTTTTAATTCCAAGCTCCTCCTCAATATAGAACATATCAAACATATTTTTTAGTGTATCATAAAGTAAATCTATAGGTATATTAGAAAAAAGGTTTTCAAAATCATAGGTATACAAATTTGTGGGCGTTATGGGCGTTTTTTTAATTTTATTTAAAACCTCATTACTATTGTCTATACACCAAAAATAGCTAGTATTTCTATATTTAAACTTCAAAAAACCATAGATGCGCTTCAAAAACTCCTGTAACTTAACATTTAAACTTTTACCTATACCTCTTGAATTACAACATATAAATCTGAATTTAATAGGTGTCTTGTGAAATTTTGGGGTCATAAACAGAAATGGAAAAGTATGATGATTATTAATAGCAAAATTATATGAATACATTTTTCTAGCCTTCTTGGTGTATGCATTAAATTTGTTTACAACAACGTTGTGACTTAATTTACAATGTAAAAAAGCTTTCAAATAATTGCATAATTTGAAGCCGCTTTGTCCACAGGTACTATTACAAAATTGTTATGTAAAAATTGAATATAATTTAAATCTTCTTTATTGAGACTATGATAAACATAATCCTTACTGTTCAAATAATTATTAACAAAAAACTCAAATTCCTTTAATATATGCCACTCCCATTCATAAAAAGCTTCAAAGGGGGTGTTAAATCTGTAACATAATTGCATAATGAATTTTTTCAAATCCCTTTCAAAAATCTGAATAGCCGTTTTCTTGCTAATTGTTTTATTTAATCTAAACTTAGTACCTAATCCCATCATAAAATGTAAATTTTTGTTCTGTATAATATCTAAATTTCCAGTAATAACATGTTTATGGAAATCATCAATAAAATCTAAGAAATCTGTGTCACATTTACATGTTTCAGGAATTTCATCAGAAAAAGCAAGAGATCTATAATTGAACAATTTTTTACAAAGAGGAATGTTGTATTTATAAGTAAAAGCTATATCAATATCTCTAAGAGGGAAAAAAGTGTCATAATATCTAAAAAAATCTTTAATTTTAAAATTGTCGAAAGACTTCTGTTGAAAATTCAAAGTAAAGAAAACCCTGTCAGTTTTGGAATCCAAAAAATTCTTTAATCTAAAATTAATAAAGTCAAAAAGCAGGTCCCTAAAATGCAAATTAGAAAATTTATAAATTTTACTTGCTTTCCTTATTTTGTTTAAAATTTTAAGCTTAAGTGTGAATACCGCTTTTTTTATATTTTTAATACTGAAATTTACTACAAAATCTTTTTCAACATTACAGATCCAATCCTCTGGCACTAAACAATTTAATTTATTGGATAACATATGTGATCCCCTGGTATCTCTTTTAATTTTCAATTTACTAAACAAATTTAAAAAACTATAAACATTATCAATACTTTTTATATTGTAAGAATTTAAAACTGTATTTAAACCATAAGGATATAAAGTCCTGTGTTTCAAAATGAAATCATTTTCTATTTTCAAACGCTCATTCTGATTCTCAACATGTGCCAAAATTTCAATCAAAATGTTATCAAAAGTATGTATCTTAAAATGCATAATTTCAAAAGATGGATAAGGTAAATCATCATTGTAAACATTTGATCTGTGATTGTTAATTCTAATATTAAGAGAACCAGAAGTCTCACCAACATAAGCCTGCAAACAAGTCATACATGTAATCTTATAAACAACATTATTAAACTTGCAAAATGTACAATAACCTGATGGTATATCAACAGCCTCGGCACGACTCACCAATCATGTTTTACAACGTTTATCTTTTCATTTAATATATTTCATAATTTCAATGAGGAATTTATACAAAATTCCAAAAAAAATTTTTTATATTATAACTTTTTGTAGGCACTTACACCTAACTGCATAACAAACTACACCCAATTCAACATATGACATATGAAATGACCAGTTGAATACACAGCAAAAGAAGCGCAAAGCAGCTTATCAAATTGCCAAAGTATATAATGCTTTCAAAAATTTTTTTTAAAAACAAATAACCCAATGCATCAGGCGCAACGCAGCTTCTTATATGCACTAAGTGAATATAGCTCTAATAAAAGTGAATGATTATGAAAATTATTATGAAAAGAGGGTGCAAAACAACAATAAAAATCCATGAAAATTTATAACGAAAAAACAACAAACAAACCACTCCCTGCTCTTCAGAAAGTGGGAGGAGTGAAAAAAGCAGGTATCAAAAACAGAAATTGGATCCTCACGGGTTTCGCAAGATATGGCCAACCCACATACTCCAAAAGTATAACAATAGATTTAAACTTTCAAAAACACAACATAACAAAGCTATTTTATAAAAAAAAAAAAAAAAAAAAAAAAAAAAATTATCGAATCAAAACTGCTTTAAAAACAAATATAACCAACCAATTCAAATCCAAGAAAACCGATTTAGCTTATAAAACGTAAATAAAAATTAATAAAATTTTTAAATTTTTTTTTTTAATATGACTAATTCATTAAGCAATTAGAAGTATTGAACATGTGAGAAGGCCATATCCCCACCTTTACCCATGAAGACTTGAAAAAAACTTGCTACCTTTAAAACAATCACTACGCTCCACTTCTTTCCATCAGCAGGAGTTGCAAGCAAGGCCATAATCCAAGTTAGACCAGCGTCGTGAAGACTTGTCTTTCCATTATCCTCATAATCATTAATTTTCTTTCCAAGTCACCGCAGTTTCTACTTGAAGCACATCAACATGCAGACGTTCTTAAAGACTTTAGTCCACACCCTTCATATATTCAAGCAGCTACCCTGGCATCCATTACGGTGTTTGGCCGCTTAGCTGTTGCCACTTTATAAGACTCTTCTAAGTTGATTTACATAATGAAAAATAAACTGGTATGGAAATAAATTATTATAAAAAATATTAGCAGTAAATTTAAAAATCTGTGAACTCAAAAATTCTCTATTACTACAAATTCTATAAAATCTATTAATTTGTCCCACAGTGATGTTATTAAAAACCTTCTTACTTAAATTTGAATACCAGTGTGGCATCGATTGAGTATTAAAATTAAAAAAATCCCGTTTATCAAAAAGCTTAATTAGTATATTGTTATCATTAATTAAAATGTCTAAATCCAAAAAAATAACATGTAAATTATCAACAGAAGCCTTATTTAATTTTAAACATGGAGGATAGATATCGTTAATCGATACCAAAAGTTTGTCATCAAATATTATTAAATCATCGATATACCTTAAAACTGAATAACTCTTATTACTGTTTAAAACATAAGTAATTCATAATAAAAAAGAAACAGATTTGCAGCAGAACTCGAAAAATTAGTTCCCATACCGATACCACATACCTGGTAGAAAAATGAGCTATTGAAAGTAATGAAATTATTAAGAAAACAGAAATTACATAAACTCAAGAAAAAATCTCTTTTAATTCCAAGCTCCTCCTCAATACAGAACATATCAAAAATATTTTTTAGTGTATCATAAAGTAAATCTTTAGGTATATTAGAAAAAAGGTTTTCAAAATCATAGGTATACAAATTTGTGGGCGTTATGGGCGTATTTTTAATTTTATTTAAAACCTCATTACTATTGTCTATACACCAAAAATAGCTAGTATTTCTATATTTAAACTTCAAAAAACCATAGATGCGTTTCAAAAACTCCTGTAACTTAACATTTAAACTTTTACCTATACCTCTTGAATTACAACATATAAATCTGAATTTAATAGGTGTCTTGTGAAATTTTGGGGTCATAAACAGAAATGGAAAAGTATGATGATTATTAATAGCAAAATTATATGAATACATTTTTCTAGCCTTCTTGGTGTATGCATTAAATTTGTTTACAACAACCTTGTGACTTAATTTACACTTTTGTAATTTACTTTTGTAACACTTAATGTAACTTTTGGCACATGTTGAGAATCAGAATGAGCGTTTGAAAATAGAAAATGATTTCATTTTGAAACACAGGACTTTATATCCGTATGGTTTAAATACAGTTTTAAATTCTTACAATATAAAAAGTATTGATAATGTTTATAGTTTTTTAAATTTGTTTAGTAAATTGAAAATTAAAAGAGATACCAGGGGATCACATATGTTATCCAATAAATTAAATTGTTTAGTGCCAGAGGATTGGATCTGTAATGTTGAAAAAGATTTTGTAGTAAATTTCAGTATTAAAAATGTAAAAAAAGCGGTATTCACACTTAAGCTTAAAATTTTAAACAAAATAAGGAAAGCTAGTAAAATTTATAAATTTTCTAATTTGCATTTTAGGGACCTGCTTTTTGACTTTATTAATTTTAGATTAAAGAATTTTTTGGATTCCAAAACTGACAGGGTTTTCTTTACTTTGAATTTTCAACAGAAGTCTTTCGACAATTTTAAAATTAAAGATTTTTTTAGATATTATGACACTTTTTTCCCTCTTAGAGATATTGATATAGCTGTTGCTTATAAATACAACATTCCTCTTTGTAAAAAATTGTTCAATTATAGATCTCTTGCTTTTTCTGATGAAATTCCTGAAACATGTAAATGTGACACAGATTTCTTAGATTTTATTGATGATTTCCATAAACATGTTATTACTGGAAATTTAGATATTATACAGAACAAAAATTTACATTTTATGATGGGATTAGGTACTAAGTTTAGATTAAATAAAACAATTAGCAAGAAAACGGCTATTCAGATTTTTGAAAGGGATTTGAAAAAATTCATTATGCAATTATGTTACAGATTTAACACCCCCTTTGAAGCTTTTTATGAATGGGAGTGGCATATATTAAAGGAATTTGAGTTTTTTGTTAATAATTATTTGAACAGTAAGGATTATGTTTATCATAGTCTCAATAAAGAAGATTTAAATTATATTCAATTTTTACATAACAATTTTGTAATAGTACCTGTGGACAAAGCGGCTTCAAATTATGCAATTATTTGAAAGCTTTTTTACATTGTAAATTAAGTCACAAGGTTGTTGTAAACAAATTTAATGCATACACCAAGAAGGCTAGAAAAATGTATTCATATAATTTTGCTATTAATAATCATCATACTTTTCCATTTCTGTTTATGACCCCAAAATTTCACAAGACACCTATTAAATTCAGATTTATATGTTGTAATTCAAGAGGTATAGGTAAAAGTTTAAATGTTAAGTTACAGGAGTTTTTGAAGCGCATCTATGGTTTTTTGAAGTTTAAATATAGAAATACTAGCTATTTTTGGTGTATAGACAATAGTAATGAGGTTTTAAATAAAATTAAAAAAACGCCCATAACGCCCACAAATTTGTATACCTATGATTTTGAAAACCTTTTTTCTAATATACCTATAGATTTACTTTATGATACACTAAAAAATATGTTTGATATGTTCTGTATTGAGGAGGAGCTTGGAATTAAAAGAGATTTTTTCTTGAGTTTATGTAATTTCTGTTTTCTTAATAATTTCATTACTTTCAATAGCTCATTTTTCTACCAGGTATGTGGTATGGGTATGGGAACTAATTTTTCGAGTTCTGCTGCAAATCTGTTTCTTTTTTATTATGAATTTAATTATGTTTTAAACAGTAATAAGAGTTATTCAGTTTTAAGCTATATCGATGATTTGATAATATTTGATGACAAACTTTTGGTATCGATTAACGATATCTATCCTCCATGTTTAAAATTAAATAAGGCTTCTGTTGATAATTTACATGTTAATTTTTTGGATTTAGACATTTTAATTAATGATAACAATATACTAATTAAGCTTTTTGATAAACGGGATTTTTTTAATGTTAATACTCAATCGATGCCACACTGGTATTCAAATTTAAGTAAGAAGGTTTTTAATAACATCATTGTGGGACAAATTAATAGATTTTATAGAATTTGTAGTAATAGAGAATTTTTGAGTTCACAGATTTTTAAATTTACTGCTAATCTTTTTTATAATAATTTATTTCCATACCAGTTTATTTTTCATTATGTAAATCAACTTAAGAAGAGTTTTATAAAGTGGCAACAGCTAAACGGCCAAACACCGTAATGGATGCCAGGGTAGCTGCTTGAATATATGAAGGGTGTGGACTAAAGTCTTTAAGAACGTCTGCATGTTGATGTGCTTCAAGTAGAAACTGCGGTGACTTGGAAAGAAAATTAATTATTATGAGGATAATGGAAAGACAAGTCTTCACGACGCTGGTCTAACTTGGATTATGGCCTTGCTTGCAACTCCTGCTGATGGAAAGAAGTGGAGCGTAGTGATTGTTTTAAAGGTAGCAAGTTTTTTTCAGGTCTTCATGGGTAAAGGTGGGGATATGGCCTTCTCACATGTTCAATACTTCTAATTGCTTAATGAATTAGTCATATTAAAAAAAAAATTTAAAAATTTTTATTAATTTTTATTTACGTTTTATAAGCTAAATCGGTTTTCTTGGATTTGAATTGGTTGGTTATATTTGTTTTTAAAGCAGTTTTGATTCGATAATTTTTTTTTTTTTTTTTTTTTTTTTTTTTTAATAAAATAGCTTTGTTATGTTGTGTTTTTGAAAGTTTAAATCTATTGTTATACTTTTGGAGTATGTGGGTTGGCCATATCTTGCGAAACCCGTGAGGATCCAATTTCTGTTTTTGATACCTGCTTTTTTCACTCCTCCCACTTTCTGAAGAGCAGGGAGTGGTTTGTTTGTTGTTTTTTCGTTATAAATTTTCATGGATTTTTATTGTTGTTTTGCACCCTCTTTTCATAATAATTTTCATAATCATTCACTTTTATTAGAGCTATATTCACTTAGTGCATATAAGAAGCTGCGTTGCGCCTGATGCACTGGGTTATTTGTTTTAAAAAATTTTTTTTGAAAGCATTATATATATATATATATATATATATATATATATATATGTGTGTGGATATATATATATATATATATATATATATATATATATATGGATATATATATATATATATTTATATCAACTTTTGAACGGAGGGTGGTTTCGGGTCTGGGGGTCATGATCGATGAAAATATACCAACATTTTTTTAAATCGCTTTTCTCCGAACGGCTGCAATAGGTAGCTTTTTGTAATGAAAGCTACCTAAAATGAGCCTGAAAATGTGTCAGAAAATTTCGATTTGTTTGTTGAGCGGTGAAAAATATTTTTTGAATACCGCTTTAATATGATTGTGTTAAAACGAGCTCTTACAGAAAAATGAAATTAAAAATTCGTCAAAAGTGGCCAGATAAAATTGTTAAACTAGGTTTATCTCTAATCTTGATTTACTTTTTGTTGGTGAAATTAGTACTTAACTTCGAAATATACCTCTGCCTGTAGGCCGAGTCGTCAGGGATTTTTAAAAGTATTGAGATTGATTCACGGCAAATTAGTTCCTTGAATTAAACTTTTCTTGATTTTTTGTCAGAAAAATCAATTGAATAAACATGTTAATCTATATTTAATAATAACTTGTCTCGATATATAAATTTCATAAAAAAGTAAATTCCTAAAAAATAATAATATGAAATACCACAAATATAAATATATCAAAAAAGTAAAAGTATGGTTTATCCATTTTCCAGAAAATCGAATCTTTAGTTTTTTTTTTTTTTTTTTTACTTATTAAAAGTTGGAATATTTAAAGCATAAAATCTGTTTCGATGAATAATTCGTTTTTGCTTCAACAGAATTTTTGTGTGGATAATTTAAGTTAATAATTTAAATTATTTTATTTTAGCAAATTAAACATGCACTGGGTTAGATTTTTACAAAAAATAAAAGACGATTCCCGGTATATAAATTCCTGTTAAATATTTCTTAAGGTTTTTTTCATAAAATTCCGTTAAAAAATATATTAATCTTTTTTTAATAATAAACATTCTCAACATAAAGTGATAAAAAAAAAGAAGAGAGAATTGCTTAAAATGAAAAACTAATAAAATAAAGATATTAATTTACTATTGGTATTACCATTCCCTTGACAAACGAGTCTTTTAATTTCATCCTCCATATTTTATCTTGAAAACTTTGAGAAATAAGATTAGATTTTGATGGATTTTATTTATTGTTTAACTAACAGTTTCTGTCCGGAAAAGTCTCAACTTACTCAATAGTTTAAATTAATTTATTTTAGCAAAGTAAATATGCACTGAATTAGTTTCTTTTTAAAAATACAGGATTATTCACGTCAAATTAGATCCTTACGTTTATTTTATTATTTTTTTTTTTTATTTGTCATAAGATTCTGTTAAATAAATATTTCAATCTACTTTCAATAATAAAATGTCTGGATGGGTATAAAGAGTTTAAAGAAGTAAATTGCTTAAAAACCATAAACTGAAAGACAGAAAAAAAATCAAAAACTATTTGATATCTCTATTCTTCTGAAAACCGATTATTTAAAATTTCATCCGCCCCTTTATATGTTCAGAACTTTCAAAAATAAGGTTAGATTTTGATGCATTTTATGTATTTGCTTCACGAGCAGTTTCTGCCGGAATAGTCTCAGCTTACTCTATAGTTTAAAGTAATTTGTTTTAACAAAATAATATTCACTGAATTAGTTTCTTTTTAAACGTAAAGAATGACTCGCCTGAAATGAAATCCTTTTGTTAAATATTTCTGGGTTTTGTTTGTCAAAAACTTAAGTTAACCCTTTTAGAGGCAAGGTACTTCTATTCGTAAAATACTGAAATGAGTGAATGGCACAGTAATTTAGAAACAAATTTGTTTCAAAATAAGCAACAACTTTTTTTTTACGTACTTTATAAAAGGAAATTTTTCATTCAAATATTCTGGTGCCAATGTGGCATTCAGGGATTAAAATTAGGTGGTTTAAAAATGAACCACCGCCCTTGAATGGGTTAAATAAATATTTCGATCTCCTTTTAATAATAAATTTTCTGCATATAAAGAGTTTTATAGAAAGTAAGTTGCTTAAAAACCATAACATGTAAGACAACGAAAAAATATAAATCAAAAACATTTTGGTTTCTTTATTCTCCTGAAAACCGATTCTTTAGAAATTTATCCGCCCTGTTATATGGTGGAAACTTTAAAGCATACTCATCGATTTTGATGCGTTGTCTGTTTTTGCTTCAATAATAGTTTCTGTCCTTTCACATTAACCTTTCTGCACATTTGAATTTTTTTTTTCAAATAAATATGCACTGAATTAGTTTTTTAAAAGTATTGATGTTGTTTCATGGCAAAATAGTTCCTTAAATTAAATATATCTGGATAGTTTTTTCATGAAATTTAGTTAAACATATTAATCTATATTTAATAATAACCTGTCTCGATATAAATAACTTCATAAAAAGTGAATTGCTTAAAATTCATAAAATTTCGTACCATGAAATTAAATAAATAAAAAATTAATTGGTATATACACTGTCCTGAACACCGAATCTTTAAATTTGATCCACCCCATTAAATGATGAGATCTCTAAAGCGTAAGGATCAATTTCGATGAATAATCCATTATTGCTTCAACAACAAATTTCTTTTTGGATAAGCTAAGCTTAGCGTCTAATTTCAATTAATTTATTTAAGTAAAATAAATATGTCTGATTTAGTTTTTTAAAAGCATTTAGTCAGATTCACGGCAAATTAGATCCTTAAGTTAAATATTTGTGTTTTTTACCCTAAACTTGAGTTAACTCAATTTATTAATATTCTTTTAATAATAAATTTTCTAGATATAAAGAATTTTATAAAAAGCAAATTGCTTGGAAGCCGTAAACTTAAGAACAAGGAAAATATATAACTCAAAAATCGCTTTGTTTCTCCATTCTCCTGAAAATCACTTCTTTAAAATTTCATCCACCCTATTATATAATGGAAACTTTAAAGCATAATGATCGATTTTGCTGGATTGTCTGTTTTTGGTTTACTAACAGTTTCCGACTTGGTAGACTAAGTGTACTGCAGACTTTAAAATTATTTTTTTTGTTAAAATGAATATGTACTGGATTAGTTATTTAAAAGTATTGAGTTTGATTCACGACAAATTAGTTACTTAAATTAAATATTTCTGGATTTTTTTTCCATAAAATTCAATTAATTTAACATGCTAATCAATATTTAATAATATTTAATTCCAATAAAAATGATTTCCTAAAAAGTAAATTGTTTTAAAATAATAAAATGAATTAGCACGAAAAAAAAAAAAAAAAAAAAAAGCTTGGTTTCTCTATTTTCCTGAAAACCAAATCTTTTAAATTTCATCCACCCCATTAAATGGTGAATTTTTAAAAGCATAAAGATCAATAACGACTAATGGTCTGTTTTTCCTTCAAAAACAATTTTTGTGTGGATAAACTAAGCTTAGTGCATAATTTAAATTAATTGATTTTAGTAAAATAAATATGAACTGAGATAATTTTTTTAACTTTAAATCTGATTTATGGAATATTTGTTCTTTAAGTTAAATACTTCTGGGTCTTTTTCATAAAATTCAGTTAAATAAATTTTATTAAACTCCTTTTAATAATATTTTTTTTAGATAAAAGAATTTTATAAAAAGTAAATTACTTAAAAAAACATAATTTGAAGTACGAAAAAAGTAAATAAATAATTAGAATGCTTGGTTTCTCCATTCTCCAGAAAAGCGAAGTTTTAAAATTTGATCCAAAAGAGTGAAAATATTATGCATAAGGATCGATTTTGATGGATTGCTTTTTTTTGCTTCAATAGTAATTTCTATCTGGATAGTCTAATATTGCTGCATACATTAAATTAATTTATTTCGGAAAAACAAATATGCACTGAAGTGATTTTTTTTTTTTTTTAACATTAAGGTTGATTCTTAGTAGAGTCGTGGAAAAAAAAAAAAAAAAAAGTAAACACCCCCAACTAACTCTTCAACAAATTATCGTAGACGATAGTTACTGGTACCGAACGATTGCATATAAAGTCTACTTTTAAATGATGTATATGAAATTTGCTTAGGGGGGAATCTACATATTAAAGCGAACCATAACATTGTTTTTTTTTTCAATAGCAGTACAGAATTCTGACAGCATAAACGAACTCTACACTCTTCAATTAGTCTAAAAACAAATTTTTATGTAATTCATACCATAAGTTTCCGAGAAATCAATCATTTTAAAACGAGCGTATTTTAAGGGCTGCATCCAAATTGAAGTTCGGTACTAGATTGTTAACGGCGAGAGCGACCTTCTTGATCAAGGCACCTTAAGCAGTCAATTAAGACTGTTAGGTTACAGGATAGCGTAAGAAATTTCAAAGATATCTAGTTACTCTTATCATAGACGGCCCCTTAAACCATCATTTTGCCGTTTTTGAAAACTACTACATAATTTGAAAACTACTTGGAAGAAAAATGTGAAATTTTGGATTGTCATAAAACAGAACTTAATAAATCTGAATCAATCAAAAAAAAATTGTAGGTTGCAAATCATAATTTTTTTGAATATCAATTTAATAATTCATAACTCATAGCAAAAAATTATAAAAATTGGAAATTCAAAGTATTTATGTTTGTGTATATTATTTTTATTGCAACACAAAAAACTAGAACATTAGGATCTTAAATTCAGAAGTTATATATAAAAATATGAAAATGTAATATAACATTAGAAGCACTAAATTTTGAATGTTTATAATTCAAAAACGTATCATTCAAGTGACTTGAAATTTCGTGTCTAGGCATACTTTGAATCAAAGATTTGAAATATCTCGTTAAAATTGGGTATTGCCATCGAAAAAAGTGATGTTTGGATTCGTTTTAATATGTAGATGGCCCCCTAAGAAAATTTTGTGTACCTCATTTAAAAGTAGACTTTATTTCCAATCGTTCGGTACCAGAAACTTTTGTCTACGATAATTTGTTGAGGAGTTAGTAGGGGTGTATACTTTTTTTTTCCACGACTGTACATTCACATTAGTTCCTGAAGTTAAATATTTCCCTTTTTCACATAAATTACAGTTAAATAAATAATATGTTGTCTCCTTTTACTAAAACATTTTCTCTGTATAAAGAGTTTTATAAAAAGTAAATTCCTTCAAAATCATAAATTGATGTACGAAGAAAATAAAAATTGAAATAAGCTTAGTTTCTCCATTCTGCTGAAAACCGAATCTTTAAAATGTGATCCGCCTTATAAAATGGTGAAAAAATTGGGAGATAAATATTTCCATTATATATATATATATATATATATACACTATATCTATTGCTATATATCTATCACTATGTATCTATTGTTTAGTGCCAATTTAGCATACGCATGTATTTGGATACAACCCCTCATCGTTTTGTTTCATTTTGGGAACAACGGATTTTGAGATAATTCTATAAACGATTATTATCAGATTTTTCAACTATGTTTTTGAGACTTTTACAAAAGTTCCTCTTAATTTAGCTAACAAATTGTGCACATTATATTTTGATTGCATTCGCGCATGCGCAGTGAAACATTTTTTAGTAAACCTGCTAATTTTTCATACAATTTTATTATTTTTTAATTCTGACTGCAGAGTATTGTATAAAATGTTCTTTGTCATATTTTCTAAAAATAACTTTTTTTTATATTAAGAACTTTGCAAATTATAAGCAAAAAACTTGGCGAAATTTCGGACTGCTTTTATAAAAACCTTAATTTCTCTACGAGTATACATGCTATCCTCATAAAAAGAAACACAGTATATTAAAATAAGCCACTTATTAATAATCTCTAGTTTAAACGCTTTTGCGCCATTAGTTTTTACAGGGTTATCCAAAAGATATTCGTTGTTTCTCCATTTTTTGTTGGTCCCGTATGTGGTTTCGGGAAGACATTTTCGCGACATATTATATCATATTATATGACCTATACTATACTGTTTACACATCTGCAGTTTCAGGTTAATTCCTAATGTATTTTTCTAGATATTTAACAAAACGTCAAAAATCGCAAGTGACCGGTCACCTTTGGCCATATAGTGTTTATACATATATATATATATATATATATATATACACATAAACTTCAGTTAAATAAATATGTAAATCTCCGTTTAATAATAAATTTTCTCTGTATAAAGAATTTTATAAAGAGTAAATTGCTTAAAAATTATAAATTGAAGTACGAAAAAAATACTTAGATAATAAATAAGCTTATATCTTCATTTTCCAGAAAAGCAAATCTTTTAAATTTGATCCACCCTATAAAATGGCGAAAATATTATACATAGGGATCGATTTTGATGGATTGGTAGTTATTGGTTCAATAACAGTTTCTATCTGTTTACACTATTAGATAAATCTCGCCTTTCTACACAAAATTATTCGTCATTTTTAAACAAATAATTTCCTAACTCCTAGAAAACATGCTTTTTCCGTTTTTTCTTACTGGAAGTCTGATAAAGAGGAATAAAGCCCATTTATTCCTTTGACGCATGCGTATTGGATGTATTAATACTAAAATTTTAATTTATTTTTAAATGAAAACCAAAAAATTCAATAAATTAAAATTTCTAATTTATTGAAAAACAAACAAATATTTCGCTTTCTAATTTAATAAAGTACCAATTTTCGTTCTCTTTTAAACTTATTCGAAATTCATTTTTTAGAGTATTATTACAAATATTCGCAATTAAAATATATTCTAAACGAACACATTTTTATAATGTACAGTAATTCAAACAACTTAAAAATCGATCTTCCTCAAAAAAGTAAACATTTCTTAACGAATATAATTAAAATATAATATTCATATTTTACACATAATAATCAAATTATGTTTCATTAAAAATATGTCTAATACGTAATAGATTTTATCCTCTATTATTATTTAAGTTTTAAAACACAGACCATTACTTCATAACGACGAAATGTCCATGCAATTAAGTTTAAATTTCCGAACTTTCTGAACAAGAAATTTAACAAGCCTTATCAATCCCAAATTTGAAGTAAATATTATGTTCTCCATTTGAAACTCGCCGTCTGCTAAGTGCACGCTAGTCGAGAAGTTAAGATGCTCGATTCGAAACGCTTGGCCTCATGTTTGAAACCATGTTGATCCACTGTAGAAAGAGACTTCATTTTTAGGTAGCTTTCATTACAAAAAGCTACCTATTGCAGCCGTTCGGAGGAAAGCGATTTCAAAACATTTTGGTATATTTTCATCGATCATGACCCCCAGACCCCGAAACCACCCTCCGTTTAAAAGTTGATATATATATATATATATATATATATATATATATCCATATATATATATATATATATATATATGTATCTGACATTTGTCATACTGTAACTCTCGAATTTATGAACCGATTTGGGTGTAATTCGGTATGTACATAGTACATACCAATGTCTCGACCGAGTTCGTTGACCAGCTTCATCCGCCATTTTGTTTCAAAATGGCGGCCATTTAAATTTTTTTTAAAAAATTTTAAACTTGAAATGTGGTACCAAAGAATTGAAAATGGAAAAATATTTTTTTCTTATGTATTTGTCCTTTATACAAAGATTCCGGAACAGTTTTTGTTTCGTCTATATCTTAAAAAATAGTTGAGTTATAGCATTTTGAATTTCTAGCGTGGCTGACATTTTGAAACGTCCTGAATTTTGTCTCGCAATAAAAGGCGTATTTATGAACCGATTTGGATGTAACTTCGTTTGTACATAGTACATACCAATGTCTCGACCGAGTTCGTTGGCCAGCTTCATCCGCCATCTCGTTTAAAAATGGCAGCCATTTAAATTTTTAAGAAAATTTTAAATTTGAAATGTGGTACCAAAAAATTGAAAATTGAAAAAATATTTTTTTCTGATGTATTTGACCTTGATACAAAGATTCGGGAGCAGCTTTTGTTTCGTCTATATCTTAAAAAAATGGCTGAGTTTTAGCATTTTGAATTTCTAGCGTGGCTGGCATTTTGAAACGTCCTGATATTTGTCACGTGATAACAGGCGTATTTATGAACCGATTTGGATGTAGCTTGGTGTGTACATAGTACATACAAATATCTCGACCGAGTTCATTGTCCAGCTTCATCCGCCATCTTGTTTCAAAATTGCGGCCATTTAAAAAAAAATAAAAAATTTAAAATTTAAAATAAGATACCAAAAAATTGGAAAATGAAAAAGATTTTTTTTGTATGTGTTTGACCTTAATACAAAGATTCGGGAGCAGCTTTTGTTTCGTCTATATCTTAAAAAATGGCTGAGTTTTAACATTTTGGATTTCTAGCGTGGCTGGCATTTTGAAACGTCCTGACATTTGTCACGTGATAACAGGCGTATTTATGAACCGATTTGGATGTACCTTGGTGTGTACATAGTACATACCAATATCTCGACCGAGTTCGTTGTCCAGCTTCATCCGCCATCTTGTTTCAAAATTGCGGCCATTTAAAAAAATTAAAAAAATTTAAAATTTAAAATAAGATACCAAAAAATTGGAAAATGAAAAAGATTTTTTTTGTATGTGTTTGACCTTAATACAATGATTCCGGAACAGTTTTTGTTTCGTCTATATCTAAAAAAATGGATGAGTTATAGCATTTTGAATTTCTATTGTGGCTGACATTTTAAAACGACCTGATTTTTGTGACGCGATAACAAGCGTATTTATGAACCGATTTGGATATTACTTGGTCTGTACATAGTACATACCAATGTCTCGACCGAGTTCGTTGGCCAGCTTCATTTGCCATCTTGTTTCAAAAGGGTTGCCATTAAAAAATTAATTTAAAATTTAAAATGAGGTATTAAAAAATTGGAAAATGTAAAAGATTTTTTTATGTGTTTGTCCTTGATACAAAGATTCCGGAGCAGATTTTGTTTCTGAAAATTTGTTCTTTTGTTTATATCTTAAAAAATGGTTGAATTATAGCACTTTGAATTTCTAGTATGGCTAACATTTTGAAACGATCTTGTATTTGTCACGCGATAACACACGTATTCGCCTATTTCCATGTAAGAAGGCATGTGGATAGTATACATCAACATCTCAGCAAATATAAGTTACTTTAAATAAAAGCAGCTTGGATAAAGCTGACTAATTTCGCGAAATTCTCATTCATAATGATTTAGTATTAAATAAAAATTATATATGTTGATATATAAGTTGTATAATAATATAAGTTGGCTTTTTTAAAATAAGGAATTTGAAAGCTACCTCTTCCTCCCGGCACTGGCCGGAAGGACTTTTTTAAACCCATTTGTGCCTAGCGTTCCGTTTTGGGGACGTGCCCACTTTTAATAAATTTGTATAGTTGTCTTCTCCTTTATAGCATGAAAATGGTATGAAATAATTATTTATAAATGCCGTTATCTAATACCAAGAGATGACAGCATAAGGTGAATTAGGATATTTATTTGCTTAATTGAAGGCTTTTTTTTTTTTTTTTTTTGGTGTTTACATTTCGCCATCTTCAAAAAATAAAAATTTATAAAAAGTAAATTTATTTGTATTTTTTCTATCAAGGATCCAAATACAGGATGCGGAGAAAGTATTGATAATAAAATCAATCTCTGCTACAACGCCATGGATACAGTTATTTCAATAATTTTTATTGAGTAAGTTTAACAACTAAGTAATAATTGACATTCTATCATTTATCTTAGATTCGGTCACCTTTTGCCTTGATACACTCGCGGAGACGACGCGGGAAGACATCCACGGCGCACCGCTAGAAGTCCGCATCGAGACCGTTCCATTTACGTGTCAGAGCAGCTTTTAAAGAAGCGATATTCTTGTGAGGCTCTTTCTTGCAACACTTCCCATACTGTGTAATCAAGTGGATTCAAATCTGGACTTATCGGTGGCTAAGAAATGAAATCGCGAAGATTTGCTTGGCACCAGTGTTGCGTTTGGCGAGCCTTATGGACTGGTGCTGCTTGTTGGAACACGTATGGATTGTTTCTAAAATGAGAATTTAGGCATGGAAGGATATCCTTGATCAGAATATCGTTGAGATAATTGTTCTCATTAACTTGACACCAGCATCAACAAAGACCAGAGGGGATTTCTCATTGCTTCTCATTTCATTTCTTCTCAAGACTGGCCACCGAATAGTCCGGATTTGAATCCACTTGATTACTCAGTATGGGTAGTGTTGCAAGCAAGAGCCTGTGCTAAATCTCACAAGAATATCGCTTCTTTAAAAGCAGCTCTGACACGTGAATGCGGACTACTTGAGGAGCGCCGTGGATGCCTTCCCGCGCCATCTCCTCGAGTGTATCAAGGCAAAAGGAGATCGAATCAAAAATGAATGACAGAATATCAATTGTTACTTAGTTGTTAAATTTACTAAATAAAAAAATATTGAAATAATTTTATCTATGGCTTGTAGTAGAGATTGATTTTACTATCAATACTTTCTCCGTACCCTGTAAATAAGTCAAAATCTTAGTTTGTAGACTTCTTTGAAATAGGTTTTCTTTTAAATTGCGAAATTATATGTTCAAGCCTACTTTTTATGCATTTTTTAACGTCCAAAATATAGGGCTCTATGTACGATTGGGCAAATATTGTTGTTAGACATTTAGGATACAGTTATTTATGTAAACTGCTTTTGAAGATATTTATAAAATAAATTGTTTTTAAATCTTCAATACGATTATTCTTATTTTATTATTAATAATAGTTATAACGTTATTAGTCTCTGTAAAGAAATAAATATATTTCTTTAGCAGTTCATAAAAACACTTAATATAGTACATAATAGACAATTTAAAAACTTTTTAAATATATATATAGAGAAACATATAATTCTGCATATTATTCTACTGGAAATACTGTGGATTAAAAACGCCTTCTATAAATTACGGTAATTTTCTATCCTAGAACGGAACAAGTAATATAAAAATATTGTTTTTAAGGTCAATTCCTACATAGGTCATCAAAGAAAAAATTAATATAATCCCTTAAGCTAATATTAGTTTTTGTTGCATTAAAATATCTCAATTTGTTCATTTTTTATAACCAAGTAGGTTTACAATGGAAGTCTATCGGAATTTGGCGAAATATTAGAGATACCCCCATGTTGGCGTCAATTTTGGCGACTCATTTTGGTCGCCAAATTTGGCGATATATCGCCAAGTTGGCGACAAACTTGGCTATATTTGGTGACAGAAGAGGGTACCCTTACGGTAGCCCCCCTTATAGATACGAGGATGCATTGACTGCTTCGATAACCAATGGCCGCCATTTTGTCTCCAATGTAAAACTAAAATTAATTCATTAAAATTCAATTAATGAATTGATATTTGAAAAAACTGTATTAACATCAATTGTCACCAAGTACAAGTTTAAAAAATTTATTTCAACTTGATAGGATGAATATTAAGTATTTTATTAACGATTGAAAATTTGAACAAGATATATATAAATAAATAAATAATTATAGGGAGAGTGTGAACTAATAGTAGGAATTGAAAAAAATAAAATGGAAATTTCTTCAATTCTCGGATATATTCCCGTAGCAAAAGTGCGGGGATATTTCCGTGAATTGAAGAAAGTATTTCTGAGTATTTCTGAGAATGTAGACGAAGATCTTTAAATTATTTATTTCAGAAAAATAAATATGCACCGAGTTAGTTTTTTAAACTATTTAAATTTATTCGCAGCAAATTTGTTCCTTAACCCATTTATGCCGAGTGTGCCATTTTTGGAAAGTTTCAGATTTGAAAATATATTGCATAATTTTCTCTCTTCTTCATAACATGAAAATTATATGAAATAATTATTTATAAATGTCTTTTTTTTATTACCGAGAGATCACAGAATAAGATGGATATTTATTTGCTTAAATGAGGGCTTTTTTTAGAGTTTATAGATTTTTCAATATCCAAGATTGCGAAATGTAAAATGTAAATTTTTTTTTATCCCAAGGATCCAAATAAATAAGTCATAATTTTAACTTTTAGACTTCTTTGAAATACGTATTTTCTAAATTGTGAAATTATATGTTCAAGCCTATCTCTATGCATTTTCGTAACTTTCCAAATATAGGTCGCCAGGCACGAATGAGTGCATATTTTTATTAGCCATTTAGAGGACAGTTATTTAGTAAAGTCCTTTACAAGATGACTATGAAACAAATTGTTTTTAAGCCTCAAATACGAGTTTTCTTAGTTTATTATTAACAATACTTACAATGTTATTATTAAAGAAATTTCTGTAAAGAAAATAATTTATTTTAGTAGTTCTTAAAATTATTAAATATAGTATATAATATACAATTTAGAAGCTTATTTTATATAAATCTAGGCATAACATATAATTATGCATATTACACTATTACAAGTATTGTGCATATTCCCATATTTAGTATGTTTACATTTCATCAAATAAATAAATAAAAAGAAAACAGCGTTTTTTTTTTTTTTTTTTTTTTTTTTTTTTTTTTTTTTTTACAGTTTATTTTTCAACATTTCGAAGTGATTTTACCAATAAATTTGAGAAAACAAAAATTCAGGCACAAATGGTTTAAGATTTTTTTTTCTTAAGATTCAATTAAATAAATATGTCATCGCCATTTAAAAAATAAAGTGTTTGTATATAAAGAGTTTCATAGAAAGTAAATTTTTTCAAAATCATAAATCGAAAGACAAAGAAGATAAATAAATAAAAATCTATCTGCTTTCTCTTTTAACCATAAAACAGAGTTTTTAAATTTTATCTGCTCTATAAAAAGAGCGAAAACATAAAAGCTTAAGGATAAATTTTGATGGATTGTGTGTTAGTGCTTCAATAACAGGTCTATTACAGTAGACAATGCTTACTACATAGTTTGACTTACGTTGATTTAGAAAAATAAATATGCATTGAGTTAGTATTTTAAAACTGTTGACGTTGATTCACATCAAATTGGTTCCTTACGATATATGTTGTTGTTTTGCTTTTTTTTTTCATAAGATTCAATGAAATAAATATGTCATTCTAATTTCAATAATAAATTGTCTCTACGTAAAGAATTTCATAGAAAGTAAATTGCTTAAAAATCCTAAGTCGAAGGACAAAGAAAATAAATAAATAAATAATTATTTGGTTTCTCTCTTCTTCATAAAACCGAGTCTTTAAAATCGTATCTGCCCTGTAAAAATGGTGAAAACATGAAAGCATAATGATAAATTTTGTGTGTTTGTATCGGTTTCGGTAGCACATAGCATACCGTTCTGAGGACGAAATGCTATATGCTACCAAAATCTGTATGCTTAAAATTTTAAAATTTTTCGTGCTTTTAACGTTGTTATTTTTACATTCCTATTATATTGCACCAAGCTCCATGTGAATAATTATATGACTTATATAAAAGTGTCCATTTGACTTGGATATTTTTATATTTTTAAAATCCTCTGTGATTATGAGTGGTACTTCTGCGTTATACCAAAACCATGCAAAAATGTATAGTAATGTGTCATTTATTTTTAATACTGATTGTACAAAGGATTTTTATTGCAAACTATTCCAAATATTGTGATTTCCTATGTCGGGAATTCTAAAACATTTTTTTTCAGATCTATGCCGATCCTACATACCGAAACCGGTATGCTTAAAATTAAAAATATCTGGTGCTTTTAACATAATTATTTTTACATTTCTAATATAAGTCATATTTTCCTGGAAGGTATGGTTAAGAATTAAAAGCATCTCCTTCTGAATGAAGTCAGTTTGGTTCCACCCCAATATGCGGTACTGCTGTGACGCATGATCCAGGATGTTGACGCTGGATGAGTGTTTCAATTGTAAGTTACTAGTATGTTAAAATCCATGTAATTTCTATTGGCTTTACAAGGACATCTGTCCTACCCACTTCATTCTTTCGCTTTTTTGGGAATAAGTAGAGCACTCAGTCAGCCAACTGCTGTGTTACCATAGTTACTGGAATAAGATAAGAGCCGGGAAACTGACCTTAAGTACTCAATCGAAATTATTTAGTCCTGTAAGAGCGAAAGATTTTCCGAAGAAATGAAAAGTTTTGGTCGTTTCCCCTAATTAATAGTATCGTTTTTGATTGAAAAAAAATGTTTAAAAAAATAAACGATGTCAAGTTATGCCAAGGGAGGTCCACGCGGATCTGTGGGTGCAGGCTCAACTTTAAATGGCACAAAAAGTGGAGTATATATTTTTTTTTCTTTAGAATCAACTACATAATTATATTGTCAGGTTTTAAAGGGATATACAGGATATTTCCTATAAGCAATGATACTGATTCTGTAAAATTCGTTTATTTGAAGATACTTTTACACTTATTATTCTTCAAAGTAGCATCCTTCTGTATTAATGCATCGTTACCAACAACAGTGCCACCCATTTATGCCCACGTGGAAGTCTCTAACTGGAATGCTGTTCAGAACGCGGGTTACGTTTTTCTGCAAGTTCTTCAACATGATGTCCTTCTATGTGGATTTTAACTGAGGGAATAGAAAAAAGCCGGGCAGTGACAAAATGTGGCTGTAAGGTGCAGCGTCGAAATTCTGTATTTTGCCAGAAACTGGGTAACTTTGAAGAATGTGCTGGAACTAGTTTGTCACAAAGTTTTCACATTTTATGTTCATCCGTGACAGTTTTATGCACAATCTATTTCGTAAGTTCCAATGTCTGCACAATCACTCGGACACTCATTCGGCTATCAGAGACCGAAAACACTTACATTTTAGCTACATGTCTGAATTTCGAGAACTTGATGGACGCCTAGCGTGTTGTTCTTCATCGAAGTCCTCTCTTCCGTCTTTGAAGTATTTGTGCAACGTAAACACTTCAACTTTGAACAAAATATCCTTCCGCTAGGCTTCTTGCAACATAGGTAGCCTCTCGGTAGCCGATTTGTTTAGTTTTATACAAAAATTTACGGCGTATCTCTGCTTGACAGCCCACGTCATTCTGAAAATCTAACGCTTCTTTCGAACACGTGTCTGCTTCATGAGCGATCTATGCTCAAGGCCAACTGACTTCCACTAGAATCTGCAGCTGATAGACCCCACTGCACGTATAGCTGGCAGACGCCATCCCTTTGACCGCTTGGCGCGAAATATTCAGTCTCATAACTGCATGATTATGACTGCATGATTTGTCCATTAGGACAAATCATGCAGTGCTGCTATGTCAGCCGTTATATGTTGATGATGGGCATTTACTTGTTTACGTGCTCTCTCGTATTTTGTATTATTTTATAAAATATCTGATTTTAACGTATTTTTATTGGTTTATGATTGTGACTGAGACGTATTATGTATGTCAACGGGAAAATAGCAAAAAAATCAGAAAATATGGGATTTTTGTATTCCCTTGCAAATGAAGTTTTGTAACTTTGATACAAGCTATTAAGCGATTTGAATTTAAAAACATATGGATAATTTTTGATTTATTACCAGTTTTTTCATCAAATTATAACCAAATAAAGTCAAAAATTAAAAATAAATAAATAAAAAAATAAATTTAAAAAAATCTGAAATTTCGTGGCAAATATTTTCTTAAATATAATACTTAAGATTTTTTAAAAATATTCTGTGGACAAATATATTAATATCATTTTTATAACAGTTTATCTTAAAGCTAATACATTTATGAAATATAAATTGCTTTAAAAATAAATATTGAATGAAAAATGAATAAAGCAGAAAATGCATGCATTCTCTGTTCCTTCGAAAGTGGGGTCTTTAAAATTACATACGCTCTAATAAACGTAGAAAATTTTTGCTCTTCAAGATTAAATTTCATGGATTATATATCTTTTTACAAAAACACCTTTTGGGTACACATAAAACTTACGCATTACCAATTGCACGTTAACTACCTTTAAAATTATTACATAAATAAATACATTAAATATACAGTAAAAATAGCTTCGAGAAATATACCTATGTTTATGATTCTCGGTAAAAGAGATTTTTAAGTGAAATGTTTCGGAATTTTATAATTTTTCTTAGATTGATCTTTAGACAGATCATAATCCATTTCTTTTAAAAATTTATGTGGTTGGAAAGAATTTCGTATAGTGACATTAATATTGAAAAAGAAATTGCAATGAACGGTACTGAGTAAAATAAAACATTTGGTGTTTCTTCAGTTAAAAATAAAGTTTATAAATTTTTTCTGTGTTTTATAACTTTTTGGTATGATTTTCTAAATATGTAAAAGAAAAGTATATATTTTTTAAAGGCAATCAACCATAATTATAAATATTAAAAATCAATTGCATTCATTGTGAACTTTATTGAGCAATGTAGTTAATTAAATCCATCTCATGGGTTTAAGCATTATTTTACATACGTATTATTAATAGAAAATGCTGATTAATGTTTAAAAGTTTATATCATGTTTAATTTCTATTTAACCGCAGAAATTTCAAGTGTAAGATAAAAAAAAAATTAGACGAATTCATATTGTAAAGATTGCAGTCAGGCTTTAGAGATTAGCAGAACACGTTATTTTCAACATTTTTACCCCTTCCCAAAGCCATAATTTGTAAACTTTTGCAAGTGGAGTGTTTTTAAGGTAAAGATTCCTTTTAGCTGATCAAAATTTAATTTAAATTGAATTCAGCATTATAAATGAGTGTTAAAATTAGTTTTAATGGGAAAGTAACTTTATAGCATTCAAGAAAAAATATAAAAGTATATATACATATAGCGAAAATTTTCTCTTCGATAAAAACTTTTGTTAAATAACTTATCTAGTATTAAAGTATTTTTCAAAATGTCAATAACCTTATAAAAAAAATACATAGAATAACTCACAAATTGTGTAGATTCCTTTTTTCTCTTTTAAACTTTCTAGTACCTTTTAAATGCGACGAAAATCAGCAAAAACTTTTAAAGTTTGAATTGGTGTAAACAAATCCTTTTTATGTATAACTTTTTTATGTATAACCTTTTTAAAAGCTTTTTATATATAAAGATGAAATTTTGGTTATTGATTAAACATATCAGAGTTTTTTAATGGACTATCATTAGAAACTGACTACCCTTTTACTGAATTTATGGAATTTGAAGTGAAAATAACTCCTTTTATTACTCTTTAAATCATTCTGCGCATGATATCTTGTGAACGTATGTATTGATATTTAGAAAATTTGAAGTAGATGATATTTTATGCGTTTAAAATGACCTACTTTTAAGTATTTACAATGGTAAGATTTTTAGTTATGATTATTTTTATTTATTAATAAATATGTTTTTCATTAAATCATTTTTTGCGTGTTTAGTGAAATAATTTTGACCTAAGAGTGGATCATTTTAAAAATACACGTTTTTATTAATCCTATGAAATTTCATAACAATCCATACATACGTTCAGAAGAAATCAAACGTGGAATGTCTTATGGAGTAAAAAAAGTGCTATTTTAATTTCAACAATACATAAATTCTTTGAAAGACTGGTCAGTTTCTAATACACTGTAAAAAAAATCTGTAGTTCTACAGATGTAAAGTTACATGCTTACTAAACTTTCACCTGTAACTGTACGAAAAAAGCTGCAAATCTACAAAACTAGTTTTTGTAAAGCTACAAAAATCTGTAACTTTACAAATGAATCTGCTAAAATTTCAGTAATCTTACTAAACTTTTATTTGTAACCCTGGCTGCAGTTACATGAAATGTTCTCGGAATCCCAGTTTCCAAAAAAATTCTTAGTAACCTTACAGATTTTTTGATTTTCGGCGCAAAAGTGTGTCTGTTACATGAAATTTTGTTGTTGCGGTTACATGAAAAGTTCTAGGAATCCCAGTTTCCTAGAAAAACTTTAGTAACTTCACAGATTTTTTTTTACAGTGTAGAAGTTTGTTAATAAGCAAAATTTGATTACATAAAAAAGGCTTTGACGATACACTAATTCAGACTTAGAATGTTTTTGTTGATTTTCAGCCAGTTTAAAAGGTACAAGTCACCTTAAAATGAAGTCAATAAAATTTGTTAGAAATATAAATGTATTCGATCCTTGCGTTAAGCGATGAAAACTTTAAAGCATACGAGTTCCTTTTGATGGATAGCCCGTTTTGTTTCAGTAAAAGTTTGTTTAAGATTTTTCGAAATATTCTTTATAACTTTTTTTAATTAGCATAATAGGCCTGTACTAAAGTTAGTTTTGAGAAAGATAAGTCCAAGTTACTCAGGTGAAAAATTTTTCTTAAGTAATATATTTCAGTATTTTTAATAGTTTCCAACAAAATTAAAAGGTATTTTCGGTTTGTCTGTCTGTCCATATGTCCATGCTCTAACAATCGTAAATACACGCAGATTTTTATGTAATTTTTATATGTTACAATAATTAAAGTAGAATTTATTGTCCGTTTACTGTGATGCACAAAAAATTTCCGTTACATTATGTTGCACGGGGAAAAGTCCTTTAAGGTGCGTAATAATAATGTCACCTTTTTTAAAATATAATGAGACTGATGCTGAGGTGGACTGCAACATAATTTCCAAGCAATACGGGATAAGAAGGATTTATATTTCGTTTACAGGGGTGCACAAAAAAATCCATTTTATTATGATATATACAAAACAATTTGGTTGCTGTCCTTTTAGTTATGTTATCATACTTTTCTTCAAATTTAATGAAATTGAAAGGGAACACCAAGATGAACTACAACATATTTTATATAGATTATGGAGTGTGTAGTATTTATTGTGCATTTACAGACACGCACAAAAAAAGTCGGTTGCTGTACTTTTAATTCCGTTAGCATTCTCCAAATTTAATGAAATTGCAAAAGAACACTTAGATAAAGTAAAACATGCTTTTTATAGATTATGGCGTGTGTAGTATTTATTGTGCATTTACAGACACGTACAAAAAAATTCGGTTGCAGTACTTTTAATTATGTTAGCATTCTTCAAATTTAATGAAATTATAAAAAAACGCTGAAATGAACTAGAATATGCTTTTTATAGATTATGGAGTGTGTTGTATTTATCGTGCATTTAAGGACATGCACAAAAAATTCGGTTGCAGTACTTAATTATCTTATCATATTTCAAATTTAAAGAAATTGAAAAGGAACACTAAGATGAACTATAACATGTTTTTTATAGATTATGAAGTGTGTAGAATTTATCGTGCATTTACAGACACCCGCAAAAAATTCGGTTGAAGTCTTTTAATTATGTTAGCATGCTTCAAATTTAATGAAATTGAAAAGGAACACTAAGATGAACTAACTAGAAGACGTATTTTTATAGATTAAGGAGTGTGTAGTCTTTATCGTGCAATTACACCCACGCTCAAAAAATATCGGGTGCAGTACTGACAATGATCAATAATCCCTGTATATCGTTTTCCGCAATGGTATGCACTGATAACTGCATTTAATTTTCAGTGTATTAGTTGGCATGCATACCGTCTATAGTTCATGTATACCGGGTTTCAGGACAGATATCTGTATGCAATGCCGCATATGGACAGCAACTGCTGAAAATGAACTTTTAATGCTTCATATATGTTTTTGTTTTTAATTGCTTTTTTACAAAGTCCATTTTATTGTATAAAAAGATTAAAATTCTTTATAATATACTTTTACAATAGGAAAGTGTTTTATAATCTATACTTTATGCAAAAATTCTTGTTCTTGTTAAAATATTACGTTAGTTAACAATAATAATGTCTTTTTCTAATAAATTATCTCGAATTTGACAAAATTTTTATACCATGGGAATATGTATAAAATTGAGAATGCACAAAAAAATATAAAATTTGCGGTTTCTATATTTTCTTTAAAAATAAACTATCTTTAAAATATGAACCACTTAATTAAATGCTGAAAAACATACATTAGCGCAAGATTCATGGCGAAATAGTTCTTAAATGGAACAGTTCAGAATTTTTATGTTTTTCTCTTAGACAAGTACATCTTAGAGATATACATTAATATATTTTGTCTGATACATAATCTGAAATTGAGAGTTCTGCAAAATGTAAAAAAACATAAACAGTGAAGATTTAAAAAATAAATCAGAAAATGTTTCAATTATTTATTCCTTTGATAATGGAAGTTATAATAGAAGTGATAATAGTTAAAACTCATCTGTCCTATTAAACGGAACATGTTTTGAAGCATTAATGTTCAATTTGAGTGATAACTTGTTTCGTTTCAATGACTGCTTCTTTCTGGGAACATAAAACTTACTGTTTAATTTTCGTTGTGCTTTCTTTTTCTTTAGTGTTTATTTTTCTTGTATGTTACTGTCTATATTAAAAAGGACAAACATGTCTGTGCGTAACGCTGACGTCATTTTCTGGGTGGCAAAATCAGGGGATTGAATTTCACTTTTATTAAATTTATTGCAAATTTAAAATTTCTAAATACTACACATTTTCAATTTTCGAAACGTCTAATAGAGAAAAAATATATACTTTAAAATGTAATTTGTTTGAAAAGTATGTGCAATTTGTTTGAAAGCCCTGTCACATTTTACTCATTTTTAACACTTACCACCAAAGTTGAAAAGTGTTTATGACTTCGGTTTGTCTGTCCGTCTGTCAGCGTTCTAACTCTCGTAAATATAGTCGGATCGTTCTGAAAATTTTGGATGTTAGTAACCTCTACCATAGCACGATCCCTATTTCAAATAAAGTTTCTAGCATGTTTAGTTCAATTACAGGGACAGTCAAAATTTTTCCGTTACATTACGGCCTATGGGGAAAAAATCGTTTAAAATGGTTTTAAATGATGTTACATGCTTTCAAACATAATAAAATTCATATGCATTTATAAAGTGCACTAAAATATACATTCTGTAGAATATACGATGCAAAGAATAGTTATTATTCATTTACAGGGCCACACAAAAGAATTCCATTCATAATGATATAGGGGAAATTGTTTGCGGTGTATCTGAAAAGATTTCAGATACTATATTGTATCCGAATTACAGTATATTAGTAATGATTGCTCGAAATGAATTTTAAATTATGATAAGCGCTTTTTTTGGGTTTCGTTCATCTGTCGAAACCCTATTTGTCTCGCTCCTCTGTCTGTCTGTCTGTCCGTCTGTCACAGAGACCGTTCTCAGAAACTATACATGTTGGAGACTTGAGATTTTGCATACTTATAGCTGAACACCACACATCATACGACAAATCATAAAATTTTGAAACAGTCGTACATTTAACTCTTTGAGCTCCCACATGTGTATTTTAAACAATTCTTTCTAAGTGAGGCACTATTTAGGTTGGAGGCGTGAAATTTTGCATACATATAGCTGAACACCACATATCATACAACAAATCGTAAAAATTTAAAAAAATCGTACCTTTAACCCTTTGGGCTCCCACATGCGTATTTTAAGCAGTTCTTTCCAACTGAGCCCCTTATTAAATTGGAGATTTGAAATTTTGCATACTTATAGCAGAACACTTGAGGCAAGGCCACAAGTCATAAAATCTTGAAAAAGTCTTACGTTTAACCCTTTGAGCTACCACATATGTATTTTAAGCAATTCTTTCTAAGAGAGCCCCTAATTAAGTTGGAGACATGAATTTTTGCATACGTATAGCTGAATACCTGAGACCACACGGCAAATCATAAAATTTTCAAAAAGACTTATATTATTTACTCCTCCGGACTCTAACTTTTGTATTTTAAGCAATTTTTCTAACCTCCGCCCTTTTCACCCGGGAAGCACTTTTCCAACTTTTGCCGACACCCCTTTGACCATTTTTTTCATATTATGCACCATAGCCTTACATATTTTAGTTCCAATTTTTACCGCCAGGGGCGACTACTTATCTCGGGTGCTATCGGCCCAATCCCATCGACTAATATACCTACGGATAGTATATAAAATGGAGTTTCGTTCGGATAGAGGTTTGTTTAGAATAGAGTGCGACCCTGGTTGCGAAATGTGGAACTAAGAGATATTTCAAAAGGATAATGTGTTTTGAAAGAATATTAAACGAAACCCTCTTTGCGATCTGTGATCACACTTACCTACTTATTCACTATATTTATGCATACTATAAAGTGCGTATGAATGCTATAGTTCATATACAGAGCTACAGAAATGAATTCGTAAAGGTTGCTGAGTATGAGCATAACTTGATTAAAGGTGGGTTTTAAAGGAGTTATGCATTTTTACGCTGAACTGAATTTAGTGTACTAAGAAATATTTGTAGAATATAGATAAAATGATATATAGGGCCACGCAAAGAGTTGGATACATGGCCGTCTATGGGTGCTAATTTCTGTAAATATAATTTCAGTAGTTTTAAGCGTGTTTTAGTTTGAATTAAATTTTAGCTAAATAGTGGCATGTAATAAAGGTACTAGGTAAACTACAGGGCTGTACAAAAGTATTCAAGTATGTTTCCATCTATTATTATAAATTGCTGAAACATGAATTTCAGCCTGTTATGCATTTTTTTTTCTAAATTAAATTTTCCCTTTATATAGTATATATATCAACATACAGATCGAATACAGGGCTGTTTAAAAGAATTGGAATACATATTTGTCTATGGGCGGTAACTACTGAAATCAGATTTTTAAATGTTCATTTAGTTATCTTATTTACCTTATTTCGCTAAGTAACGAAGCTTCGTTAAAGCTTTCAGGGGGTGTTGGAAATTGTTTCATAATCTATGCTGTACGCATGATTTTTCTGACTTGTTTATTGTTTTTACAATAATTTCAAAGCATGAATTTGCTTCAAATTTATCTCTATCTCGTGCAGGCGATTGCGACAGATAAAATTTTTGCTCTTAAATTAATACAAATACCTCATTATTTGCTTCCAGCTCATATTCCATTAAGGAATTATGACGTTCATCAATCAAAAATTAAAACAATAAAATATCAATAAAGAATAAAATGCAAGACGTGAAATCAAATTAGAGCTTAAATCAATGAAAGGAACATAATCAAAGAGGGTTATTGAAAACAGAAATCTTTAGCAATTTCTTCGGTTGTTAACGCCTGACGCGAAACCAATATGAAAATATCTCTTTTTAGACGTTTCAGAAATTTATTTTAACACAGTATTGGTATTTTTCATATAATTATGATTGTTGGTATTGTTAGTGGGAATTCTATAAAAATATATTAAATGTAAAAAGTCTATTAGAGTTATCAGTTAAACAAAAACAGTAGTAAATTCGTACGAAGCTTTATCGCCACTATATTTGATATTATTTGCGGATTCGTTTTTCATTAATGTTTAAGTATGTAACTGCATTTTTAAAAAAATAAACAACGTGTTTTAACGACATATAAGTATACTACGTCAAAAGCAGATGCAGAACCTTTCAAAAGTATTTCATTCTTCGCTGTTTCTCTAGTATGCTCAGAGAAAAAAATATGTTAACATCAGAAATAATATACAAGCTTGGGTAAAAAAATTCCCGAAATAGGTCAATTACAAATTATTTAAAAAAATGAACAATAATTTTACCTTAAAGGACTTCAAAGTACTTTCTGCCTGCATCCACACACTTTATTCAGAGTTCGTATAACTGTTCAAGAAACCCATTGAATCCATTTCTGGAAACGCCCTTCAGTAGCTTCATCGCATTTTCGACCACCTCATCAGAATCCAAAGGATGTTGCCCCTTCAATTTCATTTTCAGCCGTCGAAAGAGGTAAAAATCCGCTGGTGCTATGTCGTGGAAATAAGGAGAGTGCTTCAGAGTAGTAACACTATGTCGGAATAGGTACACTGTAAAAAAAAAATGGCATTTTTAAAACACAAAATACTGTTCATATGGCGCTCAAACTCGATCACAGTCGAATGTACTGTGGCTTTCATAGGTTTCTTGACTATATAAACATGAAAAATAACAGTAGTTGCGTAAAATTAACAGCACAAACTGCTGGCGTCCGAATTGCCAGCACATTCTGCTGGCAAATCTACAGTGGTTTTTTCTACAGTGTAAATTTTCATAATCAGAGCGCGATGTGGTGGAGCATTGTTGTGTAAAAGAAACCTATAGTTTGTTGCCCATTTTTTAGTCATTTAAGGATCACCAGATAAAGTTCTTTATTGGCAGTTAGGTCTTCAGGAATAAATTCGTAGTGAATGACGCCCTCGTACACGCTCGACACCGTAGAACAAGCCCAACATTTTTATCCGCAGTGGAAGAAGAGCGATGCGCAGTCCGAGGGTCATCTTCAATGTTTGTGTGACCTTCATGAAAACGCTATTCCACTCGTACACAGCCGTTTTCTTTCTTTTTTCATGGCATCGTTTCCGTATACTTTCTTCAGCATCTCGAGCATCTCAGAAGGTGATTTCTGGAGCAAAACGCAGAATTTGATGTTTGCACGCTGCTCTAAAGACGACATTTCAAAATCCGATGAATAAAAATTCGCTTTGTCAGAAATGATCCACAACTAATGCTGACAGTACCGTAAATGAATTCAAGATGCCTTAGAATTTCCTTATAATTGCTGCCAACCACCAAAAAAGATATTTTCCCTCCAACGAACACCTGCGTGAATGTAGGCGACCATTGCAGGAATTTATTGACTCTACCTCGTATATACACTGTAAAAATAACCATTGTAGATTTACCAGCACAAACTCGATGACAGTCAAATATGCAGTATCTTTATTTGGTTTCTTGACTATATAAACGTGAAAAATACAGTAGTTTAGTCGAATGTGTTGTATCTTTCTTTGGTTTCTTGACTATATAAACAAGAAAAATATAGTAGTTGCTTAAAATTAACAACACAATGCTCTGGCAATTTTACACAACTACTGTATTTTTCATGTTTATATAGTCAAGAAACCAAAGAAAGATACAGCACATTAGACTGTGATCGAGTTTGTGCGCGAGATGAACAGTACTTTGTGCTGTAAAAATGTCGTTTTTTTTCAGTGTATGACGGTTTTTAATTACATTCTGTAACACAGGAAGCCCGCGTTTATCTCATTGTAATGATAAATTCAATGCATAGTAAAATGGGTTTTGAGGAAAACGTTTCTAGATGATTTTCACCAAAATGATTTATTATGTAAAGTATTTAAAAATTCCAAGCATATTATTTCTCATGTTAATATCTCTTCTCTACACACATACAAAATACACAAACATGAATGACGTATCATAAGAATTTTTTTAAATAAGTTTTTCTCGTAGTACATCCACTTTTCGATACAATTCGTTGATTGATTAAAATATTACATATTTATTAAACATTAATCAAAAAAACATATAAGCAAATAGTCTCAAAGATTCTAGTGTGAAATTCTCATGCAGGCTTTTAAGGATACAGTCTCTTTAAGAATGTTTATACGGTATTATTCTTAATAATTTTTATGTTAAATAAAAATAAAATTATTCAGTAAAATAATTTTAGTCTTTAATACATAAAAAACATAATACTAAAAGAGTTAAACCTAATTTATTTAAATTACAAATTATATAAAGTCTATTTTCCTCCAGCTGTTTAAGATAAATATTGATACAGTGATGTAGATGTCATGCACATATAGTGATACAAATTGTATAAGTGATATTGCTTATTATTATATAAAATAATTATTAAATTATTGTTAAATAGTTATTATTAAATAATTTTCGATTACGTTGACGAATAATATTTATTATGAAATTGATAAATTTTATTTATTATTAATGAATAATATTTATTCATTCCTTAAAGAGTAAAGTACATGAAGTTAAAAAAAAAAATGTAAATAGCCTGAAACATGTATATAAAGAGTACAAAAGAAAAAAAAAGAAAAAAAAAGAAAGAAAGAAAGAAAGAAAGAAAAAGCTTCAATTTTATGGAAATGAAGTGTTTTAAATTTACTTTTCCTCTTTTACGTGATGAAAACCTTAACAAAAAGAGCAATTTAATGACTACCGGTTTCTTCTCTATAACGGATTTTTCTGAGTAGTAGTGCGCTTTATTATAATTAATCTGCATAGTTATAGAACATTTAAAATCATAAGTATATGGTTTATTAATAGTAGACAAATTATTAACAAATTTTAGAATTCGGCGTTCAATTACATATTATGAAGCAAATAACTATAATCTCCTTTGTTTAAAAATAATGAAATACAAATTTTACAAAATTGTAATAGACTAGAAAATACATGGAACGAAAAGCAGTGAATAAATAAAGTACGTGTAGTTTCATAAAAATGCAAATATCTAGAAACATGTATGAAAGGAATACAAAAAAATATTCCATATTATGAAAATGATGTCTTTAAAATTTAATCTCCTCTTCTACGCGATGAAAACTTTAAGGAAAGGATCAATTTTAATGAGCTCTGCCTTTTCCTCTGTAACAGACTTTTCTGAATAGCAGTATATTTTATTATATTTAATCTGTATAGTTCTAGAACATTTTAAATAATAAGTATACGTTATATTAATATTATTCATTATTAAATAAATTTAGAATTCGACGTGCAATTATATATTATGAAGCAAATATGTGTAATATCCTTCGCTTAAAGAATGAAGAACATACTTTAGAAAATAGTAATTAACTAGAAACAGCGTGTAATGAAAAGCAATGAATAAATAAAGTACGGGCAATTTAATAAAAATGCAAATAGCCAGAACCGTGTATGTAAATAATACAAAAAACAACAACAAAAAAACCCTTTAAATTTTATGAAATGAAATCTTTAAAATTTAATCTTCTCTTTTACGTGATGAAAACTTTAAAGAGAGGATGAATTTTAATGACTACAGGTTTCTTCGCTATAACAGATTTTTCTGAGACTCAGTATACTATATTATATTTAATCTGTATAATTATTCATACATCATTTTATCATTTTAAATAATATGTATATGCTCCATTAATATTAAATATTATATTAAATAATTTTGGAGTTCAACATACAATTATATATTATGAGGCAAATAAGTATAAACTCCTTTGATTAAACAAGAATGAAATACACACTTTACACAATAGTAATAAACTAGAAACCGCATGTAATGAAAGCAGTGAATAAATAAAGTCCATGTAGTTTCATAAAATGCATGTAGCTACAAACATGTATAAAATGAGAACAAACAATAAAAAACTTTCAATTTTATGGAAATAAAGTCTTTAAAATTTATTCTCCTCTTTTATGTGATGAAAACTTTAAGGACAACTACAGGTTTCTTCTCTATAACAGATATTTCCAAGTAGCAGTACACTTTAATATATTTAATCTGTATAATTACAGTGCATTTAAAAAAGTTAACGATTTATTAATATTAAATAACTTATCAAATAATTTAAAAATTTTGCGTGCAATTGCATATTATGAAGAAAATAAGTATAACCCCCTTTGTTTAAAAAAGGAGGAAATGCAAAGTTTACAAATTTGTGATAGACTATAAACTGCATGGAATGAAAAACAATGAATAAATAAAGTACATCAAGTTTCATAAAAATGCATAAAGCCAGAAACATACATAAAAAAATGCAGAAAGAAAAATTATTTTGTGAAAATGAAGTCTTTAAAATATAATCTCCTCTTTTACGCGATGAAAAATTTAAGGAAATGATAAATTTTAATGACCGGCTTCTTCTCTGTAACATATTTTTCCGAATAGCAGTATACTATATTACATTTTTTCTGTATAATTATAGAACAATTTAAATAATAAGTATCCGTATAATTAATATTTAATACATTATTAAATATATTTAGAATTCAACGTACAATTATATATTATGAAGCAATTAAGTGTAATCTTCTTCGTTTAAAGAAGAATGAAGTACAAACTTTAGAAAATTTTAATTGACTAGAAAGAGCGTGTAAGGAAAAGCAATGAATAAATGAAGTACATGTAATTTTATAAAAATGCAAATAGCCAGAAACATGCATAGAAAGGGTACAAAAAACCTTTCAATTTTATGGAAATGGTGTCTTTAAAATTTAATCTAAACTATTACGTGATGAAAACTTCAAGGAAATGATCAATTTTAATGACCTCCGGCTTCTTCTCTGTAACAGGTTTTCTAACTAGCAGTACACTTTATTATATTTAATCGGTATAATTATAGAACATTTTAAATAATAAGTATACGTTTTATCAATTTTTAATACATTATTAAATAAATTTAGAATTCAATGTACAATTATATATTTATGAAGCAAATAAGTGTAATCTCCTCATTTAAAGAAGAATGAAGTACCAACTTTAGAAAATTGTAATTGAGTAGAAACAGTATATAAAGAAAACCAATGAATAAATGAAGTACATGCAATTTCATAAAAATGCAAATAGCCAGAAAATGCATGGAAAGATTTAAATAAAAAAACTTTAAATTTTAAATTTTATTGAAATAATTTTTTAAAAATTTATTCTCCTCTTTTATGTGATGAAAACTTTCAGGACAACTACAGGTTTTTTCTCTATAACCGATTTTCCCGAGTAGCAGTACACTTTATTAAATTTATCTGTATAATTATAGAATATTTAAACTAATAAATATATGCTTTATTACTATTAAATAACTTATTAAATTATTTTAGAATTGTGTGTACAATTTTATATTATGAAGAAAATAAGTATAATACCCTGTGTTTAAAAAAGAATGAAATACAATCTTTACAAATTTGTAATAGACTAGAAAATACATGGAATGAAAAGCAGTGAATAAATAAAGTACGTGTAGTTTCATAAAAATGCAAATATCCAGAAACATGCATGAAAAGGATACAAAAAAACCTTCCATTTAATGAAAATGAAGTAAAATTTAATCTCCCCTTTTACGCAATGAAAACTTTAAGGAAATGATCAATTTTAATGAGCTCTGGCTTCTCCTCTGTAACAGACTTTTCTGAATAGCAGTATATTTTATTATATTTAATCTGTATAGTTCTAGAGCATTTTAAATAATAAGTATATGTTATATTTATACTCTTTTAAATTTCCCTGGTTTCACTATTTAATTTTTTTTTTTCAACCTGGCTTTCGCTAGAGTGTCTTTTACTCGGGACGTGACTGGGGACCTATGAATCTTGATACCGCAAAAGAGTCGGAATAAGTAGAAGAATAAACGACTGCGGACGAAAAGAGAAATTATTAAATAAATATAGAACTCAACTTGCAATTATATATTATGAAGCAAGTATGTGTAATATCCTTCGCTTAAAGAATGAAAAACATACTTTAGAAAATAGTAATTAACTAGAATAATAATAATAATAATAATAATAATAATAATTTATAATAATAATAGTATAAATTTAGTGTTTAAAAAAGAATGAAATACAATCTTTACAAATTTGTAATAGACAAGAAACTGCATTGAATGAAAAGAATGAATAAATAAAGTGCATGTAGTTTCATAAAAATGCATATAGCTAGAAACATGTATGGAAAGTGTAGAAACAACAACAACAACAACAAAAAACCCACTGAATTTTACGGAAATAAAGTCTTTAAAATTTATTCTTCTCTTTTACGTGAAGAAAACTTTAAGGAGCTCAAACGCTTTCTTCTTTTACAGATTTTCCGAAGTAGTAGTACGCTTTATTATATTTAATTCATATAATTATAGTATATATAAAATAATAAGTATATGCTTTACTAATATTAAATAACTTATTAAATAATTTTAGAATTCTGTGTACAATTGTATATTAGGAAGAAAATAAGTATAAGCCAAAAAAGAAGGAAATACAAACTTTACAAATTTGTAAAAGCCTAGAAACTGCATGGAATGAAAAGCAATGAATAAATAAAGTACATCAAGTTTCATAAAAATCTAAATAGCCAGAAACATGTATGGAGAGGGTAAAACAAAATAATAATCTTTAAATTTTATGGAAATAAATCTTCAAATTTAATCTCCTCTTTTACTTAATGAAAACTTTAAGAAAAGGATCAGTTTTAAAGACTACCCGTTTCTTTTCTATAACAGATTTTTCTGAGTAGCAATGCACTTTATTTTACTTAAATCTGTGTTATTATAGATCATTTAAAATAGTAATAATATGCTTTATTATAATTAAATAATGTAAGGTTAAAAAAGGTATAGAAAATGTTCAAAAGTTTTATGAAGAAAACAAAACATTTATTTTCTAGTATTTCAAGCTAATGTAAAATAATTTATTCAATTACGCTTTTGTTCTTTTTGAGAAGAAATTACAGCACTTGTGATCCTTTAACCGATGTTTTTAGAAAACGTTATATCTCTTTTAATTATGTTAAAGAAAATACAGAAAATGGTCAAAAGTATTTCATGAAAAAAAAAAGACTTTATTGCAAGTATTTCTAACTAATGTAAAATTATTTATTCATTTAAAATTTTTATTATTTTTGAGAGGCAATTGCGGTACTGGTGATCCTTTAACCCATGTTTTTAGAAAACTATATATCTTTTTTAATTATGTTAAATGAATTATAGAAGATGGTCAGAAGTATTATATGAAGGAAAAAAACTTTCTTACAAGTATTTCAAACTAATGAAAAATTATTTATCCATTTAAAGTTTTATTATTTTTTGAGATTCAATTAGGTGATTGCATACAAAGGGAACAAATCAGCAGTGGCTGAGACGTTACGTTTTTAATGAAGATCAGCATATAAGAAGATCACATTTATTTATGAGTAAAGGCAAAATAATAGATTTCAGAATTGTTTATTTAAGTATCAAAACTTAATTAAAAGTTGACATAAAATCGAGATTTTGTGTACATGCTTGAAATTTCAATTTTGATTATTAGCCTTAAGAATGAAAATTCTATATCAAAAATAATTTACAATTAACAATGAATAATAAGTAACCCTTTTGTGTAATTTAGTAATTGCCTTTATTTTCCTGAATGACCGAATTGCGGCTCTGGTGATCATTTAACCTATGTTTTTCGAAAACGTAATATCTCTTTTAATTATGTTAAATAAAGTATAGAAATGATCAAAATTATTTTATGAAAAAACCAAAAAAAAAAAAAAAAAACATTTCAAATTAATGTAAAATTATTTAATTATTTAAGGTTTTGTTGTTTTTGAGAAGCAGTCGCGGTGATCATTTAACAGATTTTTTAGAAAGTGTTATATCTCTTTTAATTATGTTAAATAAAGTACCGGGTGTCCCAAAAAGGACTGACTGATTTTAAAATTCAATAACTTCCAAACGGCGACAGATATTAAAAAAATTCTTGCAGGAGTGTTATCCATAAAGACAAAAGTTTTTTTACAGTGATTTTCGATTTTAGTTCGAATTACAAACAATAGATGTCGCTGCGATCAATAGAGGCTAAATTCAGGCTCGATTTTTGGTACTTCGTGGCCCGGACAATACATTTCCATCTCCTTTTTCTGCATGGAACAACAGAAAGGACCAAAAATCGAGCCTGTATTTAGCTACTATTGCTTACAGCGCCATCTATTGTTTGTAATTCGAACTAAAATCGAAAATCACTGCAATAAAACTTTTGACTCTATGCATAACCCTCCTGCAAGAATTTTTTTAATATCTGTCACCGTTTGGAAGTTATTGAATTTTAAAATCAGTCAGTCCTTTTTGGGACACCCGGTACATACATCCCCCGAATTACATGTTACACGAATTACGTAAATTTGCAGTTACATAATAAAGCTCGAAAATTACATTTGTTGCGTTAGATACGTAGTTGCATACTTTTGATATTTATTTTATAAATAAAATATATAGATATAAATCACAACCGATATATAGTTTATATATTAGTTAGAGTTATATTTTTATTGGTATAAACAATCAAATCTATAAAAAAAACTTAATCTTTATTGTTAGTTATTCATAGTAATCATCTAATTCATAATAAATACAGTTTGTGCTTATCAAGGATTATTTTATTTTGTAAGTGCTATTAATTTGTCTTGCCATCAGATATTCATGGAAAATAGGTTAAATTAGTCCTCTTTAATTATTTCTTATTTTTACAGTCGTTTCATGTAGATTCAAAATTGTTATAAATCATTTCACCAATGTTAGATTTATAAATCCCATATTCTACAAGATGTTAGAAAAGTGTTCTTTAAGATTGTTATATAATTTTTCATATTTTTATAGTTTATATAACAGCAAATATTTTCGCATGATGATTTGTTTATAAAGTAACATGGTGTAAAAAATACATGTGTGCACATATACATATATATTTATATATATATTAAATATTGCAGTTTCTTACAAAATTTTAAGTAAGCAACTTAAAAATCCGAGTTACGTAACATTCAAGTTATGTAAAACATTACGGAACGCAATACCTACGTAATTCGGGGCATGCTTGTATATAGTATCAAAAGTATTTCATGGAAAACAAACAAACAAAAAAAACTTTATTTCTTGTATTTGAAACTAATGTAAAATTATTTATTCATTTAAGGTTTTGTTATTTTTCAAAAGCAATTGCGGCACTCGCGATTTTTTAACTGATATTTAAAGAAAACGTTACCTCTTTTAATTATTTAACAAAGCAATCTCTGTATAAACTAACACTAAGCTCAAAGTTTTCTAAGAATTACAATATTCCGGAAAACTTTAGAATAAAGAATACAAAAGAAATGAGAAAATATTTAGTACGTCAATTTTCTAGACAATGAAAGTCTTTAAAACTTAAAGCGTCCTATTACATCCAGAAAACTTTAAAAGAGGACAGATTTTGATGGATCACCTAGCTTTATTTTTGAGAATTTCTTCTTTACAATACTTAAAATGATTATAGATTGAAGTTACCCAAACAATAAAGAAAACTTGAAAAGCAAATACATATTAAAGAATCATAGGGCTTTTAAAACTTCAAAACATTTAATCTTTGAAAAAATATATATGTTAAAGAGTAATTATTTCTCAAATGAATGAGAATTTTAAAAGTTGTTAAATATGGAATATTTTCAAAGAGCGAACTTTAAAGTCATTTTCTTCAAACTGAGATTTTGACGCATTGAGTGTACGGTTGTTAAAAAACTTTTACATATTTTAAAACGAAATTTGAGATTATATAGTATATGAAAAAAAGCAGAAAAACCAACGTTTAAAATGCACAAATAATATATGAAAAGCATCAAACAGCTGTTTCGAATCTACTAGCGAAATTCTTCTTCAGTGCAATATAGGGAAAAATGAACTGCGTGCTAGAAAAAGCAAGGCTGAGCAAAATCATAGCCAGGGACGCGCTGGCTTAAATACTCTGTGCGGATAGCGAAGGCGCCAAAAACGACAAATGAGAGAGAAGCAGTGGAAACGACTGTGTGGACAAGTAGCGACATCTACCTCAGAAGAAGAGAAAAAGAAAGCAAAAAAGGGGGAAATTAAATTAATGATTTCCAAATACTTGGAAAATCAGGAGTACTAGCTAAGTCATTGACTAAAGAGTGAGAATTTTTAATGATGTGGTAAGCTTCCCAAAAATCAAGATCAAGGTTAGAAGAACATTTTTGGATAATGATGAAAAATCGAACCTATGTTGAGAAGACCAAGAATGTTGAGCAATAGAAGACGTTTGAGCTCCTGATTTTTAACATAACCTTCATGCTCTTTTAAACGAAATCTAAGAGCATGTTTAGTCTGGCCGATATAAGAAAGGCCACACTGGCAAGAGATTTGGTAAATACCCCAGTTATATAGGCGATCAACGGGGTGTTTGAGATTTGAAAAAGTGATTTTATTAACATGAGAAACAATAACATTAAAATCAAACCTTCTTAGGATTTTAGCAACTTGCTGACTGATTTTAGGAAAAAAATGGTAACACAACTGAATTATTAGAGTTGGAAATAGAATGCTTTTCAGAATGGACAGATTTTGTCAATTTCTTATAAATAGAATCAATAATATTACAGGAATAACCACGATCAACAGCAATAGCTTTGAAGTAATTAAATTCAGCACTAAGTAACTGAGGAGTGGAACAAATATTGGTAGCCCGAAAAACAATAATATTGAAAGCAGCGAATTTCTGGTTAGGGGGATGAGAAGAATACCCGTGAGGTGGGAGACTGACAGCAAAAGGTTTACGAAAGACGGTAGTCTGAAAGCCATTTTCACAACGCATAACATTGACATCCATGAAAGAAAGACAGTTATTGGTCTCAATTTCAGAGGTAAATTGAATGCAGGGATCAATGGAATTCATAATAGAGAAAATATGATTAATATCCGAATTCATTTCAACCAGGACATAAACATTATCAACATAACGAACATAAAACGGAAATTTTAAAATTTCAAAAAGTTTGACCTCAAAATAGTGCATATAAATATCGCATAAAATCGGGCTAAGAGGATTACCCATAGCTAAACCGTCAATCATACGAAGAAATTACCATTGAAAACAAAAGTATTTTGCGACAAGCAAGCGCGAATTAGAAGGATAAGCTCCTCGATTCCAAAATAAGAGAAATGGAATTCAAAAAGCCTTTTCTTTGGGCAATCTAAAGCCCCCTCAACCGGAACGTTTGTAAATAATGATTTAACATCAAAAGAAACCATCTTGTGTCCCTGCGGCTTAAAATTATGAAGTTTTTTAACAAAATCAAAAGAATTCTTAACACTGAAACAGTTACTGCTCAAAAGTAGGGGAAAAACTGAAACTAAGTATTTGGAAAGCTTATAAGAAGCTGTACCGATACTAGAGACAACAGGTCTTAAAGGAATGTCAGGTTTATGGACTTTAGGTAAAGCATAAAACCTGGCACAATGCGCAATAGACGGAATAAGAGACTTCTTAAAGTTAGCAGGAATAATGGATGAAGACTTGATGGCAGACTTAATAGAGTTAATTTCACTGGTGGAAGGGTCTTTGTGGATATCCACATACGGACCATCATTAATTAATTTTTGAGATTTCTCCAAATACGTAGATTTGTCGAGGAGAACAATCTGACCACCTTTGTCGGCCTTAGTAATAATTTGGTTTGGATCAGAACGCAAATTATTCACACATTGTTTAACAGAATGTGCCAGCGCGTCTCTGGCTATGATTTTGATCAGGCTTGCTTTTTCTAGCACGCCGTTCCTTTTCCCCTATCTTGCACTGAAGAAGAATCTCGCTAGTTGATTCCAAACAGCTGTTTGCTAGGGTGTATCGATTTTTAACTTTTTTTTTGTTTCCAAATTCCAAGTTGATAAAAAGTTGCTACTAGACACCACAACTTACCACAAAAAATTTTGGATTTTTAAAAAATTGTTTAGGTCTCCCGCACAAGGCCTAAAGTTTAGAAATTTTACTTAAAAAGTAAATTTTTACAAAAATTTAAAAAAAACCTAAAACACTTTTTTTCTAAATTGCAAGTTAAAATTCCACTAACAATAAGCACAAAAAACGATAGAAAATGTATTTCAAAAACTTAGCACAACATTTAGGTCTCCCGCACAAGGCCTAAAAGTCGTAAATTTCAGCCAATTTTTGAACATTTTTCAGTGTTTTGATATTTGTCTTGTTACTGGTTTAAAAATTAAATGTAACTAAAGCCTCGTTAGGATTGATTGGAATTGTTGAAATAAGTGAAATAATAAATCACATTTCAATACGTCAAGCGTCAACTAGAAGCGATGGGGTGGGGAAAGGCCAGACTATCGCGCCGCGGTGACGCGCCACCTAGGAATCACCGCGACAGTGGTCTGCGCGCTCGCTCGCGGCAGACAGTCGTCTACCCGCGAGCGAGCATTACGGTTGTGTTTTAGTGCGATAGTCTTGTTGTAAGAATCAATTGAGTGAGTGTTGTTGTTCATTATGAATAAAAAACCGTATCTAACTAGACAAACTACCGACAGGCCGGTTATCGGGCAACCTATTGATGTGAGTGAGTTTAATGTTCTGCCAACCAAGATGGATGTTTTGAAATATTTTGAGTGGGTACGCATTGAAATGAAACAAGAGGGAATACATCAGCCTGCAAAGAAGGTAATTGCGTTAAGAGTTGCTTTAAAACTTGAGGAAATATGGAAAAGAGCTTCAATTCCTGTTTGTGGCACCAAAAACACAATATTTATGGTTTTAAAACTGCATGAGCAGCTTGAGAAAATCAAAAAGTGTTCAGGGCCTAAAAGGAAGTATCCTAACTCTTACAAAAATGCGGTAACTAGCTTTCAGTCAAAAACTGAAACTGCATTGTTTGATATTTGTACTTGCAAATGTGACCTCAGCAACTGTATTTGCTCTATTGACAAAAAAGTCCCGGCACTAGAACACGAGTTTTTGCTGGACCAACGTGGTCCTAGATTGATGTCAATTGCAGAATGTGACAAAAACGAGACTAAAAAGCTTAAAAAGCGATTAGAAAGAAAATCTAGGTCACAAGCTTTAATGCAGGTAGTTGTAAAAAAGACTGAGGATGAAAACTTAAAATCTGTTGATAACATTGATTCTGGTGATAGTACAGATGATTCAATGTCTCACACATCATGTCAAGATAGTGATTTTGAAATAAATGTACTTGATACAAGTCCAAAAAGTGTTTCAAGTGTAGAAGTAAAACAAGAACTGCCACAACGCTTGTCTTTGTTTTCACGAGCTTGTGACCGCAGGGGCATTTCTAGTAGAGCTGGAGCTCAGTTAGCTACTGCTCTTTTGCGAGACTTAAATGTCGTTACTGCGGAGAACCAAGAAGCAGTAATCGACAAATCAAAAGTAGCACGTGAAAGACTTAAGTCTCGTAAAGAAGTAAGCTCAACTCGAACCTCCGATCTGTTGGCCATTTACTTCGATGGTCGTAAAGATGAAACCATAACAAAAGAAATTGTAGCTGGTAAAAGTGTCCGAAAATCTTTAATGGAAGAACACATATCTATTGTTGAAGAACCTGGATCCAAGTATTTCGGTCATGTAACTCCCATAAATGGAACAGGAAAGGAAATAGTTACATCACTTGTAAAGTATTGTGAAGAAAAAACTGTCGATCTTAAAAAACTAAAAGCTATTGGTTGTGATAGTACGGCAGCAAACACAGGCACTTCAAATGGAGTTATCACCTTATTTGAAAATAAAATACAACAGCCATTGCAGGCAGTTGTGTGTTTACTACATTTGAATGAATTACCATTTAGAAAAATTATGGCTGCTCTTGATGGGCCAACTTCTGGACCAAACACATTTAGCGGGCCTATTGGTAAACAACTTCTAAGCTGCCAAAATCTGGATGTTGTCAATTTTGTTGCAATTGAAAGCGATATACCAGAAGTTGATCTTAATGAGTTGAGCACAGACCAAAAGTATCTGTACGAAATATCCAAAGCCGTATCAACAGGTACATGTACAGAAGAGTTGGCCAGACGAAACCCCGGAAACATCTCGCACGCCAGGTGGCTTACCCTGGCAAATCGAATCCTTCGTTTGTATGTAGCCATGGATGATCCGACGCCTGAGCTGATAAAGCTTGCAGAGTTCATAATGAAAGTCTACATGCCATCATGGTTCTCAATTAAGTGCAATCCAAAAATCCCTCAGGGTTCCATTATTTTTTTTTAAATGATTCATTTCAGCAATTACTTGGAAGACGAGCTGAAACATGTCGTCCATGCAACGTTACAGAGAAACGCATTCATGGCTCACCCAGAGCATGTTTTAATAGCTATGTTGTTTGATGAACGAAAACATATTAGAGTCTTGGCTTATAAGAGAATCCAGAAAGCACGTCAAACAGAAAAGAAAGGGGTAAGGATATTTAAACCCCCTCAGATCAATTTTAATGCTAAAGACTATATAGATATGATTGACTGGCAAACCACTTCAGTAACCGAACCCCCTCTTGTTACCGATATGAGCCTAGAAGAGTTACAGTTAATTGCGGAAACGGGAAAAAGTGGAAGGGTGGAATTTACAATTCCTTCTCACAATCAAGCTGTGGAACGAATTGTGAAAGAAGTCACAGATGCTTCAAAGCGAGTGTGTGGGATGATCGAAAGAGATGGTTTCATTCGTGCCAGACTGGAAGACCGTAAAGAGCTACCTACGTTCGAGACCAAGAGCCAGTACAATACCTCAGTGAAGGATTAAAATGTAAGTAAGTGTTTTTTGTACTACTTTGATTTTTAATGTTTTTAAATAACATCTTTATGTTACTGTCTTCCATATAATATTTGAAATTCATTGGGGATCATTTCTGTAATCTTGTAAAAATCTGTAGGCCTACGTAAATACTGTATATAACTTTCGTTTCAGGTTTTGAAGACAAGATGAAAGGACGAATATTTAAAACAAGTCAGTTAATTTGAAATAGAACAAGAAAACTGCGCTCATGTTCTATGAAAATACACCAGCAACATTTTGTACTTATATACTACATTTTATTCCGCGTTATAATATTTTATACATTTGTAATAAACAATAGTAATCACAAATAACGATGGAGTTTATTTCAACACCTTTATCAAACAATTTACATCGTTAAACTATCTTTTTTAAGGTATACAACATTTGTATATTATTTATGTAGTATATATATATATATATATATATTGTGTCATTTTATGCCTCCTGTGACAAGAATACACTTAAGTCTGGTGTTTTTAACGAAAATAAAAATGGTTCATTTACACTAAAAATTACGAAAGTTTCGTCAAAATTAACAAATTTTAGGTCTTGTGCGGGAGACCTAAATGTTGTGCTAAGTTTTTGAAATACATTTTCTATCGTTTTTCATGCTTATTGTTAGAGGAATTTTAACTTGCAATTAAAAAAAAAGTGTTTTAGGTTTTTTTTTTGAATTTTGTAAAAATTTACTTTTTAAGTGAAATTTCTAAACTTTAGGCCTTGTGCGGGAGACCTAAACATTTTTTTAAAAATCCAAAATTTTTTGTGGTAAGTTGTGGTGTCTAGTAGCAACTTTTTATCAACTTGGAATTTGGAAACAAAAAAAAAGTTAAAAATCGATACACCCTACTGTTTGCTGCTTTTCATGTATTATTTGTGCATTTAAAGGTTGGTTTTTCTGCTTTTTAATATTGTTGCACAAAGGTTTTATTTGCTATTTTTATATATAGTATATGGTTGGCTTTATAATTTGAATCTAAATTTTCACATTTTATTTCTTGAAAACATACATTTTTCTTTGTGTTATATCGCTAAATTTTAAAAAAGGTTATATAAGAAAGATACAGTTTTGTCTTTAAAACACAAAAATGCCATAAATAAACAATTTTGTTCGGTTCAATGTAATCACAAGACTGTCAAGTATAATTATATGCCATAAATTATATTTTAGATTTAGAAAGTTTTTTGCAATAGTGCGTAAACATTTTAGACATTGTTTAACAAACAGTTGAATCACAATCTGTGATTCAACTTTTTTTGCTCGATCAATTTAAAAAAGCCCGTAACAACTAATTTTCTCTTCATAATCTGAAAAGAAAACATGAAATGAACAAACAATTTTGTGTTTATTACAAATTTAAAATTTGTGTTTTTGTAAAGTATACTTTTTAATATATAAAAAGACAAAAATATTTGTTTTTCCTTTTGGACCTTTTAAAACTCCTAAAACCCATTAAAATTAAGATGAAGATGATTATTTAAAAATTGCAGAATTGAAAATCTTATGTATATTTTTAAATGGCTGTGTTTTTCATAGCTGCGAAAAATTTCCACAAAATATTATATTAAAGCAAAATATTAAAAATAGCTTATCTACTGTTCCATTATTATATTAACTGCAACATCATCTATGAGTATTTACCATCAATCAGATGCTGTTATAAATCATAGTCAGGGTCTAGGCTTTGGAACATCCATAGCTTCTAGAATATAGTGTGCATAGAATTCATTATTCATTTACAATGACACACTGCACGGACCGAAATTTGCAGGCCCGGGCACGGGATGACTGATAGAGAAAAAATTCGGCCTGCCCAAATACAATAATTAAAATTTCGGCCCGACCCCGGCCTGGTAAGAAAGTTAAAAGATCGGCCCGAACGCGGCCGGACCCGTAGAAAATATTTATTGGCGCGGCCTGCCCGTTATAACAGCTTAAAGTTCTGAACGAAACAGGTCCGGCCAGGAAAAAAGTTGAAATCTCGGCCCGAGGCCGGCCCGGCAAGACCCGAGTGAATTTTTACAAAACATTGATTTTTACGTAGATTTGGTATATATATATAAAGTCTCTTACGAGGAGTTTTGACCAAATATTTATCTTAACTTTATTTTTCATGTTTATAATTTTCATTTTTATAGAAGTGCGGCAGGCTGCAATATTTATTTTTTTAATGAATCTCTATTTCTTGTGTGTATATGTTTCAGTGATATTATTGTTATGTCAATATTATTGTTAATCCATATTCCACGTATGGAAGTGTTAAAAATCTGAAAAAATGCTATACAGTAAATTCTAAGATTGAATTGCATAGAAAAGAAAAAAAAAATGCGTTATAGACAAATTCCCTTCTTAGCAAGTGTAAATGTATTATATATTCCTTTCTTACGTTAATTTTCCATGGATTAACACGTTTTTCCGTGTAAAACTGGATTCCGTTATAGGCAGGTTCTTTTTTACAAATTTTACTCTATTTCAATTTAGCTATATTTTAATCAGCGTAGAAATCTACTTTTCTTTAAAAGGAATGAATTTTATTGTTTAATTGTAGATTAATGGCGATTTAAAAATGTATGCATTTTTTTAAACATTTTTTGGCCCAAGCCTAATTTTACTGACCTTTGAACGGAGCAGGCCACGTCGAGGCAATGATTTTCATACGTGCTTGGTCAAAACTATTACTGAAAATTTGGGCCGTGACTACTAAACATAAGAACAGTCCCGGCCCGTGAATGTCACTAAGACCGGACCGGTCCGGCCCGCTTCAAGAAAAAGCATGGCCCCGGCCTGGTCCGGCCCGAAAAAAGTGGAGACCAGACCCGACACGAGTGCACTGAATGAAAATAGGAGCATGACCGGGCCGCGCTTCGGTCCGGTCTTGGTTTCGGACTGCGGGCCGGCCCGTGTAGATCTTTGCTGTCTGTGAGCGAAAATTGCAGAAAGTGTGTTTTCAGTTGTAGTACGCGTATCAAGTTTAGCTAATTTTTTGCATATTATTTCATGCTTATAAACTCTGTACATCACATAAAGGACTGCATTAAAAATATATATAAAAATAAAAATAAGTACATTTCCGTTTGTTCACCAACATTGCTGAAGTGGAATTTTCAAATGTCATCGTATTATGTAGTACGTACACAAATTTATAGCTCATTAACAGGACTTCACAAAAGAATTCTGAACACTGATGATAATTGTTGAAATTGGATTTTAATATCTTATGTATTTTGTAAATTGTTTAGCCTTTTATCTACTGACGGTACTTATAAATACCATTAATAAATTAACTTGTTATAAAATTCGTATAATACATCGGTTGGTAGTAATACAGTTTAGAATGGGTTACAGATGCATTATTTATCTTGTTTTAAAAGTATTATTGCTTACACCAAACAAAAATATTTTTAAAGGATGTTTAGTTTGCCTTTGCATCTTTTAAGCTTTATTGGCGTTGGTGGTGGTGGTGGGGGGGGGGAGGGGGGGGTTGTATTTTTCAATTCGGAAATATTTCTATATTTCTATGGTAAGAACATTTTATTTGTACATTTCCTAATTCAAAAAAATACTAAGAAAAATATTTAAAATAAAAGATTTTTATGGGGCTATAAATATTGCACAAAATCCCTGTAAATTCAAATTTAATTAATCCTACTAAATTCTTCAATACTTCTAAAATCCTTCTAAAATTTATTAAATGATTATGAAAATCTTGTAGTTTCATCAATTCACGAAAAATGATTTAGAAGATCAAATTTTCATGAATTCATAATTCAATACAAAAAAGGATAATTAAATATCATCTTTCAAAATATTAAGCGGTGACTTTTCATTAAAGTATCCTGAATATGTTTGAAAGTGTTTAGCAATATGTGCTTGAGGCATGATTTTCATTTTTTTTTTTATTTATTTGGTATGTATAAAACTATATTAATAAAAGAACAAATCGCTCTGTGTATACTCTTAAATCAAAAGAACGAATTATTAACTCAACAAAACAACGAAAAGTTTTACGCGTGTTTTTGTTCTTTCTGAGTATCTGTTTTATCAAAAAGAGACATTTTCCACAAAAAACTGGTTTGCCAAATCATCCTTTTAGGAGTAGTATCCCAAGGCAGCTCATTTCAGAACGGAACAGAAAAACATCTCTAAAAGAGCGGTTTAAGAAGCTTCCCTATTGGTTGAAATCCTGTAACGCAATATATAGCTTGGCAAACCTTGGGCGGAGGGAGAACCGTTTTGAAAAGGGAGTCACTTGTTTATTTCAAGCGTCAAAGCTTAGCGTTACCTACATGATTAAAACAACAATATTACAATTATAAATTGATTGATTTAAAAATGGTATAGAATAAGATAGATGGATTATGCCCACGAAAGCAGGGGGGGGGGGCGGGCAATCATCACAAAGAACTGGATAAATTTCGTTTTTGTTTCCCAGCTAAAACTAAGATGGCTACCGGCGATTCTAGGATTTTACTGATTCTGAAAATTCTAAGGTAAGGTACGTTGTTTTACTTCATCTTTCTTGTAATTCCTTCGCCATTCCTTGTTGTATTTTCACATTGTATATATGATTTTTTGCATTATTTAACGTTATTACTTTTAAACCGGAAACATGAACTTCTTAAACTTCTTAAACTACTTTTTTTTCTTTTTTTTTGATGCGTCTGTTCCATAATTTTTATAATCAATAAAATGTACTTAGATATGCAGTTTTCTCGTATTCAAATTGTGTAAAATTTCGCTAATTGGTCGTTATTAAACATACAACATTTTGCGCTTATATTATTGATTATTAATATACTACATTGCTCATGACACTCAGAAATATTTGCGGAACACAACCCATGATTATAAAAATTATTAAATTATTATTAACTTATGATATATGTTCTATTTTTTTATGTTTCAGTAAGTACAAGCATTTAATAAATTGTGTTCATTTAGATAGTTGTACACATCTACACTTTATTTATAATTTTTTTTTAATTGTCACAGTATTATGTAAATAGTGCGAAATGTAAAAGATAATTTTAAAAAAAGTATCAGAAAATAATAGATTAGTAAAAAATATTATCAATTTATTTATTTTTATGACACAACTAGCTTGACCTTTTTTTAAATTATGATTTTGTGAATTTTTATTTTTGTGTTATACTTCGCTCTGTTCATATTCAAAAGTTTAACTAAAAAAAAGTCTGCAGTTATGTAACACATGAATTCTATATTCCATAATTATTTATCTGTGTCATAAACAAAATATATTATTAAGATATAATAATATCAGATATAATTAAAGAAATCGACATTTCCGGATTAAAACTAATAACGTTAAAATTATATATTCAATGTGAAAATATTAAAAAGAAAAAAAATTATAATAAGAAAGATAATGTAAACGCAGCGCACTTCAGGATATTGACAAGGTAGAAAATCTTGTGTTGTTATGGCGCGAACTATCTTTTATTATTATTATTATTATTTAATTTATCTTTCGGAAAGGAAAAACAAAATTTCTTCTGCATCTAGATTAAAATAAAACAAAATGGAGTTTTAAAAATAATACACTTTGCAAACTGGGGAGTATATGTTAAAAAACAAAATTTAAAAAAATATTCTGAAAATAAGAGGGAAATAATTTATTTTGCCTATTAAATTTGACAAAAAAAGGGGTTTAAAAATGACTTGTCAATAATGAGTGCAGTCACTCGTTTTGCCTATTAATTTAGTCGAAAAAAAGAGCGAAAATAGCTTATCACAAAGGAATGAAAAAAAAAACCACTCCGCAAGATGGATGAAATTCACTCCTGTAGGATAAGTGCATTTTCAATACTGAAAAGGAGTGAAAATACACTCAGTCGGAGTTAAAATCGCTGAATTTTTTTAAGAGAGTATGTCTGCGATGTCTAGAGAAATCTACCGCACGTAGAGAAGTCTGAAATGTTAGGTGAGGTTAGTCCAAGACGGGCCCTGATGCACCTGAGGCTCAAATTATTATTTTTTTAAGGGACGGAGATATGGGCTCCTTTTCAATTTTATGCACAAAATTATTAATAACTAGCCTCATTTTTATCCAATCTTCTTCGTTTTAGGGGAACTTTCTCCATTTAGATATTCTCGCCTTTCTACTTTCTAGTTATGACCCTAGACCCCTGCGGCCCGTTGCAGGACCCCTTGAAGTTTTTCTGTAAGTAAATTGTTAATAAATTGCTTTCCTTTAATCCGATCTTCATTTTTGGGATCCTTTCTCCATTTAGTTGTTTTCACGTTTTACATTCCATATAAGTCACTGGGGCCCACTAGGGAACAGGTGGGCCCGGCCAGGTCCCCTCGGACTTTTTTGCGCCATGCATTTTTCACCTCCTAATTTTCTCAGCTTCTCAGTGGATAATTTTAAAGTTGAGTGTTGGACTCTTCTTCCTGGATCAACACACTCTTATTTTTATTGGGGCCCTAGGGCCATTTTTTAAACATTTACCCAATCTTTTTTGTATTTCATTAAAATATTATTTTTACGAATGATTCATACGCTAAGCTTAATTTTGACTAATTGAAGATCTAAAGCGCTAAGTACTAAGACATTTCAACATGTTTTCATGTTAGGGCCCTGTGTTTAACTGTCAGTTGGCCCTTTTTGTGCCCCTTATCATATCTCCCTTAAAAATAGTCCGATTCACTAGCTTTTTTTTCTAACAACTTCTCCGGTCCTCTAGCTATTACATGAATGACAAAAGAGAATTTCTCAGACTTCAGCTACCACCAATTTCGAATATTTATCTCCTTCTTGGGGCCCTTCCTATAGCTTCTTTATCCGAATTCCTTGAAATTTTCTTTAAGGGGTCTGGTACAGTTTACACCCGACGAAAAATAACGTAAAAATTCAAAGTTTGAATTAGTTTATCTTCAAAACCATTTTATGTATAAACATGAAATTTTGGATATTGATTAAACAGATTGTGCTTTGTAATATGCTGTCATTAGAAATTTATTAGCCTTTTACAGAATTTGTGTATTGTTGAAATCAAAATAGCTCTTTTTTTACTCCATAAGTCATTGCGCGCATGATATCGTGAGAAAGTATGTATGGATTTTCATGAAATTGGGTAAATATACTAAACATATATGTGTGTTTAAAATGAACACTGATGAAACTGATGAAACTGATGAATGAACACTGATGAAAATTTTTAGGCCAAAATTATTTCGTTAATTATATAAAAAAATATTTGTGTAAAAAGAAGTATAAATTGTATATTTTTAATGAATAAAAACAGTCATAACTAAAAATATTACCATTGTAAATACTTAAAAGTAGTTCATTTTAAATACACATATATTTTTAGTATCTTTACCAAATTTCATGACAATCCATACTCACTTTCTCAAGATATCATGCGCGCAATGACTTCTGGAGTAAAAAAAAGAGCTATTTTGATTTGCACAATACAAAATTTCTGTAAAAGGCTAATAAATGCTTAATGGTAGCATATTACAAAGCACAATCCGTTTAATCAATATCCAAAATTTCATGTCCCTAAGAAGGTTTTGAATTTAGACTTTTTCAAGCTTTAAAGTTTTTCGTTAATTTCTGAAGCGTTTAAAAGGTACAAGATCCCTTAACATAGTTCTAGCTGCCGCTGATTTTTTTTAAACTACTAACAAACATCTTTATACACAATCACATCCCAGATAAGTCCCTGGCCCCTTGAAGTTTTTGCATCATAAATTGCTATTAAATTGCCCCCTCTTAATCCAATCTTCTTTTTTGGGACCCTTGTTCCCTTTAGTTATTCTTGAGTTCCTTTTTAGTTAAGTCCCTGTGGCCACCTATGATCTCGCAGGGCCAGGTCCAGTGCTCTTGAACTATTTGTATGCCATGCATATTTCACCCCCTAATTTTCTCATTTTCTCAGTGCATAATTTTAAAGTTTTGCCTTAGACTCTTCCTCCAAGAACAACATCCTCATATTTTCATTGCGGCCCTAAGACTTTTTTTAAAGCATTTACTCAATGTTTTGTGCATTTCTTTAAAATTTTATTCTAACCAATTATTTATACTATATGCTTAATTTTGACTAATTGAAAATCTGACGCGCTAAGTACTAAACCGTTTTAACATGTTTTCATGTTAGGGCCTTGATCTCAACTATTAGTTGGCCCCTTTTGGGCCCCATATTATAGCCCCTTTAACAATGTTCCGATTCACTAACTTTTTTTCTAATAACTTCTTAGGTTATCCAGCTACTATATACATGACAAAAAAATTTTAGACTTCAGCTACCCCCAATTTTGAATATTAAAAGCCTTCCTGGGCCCTTGAAATAATTGATCTTTAAAAATGATCCGATTTGCTTTCAACTTTTTCCACCATCACGCTAAAAGCATCTTTATACCCCAAAACATGCCATTTGAGTCCCTGGCCCCTTGGAGTCCGGTTCAGGTCCCTTTGAAGTTTTTGCATCGTAAATTGTTCTCTTAATCCGCTCTTCATTATTGGAATCATTTTCCATTTAGTTAGTCTCCCGTTTCTTTATTCCAGTTAAAATTCTGGGGCATCCTAGTGTTCCATAGGGCCCGATCAGGGATCCCTTGAACTTTTTTGTGCAGCATGCATTTTCCAGCATCTAATTTTCTCGCATTTTCATTGCAAAATTTTTAAATTGAGTCTTGTAGTATTCTCCCCGGACCAACACCCTGTTTTTTTAGTGGGACACTAGAACCCTGTTTTAAACATTTCCCACCATTTTTTGCGCATTTCTTTGAAATTTTCTCTAGTGATTAATTCATACCCTATGTTTAATTTTGGCTAAATGCAGATCTAAAGTGCTAAGACCTTTCACGTTTTAACAAATTTTCATGTTAGTGATCTGTTCTTTAGTGTCAGTTGTCCCTCTTTGGGACATTTGTTATAGGTCTCTTAAAAACGGTCCGATTCACTAGCTGTTTTTAAACAACTTCTTAAGTCCTCCTGCTACTACATGAATGACAAAAAAATTTCTGAGATTTCAGCTATCACCAATTTTGAATATTAATATTCTTCTTGTGGCCTTTGTTGCAGCATCTTTAAAAACTATCCAATTCTGTTACAATTTTCATTAACATAGTTTCATCGTCCTCCGGCAACTTTAAAACTACTAAAAAAATTTCTTATACTCAAATACATTCCAGTTAAGACCCTGCCCCCCAGGTCCCGGTCTTTCTTCATACCTCAACTACCAATTTTTTCGAACAGTAATCTCATTTTTCAGCATCAATTTACGTTTACTCACTACAGCCGTAAATTAACAATCGCGTTACTTTAAAGCTAACTTTAGATGACGGATTCCTTCCGTTTATTAAATATCGTGTTAATGTTAAAAGTGATTCATAAAATTTACAATGGGAGGGGGAATCTCAAACCGCTTGGGGGCGCATTCTTTCATCGGGTGCTAAGGAACCAATTTCAACGGGATTTGGTTCATTCAACTTTGATTACAATTCAGCTGCTTTCTGTTTTAGGAAATTTTATCTTAGGCTTCAGTTACAAGCTTTTTCTAACATTAATGATGCATTTTTTTAAAAATTCTATGGGTTTGATTACTACGAGGATTGGATCACTCAGCTGATTGTCTCCGGGACGTGAGGAGCACTTCCGGTACATGCTGCTTTAGTAAGCGGGGATCCAGGTTATAGATTCGTTCAAAAAGAAGATTTTTGGGAACACAATAGACGCTGCGGAAGACAATGGGGACCTCCAAAATTAGGTTTATTTAAAAGAATTTCAAAAGTTATAAAATAATACAAACTTGAGTTTTGTTTCGGGTTATTATTTACAGACACCGGGCAATGCCGGGAAGGTCTGCTAGTGTAAAATATTTCAAATTCAATTCTCAAATGAGAAATATTGATTTTCGTTATGGGGGACGTTATTTTTCATTCGATGACATCCATTATGTTTAGTTATGTCACTTCTTTTTAAATGGTTGAAATATTACAAAAACTGTTACATTTTACACACTGTATGTGTAATACCTTTAGAAATATTGGAAATGTTTAGAAATGTACCTTTTAGAAATGTTTCTCACAAGAATTGTGTCAAGATAATCAATATTTTCAAATGTTTCTTTAATAATGTGTGCTTACTTTGTATGAACCTGCTTTTCTACAAACAGTATTCGATAGTCTACAAGACGAAGATTTTTGTTATATATATTTATTCTCCGAAATATTTATACTATTAGCAGTGAAAAATGGTAGCATTCATTGCATCTATTTATGGTCAATGAAAAAAAAAGAAAAGAAACATGTCTATTCATCTTTACAAATAAATTAATTCTGAATACATTTCTTTACCAACCCTGTGCCTCTCTTGAAAAAAAAACTGTGAAGTGAAGTGTTTTCGTTTATTTATAGGTGCGTTCGCAATTATATAAATACGTAGCACCTATAGTTTTCCTTCGGTCCGTCTATCTGTCTATCCGTTTGTCCGTCTATCTGTCCGTTCGTCCGTATATAACAGAGCAAAAACTACCTAACCGAATGGTCTAAAATTTTAAATATATAATTGTTGCAAAATTGTGTCGAGTCATTTGAAATTTTATGAAAATCGGATGTATAGTTTAATTACAGGGACAGTCAAAAGTTTTCCGTTACATTACGGCCAAAGGGAAAAAAATTATTTCAAGTGCATTTTAATGATGTTATATCCTTTCGAACAGAGTGAAATGGATATGCACATATGAAGTGCACTAAAATATATATTCAGTATAACATGCGGTACAAAGACTAATTTGAAACTATTTATAGTACGAGCGCACTTCATTTACCACGTTTGAAGTGCAATTCCCAATTTGTTTCAATTTAATACGAAATTAAATACGGAGCAGAATTTTTTTTTTTCAGGATTGCTTATTTCTCTATTTCTTTTAACCTATTTCTTCAAACTAAAATGCATTGACTAAAATAATCATTACGTTTTATTATCAAAACTTTAAAAATGTTAAATGCTATTTTGAAAGAATATGGGAAAAATATTAATGTTAGGCTTTAAAACTGTTTCTATATAATATAATTATACCTGTGTTCGTTTTTAATAAATTAAGAAAATTAAATACAGAATTTGGTTTGAAATCATTCACTCTAATTTTCAATGTCATAATTCATGTAATTGAATTAAAGCTACGAAACTACTTGAAATGTTAGAAACACTATAAAACGAAAGACGCGAAAAGTAAATTTGTAAAATATTATTACTTTCATCTATATTTATCAGAAGAAATTATTGGATTCGTGATAAACGTTGACTTCCATTTTTTGACGGATTTTTACGTTTTAGAATGTTCTAGACACGATTCGACTATTTTTAGAAATATCTATGTGCGAATCTATCTGAGTGTCCGGCAGTGGGTGTGTCTATATGTGACACAAAGTTTGCAGGCACTTTATCTTAAGACTAATCTACGGAAATTAATTAAACATAAGATTAATTTGGACCTGGACATTAATTGATGCTGATTAGGTTTTAGTGTACATCGCCCAAAAGGCTGGGCTGCTATGCTCATTTTTCACTATTTCCCCGATGGCTATATCTCAAGAACTAAAACACAAAATTTCAGAAATGTACAATGTACATATTTTGCTGGCCCTTGACATGAATAAACGCTTCTTAGCCCTTGGTATAATCGTACAAAAGGTAGATCTGTTATGTTGCATTTCCCCTCGATTTCCGATATAGCTATATCTGAATAAATAATGCACGGAATTTCACCAATCTTTATATTCTAGTAGACCTTCGCATAAATATATCCTTAATAAATCTGGGTGTATACCGCACAGCTAGTGTCACTGCTATGGTCTGTTTTTCATGATTTTTACATCTCGAGAAAGAATAGATTATCATTTAATTTTGTTCGTAGACGATTTTTTTTTTAAATAGAAGAAAGTTTCGTGTTGATAGCAGCATAGTAGTTTGTTAATTTTATCAATTAGAGTTTAAATTCTGATATGCAATATACAATTAAATAATAAAAAACAGACAAATTCCAATATATTTGTGAATCGCTACTGTTTTAAGAGTACTTAAATATCTCATACAATTTATTTGATTGAAATTTGATTTTCTTAGAAAAAAATAAATTCATAAAATGTTACACAGAAGTTTCGTTTTGTCCACGAAAGGTCAGTCTACGTTTTTGCGTAAAGGTTTGCTATGAAGTCCTTCTGCTTATGGAAAGGGCGAACAGTAAGTATTGGACTCAGATTACTAACAAGTTAACCACTTTTGGCGCGGATCGCACCTATCATCGAGACCTGGTGCATTTTGTAGCCCTATACTTAAAAGCTAGAAAACCGATTAAATTTCTGTGTTAAAATCATATTTGATATATATATATATATATATATATATATTATACTTTTATTTTTTTTATTATTGGATTTTGTTTTCTTTATTTCACGCCAAAAGTGAGTTAAGTCGCCAAATATGGCGCTATAATTTTTTTGCCCACTTTATACCTTGAGTATATGTACGAAACGTATTAGAATTAAATCAGAATGCAATTTGTTTGATAATTGATAGCATAAGAAAAATGAACTAGGCTTTTTTTTTTTTTTTTTTTTTTACTATGTAGCCGATAAATGTAAATGTGTAAATAGTAAATATATTTCTGTTAAAAGTTTTCATGATAATTAAAACTATTTTTTAAAGAAATATATCTAACTATTATAATAGTGTAAACTATTTTCTATTTGAGTCGGATGGAATAAAGTTTTGAATGTTTAAAATGAAATGTTGTTGTAAGAAATGTTGTGTCTAAAAGTAATAATAAAATAAATTAATATTTTTATACAATTTAGAAAATTTACTGTGCGTGATTAGGTCGGACATTATAATTTCTAATCAAGTCCAAACTTTTACTCACATAAGAGAAGCAGCTATGCCATTCGGCTAAGGTTGCTGGAAACTCTGCTTTTGAAAAAAAAAACCGTCAAGTTTTTCTCAGACAAAAATGTGAATATAAGGTTGTAATTTTTCAAAATGGTATTCGTGGGCTTTTGAAGGAATTTTTAAACCTTTTTCATTATTTTATACCTATTATTAACTAATTTGTGTTTTTAAATGCTTTTAAAAAACTTCTATATTAATAGTTCGATAAGCGGTTTTGAAAATTTCGTTTTCAGAATGTTATGCCGCTGTAAAATAAAAAACTAGTTGGATGTGCCAATCCCAAAACTTTCTTCTATCTGATACATCTTAATATTTCAAAATCTAGTTACACATGTTAATACTTCAATATTATTAGTTCAATACTATACCAACTTTGATTTTCATCTTAAATTTCTACTCAATTAAACGGACTAAAAACGAGCTAACCTATATCATGATATTTGTTAAAATTATTAATTTTTCCTTATTCTGTCGTTATCAGCTGTTTGCGAATAGCCGGCATAGCAGAAAGCGAGTTCCCGCCGCTGCATGAGCCGCCGATGCACAATAGAACTACGAAAAATCAAGAAAAGTACACAAAAATCGCTAGCACGGAGCCCCTTTACCGAATATTTCCAAATTCAAGGAGAACCTGTTGGCCAAAGCCAAAAACAAGCACAAACATTTTGGTTCAATTGTATGCATAATTTTATACGCTGTTCGATGGTACAATAATGAAAATGGCACAGAGATCGGAATTATAGCGCCCCCTTCTTTCGGAATTTTTTCAAGTTCAGGGAGGACTTGTTTGCCATAGACAGAAACATGCACAAAAAATTTGGTTCAATTATATGGATAACTTCATACACTTTTCGATGGTACAATAATGAAAATGGTACAGACATCGCAATTATAGTGCCCCCTTCCGGCAGAATTTTTCCAAATTCGGGGAGGACCTTCGTGACATGACCAAAAATAAACACATAAAATTTGGTTCAATTCTATCCATAACTTCATACACTTTTCGGCGGTACAATATTTAAAATGGCACAAAAATTTTACAAAAATCGCTATTACAGCACCCTCTACGAGCGATTTTTTTACAAATTAAGGGAGGACCTCCTTGCCATAGCCAAGAACTTAAAAAATTTTTTTGGTTCAATTCTATGCATAACTTCATACACTTTTCGATGGTGCAATATTCAAAATCGCACAAAAATCGCTATTACAGCGCCCCTAACGGCGAATTTTTTGCAAATTCATGGAGGACCTGCTTGCTATATTCAAAAACTTAAAATAAAAATTTGGTTTAATTCTATGCATAACTTCATACACTTTTGGACGGTAAAATATTCAAAATCGCACAAAAATCGCTATTACAGTGCCCCCTACCGGCGAATGTTTTCCAAATTCAGGGAGGACCTGCTTGCCATAGCCAAAAACTTAAAATAAAAATTTGGTTTAATTCTATGCATAACTTCATACACTTTTGGACGGTACAATATTGAAAATCGCACAAAAATCGCTATTACTGCGCCCCCTACCGGCGAATTTTTTCCAAATTCAGGGAGGACCTGCTTGCCATAGCCAAAAACTTAAAATAAAAATTTGGTTCAATTCTATGCATAACTTCATACACTTTTCGATGGTACGATATTCAAAATCGCACAAAAAACACATTTACAGCGCCCCCTACCGGCGAATTTTTTGCAAATTCATGGAGGACTTGCTTGCTATATCCAAAAACTTAAAATAAAAATTTGGTTTAATTCTATGCATAACTTCATACACTTTTGGACGGTACAATATTCAAAATCGCACAAAAGTCGCTATTACAGCGCCCCGTACCGGCGAATTTTTTCCAAATTCAGGAGGACCTGCTTGCCATAGCCAAAAACTTAAAATAAAAATTTGGTTTAATTCTATGCATAACTTCATACACTTTTGGACGGTACAATATTGAAAATCGCACAGAAATCGCTATTACAGCGCCCCCTACCGGCGAATTTTTTCCAAATTCAGGGAGGACCTGCTTGCCATAGCGAAAAACTTAAAATAACAATTTGGTTCAATTCTATGCATAACTTCATACACTTTTCGATGGTACAATATTCAAAATCGCACAAAAAACACATTTACAGCGCCCCCTACCGGCGAATTTTTTCCAATTTCAGGGAGGACCTGCTTGTCATATCCAAAAACTTAAACTAAAAATTTGGTTCAATTCTATGCATAACTCCATACACTTTTGGATGGTACAATATTCAAAATCGCAGAAAAATTGTTATATCAGCGCCCCCTACCGGCGAATTTTTTCCAAATTCCGGGAGTACCTGCTTGCCATAGCCAAAAACTTATAATAAAATTTTGGTTTAATTCTATACATAACTTCATACACTTTTTGATGGTACAATGGCGACAGACAGACGGACAGACGGACGGACGGACAGACGGACAGACGGACAGACGGACGGACGGACAGACGGACACACAGACAGACAGACATTTTCTATAAACATGTTTTTTGGAATCTCTGACCCCTAAAACATGCAAATCCGTCGAAAACCGGAAGTCGAAAAAAATTTCGATTACAATACTTTCTTCTATTGAAGATAGAAGAAAGTAAAAATATGATTTTAACAGAAAAATTTTAGTGATTCTCAAATTTCCTAATATAAGGTTTTAAAATGCACCAGGTCTCAATGCTAGGTACGAGCCGCACCAAAAATGGTTCCCTTTTAAGTTTCATAGAAAAACAAATCCGCGTTACACAAATGAAGAGCTCAGATGCTAAAGGTGGTATGTGACAAAATATAAATAATTGAGTTAATCATATGATTAAAAACAATTGATAACAATAGATAAAGGAGTCGTTTGATAAAAAATGCAAATAAATATTTGGAAGTTTATAGCTCATTTTCTGCAAATGATGATTGTGTTACTTACCACTTTTATCATCTGAGATATTCAAAGAATATAGCTATAAATTGATATCAGAATTTAACAGTATATTGGTACAGCTTTGTATTGGTGCATCCAACAACATATTGCCAAAACATTTATACAATGTAGTTGTAAATTAGTTACAAATACATATACATAGTTGCCAGAAGTCAGAAAAATTATTCATTTTAACAAAAACGCAGAAATTTTGGATTATATTAAGAAAATATCTCCATTCAAAAATCGGAAGTTCTGGTAACTATTCTTTAATAACAAAGAAAGTTGTTGTGATATTATGTTATCATAATTTTTTTAACGCTTAAAGTTTTTGGGTTCTTATGCTATCTATTCATAACACAAAATGTTATATCGATTTATTTATTTTCTTTGGTAAATTAACTCGAAATAAATTGTCTTATCTAAATGCAAATAACTGAGAAAAATCAGAGAATGAGAAGCTGAAAATAAATTAGAAAAAGTGTAGTTTTCTCTTTTCACTTCAGAATGAAGACTTTAAAGTTTACTCTTATGCATAATGCAGTGAAGAGTGAAAAAGGGGAAATATTTCCTAAATCATCATTACTTTTTTTAATACCAATTTTATTAAGGGTAGTAAGAAGGCTACTAAGCATTTAATTATAAAAATAATGAATGATTTTAATGACTTTAATGTTTACTCTTATGCATAATGGAGTGAATAGTGAAAAGGAAAGAAATATTTCCTAAATCATCATTACTTTTTTAATACCAAATTTATTAAGAGTAGTAATAAGATTACTAAGCATTTAATTATAAAATTAATGAATGATTTTAATGGCTTTAAAGTTTACTCTTACGAATAATGCCGTGAAGATTGAAAAGGATGAGATTTGTCCTAAATCATCATTACTTTTTTAATACCAACTTTATTAATGGTAGTAAGCATTTAATTATAAAAATAATGAATGATTTTAATGACTATAAAGTTTACTCTTATGCATAATGCAGCTAAGAGTGAAAAGGAGGAAATATTTTCTAAATCATCATTACTTTTTTAATACCAACTTTATTAAGGGTAGTAAGAAGGATATTAAGCATTTAATTATAAATATAATGAATGATTTTAATGAAGAATTTATACGTTAAATATTTATATTACAGCCTATATAAAGCATGCATGCGGTTTAAATACCTGCTATAACATATTTATCGGGTGGCCACAATTAAAAACTCTGACCTCTCTATATATTTAACTATTCAGTGTATGAACTTTAAATTTTGTGACCATGCTATTAAAGGCATAGAGAACGATACAGTGAGCTGATTGAAAATTTCTGGAAAATCCCTTATCCCAACAAAAAGTTTTCGGTAAAAAAAAAAAAAAAAAAAGCGCCAAGTTCTCCTTAATGTTTCGGCCAGAAAAAGTAGTGATATCTGAAGTTCGCACAAGTTAAAAGCCAAACATCCCAAATCTTTCATTGAAAATGGCTTCCCGCGACTTGGCCGTTAATGCCTTCTACAACATTTCAAAATTAATGATTGGAAATTACGCATTTATGAATTATTTAAATATTAAAAGTAATATTACAATGCAAAGAGGCAAATTCACATAAAGACATAAGTAAAAGATTTCTGATAACTACCATTCAGTTTCAACAAACATTAGTTTTGATTACAGATCATTTAGTCCACTTGTGGTTTAATTGCCATTTTGTACGGTCTAAAGCTAAAGTCATTAACGTAAAACCCAAGAAATAAAACAAAATTTACTTACTTCAAATCTCACAATATGTTACATTATATTTTATTGAGTAATATTGAAATCTTGTGTATTGATGAAAGAGAATTTTTTCGTTTGAACATTTATTATAGTTTGTTTGCATACATTATGAGGTATTCGATTTATAAACTGTTAAAAGATGATACTAATTATGTTTTAGCAGTTAGGGATATTATCTCCTGAATACAAGTATTTTGTTATTTTTAACTTCTAAGCATTTAAATAGACTGAAATTGTTTAAATGCTTTTTTCAAATGTGTATTTTTTTCTGTACTCTGTGCCACAAAATGCCTAAAATAATCAAAAATGTAGTTGGCATGTAGCTCATTTGTACATATTTTAAAATTTGAAAAACTCTCTCGAAGGCATTAACGGCCATGTCGCAGGAAGCCATTTTCAATGAAAGATTTGGGATGTTTGGCTTTTAACTTGTGCGAACTTCAGATATCACTACTTTTTCTGGCCGAAACATTAAGGAGAACTTGGCGCTTTTTTTTTTTTTTACCGAAAACTTTTTGTTGGGATATCACTACTTTTTGTAAGTTTTTTCAAGTTTGTTATTCTAAACTATATTAATATGAAAAAACTTAAATTTCGGTACTTTTATGTTACCCGGGAGCAAATCTCATGATTAGACTTTTGTTTTTTCGCCAATAGCAGTTTTCATTTTTTACATGTGTAAATTAGAAACAATGCTTTGATTTTCAAATAAAATATTTTGGTTTAGGTTATTATTTCTTATTTATTTATTTATTTATTTCTATGTTAATTATTCTATTAAATAAAATGAGGGAAATGCATCTATTTTAAATGAGATGACTGAAAAGTATATATCTTTAAATGAAATGAATGCAATATGAACAATGGAGTTGGGAACAGTATTTGGCGATTTGCCACTTTCGCCCGGCTAATATAAAAATACCTAAATTTATTTTATTGAGCTTAACAAATTTATACTTTATTTCTTTTTATATTAAAGTACTAGCCGCCTCTAGCAAGCAGTATTTACCGTATTAATTCCATGTTAAACGTTGCATCATGTTACTGTTATTCATAATTTAATTTACTTGCCCATTCTTTCACCAAGTCGGAAGCTTTTGATAGAGAAATCAAAAACTCTTTACGATCATGGAAGCACATCATATATTTTGTGTTGTTATGTATTCCATCTTTCGTGACAAATATCTCTTAACTCACTTATGCATGTTTCCTTAGCAGTTACGATTCGTTCTCTAATGCGGAAATTTTTAATCCTATTAAGTAATCTTTTCTAATTGGGCTCACTGCCAATTGTTGTATTTTAACTGATACGACTGCGACTGGGTACAAGTGAAATGGTTCTTATTAAATCCTTTGACAATATCTGCATTTGCATTAAACCATATTGATGCTAATATCTTTTTGTTTGACGTTAACCTTTTCAATAGACTCGATTACGGAAGAATAGAAGGTCTACCGGCTCATTGCCATGATCCATTTGAAAATCTATCATTCTTCTCATCTGATCGTGTTGAAGAATTAGTCAATGTGCCATGGTTTTAAGATTTTAGCTAATTTTATTCGAAACCTGAAAACTAAAATGCGAGGAACCGGATTATATAAGATTCATTCTAACGTACATATCGATTAACAGGTTACATATTATAGAATTATAATAATCATAAGGAGAACTTGCAGTTTTAATGCTTTAATAGTTTCCGTAAATTCTCTTTATATAATACAGAAGTTTTAGCGGTGTAAAGATTAACAACATAGTCACAGTAAGTATAATAACAGTACAATATAATAACAATAGCAGAGGTTTTGGGCAGTGACGAAACTATTAGCACTTTCAAAATATTAGTACGTTATATCATTTAACTATTCAGATGATATGCGGAAAAATAAAAATAGATGGCTCGTATTAATAATTAACTCATTGCAAAATAGCCACTAGCGTCAAATATTCGCCAAGCTTGGCGACATTTAGCAAAGTTTTGCCGAATTTGGTAATATATCATGTCAATTCTCAAATTTGGCGACAAAAATTTTTTTGTTTATTCTGACGTCATAATGATGCATATGTATTATGTATTATACACATACCTATAATATATATGATGCAAATGTATAACGTATTATATGCATATGTATAATATGTATGATGCATATGCATAAGTTCATTAACATCACTAAAACGCACTTAAAGGAATAGTGTTCCATAAATAGTAGGGATAATTGCCAGATTGACCAGAGTGCTATTGAGATTAGAATTCCGACATTTATAATAGACCGGGAGGCGTCTGTACACACCATCACCTCATCGAGTTTACAGCTAAAATTTTAGGATTAGTTAACACTAGATTAGCATATTTAAATGCAACTGGTCTGTTAAGTCATATCTTGGTAGAAACCATCTGAAGACCTAATTTTAGTGGTTAACTGATAGGTTTTCTATTGTATTTTTCTACATCCAAAAGTTTGGAAATATGGAGGAATGGTCGCAGGAAAACACAATGGAAAATCCACCAATAAACCCGTAAAATCGGGTCTGTAGGTGGTTTCCATAAAGATATGACTTGGCAGACCAGTTACATTTCAATACGCTAATCGATATTTAACTAATCCTAAAATTTTAGCCGTCAACTCGATGAGGTGAAGATCTGTGCAGACGCCTCCCGGTCTTTAATAAAATTTGTTTTAAGGAAGTAAAAGATAGAAAGATGGACTGATAAACTGAAAGATTTGCCTTATTAAGATTTTTGTAAAAGCATATAAAAATTCATTCAGCTTGAACTCATGTAACACCTTTATAACTCAGGCTAATTTTCTGTAATCTGGTTTTGGCGACCAACATATCTTATCTATAACTATAATCTTTCTTTTAGAGATTTAAAATTAACAATAAATTAACAGTAAGTAGGCTAATAATACAATATAATAACATTAGCAGCGAACTTCGGACGCCGCATCTGTCGCATATCGTTAAAGACAGATTATTAGTTACACATTTCATTTAATTAAAAGATTTTTAAAAACTTTCATATGGAATTAGGATATTTTTCCACTATAGGGACCTTGGCATTTTTTTTTTAAATCTTGGCGCAATTCGGATTTCAGAAATTGAGATATGCTGCCAAATGATATAAACAACTATGAAAACAAACCTGATGAACTTTTATGTTATTTGTATTATGTATTTATATACATATAAACCTTTTATTTATACATGTATAAAATATTATTTTTTATATACAAATTATTTATGTTGGTATATAAAAATAAATAAATGGGTTCCTTACATTAAATAAATTGTATACATATGAAAAAAATTGCTTGTGTATATGACACAGTTAATAGGTTGCCAGAAAATAAGTTATCAAATTTCTTTTCTCGTCAAGGCTATTTTCTGTATTTCGCCAAGGCTACTATATCGGAAACATACCGAATTGCGGTTATATTTTGTTAAATGTTTTATTGTTTTAATATCGTAAATATATCATAACCTATACTGATTAAAATTTTTAGGTATATTCATTTTTTTTCTATTTAACAAACGTCTTTGGAAAAGCATACATATAAAGTTTTATTCTGCTTGAAATTACGTGACCCCTTCAAAACTCTGTAATCGAGTATTGGCGACCAACATTGGCGCAATTGAATGTGAAGGAACTGTTTACGGACAAATGAACACCCACTGTTTGAAGGATTTAGAGGCGGAAATTCTGTGTTTTCAGATTTTTCTGGTTAATTGTGCTACAAACCCGACTTACTTGTGAAATTTCATGATTCTGCGACTTTTAGAAGTACCTTAGTTATTTGATGATGCGAAGTGAGTCAGTGACAAAAAAGCGCTTTTTCGGAATTTAATATTTCGAAAACTACTAAATGCAGAAACATGAAATCGTGGAACCTTAGTTCAGTTTGACCATACGAACATGTGTATAACGGAAAAATTTCTGTATCTCTCCCTGAAACGACGTTATGAGGGGGTGAAAAGTATGCCGAAATGGTTCAGGAAAAGGTAGCTTACGGCTTGTGCGAACTTGGCGGACGCACTGCCGTGCTCCCAGATAAAAAAGCTATTTTTAAAAAGCAACTCACTAAATCGCCCTATCTTAGTGAATTTTCACGGTACATGACAGGACTTTTTTATATTAGTTGCCCTAAATAGCTGTCTACCAAATTATAAAAAAAAAAAAATTAGAATATTTCATGCATGCGCAGTTAAAAATTATTTCATACAAATGCCCATATCTCATGAAATATTCAATATATTCATGTTTTAATTGCAGTACACTGTTGCTACTCTTCTTTGTCAGGATTTCGAAAAGTTGTGTTTAATTTAGATGAAAACTCTGTATGCTATAGACAAAAAACTTTTGAGTTTTCCATAGATACAATAACATCTTCACGACTATGATTACTATGCTTACACTTATGCACAAAAACGTTCAACAGCACACAAATAGCCATTTAACACAGTGGCAAACCATTTCCATTTTTCTGTTACATGGGTGATCGCAAATATTATTTTATTGTTAAATTTATTATTTGCCACGTAATTGTCCCCCCGCATTGTCTTTCATATAGAAATATGAAATCAAAGATGTTCTTTACATCCCAGAAGTTCAAGAACAATTCGTCAATAATTTTGGTAAATATTCGACAAATCGTGTGCAATCGTAAGGATCCAGTCCAGTTTGTTTTTAATACAACATTTAACTACTTTTGACTTAACTACTGTTCCGAAAATCGTTTTTTAGGTGCATTCGTAGTTGTATAAATACGTAGCACATATAGTCGTCGTCTGGCCCGTCCGTATGTCTGTCTGTCAGTCTGTCCGCATATAAGAGCGTAAAAACTACCCAAACAAAAGGGTTTGAAATTTAATATATATAACCGTTGCAGAATTTTGACGAGTCTTTTCAAATTTTATCAAATTCGAATCAAGAGTTAAAAGTATATTAATAAAAGTTTTCTCCATTCTATTAAGGGGTCAGGTACCCTTAAGGTCTCCAAATTTTTTTTATAAATAGCTTATAATTAAATATGATTCTTTTGGAACATTTAAAAGCAAACCCTATACAAAAATTCCTCTTAAAAGAGAAGTTATATCTAAAAGACTTTGGGCTTTTGCTATACAATCAAGGGGTGATTCAATTTTTAAAACCAATTTTCTCAAAACAGCGATTTTGATCATTGCGCGATCATTGCCTAGAATTTCACGAAATTTTCGGTAGATGTATTAAACGTACAGAAGCACAAAATGACCTAATATTATATTTCTCAAGTAAGAAGTTTAGAATTCATGACTACTTTTATATATAAAAAAATCTCAATAATTTGAATGTCTTTGAAATTTTTTTTTTTTTTCTCGGGATCTACAAGTTTTATTTCTTTCATTGTTGGTCATTTTGAAAACACTTTATATCTGTACTCATTAATAAAATAATGGCTTGTTTCAGCCATTCAAATGGGAAAAATCATGCGCGCAATGCATGCAAGAATAATTCTTTCGTAAAAATGTTATTATCTTTAAAAATAAATTTTTAAATCTATATATGTGTATGCCCTTTTTAATAACTTTAATTTATAAAATATATCGTTCCTAACATGTGTTTTTAATTTTATAATTAAAAGCTAATTAGTTAAAAGAGTGAATGCAATTCTTACAGAAGTCACTTTTCCATGTACTTTGTTGATTCAAAGGGTACCTCACACTTTAAATCACATCATACGTAATTAATTCAATGATATCCCATGATACTTAATGATTCTGAGTTCCCATGTTGATTATGTCTTATTTAAAATTGTGTCATATTATTTCCGTATTACTGAATATGATATATATAATCGTTTTGTATTCATGAATTTTTGCATAAGAGTGCAACAGCTATTGCACCAAGATCTGAATATTTATAAAACTAGTTACAGTACGAACTAACCCATTTTCCACGTTTGACATAAAATGATGTCTTTAAAATAAAGTCTGGTGATTATGCAATGGAGGGGAAAAAATAAAAAAATACTTTTTAAGTTTTTTTTCTTTTTCCGTAACTGTTTTATTATGGATAGCAAGAACTTACTATGCATTTAAATATAGAATTTATGAAAGAGTTTGTTGAAATAAATACACAACTAACATTAATATTGCGTTTTTTATGAAATATTAACAGTTATTGCTTCGATAAAGTATTAAATTTCGTATACAAATGTTTTTGCATGTGCAAGATGCAGTCTTTATTGAATATTGAAATTTTTGTAAAGTTCATCATATACTGTTTTTTTAAAGCAATATATCGATCCTCTTCCGAGAGTAAATTAATTCAAAGTAAAGTATATTATCGAAATTCAGACAGCTTAGAAAAGTAAAGGGAATAAAAAGTGTAATATAGATTCTCAATTTCCCTCAAGATGAAGTACTTAAATCTTCATGCGGATTATTGCGTTGTAAATACCCTGGGTCTTTTTTTTTATAGAAAAACATGTCTGATAAATAATTCTTATTACTTAAAAAAATGCTTTTATACGTTTCTTAAAACATTTGGATTATTTTATTTGCCATATTGAGTAACTTTCTTTAAAAAAAAGTAAAAGGGGCAAATTAATAATAATATGTATGGACATAATTTTGTCCTTATGCTACCTTCAAATTTCGTTTAAAAATGTATTCCAATTATTATTTTCTATGTTTAGTTAATAACGTAAAGTTTTATTCAACCATCAATTATTACATCAGCGGATACGATACGTAAACATGAACGTCTATTTTAAAATTTTAATGTTTCTGAGAGAAACCATCGTCTAGCAACGGATTTTCCGGACTCGTGAGATTGCCCTTACTCTATCTCTGTACTTATATGTATATATACATATTTAATAAAATAAATTTAATGTTAAATTTAATTACGTGATTTTATATTCACATTACTAACAAGGCGCAAAACCAAGAGCGTGAAAAATATCCAGGCCAGTGTTCGAACCTGGGTCTTTCGGTCAACGAACGAATGCTCTTTCATCTGAGTCATTGGAAACAACCCACCTATCCTGACACCCTTCACTCTTAAATATTGTATGTCTGCAACCGCAGAACAAAATGGGATAATTCCATGAACCAAAATTTAAGTTGCAAACACGAGTCCAAATTAATCCAGCATCGATAATCCATAATCGATCAGTGCGCTGAACAAAAGACCCAGGTTCGAACCCTGGCCTCGAAACTTTTTCACTCTCTTGGTTTACGCCTTGTAGCAGTGGGAATAAAAATTCACGTAATTAAATTTAGATTTGTCGGCGTTTGTCATCGTTAAAATTTATTATATATATATACATAGTCCAGTCACATTAATGTGACCACCGATCAAAAGCCAGAATAACCACCTTTCGCAGCGCGGACCGCTGCGAGACGTGCAGGAAGAGAGTGAATTAGGTTCTTGAAGGCGTTCACTATATGTTGAGCCATGTCGACCCCAGTGCCATGGCCAGCTGTGCTAGATTACGGGGTTGAGGATCAATGGCGCGAACAGCCCGATCGAGGTAGTGCCACAGATTCTCGATTGGAATTAAATCCGGGGAGTTTGCCAGTGAGGGGAGTACGGTAAACTCAGCTTGGTGCTCTTCAAACCACGCACGTACGCTGGGAGCTGTATGACACCTCGCATTTTCCTGCTAGTAGATGCCATCATTCTGAGGAAAAACTATTCGCATGTAGAGTTGGACATGGTCCGCAAGGACAGGTGCGTACTTGTGTTGATCCATCGTGCTTTCCACAAAGATGAGCGAACCCTGGGAATACCACGAAAACATTCCCCAGACCATAATGCTCCCTCCTCTAGCTTGGACCCTTACAGCAACTGTTGAAGTGTGTTTGGTTTCAGACGTTTCACGCCGTGTACACCAACGTCCATATGTCCAATGGAGTATAAAACGTGATTCATCTGAAAAAACCACCTGTCGCCACTCAGTGAATGTCCACTTACGGTACTGGCGTGCAATTTCCAGCCTTCGTTAACGATTAACAGCAGTCAGCATAGGTGCATTAACCAGGTGTCTGCAGCGGAGACCCATACGGAGCAACGTTCGCTGAACCGTCGTTGAGGAGACACAGTTGGTAACCCCTTGGCGGTCAGTGGCTCAATGGTTGCACGTCTATTCGCTTGAACGCATCTCCGCAGCCGTCGTTCTCCTCTGTCATCTATGGCCCGTTGTGCACCATATTTTCCACATCGATGATTTTCGATAGTGTCATTTTGCCAAGCACGGTATACTTTTACCACAGCGGTACACCAACAATTTACAAAATTTGCCGTTTCGGAAATGCTTCCACACTTGGCCCGAAAGCCAATGATCATGCTTTTTTGGACGTCGGATAAATTTCTGCAACACGCCAACGATTGCAACGTTTAACGATTCCATCGGACACCCCTTATATACATTCCACTGCAAGTGCTGCCACATGTACACTATGACGCAAAAGTTTAGACAATGAAGAAATTCTTACATACTTTGAAAAATATTTATTCAATTTTCAAATCACAGCTTGAAATTAATGTGCTGTACATATAAACAATATTTATAACAAAGAAAAGTGGAATTGTGCATATTGCAATAAATTAAATGGTAACAAAAATAAACTGCTGTCTCAAAAGTTTAGACACAAATTAAATAAAATCGAAATAAACAATTTTTAAAACCTGGTTGCGCATCCATGCTTATGTATTACGTCATATACACGAGATTGCATGGAAGAAACTAAATCTTGCATAGTTTGTGGATCGATATCGTACCATGCATTCTCAATAGATGTCTTAAGTTCCTTTTCAGAAGAGTATTGTCTAGCGTTGCTATAAACATTGCGACACATGATGCTCCAAAGGTTTTCTATAGGGTTAAGATCTGGGCTACATGCTGGCCAGTCGAGAACTCTTATATTATGGGAATTAAACCAAGATTTTGAATGTTTTGCAGTGTGAATTGAAGCATTGTCTTGCTGAAATTCCCACTGAGGACCCCCTAGAAGCTCAGCAAATGGCAGTAGGTTTTCTTCTAATGTCTGTGTATAATGCTGTGAAGTTTGACGACCACTCGTGAAGGTCAGAGATACTTGTCCATTATAGCAAAAGGCTTCCCAAACCATCACCAAGCCCCCTCCTTGTCTGCGACTAAAAAAACGTCGAGGTTCCTTCCGCAAGTCATGCCAATACGATAAACAACCATCTGGACCATCCAGATTCCACTTTTTTTCATCGCTAAATATGACTGACTGCCATTTCTCTCCATATGACATATGCTTTCGAGCCCACATAAGTCTTTGTAACTTATGATGTGGTTTCAGAGCTGGTTTCTTCTGCATTTTGCTATAAACGATTGTTCCTTTTTCCAAAATTCGTCTACGAATCGTATCCTTTGATACAGAGAGTCCCGATGAGCTTTGAACTCCACGTACGCTCATTTGTTGAGTACTCGCTAGTCTTTGTATCAGGCGATCCTCTCGTACATTTGTCACACGTGGCCTCCCAGACCGACATTTTGCTTTATATTCGGAACCACTCGATAAAACTCGATAAATAGATTTTTTTGACCTATTAATAATAGCAGAAATTTCCGAAACGCTCTTCCCTTCACCTTTCAACTGCCAAATCCTTGAAACCTCATTCACTTGAATTTCTTTAGCCCTCGGCATGTCGACTATGAAGCGCAATCGTTTGCAGAACTTAAGTACTCCAAATTTGTGACATCATCGATTCTAAATTTGCATATGCCAGCGAATATTCAAAGAAATTTAGAATAGTGTCTAAACTTTTGCGACAAGCACATTTGAATTTTTATGAAAAAAATTAGTATTATAGCAAATAAAACGACTGTCTTTTGTACATAGCATTTTAAATCAGTTTTTGAATATATTTACAGGTTTTTGTAATTCTGACGTCATAATTCTACATTTTAAAGCTGAATGACGTCATTGTCTAAACTTTTGCGTCATACTGTATTCTGTGATTGGTTATTTCACGTTGACGTCGAAAGTAGGTGGTAGTGACATTAATATGACTGGACTGCGTATTATCGATGATGGATTAATTTGGACTCATGTTTGCCGCAGGGTTGTGGTTCATGAAGTTAAACCATATTGTGCTGCTGTTACATCCGTATCAATATTTAAGTGTGAAGGTTGTCAGGCTAGCAGTGTCATTCCAGGTGGCTCATATGGAAGATCGTTGGTTTTTACTGAAATTTTTACTTTGTAAAAATATAAATAAATCGGCACTTCTTAGTTATTCCGTCATCCAATTTCGCCAAATTATATGCATTGACATAATTTTTACTTTAAATAACGACAGAACGAATAAATTAGTAAAATATTAATAAAAATACAAATAAAACGTCGAATTAATGGTTTTATTGACCATTATTGGCATTTAATCTTACAATTTGGCGACAGTAATTTGGTTGACGGGATAATTAAGAAGTACCAATAAATCTTACTGACTTGACAGTGAAAATGAATTTCAGCTTCAATTTTGGTATTTTTATCAGTAAAATATATTTTCATATCAATATTAATTCTTTCAGACAGAAACTCGAAAATATTTTAATTGATATTAAATTATTTATAAATTTAGAATAAAAATACCGAAACTGTACTAGCAAGTAACGAAATATTTAAAAAAAAACTCCAGCGGCAAAATTCATATTCAGGACCCTTTCTCTTTAAAAAAATTTAGTCGGTTACACATTAGACATCCAGAAAGCGGTGCTGGTTACTCGGAATACTTATAACGTCTGACTTATTTAATGCTAAGCTAACGCTAGCATTAAAGTAGCTTTCGTTTAACAGAGAAAACTTGTTTTAGTTGTATGAATAACAAAATATTTACGAAATTATTCAAATGTTTTTTTAATGAGTACCAGGAGAGATAAAAGAATACTTACAAGGGCAATAAAAATATTTTTGTGCAATAGACAAACAATACAGAATGGAATGAAGAGGTTTTCTCGCAAATCACTTTTCCACATAATCACCCAATCTATTTTGACATTTATCTGAACGCAGGACCAACTTTTTTAACCCAACTTGGTACGAAGCATGTCCCTGCTCATTGAGCCAGTTATCAGCAGCTGTTTTTCCATCATTGTTTGAAAACCCTCTTTCAGATAACCCTTTAAGACCTGAAGAATTTTGGTAGAAATTAAAAGTCTTGGTGTTTAACCCTAATTAATAGGATCATATTTGACTGAAAAAAGATATTTTAAAAAATTCCGATGTCAGGTTATGTCAATAGGGGATCCTCATAATTGTGTTGTGTAGGTTCGGGTTTAAATCACAGAAAACGAGAAAGATGTATTTTCTTTTTCCTGAGGATCACCTACACAATTGTGTAGGTCTGGACTTAAAGTGTTATGTGTGTTCTTGAAGTTTGGATCCAGAAAATAGTCACTGGTTTCCAAAATCTGGCTGTTCTTATTTTTTAGGGGGGGGGGAGGTTCTAGATTTCCCATTTGAACTTTTGCAGTAATTCTTGAGTCTGGTGGGCAGTATGAGGCATGGTATGGGTAATGTCATGCAGGAGAATGATACCATCACTTAACATCCCAGGGCGTTTGTGGTGGATGGATTCACGTAACCTCGTCAAAGTGGCACAAGCGAAACCACTTTTCTAAATGTCTTGCCATTTCAATCTGTCTGACGCGTCTTAATCTACTTATCCATACGACCGCTGGCGACAACTAGCACCATCTGTCTAAACTCTGGGAAAAATATTTACTACACAACAATTATTTTTCAAATACTGCTTCTTGTAATTTTTTTATACATACTCATATTTATATTTGCTTAACCCTTTCATGGACAAATATTTTAGCATGGACGAATATATTAACCCTTTCATGGACATGTGTCAGAGATTTTGAAATGATTTGGTGACACCGAAATTTACAAAGAAATCTATCTTAATATAAGTAAAAATATATTATAAAAGATAGATTTTCGTGATTGTTTACAACAGTAAGATAGTAATTTTACAAAGAGTGATTTTAAGGACATTTTTATAGTGTAAAAATAGCAATAAATTCTTCCGACTTAGTGAAAATGTCAATTTAACTAGGTTTTAGTATTTCTACTCGTATTTGTCCGGAATATTGTCAAATCCAAATGAACTTCTTCCAGACAAATTATAAAGATTATTTTCATCAGTATTTATTTATTTATTTATTTTGGATTAAAATCCGTAAACACGTACATAATATTTTAAACCACACTTGCAATATACAATTCACTTTCGTATAAAAGATTTTTTGGAAGGGTTCAATCACAGATATGCGGAAAATAGTTGATGCTTACTAGAAATACTACGCCTAGCTAAGTTAATGCTTATGAAATGCAAGAAGTTGAGTAGTCAGCTAGAGTAGAAGCATTCATGTTGAACAGAAAGCTAAATATGCTATAGTTATGTCAATCAATAAGAAAATATTCACAAAACTAACAAAAAGTAATTTTATGAAGAGGGGAAGGACGGGTATAGGGTTAGTAAGGTAAAAGTGGCCATTTGAGTTTTTTCCGCTGTCATCACGAAAGAACTGATCGTAATAGTCGCCACAGATGCTGATAGTACTGTGTATGACTTTGAAGCGGAAGGCTATACTTTTCTAGTTCTGAAATCTTTTCATTGTTTTTTCTAATTTATTGTTTTATGCAAGTTGTGAAATCTTTTATAACAGCTAAATAATATGTAAGGGTGTAATTATTTGCTTTTATGCTGTTTGATCAGTTTGAAGTAACCTTTTACATGATGTGTGTTTGAAAACTCTAAGTCATGTATATTAGATGCTAGATCGCAAATTTTGTAATGACGCTATTCGGTGAAAACTGGCCACAAACGGATCGGGGAAAATGGCGAGAAAGCTACTTTGGACGAAAGAGACTTTTTATTTATTGTTCATAACAAAATAATACTCTCAAAATTATTTTCTTTGAAAGGAGCAAGACCACATCTCAGAATAACTTCTTCAGAGATGTCTCACTCCCGACATTTGAAGTCTGCATATCTTTTATGAGCACTTGCATTCCACCATTTGTTTTAATGATATTCATTACTGCTTACTTAAAATTTTAACATGTAGGTTTTCTTGAAAATTACAATTTTAAAGTTTATACATTACATTACGTTGTGATTTTTTTTATAAAACCACTTTTGATAGCCACATGTAGCTTTCATTATAAGAGTATAAAATGAATCTTACAAATTATTTAAGATTTAAGAACACTGTAACAGAATAAAGAAAATGAAGACAGCCATTTTAAGAAATTATGACTTGTTGCTGTTATAAAATTACTTTAAAATTAACACATTTAAAAAATATTTTTTTATTTCACTTCTTATGCAAAGCATTTTTAACACTTTCCAACATAGTTGAAAAGCGTTTATGAATTCGGTTTCTCTGCCTGTCCGTTTGTCTGTTTGTGTTTTAATTTGCGTAAATATATTCATGAAATTCATATATATTATTGTTTACCACGGCATGCCCGGTATTGATAATGAAGGTTATTACGTTTACGGTTCAGTTACGGGGAGACTCAGAATATTCCGTTACATTACGACCTATGCAGAAATATTCTTTATGGTGCGTTTTAATTATATTAAACTATTTTAAACATACTGGAATTTACGTACACTAAGGTGTACTACAAAGAGGTCATTGTAGAATATGATGTGCATATAATTTATTGTTCATTTACAGAGACATTTAAAAGTACTGGACTACGGTACTGCTTATAAAGTATAATTGCTGGAATTGCGTTTTCAGTTGTGGTAAGCGTTTTAAAATTTAACTTTTTTTTTTTTTGCATATTACTTATAAATTCCTCAGACGCAAAAGTTCCCAATTACCTTTTCCATTTATTCTTGGAAACTAGTGTAAATGCCCGTCCTAGAACGGTAGGTAAAAATTGTATTTTTCACTTCGTTTGTACGATCTTTGGGTCACATTTGAGCAGAAACGAATTGACGGAAGTATCTCGAGAAGAAAACCCTCTGAAAGAACGAAGGGGAAGCATTGTTAAAATGTTTTTCACGCCTTTTGGTGTTTTTCTTCTGTTCACCCGCGGCTGACGTCATATTGAGTAACAGGGATAGGACAGCTTCAAGTGACTTCATTTATGTCGTCTCCTTTAATCTTCATAACTCCATAGTTTAATTTTTTTTTCAATGAATCACAAAGTGAAAGACCACAGCTTCTTATGTAGGTTTGCGATTTACACTACGTTTGTTTTCAACTCGATTTCTGAAATGGCTGCGCAAATCTTTGAAACCTTGTTAGTTTTGAATCTTTTATAGAAAATTATGTTGAACAGAAGGGGTTTGAGGTAGAAAAGATTTGTATTTAAGGAGATAAGTTTTCTCATACACATCTCAAATCGAAATTTAGCTTAACGTGGCTCCATCTTATCGAAGACTGGTAAGATTGATGGATTCGCCCCGGATTCGTTACACTGTGTTTCATTATATAGATTATATATATTGCTGAATTGAAATTTTTAACTGTGCTATGAGTTCAAGTGAAATAATTTTTAGCATAGATCTAGAGTTCGTATACAAAGCTTCATGAAAAGTTAGAATATTTTTTCGACTATTGATGGTAATTGCACTAATTGGATTTCCAATTCCGTTAAGCATTTTCTAAAGAAACATTTATTTAGAAATCTTTCACCTTAATAAACTGTAAAGTTTTACGACAGTATTCTGATTCTGTTGGAAAGGATCAGGGTCCATAAGCCGCGTTTTTGGCCAATGAAATAGACTAAAATTTGGTTATGTTACACTGACTTAATTATTTCAGTTTTTAATATTAAAGGTTTATTATTTACGATTTTAACAATAATTTTGTATTTTGTTCGGATTTATATGACATACACAATCTCAATGTTCGTATAATTCGTAATTTTAATGAAAAACGCAATTTCTGCAATTTTTACCTCAATTATTTATATAAGCGCAATCGTGCAACACTTTCTTCCTGACATGTTTTATAAAACACATAAAAAAATACAAAATATGTTAAAATAAAAGTGTTGCAAAGCTGCGTTCATAGTAATATATTAAAAATAGAGTGTAAATTGAGGTAAAAAATAGCATAAATTGCGTATTTTTCATCAAAACTACGAATTATACGACATTTGAGCTTGTGTAAGCCATATAAATCCGAACAAAATGCAAAACTATTGATAAAATCGTACAATATATACCGTCTAATATTAAACAGTTAAATAATTAAGGCAGTATAACATAATCGAATTTTTAGTCTATTTCATGGGCCAAAAACGCTACTTATAGATCTTGATCCTTTTTACATAATTTATTCTGGATAGAAGATTTTTCTTTCTTGTTTTTAATTCTTCCGCACTGGCACTCTTCTTGGTAGAACGGAACAAAAACTAATAATTTCAGCCAAAAAGAGTATCTTTTCTTTCAGTTGGACAGCATGAGTGTTATTATACAGATATAATTATTTGTTTTATGGAAATAACCATATGCTTTACATAAATGACATAGTATAACTAAAATGTTTAAATTTTAAATTTTATTTAAACATCCCTTAGGAAGTTCTTTTAATTTAAGATAGAACAATCTATTTAAGAATTAAAATAATTTTGTAACACGGAAGAAGTGTTAGTGCTTGTTTTATAACTGTCTCCTATAAAATTAATGTAACGATCTTCTTCCACAAGTAGATTAATTCAAAATATAAAGTTTCAGGAAAACTCTGGAAGCTGAGGAGAAAAGAGGGAATGAATAATGGAGAATAAAAGAAAAAAAGTAGATCTCCCTTTATTCTCTGGATAATGTGCTCTTTAGAACTTGATCTGGCGGATTACCTGGTCAAATCTTTTTTTAAAAGATAAAGTTTGATGGATTACCTTCTTTGTTTTGAATAATAGCTCTATTAAAGTTTCTTAAAAGTTACCAACAGTCTGTAGCTTATAAAACTAAGAAAGAATTGTATGGAAATACGTTTTGCCTCAGTGCCTTTTGGAAAATGTTTAAATTATATTTAGGGTACTTTTCAAGTATATTCTTGAAACATTCTAATATTGTGAGTATGTTAGAAATTTTCTTTCAACATAAGTATCCTTTTAAGAACTGGTACTTCATCATTTTTTGTAAGATGTCCACTTTGGAAGATATTTAACCCTTTTGAGACATTTAACTAGCGCGAATTTGCAACGACAAAAGTTTCAAACTTTGGCTTTATTTAAAAAACATGATTCATTAATTTGGATTTTTCAATTACAAAATAAAACTTGTGCTAAAAGTAATTATTACATATATTCCACATTAAATTTGGTATAGGAATCATGTGTTATATTTTATTATCACTTTGTTCCAGAAAGTTTTACGCAGTTGAAGTTATAGAAACCTAATTCGCAATAGTGTGGAGTGCGCGGACGCTAAACCACAATATAACGTTCACAGGTTAAAAAAAAGGTTTGACATGCAAATAGTAGAAACTAATTAATTTTATCTAGAAAATGGCTCCAATTATTTTGACTAAATTTTCTATCCTAACGTTTTGGGGGACAAGAACTATAACTGGCCTTGGTCACATGTCACATGTTCGAGAAAATTCGATTAGTGGGTCATTTTGGGGTCAAGTACGGTTCAATGCATTTTAGTGGGAATGAAAGTTGAAACAGCTATTAAGTTGTTGAACAGTCGCATATTTCGCCACATTTGGTGATAAATGGCAAAATATTGGCGACATTGGTAACATTTAGTGGCAAAATTTATTTTCCACATTACCAATGTAAAAACCGAACTTTGCACCAAATAAAACAATTTCGCCAAATTTTCAGATGTTTTGCGAAAAATCGGCTTTCAAAATCTGAAAGATTTTACTATAAATTCCCTATCGGAGCCGAGATAAATTATTCAACCAACCTGAGTCCAACTAAAAATGTAGTTTGGAAGGATGTGCTTTCGTTGTAAATATGTATGTAACATTTAGAAATATGTACATAGTTTTAATATTGATTGTTTCTGTAAATAACACTGTTATAAAACAAATTGCCTTATAGCAATGATACAGCGAGAATTTATTGTTTATCGAGTTGAACCCAAAACTAATTTTAACAGATCATACCTCGGTCTTCCCCGCTGGTAAAATAAATAACCTTCTAAATCTTCTTATACCTTATAAGTATAAGAATGCTAAAAAACATCTCAAAATTGGAACATTTAAAAAAAAATATTTATTGTAAGAATCTACTACAAAATCGGTGTTAAAATTTACTTCTACAAATATATTAATTCAAAATAAAAAGTCTTGTGAAATCTTTGTTAACCAAGCAGAAAAGAGGGAACATATAACGCAGAGTAAAAGGAAAAAATAACTACCATTTTATTTTCTGGAAATTGAAGTCTTTAAAATTTGATCTGGCAGTTTACCTAGTCAAATAATTTTTAAAATAATAGAGGTTGATGCATTATCTCCTTTGTTTTGAATAATAGCTTTATTAAAGTTTCTTAAAACTTACCAACTCTCTACTGTATAAAACTAAGAAATAATTGTATGGAAATACGTTTTGCCTCGGAACCTTTTGCAAAATGTTAAAAATATTTTAATTGTATTTAAAAGAATATTTAAAAACATTCTAATATAATAAGTATTCAAACTAAATATTTGCTCAAAGGGGTAAAAATGCATTTACAAGGCAAGTAAATACCTTTATTTCTTGAAATCGACATGTTTCATTGCTCAGACGGTGACATTTTGCAAGATCGATATTGATACAAATGTTTTCACAAAAACTTTTTTAAATTGAAAACTAGTAAACAAAAATCACGCTATTTCATATATAATGGAAACAAGTGCATTAATTACATCGGTGCGATAATAAGTGCATTATACATGAGATCGCGATATTTTTGTTTACCAGTTTTCATAAACTTTATAATGTATCTATAACTACTTAAAAGGTGACACAAACATATGAAAATATTATTTAATGCAACCATGAGATCTATGAAACACACACGCGTTCATTTTCAAAGTGAAAAAATATGACTGATTGAATAGAAACACATTTTAAAAACAAAAACAAAAATAGTACGCATCGCAAGCTGAGCTCAGTCCATTTCTCTGCAGATGTGTGAAAAGATCAATTCATATCATCAGGGGGTCTTGAAATATTTAGGATATTGTATCAAACTGCGGGAATATTAAATGAAAGGACATCGTTACAAACATTATCACTTCTAAGTAAAATTTCAATGGATTCACGGATTATTGACGAGTAATGGTTAGACGTTGAAATGATCATTTTGCCTTTTTCGAAGTTTATCTTAATATTTTCTTTTTGATGCAATCTGAGAAAATATTAAGATAAACTTTGAAAAATGCAAAATGATCATTTCAACGTCTAACCATTACTCGTCAATAATCCGGGAATCCATTGAAATTTTACTTAGAAGTGATAATGTTTGTAACGATGTCCTTTCCTATATTATACCCGCAATTTGGTACAATATCCTAAATATTTCAAGACCTCCTGATGATATGAACTGATCTTTTCACCACTCTGCAGAGAAATGGACTGAACTCCGCTTGCGATGAGTACTATTTTTGTTTTTGTTTTTGCTTTTAAAATGTATTTCTATTCAGTCAGTCATCTTTTTTCCCTTTAAAAATGAGCGCGTGTATGTTCGAAAGATCTCAGGGTTGCATTAAATAATATTTTTATATGTTTGTGCCACCTTTTAAGTAGTTATAAGTACATTATAAAGTTTATTAATAACAAGGTGAAAATTTCCTTCACGACACCAGTGTTTAAAACAGTGTTTTGACTCTACCAGTTTTCAATTTAAAAAAAAAAAAAACATAATGAAGGGAACGAATATTTTTTCCAACTGGATTAAATCATATTCAAAGCTGGAGTAGCACAGTTGAAGTTTATTCCAACAGAGCGAAAAATGTCCAGACCAGGGATCGAACCTGGATACTTGGCGTGCCGTGCCAATGCCTTACCTGTTAGGCTATCCGGACCGGTACCTAGCTGACATAATTCACTCTTATTAGTTGTTGCCTTACCTGTTAGGCTATCCGGACCGGTACCTGGCTGACATAATTCACTCTTATTAGTTGTACAACTAATAAGAGTGAATTATGTCAGCCAGGTACCGGTCCGGATAGCCTAACAGGTAATGCATTGGCACGGCACGCCAAGTATCCAGGTTCGATCCCTGGTCTGGACATTTTTCGCTCTGTTGGAATAAACTTCAACTGTGCTACTCCAGCTTTGAATATAAAAGAAAACAATTGGCGAAAATATTTGTATCATTATAGATCTTGAGAATGTCGCCATAAGAGCGATGAAGCATGTCAATCTGAATAAATAAAGGTATTTATTTGCTTTGTAAATGTATTTTTAGCAATTTTTAGTAAGTACTAGCCGCCCTTGGCGACCAATTTGTTCTCCCTTAAAATTTATATTTGGAGCTAAGCATTGTATCAAGTTAATCTTATGCATAATTTAATTTACTTGGACTCGCTTAAATATAATTAATATAATCCCTTAAGTTAATATTAGTTTTTGCTGCATTAAAAAATCTCAATTGGTTGATTTTCTGGAAGCAAGTAAACCCTATTGGTTTACAATGGAAGTCTATAGGAATTTCATGAAATATTAGCAATATTGCCAAGTTGGCGTCATTTTTGGTAACTAATTTTGGTCGCTAAATTTGGCAATATATCGCCAAGTTGGAGACAAAGTTGGCGGTATTTTGCGACAGAACAGGTTCACCTCTATGGCAACCCCACTTTTAGGTATGGAGATGCATTAAATACTGTTCAATAACCAATGAGATGCATTTCATTCGGGCGTTGCCATTAATCAATTAACAAATAATCGCGAATTCTGTGCCACGTACGATAGCGTAGTATAATTTTCTTTCATCGTAAATATCGTTTTACGAACGGGGTTTCACTATTTCATCATTTGTGGAAAGATGATCACTTCGGAAGACGTTTAACGTGTGAGTTCATACTAGTGCGAATTCGCACCGATCAAAGTTTGAAATGTCGGCCTTTTTTCAAAATATGCTTTCATTAATTTGCATTTTATAACTACAAAATAAAGTCTTCGCTAAAAATAAATATCACATTTCTATTTCACATTCACTTTAGTACGGAAAACATGTGTTATGTTTCGTTACCACCGTACTGACCACACGTGTTAAAAAAAGTTGGTATATGGAAATAGTAAACAACTAATGCATTTTCATTTATATGTCAATAAATCATATATACGAGCAAAACTTGTGTATGTGTATGCACTATTTATGTAAAAAACAGTTCTAACGATTAAAAAAAATTGTATCCTACCATTTTGGCATACCGGAAGACAATTGGGTTAGGTCACATGTTCAAGAAAATTGGATTAGTGGGTCATTTTGCGGAAATTACAATTCAATGCATTTCAATGTGAATGAAGGTTGAAGCAGTTATTAAATTGCAATATACATGAATTTAACGTCAGAATTTGAAACTTTTATAAGACTAAATAAAATAAATAAAGTAAGACAAACTTGAATACAGTTTAAAATAAAATTTATAAAATGTTAAAAATACTAAAAACATTAAAAATATATTTAGTAGACGCTTTACCAAGCAACTGCAAGGCCTCATCTGTACAATTTAACCTTTGTAAAACAAGCAACAGAAAAATCATGTAAGGTTAAAGATATTTTTTCAGAAACAAACAATATTCACCAGGAATGGAACAGGCTTCATTCAATGTTGTCGTTCGTAATTGAGTAAACAAGCCTTCTGGGAACAATCTACAATGGTAATTGTTGCAATCTGATTCCAAAATACAAGCGTTCGCAAATAGCGGGATGTGATCAGTTTCTAGAAAATGCTGGACTATTTTTGAATTAAGATTTCATCTTTTGAAAGCACAAATATTTTTCGTCAGGCGAATTTTCATCGATCTGCTAGTTTCCCCAATGTAAACTCTATCGCAATCGTTACAGGGAATGACATAAACAACACCGGTTAATTTTGACTTCTCATATTTAATTTTATGCTTATTATAAGTAGGAACTCACTTTATTAATTGGTTTAAAAGAAACACCAACATTGAATGAATTTTAGAATCGTGCACATTTTATCAGAAATGTTATTATAAAAAGGGTTGCAGTTAATTAATAAGTTGTTGAACATTTGGCAGTAAACAAAAATCACAATGTTGGCAACGCTTCACCCCATTTGGCAAAATATTGGCGACATTTGCAAGATTTAATAGGAAAATCAACATTCAAGATTACCTCTGCCAAGACAATCACATTTTTAAATTATTTAACCTTTAACTGATGTCACAGAATTTGTCACATAACTAGTTTGAAGCGGTCTTTGAGACCGCTTCATCGAAAGATTAATAAAAGACGCGATTAACTCATAAGATGGTGTTTTTGTACTAAACGTTTTGTACAGGACTGTTATAATTAAAATTCACCTGTTCAAAAGTCTCTGGTGATAGTACTAAAGTTCCAAACGGAACAAAATTTCGGTAGTGTTTGTAGTTAAACTGAAAATTGCAAGTTAAGCTGCAAAAATTGAAAAAAATCGCGGTCTGAGAGACCGGTAATATCAGTTAAAGGTTAATGTAAGAATCTTCTATAAAATCAATATAGAAAATTTCTACTACAAATAGATTAATTCAAAATACAAAGTTTTGTGAAAATGTTACTGAGCAAGCAAAAAAGAGGGAATGTATAACGCAGTATAAAATGAAAAAAAAAGAAACGTCCTTTATTTTCATGAAAATGAAGTCTTTAAAATTTAATCTGGTGGGTTCACTTGGTCAAATACACTGGTATCCAAAATTAAGGACCGATCACAAAATGCTAATTTTCAAGTACGCGAATACTCAAAGGGAAATAATACAATTCGAATAATTACTATCTCTACTGCACAGCTAGTCTATATAACATCTCATTCAAGTCACACATGGTCACAAGTATAGCAGTCACTACGGTGAAGCAAAAAAATAGGAAATTCCATACATCTCCTTATGAGTCTCAAATGATCACTATATATGACTCTACTGAGACGTCAGTGTGACTGCTGCTTTGCGACGAGTCACTATGTGACTTTAAAATGTAGTTACATTGTTACTTTCATGTGACTGTCATCTGTAGACTCAATTTCAAAGTCATCGTGAACGCTTCATTGTGATTAGTTACCAAATAATGTCACATTCAAATCACATGATGATTTTCAGGTGTCAGAGAGACTAATGTGAAGTCACCGTTGTACTCTTTTGTGAAAAGTCACCATGTGACTATAATGTGATATTATATGGTGACTTATCATAATGCAAGATTTATGATGACTTTGAAATTGAGTCTAAAAATGACATTCACATGAGAGTCACAATGTAACTACATTGTAAAGTCACCTGTTGACTCGTCACAAAGCAGCAACAACATTGACGTCTCGGTGGAGTCACATATAGTGATCATTTGAGACTCATAATGAGACGTGTGGAATTTCCTATTTTTTTTTTGCTTCACCGTAGTGACTGTGACACTTGTGACCATGTGTAACATGAATGAGATGCTATATGGACTAGCTGTGCTATAGGGATAGTAATTATTTGAATTATAATATTTCCTTTTGACTATTCGATTACTTAAAAATTTGCATTTTGTGACTGGTCCTTAATTTTGGACATCAGTATACTTTTAAAAAGATTAAAGTTTGATGGACTTGGATTCTTTGTTTTGAATAATATCTCTATTCAAGTTATTTAAAACTTAGCAACTTTTTACTTAATAAAACCAAGAGTAGTAATATGTATAGAAATAAATTTTGCCTTAACTTTAATTCTGAAGGCTCATGGTCAAATTTGTTTGATTCATTACGAAAATCGGTCATTACGATTTCCTCGGTCATTACGGGTCATTACGAAATGGTGAAATTTGTTTTTGATGTTTTTTTTATGAATAAATGATTCTAAAATATTTCTTAATTTTGAAGAATAATGTTCAATATAAAATTTCTTTTATCAAGTGTAATTTCTTTTATTAAGTAAAGCATCACTTGTTCATTCGTTCAGAGATTAATATGCAGTATTCGAAGGAACTAGAAGAAAAAGGATAGGCATAAAATAAACTAAACTAGCAAGTTCATAGTTCCGAAAACTTCTACTTACTACGTAATTTGATGACTTTTATGTGAAACTCTTGCCTAACAAGATATAGAAATAATTGTATGCACTATCATTTCTATCATTTCGTTCTTCGATTTTATATTCTGCATTATAATGTAGCGTCTAAATAAATAACTTTGAAATAATTGTTGAATTTCTGCATTCGAAATTAATTTTAATTTAAAAATAAAATTTCTAACTTTTGTTACTCTCACTCTAGATAGAGAGATATCAACATTTAGAGCTTCAGCTTGTAAATCTTTAACATCGTGTAATATGAGCCACTTATTGTTATTTTTATAAAAATGATAATTATTTGTGTATTGGAAAAAAAATCTTATGCCGTACACAGGGCGACTACTGTGAAGTCACCGTTGTGCTCTTTTGTAAAAAGTCACCATGTGACTATAATGTGATATTATTTGGTGACGTATCACAATGCAACGTTCATGATGAGATTATATAGATAAGTTACAAAATAATTTAACTATTTCAACATAAAAGGGTAATTGCATAGTATTTAGATATGTATTTCAATTTAATGTAGAGGAATCTGTCCAAGAGTTAAACTAATTTTCAGACGTCAATATTTATAATGTGTTACACCACAGTCTAGAATAATACAGATATAGCGATTTTGTTCATCAAGTTTTGATTAATCCAAAATATAAAGTTTCATTAAACAGAGGAAAACGAGAAGGAGAAAAAAAGAGATAATAAATAACAAAAAATGAAAGTAAAAAAAAATTGTACTAATTTTTTACGCATTTTTTTACTAAAATGACGTCTTAAAAACATTATCTGGTGGATTATCTCTAAATTTGATAAAAGTACCCTTCTTTATATTCAGGAGAAATATGCTTTTTAAAATTTGATCTGGTGGATTACTTAGTTAAATCTTTTTTTAAGTGGATGAAGTTTAGTAACAAGAAAAAAATTGCCTTTTTTTATTTTGTGGAACATGACATCATTAAATCTCGATCTGCTATATCGCCTTGTTAAATCTTTTTGAAATGTATGAAGTTTGATGGATTACCTCCTCTGTCACAAATATGAGCTCTGGTCAAGAAACTTGAAAATTACCAACGATTTTAATTCAAAAACTAAGGAATGATAGGAATTTAACTTAAATTTTCATTTAGCATATACAGGATGTTGCCGAATTCTACCGACAAATTCAGAGGGATGATAGTACGCATCAAGAGGACGAAAAATTGCCATATAACATGGGGTCGCAAACCACTTACTTAGTCCCAAATACAGGGTTCTTCAGCTTAAATGAACATTGTTTGACGGTAATGATTTTGAGAGAAATAAAAGAAAATTGCAATGAAAATGCAAAGATATGTCCATTGTTTTGTGTGAAATCTATACAAATAAAAGAACACATCGCTCTGTCTGTCTGTCTGTGTATGTGACTGCGATGGCTCGCAAAATCTACGGCACGTAGAAGCCTCAAAATATTTGTGAGATTTGCCCAAAAGTCTCTCCTGACGTACCTCAGTTCAGAATTTAAAAATTATAATTATTAGCTGAGTAATTAATTATTGGGTGTAGTAAGAAGTTTTAAAGCGAATTTTGTCTTACGTTTACTGCGAAATAGCATACCAATCAGTCGACCGAGTTTGTGTCATATGATAAGAACCAGGTCAGCGTTTTCAAATCGATGCAGAATCTGGGAGAAAAGTGAAAGTAAAGTTGACATTTTTAAGGTGAAAGATGTCATAAGATAAGTCATTTATTCGTCACTGCATTCGTTACGAATTTTACCAAGGAAAAAGTGCTGCAAAAGCATATCAATCAATCTGTTCTGTTCTTGGAGAGAAAATCGTATCGAAAAGCACATGTGAATTTTGGTTTCGACGTTTTCAAGTTGGCGATTTTGATGTTAGCGATCGAGAACGTAGCGGCGCTCCACTGAAGGCTAGTCATGAGGATTTCCAAGCACTGCTTTATAAAGATGCATCTCAGACGTAAAAAGAACTTGCTGAACAATTAGGAGTATCACAAAAAAAGAATTGTAATCGTTTACATGCAATGGGAAAGAATCAGAAGGCAGGAAAATGGCTATCATATGCATTGAGCCAAAGAAACAACGATGAACGTATCTTGAAGTGCATGAATCAGCTAAACAGGCAACAGAAAAAAATCTTTCTTGTTTAAAATCTTGACGGGAGATGAAAAATGGATATATTATAACAATCCGAAATGCAAAAAATATTGGTTGAATCCCGGCGGAGCAACAACATCAACGCCAAAACAAGTCATTCACTGCAAGAAAAGTTGTCATCTGCATCTGATGGGATATAAAGGGCCTGCTCCATTACGAACTGTTAGAGCCTGGCGTAAGTGTAATTGCTGAACGCTACAAGCAACAATTGCTTCAATTGAACCAGGAAATCTGTCGGAAACGTCCATTTATTGGCAAAGGTTTGCGCGCCGTGAAATTGCTCCATGACAACGCCAATTCTCATGCTGCAAAACCAGTCAAGGACACGTTAGTAATTCTTGGCTGGGGAGTTTTGGAACACCCGGCGTATAGTTCCGATATACCCCCTTCGGACTAACGTTTGTTTCGGTCGATTCAGAATGCCTTGTTTTCTGTACACTTTTGGACAGTGGACAAAGTGCAAAATTGGGCTGACGACTTAATCGCGTCAAAAGACTAATCATTCTACACTTCTGGCTTCCGTCAACTGCCCGACCGATGACGGAAGGTGTTAGATAAGGATTCAAATTATTTTTATGAATAAATTTTTATGAATTATTTTTATGAAATTATGTTATTCTCAGTTCTTAATTGAATATTCATTTCTCTGAAAAACGCTCTAAAACTTTTTACTACACCCAATAATAATCGGAACACACTCTCATAAAAAAATAGCTATTTCATCGCCAGTCATCGAAGCGCATGTCCAGTACGCATCGCGACGAAATTGAATTTAAATTTCAAATCTTTTCCCGTAACCATCTTGGTTATGTGGTTAGAGCGTGAGGCTGCCAAACTGAAGGTCCTTTGGTCGATAATCGGTATGACCAAAGACGAAATTTTCTGTTTATAAATAAAAGAAATTTCATTTTGTTTTTTTTCTGAAATTTTAAGGGTCACATTTATATGTATACATAAGAAAATAAATAAATAAAAATAAATGCTACATTTCTAAAGCTATGCATTTTATTTTACCACTGTAGATGGCAGCACTGCAAAAGTGTGCGAAATTTCTTTGAAATGGATGCGACTTCGCACTGCAAAAAGCAGTGTTCATTTCAGGGGGCAGCCAGAGGGCGACATTCTCCCAGGAGCAATGAGATGTCAACACCGGAAGATTTGAAATTTTGTGTTTTCAATGGTTAAAAAGTACAAAATTTTCTAAAGATATGCAAAAGTGAAATAGAAAAGTATTCCATTTTACCACTGTAGATGGCAGAACTGCAAAACAATGTGAAGCTTTCTTCGAAAAGTAGGTGACTTCGCACCGCTAGAAGCAGTGTTGAATTCAGGTGTCTCGGGGGGGGGGGGGGACATTTCCCCCGAAGGAGTGAGATTTTGTGTTTTCAATGGTCCAAAAGTGCACCCCACCCCGGAGCAACAGAAATCCTTCCCGGAGAAAAGTGTTTGGATTCAACACTGTCTAAAAATAACAAATTGTCCGTATTTTAATACAATTATTTTAGAGCATCGCAATAGACCAGATTTACATCATCTATAAAGATTTTAAACTTTCAAATGTGTAGAAATATTTTTTTACAAAATGAAATGTGTTAACATTTCGACGAAATCAGTAAAGACCTGAGTGTTGTGGAATATTTTGCGGAATTTATTTAACAAATATTATTCAAATGTTTTCGTTGTATATACTGTATATATTTAAAAGTGTAAATATAGAATTAATAAAGTTTTTACTCTTCCTGTGATTACTTATACTGAACAACACCAGCGCCATTTTCAGTTGTGAAATATGTTTTATTATTTTATGTGATTTTACATGAATCGTGAAGTCTATAACTAAGCTCTCCCAACCTTGATTTAAATTAAGAATAACATGAAACTCCTGAAACTCATGAAGATTATTCTTTAAGTGTTTCTACTGGGATTTGCTCACTTTCGGTACGATAGACTCCAAAATTACAAAATAATAAAATAAAATACTGCATGTACTTTCAATTCAATATTTTTTCACGATTTTTTAATTTAAAAATATAAAATCACAAAATGGAGTTAAGGATATAAAATCATACAGATTGGGGTTCATTAAAGGGTTATTCATCACGGGCCCGGGCAGTGCCGGGCTTATAAGCTAGTAATCACGAAAACTTTTAGATAAACAGATGCTCAAGCAATCGATGATAATGTATGAACTGGTAATCGCAACCCAAAATGTGGATTGTCAAGTGCATACTGTCAGCGAGTACAATGGAAACTTCTACCACTTTTTTTTAAATTATCACATTTAACGACAAAGGTGAGAATGTCTATTATAAGTTTTATTGTAATATCCTTCAGTTTTGTGAAAGTTATTACCGTCAATCCGAATTGAGCTTCGGTAAAACACCCTGTATTTTGATTAAATACGTGGTTTGCGAAGGTAATTTTTCCTACACTTAATGCCCGCCCCCCCACACTAAATTTGTTGGTTGAATTAGTCAAAACACTGTATATATATATATATATATATATATACAGTGTTTGACTCTGTTAAACAATGTTATATATGTCAAAACACTGTTACATATGTATATATATATGTATGTGTGTGTGTGTGTGTAAAGAAGTCAGAAATTTATAAAAAGTTTACACAAGTGTTTGATTGTAAGGACTTGAGATTAAAAAACCGTCATATTTGAGTAAAAGTAATTAGAATTTATAGCCTTAATGTAATCAACTGTCATATTTGGGAAAGTAAATCACTATTTATGATTTTAGGTCTTCATTGTGTTTATTTTATCTCTAGTTTGATTTTATGAGCCCGATAACTGTCATAATGATAATTGATTGTGATTTATGGTTTTAAGTATTCATTACATCTCAATCAATGTAAATAAGTTAAACATTTATAAAAAGTTTAAAAAAGGGTTTGATTTTTATCCTTTCACACACATATACATATAACCATTAAAAACCATTATAAAGTGCCAACAAAAATTGTGAAGTATAAATAATAAAAAAAATTATATAAATTTGCAACATGGACTTTAAAAACATTGTAAAAATAGGATAAAAGGAATAATGGAAATTTCTAGAACCACGGTAGATTCATCAGGTTGTAAATACCTTGATTATTACAAATAAAGTATGTTGTTCAATCTTCGTATTAATCATAAAAAAGCCAAAAAATACAAATTTAGGACTACCACACCCAATAAATCCAGAATTAAAGTATTGGAATACACATAAGTGAAAAATAAATTATGATTAAAATGCATTATAAAAGATCAAATATATCGTATTCCCAATTTGAGAGCATTTCTTACCTTGAATAATGCAGCAGAAAATAATAATAATAATAATAATAATAATAATAATAATAATAATAACAAGGGTAAGGAATTATTTTCCCTTGTTGCCAAAAAAGTTGCCAAGGAGCCAATAATGTACAGAATAGTCAGGTACAAACCTCAATATATGGTGCCTGCACCCACTATAGAATATTTAAAAATTATTTCCACTTTCTTATCAAAGGAATCAATAATGTGCTACCATCTATAGTATTTATTAATTGTAAAATATATTGTTTTGGAATAAAAAGTAATATATAATTGAATAAATATTTATATCTATTATTGGATTAAGCTTTAAAGCATATACAGTCTAGAGATATTTAAATGATAATAAAAAATATGTTAATAAATTTATAACAATATATTAAAATAATTCAGTAAATGATTTAATAAATAGTAATAATATATAAAATGGTGATATGGATGATTCATTAATTAATATTTCACATAAATAAATGTACCATACTACAACATATCAATATTTAAATCACCGTGACAACGTTGTCTAATCACTTAAATAATTATATAATTAAATATAAATAAATAAATAAATAAAATTATGATGCTTAAGTATTCAAAAATAAAACAATTTAAATTTTAAATTAATTAGTTACGTATAATGTGACTGCAAACTTTTCTTAAAATTTCATATCAAGCAGGACGGTCGTTCTGCCAAGCCAAGCTGAAAAAAAAAATGCTAACCACGCCAAACAAACAAACGCCAAGAATAAAACGCAAGACACCGTAACTGCTTATTATACTGAAGACAGCTTCTCCATGTTAAATCGACCAAACATGCCAAAGTAAAATTTCCCATATCAAAAGAACCAATCATCGCAGAGAAATAAAACCAAAACCAGAAGGACCTAATGGAAAAGATCTTCAATTTGAGACCAAATGCATCCTCATAAATTAATTATAAACAGAGATATAGATTTTTTAAAATAACGTCGAGATACTGAAAATGACAAATTTATTTTCTTCGTCACACCTTATGCTTCAATTGAGGTAGAGACTTAAATAATGGACAGAAAAAAGTAAGGATTGCATTTTTGGACAGATATTTACTCAAGCTACGTGCTTTTATAAAATTCAGCTTTAAAAACACAAATTTTCTATTCTTAATTAGCGAAAAACTGTTAATTAATTCTAAAGTTTATAAATTATGCCAAACAGTGATAAACCCGCCAAACCAATTTAGAAGTCTTATACTATTCTTTTATATTATCCTTTTGCATTGATTTCATCGAAGAAAACTATGGCCGAGATCCAGATAGATTTTTCGCTGTTAGCGAAATGAGTTTGACCAATCAGAAGCCAGAATGTTTGAGAGTTTTTGCTGTTTCTGGATCCCGGCCTATGTCACAAAAGTTTTGAGTCATTTTCTTAGTGCCATGGATGAAGTGCAATGCTTACAGAAATCTAGGCTGGGATCCAGATAGATTTTTCGCTGTTAGCGAAACGAGATTTACCAATCAATAGCCTGCACTGCTGCAAACAGCGAAAAGTTCGCAAAAATACAAGCTTCTGATTGATGAATCTCGTTTCGCTAACAGCGAAAAATCTATCTAGATTGCGGCCAATTATGTTGAACACAATTTTGCATTTCCACATCCAGGAAGGGTATTGATGTCATAACAACAGTGTATATTCGAAACTATTTAAGGCATTGATTCTGAACTCCATTGCTATACATTTCAATATTAAAGAAGTTGTTGTTTCAATAGTTTTAGTACTTTTCTCTATTGCTCACTCCAAAACAGAAATATCGAAATTTAACCAACAGCGCTCAGAAACTATAGCGCCTAAAATATATAGTGTTGAAATCGGCTAACCCTGTAATACTTAAAAAAGCGCTAAAATATTGTATCCCTTAAATGCGCAATGATACTGCTGCAATATGCAGATCGCAGCGACATCTGCAGGATATTTTCTACAACTGCAAGGAATTGCCAGTCTATACAATGTAATAATAGTAATACGAAAATCCCGCAGATGTCGCTGCGATCGACACTTGAAATTTTAGCAGTATCGTCGCACATTTAAGGGATACAAATTTTTAGAACTGTTTAGATAGCATATTTCCACACTAGGTATTCTAGGCGCTGTATCAGAAACAACACCATAACAGAGAGCCTTTATACATAAGAGTGGTGATATATGCACAGGAGGCATGCTCATTTCAAGTTTTTGTCGAAAGTACGGCAATCCGCTTTCTTGAATAGAGGATATTCAATCTGCGTTATGATCACATGGTCAAGGCAAGAACGTCTAGCTTAAAGAAGGGAAGGCTCCGTCTACGTAATGTAAATCCTCGCTAGCCAATGAAACAGTTCATGGGGGAAAGCAGTAGTACACTGTTAAAAATATCGTGAAAAATTACCTCTGTTTTTAAAGGCTATCTGTATTATGACCAATGAGAACGTTTCATAGGCGTTTATATAGCGTTCTCATTGGTCAGAAAATAGAGAACTTATAAGAACAGAGGTAATTTTTCACGATATTTTTAACAGTGCAGTTTCCTGATTCCCTTCTTATCAGTTCGAAATTCTTTGGGTAAATGGAGGATATTTCAAATATGAGTTCGAGGCTGAAAAAAGTCACGTGATACCGGTAATTTACCCAAGGAACTTCTAACTGATAAGAAGGGAAGATGATACTGCTTTGCCTGGTGAACTGTTTCATTGGCTAGCGGAGATTTGCATTACACGTCTACGGAGCCTCCCCTTCTTTACGTTAGATGTTTTTACCTTGATCACGTGATCAAAACTCAGATGGAATATCCTCCATTACCGGTAGCACGTGACTTTTTCAGCCTCGAACCCATATTTGGAATATCCTCCATTAAGAGATGATACGCGCATGGACGATCTCTATTAGACTATGGAAATAATTCAACATGCATTAGCCTGACGATAATGGCATACTCACAAAGAACTTTAACGATTTGTTTTTATCACTTTTATCAATAAACATTTATTGGCCGTATGTCGCTACTTCGTTATTGAGACACACTTGTTTCTAATTAGATCCCGGCCTTAATGTATCAAAATACGGAGTTTGCTTTCTGTACTATTCCTGAGCTCAGTTATAGCGGCAAGAAATATAGGCCGGGATCCAAGTACATTTTTGCAAACAGTGAAAAGTTAGCAAAAATTCTGGCTTCTGATTGGTCAATCTCGCTACGATAACAGAGAAAAATCTACCTAGATCACGGTCATAGTGTGGAAACAGGCTGTTCCAGTAATGCTTTAAAAAGTGCTAAAAATTGAATCCCATAAATATTGAAAAATACTGAATGACAAATGTCGATAGGAGCAACATTTTCTAGATCTTCTCTGAACACGTTATGTTGTATTTAGTAAAGGAGATAAGGCTTTCTATCAACGCATACTTAGGTACTCGACTTACGTATGGTAAATTTTTAATAAAAAATGTTAAATAAGTACCATAATATAAGCTTGGAAAATTGATATCACACTATTTTTTAGCCACTACTTTCCCTCTTTTTTTTTTTTTTTTTTTTTTTTTTTTTTTTTTTTTTTTTTTACTTTTGAAAAGTTGTTTTTTAGTAGATACATAATACTAGGAGAGATGATAGAACAAAGAATAAAATTTATAATTTAAATATGCATTTTATTCTCTTCTAAAGTACTAGATCTGAGTTATTAATATGATATTGTCCTTATTGGGAAAATAATTAAATACTATTTAAACATTAACTTTATTAATTATGAAAGAAAATAAATAGATTTAATTTAAATGAATAGATATATAAATATAACTATACAATTAAACATTCAAGTTTGGCGAATCAACATCCCTTATAAAATGTATTATTGAATCGCAATTATTAATCAACTAGAGAGAGAGAAAGAAAGAAAATTGAAAACCAAGTAAAACATAAAACAGACTGTTCAGTAAATTAAGTAAGTTATAAAAATATTCTTCTTATTTTAGACCAAATATTTTGTGAGTAATTAAATTTAAAACATTAACTCTGCAATATCTCAAAACATAATAAAAGTTTTAGATCCTAAATCATAGAAGAAAAAACAGACATTTTTACTCATACGCTACTTATAATAGTTCTTTTATTGAAAAACTGATGCTTTACACAGTTCTTTTCGACACAGACATTACCTCCAATTTATAATAAAAAATACATATTAACTTTCGATGTTGAAAATAAGACAAGACAAAATACTGAGAAAAAGTAATATTTAGACGTAGGATAAAATTTATCCAAAGGAAATAATATCTCTACTACAAAAAGACATAAAGATGTTACATACGGTGACCTTTTATATTAATACAAGATTATTTTGAAACATATATTTGTCCTGTTTTGTTTTCCTAGAGAAGTTAGTTTTGATAACCTGGTTTTATATATTATATACAAGTTTATTTCTTACACTTCTATTTTCTATTTAATATATAACACCTTAAACAACATTACAAAACAAATTCGATATTTTTGCTTTATTCTAGACATTTTAATGGGTAATTTTGTGACTTCTAAATACAATAACATACATAAAATATATAATTAAGCTTGATTTATTAAATGCTATATCTTGCAAAAAAAAATATTCAAAATATTTTTTTTATTCCAAAATGACTTTTTTAACACCATTTTTTTAAATTTATCGCGCAGTTGTGAATCCTCTAGGTTCTTATGCTGTTATTCTCAAATTTACTGAATATAAAATTTCATGAATAGGATATTGGAAATAGTGTATAGATATTTAACTAATAAAGACAAATAACAGTATGACTCTGATTACTCGAACTCCAGTTATTTAGATCGTCAAAATATATGGACTGAGATCCACAAATACTAAATTCCGGTTTTAAAAAACAGCAAAAAACCTTGCTTTATTTTTGAAGATATGTGTTTTAAGATCGGCGAGGAGTCATTCCTTCTTAACCTTTTCAAATCTGAAGGTAAGCTAATATTATTAATAGACATTCATTGCTTTTGCACAAACAAAAATGACACCATAGAGAACTGAAAGGGCTCTTTCTAAAATTATTACTTTAGGGGACTGCTACAAATATAGGTTTACAAATATACAGCTAAAATTACTAGATCCACACCTAAAACACAAGGTTGATTATGAACAACCTAAACTTACGCAATATGAAATTTAAGGGCTAGGGGTCCGGTACCCTTTGAACCAATAAAATAAATGGAAAAGTGACCTCTGTAAGAATTGCATTCTCTCTTTAACTAATTGACTTTTAATTATAAAATTAAAAATACATGTTTGGAACGATTTATTTTATCAATTAAAGTTGTTTAAAAAGGTATATATATTTTTATTTATATCATATATATATATATATATATATATATATATATATATATATATATATATATATATATATATATATATATATTATTATTATTTATTTTTTAAGATAATGCAATTTTTACGAATGAATTATTATTGCATGCATTGCGCGCATGATTTTTCCCATTTGAATGGCTGAAACAAGCCAAGATTTTTTTTTATATGTACAGATATAGAGTGTTTTCAAAATGACCTACAATGAAAAAAAAAAACTTGTAGATCCTGAGAAATAAATTTTTGTTTTAAGAAATTCGAAATATCGAGATTTATTTTATGCAAATAATCGTGAAATATAAACTTCTTACTGGAGAACCATTAATAGGTCATTTTGTGCTTCTGTACGTTTAATACATTCATCGAAAATTTCGTGATATTCTAGGTAACCGTTTTTCATAAAACGTGCCCGCAATGATATAATCGATATTTTACGAAAACTGATTTTAAAAATTAAATCACCCCTTGATCATATAGGAAAAGCTCAAACTGTTTTAGACATTATTTCTCTTCTAAGGCGATTTTTTGCATGGGGTTTGTTTTAAAATTTTCCTAATGAATCCTATTTAATTATAAGCTATTTAAAAAAAAAAATCGATTTTTGGACGCTTTAACCCCTTCGGGACGGGAGCCTTTTACGAAATTTTTAATCTTTAGTCACCGTTTTTTAAAAACAGAAATTTGTGTCTTCTTGAATCGAGAAAATGCGCTGATTAAATAAGGCAAATTTTACAGTAAAATTTTACTGGTGAGGAAAAACAAGGATTCTGAGCACCTCATGCGGCACGTATACGTATCGCTCGTCCCCAAGGGGTTAAAGTGTACCTGACCCTTTAGACATGTGAATGATCTTTATTTTACCTTTTGCAGCTATCTGTTATAACAACGATTAGCAGGCATTCTTTCTTAAACCCTTAACCTTTTCAGGGGCGCCGTTTGCAGTCTGCAAGCGGCTCATTTTAATGCCCAAACTGCCAAATGGCAAGAGTAAAGTTTTAGCACATTTTCAATCTCATAATATTCGTAAAGAAAAGCTTTTGATTATTTTCAAATAAATTTTTCGTAAATTGCGGTGTGAGTTAATGATTTGAGAATTTTTGGAGGAGAAATGCATTGCCCCTGAAATGGTTTAGACCTGAAGCTTATCTTATATTATAAATATATATCCATTGCTTTTTCCCAAACAAAATGACACCATAGATGACAGAAAGAGCCCTTTTTCTAAAATTTTTATTTTAGGGGTCTGCTAATTTAGGTTCCCAAGTATAGATCTAAAATTAATAGCTCCAACCTCAACCCTAAAATATCAATTTTTTTCCGATGCCACATGACGAAGCTAGTGATTTCATTCTGTGATAGTTTCATGAAATTAACAATATTTTACCACGATCGTTTGAAAAAAATTCGCGTATTTTGCCGCGCTCCTTTGACGAATTTAGCATTTTTTTCTATTTATTTATTTTTATTTTGCAACCGATGGACGAAATTGCTTATTTTTCGTAATCGATTGACAAAATTCGCACTATTTTTCCGTGATCAATCAAACATTTTTTGCGATTTTTTGACAAAATTCGCGACAGATTTTGACATTTTTCCTTGATTTGTGACTTTTTTATGCAATCGACTGCAAAAATTCGCAATTTGTTTTCAGTGTTAATTTGTGGATTACGCGATATTTTTCTCCAAAAGATTGAATAAAATCGCTATTTGTTTCTGAGATCTTTTACGAAATTCCTGATATTTTCCATGACCAACTGACAATTTGTCATTTTCTTATGGACCGATTGAAGAAAACGCTATTGGTTTCTGTGATCTTTGGCGAAATTCACGACATTTTTCCACCATCGTTTGAAGTTGTGTTACCACGAATTGATTTTTCAAATTCGGCAAAATGAAAGGAATCTCAAGCTTCCTCGAAAATTAAAAAAAATCACGGAAGAAGAACATGCCTGTGAAAGAATTTAAGGGGCAAGGATTATTATTCTGAATTTTCCTATTATGTGCGCGATTTTTGCACAATTCCGCACTACAAATCCTGCTTCTATAGAAAACTTCGTCTCCTCTTAAAAAAAAAAAAAAAAAAAAAAAAAAAAAAAAAAAAAAAAAAAACCTCCGCAAATATCACCTTTGCGGATGGGAATTCCCGATGTAAATATTCGCAAACATACGATTCATTGAAAGTAAACATCCGTTATGAAGGTTTTATGGTAAGGAAAAATGAGAATTTTTTTATGCCCGAAATCCCGGATTGATGATCGATTTCGGCTCGGCTCTGTCATAAAATCGTGGACGAATTTCAAAAGTAGCACGGCGAACTTTAAAAAAGCAGGGCGCACTGAAAAAAATGCACGGTGCGCAACGTGCTAAATATGCCTAGTTTAATCTATATCTTGCTACAATCAATCAGGATCACTGTAATCTTTTTGTATTGCTAGAATTGTAACTTTGCACGCATCTTTATATTCCCAGTGGAAAATAATAATGTTTAGTGCTTAGTTAAAATTGTAATATAAAAATAGTGTCGTCAATAATGTTAAATATGCTATTAAAATTTATGTACCATAGAACTGTAAATTGTAAAATAAACAAAATACTTTTATCCCCAAAACACAGATTGTAAGTGTAAACAGAAGAAAGGGAACTCGCCAGACATAACGAATTAGCGGTAGTAAAGCTACCAATAGTTGTGAACATCTACTTAATTATATTTCAAATGTGAAATTTACATTAAATCAAAAAATATATGTTTATTGCTGCGTCATAAAATGAAGGTTTTACGTACTTGAAAATTATTTAAGATACTAAGTACCTTTTTGTGACTGAAATTATGCAATATTTAGAAGAAAAGTATATGCGATCAAAGCGAAAGCGATAGTTTATGTCAGGAACATCTCGTGTTTCTAACGATCGTAATATTAATTTAGGGGATGTTTATGCTTTATAAGCTATGATTTTAACATAGAATTCAACTCGTGAAAATTGTGATTTTATTCTTATTAGAAACCTTTCATCACGATTCAGCAACTAAATGCTGAATTTTGAATTAACCAATCTATAAATTTCTGTATAAATTGATCTAAAGTAAGTTTTCTATAGCAATCAATATATTGTGTGATTGGAAAAGTACGTGCCCATTTCATAGATGGGAGTAGTTTGCAATTTTGACTGTGCTGGTGTTTCTTTTATAACCATACTAGCAATCCTCGTGGCTTTGCTCGCGTAATAGTTGAAATATGCCAAGTGATATTGGCATGAATATTTTTTATTAGATGAACACTTTTTGAAATAATTCAAAAATTACAAGTTAAACCACTGTTTGACTAAACTTCATTATAAAAGTGCAATAGACTGATATGAGATTTTAATTAATAAGAAGAACTAAAACTAATTCCAAATAAATGATAATTTAGAAAGTATTTTGAGAATTTTATGCTCATTTCAGTATTAATTTGAATTAAATCTAAGCAAGCTTTTTTTTTAAAATTTTTATTAGAACGGAAGTGCTTAGTTTAAAAGATTTTATATTTTAGTATTTACTTATCTATATCACCCTTTCCTATAAGACATTCTTTGACATAATTCAGAAAATGTTTCAAAATATCAATAAAGATACAAGTGCTACTTTCGAGTATTTCGAAATTTCGTAAAATCACGTCTCTTTACTGTATGCTTCCATAAATAAACACCTTTTAGTCTGTCAGAATTTCACTTATTAAAATTTGGTTGAAGAACTTTTAAGCTGTAGTACAAGTATATATATTGAAAAAATATCCCACATTTAAAGCTTTTTTAAAATCCTTGAAATACGAGATGAATCAATTTACAGTTCGCACAGCAAATATTAGAAAAAAGGCGACAAATAAGTGTAGAAGTACTTAAATTTTATGTAAGTCTGATCGCTTGAAAGGTTTTGAATGTACTTTAGAACTCGTATGTAACCTAAAAGGAAAATCTATACGTTTGAATTTCGTTTATATTGATATGTGAATAAATATAAAAAGGTTTTTCTTGAAAAATATTCACACTTTTATAGTTCACTTACTTAAATAAAAACTAAAGGTAAAATTTTTATTTTAAAAGAATCTCGTTCTTATACATTTTAAAAGATGTAAATACATAATACATGAAATAATAATGCTACACTGTTTGAACATCGTGTATTTATAGCTACCAGATACCTTTTATGCATATTTTAAATTTTACATTCTTGTTTTTTTTAATCTATATTTTAAATATAAAATATTTCTATGAGTAACATGGGCGGAATTGAAAGGCCCTATACCTATCATGTTAAATGATTAATACATTTTTCTCAGAAACTACCCTTATACATTCACTTGAAATGCTTTATATACATTATATAAATAACTCCTAATAAAATAATATAAAATTTATAAACAAATATTTATTGCAAAAGAATCTGAAATAAAAACAACTTTTAAATAACAAATAATTGTTCTTTTACAAAGGAAAATTTTTTAGTAAAACTTTGTACATATATGTTAGTAACAAAAGTTTATTCAAATTGATCATAGAAATTTCTAAAATATTCATGTAAGATAACAGTCAATAATATATAATAGATAAAGATTAAAAAGATACATCGATACTATTAAAAAGATACATCGAAGTTCAAGAAACAAAATTTTGAGAAAATTAAATATAAAGATTATGTATGTAATGTTTATGTATGATGTAATCAAACTGAATTTCCTAGTTATCTTTATAAAATAGAAAACGCCAGAGTGATAAATGCCTATGTGGAAACATCGGTGATGTCAAACATTATCTGTTAGGTAAATGTCCATTGATGCCTACTTCATTTAACTTTATCCGTAACCGGACACTTAGCTGGAACATGCGTAACATACTGTTCTCGAAATCAAATTATCACAGACTCAGACTTATTTACAGCGAACTAAATAAACATTTTTCGTTTATAAAATATAAATTTTGATTTTTAATCTTTGTTTTATTTTAACCACTTTTCAAGCGCCAGGGCGCTCTTTGTGAGTTTTACTTTTATTTTTTGTCATTGTATTTCTTGGGCTATTCCCCAGCTGTGGTTTTGCAGGTCGCATAGGGTACTTTTCTGTCAGGGCTTCATGCCTGTGCCATTTTTGGTTGGCTCCCTGGCAGAGTGATCCTGATCCTGTATATTACAGAACATTGTATTTTCGCCAGCAATCAACACACTACCAAACCTTAGGTCAATTGTAGTACAGGAAGAGTGTCAAAAGTCTTTTTCAAGATTTGCATAACGGACGCAAAAGGCAAGTCAAATAAAATATTGTAATTATCTGGTTTTTATTGATAGTCAGTAATTAAACTTACGATACAGAAAAATTTTTATAGCATAATTTTTAAGAGCAAAATTGTTTAGCATTAAATTTTATTTAAAATTATTGTGTATTTGCATTATGCCACATTTCACATAACGGCTGATTTCACACTTTTCTGCTTCCTAACCACCATCTGTTTAATATACGAAAAATTGTTGGCAAAAACTTCTAATGTTTTGCGTGTGACGATAATAATTCGCCACTGAACGGAAGATTTGTCGAGGGCCGATTGACATTTGTAAAAACTGATCAGTTGTATTATACTCTTGATTTGAATTTAAACCTCCCTATAGCTACCATAAGGGGCCACAATATTTAATGACGGGCTCATCACTTCAAAAAGAAAACGCCACTTTAGTACAAAGTAATGTTTAATGAATCTCTGTACTACAAGACATATTATTATTTACAGGATTACTGTACAATATTTACATGGTAAAAATGGCAGAAAAAATCCGCTGATTCCGAAACATTTCATCATGCAATATCACCTCTCAAAATAAAACTAAACTAAATTATAATTACACAGTTCTTGACTTTCAATTTCTTAAAAAAAAATAAATAATATTACGTTAAGAAAGAATATTTAAAAACTTGCTTCTCAAAAGAACACTTTATATATATTTTTTTAAGAACACAATTATTTAAAATTAATTAAAATTACTTTACTAGCAAAATAACGCAAAATTGTTCTCAGAAAACACAATTTACTTTTATTCCGGGAAACAAAATTCTCTCTCTCTCTTTTTTTTTTTATCTTTTAAAAGCAATTCAAATTTAAATGTTTAACCTATAAGAAAACTTATTCTTATAGGTTCTCGTTCTGTTCAGAACTTAATTTAGTCATTTCATAAATCAACGTTATTCAAAACGAAATTCAACATACTAAGCAAAAATATATATATATATATTTATGCTATTGTAAATATCTGTCAAACGAAACCATATTTATAAAATAGAGTTTATTAAATTCAAAACGAAAAAAATTCTCAAATTAGAACACAAGATATAATTTTCACATCAGTAAGTAAAATATATCTTAACAGAACAAATTTTGTTCTTAAATTACCCTTAACCTAAATTGATCAAAGATTTTTACTTTCAGAATTTAAATTCTTACAGAAAATTTTTGCGTTATATCTAAATTTCTAACTTATTATGAAATCGGGACATTTTTACCTCGTCTGTATGTCAATGACAAAACAGACACAATATATTTTCTTAATGAGAAAATAATGTACTTGCAATACTATCTTAAACAATTTTGACATCAAAAGTTTAATAACATAAAATAAACAATATGAGAATGCAATAAACAAAAGGTTACTTAAATAAAATTACAAACTTATCTTCTTATAACTGCTATACGCATCCATATATTTATCTTGAAGAACTATAATACACTTTCAGCCCTGAGTTCGATGTTCGGTTAACAGAGTATTAGAACACTTTTACACCACTATTTGACACATATGCATGAAGCTCATGTAGAAAAACGATCGTTCGTAGAACATATTTTCCTTCAAGACTATGGAGAGCACACGGCATCTTTGTATTTTAATCATTCTTTAGCTGATATCACAGAAGCGACGTCTGATCAGAAGATGCTAAAACACTATTTTTCCTTCCTCAAAGCACCAGCCATTGTAGCACACCATTTGTAGAATATGACATTGTGTATTAAACACTAGCATTTAAAAAAACCCATCTTTCTTTACTCGGTCGGTGGTACATTCAGAGCCCAAGGTTGGGAAAGCCATTTATAGCTTACTTTTCATAAGTAGGGGCCACAATATTTAATGACGGACTCATCACTTCAAAAAGGAAACGCCACTCTATACTTTAGTACAAAGTAATGTTTAATGAATCTCTGTACTACAAGACATATTATTATTTACAGGATTACTGTACAATATTTGCATGGTAAAAAAGGCAGAAGAAATCCGCTGATTCACAAACATTTCATCATTTCCCGCCTCTCATAAAACTCCGGGGGAAAAAACAAGCAAGACAGCCTGCCTTTCGCTACCTATACAATGTGCGTCTCAAAACACTCTGCTTAAAAGTAACGCAATGAATCATGGGAGAAATCTATTTGGCAGCCCGCTAAAATTATGGACTTTCGTGTTCTGCCATCTAGTGTAGGAATCTTTAAATATTCGTTACATCCCTAATATTACGTACAGTCGTGGAAAAAAAAAGGGAACACGCCCTACTAACTCCTCAATAAATCATCGTAGAAGAATGTTACTGGTACCGAACGATTGGAAATAACAGTGTTCTTTTAAATGGTGTATATGAAATTTCCTTAGGGACCATCTACATATTAAAACTAACCCAAACTTCATTTTTCAATGGCAATACCCCATTTTAACATTTCAATTCTTCGGATCAAACTATGTCTAGACACCAAATTTCAAGACATTTGAAAGATAAGTGTTTGAATTATAAACATTCAAAATATAGTGCTTCTAATGTTAAAATACATTTTCATATTTTTATTAATATCTCCTGAAATTATACTTCTAATGTGCTACTTTTTTGTGCAGCAATAATACTAAAATATCCAAACATAAATACGTTGAATTTGCAATTTTTATAATTTTTTCAAATGGAAATAAAATTTCAAATTAATTACTTAAAAGGCGCAAAGGCCAACATAGTGAAAAAGATTCCTTACCCGGACTCGAACCAGGCCCATCAGTAATGCGCACTGACATTCTACCGACTAAACTACATGGAATGATACCCAACCTGGAAAATTATTTGGTAGAATGTCAGTGCGCTATACTAATGGCCCTGGTTCGAGTCCCGGCATGCAATTTTTTTTACTATGTTGGTCTTTGCGCCTTTTAAGTAATTAATTTAAAATTTGGTTTTCATTTGAAATATTGCATGTAAGGCGAACGTTTTTCTCTGGAAAAATTTCGAAGTATTACTTTTTATAATTTTATAATATGAATTATGAATTATGAAATTAATATTCGAAAAAAATATGACTTGCAACCTAAAATTTTTTTTATGGCTTTAGATTTATTAAGTCATGCTTTATGGAAATCCAAAATTTCACATTTTTCTCCCAAGTAGTTTTCAAATTCTGCTTAAAAAACCGCAAAATGATTCTTTAAGGGGGCTGTCTATGATAGAAACGACTAGATATATTGAAATTTCCTATGACATCATGTAATCTAGCAGTCTTCAGTGACTGCTTGAGTGGCGCTTAAGAATCCTGAATCAAGAAGGGGGCTCTCTCGGTCAACAATCGGGTACCGAATTTCAATTTGAATACAGTGCCTAAAATATGCTCTTTTCAAAATAATTAATTTCTCGGAAACTTATCGTACGAATTGCATAAAAATATGTTTTTAGGCAAATTGAATGGTGTAGAGTTCTTTTATGCAGTCAGAATTGTGTACTGATAGTGAATAAAATAAAGTCATGGTTCGTTTTAACATGTAAATACCCCCCTAAGCAAATTTTATATACAGCATTTAAAAGTAGAGTTTATTTCCAATCATGTGGTACCAATAACTTTCTTCTACGATAATTTTTTGCAGGGTTAGTAAGGGGTGTTTACTTTTTTTCTACGTCTGTAAATATATATAATGATAAACTTCATTCAGAGTTTTGATTTTTCATTATAAACATCAGTTAATGAATGAGAATGCTATGAACAAAGGAGTAAAATAAAAATTAAAAACGTTTCCAATCTGTTTTAGTAGATTCATTGTTTAACAATATTTTGATATACCTGGAGCTTTTTTGGAAAACAGTTAGTTTATTTTTAAAGGAAAAAGTAAGAGAATGTAATTTTTTACCCATTTATAATATATCGGGAAATGTAAATTCACGATAAGTCTAAAAGGTGCTTGTTTAATATTAAATCAAAAAATATTTTTATAAATCATACATAATAACAATTTGGGAAGTGTTTTAAAATATGAAAATTACATTAAATATAATATGAGCTTACTTCTTTTTAAAAAAGTAGTTAAATTACATCAGTATAGCAAAATATAATCCACAAATAACGAAATATCAGAAAAAAATCCATTTTCTGTTAAATAGATCATTATACTTAATCTTACTAATAAAATCATGTCAAACGAAAGATTATATTGATAAATCCTTTAAAAAAGAAAAACTATATTGCTGCTTATTGCGTTAGATTTTTGTTTTACTTTCGATGATCAACACATGAAAGTCGAAAATAAAATCAGAAATTTATGATCTCATAAAAAGGAAAATAAAACAGTATAGTCTTTTATTATTAAGAATATGTTTTTATTATAATAAATTTTTATATGGCTATCTTACATTTACCATATGTTATTCGTAAATTTTTAAAAGGACTAATGAAATCAAATTAAACGAAAGATTATGTACCCAATCCTTCAAAAAAGTGTTTGTTGCTTATTACATTAGATGTTTTATAGTTTTCTTTTATAAGCACAATGGAAGTTACAAATAAAATCCGAAAGACATGATATTATTAAAAAAAGAAAATAAACAATCTAATCTTTTATTATTAAGAACAAGTTTATATTATAATAAATTGTTATATGGATATCTTACACTTAACATCTGTTATGCATAATTTTTCAATTTTCAATTATAACAGCATATGTTTGTATATTTGAAAAGCATAATTAATTAGATGATTTAATTTAAAGAAAAAAACCCGAAAGTTTTGTAATTAGCCCTTTATCTACTGAATTATGCATTCATGAAAATTTTATCTTCTAAAGTATTTTTCGTGACTTGCTTAAAGTACATTAGAAGATTTACATAGTCATTTAATAAAAACATTTAGAAGGATTGAAGTATTTAGAAGCATTAATTAAATTTGAATTTTTGGGGATTTTGTGAAATATTTATAACTCCTCTCAAATCTTTTATTTTAAATATTTTTCTTAGTATTTTGTAGAATTAGGAATTTTACAAATATAATGTTCTTACAACAGAAATATAGAAATATTTCCGAATTGAAAAATCCCCACCGTCTTCCCCAACGCCAAGAAAGTAGAAAAGATGCAGAGGCAAAATAAATCATTCTTTAAAAAATAATTTTGTTTTGTGTAACTAATAATGCTTTTGGAACAAGTTAAAGTAATACCTCTATAACTCATTCTAAACTGTATTACAATTGATCGATGTATTAAATGAATTTTATAAAAAGTTAATTAATTGTATTTATAAATACCGTCAGTAGATAAAGGGTTAAATCTATCATACAATGAAATGGAGTCATTTTAAAATTTCGCAGTTTCTCGATAATAGAATCTTTGAATTAAAGAAGTAACTGATAAAGTATTTTACAACTTTTGGCCTTAAAAAGGCAAAAAAAAAAAAAAAAAAAAGAGTCCATTAAATAATGAAATCTATTCCGGCGGAAAATTTTCAAACTCCGACACCCAGTTTTGAACCGGAAAACTTTAGATTAGCAGGCAAATGGTCTATGATGTAAATGATGTATCTTGTGGGCGCTAAAAAATTCTTCAATTAAGGTTCTGTTTTAAAACCAAATTGCAAAAATAATCGGATGCCATTAAATTAATTCACTTAATTGTGATAATAAAAGATTTTTTCAAAATTTTACATTTTTTCGTGTAATTGGAGATATTTAGCTATAAAATGCTATAGTATGCAAAATTTCAACTCTGAAACTTATACAGTTTCTGAGAACGAACTCTGAGACCGACAGACAGGCAGAAGAGATAGAAGGATCAGTCAGATCAAGATTCTTCAGATGAACGAAACCCTAAAAATTGTTATCAGTAATAAAAGAAAAAAAAATATGCTGCTCAATTTTTTTAATTTATGTTCCTGGAATGGGATGGTTATCAAATGCAGTCTCTAGATGAGAGTTTTTCAAACTATGGTACGCGTACCTGTACGGGTAAGCGAACATCTTGCTACTGGTACGCGAAAGTTCGATTCTACTACGGTGCTACGTGAACTTAAACACAGTATGTTATTATGAAAATGTACGAGTATTGCCGTTCACATTGCCATGAAGTTAGGTTAAATAATTAATCACATTTTCAAACTTGTTAATATTTATAATTGAACATTTGCTGCCCTCCACAGTGTATCAGGGACAATGGCGAAGTGGATAGCTGTTGAATAATGACACACTCTAGTCAACAAACTTCTATGACTTTTTAATGACAACGCCAGCTTGAAAATATATGGGGTATTATTCATATATACATTTACTGTAACTCTAGAATTCATTAAATAATTATTTGTACACCAGACGAATTATTTTAAGTTTTCTGTCAATTTTATTCAATAAAGATATTATTGCTTCTTTCACAGATAGTATTGCGAGTTTTTCAGATTTTTTTTTAGATTTATACATACGATTGCGAGTGTTACAGATACAAATATAATAGTGTATTTTATTAATCTTATAAATAATGCTAAGAAAATCATAGAGGCGAACAGGTAATTGGAATCAAAATTCCATATTTCTGTGTTTCTTGTCTTAGTCAGGCTGCATTTAATCTCAAAGGGAATTTTTTTCGGAGAGAAGAAAGGATGGTTGTGTTTATGACGGCCAGTTATTAACACGAGGGATATGGCCCTAAGGGGGTGGGGGAGTGACCCATGTGGGGCTCTTTCTAACGGAATCTAACCCGTATTTATTCAAGAAAATCCAAGAGGACAGAAGAAAGATCCTCACTGGAATGCATTTTACGACGTGAAAACTTATGGGGAAATACATTTGTGATTTCATACGGAAACAAATCGCTTACAAATTTAAATGCAAAAGAGACATTTGTAAAAAAAAAAAAAAAAAAAAAAAAAAAAAAAAAAAAGTCATCATTCATTTAACATTAACTTGCGAATTTTGTCCTGTAACTTGAGCATAATTTTAACATTTCAAGTGAGGCTTCCTTGATTTTCAAGGGTTATCAATTTCATCCAATGCTGCGCTAAACTTTAATATCACTGCAGAAGGTTTTTCTCAGATAACTAGTTGTTTTTATAATTTTGCTACCTCTATTTTGAAACAATAAACTTTGCCGTAGATTTCTTCTAGAAATTGACCAGAGAAAAATAAATCATCCTTTATTTTAATGTGGGAAATTTGTAAAATCCAGCAGAACATGTAAACTTAAGGACGTAAAGTTTTATTTTATATTAAAAATAACTATATTTTAATTTACTTAAATAGCAATAATACAAGGTGTCCATATTTAAATGACAAGTATTTTAAAGTTCTCTACAGACTAAACTAGTGTTCAGAATTTGTGAAATTTCGTTGTGGACAAAATAAAAGTATGGAAATGCGTTTGAGCGAAATAAAAATCTTCAAAATTTCATCGCTGGAGGACATTTTTAAAAGAAATACTCATTTAGTATACATTTACAATAATTTATTAATTTTATTTAAACCAAATTTGTTCAACGTGATATTTATCATTTTCAGATACAATCTGGAATCATAAGATTACACAGTAGAGTATCGCCGTGTGTTCGGAGAAATACTAAAAACATGTCGTGAAATGCTGTCTTTAAGATAAGATAATGTTAATACACAAAATTTCCAAACTATCGCAAATGTATGCTAAATGTAGCATTTATTTGAAAACGCCCTCTTGTGGCAAGAGTTTGAACTATTTTTTTGGTTTATACAAATTCTCATCCCCTTTCTATGTCTTTCAAAGAATTTCACAACTTTTTGAACAATATTTTCGTTTGTAGACGACTTTAAAATTGGATCAATTAATTATGAACACCCTGTATATTAAGTTTCTAAATAAATAAAATTATGTATATGCTAAACCAAAAGCGGTTTTCAATATTTATATGCAACAAATTGTATGCGTAAATGTAAGATCACCATATAAAATTTTATGGTGATAGATACGTATCCTACCTAATAAAATATGTCTTATATTACTATTTTATGTGACCATAACTTTCGGAATTTATTTCAAACTTTCATTGTGCTATCTAACAAAAAGATTAATGCAATAACCAGCAAAACAGTTTTGGGTTATTTTCTTTTATTTTGAAGATTTATGAACATAATCTTTCTTTCGACAGGATTTTATTGCTAATAATAATAATAATCTCTAACACAACATCAAATTTAATTATGGTATTAATATATTTATGGATTTTCTTACATGTATTACTTATATTTTTTTTAATATTTCCCACTTTTTCATTAAAGCAATACGTTTACAATAGATCTAATGCAATTTTCATATCTTAAAAGGCTTGAAAATAATATCGAAAAGTTTATTTGTATTATTATATACTAGCTGTTAGCCCTGACGTCGTTCAGGTAGAATTGAAAGAAAGATAAATGCATTAATTAAGCAAAATATTTCACACCAGGTAATTAAAAACAGTTGTAATTAACGAATTCTTTATCATATTTTAAAGGAGACAATATAGTAGAGCCTCGATTATCCGAAGTAATTGGGGCCGACCCTCTTTCGGAAAATCGAGAATGATTCCATTTTAAGATTAAGGAGAAATATATGCGCTATTTCTTATTATGGTAACAAGTGCTTAATTAAAATAAAGCAATAGCAAAATAAAAACAAGAATAAATTACCTGATAATTAATTTTGAAATGAAGTACCTATCACATATTTCACAAGGGTATGAAACAATTAATGTTTGTCGAAGTTTCGATTGCCTTTGCTTTGAAGCTCTATCACAAAATTTTTAAATATTATTAGTTCACCAGTATCACTGTCTTTCTGCTGCTCCAACCAAGCCAAACTTTTTGCAAAACATTCAAAAGCTTCAGAATCGCTAATTTGATCGTTTTCTTCGTTCGCTCCACTGCGCAGCTTGCGGGATCTCAAGTTAAATTCAAAGGAATTTTAAGAAAGGGGATCGAAAATATTTATACGTACGCATGGTTCGGAAAGGACCGCTTTCACACGAGGAAAATATAGTAAAAAAAAAAGGTTTCAAAATGGATTTTCCACACAAAATATATAATTGAAAAAAACTGAAAATTGAAAGCTTTAAAAATAGATTTTGGTTAACCGAGAGTTTCGATTAAAAGAGTTTCGGATAAAAGAGATTGTACTGTACTGTATTTCTTATTTAAAAGTGCCTTGACTTTAGCCTAATCATAAAAAGTGAAATTCTGTGCCAAATAATAAAAACAATTGCGAAAAAAAGACTGCAATCAATGAAATAAGGTGGGCCAAGTAAAATTGTGGAAATCGACGAATCTCTTCGTAAAACGAAAAACCAAGGCTGTGAGAATTCTACTACAACAGAGTATTTTAGGTTGTACTGTGTGTGTAATTTGCATATGTATGCATTGCAACTGTGTGTGTAATTTGCATATGTATGCATTGCATCCTATAGGTTTTACAAAAATCTGTATATCTATATATAAAACATTTAAAAAGCAACTTTTAAAAATAACAACATAATTTTACTCTTTTAAAGCTAAAAGAAATATGGATTTAAAAAAAATACTATTCATATTTCTAAAATAAACGGCTTTAATAAATATTACTCGTTAAAAATTGTTTTTATTTTCTTCTGGCAATCGAGTTAATATTTTTATTATTTAAAAATGAAAATAACCTATCCAGCTAATCATGCGTTTCGACATTGCTAATTTTGCGGTGCATATTACTGACATTTTCTTTTCAAACTTATTTTTTTTATTTTAAAATTTCGATTAAGATCTAAATTTTTATGTTGACCGTGCGTACACGGTAAACCGTCAAGTATTGATAATAATTTTCTTTAAATAATAATAATTAATACCATAACCCAAGATCATTTTGTTTACATCAAAGCGTATCCATTTTATTTTCTATATATGCCGTCATATTCGCATGCTTTTTCTCATTTTCTTGCTCCCTGTATTTTTTTTTTGTAAATTGACACTTTCAGTTTTATTACCAACATGACGCATATTCATCTTTTTTTAATTCCTTTATTTTTCTTTTTTCACGTGAAAATCTTTCAACTGCAAATTAATAATTATTTCTGATTTTCATTTTCTTGGCAACGATGAAGAAAAATTGTTAAATGTTATAGGAAAATGTCAATTGATTCGCTAGTAAAATAATGAAATTTTGTAGTATTAAGAAAAACTAGCCGCACTTGGCGACCAGTTTGGTCTCCCTTAAAATTTTTGTTTAGGAAAGCATGCTAAGAATTGTATCATGTTACATTAATTCATAATTTAATTTACTTGGACTCCCTTAAATATAATTAATATAATCTTTTAATCTAATATTAGTTTTTATTGCATTAAAATATCTCAATGTCTTGATTTTCTGTAAGAAAGTAAACTCTATTGCTTTACAATGGAAGTCTATGGGAATTTGGCGAAATATGAGAGATATTCCCAAGTTGGCGTCACTTTTGGCGACTAATTTTGGTGGCTAAATTGGCGATAATATTTGAATAATTAAGAAAAATATTTGAATAATATCAATAAAACACAGCCTATGTCCATTTTTAGGTTACAATCCATCTATATGCAATGATAAAAAAATATATTAATTCCTTCGTTTTTACGTTGACTTCATTCAAGCATTCACATACACTTTCACATTTATAATATGATTAGGATAGAATATAAAAGGTTTTTTCTATGATTATATAATGAACATCTGTTAGACCAGTAGTATATTTTCTTTATATATTTTCCGTAGTCATATGGCACTAAAATAAGTAATAATTCACATTTCTTACTGTTATATTTTTACTTCTTCAATATTCAAAAAAACTTTTTTACTTAAAAGATCCATTACAATAAAAATATTGTCAAATGAAGCATCTAATACAACAGCCTGGAAAACATTTTTCTTGATTTTTAGTCCTGTGGTCAGCGCATTCTAATCTATCAGACGAATGACGGTAATCATTATATAGTGGTGCATACATTAGTAAGAATTAAAATTCAACCCAAAACAACCAAAACTGTTCCATTATTACTAATGTCGCTCGCCGCTCACCAAATGGTGACCAAAAAGTTTCATTCGATGATAAAATATTACCGTCACTCACAACGATGTCGTTTGATCGTTGGGCCTGTCGTTAATTAAAATAAAAAATAAATTAGGTGACCTAATGGTGGCAAAATAGAATAAAAAGCCCATATATGAATATCCCGCAGATATACCTCATTATTCCACGATTTGATATATAAAACGTTATGTAAAATGCAATATATTGCATATACATAATATTATTACATAAATTTTAATTCTAAATAATTTTCCAATATATCATTTAATTTACAGACGATAATACTTGTTAATTTTATGGTGTTGTTCTGCACTGTTGCAAATATTTATCTCCTTTATCGTGATTGGTTGATTTAAGTTTTATAGTCCACAAACGGCCATACTGTGCCAAAATGAATTTTAGATTAGTAAAGTCAATAGATATTAAATTTTAAGTATATGAGGTAAACCTTTTGTTTAAAACATTTAAAACCTTTTGTTTCTGAGTAGGAAGCGGGAAAATTAATAAACAACCAATGCAATGAATATCAGTTTGAAAATATTTTTAATTTTGAAAAAGACTTGTACGAGGGTCACTCTGAAATTTTTGAGATACAACTAGGTTTTTAAAGTTATACTTACAAAATTTTAGGTGTGTTCAAAGTAGTCTCCTCCAGCATCAATGCACTTTTGTAGACGAATTTTCTACAGATTAAATGCCTCAAGCCATTCATTTCTTGGAATAGATGAAAAAAATGCATTTATAGCTACACCAATCTCTTCTTTTGAATGAAAACGACGTCCAAGTAAGTTCTTTTTTCAGATTAAAGAATAACCAAAAGTCACACATAGCTAGATCAGGTGAATACGGTTGGTTGTTGGTTGTATTTATGTCGGCCAATTATCTGCACGTGGGATATAGGCCCTAAGGGCGGAGGCCTTCCGTGGAGGTCTTTCTAAGGGAACCTAACCCGTATTAACGCTTGGAGAACCAAGGTTCGAAGAAAAACACGAAAACTCCGAACGATTAGGCCGACGGGCGCGATTGGGATCGAACACAGCACCTCCCGTCTACCAGCTTCGAGAGCAGAACCTCTCGGCCACTGGTGGGGCCAGGTGAATACGGCGGATGTTCTATCACTTTAATTCGTTTCTGTTAAAGAAGCTCAAATGTTAATCCGGCTGTATGTGAAGATGCATTGTCATGGTGAAGCATTAGTCCCCTAACATTCACTTCTTGTAGAATTTCTGGAAACATTTAGCGGTATACCAGTTTGCTGTTACTGTCTTCTGTCCTTCCAACTTGATGGCTTTGACCAATCCCGTACTTCTGAAGAAAACGGCATACGTCACTTTTTTCAGTGCGCGCTGTCTTTTCACCATTGTCGGCGTGGGATTATATTCAAAGACCCATATTTTGTTTTCTAGACTTGTTGGAACGCCAAAAAACGGTATGTACGTTTCATCACCCGTTAAAATTCTAGAAATGATGCGGTGGCCACCATCATCTAGCAATTTAAGAGTTTCTTTACTGATTCTGACACGCTTCTCTTTTTTATGCTAAGTTAGATCATGGGGAACCCAATGGCAAACTACTTTTTTCATATGAAATTATTCATGAATAATTTTGTGTATGGCTGCGGATCGAATGTTAAGTTCCTTCTGTATCATTTGATAGGTACAGCGATTATCATCCATTAACATTTTTCGTATGACAGACAAATTATCCGGGATTTCTGCCGACGGCGGCCTTTCTGTGTGTTCTTCATCCTGAAGAAAATTGCGACCTCTACTAAATTCTTTAAACCATCTGAATAAAGTAGCACGAGCTGGAGATTCATCACCAATTGCTAATTCCAAACGTTGAACGCATTCTTCTTGATTTAATCCAGCTTTAAAATCCTAGAAAATCATATCGCAAAAATGTTCTCGCGTCAACTCCATTTTCTCTTCTGTTTAAAATTTATTCTACGCTAAACAAGTTGAAGTTAGTCAGTAAAAAATCGTCTGCTGTGCTAAAATACTTTGTATTTTAAAATTAAGCCGTTATTTGTATTTTGTAAATTCTCGTCTGCGCGTATCTCAATAATTTCAGAGTAATCCTCGTATTTGATCGTATAATCTGCGACGGTACTTCTAGTTGCATTAAAAAATTTAGTATACTAGGGGGCTCTGCCCCCTACGAGCTCCGCTCGCCAACCCCCGTTCAGGCACACCAAAATCCAAAAATCACGCTAATTTGATCGGCTTTAAAAATATTGAATTAAAATTTAAAAAAAAACAGTAGCGATCTCTCTGTAAACGGGTTTCCATTCGTTTTCCTTGGATTGGGGATTTTTAAGACCAAATCTGCTGCTGTTAAGAGATACAATGGCGTCTTTCGTATTTAATTAAAAAATTAGTTAAATATTTGAAAACAAGGTAATGTAAAATGAATTAAGTAAACAGTGTCATTGTCTCCCGATATTTTTTAACAGCGCTATAAGACAGTTCTTTTAAATAATTCATTTTAAATGTATCGTTTTAAATCTGACGTAATTTACACCAAAGTTTTATTTCTCTTATTAATATTCACGTGAAAATACTTTTGTTGTTAGAAGGAAATATTAATTGCGCTGTCTTCGAATTCACGATAATAGTTGAAAAGATTATCTCAAAATATCTCGCACAAATATATTTTTCAATTTAAATTGTTCTGCTATATTTTTTGCCATTTTAAATATGACGTAATTTCCTCAAATTACAAGTTTTAACGCATAATAATGATTTTTTTTATTTTAAGATTTTGTTTCTCTTTTAAAATTCAAGTGCAAATATGGTTCGGCGCAATTTTTTTCTGACGCCAATTTCATATACGCAACGGGTACTTAATTGGTGCTAAAGTGTTGTTATTTTGCTTGATATGGTAACCCGGATGGGTACAGATGTCATATTCGTCCCATATTGGCGCGATTTTTTTCGGTTGCCAATTTGGTGAAAACATCAACAGCATGAACAACATAATCCGGGTTACCACATCAATCAAAATAACGACACTTTGGCGAGGAAAGAAATTGTGCCAAAATGCGCGTATATGACATCTGTGCCTATGGTTCTTATGACGTAATTTTCCTGCTTTTAACATGTAATCATTTAATTCTAATTTTAATGTTTTTTTTCTGTTTGTAATAGTCACGTGTAAATAAATTTTTAATTTGAAGTAAACATTATTGTTTGCGCTGTTTATGCATCTGGCAACAGTTTAAATTAATAACATTTTCTAAAATTTGTAAAAAATATCTCTCGAAATGCTGAAAATTTGAATTTAAAATTGAAATAAAACATCAAAAAATGAGTCAAATAAGAAACCAAATGCAATCTGCACATCGGGAACTTATAACATATAAAATGATCTAAAAATGATTAAATTCTCATGTATAGTTTTTGCCCCAATAAAACTTTTTTAATGGAACGATTTTGTCCAACTTTAGCATTAAATATCTCTTAAAATAATTCTTCGATTTGAAAACTGTCTGCATCAGCATATTTATCAAACATTTCTCTATAATACCACCGATTTTCATATTTTTGTATGCAACAGTTTTTTTAATATTAACGATTTAAAGGCCATGCTTAAGCATTCAAATTGGATGTGAACTACCCGGAATATATACGCAGATGTTCATTGGTCCATTTCCAAATCAAAACTTTTTTATATATATAGAAGGAAATTTTTTTCAATTCGTCTATTAATAAAGTTAAAATTTACTTTTTATAAAAAATAGTTTGCTGGGTAAATTTTGAAAATACAGAGCAACAGTTGCAGGCAGAAATTAGCGAAATTTTCCAAATTTGACAAAGCGTGATCAAAATCGTATTCTTCTAAAGATTTAGAGATATAGACCCTCCTCTGCTTATGCGCCCGCTTCTTGCAACTCACTGCATCCACTTACTGAGCCTTCACTCCTTCTTTTAGTTCCCTTATTATCATCTTCTTCCTTAGCTTCTTTAAATCTCCTTAATATCGGTTTAAACGTTAATAACAATCTGAATGTCATTTTATTTTTATTTATTTATTTATTTTGTATTGTCAGGAACAGTATTGAGTATATCCTTAAATGGTTAATTGTGGTCACTTCGATTCTTTACGAATTTTCGTTTCATATTCACACTCTTCAACGAAAAAAAAATGCTATAGCGGTCTAAAATTATAAAAATATACGCAATTTTATCATTAGAAAAACAAAAGTTTAGGTATAAAACTTATTTCTGAATTTCTAACTTAAGAAAACTTCTGTGGTAATTGTTAGCAGAAAACTATGGAATTGAAAAACAAAACATGACATATTCCGCTGAAGCACATTTCTATAATAATTTTAGTATGCTTGATGTACAAATGAAATTGACACTGTTGCGACTCACCTGAAATCAGAACATTGTCTAAAATCATACGATGTGTTCTCGCAATCATTAGAAAAACAAAAGTTTAGGTATAAAACTTATTTCTGAATTTCTAACTTAAGAAAACTTCTGTGGTAATTGTTAGCAGAAAACTATGGAATTGAAAAACAAAACATGACATATTCCGCTGAAGCACATATCTATAATAATTTTAGTATGCTTGATATACAAATGAAATTGACACTGTTGCGACTCACCTGAAATCAGAACATTGTCTAAAATCATACGATGTGTTCTCGCAAAAGATAAGATAACAGAATAGAAACACTTTCTTTTGAAGGTTTTTGTAATAACATTTTTATCAACCGACATTACAAATAATCAGATAGTGCTTGGAAATGCAGTAACGGTTGGCAATCCTTTATCTGCATTCTCCATGTTTACTGGTATCATAATTTGATTAATCATTCATCGATTGTTCTGTGACATCTGTACTCAATTACCCCCTGCTTACAGTTATACTGAAAAACCATAAATGTGCTGTTGTTATAATAATTCAAAGGTGCTGGTATTTGCAGCATACACAATGCAGATAATTATACATTAAACAAATTATTATCATTCCAGGTAGTAGATAATACATCAAACTACATTTTACAGAAATATTTACTATTTAAAAATAAAAATTTTGATTCATTTTTTGTGTAAATACTATATTTTCAGTGATACCATAATTATTATCTTATGATTTTATAAAATTGTGATGTTAGTTACAAACAAAATTTCTGAAACTGATTGCCATCATTTTTTTATGATTTTGCTCGACTGATGATTATTTTCCATCTACTATTATATTTTGCATTACAGTAGTTTATTTCATTTTAACGACTTTGGTTTTATCAGTCTAAGCATTAATTTAAGTAGCTACTTTAAATTTAAGAAGGGAAATCTCTCTTACAGAAAATACTTTAGTATTAGTTTTCAAAGAGATTCTTAGTACAATTATACGTCTGAAGATACTACTTCACACTTTAGACGGTTAACGGTCTATTAACATTAAATACCTCACTATAAACATTTTTGCTCAAGGAAAGTAAGTGTCATAAACTAACAAGTTGTTTAGTTATTGCAAAGGTAATTGCCTCACGATCGATTTCACCGAAGATTGAATTGAGGCTTCTAAAAGACATACGTTTTTCAAAAAGCATTTTTTTTTTTTATGCCAGAGCGATTCATCTTTTACAAAAGACAAAATATAAGGAAAGAAGAAAATTTTCATCTTTATTTATTTTTAATACATTTAAATTTTATGATATTCTTTGTCTGAAATGTATATTTTATAACACCACTTATTGAATGTCATACAGTGAAAAAATGAGGAAAAAAAAATTTTTTTTTTTTTTTTTTTTTTTTTTTTTTTTTTTTTTTTTTTTAATGTTACTTATAAAAAATAAAAATCTCTAAATTTTATTTTATGCTATTGTTGCTTTACAAGTTTAGATTCAAGACCCTAGAGAGATATTTAAAGTAGAAATTAATTCAAATTTTACAAGAAAATATCCCATGAAAAATACATTACGGAACATTTTCCCGTTTATACTAGTTAGAATAGTATATGTGAAAGAACAAATTAATTCACTGTAATTGCTTCACGTTCGATGTCGCCGAAGATTCAATTGAGGCTTCTAAAAGCAATAAGTTTTTGGAAAAGCATTTTTTTTTTATGCAAGGTGCAATTTACATAATACAAATGACAAAATATAAGGTAGGAAGATTTTTTTATTTATTTTTAATACATTTAAAGTGTTTTAAATTCTTTTAATGAAATGAGATTTTAATACAGCAATTATTGGATGTAATACGGGAAAAAATGAGTTTCTCTATAAATGATAAATGTGTTAAAAATCAAATGTCTTATCAGTGCTTTAAAAAATATTTCTAAATTTCATTTTGTGCAATTGTCGCTTTTTCAGGTTTGGTTTCAAGAGCCTATCAATATTGTAAGAAGAAATTAATTCAAATTTTACAAGAAAAAAAATGTCTTATTAATTCTTAAAAAATTATTTCTAATTTTTTTTCTGTTGTCGCTTTTTCAGGTTTAGTTTCAACAGCCTATCAATACTTTAAGAAGAAATTAATTCAAATTTTACAAGAAAAAAAATGTCTTATTAATTCTTAAAAAAATATTTCTAATTTTTTTTTTTCTGTTGTCGCTTTTTCAGGTTTAGTTTCAACAGCCTATCAATATTTTAAGAAGAAATTAATACAAATTTTACAAGAAAAAAATGTCTCATTAATTCTTAAAAAATTATTTCATTTTTTTTTTTTTTTTTTTTTTTTTGTCGCTTTTTTAGGTTTGTTTTCAACAGCCTATCAATATTTTAAGAAGAAATTAATTCAAATTTTACAAGAAAAAAAGTCTTATTAATTTTTTATAAAAATATTTCTAAATTTTTTGTGCTGTTGTCGCTTTTTCAGGTTTGGTTTCAACAGCCTATCAATATTTTACGAAAAAAATTAATTCAAATTTTAGAAGACAAAACGTCTTATTAGTTCTTAAAAAATGATTTCTAATTCTTTTTGTGCTGTTGTCGCTTTTTCAGGTTTGGTTTCACTAGCCTATCAATATTTTAAGAAGTAATTAATTCAAGTTTTAGAAGAAAATTCTCTCTCTTGAAAAATACATTGCAAAACATTTTTTTCAGTTTATACCACTTAGAATTGTATATAGTGAGAGGACTAATTGATTCACAGCCGATTTCACTGAAGATTGAATTGAGGCTTCTAAAAACCTACGTTATTGCAAAAGCATTTTTTTGCACATTAGAGGTGACACGGTTTAATTTAACTTTTAAAAATGCCAAAATACAAGGAAAGAAGATTTTTTTTGTATTTTTCTTTATTTTTAATACATCTAAAGTGTATGATATTATTTTTCTGAAGTGTAGATTTTAATACACCACTCATTGGATGTTCTACATGGATAAAATGAGTTTCTTTATAAATGGTACATGTATTATCAAACAAATGTCTTATTATAAATTTTAAATAAATCATTTCTAATTTTTATTTTTTGCTGTTGTTGCTTTTTCAGGTTCGGTTGCAACAGCCTATTAACTTTTCAAGAAGAAGTTAATTCAAATTTTACAAGAAAATACCCAAACAAAAACATTTTTTTTTTTTTTTTGCATTATAATTAGGATTGGCAGTTGTCTTGAGTAAATCAGAGCTCCAAATGCTCTGGGCACCACTAATTTCTTACAGTTTATTTTGCCATTTTGAATCACATATAATTCTGTCATTAGATAAGGGGAAGAAAAATATTTTAAAATACTCGTGTCCAGAGCATTTGGAGACCCAATTTAGGCGGAACAACTGACAACACTAGTTATAATTTGTCTTTTGCGAATGACAAAAAATTCTGAAGAACTTGTATTTGTACTTCATTTTACTACTTCAAAAGTGTATAAATGCAGTGTTTTTTACGTAATTTATTATTTGTAATACAAAAAGTGTACTTTTAAATAAATGCTATCATATTTATCTTTAAAAATACCTTATTTGTTCTTATAAAAACAATTTATTTATTTGTTTTTTTGTATTTATACCGTCTTTTTTTATTTCGGTACAACAGCCTATCAATTATTAAAAATAAATAATTTTAGTTTAGAAGACTTTAACCTTTCTCGGAAAATGCGATATTAAGCATTTCCAATTAATACTTGATACTGATATGTGTGAAAGAATTATTCTCATATCAAATTGTTTAGCGTCCATTAACTGTCACCTCGCTATCAACTTTTCTGTTGTAGAAAATAAGTATAATATAATAGCTAAATCTAGGGTGATAGCAAAACAATAGATTCACAGTTGCTTTCAACGAAGACCGAATTAAGACTTCTAAGAGACCTAAACTTTTAGAACAACATTTTTTTTATGTTAATGGAGACACGCTATAATTCATCTATTACAAAAGACAAAATTGTATGGAATAAGTTGTATTTTGTTTTCGTTTTAGTACTTGAAGTAGGAATGATATTTGTTTTGTGAAATGCAAATTATAATATCACAATTATTATTTATAATTCAAGCTACAAAAGGTATTTTTTTAATAAATGATTTCATAATGATTAATATAAAATAACAGAGTATAGATTTTTCGTAAAACATGCTTTTGAAATATTCCTAGACACCTATATAGATAACGAATTAAATTAACCCTTTAAGCGTCCGGCTTATTTTTTACTTTATGTTTAATGATTCATAAAATAATACTTATGAAAACTACTTGTATAGGGATTTGTTTATGATTACCTTACCTATTTAATTACCTTATGCACTGAAATAAAATAACACTAATATCAGTTTTTTATTAAAACAGCCCTTAATTTCAAATATTACGTGACGAACAAATCCCTTTAGGACGCTTAAAGGGTTAAATAAAATGCACCGCATAGGAAAATGTTTCCCCCGCATCAAATTATTAAACTCGAGTATGGCATGAGGCATAAGGGACAGAGAAGAAATTTGGATTTCAATAAACTTAAATTTTGTAATTTTGGCTATATACGAGGTTTGCTTGAAAAAATAAGTTATGCGTTAAAGAAATTTAATATTAGGGTCAGGTGGGGTAATTATGAACAGGGGCTAATAATGACCGCCGTCATATTGGAGAAAACTGTGTATGGTAAAATTTTGTTTCAAGCTTTGATATTAACCTCACAATATATGTTTCATCTTAGGTATTCTTTATTACTAGTCTGAAGCCTTTTTGAGATCCGAATAGCAATTTGAAATTAAGTCTATAAAATTTTTGGCAAACGTATTTGTTACTTTGGAGTTCAAAATGATCACATTTACCCCATTCAAATGTTTATTGGCAAGTATAAAGAGAAGATATAGTGGTCATAATTTCCCCACTAGTGGTCTTAATTACCCAAAACTTATGTGATTGAGAGTTTTTTGTGGGGTAATTATAACCACAATTTTAACTTAAAAAAAAAACAGCTATGAGGATTAAAACTTTTAAAAGGTGTTCTTATGGGATCAAAATTGGTTCCTTTGTACTAAAAATACCACTTTTCAGAATAGAAATAAGCAAAAAAAAAAAAAATAAATAAATAAAAATGTTGAAAATGTAAAAAGTGGTCATAATTACCCCTCTTGTGGTTATAAAAGGTGAAAGCTCAAAATCATCATCAAATCAGAGAAGAAATTTGGATCTCAATAAACTTAAATTTTGTAATTTTGGCTATATACGAGGTTTGCTTGAAAAAATAAGTTATGCGTTAAAGAAATTTAATATTAGGGTCGGGTGGGGTAATTATGACCAGGGGCTAATAATCACCGCCGTCATATTGGAGAAAACTGAGTATGGTAAAATTTTGTTTCAAGCTCTGATATTAACCTCATAATATATGTTTCATCTTAGGTATTCTTTATTACTAGTCTGAAGCCTTTTTGAGATCCAAATAGCAATTTGAAATTAAGTCTATAAAATTTTTGGTAAAAGTATTTGTTACTTTGGAGTTCAAAGTGTCACATTTACCCCAATCAAATGTTTATTGGCAAGTATAAAGAGAAGATATAGTGGTCATAATTTCCCCACTAGTGGTCTTAATTATCCCAAACTTATGTGATTGTGAGTTTTTGGTGGGGTAATTATAACCACAATTTTAACTTAAAAAAAAACAGCTATGAGGGTTAAAACTTTTAAAAGGTGTTCTTAGAGGATCAAAATTGGTTCCTAGGTACTAAAAACACCACTTTTCCGAATAGAAATAAGCAAAAAAAAAAAAAAAATAATAACAATGTTGAAAATGAAAAAAGTGCTCATAATTACCCCTCTTGTGGTTATACAAGGTGAAAGCTCAAAATCTTCATCAAATAATAGAAGAAATTTGGATCTCAATAAACTTAAATTTTGTAATTTTGGCTATATACGAGGTTTGCTTGAAAAAATAAGTTATGTGTTAAAGAAATTTAATATTAGGGTCAGGTGGGGTAATTATGAACAGGGGCTAATAATGACCGCCGTCATATTGGAGAAAACTGTGTATGGTAAAATTTTGTTTCAAGCTTTGATATTAACCTTACAATATATGTTTCATCTTAGGTATTCTTTATTACTAGTCTGAAGCCTTTTTGAGATCCGAATAGCAATTTGAAATTAAGTCTATAAAATTTTTGGCAAACGTATTTGTTACTTTGGAGTTCAAAATGATCACATTTACCCCATTCAAATGTTTATTGGCAAGTATAAAGAGAAGATATAGTGGTCATAATTTCCCCACTAGTGGTCTTAATTACCCAAAACTTATGTGATTGAGAGTTTTTTGTGGGGTAATTATAACCACAATTTTAACTTAAAAAAAAAAAAACAGCTATGAGGATTAAAACTTTTAAAAGGTGTTCTTATGGGATCAAAATTGGTTCCTTTGTACTAAAAACACCACTTTTCAGAATAGAAATAAGCAAAAAAAAAAAAAAAAAAATAAATAAATAAATAAAAATGTTGAAAATGTAAAAAGTGGTCATAATTACCCCTCTTGTGGTTATAACAGGTGAAAGCTCAAAATCTTCATCAAATCAGAGAAGAAATTTGGATCTCAATAAACTTAAATTTTGTAATTTTGGCTATATACGAGGTTTGCTTGAAAAAATAAGTTATGCGTTAAAGAAATTTAATATTAGGGTCGGGTGGGGTAATTATGACCAGGGGCTAATAATGACCGCCGTCATATTGGAGAAAACTGAGTATGGTAAAATTTTGTTTCAAGCTCTGATATTAACCTCATAATATATGTTTCATCTTAGGTATTCTTTATTACTAGTCTGAAGCCTTTTTGAGATCCAAATAGCAATTTGAAATTAAGTCTATAAAATTTTTGGTAAACGTATTTGTTACTTTGGAGTTCAAAGTGTCACATTTACCCCAATCAAATGTTTATTGGCAAGTATAAAGAGAAGATATAGTGGTCATAATTTCCCCACTAGTGGTCTTAATTATCCCAAACTTATGTGATTGTGTGTTTTTGGTGGGGTAATTATAACCACAATTTTAACTTAAAAAAAAACAGCTATGAGGGTTAAAACTTTTAAAAGGTGTTCTTAGAGGATCAGAATTGGTTCCTAGGTACTAAAAACACCACTTTTCCGAATAGAAATAAGCAAAAAAAAAAAAAAAAAAAAAAAAAAAAAAAACAATGTTGAAAATGAAAAAAGTGCTCATAATTACCCCTCTTGTGGTTATACAAGGTGAAAGCTCAAAATCTTCATCAAATAATAGAAGAAATTTGGATCTCAATAAACTTAAATTTTGTAATTTTGGCTATATACGAGGTTTGCTTGAAAAAATAAGTTATGTGTTAAAGAAATTTAATATTAGGGTTGGGTGGGGTTATTATGACCAGGGGCTAATAATGACTGCCGTCATATTGGAGAAAACTGTGTATGGTAAAATATTTTTACAATCTCTGATTTTAACCTCATAATATATGTTTCATCTTAGGTATTCTTTATTACTAATCTGAAGCATTTTTGAGATCCGAATAGCAATTTGAAATTAAGTCTCTAAAATTTTTTGTAAACGTAATTGTTACTTTGGAGTTCAAAGTGGTCACATTTACCCCAATCAAATGGTTATTGGCAAGTATAAAGAGAAGATATAGTGGTCATAATTTCACCACTAGTGGTCTTAATTATCCCAAACTTATGTGATTGTGAGTTTTTGGTGGGGTAATTATAACCACATTTTTAACTTAAAAAAACAGCTATGAGGATTAAAACTTTTAAAAGGTGTTCTTAAAGGATCGAAATTGGTTCCCATGTACTAAAAACACCACTTTTCTAAATAGAAATAAGCAAAAAAAAACAAAAAAAAACAATGTTGAAAATGTAAAAAGTGGTCATAATTACACCTGTTGTGGTTATAAAAGGTGAAAGCTCAAAATCTTAATCCATAACAAAATTGGCCCTATTCCAAATGATGAAATCACGGGCATATACACGAAACTATTGACAACAGACGCACAATAAAATAAAATATATATTGGAATTACGGGACGAAAATTAAAAGACAGGTTAAAAGACCACATAATAGATATCAAGTTTAATAGGCAAACCACAGCGCTATCGAAGCTTAATCTAAAGCAAAGTTTAAATATATGTTCTAACGAAGCAAGAATCATTATTCCCACTTCCCTATATCGGATATAATTAATAAAATAATCAATGGAAATTTTAACCAAATGGCTAGAAAGCGATTAATGATAACATGCAATATAATATACCAGAAATATGGTGAACGTTTTTAAACATTACGGAAGGAGTGTTAACTTGAAAGTAATGTTTTAAGAAATCATTCCCCAAATAGAATAGATTCACCTCGCCGTCTAACTGAGGACAGACAGAGAACAGGAATCCAGTACGTAATCGAAGCAGACGTGAAGATGATCCAATTATCTTCGAAAGTACTGTAAATATACTCGGATTTTCATGCAATTGATAAAGGTTATTTAGGATGACCAAAGCATGCTGGGTATTGTATTTGAAGTATCTAAGATTAATAGTTCATTTACACGGACACTCAAAAATATTTCATTATATTATGGTATATGGAGAAGAATCGTTTGCAGAGTATTTTAATGACATTCCGCTATTTCAAATAAAACTAATATAAATCACTGAATTTCACTACGATTACGTTAGAACAGTGCATTCATAGCATTTTTTATTCATTTACAGGGACACACAAAAGAAATCGGTGACAGTACAGCCTTTGAGTAATAATTGCTGGAGTGTACAGTAAAAAATTTGGTATGCGCTTTTAAATTTAATTATTTTTTTTAATATTACTCGTTATATATAAACTCTATATCTCATATACATGGCTGCACAAAAGTATTCACGTACCAGGACGTCTTGATTAGAGGAAATTGCTGAAGGGATGTTTTCAAGTGAAAAAAAAAATGTATTTCTTAAGTGAACTAAATTTTGGCATGCATGTAGTTAATAGATACAAATCTATATATCATATACAGGGCTGTTGAAAAAAATCGGATGATTTTTTATTGTTGATGGGAACAGCTTACACTGGGTTTTGAAATGTGTTATGCGTTTCCATATGGTGGAATTAGACGTAATATTTTAATTTTTTAAACGGTGAAGTTTTGTTACATTATTCTGATCGTGTTGGAAAGTGTTTTGTAATCTATGCTTGACGCATGATCTTTTCTTTCTTGCTTAGCTTTGGTTTCAGTATCCTACAATATTCCAAGAAGAAACTGATTCAAATTTTAAAGATTTCCTAAAGACTCTACACATTTGAAAAACAATATTTTGCGTCCAAAGTGACACGTTATAATTTATCTTTTATAAATGACAAAATATAAAAACGGACAAACTTGTATTTTGATTTGGTTTTAGTATTTTAAAAGTCTATGATGTTCTTTTTCTGTAATACAAAATTTAATGTACCACTTATTACGTGTAATGCATATGGGGGGGGGGGGTTCTTAATGAAGATATAATTATTATAGTAAAAAACGCCATATTTGTCCTTAAACAGTAATATAATTTTCTATTTTTTATTATTTTTATTTTTTATCTTTGGCTTTAAAAGTCTACCAATATTTTAAGACGAAATTAACACACCTTTTAAAAGAAAGTTTTCTCGTATGATAAATTTACTAACAGACATTTTCTAATTTATACTAGGTATAATGATCGAATTCCGACTTTAAAAGTTAATAGTCAGTTAAAGTCACTATAAAGGCGACCACTCACTATAAAGAAGTTTTTTATAAAAAAGTATGTATTTTGTAATAACAAGTTGCACGGTGATTACAAAGTAATTGGTTCTCGGTCAATTTCACCGAAGACAGAAGCAAAATTCTTAAAAGCGGGGAATTGTGCAAGAACAATTTGTTATGTTCATCGAGACATGTTGTAATTTATCTTTATCAAATCTCAAACTATAAGAACGGAAACTAGTACTTTGATTTTGCTTTAGTACTTATAATGTGCATGATATTCTTTTTCTCAAATTTAGACTTTTACCGTAGAGAAGTGTGTACTGGGTGTAAAACGTGTAATACAAAAGGGGGGGGGGGTAATGAAGATATAATTATTATAGAAAATACGCCATATTTGTTCTTAAACAGTAATATAATTTTATATTTAGTTTTTTTTTTTTTTTTTTTTTTTTTTTTTTTTTTTTTTTTTGTGTGTGTGTGTGTGTGTGTGTGTGTGTGTTTTTTTATTTTTGGTTTCAATAGTCTGCCAATATTTTAAGACAAAATTACTAAAGGTTTTAACTGAACGTTTTCTCCTATGAAAAGTTAACTAATAGATATTTTCTAATTTATACTAGGTATAAATATTTCTGTGAATGATCTAATTCGGACTTTAAGGGTTAATAGTCAGTTAAAGTTCGTCCACTCACTATAAAGAATTTGTCCTTATAAAAGTATGTATTATGCACTTACAAGTTTTAGGGTGATTACAAAGTAATTGGTTCTCGGTCGATTTCACCGAATACAGAATTAAAATTTCTAAAAGTGCAGTGCTTGTGCAAGAACAATTTTTTATGTTCATAGTGACACGTTATAATTTATCTTTTTCAAATGACAAAATATAAGAAGGAAAGTTGTATTTTGATTCCATTTTAGTGCTTATAAAGTACATGATATGCTTTTTCTTAAATTCATACTTTTGCCATAGAGAAATATATAGAATAATGTGTGTATCCAATTTCCAATTCTTTGTTTTTTAAAGGTATTCTTAAAAGCCATTACGAAAACAGCAGAATTTCCATACCAGTATATAAAGAATCACTCAAATATTTTAATCATTTGGTTGGACATGCTTCGCAATCCTTTATTTCCTTAGCAGCCATGCTCTCACTTGACTCCACGTGATTATTTCTTAAGAAGATACATTGAAAACATGCATGTTTTCCCATTATGCTAAATGAATTAACAAAATTACGAAAAAGAGTATTAAGTGCATTCTCTTGCATATTGGAACGAGGCTGGCAATAACATGATTTTGGAATTGATGTATGCAGCGTCAGAAAGGGTAAACTAAACAATTGTAAATCTTACAATAACTTGAAGTGATTCTTTATGTGGTGGTAACTGATGTACATAAGAACTTTCTGTTGTACTCGTAAGGTTTTTTAAAATAGCATTTCCAATTCTCAGAATGAATTATCATACATACTGTGTAATAAAATAATCTGTTTTGCGATTACAAGTGAACTGATTCATAGCCAAATTCACAGAAGATGGAATTAAGTCATGTAAATAACCTACATTTTTAAAAACAAGTTTCTTACGTTGAATTTGACACGTACCTTACACTTTATCTTTTGGAAATGAAATAAATTAGTATGAAAGTAATTGCAATAAAATGACTTTTTTTGGAATGAAGCATATGAATAGCATCTTTTCTTCTAAAATGCAGATTGTACTATACCACGTATTAGCGCAATACAGCGAGAAAATCGGTAACTTTAAGAAATATATAAAGTTCTAAATTGTAACCCATTCAGATAAAAATAATAATAATAAAATAAGCGATTAATTATATAATTTCTTTTTAAAAAAGGGAATCTTTTGTTTATTCTGTTAATTTAATAAAAAAATATTGAAAATTAATACAAATTTTGTTTCGTTTGAAGTAAACTTTCGGAGTGTTAAATGATATAATTATATATTTTTTAAAGTTAAAATATGTTTGTTCTTGAAAATCAATTTATATTTAGATGATATTTTGTCTTCTGGTCTTCCGTTTCAGTTTCACAAACTAGCTTAAATAACCAATCAATATTTTAGGAAGTTATTTTACATTTTCGAAGAAAAATTGCTTCATATGAACAAACGTTACTATGAATTTCCGAATTTATACTAAGTGGAATTACACATATGAAAGAACTAATTCACACATTAGTTTGTTCATGGTCCATTACTGTTCAAACTCTCACCGGAAACACTTTTGTTCAAGAAAAGAAGATGAAATAAAATAGCAAGTTAAAGGGTGATTTAAAGGCACTTGGTTCACACTCGATTTCACCGCACATTCAATTAAGGTTTCTAAAAATCTTATAGTTCTCCAAAATGTTTTTATTTTTTATTTTTTACTTTAAAGGTGACACATTGTTATTTATCTTTTACGAATCCCAAAAAAGGTTAAATTAAATTGTTTTATATTAAATCTTTTTTGAACCAGTAGAAAGTAGGAATTTACTTTCTAGAGATTCAAATTAAAACATATTCTGTAACAGTATACATGATAAAGTAAAATAAAAATATTATTAGAATTATGTATATAAATTATACAATTAGATCAATATCTTTAAAAGTGAGATTACAACTTGATAAATGAGAATAAAATGAGCAATGACTCGGGGTCTGTTTAAATATTTTTACCTGTTTAGAACTTAAATATATGAATCCAGTCATTTTCATATTGATTTTACTGTGTTATGGAAAATAATGCTTTTGTATAATTGCTCGACTTTTTGTATGTTTAACGGATTTTAAAAAAAGAAGTGTTTCGATTTGAAAATGTATAATCTTTCATTATGCTTGTGTAATATGTCGTCCACTGTGTTTTTAGTTCTTTATATTCATTACAATCACAGTATTAAATAATCCTATTGATTTAAATTACTTGGAAAGATATTAATATTAACTTTTTGGTTTAAAATAAAATTCCATAAATTCTGTGAAAACATAGGAAATGTTCAGACCATTTATTCAAAATTCTTTATATATAATGAAAAAAGAGCGTAGGTTACGCAATCATTTATTTTTTGAACAGATGTAGCTACAGCTATAAAAGTGTTGTCTACACGTTGGTATGTTGGTTTGTGCTACACATTGAAACAACTAACAGCAAACATGCGGCAAAATGTGAGACCTATCTTTCCTATTTCGAAATCTGAATTAACTGATATTTTCGAAAGGTTGTCTGAGTGAATTTTGTCCAATGAAGTTGTCTGCTTGATTGGACCTGACATCAATAGTCAACAATATATTAACGATGTTTTGTTCAATTATAACCATAAAGCCATACACAGTTAGATGAAACAAAAGAAAAATCGCACCAAAATTCGTTATTACAGTGGCAGATGCCGTTGAATTTCCTCCAAAAATTTATACAAACATCAGCATATGACTTTACATCTTCTGAAAATATTCATAAATTCTACACTTAAATTGCAAAAAATTGACTAATTCGCACAAAAATTCAAAATTTTTTATTACAGCGTCTCCTTTCGAGGGAATATCCGCATTTTCAACTGCGAATTGACGTCCATAATCAAAAACATATGTAAGAAGTTTGATTGAATTATATCCATAACTTCACTTTCCGATCATGCAAAACAGAAAAAAAAGCGCAAAAATCACTATCAAAGCAGCTCCTTCCGGTTATTTGCATACTGAACTGGGACCTGATGACCATAACCAAAAAACATACATATGGATTTTAGTTCAATTCTATTCAGAACTTCAGAGCTTCATTAGCATTTTCAGATGACACAATAATAAAAATGGCACACAAATCGTTATCATAACGCCCCCTTCCGGCGAAATACACCCAATTTTAACTAAAATCTGCTAGCCATAGCCAAATTTATATAGATAAAATATGATTCCTGGTTCAGTTTTGTGCATTACGTCATACACTTTTCTATGGTACAAAGAGGACACGCTGGCACACGAACACACAGACAGGCAGATTTTCGGGACTTTAACCCTTAAAAAGTGTAAATCTGCGTAAACCGGAAAGGCAAAAAAATTCAATTAGTACTACACTTTCTTCGATTATAGATAGAAGAAAAAAAAAGTGTTTAAACAATACTAAATTTATTCTGTTGAGAGTATTGACGCGATTGCTTAATAGTGTACTAGTGAAGACACCAAATTATATTTGGATGTACTGATAATAACTTCATCTAGCAACACAGTACAACCAGGACTGATTTATTACCCGACTGCCAAAAAAGGGTTATGTGTTTCACGCGTATCTGGGTATGTGGATTTATTTATAGCCTCGAAACATCCCAACGTCTAGATGGATTTTAATGAATGAGGCCTCTATCAATTCGTCTTAACAGTCCTATGGTTATAGGGTAGGTTTTGTATTTATAAATTCAAACTGGCGGCCTTAAAATACAAGATGGTGGTAGAGACAAAAAAAAATACGCACCATATTTAGTGGCATATCATTGGATATGTCTTTCAAATTGAAGACGATGTTTCATTGGCTATTTTACAGTGAGATGCTCCGTTTAAATATTACACTACCTGGAAGTTGTGTAGGTAGGATCTCTAGCTTTACTGGAACTCTAACTTTCATAGACATCTATAGGCCTCATCAAAACAGTGTTTATAGATAGGAACTAACAATTAAATACAACTTAAAAGTCATCAATACAAGTAAATAGAAAAACAAATGGGTAAGCAATATAAAAAATAGTTTCACATTGATGAGAAATAATTAATTAGTTCGCTTTTTACGCAGTCGGGTTTATGATATTTTAAATTACATTAAATTATTTTTAAACATTTTTGTTTGATTCCAAGAACCCATGTACTTATAACTACAGAAGGAGCCAATTTTCTAGGTCTAAGTAATCACAGATTACGGTACCATTTACTGTTTTTTAAAATTATTTTTTTCAATTTAGCTTAATTTATATTTATTTTCAGTTAAGAAATTTGTTTTTAAAGTAAAATGCTTCACATTTACTAAAAATAATGTGAAACAAGAAAATAATAAATATTTCAAAATCATTCAAATAATATTTTGAAATCAATAATTTATTTATAAGAACACAATACATTATCTCGAAAATATATATCTCATTTCATGCTTTTATTTAATTTTATAATTTAAAGCAGTTTGATGAGAAAGGTTTGGTGTTAAACATGTTTAAGCACCATTTACTAGTTTTGGAAAATTGAATTTTTGGATCTTTCTTATGTTATATTTAAATTGAATATCACTGATTTGTTTAGTTAAAATGTCTTCGTTTTTTACTTTTTTCTTTTTAAAGAAAAATGCAGTGAATCGAAAATTTTTTCGACTTCCCATTCGATTCGTCTTAACCGTCCGATGGTTATAGTCTAGGTTTTGTTTCTATAAATTCAAAATGACGACCGTAAAATACAAAATGGCGCTAGACGCGGAAAACATTTTTTACGCACACTATTGAGTGGCGTATCATTGGATAGGTCTTTCAAAATGAAGACGGTGTTTCATTGACTATTTTACAGTCAGATGCTCCGTTTAAATATTACACAACCTGGAAGTTGTGTAGGTAGGATCTCTAGATTTACTGCAACTCTAACCATCCTAGACATCTACAGGCTTCATCAGAACGATGTTTATAGATTGGAACCAACAATTAAACACAACTTAAAAGTAATAAATTAAAAAAAATAGGTAAGTAATATAAAAATAGTTTCACATTGATGAGAAATAATTGATTATTTCGCTTTTTATGCTGTCGGGTTATTTGATTTTTTAAATTTAATTTATAATTATGTTGTGCATCGGCTGTTCATGCTGGGACGGTCAATTCACACTTGTACAGCAGAAAAACGAAAAGTATTGCTTTTATTACTTTCTTCTATCTTCATTAGATGAATGTATTGTAATCGAAAAAATTTCCGAGTTCTAGTTTGCAACAAATTTACAAGTTTTAGGGGTCAGAGATCCAAAAAGCAAGTTTATAGGAAATGTCTGTCTGTCCGTGTATCCTTGTGACCGTATGTGGCCATTGTACAAATCAAACAGTGTATGAAGTTATGCATAGAATTGAACTTCTTTTGGGGCTATGGCCCGCAGGTCCTTCCTTAATTTGGAAAAATTCCGACGGAAGGGGACGCTGTAATAGCTATTTTTGAGCCATTTTCATTTTTGTACCATCAAAAGGTGTATGAAGTTATACATAGAATTGAACTTTTTTTTTTTTTTAGTTTTGGGTTATGACATGCAGGTTCTCCCGAATTTCGAAAGATTCAGACGATAGCGGATGCTGTAATAACGATTTATGCGACATTTTCGATTATCGTAGCATCGAAAAGTGTATGAAGTTATGCATAGAATTGGACAAATTTTTTGTGTATGTTTTTGGTTATGCCAATCAAGTCCTACTTGAATTTGGAAATATTACGCTAAAAAGGAGCACTGCATTAGCAATTTTTGTATATTTTTCTTGATTTTTTCGTTGTTCTGTTGTACACTGGTGGCTCGTAAAGTGACGGAAACTTCGCCTCATTATAAGTCAGCTATTCGCGAACAGCTGATGTACAGCAGAATAACGGAAAACTATTGATTTAAATAAATATCATGATTGAGATTAACTCGTTTTTACTCCGGTTAATCCTCCTCCTCCTCGATTTTACTCCGACAGACATTTAAGATGATAGTCTAGGTATAAAATTGAACTAATAATAATAAAGTATTGACATTTATAACTACATTTTGAAATATTAAGATGTTTTGGGATTGGCACATCCAGCTAATTAAATATAATGATCGACTTTAACTCGTTTTTTTATCAACAGAAACACAAAATCAAAATTAAAGTTGTTACAGTATTGAAGTAAAAACGCTGAAGGATTAAGATCCGTAACAACTTTTTGAAATATTAAATGGATGAGATAGAAGAAAAATGTGCTAATGGAACATCCGTCTAGTATAGAAATAAAGTTAATCACCCAAGTACTACGGGAATTTGAAAATAAAACAAAACACTGAACTTGATTAACCGTATAGTGCGTAATTCTATAAAACAATCTACTACTGTATCTAATAAGAGAAAATGATAATAAAAAATACAATTTGATTTTTTAATTCATTAGCAATGGAAATTATTTTACCATTTATTATGAAACTAAAAAATATTCTACTCTGAATATACTCAAAGTTCTGATTACCATTCCACATTTAATTAATTATTTATTTAAAACTTTTGATACAGGAAATTCCCATTTAATTTAATTTATTTGAGTTTTCAAATTCATCAAGAATCAAATTATTCATCAAATGAATATTTGAAGCCGTTAACTTTACACAAATTTAAACATAAATACTGCAGAATGAAAAGAAACTAACGTTTCTTAACTACAAACACTTTAAAAGAAAATTCAATACTTACTCCGAATCTAAAAGCAATCTTGTGTAATTAATTCAACATTAATAAAAAGTTTCCGTCGAGTAATAAACTTCGACAATCAAGATGTATTCTGTAATTATCAGCTTAGATGTAAGATTATCAGACGCAAAAAAAAAAAAAAAAAAAAAAAAAAAAAAAAAAAAAAATCAGAAATCGTGCTTTTATTCAGTTAAGTTAAAATCTGAAAATGTTTAAGATGGACTAAGTTGACTATATGATGTTAATGTGACAATTTGATGTTAAGTGATTTTTTCCACTATATCCTGTTTTTGAAAATGTAACATTTGGATTTAGCCTTCGTTACATTTTCTGTTAATTTTCTTTAATTTGATAAAATGATTCAGAACTTTCAAATACACTTAAAAGTAACTAATGTGTTTGACCTTCAAACGCATTAAAATCAAATTCAAAACCTTTCCAAAACTAAAAGCAATCCTGTGTAATTAATTAAGTTTTCATAAAAAGGTTTTGATGATTAACAAACTTGAACAATCAAGAATTATGTTGCAATTATCAATTCGATGTAAGATTTTGAGACACATAAAAGAAGGTTACTCTGAAATCTTCCTTTTATCTAGGGGAATTAAAGGATAAAAAATGTTCAAGGTGGATTTGAAGTTTGATAAGTGTTTATATACAATATTTTATACTGTTTCCTATTTCTGAAGTGATATTTGGATTTCGTCTTCATTATATTTACTGTTACGTTTCGTTTAGTTGTTAAAATAAAAAGATTAAAGAATTATATTTAAATGATTGATAAAAGTAAATAAATATTTATTTTTCCTAATTTATTATTAAATTAGTTTATGTTTGGTAAAATGGTAATTTAATAAGCATCATATATTTAAAAAATATATTAAAGGAAATGAAATCCATGAAACAATCAAAGTCCATGTAAACATAAGATTTACAAATTAAAAAATGTTTTGGTATAAAACATGAAATACAATTTTTGAAGTTTTTTTGTTATTTTTGAAAATGGAGCTCATCTTCTGAATATTTTCCAGTGCAAAACAAGCAGGCTGCATCTTGCTCATCCGGTGTACAACTTAGTAAAAAAAAAAATCCTCAGATGATACGTAGGAGTGGAATGCTTGCTCATCATCACTTGACTCGTCTTCAAACCGTTATCTAGCTGATAGTCCACATTACTGGACACGTCATCCTAAGAAATACCCTCTTCACTCGTCAACTAGAAAAGTGTCTAACGCAGTAATACATATAATTATTCTACTTAACACTGAACTTAGATAACATGACTGACGAAAGGGTCTTATAAGTCCAAATGGGCCCCACAACGCAAACATGACGCATTTTATTCATCCCCCCCCCCCTCTCTTTCATCTTCTGAATATTTTCCAGTGCAAAACAAGCAGGCTGCATCTTGCTCATCTGGTGTACAACTTAATAAAAAAAATAAAATTTCAGATGATACGTCGGAGTGGAATAATTGCTCATCATCACTTGACTCGTCTTGAAACCGTTGTGTAGCTGATATACAACATTACTGGACACGTCCTCTTAAAAAATATCCTCTTCACTCGGAAACTAGTAAAGTGTCTAACGCAGTAATAGATATAATTATTCTACTTAATACTAAACTTAGTTGACATGACTGAGGAAAGGGTCTTATAATCCCTCTTATAAGAGTCAGGCATTTTATTCATTTCCCCCCCCCCCTCTTCCATCTTCTGAATATTTTCCAGTGCAAAACAAGCAGGCTGCATCTTGCTCATTTGGTGTACAACTTAGTAAAAAAAAAAAAAAAATCCTCAGATGATACGTCGAGGTGGAATGCTTGCTCATCATCACTTGACTCGTCTTCAAACCGTTGTCTAGCTGATATTCCACATTACTGGACACGTCATCTTAATAAACAACCTCTTCACTCGTCAACTAGAAAAGTGTCTAACGCAGTAATAGATATAATTATTCTACTTAATACTGAACTTAGATAACATGACTGACGAAAGGGTCTTATAAGTCCAAATGGGCCCCACAACGCAAACATAACGCATTTTATTCACCCCCCCCCCTCTCTTTCATCTTCTGAATATTTTCCAGTGCAAAACAGGCAGGCTGCATCTTGCTTATCTGGTGGTGCAACTTATAAAAAAAAGTCTCAGATAATACGTCGGAGTGCAATGATTACTCATCATTACTTGACTCGTCTTCAAACTGTTGTCTAGCTTATATTTCACATTTCCGGACACGTCCTCTTAAAAAATATCCTCTTTACTTGGAAACTAGTAAAGTGTCTAACGCAGTAATAGATATAATTATTCTACTTAATACTCAACTTAGTTGACATGACTGACGAAAGGGTCTTATAATCTCTGTTATAAGGATCTTATAAGTCCAAATGGGCCCACAACGCAAATATCAGGCATTTTAGTCACCCCCCCCCCTCTTCCATCTTCTGAATATTTTCCAGTGTAAAACAGGCAGGTTGCACCTTTCTCATCTGGTGTGCATTTCAGTAAAAAAATAAATAAATAAATAAATAGAAATAAAATAACATCTCAGATGATACGTCGCAGTGGAATGATTGCTCATCATCAATTGACTCGTCTTCAAACCGTTATCTAGTTGATATTCCACATTACCGGGCACATCATATTAAAAAATATCCTCTTCACTCATAAACTAGTAAAGTGTCTAACGCAGTTATAGATATAATTATTCTACTTAATACTGGAAGTAGTTAACATGGCTGACGAAGGGGCCTTATAATTAATTAAACTTATTTTCAAGAAAATTCAAAAATTAAGAATATCATTTGATTTCACCGCGTCACTCCAACAACAGTTAGCCAAGCAGCACTCACCACAATGAATCGTGGGTGTACTAGGGAGTCGTTTGGATGTCAGTTTTATGCTTTTTACAGCACCGATATTGAAGTATTCCATATTACCCGACCACTCCACTATACTCAAACCCCCTATCTATTAGTTTTAGCAGTATTTATTTAGTTTATGATACATTTAGTGTTAATTGGTATTGATTTCAGGTAAATTTCTCTCATTTTTAAAGAATACAAGCATCCGAATACACTGAAGACACGACAAAACGACATCTTCACATTTTATTAGGTTGAGCAAAAAATTTTAGAAATTTTTAATCGAATAGTTACCAAAATTTGTATCGTATATAGGATTACTAGTCTTATATCTATTAGAGTTCAGGAATTTCGGCTAAAAATGCCTATTGAACAGTATGATTTGCGTCTGTTGATCCGGCATTATTGGAGAAAAGGTCTAACGATTCTGAAAGCAGTCGATGAGATTAATGAGGGTGAAGGGGCTGGTATAGCGGCAAACTTTGTACATCCACCAAAATCTGTCAGAACGATGGCAGAAAGTCGTGGACTATGATGGTCTCTACTTTGAAGAATAGTCCTTGTTGCTTTTGTTGTTAATTTGCGCATAACAGCGCAACTTTCACAAATTTCCCAGAACTTTTTGCTCAACATATTATTAAAGAAATATAATTAAAATTAGGGCAATTGAAAAATGAACTTCACAAAATTCGAATCTCATAAGATCTTGAAAAAGGAAATACATATAGCGAATAAAATGTAATAATGTACATTTAACAGCTTTAGAACTATTGATTTCACTTATGTTAAATTTACCAATAATTGGAACTGAATCCAGGAATAAATCACCGCATTTTTATGTAATAAAATTGTCCGAGTTCCCCAGCGACAAATGAAAAAATGACATATTCATATTTTATTCAAATAATATATTAAATATTTTAATAATTTCAAAATAAACTTGACAGAATTAGAAGCTCACACGATCTCGAAAAGTAAAAATAAAAATAATGACTAAAAGGTAGTATTATATTTCTAATAATTTTTAAAACTAATTATTTAGTAATGGAAAAGATAGCGATGATTCAATCTAAGACAGGAGATATTTTGTTTAATTTTTGTTTAAAAACTTATCAACAAACGAAACGATTTTATATATTATTCTGCAATTGAACATAATCTCTCTGATTAATCACAAATTTATATGTTTAACACATAACTGCTTTATTGAAACCTTTTGTAAGAGAAATATTCGAATTTATTCGTACATCATTTTAGATTTAACTTCCCCTAGGCATGAAATTAATCTTTAAACATATGTTTGAAGGTAGTACTTTCCTTTCGTAAATTCAAATAGAAAACCCACCAAATTAAAAAAGTAACTGTTATTTCTAAACCTGAAGTTATAGGTAAAGAAAATTGAATAAAAAGATACAGAAGCTAAAAGCTATTTTATGTAATATATTCCACTACTCTGAGTTTCGACTTGTTGTCGGTAAATACGAAACTTCTACAATCAAAATGCCTTTGAATTATCATTGTAGATCTAAGATTACGCGATTCATTATATGAAAAACAAATCCGAATCTGTACATTTATTTACTTAAATTTAATTTATGTGTTTTCGAAAATGTAACGTTTGTAATTAAATCATGATCCGTTTACTGGTAATTAGCATTAAGTGGTTACATAAAAGTTATGTTAGGGTATACAATACATTAAAAAGATAAAAAGTTATTTATATTACTTTTCTTCACATAGTTTATCTTAGAAGTAAAAATACTTTGGGGAAGTATTTTTATAAAATGAAAATAATTAATTGTACTAGCATTTCTTGTTTTGAAATGTCGAACTTTTGAATTTAGCTTGTATTACATTTACTATTACACTATTTAAATAAAATTCAACTGATTACAGAAAATCTTCACATTAAAAAAAATAAAATGATTTGTTTCCTTAAATACATAAAAAGAATGGTTTTATCTAATGCAGGGGTATGCAAGTAATTTTAAGTGGGGTCCGGATACTTGTGAGGTAATTTTATAGAGGTCCAGAATAAAAACACATAAGTAATATAAATACTTATTACTTTAAAATTTTTATTTTTACATACACATACATATAATATAAAATAGAAAAGTCCGGTATTCGATCTGAAAAATTACAACATGCACAGGTATACTTTCTGAAATATTTTACATACACATAATAAAATAGAAAAGGTTGAAATTCGTTGAAAAAATAAAGCAAAAAAGTACACTTGCGGTCTTGAGCTAGTTTTTTTAGTTTGGTTCACGTGGCGAACAGCTAATGCGAAGAGTGTCTTCAAGGTGTCCGTCCGTTAATCTCGAACGATATTTGTTCTTCAAAAATTTCATTTTGTAGAAAGTTTTTTCGCATACATATGTAAAGACAAAAATAGTAGCCAGGTTTAAGCTAGTGTTTTGGAATTTTCATACTTTTATGAGACATATGCTTACCTTAAACTTCTTCAGGAGATGCAGTTTTATACATTTCCAAGGAAATATCTTCTTTCAACACAATTATCTCCGTTTGAAGTAAAGATTTTTCAAGGCTGAACAAATTCGCAGCCACATAAGTTCATTCTGCAGCTGGAGCAACTTCCTAAGGCTATTTAACCCTTAAATGCCTGATTTTTCAAAAATCACTGTAATAATGTTTTTTGGATTTCATTTTTTAAATAAATCATGGGAAAATACTTGAAAAAACATATTTTGTTTTCAGTATAGTTTACGGCTAAAAAAAGTTTGTTACTAATCGGTAATACTGGTGTTTAATTGAAAAAATAATTTCCTTTGATAAAATTCTATAATATTAAACACACAAGAATTTTAGGAACTATAATAAGAAATAAATTTTACTTCCTCACTGCAGGTCAAAATAGGCTATTTCGCAAACTCCCAAACAAAACAAAAAGAACAAGTAGCAACAATTGAAAAAATAAATCAATCTTTATTCTTAAGCAGCACAAGTGTTGCCATCTACATGCTGAAAATCGATTTAATAATATTTTCAGAATGTATTTTATTGGCAACATTAGGATTTATAGCTTCAATATTATTCTAATAGTATTTTAGCGCCTTAATTAGGTATGTTGCCGAAAAGCAACACCAGGCATTTAAGGGTTAAGGAATTCTAAGAACTTACCTATCTCTGCAAAGTCTAGGAGTCTTGCTTCAAATAAGAAACATTGATAAAGCTATAGCTCATATGTATCTATTATATGAAAATATTAATAAATTATTTATTCAAATTGAAATTTGTTGGCGGTCCAGGCTTCGATCTTCCGCGGTTCGCTTGTTGCCGACCGTGGATCTAATGTTAAATGTATTTTCTAAAATAATCGTTCGAGTGTTTAGTTTTGCACAGACGGTTCCGTTCGATAAATATATTAATCATCAACTGTAATATTACAAAAAACGTTAATAAGAATTTGTAAAAAACTCAACAATTTGACGTTTATTGTTTCGATACTACTACTTGTCACTGCATTACACAAATAAATCATTGAAAGTAATTATGTAGGCTTTAAAGGCGATGCCGTGTAGAGTACGCCGCCCGTGTCTTTATGTATATCATTAAAAGTTGTTATCTAGGCTTTAAAAGCCGATGGTACAAGGCGTACACCACCCCTGTCATTATGTATGTCCAAACCGTTCGTGACTTTAAGGTTGATATATCGGCTAATTACAGATATTTTAAAATCATTTTCAACAATCCTTTTATACTTCTGCGTCAATGGGTACCTCGAGCACCCCTCAACTCTTTTGCTGATCTCCCTGAAAGTGAAATTTGTCCGTAACGGAAAAATTCGACTCTTTTAATTTTTTCTTGACCTAGGTTAATTGCTATAGTTTTCCTGCAACGTTTACAAAAACTTCTACTATCCCTTAGGCTAATGTTAGACGAACGTCTATTTGCACGCTATTTGTTTCAACATGAAAAAGAAACTCCTTCGCTAGTAGGACTCTTTTTCATGTTGAAACAAAAAGCGTGCAAATTTTTTTCATAATTTTAGTTTCAGAAGATTCGAAAGTAGAGGAGAGGGGACACATTTTCGCATTACATTTTCGACGATATCTCTGAAAATATAATACCTAAAGTTACAACAAATGTGTTTTTCGTAGGGCGTTACGAGTGCTTTCATATGATATACAGGAAAAAAATATTTTCAAGTAACTTAATTAGCCACCCAGATAAATAAAGGCTATTGCCTTTATTACTTCTGCCAAATTTGAACTTTCCGAGTTTTATAGTTTATGAGAAAAACGGCTTTGACAGACGGACAAACAGAGAGATACGCGAGTGATCTTCTAATGGTTCCGTTATTTTTTTCTTTTTAAGTATGGGACCAGAAAACTTAAAATTATATAAATTTAAATTGATCTTGATAGAATTATAAGCTTGTACAATTTAGAAAAGAAAATATATAAATAGTTATGTAAATGAGATATTATATATATAATAATTTTAGAAATATAATTTTAGCGATAAAAATGATAATACTACTTTATTTAGATTAATAGGGATAATTTGTGCTTAATATTTTATTTAATAGTTTATCGGAAGCCAAAATTATTTTATGCATGATTCTGTAACGGTAAATTACTCCGCGTTGATTAATCTCAATAACTGAAGTTATCTTTTATCATTTAACTTTGAACTTTTAAAACTTTTCAAAGAAAGATATTTAAATTTAATAGGACATCAATGTGGTTCTAAAACTCCCCAGGCATCAAATTATTCTTTAATAGAATATTTGGAGGTACTTTCTTTACGTAAATTCAAACTGAAAACCCACTGAACTGAAAGTAACTGCTTCTTTTAAACTTCAAATATATGAGAAGAAAATTGAATACTTTTTCCCAAACCAAAAGCAATTTTATGTAATTTATTCAAAGTAAATCGGAAAAGATCGATGTAAAGGAAAATTCTGCAATCGATGTTATATTAAAATTATTAGCTTTTATGTAGGAATATGCAAACATTATGTAGAAAAAGTTTGTATCGGAATGTTTTTTTCATTGAACTCAGTATAAATTTAAGGGGTCTGAAGACGCTTAAAACTTTAAAATTTTAATTTTTTAATTTTTTTTTTACTTTTATCTTTTCTGAACATTTTGATATAATTGCTTCCTTGAAATTCCTATTATACCGGAAGTTATGGATTTAAGAATTATAGCCTCTCAGTAGCTGAAGCGGCGTTTCCGAAACTTTGAAGTCATTTTCCTTCAAATGACGTTTTTGGGCATAACGCGCAGGATATCTCAAAAAATTCTGAATGTTTTTTTCATGCAATTTTCAAAACATATACGTCATGTTAGTTTGTATAAACTGAACCTAAAATTTCATTTTTATTGTTCAAAACTGTTGAAATTGCTGTTGTTATAGTGTTGAAAACAATTTTGTATTAAAAATATAAAAATGCTTTAAATACAAATTTATTTGGATTCAGATTAATAACTACAGTATGACGTATAATTAGGCACGAAAAATTTCATTCTCGTAGCAAAATTTATTTTGTAATCCTGAGCGTAAAGTGTTATACCAATTTTATGCTCAGAAAATATCTGACAGTTAAGAGCACCCTATAAATACTAATCCTGAATCTTGCAATTATTTAAATACATGAAATGATAGAACATAATTATATCTTTTATCCCAATAAAAATTGTGTTTTTAAATCATATACATTTTAAGATATTAAATGTTGAGAATGATCTTTTTTTTTTTCATTTTTTCCAATTTTAAGAGCCTTGAGACTTCTTAAATTTAAACTACACAGACACGTGCATTGTGTTTTTCCCAGCCGGCTGCTACAAAAATACTCCAAATTCAATAAATTTCATTCAGTTTCATTCATTCTTTATCTACATCAAAATGATATGCATTTTTCCTTTTTAACACATGCCAACATAGCTGAACAATTTTTATGGATTCCGTTTTGCCTGTCTGTATGTCTGTCTGTCTGCTGTCCGTGATCTAACTCACATAAATCTATACGGATTCCCATGCATTTGACCTACGTTAATGAGGTTTAATATGGCATGTTCGGTACTCAAAATGAAGTATGTAGCGTTTATCGTTTATTTACAGGGACATTCATAATAATTCCTTTACATTACGATCTATAGGAGAAATCGTTTACGGTGTATTTTAAAGTTGTTACTCTATTCCAAATATATTTAAAATAATATATATTACTGAAGTGCATTGGAAAATGCTTACTTTTATGTATACTGTACGTAGCATTCATCGTTCATTTACAGGGGCTCACAAAATATTTCTGTTACAATATTGTCTAAGCACATCAACTCTTGGAAATAAATTTTTAAGTTGTGTTACAAGTTTTAAAATTTAAATGATTTTTTTGCCGATTATTTATTGCGTATGAATCCTATAAATGATATAGGGTAACTCTAGGACAGATGACCTTAGTTTTTAAAGAAGTTTTTAAAGATAAAAATCCTTAGAATGCAAATACAAGAAATATTTCTGCATGTTTGAAATTCTTACACATCTCGTCATATTTTGGACAAAAAATAATTAAATGTAGAGAACAAAAAGTGGCAAACAAAATTGAAATTAAAACGCAGATGACCCCTTTTCCTTCAAGCAGATGAGAGATGGTCATCCAATACAAAAAACAAAAAATCATGTTAAAATTGCAAAAAATAACAAATTTCTTGTAGCTAATCATGAAAAACACATAGAAAATTTTAAAGAAGCAATTATATAACGGAAAATCAGAGAATAAAATTTGAATAAAGAAAATTTGAAGTATAATTTCAATCCTTCACTTTTCGTAAAATTTTACCAAATTTTAGGCACAGATCTTGATTGTAAACGATTCATGGAATCTCTTCTGGCACATTATGGATTGTGTCCAATCATCATTTTTGGTTGTGGTATTGTATTGTTTTCCACAACCAACACAGTAATCCTTGTCCAATTCAATTCCCCCGGACTCTGTAGAATCTAATAATTTCAAATGTATTTCATCTTCTTCGCTGCTGAAAATGTCGTGTTTTTTTTTTTTTTTCCTCGCGTTTATTTTAGACGTTTCACAGTTTTATGTTTATTTATCAATTTTATATATATTTTTTGGATGAATGTTTCTGAAGTTTTTCAATATTTTATGAAACAAAAATACATCGTTAGACTCGAAATTACTCAAAAATACATCATTAGTTATATTATTGTTATTGAAATATTTATATTAGTTAAAATTTAAACAACTATGTCAATTAATATAATTATACAAATAAAAATTATGTATTTAAAAAAATAATTATTTTTAGTTAAAAACCACACTCTGTATAATTTCGAAATTTTGATTATAGGTGGCCATCTCTCCCCGATTTGATGTGGCCATCTCTCCTGAAACTGATGGACAGGTTCCTACCCAATTTAAAGCGACACTCCGCCATTGTTCGTGTTTGTTTTAGACTTAAAAGCATAGATTGGATTAGATATGTGCCTTAAAAGTCCTTACAGTAAAAAGAAATGTAACATACGTACTGCAAAATGTTCAGATACCTAATTCAACAAAACTATTCAGCCACTAAATTAAATAAACGTTAAAATTACACTTTATTTTTATAAGTGAAAAACACAACTGCACGTCGCATTGAATGAACACGTTGAACTATTTTTCACGAACAAAGTTGATACGGAAATCTATTATATAGTTTTTGAAATATTTAGACTGTCCCTCTCTCCTCTATGGCCATTTATCCTATAATTACCCGACAGGGGAGCCCAAAAAATCTCGAATAGGGTAGACCGGGACACGTTTACACATTGGGCAGGTTTACGCAGTGCAATTTTTCCGAAACGAGTTATAACTGGCACGCCACCAGTCATGACAGATTGATGCTGCTCCCTAGTGAGTTTTCTCACAGGTTTTTGAGCGTCAGTCGATCTTCGGTCTAGCATGAGGAAAGGATATTGTGTTTTCTGTCAAGGTGAGTACATTTTGTGTTGAACTTATTGAAACTTATTATGAACTAATAATTTTTAGTTAAGGATAAGCAAATATATGAACGGTAGCAGAATTTTATTCTTTTTTGAGAACTGTATTTGTATGAACAGAAATGTTATTAATTTTCGTTGCACGTTAAAAATTAATCCAAACATTGTCGCGGGGTACGTTTACGCATTGACATCGGGGCACTTTTACACAAGTTCAAAAAGAAGAAATTACGTAAAATTTACTAGTTTCTATGGAAGCTGAATGAGAATACAGCAAAGGAAAAAAGTATGAAACAAAAAATTGCAAAAGGGAAAAAGTTTGTACACTCTGGAATAAAGAAAATAGTGAATGAATCTGATGACGAAGATAAAAACTGTGTATCTATTTATAGTTTGAAATTATAGAACCAATCCAAAAAAGGGCAAGAGTGGGTTCAATGTCTTAGATGCAAATGGTGGTTCTATGACAAGTGTGCAAAAGGAAATACTTTATTTTTTGTTTGTAAAATCTCTAACAGTGGTGATAAAGATGACTAAATAGTTTCTGTTTTTAATTAGCAATAAGCCCTACGTTTTCAGTTTAGCCTATAAAATGGTATTTAATTAATTCTCTTTAATTTTTTTTTAAGCTGCGTTTTAAGTTATAAATAAAACATTTCAATTTGATTAAATATTTATTTCACTTACCCCTTGGTATCACTTATTATATGCGTAAACGTTCCCCACTTGATGCGTAGACTTTGAACTAAAAAAAAAGTTACTGTTAAAAACACAAATAGGACAACAACTGAATACACAAATTTTCACTTTATTAACAGCTTTATAAAACTAGAGTGCCTAAAATTTCCTAAGTTGAAATATAAAAATTAGAAAATTCATTGAAAAAAATCCGCGTAAATGTGCCCCGGTCTACCCTACATTTTCGTTTATTGATGAATGTGCCAAAGGAGAATTTAAAAATGTGCTATATTTTTCCTAACTGAACTAAATTTTAGCATATAGTATATATACAAACCTATAGAACATATACAGGGATTGCAGGAAATAATTCATATATTTTTCAGTTATTCATATTTTTATCAGACAGCTGTTCCTAAAATTAGGTTTGCAGTGAGTTATACGTTCGGTAAATTGGTTACTTTGATATCGTCTTTCTTATTATTAAACAGTGAAGTTTTGTTAAAGTATTCTGTAAGTTTTAGAAAGTTTTTATAATCTATGCCTATACGTATGATTTACCGTTGTTGTTATTTATGTATCATGAAATAAAATAAACATTTTGGTCGTGTTTGGAAAATTACGTGTCTTCTTTTCTTTATTTATAATCGAAAATATTATTTGAAAATCCATCATCATTTAAATTACGATAAGTTGAATTGAAATAATTACGGAAGTTAACAGTTTGACTGTGATAGAGAATTCTTTGATCCTGAAGATTAAGAAATATCAGTAAATAAATCAGTAGAAATGCTTAATTCATCTTTAAAAAGTTAACTTAAACTTACACTATGTGCAAAACTACTTAACAGATGAGGAATTATTCAAAAATATGTTAAATTACTTTAATACCTTTAGTACTTTCAACTATAAAAACATAGTCTTCGTCAGAGAAATAAAAGAAATACAATTATTATTAATGTCTAATTTTCAAAATTCACGTTGATGGTGACAAAAGGAGGGAAAGTTGAAGTCAATTTTTAGATCTGGAAAACATTGGGAAAATAAAACATGGATATAGGGAAGTGGAATATTACTCGTTTTATCATTTTTTAAGCAAACTGAGCCAAATTCTGGGTATGTTGTAGGATAAAACGTAAAATTATATACCCCTCAAAGAATTATCATGATTTAATCATCCACGAATCAATAGAAATTATTACTAAAGAAAATACTGTTTGCAATGATGTGTTATCCTACAACATACCCAGAATTTGGCTCAGTTTGGTTAAAGAATCATAAAACGAGTAATATTCAACTTCCCTATATCCATGTTTTATTTTCCCAATGTTTTCGGGATCTAAAAATTGACTTCCACTTTCACCCTTTTCGTCACCATCAACTTGAATTTTGAAAATTAGACGTTAATAACAATTGTATTTCTTTTATTTCTCTGACGAAGACTATGTTTTTATAGTTGAAAATACTAAGGTATTAAAGTAATTTAACATCTTTTTAAATATTGTCTCATCTTTTAAGTAGTTTTGCATATAGTGTAAGTTTAAGGTTAAGAAACAGTTAATGAAAATTTTCAAATTAAAATTATAATCATGGAGAAAAACAGACATTTCGGATTTTCCCTATTACTACGAAAGCGATGGTGGAATTTCGAAATGAAATAAAAAATATGAAAGGAAAACAACAAGCTGCTGTCCGACATACATTCTATTTCACTACGGTTTTAAACAAGGATGTAAAAATTGAAATCACAAAAAGAAAGTAGGGCATATAGGTTTTTGCTTCTCCCGAAAATTAGCATTTTTTAAATGAAAATTTATACCTCTTCTCAAAAACTATAACAACCATCTTATTTCTCTGTTAGTTTGTCTAATTTGGATTTGAGGGAATTTGAAACAAACGTTTTCTTTTATTCATTTTTTTTTCTAAAAAAAATTTAAAAATCCTTCATTCATTTGATAAACATAAATTCAATAAATTTATACAAAAAACATTTTGCTGATGAGATGAGTGATTTAGAAGAAAAGGTACATTAAGTTAATATGTAAACCACCTCAATATGTTACCCCTTTAAGTAAGAAATCAGGGATTTGGCACTTTTATTATTATTATCTGAACAGAATTTAAATTTCTAAATGGATTAAGCAAATTACCAATTTTGAATACGAGAATACCTGTACAGGATATTTTCCAATACTTTCCTGCATATTTAATGAACAGAAATAGTCTTGGTATTGAAAGTTTCAACACGCCGCTTCCATATAACAATTTAAGGCACGTGTTCTCCCAAATTAAAAGAAGAATCATTTTAAACGTTTACTAAGTAATGATAGGTAAGCTTAATTAAGAAGATTAATAAAAAGTTGACGAATAATCCTAAGAGGGAATTGGGTTCAAGTGGAATCGGGGATTTGGGGCTTTACTTGTTATCAACTCAGCAGAGGTGGAATTTCTAAATGGGGTAAAAAAAAAAGGTACTAAGATTGAATTTGAATACAGTAGCGCAGTATACTATTTTGATTAAATGCATAATTTCTGGCATATTTAATGAACAACAAAAGTATGTTAAGAAATGATAAGTAATCTTGATGAAGAAGATTAAGAATATGATAACGAAGAAACCTAAGAGGCATTTAGATTCAAGTGACTAATCGGTGATTTTCAACTTTCCTTATTATTATCTTAGCAGAAGTTGAATTTCAAAATGGAGTAAAAAAATGTACCAAGATTCAAATTGAGAACACCCGCACAGCATATTTTAATTGAATGCATATTTTCCTGCATATTAATGAGCATAATCAGTGTCGGACCAGATCAGCGCGCTTCCATGTATTAATAAACAACTGGCCCCTGTTCTCAAGAGTTAAAAGAATCTTTCTGTGAAATGTTTTGTTGTTGTTGTTGTTGTTGTTGTTTAATAATGATAAATAACCTGTAGCACGATTTAGCTCATTCATGAAAGTTGTTTTCTTATAATGTTAAAGTGAAAATAAACTGAAGTGTAGGTGACTGCTATTTCTGAGCACATTAAACGTAAAAGGAATAAATATTTGTAAGCTAAAAACTGTTTCATGTAATTTATTCAACATTTTTGAGAAAATTTTGAGAAGAGGAACATTTATGAAGAATCTGTTCAAATAATAAGTTTAGAGGTAAGAGGCAGCACATTAAGTAGAAAAGTTTTAATTCGAATCATTGTTTTTATTACTTAAATTGAAAATCTAAAAGCATTTAAAGCGGAGATAACTTACTTATGGAACTATGAATGAAGAATTCACACATCCTAAAACATTTGAAGCTTTAACTGTGACCGATTCCGCAGAGGTGAACTTCCACAGGTAAATGCAACTGTTCTTGATTTGTTCTGACGTTTGAAATGCAACGGATATTTTTTGTACTGATGATGCCTTGCGTGTTGCTTGGCGAAACCTTTACATATTGTATTTTTAATTGTTTTTAAGTATATTCTTTATAAATTTTATTTTTAACTGTGCTCAAGTCTGTCTTAGTTTATTTTATTTGGTTTTCCACAGGTAAATTAAAAAAAAAATTCCTAATTTAAATACCTTTATTATGCAGAATTTCTGTCATAATTAAAGCAAAAATATCTATTAATTTTGCTCGTAATTTAGTTTGCCCGGCGGTAGTCAGGCCTTGAGATTCTTGCCATATTGTGACATTATAAAAAATTCCCCCGTCAATGTCATTGAAATATATTATAATACTGAAGGGAAAACTTCCACCACAAAAAAAAGAATAGCATTTTTTGATTTATTTATGAATGACATTTTACATGAATGTTCGCTTATATATGGATAAAAGTTTTATTCAAATTAGCTGGTGGACGATTGCCCCGGCGGTGATCAGTCCATATTGATCAAATGTAAATAAATAATATCCGCCGTATTGTAACTGTATCCTCTGCTACTTCACACGTAACTGGTATTCCACTACACTAGATGTCTCCTGCTCATTGATAGGTAAATGCTTTTAAGTGATGATAAATTCTTAGTACAAAAATTCTTGTTTTGTGAAACGGACCCTTGTCCTTTAATTTATGTTATATTTACTATCTTTAAGTAATGGAATTTTTATTGGAATAAAAGACTTAATTATTGCTTTATGTTTTTAATAATTCAGAAGTCATCAAAGTTATGAAGTACCCTACTCTTTAATTAAAAAGTATTTTGCACTGATTAATTATCGGTTAGAGATTATATATTAACACTATCATTTTCTTTACATTTTTTAAAGGAATATTCATATATAATAATAGGTCATTTTAGTTTTAAATATATCCAGAAATAAAATATTTCCAGGGAATATTTGTAGGTATCTTTTTCAGTTAAATCCAGTTTGAAAGAACCACTAAAGCAAAAATAAAAGCTATAATAGTGCATTATTTCGGTTTTAAATATAGTCTGAAATCAAAATTCTGTAAGCAAATATTTGTAGAAATGTAATATTTGTCTTTATCTAGATTCAGGTAGACAGCCCACTGAACCAAAAGAAATTGGTATTTTCACTATTCGATTGGAATATAAACTTCGAATTAAAACAAAATTGGATATTTATTCAGAAGCTAAAAACATTTTTTTTTAATTTATTCAGCTTTAATAGGATGATTTTGATAAAAAGGAATATATATTTATATATATACCGCATCGAAACCTAGCGAGCCGTAGATTTTCGATATCTGCCTGAAATATAAGGAAAAAAAATAACTTGAAAAAATGCATTTTTTTTTCAAAATTTTAACTATAAACTGAATTTTTTCCACTCTTTAAGGATATACAGGAACATATACCTTCTATATATATAATACGTAAAATTGATGAAATCAATGTACATATTTAATGCTAAATATTTATTCATTTATATGATTTTACTTTATATATATAATTAAAACACATCTAATACACTGTAAAAAAAAATATGTAGTTCTACAGGTGTAAAGTTACATGCTTACTAAATTTTCCTCTGTATCTGTACATAAAAAGCTGTAAATCTACAAAACTAGTTTTTGTAAAGCTACAAAAATCTATAGATTTACAAATGAATCTTCTAAAATTACAGTAATCTTACTAAAATTTTATCTGCAACAAGCGTTGCAGTTACATGAAAAGTTCTAGACATCACAGTTTCTTAAAAAATTCTTTTTAAGCTTACAGATTTTTTAAATTTTCGGTGCAAAATTGTATCTGTTTCATGAATTTTTGTTGTTGCCGTTACAAAAAAAGTTCTAGGAATCCCAGTTTCCTATAAAAACTTTAGTAACTTTACAGATATTTTTTACAGTGCACGGTATGAGGTATGTAACGGTATGAGGTACGATTAATTTAATCAGTATTTAGTCTCTAATTATGATTTATATCAACGAGAATGTAAATCATTATATATCTTTATGTAAGTATTTCATTATATCACTATCACATAACTTTATATCATTAACAATATATATATTTGAACAATTTTATTTTAATTTATTTGAAGAATATATTGATCTTACACATGAATTGTGATGCATGATATTGAAATAAAAGTATATGGAAATACCATTTTTCTTAATATTCCTTGCGTGCAATAGTTTTCTTCGAAGAGAAGCTAGAAAAAATACCCCAAAAATTTAAACAAAATAAATTATGTAAAATAATAGGAACTTCGGAGATTAAGTTCCCTTCTTATATTTTGTGATAGAGAGAAATTGAAAACATTCATGCGATTAATTTGATTCACAATATGATAAACTGAAGGATGAAATTGATTTATTTTATAAATATAGTTATTATTTCATTTGAATTGCTTAATCAGGAAAATAATTGTCCATAGGTGTATGTTATTGTATTACGCGAATCGAATGCACTATTCACTACATAGATTTTTGAAAAAAATATATATAAGATGACCCAGCATGTAGTTAATGAAATAAGATCTGTGCTACAGGGATTTTATTATATTTCCTTCGTTTAAATCTTTAGAAGTGAACTAGCATTATTGCTACAACCTTTAATAGACCGGGAGCCGGCAGCACAGGCAATCACCTCATCGAGTTCTGGGATGAAATTTTAAAATTATTCAAATTTGATTCGCATATTAAAACGCAATAGGTCTGCCAAGTCGTATGTTGGTGGGAAACACCGGAAAACCCGATTTTAGCCGCTGACTCGTAAGTTTAATATTGTGTTTCCGGCACCAAAAGGTGTAAAAACATGGAGGACTGGGAGCAGGAAAATACTGGTAAACCTACGAGTCAGCCACTAAAATCGGGTTTTCAGTTATTTTCCACCAATATATGACTTGGAGGACCGATTGCGTTTTAATATGCGAATCGAGATTTAACTAATCCTAGAATTTCTCCTGGGAACTCGATGAGGTGATTGATTATCTGTTCTGTCGGCTCGTGGTCTATAATGAATGTCCTCTAATTTGCAAATTTGAAATCTGCTGAAATTAAATAGCAACAAAAATATAAATAAATAATTTTTTTAATTGCCATTTTCCCAGTAGTTGAGCAATTGAAGAAATCAGTGGAAAATTCAAAAATTAATCTTTAAAATATCATGCTTGAACTGTTATTGACAATAATTCATATAAAACTACTATTTCAAATAAACAACATGGAAGTGGATTATTTTAACTTATCGTAATTGTTTCCAACTAATCAAAAACTAAATTTTTCCATTTTTTAATTTAAAAAAAATCATAAAATTGCCTCTCTTACAGCAAGCAGGTGACAAAAATGGTGACAACAGGTGCTCCAGCATTCAAACAAAAATATTATGTCTAGTGCCACGTGTAAAATTCATTTCAACCTGAAAGTGCGCAATATTTCAAAAATTTGATCATCTACTGAAACAATATCAAGTACTGGTGGGGCCAGTCTATATGTAAAGAAATAAGAAAATAAGAAAGAGTAATCATGCGTCAGGAATACATTATGAAACACTTTCCGACACGTTCATAATACTACACACTATAAAAAAAAAATCGACCAGTTTTCCTGTAGGAATCATAAAAATAGTTGCCCTTATCGTACCGGAAAATTTTCCGACCCAGTCGGAATAAAATCCGAAAAAAAAAGGAAATAGTCAATAAAACGGTATTTTACGGATTTTATTACGAGCTGGGTCGGAAATTTTTCCGGTATGATAAGGGCAACTATTTTTCCGATTCCTACAGGAAAGCTGGTCGTATAATTTTTTTATAGTGTAACAAAATCCACAGTTCATTAACCTCCTCACCGCCGTGAACTGATATATCCGTTCACTAAGCTGTAGGTTTCACTGCAGAAGAAGCATTATTTAAATTAATATAATTCTACAAATATAATGCAGTTTTAAAACATTTTGTTATTATTAATATTCTCAAGGCTTATATTCCTATACGTAATTAATTTTTTTATATCATGTTAGAAAAATCATCTTTTTTTAGACGTTTTAAAAAATTACAGATAAAACAACATTACAATTCTGCCCTTTTGTTCGGCGGTCAGGGGGTTAAGGTTTAATCGGATATCTATGTGAAAAATTCATACACGCTTAAAACAATAAAAAATTCATCTACAGTCGGATTTTTTTTTTTTTTTTTGTGAATCCCTGACTTACACATATATAACATACTGCGCTAAAATTTATTTCAGTTAGGAATAGCTTAAGGTATGTGCCTACCTTCGAGGCACTTTTTTGAAAAATCACTATGAATTAAATGATTACTATTAAAACTATGAATTCATATAATTTTTAATGGAATTTCAATTAAAAGTTTTTAAGAAATTATGTTTCTCGTAAACGTACACAATGAAAAACGCAGATTAAGATTTTGATGTAGCACAAAAAATATGAAAAAAAAATACGTGTGTGTGGGGGGGAGGGTCTTCACTCTACCGCTAAACTCGCATGATGAACCTACTCTCACTGGCTCAGACAATCATGAGAGAAATCTCTAAAGGAACTCTCTATTAATACATGTAGTTTGCACATGTGTTAGTACAACTCTCTAATCAATAACCTAGAAATAATAGAGGAAAAGGTCCAAATACCAGCTAGGGTCCAAATACCGGCTACTAGGTGTTCTTAGAACTGAGTGCAGCGCAGCCTAGCGGTGATAGGCAGAGTTTGTAACTTTAATTGAGAGAAGAAAGTTACGAAAAGTACCTCGCTGAAGTCTGTGTCATTTACAAATAGTAAATGCAAAAGTGTCGAACCTACGTAATCTGGTACATCAAAAGGTTTTCAGATATGTGTTTCTCATTTTTAAAAATATACTGATCGTATATTGGCTTGAATTGTTGATTTTAAGTTATTTTATAGACACATTAACTTCCAATTGCCATGCGCACATTATTGGTATTTTATTATATGAATGAGTAATAGCGGTTTCAACTTAAACATAGCACTGGTCCGAATACCGGCTACCTAGAGTGGTCTAAATACCGGGTAGCCGGTATTTGGACCTCTCTCGGTTGCTCTGCTTGATGGAGAGGAAAATAAATTAATTTAAATAGTTCCATAATTAATAAATTAATTTAAATTGTTCAGAAATAGTTCAGTCCCATTCGCAATATGAAAAAGGCAACCATGGCCATAATTCTTCAGGACCGACAATGGTTACCGGTTCCCTTTCCGAAAAAACACTGTTGGACACTACAAAATCGCCTGTAATAAATGTTAAGAGAAAGAAAAACAAGTTGGAAATTGCTCGTCAAACGTGACAAATGAGGTGCGTTCGTACTATAACTAGTTTTATAATTATTTTTTGCACCCCATATTGTACTGAATGTTTATTTATTTGCAATTCACAAGTGCATAGTCTGTAACATCATTAAAATGCACTTGCAATAATTTTTTCCCATTCCTCTTAATGTAACGGAAAACTTTTGACTGTCCCTGTAATTAAGCTATACATCCGATTTTCATGAAATTTGAAATGGCTCGACAAAATTTTGCAGCAATTATATATTTAAAATTTCAGACCATTCGGAAAGCTGTAACATCATTAAAATGCACTTGCAATAATTTTTCCCATTGGCTTTAATGTAAAGAAAACCTTTTGGCTGTCCCTGTAATTTAACTATACATCCAATTTTCATAAAATTTGAAATGGCTCGACAAAATGTCGCAATAATTATATGTTTAAAATTTGAGACCATTCGGAAAGCTTTAACATCATTAAAATGCACATGTAATAATTTTTCCCATTGGCCGTAATGTAAAGAAAAACTTTTGACTGTCCCTGTAATTTAATTATACATCCGATTTTCATAAAATTTGAAATGGCTCGACAAAATTTTACAACAATCATATATTTAAAATTTCAGACCATTCGGCTTGGTAGTTATTATATGCGGACGGACGGACAGACAGACAGACGGACGGACAAACAGACGGACTGAACGACGACTATAGGTGCTACGTATTTATATAATTACGAACGCACCTAAAAATGACGGAGTAAACCAGACGAAAGATGCAGAAATTTGATTTTAACCCTGTCTCTGTGCAACCCGAGATTTCCTCGGGCAACGTAAAAGTAGCAAAATTTGCGCAACCCGAGATTTCCTCGGTGATGCATTTTTTTCCGTCTAATTAACCCTAATTGATTATCCCCACCAGTTATTTTACTATTGTAAATTTTGCTTATTTAATCGGAGCATTTCCCGGTTAAATTAGACAAAAATTTTTATTTTGAAAAACAGGTGACAAAGAATAAAAATTCTTAAAAGACGCTCGTCCCGAAGGAATTAATCACGCAATTTTTGAAGCTATTTTGATAAAACAAGTACGCAGCGAGAGGGTTAAAAAAGTGAAAAAGGAAAATATCCAACAGAGGAAGATGATAAATTTGTGTCTTCTGTATGGGTGCTTTCTCTGTGGACAAAATGGGGGTGGGGATTCTGGATTCAAGGTTAAGAATGCAATATGCGGGCTGATAGGGACTATACCGGAGCAGAGAGTGAGATTATGTTTTTGATTTTTTCAGATAAAATAATTCTTATTTCAGTCAGCAAGTTTATTTTTGTTTTTCACGCTAAAAAACAAAATTAGAAACATAATGGGAAGAAGACTGAGCGATATTCGTAAAGAATTTTAGAAACTTGACAAAAATACTTATTTATTAAAAATTGCGTATTTTTTCTTTGCATAAGAAATGTTATTAATCAATACAATTTATTAAAATAATATTCTTATTGCTTAATAATTGTCATTAGCTCTATTTGTGTGATCTTTTGGAAAAAAAAAAAAAAAAAAAAAAAAAAAAAAAAAACCTTATGTAGCCGGTGTTTAGACCCCATTTTAAAAACTCAAAATTTGAAGACTTTCGGAATTTTGCTTTTTATAAACAGAAAACGCCTTTTAAATTGTTTTTTTGTCTCTAAACAGGTGTAAAACATGTCAAGGTACCCTGGTGTCATTTTTTATTTTATTAATTTTGAAAATTGTATGATCTAGATTGAAAACAAAAGTGGTCACCGGTATTTGAACCTTTTCCTCTATTAATTATCTTACAATTAAAAAAATGATCATTAGGCCATATAAAACTAGTCAAATGTGGCAAACGCAAAAATTTGTTCTCTCCCATACATATTAATATTGCAAAATTCGCTATCACAGTTCCAAAATTAAATGACAATCTACGTTCATCATGAAGATTCTAAACATATGAAATTCCGTGCATTAGTTCTTGAGATATGACTATCGTTAAAATCTTGTAAATCCTGAAAAGTGTGGCATAATTGCTCCACTTTTTTTGAAAGATACAACAGAACCTAATGAGAAGCAGTTTTTGTCAACGTCTAGCTGAATCTGAAGTTTGGTGGAAATCCGTGGATCAGTTTTTGAGATAGAGGTATTTCGGAAATTATAAAAAAATCTGCCTAGGAGCGCCACCTTATGAGAGATTTACACCAGAAACTAAACAAACATAAATTTATATTAGGACCTCGCAGAATCTGAAGTTTTATCAAAACACGTTTATTAGATCTTTAGATAGAGATATTGCGATAATCGTGAGTAATGCAACATAGCAACGCCGCTTCTCGGACTATTTACACCTAGAGAAAATTTGAATCAAATTTTATTAAGGACTAACTGAATCTGATGTTTTATGAAAATCCGTGAATTGGTTCTTATGATAAATCTATTGAAGAAATTGTGAATAATGCAGCATAGCAGCGCCACCTGTGGGGCGATTTGTGCCAAAACGTAATCAGCATCAACTTATTTCATGGACTCTATTGAATCTGAAGTTTCACTAAATTTCGTTCATTTGTTCTTGAGATAGGGCGCCCGCAAAATTTATGTCACATACATACTCACAGAGTGACAGACAGACATTTCTTAAAAGCATGTTTTTGGGGATTTCCGACCTTTAAAATTCGTAATTCTGTTGAAAACCGGAATTGAATGAATTGTTGAAAAACGAATCCAATTCTTTATTCTTTTACAGATAGAAGAAAGTAATAAATGGGTCCTTTAAGAGGAGGTGTTAGTTTATACTACATAAATTAATTTGAGAACTAAATTAAATTAAATTCATTAAGTTAAAAATGCATCAAATCGTTCGTAATGGCATCTTGAGCACCTTCAAGGCATCATACATGTTTTCTGTCCTACTGGCCTACACTCTAACCAGCATTCATACGGATCTTCATTGTATCATTCGGAAGAATTCTATTTAATCTTTCCGGGAAAAAAATATATATATAGAAATTTTATTCCAATTAAAATGAAGAATAAATTGTATTCGAAAACAATTTTTCACCTAAACTAAATTCTAAAATATATTTTTTAAAGTATCCACTTATGTAAAACTTTTTTAGATCAATGTCCATTTGGTGATGTAATTTTACTAATAAATACATTGGAAAAGAAGCATGAAAAATATTTCAATATACGTGAAAGCTTTTGAACTTTGGAGATTATGTTTAATTATTATGAGTTGTATTGGAGAAACATAGAAAAAAAAAGAGAATAATTCAAATCTGACTGTGAAAACATTGTTTCATTACTTAGCATATTTCCCTTCGAAAACTTTTATTCGTAATAAAATGAATGCTATTTTTCATTAAATAAATAGTTCTGTGCAAAACATTTTTTTTCTAAAACATATTCAGTACATTTCTACTTGATTTTTGTTTTAACAAAAAAAGTGTTGGTGTTGTTATGGCGGCCAATTATCTACGCAATGGATATAGACCCGGGGGGGGGGGGTGCCCTCTATGGGGATCTTTCTAAGGGATCTTAACCTGTATTTACGCAAGTTTTGAAGAAAACCACGAAAACCCCCGAACGATTAGGACGACGGGCCCGAATGAGTTCGAACCCAGCACCTCCCGTCTGCCAGTTTTGAGATCAGAACTTCTCAGCCACTGGAGCGGTTTTAAGGGGTCTCAGGACTCTTGAAGCTTCCAGATTTTTGAAATTTTAATTTTTTTAGATGTTAAACTACTATTTTTTCTGATCGTTTTAATATAATTGTTTCCTTAAAATTCCTATCAGAACAAAAGCTATAGCCTTTAGAATTATACTCGCTGAATAGCTGAAGCGGCGTTTCCGAAACTTTGAAGTCATTTTTTTTTTTCCAAATGACGTTTTTGGGCATAACGCGCACGATATCTCAAAAACTTCTGAATATTTTTTCATTAAATTTTCAAAATATATGTTTCGTGTTAATCTGTATAAACTGAACCTAAAATCGATCCTATTATTGTTAATATATATATATATATATACATATATATATATATACATAGGTGATTATGTTGTTGAAAATTTCAAAATGTTGTATTAGTTAAATACAACTTCGTATTAAAAATAGAAAAATGCTTTAAATACAAATTTATTTAGGCTCAGGGTAATTATTATAATCTGATGTATAAGTAGGCACCAAAATTTTCGCACTTGTTGCAACATTTATTTTTTAATCGTGCACGTAAGCTATTATAACGATTTTCTGCTCGTCAAATATCTGATAGTTTGAAGTCTCATGTAAATGCTAATTCTGCAGCTTGGAATTTTTTAAAGACATAACATGAAAGAACATACTTATATCTTTCATCTCAATAAAAATTGTGTTATAAAACCATATACATTTTAACATATTAAAAGTTGAAAATGGTCTTTGATTTTCATTTTTTTTTCCGATTTTAAGAGTCTTGAGACCCCTTAACTAAAAAGGAAAATTATGACTCATTAATATATATTTTAGATTAATGTAAAGGGACTTTGATGAAATTACTAAAATTTCAAGGACATGGAAAACTCCATTTCTATTTTTACATAATACATAGAACTGAAGAATCATATCATTTTTAATTAATATGCATTCTATTTAATCATTAGGAATACCTATATTCCATAAGTTTTTCTTTTTGCTATATTGATATGAAAAAAACCCATTTTCTCTAAGATTATTATTTAAAACATAAACCTGATATAGATTCTTATGCAAATGCATTTATACTTTTTGGAAAGAAATACAACTCAGCCAATATTTTACTTAATAAAAATGAAACATAATTACACAATAATTAATTTCTGAATTTCGAATGTAAAGTATTTACTCATTTCTTAATACACAAGATGTAAGTAAGGCAGATCGACACTGAATAGACAAGAAACAAAAAGCGTGAGACAGGAGATACATTTTAGTGTTCAAACCGGTTTCTTCTTTGTTAACAGGGTGAAATTTCTCTTGATTCACGTTTTTTTTTTTTTTTTTTTTTTTTTTTTTTTTTTTTTTTTTTTTGTCGCTTGTCTTGTGTCGCCCTCGTGTGTGGCATGCCTTATGATGCAATCGTGTACTATTGGAACTCTAGCTGACCAGTCCCCGAACGGCTGAACTGAGTGTAGCTTAACAGGTTCCATACCTGACCACTGAGCGAAATTGATCTGACCGCCACCTGGCGATGATACACCTAACAAGTACAGTCGTGAAAAAAAAAAAAATAAATAAATAAATAAACACCCCCTACTAATTCCTCAACAAATTATCGTAGACAAAAGTTACTGGTACCGAACGATTGGAAAAAAGTCTACTTTTAAACGACATATATAAAATTTTCTTAGGTGGCATCTACATATTAAAACGAAACCAAACTTCATTTTTTTTCAGTGGCAATACCCAATTTTAACGAGATATTTCAAATCTATGGTTCAAATTATGTCTGAACACCAAATTTCAAGTCATTTGAATGATAAGTTTTTGAATTATAACCATTCAAAATTTAGGGCATCTAATGTTAAATTACATTTTCATATTTTTATTTATAACTTCAGAAATTATGATCGTAATGTTCTATTTTTTTGTGTAGCAATAATACTAATATACCCAAACATAAATACGTTGAATTTGCAATTTTTTTAATTTTCTGATATGAATTATGAATTATGAAATTAATATTAAAAATAATTATGAATTGCTACCTACAATTTTTTTGATGGATTCAGATTTATTAAGCCCTGCTTTATGGGAATTCAAAAATTCACATTTTTCTTCCAAGTAGTTTTCAAATTCTGCTTAAAAAATGGCAAAATGATGATTTAAGGGCCATCTATGATAGAAGTGACTAAATATTTTGAAATTTCCCATGCTATCCTGTAATCTAACAGGCTTAATTTACTGTTTAAGGTGCTTTCATCAAGAAGGGAGCTCTCTCGGTTAACAAAAGAGTACCGAACTTAAAATTGGAAACATCCCTTAAAATACGCTTGTTTTAAAATAATTAATTCCTCCGAAACTTATGGTACAAATTGCATAAAATTTATTTTTAGACTAATTGAAGGGTGTAGAGTTCATTTATGTTGTCAGAATTGTGTACTGCTATTGAAAAAAAAGCAAAGTTATCGTTCGTTCTAATATGTATATTGCCTCCTAAGCAAATTTCATATACATCATTTAAAAGTACACTTTTTTCCCCAATCGTTCGGTACCAGTAACTTTCTTCTACGATAATTTGTTGAGGAGTTAGTAGGGGGTGTTTACTTTTTTTCCCACGACTGTACCTTGTCGACAGTGCTGCGTAATTCTGTAATGCCTTGATTTAGTTTATTGCATTTGCCGGTTCTTGGTTATTATTTAATTTATTTGACTTGCCGGAGTGTAAATTCATTTTAACAGAGAACTAGCATGAACCGTTTGATTCAGCCGATTTGCACTCGCACTGAAAACCGTGAGTAAAATCTGTAAGAAAATTCTGGGTTAATGCATGTGGATTATACATCGATTGGTTTATTTTTGTTACATCAGTATTTTCTAAGTAATATCTTAAAACATAAGACTAATTAACGTATATAAAAATAAACTGTTAATTCCCTATAATAAAAATGGATCATTTAGGAGAAAGGGTTAGTTTGTTAAAAAAATAAATTATTTTGAATTATAAAGATCTAAAGACATCGATCGTCTGACGAGTTAAACGAAACAGTCGCACAGATGTTGCTGGTCGATGTCTTAAACTTATTGAATTTAGCTTTTAAATTATCCGATTGGATCTTCGTGATCGGGTCTACTGGTACCGTTTAGGGCTAATGCTGAAAACGAAGGGTCCTTCAATGGACCCGAGAGCGTTTTTCGTAAGAAGTTTTTCTCCACTCACCCGCACTGTTAAAAATTTGCAGCATTCTGGCAAGTCATTTGACCATTTTTTTTCGAAAACGGTTACACAGCCTTAATTTTAACACTATTATGACCATATTATTCGCCATTTTACGGTTAGAATATAGTTAAATTATGGTTATGAAACCGTTTTTTCAAAAGACGGTCGAATGACCTGCCAGAATGCTGCAAATTTTCAACAGTGCGCGCCTCAACTAAAAACTGTTATAGTGATCCTGAAGCCGCCGCCGTCGTCCAACGTATTAAACTCGTCGCTTGCCCGAATCTCGTTGGTCAATGTCTTAATCTTATTGAATGTAGCATTTAAAATTTTATCTCATTTTATTTAAGGGGACCCCTAGGAAGGGACCCCTATTAAGGAAAGCCCTATCTCCGCCATGTTAAATTCACCAAATTTATGTACCCTTTTATCAGAAATGGTGAAAGATAGAGGTCTAGATTTTTTAGAGTAGTTAGAATAACATGATTTACGTATTTTAACAGACCATTTTATTTCTAAGTGAAACTCAAAATTAATTATTAATTATTTATTAAAAAGCCATTTTTAAATTAGCATTTTTGGTAAGATTTAACTGTCTAAAATAAATAATTCTCAACAAATCATCAAATCCCTGTGTTAAAGTATACAATATAACTAAAAATATGTATTAAATAAAAATCTGAGTGCTTAAGTTTAATAGATGTTGAAAAAAAGGAACATAAACATGGAAAATCAAAGTTTTGATAAAAAGTCAATTAAATATTTAAGTGACCATTAAGCTGTGAAGTTCTCTTAGAAAGAATTAATAATTTCAAAACTTATTTTTTTAAATATTAACATGTGTGACACATCGTTGGAAAGATAAAAGTTTAAACTATGTAATGATATAAAAAAGTAAAAATCGATTTTTTGGTTGAATTTTGCTTTCCCGGTCCCCTTAAATAATTAAAACGTATCAAAAGATGCGTACTTACGTAATAACCGCCTTACAATCACTCACACATGCTTTCTTTCTTGCTGTCCTACATGCTTATGAACATTCATACAGACGTTATTTCTATCATGCGGGTACTCTATTTAATCTTTCCGAAGAAATCTTAGAGAAATTTTATTCTAAATAAAAAAAAGGGAATTTTTGTTTTTGTAAAACTATTTTCTCCTAAATTAGCTTCTAAAATATGTTTAAAACAAACCTTTTATGCAGTCCATTTTAGACCAATTTCCATTTGTTGATATAGTTTCAGTAATAATGAAATTAGGAAAGAAAATTTAAATGCATTTCAATATTAAGGAAAGCTTTTGAACTTGAGAGATTATATTTATATTAAATTAAATTAATTAAAACAAACATCAAAACATGGGTATTTACTTACTAACTACCTTGCAAGCAATCATGGGTACTTTCTTTCTATTCTGCCGACATCCTAACGAGCATGCATACTTATACTCATTCTACCATGCGGAACGCTGTTTAATCTTTCAGAAAAAATCTTAGGGAAATTTTATTCTAATTAAAAGGAAATATATTTTTTCTCTGTAAAAAGATTTTTCTCCTAAAGTAGCTTCTAAAATATGTCTAAAACAAACCTTTTATGCAGTCCATTTTAGACCAATTTTCATTTGATAATATAGTTTCAGTAATAATGAAATTGGAAAAGAAAATTTAAATGCATTTCAATATTATGAAAAGCTTTTGAACTTTGGAGATTATATTAATATTAAATTAAATTAATTAAAACAACCATAAAAACATGGGTATTTACTTACTAACTACCTTGCAAGCAATCATGGGTACTTTCTTTCTATGCTGCCGACATCCTAACGAGCATTCATACTGATACTCATTCTACCATGCGGAACTCTATTTAATCTTTCAGAAAAAATCTTCTAGAAATTTTATTCTAATTAAAATGAAAAATATTTTTTCTCTGTAAAAAGACTTTTCTCCTAAAGTTGCTTCTAAAGTATATTTTTTAAAGAAATATTTTATAAAAATCTTTTTAAAATCAATTTCCGTTTGATAATGTAGTTTTACAAATAAAGAAATTGAAAAAAAAATATTTCAATATATGTGAAATCTTCCAAATTTGGGTTATATTTTTTTCATACTTATAAGTTTTATTTGTTAAACTTTGAAAATTATCATACGATAAATTAAATTCTGACTGAAGAAACAGGAGAAAATTTATTATTTTATAATAAATTTTACTTGCTATTATAATTATATTTTTGTGTCTATAGATGTACATTTCGTTGTGCATTTTTAAGTACATACAGTATTCAACAATGCACATTATTTCTACATAGAACAATGAAAGTTATGAAGCAAATAAATAAACAAAGAAATAATATTTATTTTAGGTTACTTTACTTATTCTGTAATAATCAATTGCATATTCTATTAACATTTTATAGAAAACTAAACGTTTATCATTAAATTTTTTTTGAAACTCGAAATTATTTTGAAACATTGCAACTTAAACCTTGTGAAGAAAAAGAATGTAATTTATTTTTCATGTTCATTTAAATACATGAAATTATGTATTTTTGTATTATAGGTATTTAACATTACTTGGTCACGTAAATATAAGAATCTATTCAAAAAAGGGGAATTAAATTTATTATGATTTTTAAATGCGTAATAGTATGCAAAATTAATATGTTTTTTGAAATTTTTAAAAGTAGAGTATTTTTATTTCTTTTTAAAAAACAACAAAATGTGCCCTTTCTTTTATATACCACATGGTGCCGCTAAAAGCTTTTCATGCATTAAAAATATTTATTTATATATAACGGGTATAAATAAATACATATTTGTTTTTGAACAGCATACAATTCAGCCATTTTCATTACATAACAAAATAAAATATAATTAAGACTCTGTTTTTTACCCGACTGCCAAGAAGGGTTATGTGTTTGACGCGTATCTGGGTATGTGGATATCTTTATACCCTCGAAACATCCCAACAGCTGGATGGATTTTAATGAATGAGGTCCCTATCGATTCGACTTAACCGTTCGATGGTGATAGGCTAGCTTTGATTTTATAAATTCAAAAAGGCAGCAGTGAAATTCAAAACGGCGGTAGAGTCGAAAACAAATTACGCACCATATTGAGTGGCATATCATTGGATAGGTCTTTCAATATGAAGGCGATGTTTCATTGACTACTTTACAGTTAGAAGCTCCGTTTAAATATTACACAACCTGGAAGCTGTTTAGGTAGGATCTCGAGCTTTACTGCAACTCTAACCTTCATAGACATCTATAGGCCTCAATAAAACACTGCTCAAAGATAGGGACTAACAATTAAACACAACTTAAAAGTTATCAATACCAGTAAATAATAAATTGGTAAGTAATATAAAAATTAGTTTCACATTGATGAGAAATATTTAATTAGTTCGCTTTTTACGCAGTCGAGAATTTTTGGTTTTTTAAATTTAATTTATTTAGCATATTTACATTCGAAAGACTTAAATAAAGCGAATGTCAATTTGCCATTAAATAACTTTCTTCAAAAAAACATTTCATAAAATATATGTATATTTTTTTTCCGATTTCGTTAGATTGTTTTTTAACAATGAAATTTTACAAATAAAAAAACTTTAAAAATATTTCAAATAAAATAAATATTTTAAAAGTCTTTGAGCGGGAGAAATGGACGATTCAAATTCCCTTTTATATGTTGTAAAAGCAAAAAAATTAAAACTTTTCATGCCGTAATTATGAGCCTAACAATTATTTAATTATAGTTGTACTTTATAAAAATTAAATAATATAAAAAAAACATAATTAAAATAGTAACTAAATTAAAATATGTGATGTAACTGCATGAAAGTTTTTTTATGTAATGACTGATAATTATGGTTTGTTTTTGCAAGACAGGTAGAGCTTATTTAGAAGTTATTGATTCTAGGTGCAATGTAAATTGTAGTGTTGTGTAGTTTTACAGATTTCTTAAAACTGAAATCTTTTTTCTATTAATGAATCGTTTTAGAAGTATTTCTAATGTACAGGGTAGAGTACCAATGATGGACACGATTTTAAAAAATCATATTTTCGAATTTAAAAAAATGAATTTAAACAGAAAGACACCAAGTTTTTTTTTTCAGTTACAAATGTTCCCTGTGTGATACTTTTGTTACACGGCATACGTCCAATCTGTAATCTGTTCGTTTCAAATTCACACGCCCCATCCACCAGTGTGGAATCTCCTCGTTCAATTAACTACGTACCTGCAAAGACCAATGAAGTGGGTCTCCATCCTGCTGAAACACAAAATCTGCGCTGTCCTCAAACGTGTGATGGTGATTTACCCTTAATCACATATCCACCAAGATCCCCAGACCTAACTCCATGGGATTTCTTTTTTGTGGGTTACGTCAAAGACATTGTTTATGTACCAACAATGCCATAAACAGTGCCAGAACTTAAAGAACGCGTTTGTGCAGAATTCAGAATCATTGACAGAGTGATGCTACAAAATGTTCGAAAACAACTGTATTACAGATTGGACGTATACCGTGTAACAAGAGGGTCACACATCGCACATTTGTAACTGAAAAAAACTTGGTATAGTTCTCTTTAAATCCATGTATCACTTACTGTAATAGGTGCGGTAGTTCTGAATACATGATTTTTTAAATTCTGGTCCATCATTTGTACTCACCCTGTATATCAAAGTGCTTGTTTATTAATAACATTTCAAGAATAATAAACCATTATCCCTATACTAAAATAATTTTTCGTTTAGAAGTACTTTTTTACACTCATTTTTAGAGTTAGATACCACAAATTTTAATTCGTAATGTTTTACTATATTTATCAAATGGCTTCACTGATTAATTAAAATGAATAATTCTGTTTAATTTTTCTGGTAGATCAGATTTATTTATTAAAGTCTAATTTTTAATAACACATATAGTCATCACAAAACAATATAAGGTAAACTCACAACCCCCACAATACTAGGCCTATGCACTAAAACAAAACTGGTGGGAATAGAAGGTTTTTATAAGTGTTTGTGAAGACTTTTGAATTTAAACACCGGTATTTTATATGTGTTTTCTTTCATGTATTTATTGCTAGAAAAATAATGACAAGAAAGCTTTCAAAAACATATACTTAAAAAAAGGCATTTCAACTATTTCTATAAAATATCATGCTACAATGGCAGGTAATTGACTAATTTCAATAAAAGAATACTGGACGGATCGACATATTATTGCTTTAGGAGGCCGTAGACAGAACAGTTTCTAGTTGCAGGCCGTAGGTTTTGAAACTCCGCTTTAAATAAATGAAAAACTTGATAATATGCAAAATCATTTAACTCTTTAACTACTGGCGTTACTCATACGTACCATTAAAATAACTTGTTATAAAATTCATTTAATGCATCTATTAGTTGTAATACAGTTTAGAATGAGTTATAGGTACATTAATTTATCTTGTTCCAAAAGCATTAATGATTACACAAAACAAAAATATTTTTAAAAGGATGATTTATTTTGATTTTGCATCTTTTCAGCTTTCTTGGCGTTGGGGGGGGGGGGCTTTTCAATTCGGAAATATTTCTATATTTCTATTTCTAAGAACATTATATTTGTACATTTCCTAATTCTACAAAATACCAAGAAAAATATTTAAAATAAAAGATTAGAGTGGGGTTATAAATATTACACAAAATCCATATAAATTCAAATTTAATTAATCCTTCGAAATCCTTCAATCCTTCTAAAATCCTTTCAAAATTTATTAAATGATTATGTAAGTAATGTAGTTTAAACAATTCACGAAAAATGCTTTAGAAGATAAAATGTTCATAAATTCATATTTCAGTACATAAAGGGTTAAATGAATGAAAAACTTGATAATATGCAAAATCATTAAAAAAATAAATAAATAAATAAATATAATTTCTGACTTTTTTAAGGATAGACAGGATTTTATTTCTTATTCGATAATATGAAAAAATGAGGAAGGTTTTTCTATGCTGTGAATATTTTTTTTTTATTTATAGTATATTTGAAAGTATACAATTTAGGTATCTCTATTAAATAACGAGATGAAAAAGGTTTTAAATAATTTCTTAAATGTTTTAATGAATAATTTATGAAATGTTTGATCTGTATTTAAGGTATTGGAGCATCTATGATCGGCAAAATGTATGCTAATTAATATGAATAAAAATGCGTCGTTAGACATTTACCTTTCACCAAAACTATCCTTTAAAGATTTATTTCATGAAAAAGAAACTACATTGCATATATCTTTTTGATCAATTTTCATTTGATGCAATAATTTTCCTCAAAGAGAATTTGGAAAAGAAACTTCCAAAACCTGTCAAATGGAATAAATTATAAGAAAAGCCTTTGAACTTGATGTATTAAATTCTCTTATTATAGGTTCTTATAGCAAGAAATTGAAAACTTTTCATGCGATTAATTTGAATTACAACATGACAAACAGAAGAATGCATTTGATTTATTTTTTACGAGATTTGATATTTTTATTGCATTTTTCCATTATTTTTAACCTTTTTAAGTAGTAAATTAAATGTCTATAACATAACTAAAAAACTCTTACACCGTTTGAGTACCATTATTTCTTAATAGTAATTTTCGTCTTATTTAATCAAAAAATGTGTTTTATTAAATAAATCGGATAATTTTATTAAAAAAACTGAAGGATTGGTGCAGCCATGTTCTTCCTATAAGTTATCTTAATCAAATGCAGTAATCACATATCAGTACATTTAAATTTGAAATAAAAAATAAATATAACAATGAAATCTCTTACTCATTAATGTTTAGTTTACAATAACTGAAAAAAAAAATATTCCGATAAAATAAGTAAAATCTAAATGAAATGCAAGATTTCTCGTTTTATTATAAATAAAGTTTGATAACAACGAAATACAGACATTTAAATATATATATATATATATTTATTTATTCATGGCAGTTTTAATATATATAATTTATTTTTTTTTCATTGATATAATTATTTTTTATAATGCACTGCCAAATTTGGTGCTATTGTGGTAACCCTGTCATTAGTATTTTCATAAAAAAACTCATTGTTCTTTTTTTAAGCTGATAGTGATTTATCCGAAGGAAATCACACTATAATTGAGCAACTATTACGTTAGTAGTATTAGTTTAACCTTAAATAGCGTTTTAGAGAAGTCTTTCGAAAATCTCGATTTCTTTCGAAACTTAGGTGACTTTCGAAAACACAGAGAGCTTGGTGGCAGAGTCCCCCTTTGCCCCCCTTAAGTGCCGAATTTTGTAAATTTCCAAAACATGTGTTTAATAATTTTCAATATACTATAGGCATGTCAAGTTTCAAGATTTTTTCACCGTTGGTTTATGAGATATGGAGATTTTTTTCATTTAAAATTTGTCCCCTTTGCCCTTTAGAGATCGAATTTTAAAAAAATCTATGTCCAATTCGTGTATTGCCCTCAAGTATACTTATATATTCAAGATTCCAAAGCTATATGTCAACAGGAATTTTTCGAAAAATGAGTAACAAGGTTTGATTGCCACATATAAACAGTGAAACATAATTGTAAGTTAAAATAAAGCTATACAATAAAATAAATATAATATCTCAATAGTTGCAAAACCTTCAGTAAAATAAAAAAAAAACAATATGTACGAAAATCAACCCAACAGAACCAAATCAGTTACCAGGGGTATATGAAACACCTTTCACCAAAGAAGATAATGGAACATTATAATTTTATATAGGAATGACAAACAGAACTCTTAAAACTAAGATCAAAGAAAACATAGCAGACATCAAATGCAACAAGAAAACTACAGCTTTGGCTAGACTATATAATAAAGAGCCTTTACAGATTAATTTTAAAAATAGTAGAATAATTTTTCCATCAATATTTTATCCATTGAAGATCCATCCATTATCCTTGAATTAATAAAAATCTTCTTACGCAGTGATAATATATGCAATGATTCAACCTTCATGGTACTTCCTAAAATTTGGAGAGACATGCACTACAGAAAAATGAAGCATAGTATTAAATAATTCACGTTCACAAATATCCATTTTTAATATCGTAGTTAATTTCATTTTGCTTGAGGTCACGTTATTTTTGTTTACCTGTTTTAAATTAAAATAATTTTTGCGAAACTATTTGAATCATATTTATTATTGAGAGTGTTGTCGTCGGAACAATGAAACATATGTGTAATATGAGTAAATAAAGGTAATTTTTTTGCCTTGTTAAATATATTTTATCCTTTTAAGTAAATATTAATTTAGTTAAAATAAAGCATTTAATAATGCACCTATTCCGCCATTTTTAGAAATCGTGCTTTTGATCTAAATGGAAAAAGAATCACAAATATACATAGTTAAATTGAAAGTTACACATTAAATTGTGAATATTGAAATAAGTAACGGTCTGTGAGACTGCTAACAAAAATTAAGTGTTAATCGTTGCCAAATAATAGATTGGGGAGCTTGGTGCACATATGCGCTTGGTGTATGTATAATGCGGAAATTGTTTTAAATGTTATCTAGGAAATTTCAGCATATTTACTGATTTTATACTTGAAAGAAGCTTATAAGTCCTAGTGGCATTAGTTTTCGGCAACATTAAAAATACATGTTATTTTGCAAAAGTTTTCCAACATTTTGCAAAAAAAAAATTCCATACAAATATTTATAATATTCAAACGAAAGATGATTACTTTCTCAATGAGAATATACTGAATCAATATACAGGGTGCAATATGTTATCTATCGCAAACATTTAATTTCTCAACCGTTGGTCGTAGACATATAGTTCCAATTACAAAAACGTTTCAAATGAGCTAAATATTCATCTTGTGGCATTATTTAATGTAAAAAAATCAATTTTATAAAAATCAGGAAATCTAACTTTTTATACAGTCTCCCAGTCCTTATAGTTATATTTAGTAAAAGTTTACACATGTCATAACAGATATAACACAAAAAGTTTGACATCTGTACTACAAAAATTGACAGAGTTATTAAATTTCAAATTTTTGCACATGATTTTGTCCTTTATTGAGAGATCAGTTAAAAGATGAATTAACGTAATTCGAGATTAAAAAATCAGGATGCTATGTCCTTTTTACAGCGGAACCACCTTTAGCCGGTATCGCCAAATCGGGGTATCACCGAAGAGGGTTATTTCATCTAAATATTTGAGCTGGCTTTTAGGGGTCGTATACAAAGAGAAGAATGAAATATTGAAATTAAACAGAAAAACAAATATCAAGTTATTACAATATCAGAAAACGGTCTAGTATAAAAAATGAATACATAAAACGCCGGAATCTACTAGAAATACTATTAAAAGTGTTCTCCATTAGTAGCAATGCACAATTGAATGCGTGAAAGTGCTGCGTTCTGGACTCGTTAGAGCATAGCAGGTGTGCAAACTGCGCGACAATCAAAAGGATGATGCTACCTGGAAACCTCCACATCGCCCAAACAGTATGACACGTGCGGTGCGGTACACTGTAAAAAAAAAAAAAAAAATGTAAAGTTACTAAAATTTTTCTAGGAAACTGTGATTCCAGGAACTTTTTATGTAACGGCAACAAGAAAAATTCCTGTAACAGATGCTGTTACAGAAATTTTTGCTGTTGCCGTTACATAAAAAGTTCCTGGAATCCCAGTTTCCGAGAAATATGTTAGTAAATTTACAGATTTTTTTTTTACAGTGTATATGGAGAACCTAGATTGTTGGACACATCTTCTACGATGGGACCTTAACGGGCGATCGTTACCTGCATATGCTACAAAATACGGTACGTGACTGGTATGAAGAGGTGCTCTCCGGCATGCATGCCGGGTGTGGTTTCAACATGATGGGACCCTATCCGCATAAAACATCAAACGTGCCGGCGTATGTGGACACAAAATTCGGTCAACAGATTCTTGGATATGGTGGTCCAGTAGATTGGCCACCACGGACTTCCATGGACTTCTACATCTGGCACTACATCAAGGCATAAGTCTATGTGACTGAGACAATTTCTATGGTTTATCTGAAGCAGCGCATCATCCTTGATTGTCGCACAGTTTGCACACCTGCTATGCTCTAACGTGTCCAAGACGCAGTACTGTCACGCATTCCATTGTGCATTGCCACCAATGAGAACACATTGAGCAGTATCTCTAGTAGATTCCGGCGTTTAATGTATTCATTTTTTATAGTTGGCTGTTTCTATAGTATAATAAATTGATATTTATTTTTCTCTTTAATTTCAATATTTCATTTTTAGCTTTGTATACGACCCCTAAAAGTCAGCTGAAATTTTTAGATGAAATAACCCTCTTTGGTGATACCCCGATTTGGCGATACCGGGTAAAAGTGGTTTTGCCGTAAAAAGTTCATAGCATCCTGATTTTGATCTTGAATTACTTTAATTTATCTTTTAACTGATCCCTCAATGAAAGACAGAATCATATGCAAAAATCTTAAAATTTAAAATTTAATAACTCTTTCAATTTTTGTAGTACAGATGTCAAACTTTTGTGTTATATGTGTTATGATATGTGTAAACTTTTACTAACTATAACTATAGGGACTGGGGGACTGTATAAAAAGTTAGATTTCGTAATTTTAATAAAATTGATTTTTTACTTTAAATAATGCCACAGCATGAATATTTACTTCATTTGAAACGCCTTTGTCTATGTACTATACTATGTTATGTACTATACTATGTACTATACTATGTATATGTTACTTTGTACTTGTCCGGAACTATATGTCTATGACCATCGGTTGAGAAATTAAAGGTCGGCGATAGATAACATATTGCACCCTGTATACCGGATGCCCCAAATATGACTGATGGATTTTAAAACTCAATAACTTCCAAACGGTGACATATATTAAAACAAATTCTTGCAGGAGGGTTTTGTATGATGTCAGGTGTTTTTGTACTGGGATTATTGATTTTAGTTCGAATTTTAAACAATAGATGGCGCTGAGAGCAATAAGCGCTCAGTCCAGGCCAGATTTTTGGTATTTCGGGATCCATTCAATACATTTCAATCTCCTTTATTCGCATAGAAGAAGAGAGAGGCTGAAAAATCGAGCCTGGATTTAACGGTTATTACTTGCAGTGCCATCAAGCCATGCTTGCTTCCTTGCAAGAATTTTTTTAATATCTGTCACCGTTTCCAAGTTATTCAATTTTAAAATTCATCAGTCATTTTTGCGAATCCCGGTACATGGAATTTATTGTTTTTTAATTTGGAATATACTTTTTGTCAAATCAAGGGTATGATTTTTATTTCCGTTAGATAATTATATATATTATATTTAAATTGAAATTCAATTGAAATATTCAAGATTTTTTTTTTTTCACTTATTGATTTAACACTGTCTTTGAACTTCGAACCAAGTTATAGCAAGTGTTTGGTGGAAATTGAATTTTAAAACTTTGGATAAAATTCTGATATATTTAAGGATCTACGTTTATTGCTTACATAATTTTTAAATGTTTATCTAGTATATAATTTTTATTTCTATAGCATATTTTCAGACAAAAGAAATGCCAATGTAAATTGATATATAAATTTAAATTTAAGAAAAAAATATTACTATATATTTTTGCAAACTGAACATCGGATAAGCATGGATTCTTCCTTTTATCGTATATTGATTTTGCATTATCTATGAAATTCTAACGAGGTCATCGAAAATGCTTGGAGGCGATTCAGTTTCTAAGTTTCAATCTCGCATGAACTTCAGCTATCTCCAAGGAATCATTTAAAATACGTTGGATTATTTTTAAGGGTTTATAGGGAATATAATTTTGATTTCAATTGGTTATTCTTTGACTTTATAAATATCAATGTAAATTGATATACGACTATACATTTGAATTTTAAAATTATATTATATATTTATGGCAAAATCAATTCGAGGAACAGTGTTAGCCTAGTTTTATTAATCTATTATTATATTTAATATCTTTTTCATCATGAATGAACTTCAATTATTACTAAAAAAATATTTTATTCGTTGGATTATTTTTAAGGGTTTATAGAGAATGTAGTTTGCTCTTTTTATAATTTATTTATCTTTTATTGTATTTAATCACGTATGAATTTCTGAAATCTCTAAGGAACACCCTTTATAGGTTGCACTTTTTAGAGTTGGGCTTTTTACTTTTAAGAGTTCATCTAGAATGTAGTTTGATTTCAATTGGATATTTTCACAGACATTGTACAAATTACATTAAATTGCTATGTATTGGAATTTTAAAATTCCTTTATCTATTTTTGTAAAACTTAATATTCGGTGGATATGGAATTCTCTTTATTACCGTTTATTGTTTTTGATTGTCAACCAATTCGTGTCTTCAATCTAATTTTAATAAGGAATGAACTACTAATATTCTCAAAGGAACAACGTTTATTCATTAGAATATTTTTCAGGATTTACCGAGAATACAATTTTGATTTCAATTGGACATTTTGAGACTTTATAAATAAGAATGTGAATTGGTTCATACATTTGAATTTTAAAATTATCTTATTTTTTTATGGAAAAATGAATGTTTTATGGACATGGATTCATCTTTTCATCATTTATTGATATTGTGTTGTCTTTAGTCTGGTTTTAAAATCGCGTTAACAGCAAATATTTCTAAGGAACCACGTTTATTGGTCGGATAGTATTAATTTTGTTAGACGAAAATTTAATTGTATTGCAATTGGGTATTTTCAGACTTTTTTAAATATCGGAGTACATTAATATAAATTTTTGAATTGTCTTCATTCTATTTTTAATGAGAAATAAATTCAAAGGAGCAACGTTTATTCACTGAATTATTTTTCAGGATTTATCGAGGATTTCATTCCGATTTCAATTGGATATCTTCAGAAATTATAAATATGAAAGTAAATTGCTTTATATATTTGAATTTTTAAAATTATATTATATATATTTCACAAAATGAATTTTTATGGGAATGGATCCATTTTTTTTAAATCATTTATGGATTTTGCGTTGAGTTTAATCTGGTTTTAATCTCGCATAAGCAAGAAGTATTTTTATAGAGCAAAGTTTATTAGTCGGATTATTTTAAAGTGTTTAACGAGAATTTAATTAGATTCCAATATTGTTTTTCATACTTTTTAAACATCAGTGTAAATTAATATACATTTTTAAATTAAACTAAATATTCGATGGATATGGATTTCTTGTTTTAGTCGGTTATTGATTTTGAATTGTCTCCAATCTATTTTGAATAAGGAATGAACTTATAATATTATCAAAGGAACATTTTCATTTATTATCTGGATTACTTTCCAGGTTTTATCGAGAATATAATTTAGATTTTAATTGGATATTTCAGGCTTTATAAATTTAAAAATAAATTGTTTTATATATTTGAATTTTAAAATTACGTGATATATATTTGACAAAACGAATAGTCAATGAACATGGTTTCCACGTTTTATTTTTTATTAATTATGCATTGTCTTGTTTTAATCCAGAATTTACTTGTGATATATATGAAACAATATGTATTGGTTTCTTAAAGGAGTTTCAAGAATATAATTTGGATTTTCTCAAATTTTTAAATATCAATTTAAATTGATAAATAAATTTGAACATTAGAATTGGGTAATAGGTGAGAAAACGGAGGTTTGACCATATGGGAGGCTTGACCCACCCTTCAGTTTTCACATTTAAAATAATTTTAGACTTTTGCCAATAGGTAGTAATCAAAGCTACTGATATGCTCAAACAATAGGCTTTGTTTCATGGGATTGATCATTGATCATCAATTGAAACAAGTGCGAAAAAAAAATTAAAGAGTTTTGAAATCAAAAGTGGATATTTTAGAAAGATTTTGTAAGATTTTCTCAGATAAAATATATCATAGAAATTGAAGTAAGTAGATTTTAAGTAATGCAGAAATATTGATCTTTCACTCCAGGCATAAAGATTGTACAGTACATTAGGCTAAACATAACCTTGTGCTATACTTTAAAAAGTGGCTGTGTGTGTGTGGGAGGGAGTCAAAGCTTCCTTTATTAGGGGGTTTTAGACACCGTTTTATTACACACTGTATATAATGAAGTGTTAATGGTTATATTTCTAAAAAAATGTAAATTTATTCTGTAAAACTACAGTATAATAGTGTCATAGAAAGGAAAATGTTAAAAAATAAATAAAGTAAGATGTTAAAAATTGCTGTAGAAGTAAAAATAATGAAATATAAATAAAGTTGATAGGAACTTCTATTTCTTTAAATAGTATACACAATAGCTATGAAATGTAAAAGAGTAGAAAGGATGAAAGTAGCAGCCTTAAGAAATGTTAAGTGTTCATGCATCTGAAAAAGAACTTCACATAATTAAAACATTTTAGGAAAGTTCGTAGGCACATTTTACCAAGTTGAACACAACACCAAACTATGTGGCAACTAGTTTTACTAGGTCGAGTGTCCCAAAAAGTGGGTGTTAGTGGTAAAAGTGGGTTTGATAATTTTTATTTTTGTTTCATATACATGTATGAGTTTAAATTTATGTATTTAACTTAGAGGTTGAATATTCAACGAATATCTATTCCGTTTTTATCATTTACTGCATTTTCATTGCATTAGAATTTCTAACCAGATGATTGAAAATGCTTGGACAGAATTCAATATTGAAGTTTTAATCTAGAAAATTTTTCTAATTTCTCTGAAGAACAACGTTGATTGGTTGTACAATTTTTAAGAGTTTAGAAATATAATTTTGTTTTAATTGGAAATTTACAGACTTTATAATTTACACTGACGTATAAATTTAAATTTCTAGTATTATTATGTATTTTTGGCAAACATAATATTGGATGAACATGAATTACTTTTTTTATCGTTCATTGATTTTCAATTATCTTTGAATCTCTAACCAGGGGATAGCAAATAGTTGGACTGTGATAAATAATGAAGTGTTAACCCCCTACATGTGACGCCCGAACTCAGTTCGGTCAACACAAATGCTACAATTTTGGAATGCCCCACCTTATTTCGGACAAGAGAAAAATCGGTGTTTCAATTGAGGGAAGCCCGAACTCAGTTCGTCCGATGCATAATATGTAATTCACCATTTTCGCAATAGATGGCGATACTTTCTCGCGAAAATTTTGACAGTTTCGCTCCATTTTTCGGATTTTTGTTTTGACTTACAGTTCTTCACAAATTTCATTCAAACCATTCAGAGAACAAAATAATTTCCATTTTTGGAACGTTTTTCTTAAATATATTCCACGGGCAAGGGGTTAATCTCGAATGATCGTCAAAATTTTGCCACGAAACCATTGTAATTTGTTGGATATTCTTTGTGAATTTAGCAATATAATTTTGATTTCAATTGGATGTTTACAGGCTTATAATTTACACTGATATATAAGTTTAAATTTCTAAAAAAATTACATATTTTTGGCATCCTTAATATTCGAGCAACATGAATTACTCTTTTATCGTTTATTGATTTTGCATGATCATTGAATTTCTAACCAGGTCATCGCAAATGCTTGAAGTCTGTTGAATTTTGATGTTTCAGTCTCGAATAAGATTCTATTATGTCAAAGGAACAACGTTGATTTGTTGGATAAATTTTAAAAATTTTAAAATTAATAATTTTAATTTTAATTGGATATTTATATACTTTATAATTTACATTGTATATATATAATTTATTATACTTTATATAATTTACTTTATTATAATTTATACATATAATTTACAAATTTAAATTTCTAAAATTATTATATATTTTTGGCAAACTTTTAATATTCGATTAGCATGAATTACTTCTTTTATCGTTTATTGATTTTGCATTGTCATTGGATTTCTAACCAGGTCATCGCAAATGCTTGAAGGTTGTTCAATTTTGATATTTTAATCTCGAATAAGATTCTCTTATCCTTAAGGAGCAGCGTTGATTGGGTGGATTTTTAAAAAGTGTTCATCAAGAGTATAATTTTGATTTCAAATGAATATTCGCAAACGTATAATCTACAATGATAATTAAATTTAACATTAAAAATCTATGCTATATTTTTTAGAAAACTCAATTTTCTATAAAAATGAATTACTTCTTTTATCATAAATTGATTTTGCTTTGTTATCTTATTTCTATCCAGGTAGCCACAAATTCTTGAAGGCTATTCAGTTTGAAATTATAATCCAGAATCAGATTCTATTATAACCCTGAGGAACAACGTTGCTTGGTAGGATTTTTTAAAAGAGTTCACAGAGAATATAATTTGGATATCAACTAAATATGCACAGATATATAACCTACATTGATAATTAAATTTAAATTAGAAAAACTGTTGTTTATTTTAGGATTACTTAATATTATATTATAAATTACTTTTTTCTTTGTTTTTTTCTTTGTAGTATTTGTTAATTTCTAACCAGGTCGACGCAAATGCGTGAAAGTTATTCAATTTTGAAGATTTAATCACGAATGAACTTCTGTTAGTCCTAAAGAACAACATGTATCTGTTGGACAATTTCAGTAATTTTATCAAGAAGATAATTTTGATTCGAATTTGATTTTTACAGATTTTCGAAGCATTAACGTAAATTTATCTTTCAATTTGAATATATGCATTTACTATATCTGATGCAATATTCAGTCAACGTGGATGTCACATTTATTTCTTATTCTTTTTGATTTATTTCTCTTTTATATTTTTATAAGGTAATCGCAAATGTTTTGAGACTGATCAATTTTGAATTTTTAAGTTACAATAAACGTGTAAAATCTTAAAGCAACCAGGTATTTTTTTAAAAGTGTTTATCCCTTTATGCACATGAATTATGAATTCGTGAAAATTTTATCTTCTAAAGCATTTTTTGTGAATTCTTTAAACTGCATTAGAAGATTTACATAATTATTTAATGAATTTTAGAAGAACTTTAGATGGATTGGCGGATTTAGAAGGATTAATTAAATTTGAATTTATAGGGATTTTGTGCAATATTTAAAAGCGCATCTCAATTTTTTTATTTTAAATAATTTTCTTCGTATTTTGTGGAGTAAGGAAATGTACAAGGGCAATGTTCTTGCAATAGAAATACAGAAATATTTTCGAATTAACCCCCCCCCCCCTCCCCAGCGCCAAGAAAGTTGAAAAGATGCAAAGGCAAAAGAAATCATCCTTTCAAAAATATTTTTGTTTTGTGTAACCAATAATGCTTTTTGAACAAGATAAAACAAAGCATCTATAACTCATTCTAAACTGTATTACTACTAATCGGTGTATTAAATGAATTTTATAACATGTTATTTTAATGGAACTTATAAGTACCGTCAGTAGATAAAGGGTTATCTTTAATAAATTTTGATTCTAATCAGATATTTTCTGAATTTCGAATTATCAATGTAGATTGATATATGAATTTTAAATTAAAACTTCAATTCACATTTTTAGAGGACGTATTATTCAATGAGCATGGATCCCATGACTTAACAATTATTGATTTCGAATCGTTCTTGAATTTCTTAACAGTTTATCGCAAATGCTTAGGGTCTAATAAATATATGTTTTAATCTTGAATGAATTTTCAATATCTCTATGGCTGTCTGTATAGCAATCGGATTTTTTTAGATTATTATTATGATGTTATAATTTTTATTATTCTTAGATATATATAAAAACTAGAAAAAGTATTGATGATGGATTTTTCCATTTCGATTTAAAATATAAAAAATATGTTTTTTTTTTTATATTTATATATATTGGATCATTTTCCCTTTTTTCTTCATTTATATATTTTGCACTGTCTTTAAATATCTAATCAGTTCATCGCAATTTCTTAGAGACTTCTCAGTTTTGAATTTTTACCCCGGATAATCTTCTAATACCTCTAAAGAACAACGCTTATTGGATAAATTATTTTTGAGTGTTTATCAATAATACGATTTTCATTTTAACAAGATATTCACAGACGTCAAAAATATTAATTTAGATTAGTATACATTATTTGAATTGCGAATTTTTTATATTACATTTGACAAACTGAATATTCGATAAGCATGGATTCCCCCTTTTATCGTTTATTGATTTTGCATTATCTGTGAATTTCCAACCAGATAATAGGAAACGCTTGGAGGCTATTCAATTTTGAAGATTTAATACCAAATCTGTTGATATATCAAAGGAAAAACGTTTATTTATTTTATTATTTTTAAAGGGAATAGTGTGACCGAGCCAGAAGTTGATCAAATAAGGTTGGTGCTACGGGTTTTTTATTATATTTCTTTCCTTTTAAGCTTTAGAAGCAAACAAACATAATTGCTACAACCCTTAATGAATGTTCTAAAATGGGCAAAAATGAAATCTGTTGAAAATAAATAGCAACAAAATTATAAGCAAATAGTTTCTTTAATTGCCATTTTCCCAGTAGTTGATCAATTAAAGTAATCAGTCGAAAATTCAAAAATGAATCTTTCAAATACCAAGCTTAAGCTGTAATTAATTATAATTCATATATAGCTATTATTTGAAATAAGCTAGATGGAAGCGGACTATTTTAACTTACCGCAATTGTTTGCAACTAATCAAAAACTAAATTTTTTACATTTATTACTAAAAAAAGTCATAAAATGGCTTCTCTTACTGCAGGCAGCTGACAACAATGTGAGAACAGGTGCTTCATTATTCAAACAAAAATATTATTTATAGTACCTCGTTTAAAATTCACTTCCACCTGAAATGGCGCAACATTTTAAAAATTTGACCATATCATCGTCTTCCATATCTACAACATAATACAAAGACAATGTTACTTATACAGTGAAACTAAAAAACAATTTTTTTATTGCTGCTATCTTCCAGCACAGCATTTAAGGGGTCCCAGGAGTCTTACTTTTTACCTGGCGGTGCAATTTAGCAACATGTCACATTTAGTTTTTTTTCTCATTCTCTGAAAACATAAATGCATAAAATTTTTAATGTAGACAACCTAATATCTCTTCTATTTAAAATAATTTTTTTTTATATTCTTTATTGAAATTTTATTTTTTATATTTAATTTTGATAATTTTTTTTTTTTTTTTTGACTTACATGCACTTTGCGCAACATTTTCCACAAACTAATAAAGCAATTTGTATGAAACTTGGTAAATATCTTCATTTTAAGTTAAAGAATAACTTATACTTCAAATTTAGTATTATAATCACACTGATCATTTAAAATCGGCAATTTTCCAATAAAAGAAAGATTTTTTTTCAAAATTTTATAATTTAAATTTAAAATAAAATAAATAAATAAATTGCTTACAAATGAAGTATACATTCAAGGTACATTAATTTTACATAATTATCAATATTTTGGGGGGCTCTTGAACCAAAAGTTTTGCTACAATCTTGCACGCAGTGCATGCAAGTAAAAAAACAATTTAATTTTTTTTTTTTTATCAAAATTAAACATAAAAAAAATAAAATTTCAATATAGAATATTAAAAAAATTATTTTAAATAGAAGAGATATTAGGTTGTCTATAGTAAAAATTTTATGCATTTATGTTTTATAGAGTCTGAGAGAAAAAAATTAAATGTGGCATGTTGCTACATTGCACCGCCAATTAAAAAGTAATACTTCTGAGACCCCTTAATATAACTTATTGATAGAATTCACAACAGACAGCGACACGCAGTTAATTTTCAAAAAAAAAAAATTTATTTATCATTTGCACATTTTTACTTATTGCTAAAATAAACTTCATAAATTTTGTAAAATAAAAAAAAAATAAAATAAATCTGGAGATGTCCAAACATACATGTTTTACAAATGTAAAATCCTATACTTTACAAATTTACATTTAAATATTGACAATTTTTATGAGGATTATGTCATTTTCTATTTATTGCAGATGTGAAAAAAGCACATAGGCACTTTTAGGCAGAATTTTTTTTTTTTTTTTTTTTTTTTTTTTTTTTTTTTTTTTTTTTTTTTTTTTACATTCTTAAAATAATGTATCCCGTCATGTAAAAAAATATTTTTATAATCGGAGTTGTTTAGTTCCACAGGTTTAAGGGGGTTCGGGACACAAACATCTTGAAATTCGCAAAACATTTTATTTCATTAAAATTTCTCTGTTTTTTCCTGCTTAAAATGACATTTAAATCATGTTTCTATCTCAATTACAACAAAAAAATATTTATTTTTTCGTTTTGGTTTGTTTTCAAAATCTAGCTTTCAAGCAATGGCTGTCACGGAAACGACTTCTTCCAAAAATGCGTTTTTCTTCATGATAGATTTTTTGACTATTTTTTGTATTTAAATTCTTATAACTCGAGAACCGTTAAAGATGAAATGTTCAAACTTGGAACATATCTTTTTCAATTGTTTTACTTTCATTTTGATTCAGTATATTTGACAAAATATTTACTTTTGAAAATATGATTTTTTTTTTTAAGTTGCACAACATTTTTTAAATTTTTTCGTTAAATATTTTTATTTTTTTTATAAATTAATATTTTAAAAAATGCTGAATAAAAATTAAAACTTATCTATTTCTGTTTATTTAAATGAAAAAAAAATTAAATTCTATAAATAATATTTTGAGTTATAAGGATTTTAAATTATCCCACTTTTTAAATAAATTTAAAATTTAAAATAAAAAAAAATAGGAGAAGTTTTATCATGTGATTTTGTTTACAAATGATTAGGTTAACCATTTAAAAAAATCCAGAATTTTAACTCAATAAATAAAAATGAATTTAAAATGTGCCCCGGACCCCCTTAACGCAATTGTAAAACTCTAGTATAAAAAAAATAAAAAAACAAAATTTAAAACTAAAGTAGTAATAACATACAATATTATAGAAATTTAAGACACTCATATGCTATGCACTATTTCAATTAAAATACATATTAAACCATTTATGTCTGAATCATTTTCCCTCAATTTTTTTTGGTAAAATCACTTTAAAATGTTGCAAAATGAACCGGAAAAATACTAAAAAAAATACGTTAAAGTATTTTTGTATTTATTCGATATAATGTAAACGTACTAAATATGGCAATATCCATATGTGGGAAAATGCATAATTATATGTTTTGTCTAAATTTATATAAATTAAGCTTTTAAATTGCGTATTATATACTTAATTAGTATTTGTATAAACTATTAAAAAATATATATTTATTTCGTTACAGGGACTAATAATATTATAAGTATAATTAATAATAAATTAAGAATAATCGTATTCGAAGCTAAAAAACATTTTTTTTCAAATTCATATTGAAAAGGACTTTATATGAATAACTGTTCCCTAAATGGCTAACAGAAATATGTATCTATTTGCGCCTAACATCCTATATTTTGTAGATTGCAAACTTGCATAAAAAATAGGCTTAAATATATAATTTTGCAATTTAAAAAAATACATATTTCAAAGAAGTCTACAAGCTAAGATTATGACTTATTTATTTGGATCTTTCATACAAAAAAATACAAATAAACTTAGTTTATACATTTTGCCATCTTGAAAAAGGAAAAATCTATGAACACAGTAAAAACGTCTTCATTTAGGCAAATAAATATCAATCTTATGCTGTTATTTCTTGGTAATAGATAAAGAAATTTATAGACAATCACTTCATGTTGTTAAAAAGAAGAAAATTATAAAAAAAATTTAAAATTCGAAATTTCCCCAAAATGGGACGCTAGGCATAAATGGGTTAATGTTATTTCAATTTCTCGCCTGGAACGAATGCGAAGACTCCTCGACCAAAATTTCAAATCTTTTTTTTTTTTTTTTTTTTTTTTTGGAAAACATGCTGTCAATAATTTTCGTTTTCCACTAGCAAAATGAAATTTATCTCTATTCTAAAAATAAAGTAACTAATGCTATCACCGCCGCCGCCGTAAACGCATTTTTTGTGACCGGAAGTCTTTCTTCGCTAATATTAAGAAAACTAATGCATATAAAATTATCGGGTATCGGATTCGGATGCCTCTAATTCGGCATCAGTTTCGAAGCCGTCTTTATATATAACACACTCTATCGAAGGCTTTTATCATTTCTTCTTTTGAAGGTCTTTGAATTTATTCTTCTTTATCAACTTCATCGCTCGCTTCTAGTTTCTTCATTACATTTTATTACACTTTGCAACATGGCATCGTCATTATGACAGTTCATATGTCATCGTTCGTTATCACAATGTTTTCATTAACCTTGAGAAATTTAGAGATTTTTGAAACTTTTTCAAGACATCCAATGTCTTTCAGTTGCAGACATTTTTACTTCAGATATGTCAAACGGGTATCGGATTCAGAAACATCTAATTCGGTATCAGTTTTGAAGCCCTCTTTCACGAAACGCTCGATAAAGTCACATCACATTCCCAAGCTTTCATTTACTCTCATATATACCAGGTGTCCAAAAAATGACCGATGATGTTAAAATTCAATAACTTGCAAATAGTGGCAGATATTAAAACATTCCTTGCAGGAGTATTATGTAAGATGTCAGGAGTTTGTATGCTGCGATTATTAGTTTTAGTTATAAATACCATCGATAGATGGCGCAGTATTGTATAAAAGAGTATTGTACGAATTTTGAAAATTCTTTACTACTCTTACATATTTTAGTTCCAAATTTTTGTAAAAGGTGGCGCTACATTGTCTGGAATGACTAGAATGCTCACATCAATGTAAAAAGTGAATCAAAGTTCATTTGCATTCTGTTTTCCATTTAATTTTATCTGTTGAAGCGCCAAAACAAAAATAGAAGTCGTATTGAAAATGCAAGGTTATTTTGAGAACTAAAGTTTGAGAACAGCTCCATAAATCGGTGTATTACTGTCCGACAAAAATAACTTAACCCTTTCCGGCGCGGAGTAATTCTGTTTGTAAAATGATAAAATGTTGGACTGATACCAGAATTTAAAAATGAATTTATTAGAAAAAAAACTTGCTAGTTTTTAAATTACTTTATAAAACGAAAATTTTATTTAAATATTATTTTCGCCAGTACTGTTAAAATTAGGTGTCCCTTTTTTTAGACATCGCCCGCTAAAGGATTTGCGGACAACTAACAACAGCTGTCACCGTTTACATTTTAATGAATTTTAAAAACCATAGTACATTGTATAAAATAATGTGAACATTAACAGTTAAAATAATAATTTGTATTTAAGACAATAACATTAGCCATTAGACAATAGGCAATAACTGTACAATAATTTTTTTTTTTTTTTCGCACATAAAAAAAAAAAAAAAAAAAAAAAAAAAAAAATCTTTTATGTCTCTTCAGCAGTTTTCTAAGTCAAACTATTTAGAAATATAAACGAAATAAAATGAAAGATTCTTGAAATGTATTGACGGTTTTAAATTAACTATATGTAAATTAACTATATATATAGAGAGATATAAATAAATTATTTTCTCAAGATAACAAAGCAATTTCAGTAAAAATATTTATTTTTCATACGTAAAAAAGATATTTATATTTTATTTATCGTCTAAATTTTCTTAAGGAAGACTATCTATTATTAGATATAAACGAAATTAAATCAGGAAATCCTGAAGAAAAAATAAATTCGTATATTTTTGTTGTTTAGTTCTCTAGATAAATAGGCATTTTCAGTGAAGTTATTATTTTTGTTTCATACACACACACAAAAAAAAAAAAAAAAAAAAAAAAAAAAAAAAAAAAAATATTTGACTTCTTAAGTTTAAACTTATGTAATAATTAACCTTAAAAAGGGATTTTTGCAACTGAAATACCGTCTAAATTTGTACTTTAATTTAACTCTAAAATAAAAGAAAAAAATCACATCTTATTTAATTCTTTTTTAGATCGAAATCTTGTTTAACAATTTCATTAAAACTAACCTTAAATAAATGCAGATAAAACTGAACGTATCTACAATTCTAAAAGATTTTTATTGCAGTAAAAATCACGAATTTCTATGTATGTCATATCGTTTCAAGAAAACTTTGAACAAAGTACTTTAAATTCAATCGAAGTTTATCGCCTTTTCATCCTTGTGAACAAAGTTTAGAAAGCTGAAGTTAAAGGCAATCGAGATATCTATTGATCTTCGGGAAAGGACCGAAAAAAACAATTGCAGCTTTTTTTTTACGTTTTCAACATCTTTTTATTTTTAGGAGTTATTTTGAAAAAGAGATCGTTTCAAGAGAGAATGTATAAATTGAATTCAGAAAAAAATGCTGAGAATAACAAAAGTAAAACAAAAATAAATCTTAGTTCTATTTGAAATGTGCATACCTTTACTAAGAAATCATGAGAAATAGTGAGAAAAATTATTTTGTTTTATGAATATTATGTATATATATATATAAATAAATGTATATATATATGTGTTTCGTTGTATAAAATTCTTATCTAATTAGTGAAAGGTTGTAGTTAGATGCATTAAATTCGTAGAATATTGGCACCTGCTGACAGGTTGTGTTAATTTTGCAGCTTACAAATCAAATCATCTGCATTAATTTGCTGGTAATAGCTGAGATTGGCTAAGTCCAATCGAAACACTAGGATTCGTTTAGCAGTCGTATTATACTTCGATGGTCAGGTTCAGGTCATACGTGTAGGAAGACAAATGATTGAGAAAGCCAGTAGTTTCTCCATAAAAACAGAGCCCAGTGTCATTCTAAAATGTTTTTTCATCCAAGCATGAAAACGTAAACAATTCCCACATTATGATAATTTTCGTAGAGCCCTTAGGCTAGAGCACGAATCAGTAGTTCATGCTCAAAAGAAAAAAAAAGATCAATGCTCAAAAGATATTATATGCTCAAAAGATCATAAAATAGCAAATTTAGATGTTCTACTAGACTGTAAGACTCCTGGTAACATAGTTTTAAAACACTCGAACAAAACAGAACTCTGACTTCCGAAATCATAGCCTCGTCTTTCTGTTACAATGCGCTTAGGGTGACAAATTCCATTATAATACAGAGACGAACCAATTGGAGGATGGCGAATGTCAAGAAGCGACATCTAAACCAATGGCGTCAGAGAAGAAATGTTTCAGGAGAAGGAACTCCATGCCTCTAATGTAATGATTTCGATGTGAAAAGTCCAGCGTCGCAAATGCGCGGGAAACAAGTTCGTGGAATTTAAGATTAGAAATAAAACATAGCAAAATGGCCTTGAATAACATTTGGAAATAAGCACTAGCTTCTCTTAGATATTATAGTTTTGGTAGCTGATAAATTTTATGAAGGGATTAAAAGATTTAGATTAAGATTCCGAATAAGATAATTATTTTTATACGCGTTTTAAATTTAAAGGAAATTAGCTAGGAATAAATAATAGATATTATAAAGAAATATAGAAATAAAGGATACGCCGCAAATTTAGAATAATTTAAATAAATATTGCAATGGTTGGTTGGTTGGTTGTATTTATGTCGGCCAATTATCTGCACGTGGGATATAGGCCCTAAGGGGGGGGAGTGCCTTCCGTGGAGGTCTTTCTGGGGGAACCTAACCCGTATTAACGCTTGGAGAACCAAGGTTCGAAGAAAACCACGAAAACTCCGAACGATTAGGCCGACGGGCGCGATTGGGATCGAACCCAGCACCTCCCGTCTACCAGCTTCGAGAGCAGAACCTCTCAGCCACTGGTGGGGCTTAAATATTGCAATGTAAAATTTTTATATAACATATATATGTTTTAAGTAACTGCTAAACATAATTTCTAAAAAATATTTTAATTTTAGAAATTTCAATTTTTTCTCCATAGTTTAATTTTTATTTGCATTTTTTAATGTTTCTTCTATTGTACTGTCTAATTAAAAGTTTAATGAACATTAAAAATATTTTTTTTCATAATTTGAATAATTTTATTACGAATTTTTGAGCGTCAGTCGATAAATAAATTGAGATTTTCTATTATCAATTATAAAAGCATGATCTTTATATATTTTGAAGTAAATGCTAAAAGTAATTATCATAAACTCTTCGGTCGCTGAGTCCCTAAACGAGGACCTCTGTCCTTTTCCTTATAAAAACTAAAATGTCCTATTTTTTTACATTTTCACATCACTTCTTAATAGCTGAATGTTCTTTTCGTTCAAAGAAAACCAATAAATGGCAGCATCTTATCTCATTACCACATAAAATAAATGTTGTTTTCATCTGAGTTTGCAATATGCCTAAAAATGCCCAAAAAACTGTATGAACAAGAAAATGAGAAATTTTCATAACTATTTAACTTAAATCTTTTTCAATAAATAATTTTGAGGACTAGTAGACTATTTACTTGTTTAAAGCTCTTAAATTTGTGATTGTGTTAATTTAGATTAATGGTTATTTAATTGATGTTTTAAGGAGTTTGTAGTTTTAGATCCATATTTTTGAACCTAAATTACTAAGCGCCTAAAGGATCAATTTCAGAAAATATGTTTTTTTCTGTCATTTACGATGTCATTTTGTTTGAAAAAAACCAAAGAATAAGCATTTGTATTATTATTTTAGCTTCGAAACTGAAGAGGTTAAGTTAAAATACATTCAATTAAATTAAAAATGTCAAAATTTCAGTAAAGATCTCAGAACGCTACTGCTGTTTTATTGTTGAAACTTATGTTTATTTTTTGTTCATATGTTTTCAATACTGATATAATCAAATATGTTAAGGCTATGATTGAGAACTTAAATTAAAAAAGATACTCCGCTTAAAATACATGGTGCTATACCAACATCATTTAACAAAATACTTTATATTTGAATAAAACGTGAAGTTATAGTTGCATTTTTTTTTTCATTTTTAATGGCACCAATATTCTAGGTGTAAAAATCGATAACAAAGGCATATTGAACTACAAGTGGTGTCACGGTTTGCAAAACACGCATAAAAAACTTAAGTTCATTTTTCTAAAACAAGCCTTTTAAATCGGTGTGTCCTCACCTTTAAATCCTTCAAACTATCTACGTTTTATTTTTTTTAAGAAATTAGTCGTTTTTGTTGGATTGCAGATGTTTAAAAAAACATTTTATTCAATTACTTCAATCTTTTACATAGCTTTGATAATTGGAAAATTAGACAATCAAACAGAAATTATTTTGTGAAATTTCGGTTTTCAATTTTGTGAATTTTAGGTCTGGGATTCAATGAATTTAACATATTTTAAGAATTTTTGCAAAGGTTTTGTTTTGAAATCTATATTATAAAAGACAAATGTGACCATGCGCAACGCTTACGTCATTTTGACGATGACAATATGACACGATTAAATATCGATTTCATAGCAATTGTTTAAACTTCTAAAGAGTGGACTTTTTCAATTTTTACACCGTCATTTAAGGATTAATATGTGTTTTCAGGTGCAATTTTTTAAAATTTATATCACAATTTACTTTTTATGGATTTAAAAATTTCTATGCATGATAATTATCTATTTTTTAATCTCTCTATATTGCGTGCAGACGTTTACGAAATATAAATCCGTTCGAACTTACAATTATTTAAATAGTTTAGGATTTGCTCACTGCTTCTATTCCAGAAAAGTATATCTTTTAATAAATTTCAAAACTTATATTTCAATACATAATCGCGGTGAATTTAAAAATAAATGCAAAACATGTATTAGAATTTTTAATTAAAAGAAAATGTTTTCACTTATATTTTCTAACTGGGTAAACCCGGGTTTTAACATCTAGACATATTACAAAGGGCAAACATTTCTGTGAGTAAAGTTGACGTCATTTTTAAGGTGGCAACACCAGATTGTTGGATTCAGCTTATACTTTAAAATTTTTAACTTAGAACATCGCACATTTAAAAATTTTATGAATAGGAAAATAAATTCTTTTCAAATGCAAACTGGTTGAAAGTTTATGAAAATTTCTTTAAAAAATGTATGCAAATTTACTCATTTTTATGTTTTTTAAAATAATTTCAAGCGTGAAATCTCTCTCTGTCGCGTGCAGACGAGTACAAAAAGTAAATCCGTTTGCACTTAAATTACTATACGTAGCTGAGTATTTGTTTACAGCTTATATTCCATGACAGAATTAAATCTTCATCAGTAAATAAGTAAAATAATAAAATATGAACAAAACACAGCTTTAAGACATGTAATTGAACTACGCCCTTAAACCACTGAAATGCTCAGAATAAAAAAGGCTGATATAAATGTTGATGTTTTTGAAGAATTCTACATTATTTGGTTAAACTTCTTCTTTGGTTAACTCGTGATCCGAGGCCAATACGAAAGTGTCGATTTTAATAAATTTAAAAACTTTATTTGAATTAATAATTACTATTTTTATATTAAAAATAATTTTTGGTAATGTTAGTGGCCATACTACGTATATATGTTAAATGTTATATATATATATATATATAAACATTAAATAAACATTACCGACCACCAACAAAAACAGTGAAATTATGAATAAAACGACATTAACAAATTTACAAAAATACGGTCCCCCCCATACACACACAACACACATAACATGATTCCAAAAACACAGTAAAAAACAGCAGGAATTGAATAACTGAAATAGAATAATAAAAATTTGTAGAACTTAGACAGAATCGTCGGGTCCTAAATGCCTTAAATTCCACAAATAAAATGTGTGGTTTCATCTTCGTATTAGGCATAAATTAGCTAAAGAATATGAATTTGGTACTACCACTCACATAAAACAAAGAAATAACCATTGAACACCAATTAAGTTCAAAATAAAACAAGATTAAAAAGGAATCGGAAAAATGAAACACAAATTACCAAATTAAATTCCATACTCTCTTAGCAGTAGGCATAACAAATACGCCCATTGGAGATCACCAGCACATGTTTCCAAAAAAGTTTTTTATATCATTGTTGACCAAGGTTCAACAATATACAGCATAGCCAAGCACACTCCCATTATATATAACCAGTGCTCACTATAAATAATTTAGAATTGAGAATGAATCGCACAATGTATTCAAATGAATCAGTGCTGTACTGCCATTTATTGACTTATTAGTAAAATAGAAAACTATTATATAATAAAAAGTATTAATAACTATTAATGGATTTAGTTTTAAAGCAAATACTGTTTACAGATAGATATATGATAATTAAATAATAATTAAAAATATGTTAATAAATATATACAATTGCATTATAAAAAATTATTACTTGGTATATTAAATAAAAATGCTATGATATATATATATATATATATATATACATATACCGGGTGTCCCAAAAAGGACTGACTGATTTTAAAATTCAATAACTTGCAAACGGTAACAGATATTTAAAAAATTCTTGCAGGAGGGTTATGCATAAGATCAAAAGTTTTATTACAGTGATTTTCAATTTTAGTTCGATTTACAAACAATAGATGGCGCTGTAAGTAATAGTCGCTAAATACAGGCTCGATTTTTGGTCCTTTATCTTGTTCCATGCAGAAAAAGGAGATGGAAATGTATTATCCGGGCCACGAAGTACCAAAAATCGAGCATGAATTTACCGTCTATTGATCGCAGCGCCATCTATTGTTTGTAATTCAAACTAAAATTGAAAATCACTGTAAAAAAACTTTTGACCTTATGCATAACCCTCCTGCAATAATTTTTTAAATATCTGTCACCGTTTACAAGTTATTGAATTTTAAAATCAGTCAGTCCTTTTTAGGACACCCGGTATATATATATACATATATATATATACATATATTGCGGTTTTTGATGGTGGTCTGTAATGTTTAATTAATGGTTATATATATATATATATATATACATATATTGCGGTTTTTGATGGTGGTCTGTAATGTTTAATTAATGGTTATATATATATATATATATATATATATATATATATATACTAGCGTTTTCAGAAAAAAAATCACCTTTATTCTGTTTGCCAAGTACACTGTTTTACTGCATACAACGTGCTTATTGAAGAGGAGCTTTAGAGAAATTGATTTCGAATAAAATATCAGTGTTTTTATATGAAAATATTTACGCGCTTAATCAAAAGTAAAATAAATTCAATTCCAAAAACCTATTTTCCTGTGCGTATTAATTAAACGGATAGAAAATTGATGATAATGCCCCAAAAATCAATATACGGAGAAGTTCATCTTAATTGAAATGAGAATGGTTTCGGAAATTTTCCTAGAAATTAAACATAATGAGATGAAAAAAAAAATTAATTCAAAGTGTTGCTGCGCATTTAAATCTCTCATTTAATTAAAAATATATTTTATTCTGATAAAACTAAATAATTTATAGTAGTGTCATAAATAAATATATTATTTTTTGAATCAAGCAAAAACTTTAAAGGAAAAAATTTAATAAAAGAACAAATATTTTAACTTATTGGGTATGTCTAACCTTTAAAAAATTTACGTTCTTTTCTCAAATGACCTAACAGTAGAAATTCTTAGGTAAAAAGTCTTATTATTATGCGTTTCAGTATAAGGAATTATGTTCCTACAATTATATTTTAATAGTTAAAAAAACAATTTAAAACTTTTTCTAATCTGACTAACAATAAAATTTCTAAGATTTTAAAAAAATGTGCTTTTCGGTTAGAACATTTTCACAGGTTTTTTTTTATTAGCCACATTTTTACAATTATTTTTTCTTGCGTTAAATCAATCTTATATCAAAGACAGTGATTTTTTTTATGAAAGTGAAACGGGGCATTTGTATTATTTCAAAAAGTTTCTAATATAAAATTAGAATCACAGCCTCCTGTGTATATTACATGTTTTTAATATAACATGAAACTAAATACTTTAAATTCAGCCCAAGTTTTTCGCTTTTTCATTCTTATGAACAACCTTTAAAAAGCGGAAGATAAAGTTTATCGGGATATCTATTATATTTTGTTTTGTGTTTTGAACATCTTTTATTTTTAGAAGTTCTTTTAAGCTTGAGATCAAGAATTTTCAAAATGGTATAAGAAAGAATAAACAGAAACCCAGAAACAGGGAAAATATATTTAAACTCAGTTTTTTTTTTCTTATTAATTTTCATTCAGTATCACTAACATTGGACTACGAAATACAACTTTTTTTTGTACTAATTTATGTATATTTTTATGTATAATAATATACATTTATGTACTAATTTAGTGTCACAAAATATGAGTTAACCATTAAAATTTTAATTTTAGCTCCCGCTGTAAAAACATGGCCGGTATGAAAATTTGTGATATTAACTTAATTGTCAAAAACATAACTAATTATTTAAAAGACAAACATGAAATTATTTACTTGACGCTTTTTTTTTTTTACTTTTATCATGAAATTAAATTACAATATCAAAACATAAACCTTATATCATCAATCAAAAATTCCTCTACAATTACGCTTGTCATTTGTGTTCAGTTTCATGGGTACCTCTACTCAATCTCCACAACAGTCTGGTAGTATGGTAGTAACTTACTACATTGACGGATTACACCGCACCTGTTATATTTTTCAATTGTTGATACATCTTCATGAAATCATTAGCCATGTTTATCATTCACAAAACCGCAGTTTTTAGAAAAAAAGATCGAGACAAGAGTGAATAAAGTGCATTCTTAGGGACATATTGCAACTCAATTTCCCATACTTTTGTAGCAGATTGTTCATAAACTAATCATAGTCTCAGATCTCCGTTTGACCAAAAATACAGAAAATCCCTATTGGAATTGTAACAAAGTTTGACAGTTTCAGTATTAACCTTATTGAACCTATCTCTCCTCGCACGTGACATCGGTACTTTATCGTATCGGTTGTAATGGACGCGTGATGTGACAAGATTAATCCGTTCGGAACCATCATGTCTTACCGAATTTTATTCGATTGGCAACACTTTCTCTGGTACTTTGACAACAGGTCAACAGGTAAGCAGGTTAGAGTTCCCAGAAGCTTCCTAGTTGCGAAGCAACGCCTCGGCTTGTATATGAGTAATGGTTATAGCACATCATGAAAAATAAGTGATAAATATTAGTATAAAACTTTAGTGTTTCATGCGACTACTTAAAAAAAGAAAGTTTACATAGAAAGCTGAATGCATAGCAAAAAGCATAAAGTGAAAGTGTCGACAACTCAGTTAAGTGTCCACAACCGCATAAATGCCGAAACAAACATTCGATGTCAATACCCAGAGAGCTGAATTCTAAATGAGCAAAAAATTGAGGAAAAGTTTATATAACCAGACGGTCATACAAACAGCCAATCCGCATCTGGGAAGGGCGTAGCTCCATCAGTAATTGGAAATCCGCAGTAGAGAAAGTGACAAGTATAGAAAAGCACAAAAGAATGTGTTGACAAGTTGTAAACAGCCGAAAAATTTAAGCAAAGATCAAATCCTAAAAAAAAAAAGAGACATTTCAGAGACGAATACATTTTAAATAAGGTATAAAAATTTTGAATATAAGGTAAGGACGAAAAGTAAACTTATAACACGCTAGTAGGAGAAAAATTACTTGAGCCTGCCCACAGATGAAGCAAGTAGTTAAGATATAGGATCATTTTTACTTTTGATGTATCCGAGGACCAAATTGAGTTTTTGGGGAATATCCAGAAAAGAACTGACATTCAGCTCTCAGAAATTCAGCTATCGCAGGATAGTACCTTAAAATTCATGCAACTCGTAAATCTGCTAAGTTGTAGGAGGAATCTTAGTTTTAGAAACAGTTGATTGAGTGGGAGGTGGGCTAGGTTTAATTACTTTTGAATATTTTTTCTGATGTTGTATTAAAGCCCCACCAGTGGCCGAGAGGTTTTGCTCTCAAAAGCTGGTAGACGGTATATGCTAGGTTCGATTCAATCGCGCCCGTCGGCCTAATCCTTCGGACTTGTCCGCGGTTTTCTTCGAACCTTGGATTTCCTTGCTTAAATATGTTATGTTCCCTTAGAGAGACCCCCACGGAGGACCCCCCCTATTGGGTCCATATCCCTCGTGTAGATAATTGGCCGTCATAAACAACACTAACACCTGATGTTGAATTTCTAACAGTGGTGGTGACTTTTGCGTATGATTTACAAAATTGGGATTTGAAAGGAAACTACCAACAATCCCTGTAAGTTGAAGGATGTTATAACCTGCATATAGCGCATTCAGAAGGGGGTTTAGGAACCTCTGTCGTCGTAGTTTTTTTTTATCATTGCATTGTTGCAAGAAGTATGGGTCTCCAATAGTTTGGTAAAATTTGAAGAGAAATATACAAAAAACTACTTTCCAAATACAGTTGTATGATCAGAATCTAAAAATACTTATCTGTGGCAGTCCTGCGATTATTCATTGAATACAAACAGCCTAGTTGCGAATCATGTACAAAAAGCTAGAGTCCGATAAGTGTTAAAGAAAAAATTTGAAAACATATTTGGATTCTTCAATTTTTAGAAATCAAATAGGAAATCATTTCGTGGAGTAATTTGGATATATACAGATGGAACTTCTAATGCTAAATGCCTTTTCAATATTGTTTCAAAACAAACTGCAATGCGGATAATTTTGGATTCATATATTTAGCTGTAATTTTAGATTCATGTATTTGAAGATTCTGGAAATCGACTTCCGTAAAAAAACATAGTTTCGTTTCAAATATTTTTTAAATAATAATTAAAAAATACATATTTTTGGTAACAATCTTAAGTTTGCACATCTATATTTTTAAAACAATATCCAATGATGTTTTTCACTGTGATATTCTTGATCAGTGGGGAAATTTCACACAGAATTGCACACTTTCACTTCATTGGCAATTGCATTTTTGTACAGTGTAATTGTCATCCTTGATAAAATTATTGTGGCCTTTTTGCGAATTGTTTTCTGCTAGCAATTACAATGTTTTAATTTAATTAATAAACTTTGTTTGATTTTTTTCACGAAATATTTAAGCATGCACATATAACAAATTAAAAAGCAGTAAAATACTTTTAATGGGCATTTTTTGTAAATTAAGTTTAATTTTACAAAGTTTGAATTTTCGATAAATAGTTTTAACTCTTAGAAATCAGTTTCACATTCCATTCCTGTTAAACAAATTTTATAAAACTAAACTTTAAGCACTTCTATATACAAATAAGCTTGAATATTTAAACAATATTTGAAAGACTTTTATTATAAAGCAAATGTCACAGCATTGTACGTGGGTTACATAGTTTCAATAAAACTTCGAACAAAGTACTTTAAATTCAATCGATGTTTATCGCTTTTTCATCCTTGTGAACAAAGTTTGGAAAGTTGAAGATAAAGGAAATCAGGATATCTATTGATTTACAGGAAAAAAATGAAGTATAAAAATTGAAATTTTCTTTGTGCTTTGAACATCTATTTTTAAAAGATACTTTAAGATAGGGATAGAGGTCTAACATTTTCAAACTAGTATGACGAACAAAAATAAAATTTGCCGAAAAATAAAATTTCAGAAATAAATATATACTCTAAATTTTTTATAATTTTCATAGAATTAGTAAAATTCTAAAGAATTCGAGTGAAAATCTGAGTGAAAAAAATAAGTAGATAAATGTTTATTATTATTATTATCATTGGCTCCACAGTTGCGTAAAGAAATATATTATGTGAGTTATTTCGTTTCTTTTAATAAAATTTAAGCTGTATATTTATTTCCTGACTGATTCCTTTTTGCATGAAGGTTTTGTATCACTACAGCAGACAGAAATTTTACTTAAGTTGTGTAAACGTACTTTAAACCAGAATTTCGTGTAATAATATATAACTTATTCTTGAACGATATACAATGAACTTTCATTAATACGGACATTCAAGGAAAGATATTTTTTGCCCGCAATAACGGTCTTCCACAATAAACGACGTACGATGTAAATTAATACCCTACGTTGAATAAATTGAATTTAGTTTTTGACAAAAAATAAATAGTTTACATATTTTATGCTAAAAGAAACAATTTTTCAAAAAATAAAGCCAGTGGCTTACTAGTTTTTTTTTTTAAACAAAGGGAAAAATACTCTTGACCAACAAAATATGCAAAGAAATTGCTGTACTTACATAATTTTACTTGAATTAAAATAATCTCTTAGATTTCATTCTGATAGTTGAACAAATGATAGTTACCCCACCATATTCCGCTATTGAGACACATTCGGGATTTTGGCCTTAGAAAAAAATATCTTGGGAAAAAAGAAAAATAATTTACCCTATTCGACAGTTAGAAAAAGCGATGTTCATATACCTATCGCTTTTAATTTGTGGAAATACTTTTATTGTTAAAGTTTTTGTGCATGCTTTTTTCTATTCTTATTTTATGTTAATTTTTTTTGTCTTTTTTCTCTAGGTATGTCTCAATTTTTCGAAGTTTTAGTCATCTAAATATTATGATGTGTTGACGAATAAGTGAGTATATTCCATTCATTTATGTTACAAAAATTTATTTAATAATGCAATTTAATAAAAAAAACGATGAAATGTTTTTCTATAAATTTTTAATTGTTCAAGATTTGCACTGACTTTCGCGAGTCTTAATGTAAAATATAATCCAACGGACTTTAAAAATACTATAAACAATAACATTTAGCCATAAAGAAGGAAGCAATTAACGGAATTTATTTAAAAAAAATTAGCTATAGGGATGTAATCAGTTAAGCGGTTTTGATAAAAGTTCAATGTTTATCACGGATTTTTCATCCGCTTACATTTTTATGTAATTTATGTTAATAATTATGCTTTCTTTAAAAATATATTTTACAAATACAAATTAGCTTAAAATGGATTGAAAAAAGATTGATGTTAAATACATTCTTTCAGGAAATTAATATGTAAAATATAGAAATTATGTAAGAATGTCTAAACTAATACCACAATGAAGAATCCCCTCCCCTAAGATTTTTCAAGTTTTAATACCTAGTTAAATAAAATGAATGTAAAACCTCAGTGAACTTTGAGTCAACTTTATACATTAGTTTTACATTTACAGATTGAGACAGTGCAGAGCCATATCTCGTTCACATTTAATATTAAAACAAGATACCAGAAAAGTCCCTAATTCACTCTAATTCACCGAATATAAGTCCTGCATGTGCTGTGGAACGTATTATATTGCACTCAGTTTTAATCAAGATTTGCAACAGAAACTTTGAATTAAATTTTACTTCTATAACATTGGTTAACAAAAGATGTGAAATTGAATTTCCTTATTTTAAGGTAAAATTTTTCAAAAATTCCGGAGTGAATTCAACATTACAGAAACACACTTATTAACCCCTGAAAGTGTTAAAACAATACAAAATTACCTCTTATATTTGCCGGGCTTTACAATTTTATATTAAAAGAGAGCAAGGTATTTTCGACCTAGAGCTTTTGTACCTTTCTGCTACTTTTCTTTTAATGCATAAAAACTGAGCTACAAACCTCTTAAGGCTGCTACATAAATGTACACGCATGCTTACAATATTTACTTCTTTTGGGGCGGAATGTACACAGTTAAAATCATAATTTTTTCCTAGAATTATTTTCTTTAAAAAATACAATTGGCATTAAGTGCAAGAACACTAATATTTCTGAGGGCGTTAGTTGTTGTACCAAGGTGATTTCATGAAATTTCAAATTTTTAATCTACAATAAATTAGTGATGAGCAGAATGAAAGATTATACTATTCGAAATAATAATTCGGGCAAAAAATATTGTTTCCAGTCTCTGTATAGTATATATTTTTAATAAATTACGACCAGACATTTTGTAAAAAAGAATAGAAACAAAACAGTATGACATCTAGTAATAATCGAATTTGAGACGTATGGCTTACTGATATGAAAAGTTGTGTCTGCATCTACTGAAAGAGTAGGGAATTTTTATAAAACACATCTGAGATATAGTATTAAACATAACTTTTTGTTTCTGAATTTGTTCCTTTAGATGCAAACACAGTTATTCATAGCAGTAAGTCAGACGTCTCATTTTTTGCGTGAGTTCGTAATTACAGAAATACGTAGTACCTATAGTCGTCGTTCAGTCCGTCTGTCTGTCCGTCTGTCCGTCCGCATATAACAGCGCAAAAACGACCCTTCCGAATCGTTTGAAATTTAAAATATATAATTTATGCATAATTTTGTCGAGTCATTTCAGATTTTATGAAAATCGGATGTATAAGTTAATAACAGCGACAGTCAAAAGTTTTCCGTTACATTACGGCCAATAGTAAAAAATTATTTCAAGTGCATTTTAATGATATCACAGCCTTCTGAATGGTTTGAAATTTTAAATATATAATTGTTTCAAAATTTTGTGGATAGTTTCAAATTGTATGAAAATCGGATGTATAGTTTAATTACAAGGACAGTCAAAAGATTTCCGTAACTTTACGGCCAATGGGAAAAAATTATTTCAAGCGCATCTTAATGATGTTACAGACTTTCGAACAGAATGAAATGGATATGCACTTATGAAGTGCACTAAAATATAGAGTCAGTACAATATGCGGTGCAATTTTTTTTATAAAACTAGTTATAGTACGAACGCAACTCATTTGCCATGTTTGACGAGCAATTTCCACCTTGTTACTATTACTAGATGTCCGACTGTTGCTCTGAGACGACGATTTTCCAGCTTTCGTAATTCATGTAATCAATTAATTAACTTCAGGAATTTTGAAGACAAAGAGTATTTTCGTATTTCTTCAGGGTTCATAAATTAATTAAAATTGAAATAAGAAACTTTATTTTCGGTACATAATTCCTGATAGGAATTGAATTTAAAATAATAAAAGTTGGCCGCCGTGCATTTGCGCAAACCTGAATGATTCGTTCTAACACTAAAATCAATCATTCTGCTCATCACTACAATAAATAAGAAACATGCACTGCAATTTTATAAAGTAAACAAACGTTACCAGAAAGCACATGATTTAGTACCCCACTAATAGCCCAGTGGTTAGGGAGTTGAATTTGGAAATAATTAGGGGAAAGCTGGAAATTGTTTTAACCCCTTCAGTTTAGGTCTAGAATGAATATGTTACGTTTCCCCCTTCGTACTAGGTCAGCGTTAGGAATTATACATTGATTTATAGTCAAAAACACGTTTTTTTAAAAAAAAAATATCATAACACTATCTCGAAATCACTAACTTTTTCAAAAACATTGTCAATACAAATGTTGTAGAGCTTAAAATTCTGAATAAAATGAGTACCGAAACTTAATACTTTTGTAAAATATTAAGGTCACAATCTACTTAAAAGTTTTAGCACCGTGGTAAGAGGGTTGAATTCAGAATTAATTAGGGGAAAACTGGAAATTGTTTTAATTCCTTCAGATTAGGTCTAAAATGAATATTCTATGTTTTCCCCCTCGTACTAAGTGAGCGTTAGGATATATGTACGTATTTACATTCGATAAACCTGTTTTTCCTTAATATTTTTAACAAAATCTCAAAATAGTTAATTCTATCAAAAACATTGTCAATGCAAATGTTGTAGAGCATAAAATTCTGAATAAAATGAGCACCCACATTAATATTTTTGTTCACAATTAAGGTCGAAATTCCATTTCAAAATTTTGCGTTAATAATCAAGTTCTTCAAGATAGGAGAGACCAGGTTACCTTAACAATATCTCAAAACAGCTAACTATATCAAAAAATTGCCAACACAGATATTGTAGAGCAGCTTAAATTTTTGAATAAAATGAATACTCACATTAATATTTTTGTTCAAAATTAAGGTCGCAATTTCAAATATTGTTAAAAATATTAAAGAAAAACGTGTTTTTCTAATGTAAATGTGTACATATTTCCTAACGCTCACTTGGTACGAGGGGGAAAACATAGAATTTTTATTTTAGACCTAATCTGAAGGGATTAAAATGATTTCCAGTTTTCCCCTAATTAATTCTGAGATCAACCCTCTGACCATGGTTCTAAAATTTTAAAGTAGAATTGTGACCTTAATATTCAACAAAAGTATTAAAAACTGGTATTTAAAAAAACGTGTTTTTTGACTATAAATCAATGTATAATTCCTAACGCTCACCTAGTACGAGGGGGAAAAAGTAGCATATTCATTCTAGACATAAACTGAAGGGATGAAAACAATTTCCAGCTTTCCCCTAATTATTTCCGAATTGGTCCTTGTTTTGCTCCCCTACCACTGGGCTATAATCCATTAAATATATTTAAAATTTTATTTTTTGAAAATATCGAAAAAAAAAAAACAACGGACAAATTAACATACTACTTAACGCATAAGATAGAAATTATTTAAATTCCAAAAAATGTCCAAAATTCTAGCATGTGCATCGTTATACATAAAAGAAAATATTTTTTCATGTTATTCTACATTGAAATGGGCAGTATAATGGAGTTGTGTGCTCGGTACAACATTGGGTGATTTCATAAAAATGAGTTATATTAACATTTCACGTAGATACGTGGTGCATATGACATTGCATTTATAATTTCAGCTAACCATTAAAACTATGTGTCGAAGTTTAAAGAAAAAAATGTTTTTATTACCTTTGGTAAAATAATAAAACGATTTAGCTGCAACATTTTAGTTTTGTGCTTTAAAAATTATTTCCACCTTTGATTTTTGAAAACGTCATTCTTCTGAATTTCAAAATGATTGTATTGACAAGATCTGATGTTGCCAATCACCCAGGTAAATTGCAAAATTTAAATCCAATTATACTTTAAATGAGAGTATTGGGTATTTCTCTCCGATTCATAATAAAATAAAATCTATTACTTTATATCTTAACACATTCACGACGGAAAACGATAATTCTCGTTTTCATTCAAAAAACATCATACCTTACAGAAAATGCATTTATATCATGTTGTCAATATTTTTTTAGATTGTAAGACATTTTATATTAAATTCGTACATTAAAAGATATTTACCGATGCATAAACTTGAGAAACCTGTTTAGAACACCGATTTACAAAAGACTTTCAAAACAGGGAGGAGCTTCTACAGTTTTAAAATTCAGATTTGATAGTTTTTGCCCGTCGGCAATGAGATTACATTTCCACGAACAAGGGAGGCCCTGATGTTCGAAATAAAAAAGATGGCAAACACTTTTCTATCGATAAAATACAACCAATGAAAAACCACAGAGTGCAATAAACTGGAGCTCTCGACAAATAATCCTCAAAGTTTCAGATTCATTTTTGTTTCCGTACATATTCAGAAAGCCAAGGTCAACAGATCGCTCAATCTGTTTAAAACTAAGGTAGAAAAAATACTCGAAATAATTCGTGAAAATTTAGAAGTTTCTTTTAAAGCTATTATTCCAAAGGGATCAGAAAAAAATGTGTCTATTATAACAATGCTATAACCACATTCTTTTTTATTTCTCTTTACAGTTATATTTTAGCTTGTTTTCTTGCAAACATGAAGTCTCAATTTATATTTCTAACTTACTAATTCATGCAGCTATTAATTTTTGAGCTTTCTAACAACTTTTTGAAAGTTAGAGAATTCACGAGTTTTTGAAAGGTTAAAGTGACATCGATGAGATTTAATCATGTAATCAACGAATGTAATCCTAAAAATTTTCACAATGTGCATGTAATTTATTTTTAAATACACCACGACACGGACAAAGCCATCAAAATACGATCTATCTGTATTTAATAAAGGCGTATATTTACCCTATTACAAAGGTAGGATTTACATTATTTTTCATATTATGTAGCTTTTAAAAGGTGTCAGGACTTTTAAAGCATTAAAATTTTCGAAATTTTATTTTTTTTAGATGTTAAACTCTTATTTTTTTTAACATTTTGATATAATTATTTACATGAAATTCCCATTACAACAGAAGTTATGGCTTTTAGAACTCTACCCACTCAATAACTGAAGCGAAGTTTCCGAAATTTCGAAGTCATTTTTCTCCAAATGACATTTTTTGGGCATAACGCGCCCGATATCTCAAAAACTTGTGAATATTTTTTCATGAAATTTTCAAAACATATGTTTCATGTTAGTCTGTATAAACTGAACCTAAAATTTCCTTTTTATTGTTCAAAAAAATATTGTTTTAGGTGATTATATTGTTGATATTTTCTACATTTTGCGTTAGCTAAAAGTACTTTGTGTTAAAAATATAAAAATTCTTTTAATACAAATATCTGAAGTATAAGTAGCACCAAAATTTCCTTTCTAGTTGCTAGATTTATTTTGTAATCCTGCGCGTAATCTGTTATATCAATTAGCTACTCATCAAATTCCAGGTAGTTTGGAGCCCCCTGTAAATGCTAATTCTGCATCTTGCAATTTTATTAAATATTTCAAATGAAAGAACATACTTATATCATACATCGCATATTAAAATTGTGTTTTAAAATCAAGTACATTTTAATATATTAAATGTTGAAAATGTTATTTTTTCCCAATTTTAAGAGTTCTGAGACACCTTAAGAGCGAATTTCTTGAATTCTCATACAAATCTATACTAAATCTAACGAAGAAGGACAAGAAGAATATTAAGAATTCAAATAAATAAAATTTTGAGATACAAGCATTTAAATTAGATTCAGGATACAGATAAAATGTCCATCATTTAAAACCAAAAAGCAACCAAGCATTTTGTCCAGGAAATTGATTATGATAAGAAATATTGTTATACAGTTCCAATGCAACCGTACCGTAATTTTGATTACATTTCTCTATTCAGCTTTCTTCTGCATTTCGTGACCAGAATAACCGCCTTTCTTCATTTTCTGCGTATAATCTAATAAATTATATGAGATAGAATTCTCCTGAATCAATTAATACTTACAAAATAGAAGAGTGTAAAATTTTTATTTTTATAATAGAGATATAGGCAACTTTTTTTTTGTATAATGTACATCTAAAAAGAGTAAAGTTGTGATAGCAATTAATATTCTAGTAGCATAGATGTTACAGTGAAAGTCTACATTATTTTGCTTTCTTACTAGACTTTTGTAAAATCTGTCTGGAAACAAATTTAGTATACGTGACATTTTTTATATAAAATACATATTTTTTATATTACTATAATATTTTATACTCACATTTTATGACTGCTAAAAATAATCTAATTATTCTTTTCTTAAAATTGTCTATTTTTTAAAAATTCTTTGATGGGTACATTTGTTTTATTCCTGCATTTTGATAACTTTCTTCGTTAAATTAAATAAATGCTGCTATTCAATTTCAAAACACTTATTTCAAGTAGCATTGTGCATTTTTATAAACTCGACAAATTTGTTACTATATTAATGTTTTAATTTAAACCAAAATAATTTATTTATTTCCCGCATAAAATCCTTTCAATGTTTTGTAAATGTATGTATCTATACACACTACACTAAACACTGCATACGTAGTGATCTGTCCCTTGTCATTTACATGCGGTAAATAACACAAAAAATATATAATTTAAACTAATTTCTTACAAATTTTTCAAACTAAAATTATTGCAATATCTTTGTTTAAACAAACCGTATTTAGGAAAATTATCAACTATACGATCAGCTATTTCTCATTCCATGTAGTTGACTACAATGGTAATCATAAAACAACTGTGAAGTTGCAGTAGAATTTTGATTATATTACGTTAACTGTTCTTAATTTTACTATTTCAGTTTTAAGTCATTTAATTGTTCTCTTTTTCATATTACCTAATGAAATTTTTTGCACTGATTTCGCTTGAATAAGCCTTATTTAATGACAAAATCCCAGAAACTCAAAAAATTACGAATTTGGAATACACATTTCTCTTCATATCATAATATGTATACGTATTATCTTACATTAATATGCATTAGGGTGGATCGGAAAAAAGAATTTTTTTCGGAACGTTTAGTGCGGAAAAGTCGCCTATTGTAATAAGAAGAATAACGCCATAAAAATTTTAAAAATCGGTCAACATGTTTCATTCGCGCATCGTATTTAAAGTTGATTAAAAATTGCATAAAAATAAACACGCTTTGGCTTTTTTTGCTTGTTTCATGGTTTACATAACCTAAATAAATTAAATTCTGATCAATAATTCATTTTTTGTTTCGCGCAAGTACTTAGAAAGAACATAAATTTACCAATTTATCGCAATTTTTTACCGGGCAACTTTTAGTTCGTTTTGATAAAACAAAACGACACAGAACTCACCACGTGGTGCTTGTTGCACGTTGAGTTTCACCCGCATCCCACCTAACTAACCTTCCAATTCTTGGGTGTGGTATTTATATTATATTAAAAAGACCATATGCATGTCAATGTGTAATTCTAATTAAATGCTTATGTAAAAAAAAAAAATACGAAGAAAATTCGTGTCTTTGAGTTGAGGTTCATGATTCATCAAAGTAATTACATTTTTTGGGGAAATCGGATGTATTTACAAAACAGTTACAAAAAAGTTAAATGTGAAGGCCGAGCGGAAAGCTCGTGATCTTCAGCAAACACTGAGTGGTTCCTCAAATAGTTTTAAAATTCCTAAAGTGGCAGTGTACTATGAAATTGATGAACTCAAACACTTCTTTTGAAGACTCGGAGTATGAGGAATATAAATACAAACCGAATACATCGACTAATAGTGCAAATGACAGATGAGAATTAAAATTAACGCAACAGCTCTAAACAACAACGGTTCCAAGTTTCTGATCGGCCAAAAGCTGTCATAGCGTCAAGTATTCTGGATAACCGGCACAGATTCTTCTGATGTGGTTGAGAGGTGTAGATTAAAAAGAGGCGAGAGTCGTTTTAGGACAGTTTGAAAAGCCGATTCTCACCCCTGAGGAAAGTTTGGGTCTTTTTTTGACGGACAAAATTGAGATACTTTGTTCGTCGAAAAATTTAATGCCAAGCAATTTCACAGGAATGTGAAATAAGAACACTATTCTCTTATCCAGGAATCTGGATAAATTTATATTGGACATGTATCTCCTTCCTCGAATTCATCAAATGATATAACTCAAAGCATTATTTCTTGTTTGTCTGAACTATCAATGTCACTGGAAAAACTAGAAGTAGTAGGATGTTATGGTACTGTAACAAACACTGGATGGAATAACGGTGCTTTCCACCGACTAGAAAATCATAAAATGTGGGGCATATACATCCGGCATTGAGCTTTCATATCGCCAATCGGTAATGAGCTTTCATATCGCCAAATTTTTCAACATATTCACGGTACAAGTGAAGGGCCTAATTATTTAAGTGCACCAATCGGGTAGCAGCTCACTTGCTGTGAAAAAGCTCCTGTGTTCGATTGTTAACACGCAGATTGTTCGATTCCTTATATAAACAGGACTTTTTCGATCGAATAACAACAGTATTTTTGTGCCATTTTGAATGCAATCACCTTCGGACATTGTCCAGAAGACTTGGCGAATGAAGACTTGGGACCCTGGTACTTTGTCCGATTCCAGATGAGTAACTGCGGCCAACCGAGTCCTTAGACTGTATCAGATTCATCCGAAAACTTAAGAGAAATTGTTGACTTTATCATAAAATCATACATGCCTTTGTAATTTTCCATAAAATAAGCAAATATTTTACTGACGGACCAAAACATGTATTTCAAGAAACCCAAACATTTATCCGATGAATTTAAACAAGTTGTCCATCCAGTAATAGGACGAAATGCACCCAGAGAATGTTCTGTTGGCAATGACTGTCTAAAAGAGAACATTTTCGGGATAATGGTTACAGAAGGATCGTAAAATCAAGACAAACCGTCCCAAAGAAAAAGCCTGTTAGAAATGTAATGCCACCGAATGGAAAGTTTCAAGGTTCCAATTACATAGAAATTATTAATTGGAATTCTTGTGCTGTGTATCCTTCCTCAATGCCGTGGGACCTAAGTGAATATGATGTAAAAGGGTTCATCACTTCTGACACTACTCTCATCGGAGAAATGCAAATGTTTTACTGTCACACCGAGACTGTTAAGATGTGCGCCAAACTTGTGACAGAAACTTTGAATTAAGTATATGGACATGAAGCTAGAGATGGCTATATACGAAAAACACTGAAGTCTAAATCGGTTATGCCTCATTTCTCAAAAAAAAAAAAATCAGACTTTAAATGTGTAGTAGATATAAAAAAGAAAACGTAAAAAACACAGTAAGCCAAAGAATGATACTCTATGGAAAACCTTTGTAAATAATTGCAAATATAATGTAAATGCTACACCCAACAATTTGATGGTTGGTTGGGTAGGATGAAGGTGGAACATTAAGTGCAACCACCTCTATGTGGTGAGTTCTGGGTCATTTTTTTTTCTAGCAAAACAACCGAAGATTTACACGGTGAAAATTGCGAAAAATCGCTAAATATATGTTTTTTCTAAGATGTTGCGCGAACGGAAAAATTAGATTATTGATTCGAATTTAATTTAATTAGGTTATGTAAACCATGAAACACAGATAGAAAGCTAGAACGTGTTTATTTTTAAAGTTTTAATTAACTTAAAAAAATTAGAGAAAAGGCGCAATTTTTGCAATTTTTCATCAACTTACAATGCGCGAATGGAATATGTTAACCTATTTTTAAAATGTTTATGTCGTTTTTCTTCTAATTACAATAGGCAACTGCTCCGAAAATGAAAAAAAATTCATTTTTTTCGATCCACCCTAATATGCATCAATATATTTTGTCTTATTTAATTATTAACACCTTTTCAATTATTAATTAATTAATTAATATTTATGATTCTGTAATGCATAATTTTAAGATTAATTTATAATTTAATTAAAAGATTCTCTTACCGACTAATTATTTATTTATTGATTTTTACTTTAAATTTCTGAGTTAATTTAAATAATTTGAGCTTAATTATTTTACTTTTAAGATTTATCAGCCTTATTCAAAACGTTATATTATTTTTATAATTGTAATTTGTGTTACTAAATGACAGCGCGATAAGTAATCTTATTCGAGAATTTTATTGTTTATCACGTTATTTAAACGTTTATTATTTCTAGGTTTGAGATTTCCTGTGTCGTTCATCTGTAATTTTATACTTATCCTGAATTGGTGAATGTTTTATGGCAGGAGTAAAAATGGAAATCGAAATCCACGGAAAGAAGAATTATAAATTAATTCTAGATTTACAGAGATTCGTCTAAATTAAAATGCATATTTTATTACATCAGTTTGATCGCATACGTCACTTTTATTTTAAATGTGTAGCTGGACAGTTAATGTATGAATTCTTTAAAACCTTTGCTAGAACACCATACAACTGCAACACATTTCTAGAGATGTCTTCAATCGATCTAAATTTCATTCTAATACAAAAAGTCCTTCCGGCCAGTGCCGGGAGGAAGAGGTAGCTTTCATATTCCTTATTTTTTAAAAGCAAGCTTATATTATTCAAACACACGAAGCTCAATTTAGTGGAAACCGATTATAGGAGATTTAATCCTAATCTTTATCAATACTAACTCATTATGAATGAGAATTTCGCGAAATTAGTCAGCTTTATCCAAGCTGCTTTTATTTAATTGGTTGCCAAATTCGGGGATATCATGAAGTTCCTGCCATTTTAAGACAACAGGGTGGATGAGGCTAACGAGTGAACTTGGTCGAGACCTTAGTAATTCCTGTGCACATGTTCACTCACATCGGAATTGGTTGATATATACGAGTTCTGTCGCAGGCAAAAAATCAGATTTTTCAAAATGTCACCCACATTAGAAATTCAAACTGCTATAACTGAGCCATTTTCTAAGATAAAGACAAAACAAAAAATGCTCCGGAATCCTTATATCATGGTCAAATGCTTAAGAAAGAAACCTTTTCCAATTTCTAATTCTTTTGCACCCCACTTTAAATATAATTTTTTATTTAATTTAATGGCCTCCATTTTGAAACAAGATGGCTGATGAAGCTGGCCAGCGAACTTGGTCGAGACATTGCGATATACTATCCACATGCCTTCTTACATCGAAATAGGTTAATAAATACGCGTGTTATCACGTGACAAATATCAGATCGTTTCAAAATGTCAGCCATGCTAGAAATTCAAAGTGCTATAATTCAACCATTTTTTAAGATATATACGAAACAAAAACTGCTCCGGAATCTTTGTATCAACGTCAAACACATAAAAAAAAATCTTTTTCATTTTTCAATTTTTTGATAATTCATTTTAAATTTAATTTTTTTTTTTTTTAAATGGCAGCCCTTTTGAAACAAGATGGCGAATGAAGCTGACCAACGAACTCGGTTGAGACATTGGTATGTACTATGTACGCACCATGTTACATCCAAATCAGTTCATAAATACGCTTGTTATCGCGTGACAAAAATCAGGTTGTTTCAAAATGTCAGCCACAACAGAAATTCAAAATGCTATAACTCAGCCATTTTTTTAGATATAGAAGAAACAAAAACTGTTCCGGAATCTTTGTATTAAGGTCAAACAAATACAAAAAAATCTTTTTCATTTTCCAATTTTTTTGGTACCTCATTTTAAATTTTAAATTTTTTTAAAAATTTAAATGGCCGCCATTTTGAAACAATTTGTCGGATGAAGCTGGCGAACGAACTCGGTCGAGAAATTGGTACGTATTATGTATACATCAAGGTACATCCAAATCGGTTCATAAATACGCCTGTTATCGCGTGACAAATATCAGGTCGTTTCAAAATGTTAGCCCCGCTAAAAATTCAAAGTGCTATAGCTCAGCCCTTTTTCAAGATATAGACGAAACAAAAACTGCTCCGGAATCTTTGTATCAAGGTCAAACACATAAGAAAAAAATATTTTTCAATTTTCAATTTTTTGGTACCACATTTCAAATTAAAAATTTTTTTAAAAAATTTAAATGGCCGCCATTTTGAAACAAGATGGCGGATGAAGATGGCCAACGAACTCGGTCGAGACATTGGTACGTATTATGTATACACCAAAGTACATCCAAATCGATTCATAAATACGCCTGTTATAGTGTGACAAATATCAGGTCATTTCAAAATGTCAGCCAAGCTAGAAATTCAAAGTGCTATAACTCAGCCATTTTTTAAGATATAGACGAAACAAAAAATGCTCCGCAATCTTTGTATCAAGGTCAAACACATAAGAAAAAAATATTTTTAAATTTTAAATTTTTTGGTACCACATTTCAAATTTTAAATGTTTTAAAAATTTTTAAATGGCCGCCATTTCGAAACAAGATGGCGGATGAAGCTGGCCAACGAACTCGGTCGAGTCATTTGTATGTACTATGTACACACAGAGTTTCATCCAAATCGGTTCATAAATACGAGAGTTACAGTGTGACAAAGATCAGATATATATATATATATATATATCAACTTTTGAACGGAGGGTGGTTTTGGGGTCTGGGGGTCATGATCGATGAAAATATACCAAAATTTTTTGAAATCGCTTTCCTCCGAACGGCTGCAATAGGTAGCTTTTTGTAATGAAAGCTACCTAAAAATATCGCAACCCTTTTGAAACAAGATGGCGAATGAAGCTGGCCAACGAACTCGGTCGAGACATTGGTGTGCACTATGTACAGACCAAGTAATATCCGAATCGCTTCATAAATACGCCTGTTATCGAAAGACAAAAATCAGGTCGTTTTAAAATGTCAGCCACAATAGAAATTCAAAATGTTATAACTCAGCCATTTTTTTAGATATAGACGAAACAAAACCTGTTCCGGAATCTTTGTATTAAGGTCAAACACATACGAAAAAATCTTTTTCATTTTCCGATTTTTTGGCATCTCATTTTAAATTTAAATTTTTTTTTAATTTTTTAAATGGCCGCCATTTTGAAACAAGATGGCGGATGAAGCTGGCCAACGAACTCGGTTGAGTTATTGGTATGTACTATGTACACACCAAGGTACATCCAAATCGGTTCATAAATACGTCTGTTATCACGTGGCAAAAATCAGGGCGTTTCAAAATGTCAGCCACGCTAGAAATTCAAAATGCTATAACTCAGCCATTTTTTAAGATATAAACGAAACAAAAACTGCTCCCGAATCTTTTTATCAAGGTCAAACACATAAGAAAAAAATATTGTTTCAATTTTCAATTTTTTGGTACCACATTTCCAATTTAAATTTTTCTTAAAATTTTAAATGGCCGCCATTTTTAAACAAAATGGCGGATGAAGCTGGCCAACGAACTCGGTCGAGACATTGGTCTGTACTATGTATAAACGAAGTTACATCCAAATCGGTTCATAAATACGCCTTTTATCGCGTGACAAAATTCAGGACGTTTCAAAATGTCAGCTTCGCTAGAAATTCAAAATGCTATAACTCAGCCATTTTTTAAGATATAGACGAAACAAAAACTGCTACGGAGTCTTTGTATAAATGTCAAATACATAAGAAAAAAATATTTTTCCATTTTTAATTTTTTGATACCACATTTCAAATTTTAAATTTTTAAAAAATTTTTAAATGGCCGCCATTTTGAAACAAAATGGCGGATGAAGCTGGCCAACGAACTCGGTCGAGACATTGGTATGTACTATGTACACACCGAATTACATCCAAATCGGTTCATAAATACGAGAGTTACAGCATGACATACGTCAGATATATATATATATATATATATATATATATATATATATATATTGATATATAAGCTCAGAAAGATCAAAAGTAAAACTAAAAGTAAAAAATAAAAATAATAATAATAATAATAATAATAATAATAATAATAATAATAATAATAATAAAAATAAAAATAAAAATAATAATAATAATAATAATAATAATAATAATAATAATAATAATAATAATAATAAATAAAAATAAAAATAAAAATAAAAATAAAAATAAAAATAAATAAATATATATATATATATATCAATTTTGAACGGAGGGTGGTTTCGGGGTCTGGGGGTCATGATCGATGAAAATATACCAAAATTTTTTGAAATCGCTTTCCTCCGAACGGCTGCAATAGGTAGCTTTTTGTAAAGAAAGCTACCTAAAACTTAATCTCAAAATGTTTTTAAAGTTATATTAAATTCGTGTCAATAAAATAAATCTTGCAACGAATAAAATTTGGAATTAAATTATTATGCTTACATGACTGTAGAAACTTAGATTCATCAGTACTTCGACTGTTCAGCTACAAAGTGAGAACAAAGTGATGTAATAATATAAATGGAACTGCAGTTTGTAATAATACAGTGTCATCGATAAATAATGCCCAGATTTTAAATAACTGTCACAAAAAACTATGAAAGGTAATTTATTGGTTTTAGTCTTATAATGTGCGGAAAAAATATTTTTTTCATACCTTAGTATGTTTCAATGTGAGCACCGTTCGGTAAGCACCAGGAGCAAATGTGTGCAATGTGAGCACCAGGAGCAGTTTGACCTGGATAAGGTCTCCGAAAAAGCCGCTGTACACTGACTATTGACTTTGACTCCACATACCAAATCACGCACTGTTCTTTTTGTTGCACGGTCAATATCGTACTGAGCAGCTGCTGTCTAGCGCGCCGGCTGACCTTGATGACCGCGCAACTAATGCGATCCTAACACAGACACGCAAACAAATTCTGGTGAACTAAAACCAAATTTGCGTTCACCAGTTATCGTGTAGTGAAAGAATTACTCATTTAACATAAAAAGTTTCGATATTATGATTTTTTTAATCTAGGCATTATTTTTCGATTACCATGTATATATTTTCTCTAATTAAGTTGAATCTAAGAAACTGCTACTTCTACTTTCAACTCTAATAATTACTGGCACTCTCGTTTTCAGAACGAAGTGACGTATTTGTAAAAATAAACAGCAATTACTTATTACAATATTCTCTGATGAAGGGCTCGGAAAACCCGAAATTACTAAGAAATTTTTAAGTAAAATGCATATTTCTAAATTGTAACATATCTTTATTATTTTAGTCGAATTTTAACTAAAACACTGAACTTTTCAAAGTTCATTTTACATATTTTATGTTTTAATCAAGGTAAAATATTGCGTGTCCTTTTATGATTTTGTATGATTAAAGCATATAAAAAAAACCCATAAAGAAAAGCCCCAATTTCTTTTAATCAGAAAATATACGACACTACAGCTCTGAATTAAATAAACGATTCAATCAACGCAATATCAGATCCGAACGATTGAACCTGTAGTTTAAATAATTGTCCCTTTTTTTTTAAGAAATAAAGTTTGTCGATATAAAAAACAGAATACACTCTTTCATATAATTTTCACAACTGCAACAGGTATATTACCAACTTTACACAAAATATGATCTCATAATATATACAGAATGTCTACAAATTAGTTGGGCAAAAAGAATGATTTATTGAATGGATTTGACAGGAATAAAATTAAAGTGCATATTATTGTAAGACAGAAAAATAGTTCAAGTTTACCATTATTACAAATGGTCGATGTGATTTCCTTTCGTGATTCTGCAAATGTTCCATTGGTAAATCATTTCTTGCCACAGATTTGTCACCATGTTACCGTCGATCAAACTAATTGCAGTCCAGATTATTTATTTTAGTTCAGGGATGATTGCAGGAAGTGGCGGCTTTTACACTTCATCCTTTACAAAACCCCATACACAAAAATCAAGCGGTGAACGATCTTGTGATCGTGGTGGCCATCGAATAACACATCCGTTCGCAGAGCGATAGGATCAGTTATGACAAATAACGCCATCTATGAATAAACTTTGGCAATATTACTACTAGTCTGACTTTCAACTAGTTAATTTCATTTAATATTTCGGAAGTTCTTAACTTACGAAACTGCTCAACTAATTTGTAGAAACCCTGTATTTAAAGTAAATAATTTACCGTCTCCGCTTTATTATAAGTAACTTAACATGTATATTTTAAAAACTAATGATGTTACAAATTCCCTTAAACACTTTTGGAACATTTATATTATATATGTAAGTTACAGCCAATTTTTTGTCTCAGATACATTAAATGAATGTCAGAATTGTGATCAAAATTACACTTTGTTTATCAATAAATGTTTATAAATACATATACAGGGTGTTTCAGCACAGTGGTTACAAACAGGATATCTATCTAGGCGTGTATATCTAGACAGTGAGAAATCACATAGCAATGCATGGTCGGAAACATTTTCCTTTCGCGGTATTGACGACTAGATTTGCCAGGCTTCCCGCGCAAATCAATGCTCTAAATGCTTTGAAACGACAAATATCTTACAGTTTATTTTGCCATAATTCATCACCTTTAATTCTGCTATTAGATTGGGCAAAAAAATTATTTTAAAATTCTGGTGTCCAGAGCATTTGCAGCCCCGGTTTACACGGGGCACCTTGAAACTCTAGTGACGACACAAAACACGAGAAATAAGTACAAAGGATATGTATAACAAATAAGTACAAAAAAAAGAGGCAACGATTTACATCAAAGAAGTTGTTTAAAATTACGACTGAGACCGTGATGCAGGTCCCACATCTCTGGCACACGGAAGTTCTAAATTTCTCGAAATACCGGACGTGTCCCGGAGTTCATCAGCAGCTGCAACAATGCGTGCAACAAGTTCTTCAGCACTGTTCAGCATTGTCCCAGCATTTTTGCTGTGCTAAGAATAATAAACATGCTTTCTCATCCTGTTAGTGTTCTTCCTTTCTTTTGTTTTGTGTCCAGGTGTCGCATTCTAAAAGGGAAAATTTTATTGTTCCTATCACTATTTTGAAAATAGGATCTTCATCATACCTTTTTATAGCACATTTTAAATAAAATGTTAGTGATTATTACTGATTAAGGATTCTAGTATTAACAATAAAAATTTCCCTATACAATGCGACCGCTGGGTGTCGTCACTACCGCGCCATGGAAGCGTTTCCAACCATGTAATGCTATGTGGTTTTCCATCGTGTAGGTATACTGCATCTATCCTGAAAGTTTTTAACCGCTTTGCTGAAACGCTCTGTAATTTAAATTTACTTTATTCTTAAAATAACTTATTTTCTGTTTTTTATATGTAGAATTCTAAAATGCGATGAAAAAAAGTAATTCTGCAGTGCGTTTATAATCATAGGATTGTATTTTAAAGAACATAAGTTTGCATAACAATACATTCTACGCATATACATTTTACTGCCGCTAAATATATGTGGTACATGGAAAAACAATATTATATACGCAAGAAATCATTTCTGTGCTCAAAAATTGTAAAATTAAGTGCAACAACATAATTAAACTTGTCTGCATTTGAATAAGCGAGCAACCGTGCATTCAGTTACTTTTCATTTCACATAATTGACTACGATAAGGAATAATACTGAAAAACAGGCAGTAAACCAAACTAGAATTTTGATTATATTGCCTCAATTCTACTTACGTCAGCGTTTCGTGACCGGAATTACCACATTCCTTCATTTCTTTGCATAATCTAATGAAACATACGAGAATGGTTTTCCTCGAACAGTTAACATTTACGACAAGAAAAAAGGGGAAAATTCGAATTGTAATACTTTTATGTATACTTATACATATTTCGTCCCGTCTTCCATCTAAAAAAAATCATTGTCCCAATTGTAATGAAAAATACATTTTTATTTAATTACAATTATATGCGTACATGTGTTCTTAATATATATAGATTTATATTTTTGTTATTTAAGCTTTTAAATACAATAAAATATCATTTACACTATGTCAATTAAAATCGTCATTTTGTATTATTATAAAAATAGTTTTTGCATGTCTCTTCATGTATAGTTGTGGAAAAGAAAAATTTAACACCCCTACTAACTCAGGAATATATTATTCTAGAAAAAAGTTACTGGCGCCAAACGATTGGAAATAAAGCCTACTTTTAAATGAAGGATATCAAATTTGCTTAGGGGGTATCTACATATCAATATAACTCCAACTTTTTTTTTAATAGCAATACCCAAATTGACATCATAAATAAATTCTACACCCTTTATTTAGCAAATTTGAAATTTTCATGAAATTTGTAATATTAGTTCAGAGAAATGAATCATTTTAAAATGAGCATATTTTAGGGGCTGTATCTAAATTGAAGTCCGGTACTCTATTGTTAAAATGCTACAGAGTGACTATGCCAATTCTATTAATGTATTATTTCGTGCCAATAGTACTGTCTGTGTCGCTTAATACGTTTCGACTATAGCCAGCCCAAATGTTTCAATAAAATGAATGAAATATGTATTTATTTTTTTTAATTATGATTTTCTGCACATTATAGACTGACTCTTTTATAATAATCTTTATTTTTTTCAAGCATAATTCGAAAACTACTTGGAAAAAAAATGAAATTGAGGATTCGCATAATAAATACGACATAATAAATATAAATCTATTCAACAAAATTTTACTTTGTAATTCATACTTTTATACTGTCAATTTCGTAATTCATAATTCATATCTTAATTTTTTTAAATTACAAATTCAATGTATTTATATTTGGATTGTTTAGTATTACAACCACACAAAACATTATAGCAATAGGATCATAATTTCAGGAGATATGAATAAATATTTCAACATTAGAAGCCCTAAATTTTTAATGGTTATAATTCAAAAACTTATTATTGAAATAACTTGAAATTTTGTTTCTTGGCATAGTTTAGATCGAAGATTTAAACTATATTGTCGTAATTGGGTGTTGCCATTGAAAAAAATGGTCTGTGTTTGATTTGTAGACGGCCCCTTAAGCAAATTTTGTATACATGCTTTAAAAGTGGGCTTTACTTCTAATCCTTTGTTCAGAAACTTTCTTCTATTATAATTAATTGCAGAGTTCGTACGGGGTGTTTACTTTTATTCGCACGACTCTACATATTTAACAAAATGAATGTATGTTGGGTTTAGAAAACCAAAAATAAGAAATTCGTTCTGTACTCAGAAAACTAAAATTAAATTCAACTATTTCATTAAAATTGCATAAATTTGCAAACGCAAGTACTCATGCATACAGTAAATTCTCAGTAAACACAACGTACAACGTTCACGAAAAATGTTAAAAACTGGCTTTAAACCGAACCAGGAATTACATTTTATTACTTCGAGTCTATTTACTTCAATATTTCGTGACAGGAATCACCTCATTTCAACTTTTCATGTGTATAATCGAATGAGGTATACGTGAAGGGTTTCTCCTCATTCAATTAACATTCTCGAAAAGAAAAAAAACAAATGGATAAATTCGATTATTTGAAATATTTATTCTGTTTACTTACACATGTTTTGTGGAATGTCAAAGATAAATAATATTTTTTTCAAAATTGCAATGCAAAATATGTTATGGTTTTCTGTAATTATTTTTAAATTCCAACATACATTCATGAAAATTTAGATTTTATATACAGAGTGCCCACAAAGTCGCTTTATAATATAAATCTTTTATTACGAACACAAATGTACAGATACTTGTAAGGAACAAATACATGTATACTACAATCTTTGGAGTATATAGTGAAGTTCATGTGTATAAATTCTATATAGTTATATATAGTGAAGTTCTTATTTACACATGTTTTGTGGAAAGTCAAAGCTAAATAAAATTATTTTCAAAATTGTAATGAAAAGTATATCTTGGTTTTCTATATTTATTCTGAATTGCCAACATATATTCATGAAAATATAGATTTTATATACAGGATGTGCACAAAGTCACATTATAATATAAATATTTTATTACAAACACAAATGTACAAATACTTGTAAGGAACAAATACATGTATAGTATAATCATATGAGTATCTATATTCAAGCGTTTTAGGTGCGTTCGTAATTATATAAATATGTAGCACCCGTAGTCGTCGTTTGGTCCGTCTGTCTGTCCACATACAACAGCGAAATAACTACCAACGGAATGGTTTGAAATTTAATATGTATAATCGTTCAGAATTTTGTCGAGTCATTTCAAATTTTATAAAATTCGAATCAAAACTTAAAAAGATATTTATAATATGTTCTTTTTTATTTTTGTTATATAATTTATGTTCTTCATTCTATTAAATCCTATCATACGTCATTAATTCAATGATATCCAATAATAGACAATTATTCTAGATTACCATGGTTTCATTTAAGATGAAGTCATATTATATCCATATTACAGAATTTAATATATTCGTAATAAATTTTGTATTCATGCATTTTTGTATAAGAGTGCAACATCTATAGTTCCAAGATCTGAATATTTATAAAACTAGTTATAATACGAAGGCACATCATTTGCCACAACTGACGTAAAATATTCGAATTCTTTTTGTTTTATTTACATCCATAATTAAATTTCTATGTGTGCACCATTTGGTGCACGAATCGGGTCAAGGCGATAATTGTCAACTGTATCCATCAAGTTTCTGTGACCACGTTCATCAATTCATGAATGGCACATGAAATTCATGGTAACCGACTAAGTATTGGATAAAGAAAGGCGTGGAAGAAAAAGAGTATGAGAGTAAAATTTCAAATTCGATTACTTGTAATATTTATTTTGTTCAATCACACATGTTTTGCGAATTTCCAGGCTATTTTTTTTGTCAGTATTTTTATGAAAAATATACTTTGGTTTTACATAATTATTTTAAAATGCCAACGTAGCTTCTTAAAGATATACATTTTATATACAGGTATCCAGAAAGTACCGTTACAACATAAAGCTTTTGTTACAAACACAAATGAATAGCTGAGTGTATAGAAAGTAATGAAATCTTAGGAGTATACAGTGAAGTTTTTTTTAATCAATTAATAAACATGTATATGTGCTTCATTGGAGGCACGAAGTACTTCAAAGTGATAATCGTTGATTTTTCCTCGGATACACTTTTTCCCCTTCTCCTTCCTTCATCCAGTACTGAGCCTGTTTCTATGAAGTATCTGTACTCACCTCCATCAATTCATGAATGGCACAAAAAAATCATGGTAACCGACTCAGTATTGGACAAAGAAAGGAATGACCGAAAAAGAGTATGAGTGGAAAATGTCAAATTCGATTATTTGTAATATTTATTCTGTTTACTTATACATGTTTTACGAATTTCCCAGCTAAATAAAATTATTGTGAGTATTGTAATGAAAAATATTTCTTGGTTTTGCATAATTATTTTTAAATGCCAACATAGTTTGTTAATGATATAGATTTTGTTTGCAAATATCCAGAAAGAAACATTATAGTTTAAAGCTTTTGTTACAAAGACAAATGAATAGCTGCGTGTATGGAAAGCAACGTAATTTTAGGAGTATATAGTGAATTTTTTTTAATCGATTAATAAACATTTATATGTTCGTCACTGGATGCACGAAGTACTTCAAAGTGATAATCGTTGATTTTTTCCCCCTGATACACTTTTTCATCTACTCCTTCCTTCATCCAGTACCGAGCCTGTCTCTATGAAGCCCCTGTACTCACGTCCATCAATTCATGAATGGTCAAAGCAATTCATTGTAATCGACTCTGTACTGAATAAAGCAAGGAGTGGACGGAAGTGTACGAGAGGGAAACGTCAAATTCGCACAAGGCTGCAGAATTTGTGTTGTGTCATATTGTGTCTTTTGATAATTGATTTTTACGTATTTTGCAACGCTGTATGCGAAAATGTACTTCATGTTTTACCATCACGTCAGGGTATTTTGAAAAATTTTTACTTTTTAACTTTGAAATTCACGATTTGCGAAAATTTCTGACGTGATGGTTAAAAATGAAGTTTATTTTCAGATTTAATGCTAAAAAGTACATAAAAATCAATTATCTAAATTTAAAAAACACAACTGATACATTTATTTTACAGTATCAGAATTTTGTTGTTTTTTTTTTTTTTACGTTGAAATTTATAAATTGCAAACAATCCTAAATTGATGGTTAAAAATGAAGGTCATTTTCGAATTCAGCGCTAAAAAATATATAAAAATCAGTTGTCAAAAATTAAGGAACACAAACATTTCTTGTATCTTTCAGTATCAGATGTTCTCTATTTTTTTAACTTTTTATCACTGAAATTTACGATTTTCAAAAAATTCTGACGTGATGGTTAAAAATGAAGGTCATTTTCGGATTCAGCGCTAAAAAATGCATAAAAAGCAATTATCAAAAGTTAAACAACACATCCATCGCAGGCTAGTATTATTTATAATTATTATTTTATTTACTTGCACATAATTTGTCGAGCGTCCAGCTAAATAAAATTATTGTCAGAATTGTAATGGAAAATATATATTGGTTTTAAATAATTATTTTCGAATTCTTAGATATATGCATTTTCACTATGAAGCATTAAGTGCTTACTACACACAGAAAGGAATAGATTCGTGCATGGAAGGTAGTACAATCTTAGGAATATGTATTGAAGTATATTTTTTTCCTCAATTAATAAACCTCTAAATGTGCATCATTGGATTCACGTAGCACGTCAAAGTGCTATCATTCAGGTTTTCCTCGGATACTTTTTTCATCTACTCCTTGCATCCTATACTCCTTAGTCAGCTGCCATGAAACCCTTCTGTCCATGCCCATTAACTCGTGAATGGCACAAGCAATTCATTGTGACCGGCTTAATATTGGATAAAGCAAGAAGTGGACTAATAAAGTATCAGAGGAAATCGTCAATAAAAATCAACTTGACGTGCTTCGTGCATACAATGATACACATATAAATATTATTTATTGAGGCAAAAAAATCTTCATTAGAAATTCATAATACTGTACTACTTTCTATACACATAGGGGAAGGTGACCTAAAATGATCCGCTTAAGGGGCAAACTTGTGTAAAATAATATTACGGTTTAAATAAGACTTTGGTCCTATGCTAATATGTTTTACACTATATTTTGCATTATAAACATGTTTTAATAATATTTTATACCCAAAATGAGTAATGAAGGATATAGATTTTTAAAAAAGGGTTCAAAGGATCATTTTACCCTCACCAAAGTGCAAAATGATCCTTCATTTTAAAATAATTGAAAATTGTTTTTATCGGTAAAATAACGGATATAAAAGTAATTATGACAAATCATAATGATATAATATACGTTTTACAATAAAATAGCATACATAATTCCTTTTATGTAAATTTCAAAGTAAAAAGAGTCACAAATAATTTTCAAAAAACAATAAAGTGGAATATTTGAAAATTATGATCTAAAAATAATAGGATAACACGTGGACTCAATGAGAAAGATTTGGGACAGTCACACATTTGGCTCCTATGATGGTTAGGACCTGTTACCGGATTTTCTTCAGCCTACGATATGATAGTAAAACGATTCACATGATGGATCCTTTTACCCGGCAACATGACCGTCCATTTTAGGTGATGTAACTGGATGACGCCGAGAAACATAACAAACTTAGCAAGTGTAATTCACGTCGAAAAACATACTCTATTATGTAAACCAAGTCATATTTCTGTACATGAAAGACTTTATATCTAAATAAATATGGAAATTAGTGCTTATCTTATAACAGATCTCATAAAACCCAGTTTTTCAACGAATTCTAATCAGACGCGTAATACTGCAATTGCTTGAATACCACCATTGCTTCTTCTTCACTTGGCACAACTAGTTTATGGCTTATTTGATAGCATGGCTTATTTGAAAGAAAACATTTGTGGACCGTTTTGCCCGCTAGGATCATTTTAGGCCACCTTCGCCTATTTGTTCTTTTATTTTGTATAAAAGCTTGAAATTGCAGAAAGTCTTTGTGAATACACTATATTTTTATACACTTTTTTCGAAATGAGAAAAAAAATTTAACACTTCGAGGTCTGAGATATATCATCCGCATATCTCGCTCTGGACTGAGTGTATTTGATACTTTTCATGATTTTTTAAAAAGCACTTAGAAGATATGTATTTTAATATTTTTTTATAAGCTTCAAACTATTCTTATTCATAATCAAGGAACTTTCTAAATGTACTAAAAGTCAATATTTAATGAGAAATTATTGAAAAAAGTATTTATATATTTTTAAAAAGTTTCGCATAAGAAAACATCATTTTTTATCATAAAATTTTACACAGACTTGAATGAACATTTACCCAAATGTTGTACAAATATCTGCAAATAGGTTTTATATATATATAAACATTATTTGGTAAAATTTTCTTCTGAGTGGTACATTTCAGAGCACAAAGAGCAGCACCACAAGGTTGAAAATAAGTTCGAATTAACCTCTGATTCGACATATTTTCATGGACCTATTTCTGTTTAGTGCTGCCACCTATTTGTTTCAAAATGAAAGACGCGTAGATAACATATGAATCTACCGCGAACGTATATAGTAGTTATTTTTATAGCTCAGAGTGTTAAAACTTGACCGTGCGTGACACTCGGACTTAGACCTCAAAGTGTTAATGTTACACAATATCTCTTGCAATAGCCAGTTCGTGTTATAAGAAATATTGTTTGTGTATAGCAACGTCTGTTCGCGTTATAAAAAAATAGTTCTTGTGTAGCAATGTTTCTACATGTACAGAAAATATGCTACACCCATTAACTTCACGTAGTACATAGAAAAAAATAAAATAAAAATAAAGTTCATTAAAATAACTGTCATTTGAAATCAAACAATCCTTTATTCAGTTATTCCTCAGTTCATGTAATTGACTACGATAAGAAATAAGGTTGAAGAACTGTCAAAGAACCAAGCAATTTTGATTACATCAATTCTAATTATTTCAATGTTCTGTAACTGAAATCACCTCATTCATTCATTATATGTGTATAATCAAGTGAAATATACGTGAATGGTATCTCCTCATTCAATGAATATTTACGACAAGTGAAAAAAAAAAGAAAAAATTAATTATTTGTAATATATTTATGTTTATTTATATATATTTACTTTTAATGTTTTATGTATAATTCTGGTCAGATTTAAATAATAAATTCTTATAATATTGAACATCTAAATAATATTACTGTATATAACATGAAAATTAAAAAAAAAATTGTTTTCGTGTTTTAGGTGTTTTATGCTACATTGAATTATATCAGGAAAAAAAAATTGTGATTTCACATAAAATATTTATGCTACATAGTATCTATTACAATAGTCATTTCGAGTTATAAGAAAATTAGTTTATGTATGGCAATGTTTTTACATATATAGTACATACGTTGCACCCATTAACTGCACGTAGTACATACAAGCAATAAAATATACTAAACAAAATTTGTTCTTTTTTCAGAAAACGAAAATTAAAATTAACAAAATAAAGTTCATTAAAAATTACTCCTATTAGAGATCAAGCAATCGTTCATTCAGTTATTCCTCAGTTCACGTAATTGACTACGATAAGAAATAAGGTTGAAGAACTGTCAGTGAACTAAACCACAATTTTGATTACATTACTTCAATTCTAATTATTTCAGTGTTCCGTATCTGAAATAACAGCATTCCTTTTTTTATGTGTATAATCTCGTGAAATATACGTAAATGGTATCTTCTCATTCAATTAATATTTACGACAAGTAAATAAAAAAGAGAAAAATTTGGTTATTTGTAATATATTTATATTTATTTATATATATTTACTTTTCATGTTTTATGTATAATTCTTGTCAGATTTAAATAATAAATTCTTATAATATTGAACATTTAAATAATATTACTGTATATAACATAAAAAATAAAAATTTTTGTTTTCGTATGTGTGGGTATTTTATGCAATATTGAATTATATCAAGACAATAAAAGTTTTTGTTGTGATTTCATATAAAACATTTATGGTATACAGTATCTATTACAATAGACATTTCGAGTTATTAAGAAAAATAGTTTGTGTATGGCAGTGATTTCTACATGTACAAGTACAAACATATGTTACATCACTGGCTGCACGTAGTACATAAAAAATAATAAAATATACTAAACAAAATTCGTTCTGTTTTCAGAAAACAAAAAATTAAATCAACAAAATACAGTTCATTAAAATTGCCTGAATTTGGCGAATCAAGCAATGATGCATTCAGATATTTCTCAGTCCACGTAATTGCCTACGATAAGAAATAAAGTTGAATAATTGCAGTGAACCAAACCAAAATTTTGATGACATTACTTCAATTCTACTAACTTTAACATTCCGTGATTCAAATCACCGACTTCCTTTTCTTACAATAATCTAATTTAATATACGTAAATGGTATCTCCTTATTCAATTAATATTTACTACAAGAAAAAGAAATTAGATAAAAAAAAGATTATTTGTAATACATTTATGCTTTATTATATATTTTCTTTTAATGCTTTTTATATATGATTGTTGTTAGATTTAAATATTAAGTTCTTATAATATTCAACATAAACTTCTTATAATATTGCTAGATTGAATTATATCAGAAGAATAAAACTTAATTTTTTTGTCTGATTACAGATAAAACATTAATGCTACACATTCGCTATTACAATAGTCAGTTCGTATTATAAGAGAAATAGCTTATGCATGGCAATGTTCCTACATGTACATATGTTATACCTAGTGAAGATAGTACGTAGTATGGCAAAAATACAATAAAATAAACAGAAATTCGTTCTCATCTTAGAAAACAAAAATAAATTCAATAAAATAGAGTTCATTGAGATTACTTCCATTTGAAAATAAAGTAACCGTGCATTCAGTTATTTCTTAGTTCATGTAATTGACTGCGATAAGGAATAATTTTGAAGATCTGGCAGTAAACCAAACCAGAAATTTGATTACTGTAAAAACACTTATTTTCGCAAAGCTTTAATTTTCGCGATTATCGCGACGGCGCCGTAATCGCGAAAATTAAAGCCTCGCAAATTTTTTTTTTCGCCTCGAATAACAATAAAAATTCAAAAATTTTTCACTTATCCCAAATTTAATTATTACAGTTACTTAAATAAGAAATAAGTAAGAAAATTCCCTGAATACTTCCAACTATTTCTTGAATATCATACAGCTATTTCTTGAATAAAAATAATAATACAACTAATAGAATGTAGCTCATTCACTTACAATATTTATACCAGCTTCTTTGAAGCCATTCAAAATTATGCCATGTTTGACTTCAACACCGTTAAACCGTGTGCACAAGCCAAGAAGCGCGAATCAGTTTTAGTCGTGATATTCCTAAGTCCACAGATTCTTTTTCCTCTAGAAATTTAAGCTCATTAGAATACTACTCAATAAACTCATTCTTGAACAAACGTTTGATCTCGCCATTTACAGTTAAGTCCAAAGGCTGGAGCTCTCTTGTTCGAGAAGCGTGTACAAAAACTGGAATAATATTCATATTCTCTAGTTCAGCCAGAAAAAGAGGATCTTGGTGTGCCTTAAAAACGTCGAACAATGCTACACCAGATTGTTTTGGAACTACCCGAGAAGCTCCCTCTATTTGTCGTAATAAGGTACAAGAATATTCTCGATGTATCGAATCATTATGTCAGGAAAGAAGGAAGATTCTTAAAATGTCTTACGCAAAAGGGGTTCTATTTAGGTAGTTTCGGGATTTTTCAACTTTCGATTCTGTTCATATAAAACTCGCGAAATTTTCAGCTTGCGAAATCACCGATATCTTCATTTTTGCGAAAATAAGTGCTTTTACAGTACTTTATTTCAATTCTACATACGAGTACTTCAACGTTTCGTGATCGAAATCCTTTCTTTTCTGTGTATAATCTAATGAAATATGCGAGAATGGTACCTCCTCATTCAATTAATATTTACAACAAGAAAAAAAAAAATGACAAAAATTAAATTACTTTTAATATATTTATGTTTACTTATATAAATATATATATATTCATAATTGTTTTAGATATGATTGATATCAGATATAAATCATAAATACGTATAATATTAAACAGATATATTATTAAAAATAATATTATTGTATATAAAATTAAAAGCTTTTTTTCTTCGCGTGTGTGTGTTTTATGCATCTTTCCATTATGTCAGAAGAATAAAATTAATTTTCAGTTTTACCTTCTAGTGAAATTCAGGTCATACATAGCAATTTCTAAGTTCTTAGGAAGATCTTGCTGTTTTGTATAAAAAGAGTTAACTAGTGCTTTTAAAGGATTAAATATATATGTTTGAGTATAAAACAAATATATATACCACTACAATGCATATTTTCTATGATGGCTACCTAATATAAATGATTAACATAATTTAATATAAAGAAAATAAAGACTTTCAAAATCATAGGCTACATGTTGATATACCATCCTTTTACTGGGGGACCGCATAAAAATTTAAATTTCGTAATCTTTTAATAAATGTTTTTCTTGACCCAAATCGCTTTAAAAATAATTTTTGTACCTTAATTAAACCATTTGTGTAATTGGAAGTATGCATCTAGAATCAACGATTCGAAAATAAAGGTTGGTCAGGTTGTACATACATGGGCACACTGTATTTTTCTTTAGACATCAATTTGTTAAATACCATCATTTTGATATATTGTTATCAAGATTATATTTTTGAATTTCTGGTTTTAGCATGTTCTTTTCTTCTTGCAATCAGTACACAGATTTGAAATTAAATAAAACGAGCAGAACATACTTTTTTTTTTTTTTTTTTTTTTTTTTTTTTTTTTTTTTGCATATGAAACTTATGGGATACTGTTATGTATATGCTTTTTTATTTCAAATGATTTTATGCTATCACTTTTTACACACATGTAAAACTGTACTATGTTAGCATAAATAACTATAGATAAAATAATTTCTTTTGAAACTTAAAAAAAAAAAAAAAAAAAAAAAAAAAATACGTATTACTTTAACAACATAATTAATATTATTTTCATTTAAAAATCAGGAAAACATGCATTATTTTATTTCTTAGTCGATACAATTGTCTACGACTAGAACTAATATTGAAGAATTAGCATTAACGCAAACAAGAGATTTGATTACATTACCTCGATTCTACTTAGTTGAACATTTCGTGACCGGAATCACCACATTCATTCACTTTCTTGTATAATCTAATGAAATATACGTGAATGGTTTTCTCTTCCTTCTTTTAATATTTTATGAGAAGAAAAAAATGGTTAAACTGTATCTATTGCAATGTATGTATGCATACTTAAATGTATTTATACCTTCATTTAGATGCGGTTATTGACCTGTAATGTTTAAACCTAACATTCTAATAATATTGAACATCCACATGATATCTTTGAACATAAAATGAACATTAAATAGAATTTTTTTCGGTATGTGTGTGTTCTGCTACATTGAATTGCATCAAAAAATAAAATTAAAATACTTTTTTAGTCATTTCAGATAAACTTCAAGTGGAATTTAGGTCATACTTAGCCAATTCTAAGATTTGTAAAACAAAACTTAAAATGGTTAATTTAATCAATGTCCTTTTATTTATTTATTTATTTTATTTACTTTTTAATGTTTACTCAGTATTGTTTAAAGTTTATTCCTATTTTTTTCATTCTACTAAAAATAAATGTTAATTTAAGTCATTTCTTGATTTCTTCAATTGATTTCATTCTTCTCTATGGGTATAGATGGCAGCACCAAACATTTTTGTTAAAAATCTAGTTACAAAATAGTGTTCCTTTTTCACACCAGATGGCAACAGTGTTTTGTTTTCATTCACTATCTGCTGGTTTTGCTGACACTTTCATCCATGCCACATGTTTTCATAGTCTTAAATCTGATTGCATCCTCACATGTGTTAATATTGTGGACCAAATTTCTGGAGTTTTGGTTCTTTGTCTACAATTGAGGTATTCTGCTCTAATCATTTTTTAATTTTTAATATCTTGTGTGAGGCGTATCTTTATTTAGATCTCTTGTTTTTTATCATGTATTTTGTTTTTGATGCGCTATTAAGAGTTAAATGTTGTCATTTTATGCTTAATGCCGACAAATTTGGATGAAATAACGCATTTTCACCATGAACTAAACCTGCAAGTTCCTCTGATGATTCTGAAAGGGTTATTCATAGTTTCCTGTTTCGCATACTGGTTTCCAAAGTTTATATCTTGTCCATATTTAGAAACTTACCAACTGGTTCATATATTTGTAATTTCATTTTTATTATATATATATATATTATATATATTGCTCTTTTTTATAAGAATGGTTAACAACTAACTCTAAAGTATTCTTTAAAAAATATATGGGGAACTAACATAATTTAATGTAAAACAAATCGAGAATTAAAAAAATATATATTCAATACGTTGATACACCATCATTTTGATCTATCATTATCATTGTAAATATATATATGAATAATCATATATTGTTGGGAATGTCACATTCACCTTGAAAATGTATCGAATTAAAATAAAAACTTGCTTAAAAGGTGCATTTTTATACAACAGATGTCACAATATAAAAGATGTTAACACATATTACACTTTTTAAAAACTTAAAAAGAGTTTACAAATATAATACACGCGCCGAGCGCTTTCGATCAAAACCTTGATCATCTTCTGGGCCGCTTTGAGTACAACTGATACGTCTCTAACGCACTTTCATCCTCGGTCGGACAACTGGGCAAGTCAACTTTACAGTGGAGGGGAGACAGCAAAACAGTTCCGAAAAATGGAGGGGAGACAGCAAAACAGTTCCGAAAAAATGGAGGGGGGGTGTGAAGTGAGACGGACAAAAAGTTGAGCGTTACAAACCAAAACAACATCTATTTCAAAAGATTTAACCATATATTTGGAATGTTATATGACATATTATCATTAATAGCTTTATTATTCAATATTAAGATTTCAATGGACTCTTTTATCAACGACACATGATAATGGGATGAATTTTAGGTTTTAGCATTTTATTTTCATTTTACCATCAGGGCAGAATCATTATGCATCTACCTTAAATGTTTATAAATTTATTTTATTCTACCATAAATTATGAAAATCAAAACTCCGCGCGTTTAGTTTTTTTCCTCTTATAGAGTCTTATAGTTATTATCGTCTTAAATAGTGTCTCATTTTACATTTAATATGTTCTAAAAAAGAACTGGCTTTTTTTAATACAAATATTTTCAGTTTTATCACATTCTTATCATAAAGATGTGTGATTTGTGTTGTCGTGCTGCTACTCATGCCCGTTTTTTATATACCACTGATTATCCAAATCCTTATCATAACGGAATTTAATAATGTGTTATTTTGATTTCTTTTTAGACTTGTGTTTTATCCATTTTTGACTCTTTATATTGCTGAAATATTTAATTTCATCATTATTTGGTACCAATGTATACCTTTAAATTTTTTTTATATGTGATTTTTTTTTCATTTTTCAGGTCATTTTTGGTATTAAAATATATATTTTTTATTTTCTAAATTAGGTTTTAAAATTTAAAAAAGGTCCATAAATGTTTTTTCGTATTAAAAATTAAAACTAATTTCCACAGCATCATTAGAATTTTATGCACTACAGAAACGGCAATCGTACATTCTTTAATTTTTCCGTCCGAAAATTGAGTACTATGTACAATGTTTATAAAGAACAGACAATTAACGAAAGTAGAACTTTGATTAAATTACCCCAATTCTTACTCAGAATTTCATTACATCAGATTCCTTCATTTTCCAAGTTCAAAATATTATGATTTACGAATAAAGTTTGTCCTGAATTATTAGTTTTTTGCATATGAGACAAACTCACATAATTTTGACATTTAAGTCCCAGAATAATAAATTGTATTTTAGTACATATTCTTGTTATTTTTTTTAATTTCTTATATTGAGAATCGCGCTGCATGACTGTATAACAATATTAAAGAGATAAATAAGTTTTGGTCGATGTTGGGACGTCCAAATATACCACAAAATTCCTTACCGTCCCGTGTCCCTGGTGATGATTATTAAACTTACAGCTGTCTGTGTAAAATTGTTTCAATAAAAATAATTTCATGTAATTTTTTTTCCGAAACTCGGACTATTGTTTTATATAAATATGTAGCAAAAATTTACGGTTGTTATTATTTTTTGAACTCTGTCCCTGTATTTTAGATTCTTTACCGTCCCTCTTCCTAAAATTATACAGAAATCACTTCAAATGCAGCCACAAAATTTTTCCAACTTTTTTCTCACGCAAAAGTATGCTAGAGAAAGAATGGCTAAAATTATTAGACAGGAAATGTATTGCAGAATTTAAATCAGCATTTAAATATCAATTTCAAGCATCGTGGCTTTATTGGTAATCTTAGTGTCCCCAAGGTTTATTCGTGCACTTTCGAAGTAAATTATAATTATTTTTAATTTAATCCAATGTAAATAACTGCTTCTAAAATTCAATGGACATTGTGGCTATCACTTAGTCTTAATATAATTTGCTTAAAAGTAGCTGGTAAGGTTCCTTACGGTCCCTTATTTTCCCTTTCCGTCCCCTTTTTCCCCTTCCCTTCTTTAACACCCCTTTAAGACAATGTTATACCAGAATTTTGTACTAAAAACACTAGATTGTTATTATTTCTTATTTGAATGTTCCGTGGGTACTATGGAAATTGTTTTAAGTAAAATTTAGAAGAAGATAAAAAGTTAGAGATGTAAAACGGTATGGAAAATTAAACTCGAAAGTTTAACTTAAAGCTCAGTTAAATTTTTAAAAAAATCGTCGTTGCTGAACCTTTTTTCTTTATTTTGAATCTTTTAGGTATTCGTCTATAAACTTAAAATGTTATTTTACTAAGTTTAATTTCACCAGATTTTTATTCCTGAAAGTTAAAACTTTGTGAGAATACCTCATTAATGATTATTTATAGACGATTTTCTTATGTATCTACTAATAATTTTATGATATTCAAGAAGGATACATATTACATCTAAGTAAAAATTGTGTACTTTTATTTTATAGTACAATAAATTATGTCAGAACAAAAACTACACACGATGTTTTATTTCTTCAGTTGTAGATCTTATTGAAGCTATTGTAATATTTTAACCGTTTTATAATCTAAAAGAGAGATGAATATTATTTTTTATGAAACTGTTTAATCGTTGTTTGTATTTTTTATGCTGAACATGCACAAAATTATAATCTTCGGTTTATCAATTGTTCTATATGTATGTTCTTTGAATGCAGACTGATCATAACGTGAAATAAAGCATACTTGAAATATTTTTTCTTAACAAAAGTAAAATGAACTTCAACATCATCATTCAAATACCATTCATTTAACAGAACTGGTAAACATGCATTGTTTTACTTCATCTTCAAGTTAACTGAATTCTATAAATATATTACTGTGAATATATAACAATTTAATACCTTGTAATAATATATAATTTCTAATTGCTAATATGGTGTAAGATTAAAACATTAAAAACAGTAAAATAATTTTATTTGACTGTTGACATTTTTCAACTCTTCCAAAGTCATTTTTAAAACAAATAATGATATTCTGAAATTGTGCGGAATGCGATGAACTGAAACGCAATCATTCAGTCTTTCATGTAACGCACGTTACTTTTATATTTTACTTGGATATTTATTTCTATTTTTTAAACCCTTGTGTACTCCAAGCCACAGTTTTGGCAAGTTCAATAATGCTGTATCGTTGTATATTATCCATCCATTATAAGGGAAACAACAGAGATCCTAACACGTAAAAAATATCATATGTTATGATACAGCATCATTCAATCTACCAAAACTGTGGCCGAGGTACTCAAATATTTGGAAAATAGAAATAAACATCCAAGTAAAATACAAAAAAAAAAAAAAAAAAAAAAAAAAAAAAAAAAAGTAACGTGCGTTACATGAAAAACTGAATGATTGCGTTGCAGTTCATTGCATCTATGTGATTTGAGAATGTCGTTAGTTATTTGTTTTGAAAATGATTCTGGAAGAGTTGGAACATGTCAACAGTGAAATGAAACTATTTTACTACTTTTAAAGTTTTAATATTGCACAGTTTTAGCAATTAGAAATACTGTAATACAGTGGTCTATATAAGGTAAAGCTAGAAGAGATCACGCTGTAGGAGAGATCCCGCACAAAGAGATTCGACGGGAAGGAGTAGAGTGCGCGCGCAGCCACTCTAAGTAGTTTGTGAGAGATCCTACCATGTAAGGAGAGATTGCGTAAAATAGTTTTCTTTGTTTTATTACTGCTGTTCCATTAAATTACAGCATAACAACAAAATAACAATGGAAAATTACATAAAACAAATAAAGACAAAATTATTCATGCAAAATTATTCATGCAAAAAATTAATATTTAGATTTTTTATTATTATTCTTTTGAAATGTGCGCAGATTCTCCTAGCTTTACCTTATACACTTAAAATCTGCTTTTGTTTGAATTTTTATGCGTATTCAGCATACAAAAAAAAAATAAATAAATAAAAAATAAAAAACACATAATATTCGTTTCGTGAATACACATATATTCCGTAATCATGCAGTAATAGGTGATTATAATGTAAAATAAAGCATGCTTAGTATATTTTTTCGTAACAAATCCAAATTAAATTCAACAGCAATATTAAAATTTCATTCATTAAAGATATCTGGCAACCGTGCATAGTTTCATTTCTTCGTCCAGGAAACTCACTACGATAAGAAGTAATGTTCAAGAATTGGCAATTAACCAAAGCAGAATTTGCTTTACATTACCTCGACTCTACTTCAGCATTACGTGACCAGAATCATCAGATTCCTTTATTTTCTAGATTTAGTCTTATAACAAATAATGTAAAGCATTTTTCTGAATCAATTATTATTTATGAAAGAGAAAAGAATGAGATTACATACATATGCTTACTTTTACAATTTATATAATCACTGTAATATTATTCGTTTAACATTAGGATGAAGTTAAAGAAACAAGAGATACTTGGATGTAATAAAAGATTTATTTTTTATTTTACAGTTTTGAAATCCTTGTTTGGGAATCAATTTTTCAATTTAACGTGGGTATAGTTTATGGAGAAGGGTAGATTTTGTGTAGTTAAAAAATGAAGTAAAAATAAAATCTGTCTCAAATTTATTTATATTCCAAATTACACTTAGCGCTCTTACATTCATTCAAAATGAAGGAAAGTATATATATTTACTAGGGTGGTGCGAAAAACGTCAAGTTGATATTTCAGAGTCGCTACACTGTAAAAAAAATATGTAAAGTTACTAAAGTTTTTCTAGGAAACTTGGATTTCTAGAACTTTTTATGTAACGGCAACAACAAAAATTCCTGTAACAGACGCACTTTTGCGCCGAAAATCAAAAAATCTGTAAGATTACTAAAAAGTTTTTAGGAAACTGGGATGCCTAGAACTTTCCATGTAAGTGCACCCAGGGCCACAGATAAAATTTTAGTAAGATTACTGTAATTTTAGCAGATTCATTTGTAAAGATACAGATATCTGTAGCATTACAAAAACTAGTTTTGTAGATTTGCAGATTTTTTTGTACAGTTACAGATGAAAGTTTAGTAAGCATGTAACTTTGCATCTGTAGAACTACACTGTAAAAAAAAAATCTGTGAAGTTACTAAAGTTTTTCTAGGAAACTGGGATTCCTAGAACTTTTCATGTAACGGCAACAACAAAATTTCATGTAACAGACACACTTTTGCGCCGAAAATCAAAAAATCTGTAAGGTTACTAAGAATTAGTTTGGAAACTGGGATTCCGAGAACTTTTCATGTAACTGCAGCCAGGGTTACAAATAAAAGTTTAGTAAGATTACTGAAATTTTAGCAGATTCATTTGTAAAGTTACAGATTTTTGTAGCTTTACAAAAACTACTTTTGTAGATTTGCAGCTTTTTTCGTACAGTTACAGTTGAAAGTTTAGTAAGCATGTAACTTTACATCTGTAGACCTACAGATTTTTTTTTACAGTGTACAGATTTTTTTTTACAGTGTATAGTGCGGAAAAGTTGCGATTGATCAATACAAGAAAAACCAAAAAAAAAAATTCTTTAAATCAGACTTTATCTTCCGATCCCGCAAACCGTCTAAAAATTAAAAAAAAAATGAAAAATTCCGATTTTTCTCAGAATTAAAAAAAAAAATTACGTATACATATTTTTTATCACTATAGTGAAAAATATTTGCAGATTGTAATGTTTAATAATAATAATAATAATAAACAATTGCGTTTAAAGAATATCTTCCGATCGCGCAAGCTCAATAAAAATCGGGAAAAATTCTATTTTCAGTGATTTTGATGAATAAAGAAAATAATCACCTGAAGTCAGTTTGCTGTCCAGTGTTAACTTTGCATATCAACAGTGGTGGAAAATTGGCGCAGAGGCGGAGCCTATTGACACCACTAAATTTTTATGGTATTATTCAGTTTAATAAAAACTCAGAAATTTGATCATTGGATAAGAGGCAAAATACAACTATAATTTAGTGGTGTCAATAGGCTCCACCTCTGCGCCAATTTTCCACCACTCATATCAATTGTACAGCTCTTTGCTTGTTTAGATATTTAATAATATTTAAACAACCCAGAACTGACCACGAGAAGGAAGTTGCACTTTGAGTTCAACCCACACCCTTCCTTTCATCCAACCAATGAGGGTGTTTGCTATTTACACTACTTAGATACATTATTTGTTATAATAGAGTCAAAACACTGTATTAAAAATCTAGTGTCGTGACAGAATAAGATATAAATTTGTTATTTTCTCTGTTTAAGTCTGACTTTTAGATGCAACTTTGTACTGCAATTTGGTGGTAATGTCTAGTATCATGAACATTGATTTCAGTGTGGCCCTGATGAATCCATCTCTTGATTGGGGCCCACATACCTTAAACGATGCTTCTGTTACCAATTTGACGCACCGCTTGACAGCTTGCGTGTGGCAGGGAAACTTTTTATCATACCAGCCTGAGATATCACATGATTGAACAAAGAAATGTATTTCTTCATTGGATATTCTCCAAAAAAGAGGAGGAGGTGATAATTTTGCTACATTCCAATCAATTAATTTTGTATAGTCTGCCGCATCGAAGTTTAAAGTAGGAGTGATAAAGATTTTGATGCTTTTATCTTTTGAAACAGTATGCCTGGCTTTTAACACCCTTCTTAGCCCTAGCTCTTTTATGTGACTCCTCTTATCAAAGACCATTAGCATCAGTAGGTTTTCCGGGTGAGAAAAGAACGAATTTCTTTCAATTACAGAGACTAGACATTTTTTAGGTTGTCACACAAGTATCCAGATGTTTCTATTGGTCTGTACAGATGAATAGGACCGTCTGTAATGTACTTAATGCATTTTTTAAAAACCAAACTGGCATGTAAGATTTTAAAAATAAATGTCAATATGGCTTTTAAGGCATCCGTTGGGTTTTCCACGCTCATGTAAAGTCGAAGGACTAATTGCACAAATGAGCCATCTGGTATGTGAAATTCGGACGGTGTCATACTTTGATAAATCATTTTGAAAGTTGCCAATTTTAATTGCTTGACTTACGTCAAAAAGATATCTTTGGCCCTTGCTTAATAATTGTCTGTCAACTTCTGGAATTTCACAATCAGTCAATTGAAACTTTATCCCCGAGAGCTTTTCACAACAATGAGATTGTACCCAATTGGTCTACCAAATGATCTTGGACCAGTTGTTTCACCATCCAAATGTTGAAAAGATGGCGGAAAGGTAATTAAACAAAATGGAATAAACAAACAACCCTCTGAAGTGGTCGTCCGAGATGCACTTCAAGCTGTTTCATAGCAACACCTTTCCATCTAATATTGGTATTTGTAGCATCACAGGCTACCAAATCTAAGTATTCTCTTGAAATCCCTTGTTCAGTAAGACATGATACTATGAAAGCTACAATGCCTTTAGCAGATCCGGAGTTTAGAGACACATGGCCTAAATAAACTCAGCCACGTTCTTTTATGATAGAGTAGTGTTCCTCTTTAATAGTTCGACGAACCTGTTTTGATCCAAACCTTTCTATAACTAGGGTATCGTCCTTTCTTCTGTCAAAATATATACCATGTAACTTCATCTGAATCCAGATGACTTTTGCTGTAAATTTTATGGAGTTAGGTGAGATTAGGTGGGAGCGCGTACCCGACTTAGCGCTGTTTTGCAACGGGGCTAGCGGCAGTTGGGTGAACTACTAAAGTTTTCAGACCTGGAACGAACTCTTCGTGGTAAGCTCAATGTTGCTTAAAAATTACCTAATATGCTCAATAGTATCAAGTAACATTTAAATCTTAACCTCAGACCGCAAACTGACCCCAGTTGATTATATTCTCAATGCATGAAAACACTCAAAATGGAAATTTCGCCGATTTTCATTGAGCTAGCGCAATCGGAAGATATTCTCTAACCACAATTTTTTTAATTATTATTATTAAACAGTACAATCTACAGATATTTTTCACTATAGCGATAAAAAATATATAAACGTTAAAAAAAATAATAATAATAATTCTGAAAAAAATCGAAATTTTTCATTTTTTTTTTTTTAATTTTTAGGCGGTTTGCGGGATCGGAAGATAAAATCCGATTTGAAGAATTTTTTTTTTGTTTTTCATGTATTTAGCAATCGCAACTTTTCCGCACTATAGCGACTCGGAAATATCAACTTCACTTTTTTCGCACCACCCTAATATTTACCTGATCCACACATATGCCGTACTACATATATATATATATATATATACGCACTTTTAGGTGCAGAAATTATTAAAATTATCAGTATTTCATCATTGCACTGTTTGCAAGTCTTGTAACAATTCTCTATTTTTGAAATAATACATAGATTTTAAAAAGTTTAAAACAAATCAGAAGAAAATTTCCGGATATTTACATAACTTTTTTTCATTATTCTTAGATTAATTATGTAGAAATACGGATAAAAGTTTAGCTATATTTCAGCTATTTTAATATTTTAACAGGTGAGATTTCACATAAAAATACAGTTTGAAATCCATGTTTGGGAATAAGATTTTCAATTGAACGTGGGTGTAGGCTAAGGAGTAGGATATGCTCGTATTTTGTGTATTTTAAAAATTAAATGAAAAGGAAATCTGCCGCAAATTTATATTCGAAATTCCACTTAGCGCTTTTTCAATAATTCAAAATGAATAAATGTATATTTAGCGCTTCCACACATATGACGTACTTCGTATATGTTTATGTATGCACATATGTTTTGTTATTGTACATTTTGCAACACGTTTAACAGTTCTCTATTTTCTAAATAATATATAGATTAAAAAAAAAAAGAAACTGAAATTTTGAAAACTTTAAACATTATCAATAGAAAACTTTCGAATATTTATATATATATATATTTTTCATTATTCATAGATTTAATATCTAGAAATACAGATAAAATATATTTTTTTTTATATTTCAGCTATTTTAATACTTTAATGTGCGGAATATGAGAAAAATATACACACACTGTAGACATATATTTCCAAAAAAGTATGCTATTTTTTTCTCACGCTTTCATCATAAGTAAAAATTGTTGGAATTTATGTGGCGTGTTAAGCCAAAACCACTCGATAGCTAATCCGCGCTCTCTCAGTACAAGTTACTCAAAATAAACAAAGAGAGAAATAATCTACAAAGTGGCTTTATGGTGCTTGTTGAAAATAGAGGTAAGTAAAAATTCGCTTACCTGTTTTACATCATATTTCGAGTATCGGTTTGGGATTCATCATTGTCTGTATGGAGTATGGCCAGGGATCGGTTACAATCGTCCATTGCTGTTATGTGAACGATATTTATTATTTGTCAGCGTTATTCTCTGACAAACATTTTTGTAAACGTTGTATATCAATGTGATACTCTGAAAGGTAATTTATTAGATTATTATGTGTATTTACACGTAAAGAAGGACTCAATTTCACTTAAATATAGATCTATCATCATGGAGCAGTTATAAGCTCCGTGTAATTAAATGGATTACATGTTAGGGACTGATAAAAACAGATGCGGCGAAAACATACGCCGCGTGATAAAAATATAAATATATAAAAGTTGTTTCTCAAGAGTCAAGAGTATATATCTGTTCGAAAATTACTTCTATGCTACGCAATATCAGTCATTGATACAATGAAGAAATATTAAGTTCACATCAGTTCGTTAAATTTTTTTTAGTTGACTAATAGAGTTCTTTTCTCATTTTATTGTATTTTGATATTGCCGAAACATCTGGTGTGATTAATTTCAAGAAAAATTACTTTGGAAGATGAAGATAAAGAATAAAGTAAATGCAAAATAGCGTTTCAGGCAGATAAATTGTTCTAAATAAATGCAGATGAACAATCTAACTAATTTTCAGAATATAACAACGTTTACAGGTATTTTTCAATTCCTACTATTAGTTCACACTCTCCCTATATTTATTTATTTATTTATATATTTATCTTCTTAAAATTTTCAATCATTAATAAAATACTCATTATTCATCCTATCAAGTTGAAATAAATTTTTTTGAACTTGTAGTGGATGACAATTGATGTTAATACAGTTTTTTCAAATATTAATTAATCAATTAAATTTTAATTAATTAATTTAATTTTGCATGGGAAACAAAATGGCTGCCATTGGTTATTGAAGATCAATGAAAGTATTTTCAATAAGGGGTTACCATAGGGGGGGGGGCTGTTCTGTCGCCAAATACCGCCAAGTCTGTCGCCAACTTGGCGATATATCGCCAAATTTGGCGGCCAAAATGAGTCGCCAAAAGTGACGCCAACTTTGCGATATCTCTAATATTTCGCCAAATTCCCATAGAGTTCCATTGTAAACCTACTTGCTTATAGAAAATCAACAAATTGAAATATTTTAATGCAACAAAAACTAATATTAGCTTTAGGGATTATATAATTTTTTTTTGATTACCTAAGTAGAAATTGACTTTAAAAACAAAATTTTTATATTACTTGTTTGTTATCAATATTATTACCTACTTTGTAAATTTTTATTAACTAATTGCTAAATTTAAAAAAATAAATTATATTTTTATGAGATTTCTTTTTTTTTTTTTTTTTTTTTTTTTTTTTTTTTTTGTGTGTGTGTGTGTGTGTGTGTGACAGAAGAATACTGTATCCAAATTTCGTAAGATTTTACATTCCCTGGTACCATTAAAGGTTATATGCAATGCGCATCCCTTGAAAAAAGCAATGTAATCATCTGTTTTTTAATGATGTACTTTTTATTATTTTCGTGAATTATTTATTTTTACTTACTCAAAATTATTGCATGCTACTTTTTAGAAAAGACTAGTCACAAAACACTATATATACATTGAAAAATTTTAAGGTTGTTTAGGGTCATTTGGTAAATTATTTTATGAATGATATTTATTATTTAAACTTCCTAAAGAGTTGTCATCTTAAAGTACATAAAGTAGTTACTCTCAAATTACGAATTTTTTCTTAAATGTAATGTTTAAAAATGTGTCCAGAAATTCTATACTGTTTTATGGATAATATAATTATATCAAAAGTTTTGTTAATATATTTGAAGGAAATGCTAAGGAATATAATTGAAATAATCTATTAAATTGCATATTTGTTTTTTCTTCTGACATACGGAATTTCCTTGAGTATTAATTTTGTAACATCGAAATTTATTAAAAACATGAAATGTAGTATATTCATGTGTATAGTGTATAAATTTTAAGAAATAAGGTTTATGAAGTCGAAATAAATGATGCAATTTTAATTTTTTAATTTTCTCAGAAAATATACGGTAATTGCAGCTGCAGGGGCAAACGTGCCGGTAGTGGGCCACTAATTATTAATCTTTAAAAACAAGCCCTAAAATATTTGGAATGATTGTTTTTTTTTTTCTCCTCGTACAATTGTTTATTTTTTAGAGTTCTTTCAAAAACAGATTTTTTGGCAAATTCTTGGAGATTTCATTAAGACATAAGATTTATTTATTTATTTTTTTTTTACTATTATGTTACATTTTAAATTAAACTACTGATGATATATTGTATTACATTGTAAATAAATTGTTGGATAAGCAAAAATCTTAAAGATCAGAAATTTACTAGGCCTTCTACTGCAGCATCATAGAGGAAAGCAATTTTTTTTATTTTTAATTTTTTTCGAAGAACATGTTTTGAAAATATGAATGTTTATTCTGATGCATAAAGGATAGGAAAAGGTTATATATATATATATATATATATATATATATATATCTTTTGGAATTTTCTAATACTTTAATAATAATTAGATAAATGTTCTTAAGTGGCGCATATTTGTGTGTTTATCTTATTATAGTTTAACGTGTAAGCATTTTTTATTTTTTAACAATGAATGTGCGATTTTGAATAATACGCTATAATAACAATACAATTTTTATCATGTTTAACTAAACTAAACATTTAATAAATTTCAATAAACTAAATTTGTATGCAAGAAAAAAGCGATTTTATATAAAATAACATACATTTATTAAATCATTAGAAATCCTTTTAATTTTCAATTTTTTAAGAACATACCATATTTGTATTATTTTAAATATTCTGATTATAATAAATAATAATTAATTTAAAATAGTCGACATTATCAAATAGTTCTTTTTAAATATAATAATTAATGATCTACGATAATTCACCTTAATTATCGAAAACAGTGAATAAACATGTTAATACCACTTGTACGACAAATATTCACTACGTTGGATATATTGATTCTTGTTCATTACTTTACAATATTAATGTACGTGTGTTATTTCGACAAAACCGGATTCAATTTGTTGTGCTTAAAATAGACTATCTGGAAGTCACCCAAAGCAAATATTTTAGACTTGTCGTTATATATTTTTAAGCACTTAAAAAAATTAAAAATACTATGAAAAATATTAATCGTGAAGTGTCTAAATAGAAAAGAGTTTAGGCATTAAAAATATCTACATTTAGCATTTTATTGTAATTAAAATATGAGCACCGTATTCTAATGCGTGTAACACACGTGCGTCGGATTATAATCCTTCATTCTTTCAGAAAGATTTGGTTAGAAGTAAGAGAAAACAGTTATAAAAATGTTTATTATATAACAATCTTAAAATTATTATTAAAATTGTAGAATATTTGAAAAGTACTGCTTCATGCACTGTAAAAAAAAAAAAAATTAATTAATTAATTAATAAATAAAATAAAAAAAAATATGTAGTTCTAGAGATGTAAAGTTACATGCTTACTAAACTTTTATCTGTAACTGTACAAAAAAAAACTGCAAATGTAATGTGTTTTGTAAAGCTACAGAAATCTGTAACTTTACAAACGAATCTGCTAAAATTACGGTAATCTTACTAAAATTTTATATGTAACCCTGGTTTCAGTTACATGAAAAGTTCTAGGCATCCCAGTTTCCTAAAAAATTCTTAATAACCTTACAGATTTTTTTATTTTCGGCGCAAAAGTGTGTTTGTTACATGAATTTTTGTTGTTGCCGTTACATAAGAAGCTCTAGGAATCCCAGTTTCCTAGAAAATTTGTAGTAACTTTACAGATTTTTTTTACAGTGTAGGTACGTATATTTAAATATAAACTCGCTAAAAAATCTATTTACTTATCAATACCCACGTATGGAAAGGGCAGTGAATATAATGTTAAATCGAAAAATTTCATGCATTGTGAGCACCATGATTTTTAATGAAAGATTGGATAAAAGAATTGCGACATGAACGGAAAATTTTTGCACAATGTTAAAAAATATTCATACTGGATAATTATTATTATTATTATTATTATTTACCGGATTCAATCGCGTCCTAAGAGTGATCTCTAAAATATCTCTAAGTGTACGAAAATGACGCGTACGGAAACCGGCAAAACCGTCACAATACCGCTGCTAACCCTCTTACTGATGTGTGAAGATCAATAATTTGAAGAAAAATATTTTTTATGAACGATTAGGTAAAAACGGTGCGGCATGAACGGAAAATTTTTGTACAATGTTAAAAAAATATTCATACTGGATAATAATAACAATTATTATTTTTTACCGGATGCACTCGCTTCGTAAGAGTGAACTCTCAAATATCTGTAAGCGTACGGTAATGAAGCTTACAAAAACCAAAAAATCGGTCACAACACAGCTGCTAACCCTCTACTGTTTGAATAGCAGTAATTCAGAGAAAAATATTCGCTTTAGTTAACAACAAATTCTCCGTGTTAAAATGATGTAAAGATTGTTTCTCTGAAAACATGGTATGAAATGCCAATATTGTATTTAAAGAGAAAATCAATTCCGTCCTTAAAGCGTTAATATAAAGTGAACTTATCACATTCTATGTTAATCTAAAACCTACTTAGTTTTATTTTCACATAGACGTTCTGATATAAAAAACAATCTTATTATCCCTGCACTGCGGATACATGATATATTCATCTTTTTCGCAGTTCCTTTGGTTATTTATTTTTCTCAACGTATTTTTAATTACATATTTTTTTTTACATAATATTATTTATTTATACATAGGTTGTTGGTAAAACTTTTCTGAACGATTACTGATAATTAGGAAGTTCTGATATACTAAAATCACATTCATTCCAATATTTTTTCCAAATGCAATTTTCTATTAATAAAAATTTAAGTAGTAAATATATATATATATATCATTGTTTAAAATGTTTTCAATATTTAACCATAACAATCACGATAATTTATTCACGATGGTACCTAATGAACTACAACATATGGCAAGAATATAAATTAAATCCCAGGTTTGTGCAAAACGTTCCTTGTTCTTCAATCTCAGAGTAAGTGTATTATTTAAACATAGCGGAATTTCATTTTACAGTGTTTTCAAACGAATTATCTGGACCCCTTCCAAATCAAATACTCTAGTATCCTTGTAATACTTTTAGTTCTTTTTCCGAAAGTTTTTATGAAAAATATTTTCGAAAGAAGTAATAAAAGTATATAAGAAAAATGTCAAACAGTAAAAAAGACAAATTGAAACATTTCGTGTTTCAAAATACAGGATAATTCAAATTTATGGGCGCAGATTTATGCGATTTTAATTCCTTAAATGTATATTACTTATAAACGGTTTACTTTTCGTATGATTATACTTAAATTATAGTTGTTTTAATGTACCTTATATAAATGAACTTTTGTTATACAGAAGATGCCAATGGTTAAATTCATTAGAATCTCGATGAAAAGAGTATTTTCCTCAGATATAGCACGGATTTTTGAGTCAATAAAATTGAATGTTGTTAGTGTTATAAACCGACTTTTAAGGAAAATGTACACGAAATATAAGGACCATGTGAAAAGATTAGGTACTGGTCATTATTAACGCCTGACTTGGTCATATGAACATAATAACATAAGTGAACAAAAAGGGTTCAAAAAATTGTGCATCAATTAATTCATATTTTCACTGAAATTTGTTCTACATACAATCAGTCGTACACTGTAAAAAAAAAAAAAAACTGTGAAGTTACTAAAGTTTTTCTAGGAAACTGGGATTCCTAGAACTTTTCATGTAACGGCAACAACAAAATTTCATGTAACAGACACACTTTTGCGCCGAAAATCAAAAAATCTGTAAGGTTACTAAGAATTTTTTTGGAAACTGGGATTCCGAGAACTTTTCATGTAACTGCAGCCAGGGTTACAAATAAAAGTTTAGTAAGATTACTGAAATTTTAGCAGATTCATTTGTAAAGTTATAGATTTTTGTAGCTTTACAAAAACTAGTTTTGTAGATTTGCAGCTTTTTTCGTACAGTTACAGGTGAAAGTTTAGTAAGCATGTAACTTTACATCTGTAGAACTACAGATATTTTTTTACAGTGTAGTTGTAATCTGCATTTTAATAAGGTGCAAGTAGGTCCACAGATAATCGCATTATAAATTATACACTAAAATAAAAATTGTTGATTTTTCAGCATAATACTGGCAGCTGAGCCGTCGGTTTATAACCGTAAAACAAGCAGTAATATAACATCGTGAATTAAACCGTTATTACTGCTTAATGGTATATTATGTTCTAATTTTACAGTTTATTACTGTTGATTTTACAGTTATAAACTGGCACCACAGTTGCCAGTATTATACTGTAAAATCAACAATATTTTTTTGCAGTGTACTTGGTATCTAAAAAAGAGAAAAAGACACGAATTACCCACGAATCTAAAAATAGTCTGTTATTTTTAGAAACATCAAAAACATTTATATTTTCAAGATTTAAAGAAGAATTTTTTGGTGTAAACCTTTTTTCGGCAAAAAGTTTCGGAAATGTTTTAGAGTAGTTTTTGTAGTATTAATCAGTTTCTTTAGACAGGAATATAAGTTTTCCGGATCCAATTCTGAAATAAACATTACCATTTTGTTTCATACACAAACATGACAAATTAACAGCATTAAAATTTACATTAAAAGTAATATTATTTTGTTACTCCTGCATGTATGAATTCCGTTACACAGCCGAACGTGTTTAATTCAGAATTGATAGCATCATAATAAACGATATTCCCATTTCTGAAAACTGATTAATACACGATAAAAACTACGTCGAAACTTATCAAAAGATTATTGGCAACAAAAGAAACATTGTTTTTCTAAATGCTTATTTTAATGCGAATTTTAAAGAACGCTTTTTAGAATATCGTGAGGAATTCGGAATATGTTATTGTATATTTTTGTACGTGGTTATTTTATATTTTTTATAGATTTAGGAATATTTGTTTTTTAAAAACTATATTAGGTATTTGCAGTAAACAAAGCGTCCAACATGTATCAAAGAACGATTATGAAACAATTTTCAACGCATTCAGATTATTGTAACAAAATTTCATCACTTAATAAGGCGAATTATAGACAAAATTTAGAAGTACAAAAAAAAAGGAATTAGCAATTTAGCAATTAACATCTACAGTCAGGAATGTAACCGAAATATTTTATGCAGTGATGTATGTCAATTTCATAATGTTTGTAATAGTGTAACATCAATAGATTCCTTGGAATTTTTTTTTCACAAAAGAGCATAATATGTCGCCTAATACCATAATTTTGAGTGCTCCGCATTTCATTTTTTACTGTGAATAAACAGTAGTAAACATCTATAATGTACATCAGTTATATGGTGATCCGCATATAATTAAGCGAGTGAGATCTTGGACAGATGGACAGACAAACAGAAATCATAAACACTTTTCTACTTTGTTGGAAAGTATTAAATGTCGTTATAACCATACTGACAAGGCCATACCGTGAGTATTTAAAATAGATGATTTATACTAAAAAATCCCTGCAGAAACCATACCTCATTTCGAAATTCCAATGCATATAAAATATTTTTTACAATACATGCAATCCATTGCAACTATTTCTTATGTAATTTCTTATGTAATTTTTGTAATATTTGCATTTTCTTCGAATTATTTTCGATAAACACAATATTGCCCCGATTGTGGGTAACGTTAGGGGCAAAAATTATTTTCTATTTGAAGTCTGTAAGAACTAAATGAACAAAATATGAAATTAAACTTTAATTTTACAGTATTTTTAGATTATAATAAAGAAATTTCTGTAAAAGCAAAAACATCATTAGAAAGAAAATCGTTACACTTTTGTGTAACAGTATTAGTAGATGTTAATACTATAATTTTCAATTTATATGTTCTTGTAATTCACTAGTAGATATTTAAATTGTAATCTTTTTTAATGTGATTCAGGCACATATATAAGATTCAATTTAATATTTTTACCATGCTAACAAAACAAAAAGGGTTCCATTATTCAATTTTATGATATGTACCATATTGTAACCATGAAAGCGCCCGATAGTGATAATATGAACAAGGAATGGTTTCATTATGTATAATTATGTTAAAAAAAAAAAATTGCCAACTTTCTAAAACTAAGTTCTGAAAATTTGAAATTTAAATGGAGTGTTTAGAAAATTCCAGCGTTAAGGGAATAAAAGAGAGATATTTTATTTCCAATTTATGGATAAAAAATTGTGTCACACTCCGTTTTAAACAGATTTTCCAGTATGTTCATTCATCGTTTGTAAAAGGTTATTGTAGAGTAGGGTGGGCCGAAAGAAACTTTTGTTCGATTTTCGATGATGGGTACTGCGGAAAAGTTGCCACTGGTGGCACTAAGTTTGCACAAAAAAATTGAGATTTTTCGGACAATTCCTTCATTCGCCGCAAATGGCTTGAATCTTTGCTCAATTGCTGATTTTTTAACTTTTTTGGCAAAAAAATTATAAAATGTTAAATGTAAGTTATTTTAGCGTAATTTACTTGAAATTTCATGTTTAGTGTACGAAATGTTTAAACAAGCTCTGATTATGCATTATTTAATAGTGAAGTGCTTTTTGAATTAGGTGACTTTTATAGCTTTTTCACGTATAAGATAGCAAAACTTGCAGGAATTGTGACAACAGGGAATAAAGATCTCGTTATCGATAAAGTCTTGGTCAGGAGGCAGAAAAAGTAACTTGGAAAGAAGATACAGGAGGAAGAAAAATTACAAAGATCTTTTTTTGATAGTAGAAAAAATAAAACTACCTTCATAGAAACAAGTAATATTAAAATTTTGTTTTTAAAGTCAATTCCTACTTAGGTCATCAAAGAGAAATTTAATATAATCCCGTAAGCTAATATTAGTTTTTGTTGAATTAAAATATCTCAATTTGTTTATTTTCTATAAGCAAGTAGGTTTATAAGGGAAATCTGTGGGAATTTGGCGAAATATTAGAGATATCGCCAAGTTGTCGTCACTTTTGGCGACTCATTTTGGCCTCCAAATTTGGCGATATATCGCCAAGTTGGCGACAAACGTGGTGGTATTTGGCGACAGAACAGGGTCCCCCTATGGTAACCCCTTATTGAAAATACTTTAATTGATCTTCAACAACCAATGGCCGCCATTTTGTTTCCCATGCAGAACTAAAATTAATTAATTAAAATTTAATTAATTAATTAATATTTGAAAAGACTGTATTAACATCAATTGTCATCCAGTACAAGTTTAAAAAAATTTATTTCAACTTGATAGGATGAATAATGAGTATTTTATTAACGATTGAAAATTTGAACAAGATAAATATATAAATAAATAAATAAATACAGGGAGAGTGTGAGCTAATAGTAGGAATTGAAAAAAGGGGACTAGCAGAACCGTAGATAGAAAGACGAAACAAATATCACCATGTTGTCTGAACGTATTTCGGAATATTTGGGTCACTTGACACCTCCTTCTGGTCACTGCACAGAAATAGCAAAATCATTATAATTTTCTAAGCCAGAATAAAGTCTGCTTTGGAAAAAATCAAGAAGAGAACTGCAACATTTGATATGTATTCTTCATACGAACGAGCTTCCACTATGACAGCGACGCCAACTGTCTAAACTAGATGGTAGAACTACTTGATCAAAGACATTTACCAACTGAAACTGAGCTAGATTAATAGAGTACTCAAATTTTCAGCCTTTTGCATTTCTGATGTCTATGAAACAGGAATAGGCTCGTAGAAATGGACACGTACATTTTGGCATGCCATTAGTGATATGTGCTTTGTATTTCTCTCGACGGTGCCGCTTGTTCCCTTTTTTCTATGAAGATCGTGTTATTTTTTCTACCATAAAAATATGGCTGTAATTCTTCATTCTCCAAGATAATCCTCCTCCTGTATCTTCTTTCCAAGTCTCTTTTTCTGTCTCCTGACCAAGTCTTTATCGATGACGATATTCTTATTCCTGGTTGTCACAATTCCTGCATCCTGAAGCACAGATGAAGCTCGTAACGCAATTTACCTATATGAAGCAACCATTTCTAAACCCTGCGAACGCTGCGTGAGAAAAGGATATGCGTTTGGGAGTGTCTGCTTTTAAAGGCCCTGGTTCAAATTCTGATTCAGACGAAATGCTTGCTTCAAAGTTCCCATTTTTTGAATCTTCTGACAAAAGCTATATTTTAGAGCAGAAAAAGAATTAACATCTCATCTCGCAGTTACTCCCTTCTCCAGTTTCATGAACAATCTTCATGCTGACTGATTGCGTTTTCGTTGGTTCATACTCCACATTCTCCTCTCCTTCCAGAATTGCTGTCAAGGCATGATGTGACTCGGAACTCAAATATGTGATTCTGAACGCATCGAAAAACCCAAGGAGAGCGAAGAACATATGAAAGACAAACGAGAGAAACCGACGAACGAACCAAAGAATACTTACAATTTTTGCACAGTTATTAGCTATAAGGCTATAAATTATCGCCTAATTCAATATACACATAACTAATAAATAATAGATAATAAGAGCTTATCTAAACATTTCGTACACTAACCATGTCATTTCAAGTAAATTCAGCGGAAATAAATTTAATTTAACATTTAAAACATTTTTGCTGATAAAGTTCAAATATCAGCTTTTGAGCGAAAATTCAATCCATTTGCGACAAATGAAGGAATTGCCCAAAAAATCTCAAATTTATTTTGTAAACTTGGGTGCCAACAGTGGCAACTTCTCCGCACTACCCATCATCTAAAACCGAAAAAAAGTTTTTTTCAGCCCACCCTATTCTAGAGTCTTAAACCAACAATAGATACCAAATCATCTTGATTAAAAATGTTTCTTGAGAACTGAAGATTTATTTTCAAGCGCTACGGAACTTGCATTATTTTTCTTTTGATAACACTACTTTCTCGTATTAGCGTTTTAATAATATTTGTGCTGTTTTTGATTTCTGTGTTAGTATTATTCATAGTAGCGTAATAACGGTTTGACTTAATGTCAGAAAAACTCGTCAATATAGACTAAATTATTCCTCTTTATAATCTAAAATCTATTCATATTATTCTTCAATAATCTCCGTATTCCTGAAAAACATGTTTTATCCGTGAATGCTTCACGAAAGTCAGAAAAATAAAATTCCGTTCATCTCCAGCTTGCACGCGTATTGGTTCTATTAATATTAAATCCCAATTTATTTTAAAAATAAAACCCCCAAAATTCTATAAATTAAAATTTCTAATTTAATTAAAAGAGAAAAAAAGTTTTAGAATTTAACAGTAAATAACAATTACTTTTGTCATTTATTCAAAATTAATGACAATTTATTTTTAAAAGTTGAATAAAGTTAAATAAAGTTGAATTTAAAAAGTTCTTTATAAATAAATACTTGCATTATAATATATTTTAAACGAACACATTTAAAAGATATTTTAATTTAAATATTAAGTCGAAAAAAATCAATATTACTAAAAAACATCTTATCGAATAAAAATGTAATATTCACATTTTACATCTAGCAATCTACTGAAATATATTTATATTTCGTATTTTTACCCTATATTAACGCTGAAGTATTAAAATCCACAATCACATTAAATACGAAATCTTCCTGAAATTAAATTCAAAATTAAAATCATTTTAAAGAAAATTATCAAACCTAACCCAGCTGAAATAAACATATTTACTTCAAAGTGTTTCGCTGCTGTGAAATTATAACCAGTGGGTAGTGTGCTCGTTTTGTAACTCTAAGAAGTCTGGATCAAATCGAAGTTTCGCAACTTTTTTTTTCTTCTCCAAACTATCTTCAATTGACGGATATTTTGCTTCCTGTAACGGAGGAAACAAAACGGATATTCGTCAATTAATGAAAAAATCCTGGCAGTAGCGCTGCCAGGAAATTTCCGTGAATTGAAGAAAATTTTTTTGAAAGTGTTGTACAGATGGTTTACGTCAATATTATAATTTGAAATGTAATGCAGAGAAATATCATATAACTGAATCGCAAAAGTCTCTTTATACAGGTTTACATGTCTCAGAAAATACACAGGCTATTTGGAATTGTAATGTAATTGCAACTATCATAAGTATGTCGTACATGAATATTGGGGCAATATTTAATACCAATGATATTTATATTGTCTTAAAATTAGAAAAATGTGTAGAAATTTTTCTTCCGACTGGGAATCAAGAGATTTAAATGAATAATAGAATTATTTAAAATTTAAATTCCAGGAACAAAAATTTTCCAATTTATTTCAACTTTGTATGATACAATCCATACATTTAAAAATGTTTATGGATGTTAATACATTGACATTTCAAGGTGAAGATTTTTAGGCTTAAGATTTACATAAATATTTATTTTACTCTAACAATTAATGCATAATATTATTACATGCCATTTTCATTTAGTGATTTTGATATTATTGTTATATGAACTTGAATATTAATTTAATATAATTCAAAGGTATTATATCCATCCTACCGGTTTGGACGCATTTTTCAGTTTCCCAAAATCAACTTAAATCTATTATAGAAAAAAAATAAGCAGAATTTTAAAATGAAATATGTCAAATAAAGGGCCATGAAATGTATTTTAGAAACAAACAGAGAAACAAAACTTACATTAAGGTTATTCTTATATGCTTTTTTTATGAAAATGAAGGAAAGACCTCAAGAAGCTCGATATATATATATATATATATATATACAATAGCTATATAATGTATGCATGAATGAATATGAATATATATGCATTAAACTTTATTAACTAAACATTATGGAAAAAACTTTAAAATTTCTAAATAACTTACCTTTTTAGATTTTTCTATCTTCGATAGAAAAAAGTATTGTAATCGAAATTTTTTTCGACTTCGGGTTTTCGACGGATTTACACGTTTTAGAGGTCAGAGATCTCAAAAACATGTTTATAGATAATGTCTATCTGTCCGTGTCCGTCTGTCCGTCCGTCTGTCAGTCGCCATTTTACCGTCAAAAAGTGTATGAAGTTATGCATAGAATTGAACCAAATTTTTATTTTAAGCTTTTGGCTATAGCAAGCAGGTCCTCCCTGAATTTGGAAAAAAATCGCCGGTAGAAGGCACTGTAATAGCGATTTTGTGTGATTTTGAATACTGTACCATTGAAAAGTGTATGAAGCTATACATAGAATTGAACGAAATTTTTATTTTATGTTCTTGGCTGGGAAAGCAGGTCCTCCTGAATTTGGATAAAATTCGACGGAGAGGGCACTGTAATATCTATGTCTGTACCATTTCCTTTATTGTACCATCGAAAAGTGTATGAAGTTATGCATATAATTGAACCAAATTTTTTGTGTATGTTTCTGGCTATGGCAAGCAAGTCCTCCCTGAACTTGAAAAAAATTCGCCTGAAGGGGTCGCTATAATTGCGATGTCTGTGCCATTTTCATTATTGAGCCAAATTTTTTGTGCATGTTTTTGGCTATGGCCAACAGGTCTTCCTTGAATTTGGAAATATTGCGCGGTAAAGGGGCTTTGTGATACTGATTTTTGTATACTTTTCTTGATTTTTGGCAGTTCTAGTGTCCATCTACGGGAACTCGATTCCTGCTAAGCCGGTTATTTGCAAACGGCTGATAACAACAGAATAAGGAAAAACTATTAATTTTAACAAATATCATGATACAGATTAACTTGTTTTTAGTCCGTTTAATTGACTTAAGCAGAAATTTAAGATGAAAATCAAAGTTGGTATAGTATTGAACTAAAAATATTGAAGTATTAATATGTGCAACTAGTTTTTGAAATATTAAGATGTATAAGATAGAAGAAAATTTTGGGATTGACACATCCAACTAGTTATTTTCTAAAACAATTTATAGCGTATCTTTTAAAAATAGGAAGAATTAATAAATAATAGTTTTCAGTTACAAAAATATATAAATCCAAATTTTAACGCTTTTAATTTAGCAATTCTGGATGAAATGAATTTATTTATTGAAAATGGAACTGTGCATTACATTGAATTCTGTTACCTCAATTAATTTTATTTATTTTCCAAACAGTTTATTTTATTGCTATCCTCGGAAAACAGTAGAAAGCAATTTATTTTAGAACCTGATTCGCTCAAAACATTAAAACTAGCTGAAAGGTAATTCGACTTCATTAAATATTTTATCATCAACTTTAAAGTTTAATGCTTTCTTTTTATTATTACGTCTTCAGCAATTTTTAACAATAATATTCCCAGAACAATAGTTATTTTTTTTTTCATTTTAATGTTTATTCTCTGTAAATGTTCGGAATAAATAAGAAAATTTAAGAATAAGCTTATTTTATAACACCACGTTGAATATACAATAGAAAGAGTGTAAAGTACAACCTCGATTATCCGAGCTAATTGAGGCCGCTAGTACCTCGGATATCGGAAATCTCGGTTAATAGAAATTGTGTATAAAAACTCGCCATGCTCACAAATTTAACATCTCTTAGAATAACAAACAGCAGAATGTTTTTTAAATTATAAAAATAAACATAGATAAAGTTATGTTTCACAGCTCTACAAATTTGAAACGGAAATTAACTACTAGCTGTACATTTCAAAAAGCAAATTGAAAATATTTTAGCTGTACTAAGTTAAATATTGAAAGAAGCATTTTTAAAAAATAAAACAAATCTCAAGAAAATATATTTTTTAAAATAATTACATTAATTTGTTAGAATTACATTTTTTTTTAAAAGTCTGTTACCTTCCATTGAAAAAGTCCATTAAAAAATTCGTTGAAAATTCCAAGAAATCTAAAAAAAGGGGGGGGGGGAGGGATTGTGCAGTAACACATTGGCCCTGGTGTTCAATAGGGCGACACGGCCACTGGAAACAACGCATAGTTCGCTGTTGAATGCAATGTTTCTTAGAACTTGAGTGCTTTTTGGGGCAGAAGAGCCGGTAGCACAGACAGTGAACTAAAAGTGTTGTCTTTTTCAAGGTTCTTTCAGAAAAAGAGAGAGAGAGAGACAGAGGGGTTAGAATTTGTTATCGGCTCAGTTAACAGAAAACTCGATTATTAGAATCTCGGTTAATCGAGGTTCTACTGTAATATACATAACGTCCTCATACTAGTAATAAACAATTAAATTTAAAAAATCTAAAAACCCGACTATGTAAAAAGTGAACTAATTAATTATTTCTAACCAATGTGAAACTATTTTTTTTTCAACTATTTTTTTCCTACTATTAGCTCACATTCTCGCTATATATATCTAAGTTCAAATTTTCAATCGATAATAAAATACTTTTTATTCACTCAATCAAGCTCAAATAATTTTTTTAAACTTCTAGTGGATGACACATGATGTTAATCCAGTTTTTTTCAAATATTAATTCATTAATTAAATTAAATTATTTAATTTTCATTAATCGAGAAAGCCCTCTTCTTGATCAAGGTATTTTAAGACCGAGAGAGCCCTTTACTTGATCAAGGCATTTTAAGTGCCACTCAAGAGGAAAGAAGAATGGGAGAAAGAAAATTATCTTATTGACCTAAGAAGGAATTGACTTAAAATATTTTTTTTTTATATTACTTGTTTATATTGCTTACCTATTTTTTTATTTACTTATATTGATGACTTTTAAGTTGTGTTTAATTGTTAGTTCCTATCTATAAACACTGTTTTGATGAGGTCTATAGATATCTATGATGGTTAGAGTTGCATTAAAGCTAGAGATCCTACATATACAATTTCCAGGTTGTATGATATTTAAACGGAGCTTCTGACTGTAAAATAGTCAATGAAACATCGTCTTCATTTTGAAAGACCTATCCAATGATATGCCACTCAATAGGGTGCGTAATTTTTTTTTTCGTCTCTATTGCCATTTTGTATTTTACAGCCACCATTTTGAATTTATAAAAACAAAACCTAGCCTATAACCATCGGGCCGTTAACACGAATTGATAGAGATCTCACTCATTAAAATTCATCCAGCCGTTGGGATGTTTCGAGGGTATAAAGAAATCCACATACACAGATACGCTTGAAACACATAAGGAAAAAAAGAATATAGAGGTAATGATGAATGTCTTTCAAAAGCCATACCTTTAAATCTATTGTTATTTATATTTAAAATAATGAGTAATGAAACAGAAAGGGAGGTTATTCTATATATTTGTTTCCCAACCAAGTCCCTCAACGTGGTTACAAATGATTGGAGTGTATTTGGAGTTTTTAAAACAAGATCTTATAAGAGGTAACAAAATATATGTATTTTGATTGTACGTAATCGAGAAGTGATACACAATCAATTTTTATGTTTTAAAGAAAGCTTTTTACCTGTGAAATCAAGATTTAATATCTTAATACAACAAAAATGCAATCAGAGTGATTATATTGAAAAGTAATAACGTAATTATTTTTTATATATTTCCTTTTCTAAAATCGTTAAAAAAAATGTGTAAACTCTCCATGTATGCCCATTATACAACCATATAACATAAAACACTGTTCACGTAATGACGTAGCAGCACTGAATTTGGAAGTACTGTTTAGCTAGTTCAGAAAGCAATACTGTCAAATTCAAAAATTAGATGAAAAAATACGAACGTATGAATTTATATTTTGATTTATTTAAAAATTTATCATACAAGGTAATTCTTGTTTATGGATTGTTTTAATTATGAAGCAATCATTTAATTATGCAGCAATTTAACACGATGACCACCGTATAAATCAAACACGATTCACTTTAGATTTGGTGACTGTTCTAATTGAATCGCTTTTGCATCTCACAATAAACCTCTTTCCGTAAATATTTTAAAACTAAAAATTCAAAGTAAAATTAAAACTAAAAATTAAAACTAAAAATTAAAACTAAAAATTCAAATGAGTAAAGATCGTAAAGCAATTGTTACTTAAAAATAAAGTACATTTTGTAAAATAAATTTTCTGATTGAAAATGGTACATTATACGGAATTCTTTAAACTTGACGCAGCACTTAGCGTTAGATCAGGGAACATTTTTTTTTTTTTATTGCGGCGACCAACGTGTTAAAGAAGCGAACAAAATAAAAAAAGTATATATATAACATGCATACTTTTTTCTGAATTTTCAAAATGTCTGGTGCCAGTACTTTAGACTAGAAATCTTTGAATAATATTTTTCATCAGATTAAAATTCTTTCTGCGATTAGTCGCAGAATATTAACAATAAAAAGACGAAAAAATTTATTAAACATGTGCTAGAACCGAACTCACACACTATATATATATATATGGGGGGGGGGAGCCTTTTTAGTATCCCAAGTGCCTTTAGTAGCTTCCAGAGCGCCACATGCGTACCTCTTGGTGTACTAAGTGTCTACTGCTTACAGTGCAGTCCACAGCCCTCTGAATACTAGGCCTGAGTGCTCATTCAAAATGGCGGCTGTCGAAGGCGGACTTTTCCCCCACTAATAAAATTATATAGTGATTGAGCGCCTAGTGAATCTCCCTTCAGGTCCCTGTTTTCTTGTAATATTATTTTACTGAAAGATTTTTCAATAAGCTTAATCAATCGATTTGATACCATGGTTCACTCAAATAAGATAATTTCCGCCTTTCTCGTTTTTCTAATAACATTTACAAAAAATTCCATTACGTTAAGCACTTCGCGACCACATGAAATTATACAATAAAACATTAAAATGACATTAGGAACTAAAATATATCTACCATTATGTAAGGAAAAAAATATGCTTGTAAAAAGTACCCTTTGAATTCACAGAGATTTATGCTTTTTATGGTTGTTACTTGAAAAATCTGTTTCATAATATAAAACTTGATTTATTATTACCTCATCATCAAAGTAAAGAACTATACTAATGTGTAAAAAGCAATATTCTGTAATCAAAATAACTCGTGGAAAATTTTGAATATACCATACACTAGAATGTACGATTTGCTTTTAAAAAGCCATCATTCAAAAATATTTATCAAAAATTAACAAAAATATTTCCCATCTATTACATTTGTCAGAAAAGTAAAGAAAATTTAAAATGTTTTTTAGCTTCATGATCAAAGTTTTATATTGGAGCCAGCCCCTTAGTTATAAAAAGAATAACATATTATATTGGCTAAATGCATTTATACAAATTAAAAATAAATGAAAGGATAAATTTGGTATTTAAATTATGAAAAGCACGACAAAAATTATTCACATATTGTTAAGAAATTCAGATATTCTAAAGTTGAATGCTAAAAATAAATACAGATTTATTTTTTTTTTCAGTTTTTTTTAATTTTTCTCTTGTATTTCTTTTCTTAATTAAAATTTTTAATAACTATTTTTGAGTAATTATTTGGTAAGATCTTATATACAACTTGCATCATATTTTTAAATAAATAAAGCTGTCAAGAGTCCAAGGATCTGTTTAGAGAAAAGTTAAGTCCTTTAATGGACCTTTCCATAAATGCCATGTCCATAATTGCTTTAAAAAAGGTGGAATTCCTCCTTTAGGAGTAATGGTTTCGTGCCTGATTTATTGATAAATTGCATTTCTTATCTAAATATTTTTGTTTATTATGAAATAGCTTTTGAATTATTAGTCTTTTCTCATTTTCAATCAACTTCTCTAGAGAGATATAATAATTACTGACATATAACTGTACATTTATCATATATTTTAACAATCATGCCAACCTTATACTTATTTTCTTAGATTGCTAATATTCAAACCAAGCGTCTGATATAATTTGTTTTATTAAGACAATAAATTTGAAAAGTTAAATCAGAACTTACTTCAATAGGTATGTTAATCCTTGGTGATATCCACTGAACATCATTTTAGAATATTTACTGCATATTCTAGCCTTTTAGATGAAATTAAAATTATATTTGCGAATCCTTGAGAGCCATATTTTCTTTTCAGAAAGAGAAACAATGAAACACTAGGAAGCACATGAAAAGCAGGGAAAACACATGAAACACTTTCTTGAAATAAAACAAGTATCTAAATAAAACAGATAGTATAAAGATGAAAATCATGAACCATGTGCAACTTTATACTAAAACTGCGACTTGAATTCATCAACGATGGAATTTTCAAGAACAGAATAAAAGGCGCCCGTCACTTTGATTTCGCTTCAATTTAACCGCCTTCGACTGGTCACGTGACCCGCCGGAGTTAGTTTAGCGACTTGGCCGGTGTAGAGATGGCTGTGTGCAGTCAATTTCTTACGTAAACGACCAAAGCGTCCTTATCCTGCCTGATGACTTCCTTTCTCCTTGAACAGATACAGCGCGCATGCCCTCGAGGGACGGACTTCGGACTGAGATACATTCGCTTTGAGTGTGTAATAGGGAACTGAAAGGAAGTGGAAAATGAACAGAATGTTCGAGTGTGTTTTTCGCGGGAGAAGAAGAACGGTAGATGCTAAGTAATGATGTTCATGTGTGTTTGTATAAGACGGCCACAAATGGAAAGATTGATATAATGTTTTAATCCGTGTATATTGTTTGTACATTTTTTAATATGTAAATATAATTTACTTTAAAATTTACCGGTGTCAGGACCAAGTTTATAAAATGGTGTTAGTCGCATTCAAAGTGATATTTCAAGCCCTGATCTTCTACAATTGGTGCTCAGAACAGTGATGCGAACGTTACGCCCACAAAGCTAATTCTTAAGCTTTCAAAGTAATCAAAGCTTTCAAGTGTTGTTATGAAGGTGCTATTTAAGTGTGTAAAAATTAATAAATAGAATTATGTTGCCTGACTGATAGTGATACAGTAAATATTCTGAAGCTGGATATGTGCTTAAGAAGTGTGTTTATTATTTTCTTTTCCTTTTAAATTATGTCAAATTTGGTTGATTTTAAGGAATTAGAACTTTCGTTGAAAGCTGAAAAATTATTAAGTATTAAGAACTTACATAAATTAATTTTTGGAGATGTTGGTGACAGAAATAATAGACGTAGAATTCGAAATTTTACTCGATTTGATTTCGAAATTAATTCTGATGAATATAAATCAAAATCACAAGAAGTTAAAGATAATTTCTCGGTAAAGGATTTGATAACTATTTGCAATGTTTTATGTATAAATAATTCGGGAACTTTCGATGAAATTGCTGCCAGAATAATTTCTTGTTTATGTGACTTTAATGTATTGAAATCTAATTTAATTCCTGACGAAGGTGTTCCTAGCGATGATGAGAACGATAATGATTCTAACAATGATTCTGATAAAAGTAAGGATATCTTAAATGTTTCTGAAAATAATTTGAGAAATTACTCTTGTAGTTCTAGTTGCGAAAATAGGGAAAACAAGAAAATTCTAATTCCTGATTATGTTCTAAAATCTGCTATTTATATTAATGACATTGAGAATATACTTACGGAATTTGATGGTAGTCAATTTCAAAATGTTGAAAAATGGCTTGCCGATTTTGAAGATGCTGATTCTTTATTTAATGTTAGTGATCTGCACAAATTGATTTTGGCTAAACGCCGTATGAGAGGCAAAGCCAAATTATTTATTGAAAGTGAAACAAAAATAAATTCGTGGTCTAAAATGAAAGCGTTACTTATTTCTAAATTTGGTCAAACGTGCAATTCAGCTGAATTTCATGAACTGTTATCTAAAAGCAAAATTAAACCAAATGGATCTTTAGACGAATATTTTTTAAGTATGAAACAGTTATGTTCAAAAGGCAACATTGAAGATTCTGCTCTTATTCAGTATGTGATCAATGGAATAAACGATCCTGTTTTTTTAGAAACCTTTTTGTATGGTTGCCCAAATATTGTTGAATTTAAAGAAAAACTTAAAATTTAAGATAAATTGCGTGTCGACTATGATATTAAACCTGGTGTTGATGTTAGGCTTAAGATGACATCAGAAGTTGAATTTAAAAACAAACCCAGACCCATTAAACCTGAAAATTGTTGCTATAATTGTGACGATAGATTCCACAAAAGTAATCAGTGTAGAAATAAAGATAAAGGTCCCCTCTGCTTTTCTTGTAATTGTATGGCCAAAAATCATCCGAATGTGGTAAAACCAAAGATTCAAAATTGCCTAATGATTCTCAAGTAAATGTTCTAGCCTGTTCTTAGAATTTAGTTTTGAAAGATGTAAAGTTGCTTTCATTAAATTTGATTTCATTAACTGATACAGGAAGTGAAATAACTATTCTAAAGAAAAGTAATTTTGCTAAAATTAAAAGTTATGTAAACTTGGAACCAACATATATGCTTCTAAGTGGATGAGGTAAAAAAATCATCCAGACCAATCGGTTACTTTTAGGCCGAAATCGAAATTGATGATTCTAAATTTCAAACATCTATTTTTGTGTTTGATGACAAATCTATTGAATTCGATTTAAATATTGGTACTGATGTAATACTACAAGGCTCCTTAATTGTTTCTCGTAATGATGTTAAGTTAAATAAGAGTAAGAATAATTCCTTAATCAATGTTATTAATTCAAGTGAAGTAACTGTAAATCCTAAATTTAACCCTTATTCGTCCACCTTGCACATTAGCAACCCTCAAATTCTAAACCAAAACAAATATTTGCCTTCACATCAATTGTCCTATTCTTGCACAGAAATTAAAGAATTACATTTAGAAAATCAAAATGTAACTGCCCAAGTTAAAGAAGTTGAAAGAAAATATAAAATGTTACAATTAGATGTAATCGATTTAAAAGAAGCATTTTTGTCTGAAAAAAACGAAGTCGAAAATTGCAATAACATCGTTAGAAGAGAAATTAGAACAAGAAGTAGTAGAAAGACAGACCATTAGTAAATTGTACAGAAAATTAGAGAGATGTTTTCAAGATATAAAACTCCAATTAGATGAAGAAAGTAAACGTTCAGAACAATACCGATTACGATTAATAAAAATGAATAACTATTCAAAACATATTGAAAAACAGTTAGAAGAATCAAAAGATGAATGTTCTAAAATAAAAATGTCCAAAAGAAGTATCTAGATAAAATTAAATAATTCCCAGGAAGATTTCGAAAATTTACGACAAGAAATGACTAAGTTAAAGAAGCAAACTAAGATGAATAACTGCGCTAAGAACCTTAAAAATAATCCAGATTTTCCAAATTTCAAAGATAAGAAAATATGATGTATCAAGAAAAAGAAACAACGTATAAAGACACAAATAAAATATGTTTAAAAAGCATACAGCTGTTTCAACACCTCTAAGATCTCATTATCAGTGCTAAAATAAAAAGTAAAATTAAAACACTGTTTAAAAAAAAGGGGGGGGGGGCAGAGAGTCAGAAAGGCGTACATTTCAGCTCTACTGCCAACGGTGAAATGCGATATACAGCTGACAAACAGCTACGTCGTCGATCTCACGCGCATACCCAGGGAGACCAATCAAAATCGTCCAATTGCTCCGGAAGAGTTCAAACTTAGAGGAGAAAAAGGGGGGGAAGGGAGTGAAGATAACGAATTATAGAAAATTTCAACCATATCTTTGAAAAATTGGGCGTACTAGATAAATCGTGAACTAAACTGTTTGATTTTTTCCATATGTGATAAGCTTCCCAGAAGTCAAGATCATAAATTGATCAGCATTTCTGTATTATGGAGGCTTCAGGAAATTAAAAATTATGGTTGTTGGACCAGCAGTGGTTGGCAATAGCGGAACGTTTGATATCACAATTTTTAACACAAAGTTTTATGCTCCCCCAAACGGATCTTAAAGGCTCGCTTCGTTTGACCAATGTACATTTTTTTGCATTCGCAAGATATCCTATAAATATGAATGCAAGAATATGACGTATTCTTCTAGAAATGAAAATAACCAGAAATTTGATGTAATAAATGAAGAAAATTTTAGAAAAGAAAATCTTAAGAAAATGTTTAACGAGAAGTTGAAGAGAAATATTTCTAAGAAAATTAACAATATCCCTAAGTCGTCAGATAATATTGAAATACATGAATATGAAGTTAAGAAACCTAAGCAGAAGTTTACTAAAAAGAAACCTGATTATACAAGATCCTTTTTAGAAGAAAATACAAATAAATTTGACTTAAATTCCGAAGATGACACTAATGATTCCGTAATTGACACTTTGACCGATGTTGATGAATATGGTATCGTTCCTGATAAGTTCCTTGATTCTGAATATTATGCTGAGTTCTGAAGAAGCAAAAAATCATTCTATGATTGTGACTATGAAATGTGATGAAAGAAAAAAAAGAGACGAAAAGAGGAAAAGACGTAGAAAAAAATAAGACGAAAAAGACGTAAAGAGAAAAAAAGAAGAAAAAGTAATTTTTATGATGTGACAAGCACTTATGACGAATATTCTTCTTCAAGATGAACTTTTAGAATATTTAACCGTTAGATGTCTAAAGAACTTTATTATGCGAAACTTTGCTTTTTAGAAGATTATGTACTAATGTTTTGACGCTTCACAATGAACTGATGTTTTCTTCTTTTTTTAAAGAACTTTGGCTCCTGTTCTTTCTTTATGTCTTTTCATGTGCTCCTGTTGCTCCTACCAGCGAATCTACAGTGTCACTGAGGGTAGTCGACCGGTCAGTCTGGCCGATCTGTGGGAATGCCTTTTTAGTATCCCAAGTGCCTTTAATAGCTTACAGAGCGCCACCTGCGTACCTCCTGGTGTAGTAAGTGTCTACTGCTTACAGCGCCATCAACTTGTTACGTAACTAACGACCAAAGCGCCAACATCCTGTCAGATGACTTTCTTTCTCCTTGAACAGATACAGCGCGCATACGCTCGAGAGACGGTCTTCGGATTGAGATACACTGGCTTTGAGTGTGCAAGAGAGCACTGAAAGGAATTGGAAAACGAACAGAACGTCTGAGTGTGTTTTTCGCGGGAGCAGAAGAACGGTAGACGCTAAGTATTGATGCTGATGTGTGTTTGTTTAAGACGACTACAAATGTAAAGATTGATATAATGTTTTAATCCGTGTATATAGTTTGTACATATTTTAATTTGTAAATATAATTTACTTTAAATTTACGTGTGTCAGGATCATGTTTATAAAATGGTGTTAGTCGCATTCAACGTGTGTGTTAGGAATCGGTAAATAATATTTTATTTATAAGAACGGCTTTTAGCAATGCCGCTGTGTGTAAAATGCGGTTAATTGCTAGAGTTTTTCCTTTTCCCTTTTTGTTACATTTATTTTATCTCACGAGAAGAGATAAAAAATTTATTAAATAAAAGTTGGCATCGGCTATTTAATTAAGTTCAAAAATGAAGTTCTTTAAAATGGTTTATGTTTTTTGTGGTCTGTGGCTATAAATATTTTTAAGAAGAATCTTCGTCCGTTTTGCTGACTTAGTATGGCAAATATTAAAGTAGCCCAGAGAGCATACATATTAGTGTCATCTTTTGATGAAATAGCGAGCGGTGATCCATCTTCACGGTAAACCACATTTGTATTTTGTGTATTTGTATATATTGTAAATTCAACATCTTTCAAATGTCCCACGTTTTAATTCAAAGTATGTAAAATAAAATTTTCTAAAAATCAGTAATAATTAATTCTTTCGAATCCATAAGTGAAATCTGGCGAGCATCCAAACATCTGGCGCCCAAACAGGGACGCGATGAATAAAGCTGTTGAATTATTGAATTGTTTTTATAGTCTATATTGTTTTCATAGTGTGCATTCTGTAATATGAATAAATTAAATAAATGGCGTACTCCGCTGCGTTCTTCATTTACCAGAACTTTAAATACATTAAAAGAAGATATAAGATGAGACGCGTTAGATAAGGGTACCACTTTAGACAGTGTGTTCCTTCATTGCCGTAAACACAGTAGCATCGTGCAATTCAAGCTCCTGATGAATACCTAGTTTTTTCAGGAATGGGGTAAGCTAGAGCTTTGTGCTATATATCATCCTCTTTCATTTGTTATGCTGAGCATTTTGATATAAGGTACTTGAAATTATGTGTAGGGGTTCAAAAGATATGAGTGTTTAAACTTTCTATTTCTTTTGGTTTCATATCTTTGATGAACCAGGCATTAGCCATCTACTAAAATGCTTCTTGTGTCCTTTTAACCCGCATTTAAAATTCAGAACTTGTTCATTTCATGTACTACGAACATTTCTGTACATTTTAATACCAATTTTGTACATGTACAGCAATTTTTCACCATTTGTTAACCCTTTTAAGATCATACACTTTTCAGTGTCATAGAGCCATTTTCAAATATTAGCAATTTTCACAAGCTTTTAATTTAATTATATCTTGTCAAAATCTAAAAACAATGGCTCTATTCAAATACTTTAGAGCACGTAGAACATTTTGGTACAAAGTTTTTTAAGTTTTCAACAAGAATTATATGAAAAATAAGCAATTTAAAAAGTACTGTTTTTGAGAAAATACTTCCGTTTTCCCCATGTTATTTCTATGGCGCAAACATCCAAATTCTTATGTAAATTAAACAATGAAATAGTGCTTAAAGTTAAAAATTATGGTGTCATTTTCTTTATGTAGTTCATAAGCTTTAATTTAATACTAAGTTTGATGAGAAACTCGCAGGATTTATGTGAAAAATATGTAAATGAAAAAGTGTTCTTTTTGCTCTTCTCTTGATAGCCCTCATCTCCATAGAGAAGCATGGGATTTTGGAGGCAATTTTTGTCAATTTTAACATAGCTTAATTTCTTACTTTTCCTGATTATTTTGAAAAACTAACTTAAGATTCAGTACTTTGATCTTTTAGCTTCTCTCTGCCTCCACCCATTCTTTTCTAGGATGATATTTTATATAAGTAATGATTTTTTGAAAAAGTGTATAAATCAGATCAAATTTTTCAGAATTCCCATAGAGTTATATTAGTTGTTTACTTTTTTGTGTACAATTTTTCACCCATTTAACTATTACGTTTCCACTAACTATTTATATTTTCTAAAAGTGTATTTTTTGCTCTATCTAGCGGTACTATTTTTATTAAATTGTGTTAACTCTAAGTTTTTTTAATTAATGTTTGAAAATTGGTAAAAATTGTTCTTTTGCGGTTGGGTGGAAATTGGTTGCTCATTTAAATACTGTGATTTGTAAGGGCAGATTGATATCGGAATTATAATTCTTAGATAGATTCTCTTTATAAAAGAGAGCGTCATTTGACGTCATTTATTTTTACTGATTTGTGATTGGCTGCTAAATAGTAAACATTAGAAAAATTATCCGACAGCCACTGATTTAAAAGTAAATACTAAAGTTTTACTATGAATAATGATACCAGAATCATTTAAAAGTGCTTTTTAAAAATTGTATTAACTAAACATAGCTCTTTTGGGGTCATGCGGCATTTTTAAGTTTATTAACTTAGCCCTTTAAGGGTCACTGACGCCATCTTTGACCACAGTAGTTTTCCCTATGGGAAATGCAATGTAATAAAATTAAAGTAAAGATTAGCCCACCGGACTTATTCAAAATTAAAAATTAATGGTTGTTTAGGACTCTGGTGGTCTTCAGGGGTGTGATGATGGTATATCTTGTAAAAAAGTTACTTCTGTTAAAGTCTTTTCCTCCATTTTGTTTCTTTCAGTTGTATTTTCTTTATCTCATATTATTATATTAAGCTATCTTTAAATTTATTTATTATGGTTTTTTCGATGTAAATATGTTTTGGGGTACTCTTTATAACTATTAGTGGTGTTTCTTAACCCTTGAGCCACCACGGAGTCACTGAATTCGCCATTTTCTCTTTTTTCATAGGATTTTTTGCTGAGATTTTTGGACAAATGTCCAAATATCTCGTAAACTATCAACTTTAGCGAAATTCTGTCGCACCGAAATCAGCTGTAGGCAGTCTAAGGAAACTTTTCCCCCTCTTTCTTTTCCGTTAATTCGTTTATCTCTAGCTCAATTAGGGGCACCGTCAGAGGGGGTGAATGGGGCTCTGACTGTTTTTAGCTAATAAATAAAGTTTTAAATAAATTTTTGCCCACTTTCCTTTTGTCTCTTATTGTTTTTTCAACTTTAACAACTTTGACACTACTGCTTACCCCCTCTTACTTAAACTTAACATTAGCAACTTTTCTGTTTTTTGAGCTAGAGACATGGTTTCACTTCTTATATTGTTAACTTCTTCTATTTAAGTTGTCCCACTTAATATTTAAGTGTTTGGAATTGGTTGGGCCTAATCCTTAACTTTTGGTACTTTTTTATTTATTAAGCTAACTCTCTAGTTTTTTCTCACAGCCAACTGCCTTTACCTTAATAACTTGTCCCACTAAAAATTTCACATCCGAATACATCTCAACTTGCTTAACAATAGGAACTTTTTTGTTTTTGGTGTTATGGCCTTCCAATTTGTGATGACATGGAGGTTTTTGAGTGGCAAACAAATCCCACTTTTAAATGTTTACTCACCATATTTTTCCTTAACAACGGCATCTTTTACATTACTTACTGGTTTCTGTTAAAGTAATCATTCAATTCACTTCCGGCGGTCCCTGCACTGTTTTAGGGTCATACACAGAGATTATTCAGCCTCAAAGTAATAAATGGCTTAAATTCCGTAATTACTCCCTACTTATTATAACCAACATAATTTAATATTCTAGTTGCTCTTACTAACATGCTTTACAGGCAAGTGCAGCGGGACCTTTTGAGTAAGGTGGGTATACTGCTGTTGCTTGTCTATATCTTAAATACTTAGTTATCCTATGTCCACCCAATCGCTTTCATCCCAGTAATAAGACTTTAGTAAAAGTTACTTAACCTTCTCTATGGGAATTACTGATAGAACGCATTTGTGTGTAAATACCTCATAAATTCATAGGGTTTAATGATACATAGTATACTGCGGTTTTCAGGTTTTTGTCTTGCATAGTGTTGTACATAATTATTAGTTTATCTCACAAATATTATTATAAACTCTTACAGTGAATATTATGCTTTTATTATTTATTGTTATACTATTCAGTTCTATATATCTATTGTAAATATGTTTTATATCTCATCTACGTCAATTACTAAGACATCTTATCTATCTTTTATATTACTTTTCCTGAAATCTGTTTTATGAGTCAATGTATTTGTAATAGGGGTTTTCCTGACCAAGTTATAAAAAGCAAATGACCTTTTACTGGATGGCACCAGGTTTTTCTTAATAATTATAGTGACGAGCTTATGGACACGGGAAGCATACTCATGTACCTTTTCCCCCTACTCTCCTTTTGGTTATTTACTATCACTATCATTGTTTTGTTTTATTTTGATTTTGTTTTTCAAAATTCTCCCCATTTTTGGCCATTAATTTTCACTCAGTCATTTTCGGTAGTTCGACTACCGGTTTTTGCTTTCTACATTCTATATTCCCTTTCCTTCAATGATGTATGGCTGAGGCCTAGTGGACCCCTGTTCTTTATCTTGAATTATTATCTTATTATATCTTATTATTTTTAGTTACCGGCATTGGAACGTATATCTTAAATAAATTTTAGTGGTGGTGATATGAATGGGAGTCTTCTGCTATCGATTATCTAAAAAATTAAATTGCTAATCTATCTAAAGTTTTTATAACTGGGGAAAAACAACCAAAGGATGAATGACAGGCAGAGTGTGTCTGCAATGGACAATGTTCAACAAATTAGTCAACAGCTTAATCAAGGGCGAAGGAGTCCAACAGTAAAACTAACAAAACTCGAAACATTAAATCAAACCACCAATACAACAAAAATATCCGAGAATGAAACAATAGCCAATATGGCATTTATCTCAAGCAAACTTATTACGCAAATAATCGAGGATACTAAGGTGGTTCATCCAGACAGATACAAGACGTGGAGAAGTCTGTTGGAGACTCAGCTGGGGCATGCAGCGGCAATAGAGAATGAAACTTATAGATTAAATCCATACTACAAAATAAACTATAAACCTAAATCAAGCTTACTAGAAAAGTTACTGAATGTAGAAAAATCTAAACTGAAAGGTTCTGGTGGAAGGTATCAAGCAAGAACACAAAAAATAGCTGACTTCCTGGAATATGAAGTAAGGAATGAATTAGCTTTTAAAAACAAAAAATACAAAACTAGTCCTTACTACGACGAAACAAATACTCAAATACACGAATTCTTCAGAGATTTTAACACTGAACAAATAACCTCAATACAAGACAAATTAGCTAAGGAAACACAGAAAAATCCTGAAATAAAAGAATACAATGAATATTTACTTGACCATTTGCAATTAATGCACTTTATACAAGATGCCGAAGATGTAAGACAGGAAAGAACAAAAAGGATAAAACAGTTGTCATATAGAGAGGAAACACCATCAAGAAAGCAGTCCAATCTTCAGCAAGCGATACAACTGCGGGGAGCCTTTCAGAATTCAAGCATCACAAAAACTAAAAACAAGCAAGTAAACTCATCTCCAGTAAACAAATCACCGATGACAATGGGTGTAGAGTTATTACCATTTGAACTGCATGGGACCAGACTGGATCCACTGGAGAAACTTCCCATTAAACAATTGATTAAAGAGTACAAAATACTATTGCAGCAAAACAACAAGGAAGGGAAAGCAGAAGCGGAGAATTACCTGGAAGTGATATTCTCTAAGGCACAAAGCATTGAATCCTTGATACTACGGTATCAAAATGAAGTCAACAAAGACAAACAAGATCTGGAGGATGAGCTACAGTTGAGAATCGATGAGCTATCAAAGGAAATTACAGATTTAAATTCAAAACTTACTGAGAGCTCCAAGTTGGAGGTACTATTAGAAAACAAATTGGAAGAAAAAAGGCAAGAGAACAAAAAACTAAAAGCAGAACTTAATTGTCAGGAAGTAACAATAATAGAAAAGTATAAAATAAAAGAACTGCAAGCAGAGAATGGTAAACTCAGGACTCAACTCCAAGAAAATCTAACAAAACCAAAAACAAAAGAAAAGAGAAACCAAACAAATATTACTAAGACTACATCGATTAAAACGCAAACAGAAATGACACAGACGGATATAACTGGCCTGGAACAAAACCAAGACTTCGATATGACACACTTAAATGCTAAATTGAAGATGATTGAAAATCTAGTCAGAGAAAGTATAAATGTACAAGGTGACAAGAATGCTGCGAGGATAATTATAGATACTGAGCAGACAAGTGGCGGATTGCAACAAAGAACATCAAACTCAGCTATATTAATCAAAACAATATCAAAACAACTAACAATAACTAAACTCAAGGAATTCCTGAATGAAAAACTCCTAGAAGAAGCTGATATTCCACCAATATACTGTAGAACGGCTAGACAAAAAGACAGTATAATCCTACAAACAGATCAAGACACACATACAGATAAACTACTTAAAATTATTGAGAACTACTTAGAAATTAAAGAAAACATAGAAATAACCTACAAATTATCTAAAAGTTTAAAAATTATCATCACAGGCATACCAACATCGGTTACAACAACAAAACTCCCGAATTACATAAAAGAGAATACTACGATCTGCAACATAACAGTTGATAAAATTCTCCAGAAAGAAAAATCACCTAATTATCACATAATCTTAAATCTAGACTTCAATGATGCACAAACATTACTAGCTAAAAAATCGTTGTTGGTAGGTCTGAATAACTGTCAAATTCGTATCTATAGACCAATTATCCGTTGCGGCAATTGTCAACTTTATGGCCACTCGTCGACCAACTGTCGCAGAGACTCAATATGTGCAAAGTGCTCGCGTGGACACCGTACTAGAGACTGTCCTTACGCCAATGACCCTTCACAATTTCGCTGCACAAACTGTCACACGCGTAATGACTATCAACAACATACAGCCGATTCCAGCTCCTGCCCAGTGTATCAGTCGCAGTTGACTGATAGACGCAAAGATAACAGACTCTGACCTTGACCTTGTCTAATCTGAACTTTATATGTCTAGAACAATTACTCAGAGGACTATCCTCACTGTATATACATCACTATCATAGAACTTTAAATTATTTAACCATATTTACAATTTTACTTCATTATCTTCAAATCTTTTTTATCATAATAAGTGTATCAGCATTTGTCCTAATATTTCTGCTGCGGTGGGGATGGCCTCCAGTTATGGGCAGTGGGGCCACCTTCGTTGGGCTTAAATTTGTCCTGTGATTGTCTTTTTAGTTCTACCATCGTTCCGTGTATTTCATATTTTCTGTCAAAAAAAAAAAAAACTTATTTATTGGTAAATAATTATATCTCTAAATTATTATACTACTTTATTAAAAAAAAAAAATTATGGGTCCACGTGGTGTATGGAAGGGTGTTTTTGAGATTGTTTAATTTTTAAGAACTTAAATACCACTAGAAATATTGTAAATACGAATAAATATTTTTGTTTAAAAGGGGGAAAAAAAGGAAAAAATATTTCTTATCAAAATTAAAGACGAATGTAAATACTTAAAAAATTTTCAAATAGTACACAAATTCCAAAACATATAAATCATAATTGAAATACATTTCTAGGCTCGCCCTGAAACAATAGGGCAGCCAATTGTGATTGGTAAAGAATCGCCATCTTAAATAATAATAAATTTTCACAGGTGGTCCGGGGACACGGCACTTGCCTTCTTTCCCGGAAACTGGGGTTCTGGGCTTGTTTCCGCAGGTAGTAAAACTTTTCCCTGCCCTGGGCTTGGGGGTTACACCTAACCATACGCCAAAAGCGGGTTCCCAGGGTGGGTGCTTACTTACTTACTTACTTTAGACAGTTTTACGAAACTATAAAATGTGATTAAAGAAATTAAGGCTATAGATGACGCCATAATCGAGGTCATGTTAGATGACGAGCAATGTGATGAAGAAGCCATTAAAAATGAAGTAGTAGAAAATGAATGTTAATCGGATGAATTTATTACTATGAAGCGCAAAGTTAGTGAGGTATTAAGTATAACTAAACCTACTCAGGATGATAATAGAAGTAATGACGATTACGGTTATTCTAAAACGAAAACTTATAAATTGCCTAAGTTTAATAATAAGCCGTTCGATTCGCAGTTAATAAATTATCTTTCGTTTTAGTCCCAGTTTGAAAAAATTCACGAATACATAGATTTGGATAATAGTGATCTTTTACAATCAGTAGAAACTGGAAGTAGTGGCAGGCGTCTGTTACAAATTTATCCAATGACCTCTGTTAATTACCCGAAGGCTGTAGAGGCATTTCAAGAGCGTTTTGGGAATAAATATTTATTGATAGAAGTATACGTCCGAGAATTTTTTAAATTGGTGGTCGCTAATGTACAGGCGCACGGGAAGGAAAAACTTCCATTATCGGATCTCTTCACAAAAGTCGAGGCATATTTACGATCTTTAGAATCCATGGGTTTAAGTTTAGAAAGCAATTCTGCATGGCTCTATCCGATGATAGAATCTAGCTTGTCAGAAGATATAATGAGAGCATGGCAACAATATAGTATTTCGAACAGATCAAGCGTTGATAGTACTAGCAATTCATTAGCAACAACCTTGATGGAATTCCTGAAGCAAGAGGTTGCAGGAGGGGAAATATTAAAATTAGCCAAATCGGGTTTTGTAGAGTTAGTCACTAGGGACAAACCTAAGGGAAATTTCAGAAAAAGAGAACATAAATTACCTACGGCGGCAGGAAGGAACTCCTTTGTTTATTTTGTGATAAATCACATGAAAACAAGGATTATGTTAGGGCTAGATCTCTTTCTTTTCAAGAACGGAAAACTAATATTAGGGATAAAACATGCTGTCTAAAGTGTCTTCGTTTTGGTCACTACGCTAAAGTTTGCAAAGTTTTTATTCGTTGTCTTGTATGTTCTAAACCATATACCGAGTTATTATGCCCTGAAATTTCGATGCGTAAAGAATCAGAAAATATAGCTAAAGATACCGACGTAATCCAAAGCACCATAGCTAATAATAAGTGTTCGGTGGAAATAGCTCTTATGACTTTGGAAAGAGTTATTAAAGGTTGGATTGCAAAGAAAGTAAGAACACTTTTAGATTGTGGGTCACAAATCAGCTATATTTTAAAATGAACAGCCAAAGAACTAGGTTTGCTTCCCATTTCTTCTGAAGCTATTGTACACACCTTATTTGATGGTACACGAACAGAAGCCAAATCTCGAAATAAATTCCAAGTTGAGTTAAGCGCTCCCGGTAGACGGAACCAAACTGAATAGCTAATAATAAGTGTTCGGTGGAAATATCTTTTATGACTTTGGAAATAGTTATTAAAGGTTGTATTACAAAGAAAGTAAGAACACTATTAGATTGTGGGTCACAAATGAGCTATATTTTAAAATGAACAGCCAAAGAGCTACGTTTGCTTCCCATTTCTTCTGAAGCTATTGTACACACCTTATTTGGTGGTACACGAACAGAAGCCAAATCTCGAAATAAATTCCAAGTTGAGTTAAGCGCTCCCGGTAGACGGAACTAAACTGAATAGCTAATAATAAGTGTTCGGTGGAAATAGCTCTTATGACTTTGCAAATAGTTATTAAAGGTTGGATTACAAAGAAAGTAAGAACACTATTAGATTGTGGGTCACAAATGAGCTATATTTTAAAATGAACAGCCAAAGAACTAAGTTTGCTTCCCATTTCTTCTGAAGCTATTGTACACACCTTATTTGGTGGTACACGAACAGAAGCCAAATCTCGAAATAAATTCCAAGTTGAGTTAAGCGCTCCCGGTAGACGGAACCAAACTGAAGAAGTTTTAGAATGTTTGGATCAAGCTATAATTTGCAGTAATAATCCGCGCATACCGAAAGAGTCCGTACATAAAGAGCTTAAAGAAATTAAGCTATGAGTTACAGATATAGGAACGGGAAGCCCAAAAATTGAAATTTTGATAGGAAGCGATTACTTCAACATCTCACATGTCGAGTGAAACATCTAAAGAGCGGTCTCACAACCATACAGACGAAGCTTGGATGGACACTTTCTTGTTGTTTAGAAAGTACATCACAGTCTTGTTTAAATTATGGAAACATGCTGATTACGAACCTAGAGTTAAAAGAGATGAAGATTCCAGATTTATGGAAATTTGAAACAATCGGCATAACAGATCCCAGTCATACTTTGTCTAAAGCTGAAGAAGAAGAAGAATTAGCTCATGATAATTTTATAAAAGAAGTTGATAGAAATGGGGAAGGTCGCTATATTGTGAGTCTTCCTTGGATAAACGGCAAACATGAAATTCCTTCAAACAAGCATATGGCGGAAAGAAGGTTGATCAGTTCAAGGAAGAAATTAAAATCGATGAAAATATTTGAAGATTATGCTAAGGTTTTCTATGAATGGGAAGAAGAAGGGGTCATTAGTAAAGTTTCAAATGAAACACTAAAGATCTCAGGACATTTTTTACCTCATCATCCGTCATCAACCCAGATAGTCCTACTACCACTATTAGACCGGTTTTTGATGCATCGTGTAAAGTGGGGAGATCACCGTCTTTAACCGATTGTCTTTTTAAAGGACCAAGTCTCATTGAACAAATTCCTGCAGTATTAACAAGATTTCGTGAGAAAGCTATCGGGGTAGTAGCCGACATAAGAAGAGCATTTCTTCAAATTGAAGTCAAAGAAACAGATCGTAATTTCTTGCCATTTTTGTGGTAGAAGAATTCTGACGAGTTTCAGGTTTATCAACACAATAGAGTAGTTTTTGTAGCCACGTGTAGTCCATTTTTACTTGGTGCAGTTATAAGATATCATTTGAGTAATATTGATAAAGGAAATAAACAGATAGCAGAGAAACTTATGAAAACATACTATGTTGATAACTGCCTGACTTCAGTCAACAGTGTGTCTGAACTAGAAAATTTTATTTCAAAATCTACAGAAATCATAGCTGACGCGAAAATGGAATTAAGAATGTGGGAATTCGGACCAGTTAAAAAAGAAGACAAGAATTTCTTTAGCAAGAAAGAAATGATAAACAAAAATGTAACTACGAGAGTTCCGGTTTTAGGGTTGAAAAGGGATATAATGGAGGATAGTTTGAAAATCGCTCATAAATTTACTCATGAAATAGGAAATCTTTCTAAAAGAAAGATATTAGCTGTAACTCAGGGTATCTTCGATACAATTGTTTTTTTATCCCCGGCACTGTTGGCAGCCAAACTGATAATTCAAGACGCCTGGTCAACGAAATTAGATTGGGATGCTCCACTTCCTGAAAAAATTGGGTATATTTTTAAAAAATGGTATGGTGAACTCATATATTTAAATAACCTCTTAAAATCACTGGATTGGAAAGAAATAGTTTCTTCTGAAGAGCTGTCTCCTATTAAATGGAAGTTCTTCCCTCCAACAGCAGCTTGATGGGGTGGATGGTGGGAGCGTCTAATTAGATGTGTTAAAATGCCCTTGATCAGAACACTCGGTACTTCAACTTTAACTTTTGAAGGACTTATGACGGTTCTATGTGATGTCGAAGCAACAATAAATAAAAGTCCTCTAACCTATATTTTTGAAGAAATAGATATATTTCTGTCTTTGATTCCATCATCATTTTTACGAGATATTGATTAAGTAGGGGTTCCTGATTTAGACATAATAGATTCAAATAAACTTCAATACAGATACAAACATTGTCACAATATTCACCAACAACCCAGACATAGATTCAGAAACGAATATTTGGCAGAGTTGGTCCAAAAATCAAAAGAGAAAGGACAAGTTGTCAGACAAGGTGAAGTCGTCTTAATCGAATAAAAACAGAAGAGACTTCATTGGCCTATAGGCAAAATAATAAAGATTTTCCCAAATCGAGATGGAGTAGCTAGAGGGGCTGAAGTTAAAACAAGTTCAGGAACATTAGTGCGTCCCCTTCGCAAACTCTACCCTTTAGAGATATCAAGTCCCGAGGACCCCGTAATCCAGATTGTGAAAAATAATGCAACTAGAAGTGACAGAGTATTAAAGAGACCTGTGAAATGAACTTGTAAGAACACTCTGAACTTATTTTTTCTAGTACTTTAGACAGACTTTTTCTAGTTCTCTGAACAGACTTTTTCTAGAACTCTAAATGTTTTATTGTTTATTTGCTTTTAGTTATTATTTTAATTGTATTTATGTATATTTTAATACTAAGTTAGTCTGATCATAAGTGAACTTATGTTTAATTTGGCTTCCACCTAAATTAAAGATGGGAGTATGTTAGGAATCGGTAAATAATATTTTATTTATAATCACGGCTTTTGGCAATGCCGCGGTGATGTTTTTTATTTGTAAAATGGGGTTAATTGCTAGTGTTTTTCCTTTTCCCTTTTTGTTACATTTATTTTATCTCACGAGAAGAGATAAAAAATTTAGTAAATAAAAGTTGGCATCGGCTACTTAATTGAGTTCAAAAATGAAGTTCTTTAAAAATGGTTTATGTTTTTTTGTGGTCTGTGGCTATAAAAGTTTTTTAAGAAGAATCTTCGACCGTTTTGCTGACTTAGTATGGCGAATATTAAAGTAGCCCAGAGAGCATGCATATTAGAGTCATCTTTTGATGAAATAGCGAGCGGTGATCCATCTTCACGGTAAACCACATTTGTATTTTGTGTATTTGTATATATTGTAAATTCAACACCTTTCAAATGTCCATGTTTTATTTCCAAGTATGTAAAATAAATTTTATGAAAATCAATAATAATTAATTCTTTCGAAACCATCACTGAAGTCTGGCTAGCATCCATACATCGATATTTCCAGCCCTGATCTTCCTACACACACACACACACACACACACACATATATATATATATAGTATATATGCAGGTTTTATCTGAAAAAATGGGCTAAACTTTGCGGGGTGATAGAACGCAGCTATACGAGCAAATTTCATCATATAATGTATGGTCTGAAAGCAAGCGGTAAGAAATTAAATGTAATTTTCCACTGTCCCAGGTCGTTGGATTGGTCGAGGTTGTTCCATAGCTTGGCCACCATGATCTCCGGATCTCTTGTGTTTGGACTTTTTCCAGTAGGGCCATATGAAAAGCCTAATCTACTAGTGTCCCATTTAAACCGATATGGTTCTAGTGGACAGGATTGCCTTTGATGCCGGCGATATTCGGGAAATGTCTGGTATCTTCGCAAATGTGCGTCAGTCCCTATCAAACAAATGTAAAATGTTTTCTGAAGTATCTCTCATTCTTGTGTTAATTCTTTAACTGCGACAGAGGAAAAATACATATTAACTTTTTAGCGCTTGCGTTCCGACCATACATTCTATGACGAAATTTGCTCGTATAGCTGCGTTCTATCACCCCGTAAAGTTTTGCCCTATTTTTCAGATACACCCTGTATATATATATACAATGAACACATACAACATATAGAGATAGATAGATAAGATTTCGTTCGAAAGAACATAAACCATGCCGAATTCTTAATTTCAAGCAAGTATATTTGTCACTAATAAGCAAACATTGGCTTAAGAAATATGTTATAGCAAAATATTAGCTCGCCATTTTAACTTGAAGCTGATATAAATGTCATATGCAGTGTTTTCAGGGGGTTGCTTAGTTACAATGTTTCAAAAAGTACTATTCAATTTACTAAAGAAAAAATATCTAATATACTACAGTTCCTGATAAAATAAAAGTCATTATCTTAAATGAAATGCATTTTGTTGCTTAAATAGGATACTTCACCTTTCTTTGTTTTCCGTTCACGTTTGCATTCGAGTAGAGAGATATGGAAACTGATAAGGAAATCTAAATATGCAGATTTAATGGCAGCAAATCCAATGAAACTAAATCCTCAGTAGCTAAAGTACATTAGACTCAAATATTATTTGTCATTTTTAACTGCTGACTCATTTTCAAAATATTTAAATCTAAAGAAATATTTTAGCTAAACATAAGATATTTCGAACTATTCTCCAAACCCATTTTTTGTCAGTATATTTGAAACAACATTGATATTTTTTTGACATTATTTAGAAATAATATTTAAAGTTCATTTTAATTTTATAGAAAATCTGTCATATTTTTAAATAGCTTAGACAGTTAAAAACATTAAGAGGCTCAAATTTGTTGGTTTTCATTAAACTTTCTTATTCAGCACAACAGTACTTATTTTATTAATTTTTACGTTTAAAATAGTTATAGTAATGAATTTATCTAGATACTAGATTAATATTGACACAATTATTCTAATTGGTAAACATATCATATTAGATGTAAATTTCCAACTGGGCGAAAAATGTCCGGACCAGGATTCGAACCCGGGACCTCCCTGGCTGAAGCCGCCAGTGCTCTGCCATCTGAGCTATCCCGGACGATTCTGGTCGAACTTTTTCACCCAGCTAACCTTGAGGATTACAGTATCTGGTCTGAAACCTGGTTCAGCTCAACAGAATAAATCTCAGGTAATGGAACTCCTGAAAACGCTGGATACGAAATTACACTAGATTAATATTGACACAATTATTCTAATTGGTAAACATATCATATTAGATGTAAATTTCCAACTGGGCGAAAAATGTCCGGACCAGGATTCGAACCCGGGACCTCCCTGGCTGAAGCCGCCAGTGCTCTGCCATCTGAGCTATCCCGGACGATTCTGGTCGAACTTTTTCACCCAGCTAACCTTGAGGATTACAGTATTATTATTATTACAGTATATTACAGTGAGGATTACTGTAATCCTCAAGGTTAGCTGGGTGAAAAAGTTCGACCAGAATCGTCCGGGATAACTCAGATGGCAGAGCACTGGCGGCTTCAGCCAGGGAGGTCATGGGTTCGAATCCTGGTCCGGACATTTTTCGCCCAGTTGGAAATTTACATCTAATATGATATGTTTACCAATTAGAATAACTGTGTCAATATTAATCTAGTGTAATTTCGTATCCAGCGTTTTCTGGAGTTCCATTACCTGAGATTTATTCTGTTGAGCTGAAACAGGTTTCAGACCAGATACTGTAATCCTCAAGGTTACCTGAGTCAAAAAGTTCGACCAGAATCGTCCGGGATAGCTCAGATGACAGAGCACTGGCGGCTTCAGCCAGGGAGGTCCCGGGTTCGAATCCTGGTCCGGACATTTTTCGCCCAGTTGGAAATTTACATCTAATATGATATGTTTACCAATTAGAATAATTGTGTCAATATTAATCTAGTGTAATTTCGTATCCAGCGTTTTCTGGAGTTCCATTACCTGAGATTTATTCTGTTGAGCTGAACCAGGTTTCAGACCAGATACTGTAATCCTCAAGATTAGCTGGGTGAAAAAGTTCGACCAGAATCGTCCGGGATAGCTCAGATGGCAGAGCACTGGCGGCTTCAGCCAGGGAGGTCCCGGGTTCGAATCCTGGTCCGGACATTTTTCGCCCAGTTGGAAATTTACATCTAATTTATCTAGATAGTTTTCTGCTTCTTTTAAAATCTATTGATGTATTACCAGGTGTTGTTTAATGTTTCGATACACTTTCCTCAAAATTTGGGATTCAGGGCTTACTTGGTTTTCGCAGCATATCCCTGAACATGACTTTAGAATTACGACATATGGCATTTTGAGAAATAAAATCATGTTGAGCTACACCAGTCGTGAACCGTAGTACCTGACTGATCAGAGTATTGCGTTGCAGCGCTATATGTCCAGGGTTCAATTCCGGAATTGAGCAAGGTTCACTTATCCTTTCCATTCGTGATTGATATAACCGAGTTCAAATTTGTATGGGAATTAAACACTGAAGATTCCATGCTTGGTTCACCAACTGGCCGGGACGTATGTTGCATATCAAGTATCCAATGGCACGTGGTCAAGAACAAATTATTTGTACGCTGTAGACCAGGGTCCTTAAGAGCTACTAGTTACTCAAAAAAACCCGGATGATAATGTTAATCCTACGGGGAAGTTATTTTCAAATATCTCGCTTGAATTTTGATATTTTTGAATCTTTTTTTTTTTTACATGGGATAGCTGAGGACGATCTACAACCGGGCTAGTTTTTACTTTTTCGATTTAAGTTATAGTTTTTTTAATATTAGGATAGTTTCAATTTCAGAACCAGTTCAAGACGGTTCCGAAAGTAAAAGTAATAAAAAAAAATATGAAACCAAAATCGAAAAAGTAAAAACTAGCCAGGTTTTAGATCGTCTTCAGCTATCCTATGCAAAAAAAAAAATCATTCGAAAATATCAAAATTCAAGCGAGATATTTGAAAATAACTTCCCCATAGGATTAACATTATCATCCGGGTTTTTTTTAGTGACTAGTGTAGGCTTTTAATGTATTGTAGCATCACCGCCGGAGATTTTAGCTTATATCAGACGCAAAACATTCGTACCAAAACAGTTTGTTTTAAACTTTTTTTTTATATCCATAGAAATTTAAAAAAATGACATGTTCAGTTCCTGCACGAAACTCACAACATTTAAAAACCAGATAATGTTTTAATAACTCCAGACAATCTCATTTAGTATTTCCTTTACTGAATATATCAACATGTTTGAACTCAGTATAAGCTATTTCAGATGTTACGTTTTACCAATAATGCATGTTTTTAGAACAACTATTATTTTATCTTAACAACTATTTTTTTCTTATTATCTGCATGTTCTAAAGATAGTAGAGGAGGTAGGGGAGGATTGATACATAGGGAGGGTTGATGCATTGACAATTTGTCTCAACCAATGGTATTAACAGCCATTGTAAAAGATGTAAAGTTTTCATTTATTAGCAGAGATCATCTTTAGCTGGACTTAGCAGTGAAGAACTGACAACGTTTTTTTTTCTTTTAATTTTGAAGACTTTTGGAATGTCAATGTAATTGTTTTTAAATATTGATTTTCTTTCATAACTCTTATTTTGAAGATAATATCTTGTATTTTATTTATTTATTTTTTTTTTTGTAACGCACATTGTTATGGTGAGTTTTACCAGAATGCAGATTGGCATTTTGCAACTGCATTTATACAAAGTGATTGAAAATACAATAAAACATGCTAGGGAGAAATGATATATTAGTGATGGGGAGAAATGATACACTTGTATATTTGAAATTTAATAGTTTTTTAAAGTTGTATACTAATATAGGACTGTAATATGCATTATTATTTTACATCAAGAACTACTGAAATTGGTAAGAAAGAAGAAAGAGACTATTCATAGACATTATGTAAGTTACACAGAAAAGCAGTGCGATGATAGATGGTTTGTTCGTTTTGCTCGTCATGTAGAAGGGAAAAAGTTTAAATGGCCTGAAAAGGAAGATGTTTCTATAATTGACGGAGGGCAAATAAAAAATAAAAAAACATTAAAACCAACCGATTTTACTTTCCAAAATGATAGAGTTATTAGTTTTTCTTTTAACCATTTCAAGGGTGGTGGTGTGTTTATGAAACCACTTAATTTTATTTCCCAAACGCCACATTGTCACCAGCATTTTGTAAAATATTTTCCATTTAATATGAAAGTGAAATATAGCCCTTTTCTTATTTCCAATTAAATTTGTTGGTAAATTCCGGTGCCATTCATTTATTCAACACTTTAGCATTGAAAATGCTTTGACCTGAAAGGGTTAAAGAAATCTTAAATGTGCTAAATTTATGTTAAATTGTTTGCAAATCAACAATGTTCACTTCATCTTTTCTTGCAGCAAGATCTCTAGGGTTTTTTTTTTTTTTCATTATTTATTTTCTAAAAAGTGTGTTAATAGAATTTTTTAAATAATAGCAATTGTTTAAATATTTTTGTAAAAAACATTTCTAAAAGAAAAATATGTCAATGTCATTTCTTTTTTAATTTTACGTAAATATTTCAAGATTTATCATAAAAAATTGTATGACACATAAATTGAATTGTCTGCATATTTTTCTTCAATTTACATAACAATGTATCAAACCTCCCTTGCTAGTGCATCAATCCTCCCCAGCAATGGGGAGATTTGATACAGTAGAAACCATTCACAATAATTGGAATATATTTTTTGAATGATTATTTTTTAAATTCAAAATATTTTTAATAAAGGAATAAAAGGTCACTTTATAAGAAAACACGAAAATTTTGTTTAAAAATAAGTTTCTAAGGGTTGTAAAAAATTAGTAAAAAAAAAAGTGTATCATAACTCCTTTACCTCCCCTACATGTCTTTACATTTTTTGCTTTATTCCTCTTATTTTTCTGCATTCAGTAATAAAAAGAAAAATTATCGCTTAAAGCTTAACAGAATTTATTGAGATTTTTAATTCAAACATGTATGCAATTCATTTTAAATTAAAACAGGTTCTACATTGTCCGAATCAATATTGTTTGATATATATGTAATAATAAAAATTTTCGCCCGTTTATCTTAGTAAAACTATTCCAAATTCTTAACATTTTTCCTTTTTTACCTATCTTTAATAATATCTTAATATCTTTTGACTTTTATTTCAAGCATTTAAACATGCGTATTCATTTATTAGTCTAAAAACTTTAATCCATTCGTCTCATATCATAAAACACATTAAATTACTTTTTCATTTTATTCTAAAACTAAATTATTTTTCTTTCGAATGTTTTTTACTAGAATTGCTCGATTATGTTCTTTATTCCCACAATTACTTGCAAATCCCGCCAGCCCTTGTTTGCGCGATAATTCTGACGCCGAACCTAAAGAGATAGCTTAGTCGTCACGCGTGCCTTCCCCCCTTTCTCCTGGAGCTACTCCTATCGTATTTTGCTCTTATCGCGTCCTTCCGGCTACTTGTACGGGATTTGTCATTTATCGTGTATTGTATTCATACGCATGCAGTTTTCGCAAGTATATAACCCGTTGCATGGGCTAGGAGAGGTGGAATATTTTGATTATTGAGTTGCTTAATTAAACCACGCCACCTGGAGTGTTTTTTTTTCTGAATCTTCGTCATTTGTGCTAATACGTAACATCTAGTGGTCCATTTTACTACGTAGCAACTGCCCGCACATGGATCACCTATAACTAGTGGAATTTGATGCATTATATGGTCCATTAATAAATGTTTTGATGTATCTATAGGCTTCGATTATTATGCTTCGGAAAACATTCCAATGGAGGACAGTCTGACATTCTACTCTTCCATCACGATTGTACGACTGCAAAAAACCATGATTTCTTCATGATTCATTTTCTTCACATAAAAAATCTGGAACGTTCTGATGTTTATTTTAAAAAACTGTAAGAGGACATTTTGTGACATTAGTCTTCAAAATTCCTTGAATCTCAGTATATATAAGTATATTTACATTGTTTTCAACTAGACATATTAGAAAGTATGATTGTATTAATCTGGGTAGCATTATGCAGTTAAAAAGACGCAATCATCTTCTTATTCAGTTATCTCTCTTCTTTAATCGAACACGTATATAAGAGTCTAACGAGAGAATTCGACAATTAACTCTGTTATTTGAAAATAATCAAAAGCTTTTTTTTTCCCACGTATATTAAGAGATTGAAATTGGACTAAAGAATTACTGGTGCCATTTGGCAATTTAGGTATTAAAATTAACCGTTTGCAGACTGCAAACGACGCCGCTCAAAGTTTTAAAACGTTACCATAACAACGTATTATCAAAAATGCATGTTAGACGATCGTTCTAACAGACTTCTTGTTTCAGTTCTTCTTTCTTGATTTTTGATTAGATCTTCTTAATCAATTATCTCTCTTCTTGAATAAGAAGATCTGATACTGTCTAGATTAAATATCTAGGTTAGATAATCTAATAAATCTAACACACAATATTATAGACAGACTTAACAGCGAATATTATATGTATAACAGACACACAGCCTGATATGTGTGTTAAGCGATTATTCTAACACACATCTTCTTTCAGCTATTGGTTTTATTTTATTCTTCATTAGATCTTTTTATTTTATTATCTCTCTCCTTGTTTAATAGTAAACAGATGTAAGTGTCTAACTAGAGAAAATGCAATATCCTGTTTAAAACGCTACGATATCAAAAATCAAAAATGTCTGTCAGACGATTGTTTAGATATCTATGATTAAAGTAATAATAATTTTTATTTTGAAAAAAGGTTTTTATATGAAAATGCTTAAAACACATTTATGCTAACCAACAAGAATTGAAATTTACTTATTTCTAATTGTTTCTACTGAAAAGTGAGAAAAATCTTTAAGTTCTTTTGTTTTGAAATATAAAATTCTTCTAAAATCCTTTCATTCTAGTTGTAATCCAATAAGTAACACTCCTTAAACTTTTACTGTAAAGGATTACTTCAACCAAAAGATCATGTATTTTTGAGTTGAGCTTATGATCCTATAAAAACCTTTCTAAGAAATATAAAAGACTTACAAAATTATTTTGGAATCGTAACTTAAGATTTTATTGTGTTAGTACATATTTTTTATTCCGAATTCATCGTCTTCTGAATATAAATAACGTTTCTTGTTGCAGATTCAAATGTTTTTCAATAGTTTTTAATGATACGTTTTATAAAGAGCGTTTTTAAATAATTGTGTAATAAGTATAAAAAAATCTACAAATAACAAAGGGGAATAATGGTTTTGGTGTGTAGGATATAAACACCATTTCAATACGAAATTGGCCCTCAGCATTCCAATATGACCTTGATTTTGGCATTTTAGGTCTAGGTGTTAAGATATGTAACATCCCTCAGTTATATATAAGATGTTACTCAGAGTGCATTGCATTTATAAACGTGTGTTGAAAAATCAAAGCAGGGATTTTTGATTATTCGTAAGCTCATAAACAAAACAAATTTTGTTTACACAGTACCCTAAAAATGACAAAAATATCGAATATTTTTTATTGAATTTTTCAGTGGTCCATACGGTTGTGAATCATGAATCCAAATTTTAGATCTGAAATTCAAATAGTTTTAGTGATATTTGAACTTATCTGAGTGTTCTCAGAGTGTCCCGAGTGTTTCTTTACAATCTTTAAACGCATTTTTCTCAGACTTTTGATTTTGTTGATGTTAGTGTTTGCTATTCCTTAATTTTTTTTCCGTTGCAGATAGAGTCTTGAAATTTTTTTGTAGACACTTATATACATGTACTACAATAATTAGTATGGATTTAGGTCTGAGATTATGGTTCTTTTTTTAAATGTGCAATTTAATATTTCCGAATTTTTTTTTATTCAGGTTTCGCGTTACAATTATTTTTTTAAATAAAAATAAAAGTTACTTCTTTAATTCCATACTAACTTTTGTTCCCAATAATACAATGTATAGAAGTCACTTGAAATAACCAAAAAAATTAAAAATTAAAAATTTTACAAAAGTTTTAGAAAACTTTTTGAAAAAAAAAACCCTTTTGAATATATATATAACAAAAAAAAAAAAAAAAGGGTGATTGTTAAAATGATTTTTTTTTTTTTTTTTTTTTTTTTTTTTTTTTACCAGAAGCAATTTAATTTTATAATCTCAAACAAAGTCATTAATTAATTTTAATGTAACTGTCTCAAAAAAGGTCTCTATTTTTGAAAAAGTGTACTGCGTCGTCTTATAACCATGCAGGAGAATGAAATAATAGCTTGCCGTGTCTTCTAGAAGTAGTGCAAAATTTCCCTCGAGAACATAAAAGTTAAAACTACTAAGACCTTGTTAGTAACATCTTACCAATATTTTTTAAAGAAACAGATTTGTTTAATTTCCCTAAATCCTATTAATATCAGTCCATGCACACTATTGGATATATGATTCTACAATGTACTGGAGTCAAATGGACATGAGTCACATAAAAATCTAGACCTGGTTGAGAAAAACAGATTTTATCTTCGAATTTATCAGACAAAATTACCTAAAAATTCGTTAAATTATTCCCAGCTACCACATGCAATTTTTTTTGTTGTTGTTGCCTTGTGTAATGCTATTAAAATGTGTACCCCCCATGTTTTCATGAAAAAATGTAAATAATGTTTAAAAAATATGTGAAATCGAAACTATTATAAATATTGTCAAATGGTTATTTTGCAAACAATAAGTTTAAAAAAATGACAATTTTATTTATGAAAAAAGTACATTTTAAATATGTTATAATATATATAAAAATATTTTCAATTTCCATGTTGAACTCAAAATTCTTTTTATTTTCAACTGTTTGCAACTAAACGTATTTCTTCTCTTTTCTATTTAAAAATTATCAAACACTTAATAAATGAATTCTCAAGTTTCACATAAAAAACGAAAATCGAAAGAAATTTTCGTAATGCAATAATGTAACAATTTTTTTTTGTAATTAAAATAAACAAAAAAAAATATATCAAGCCCGAAAATGATTGAAAAATACCTTGTCCTATTTAATTTCGTGATATTACTTTATAATTTTTTATATTAAACTTTTAATTATATACAATATTAGCTGTTACCCGTGACGTCGTTCACGTAACATAAAAAGAAGAAATGAATTAATTAAGCAAAGCATTTCCCTTCCGATAATTAAAAACATATATAATAAACCAATTCTTTATCACATTTTATAGGAGACAATCTATATATATATATATATTACGCTATCGTACGTGGCACAGAAAGCGCAATTATTTGTTAAATGTTTAATGGCAACGCCCAAATGAAACGCATCTCATTGGTTATTGAACAGCATTTAATGCATCTCCATACCTATAAGGGGGATTACCATAGGGGACCCTGTTCTGGCGCCAAATACCGCCACGTTTGACGCCAACTTGGCGATATCTCTAATATTTCGCAAATTCCCATAGACTTCCATTGTAAACCAATAGGGTTTACTTGCTTACAGAAAATCAACAAATTGAGATATTTTAATGCAACAAAAACTAATATTAGCTTTAGGGATTATATATATATATATTTTTTTGATGAATTAAGTAGGAATTGACGTTTAAAAAAAATTATATTACTTATATTTAACCCTCAAGCTGCGTAATTTTTTTTCTCAAAATAGGTTAAAAAATTGCGCATTTTTTTATTACATGTTTCAAATTTATATATAGCTTAGAAGCTTAGAGTTTAAACATGTAAACGTTTTTTATAAAAGAGTTCAGGATCTCAGATGGGATAGGATATTAGAAATTAGGCGAAATTAGGGCTGTCACTGGAGACTAATTTTATAGCCTCGCAACACTATTGTAAAAAAAATCAATTTTGTAGTATAGTTAGCATGCTTTCCCAAACATAATTTTTAAGGGAGACCAAACTGGTCGCCAAGAGCTGCTAGTGTGAGTAATTTGAGGTATTTCTTTATTATAGGATTATTGACATAACTCAGGTTTATACACTGAACCAGGATGTCTGTTTATATCATGACGTAATAAGATAATGGCACAGATGTCATATACACACCGGGATACCTAATTGTTGCCAAAATAGATTATTTTGCTTGAGATGGTAACCCGGCTATTGTTGCTTATTTATTAATAAATTGTTTATTTAATTTAATTTTCTTTTAAAATTATATAAATTAATTTAACTTTTTTTATTTATTGCTATTTCCCTTTTTGAAGTAATGGAACATAATTTAAAAGTATAAATGTAATTGGTATTCGAAAACGATGTTTTCGCCAAATTGTCATCAAAAACAAATCGCGCCAAACCAGGTGCGTATATGGCATCTATGCCAAGAAAATTATCGGATGATACTTTTTTATATGTTTTACAATCATAATTGGTATCAAAGGTGGGCGAAGAAATGGTCATCTAGAATATTAGTGAGTCTTTACCACACAAAAAACAAACCTGTTTACAACAATGTATTTACTTTCGCACTAAATTTCTTTCTCTAAAAAAAGCAAATTGACTACGAACCCGATTACAAAACATAACCTTTCTATCTAGTTATTTTTTTTTTACTTTTAAAGAATGAAAATACATATTTCCTGCTAATCATTACACCATTTTCGGCATTGATAATTTTACTGTGCATGTTATTGACATTTGCTATCCATTTGCTCTTTAAAAGATTTTTTTTTAAATTTTAAATAAAAAAAAATTAAAGTTAAATCTTTATGTTAACCGTGCGCAGACGATAAACCGTAAGCATTGATAACAATGTTCTTTAAATAAAAAGAATTAAGACCGGAGAACAATCTCATTTTATTTCAACATCAAAGCATATCCGTTTTATTTTCCATATGTGACGTCACATTTGCCTTCATTCCGCACTTACTCGAAATTCATGCACCTTGAATTATTAAAAATTCTTGAAATTTTCCGTTTTAATCTTTGAATTGGAGACTAAATTATTATCCTGGGTTTTTATTTTTTGGCAACGAATAAAGGAAGATGGTTAAATTTTATCGGAAAAATGTCAATTCATTGTGTATGAAAAATAATGAAATTTTGAATTGATAAGCAAAATATTTGAATAGCATAAATTAAACCTAGCCTATGTTCATTTCCGGGCTGTAATCCATCTATATCTAAAAATACAAAAGCTTTAATTCATCCGTTTAGACGCTCTCTTCATTCAAACTTTCGGACACACATTGACATTTATTATATTACTAGCAATCCCCGTAATAAGCTTTATATATGTTACGGCCAAAACCCGAAATTGGCCAATTCCCGAACTGGCCAGCCAATTCGCGAATTGGCCAAAAATGTTTTAAACTGACTGGCCAATTCGGGAATTGGCCGGCCAAAACCAGAACTGGCCAGATGCGATCGGCCAATTCCCGAACTGGCCATATGCGATCGGTCAGTTCGCGAAGTGGCCATACGCGATTGGCCATTTCGGGAAATGGGTATATAAAAACCAATTTTTACTTTTTATTCTTTTCTAACATAGTTGAAAGTATTTATGAATTCAATTTGTTTGGCCGTCTGCCTGTCCATGCTCTAACTCGAGTAAAGACTCGGATTGACTTGTAATTGTTAAATTATTTAGGTTTATAAATACATTTTGATATTGAAAGTGAAGTGTGTTACTATTTTTTGTTAATTTACAGGGCACACAAAAGTATTTCATTACAATATCATCAATGGGTAAAGTTTTTCCAGTGCATTTTAATGTTGTTACATTATCTCAATTATAATAAAATTGGTATGCATCATTAAGATGGACAACAAACTGTTATCTAAAGTGTATTAAATAAGTAGCAATTATAGTTTGTTTACAGAGACACTGAAAAGTATTTCGTTACATTGCCGTGAATGGTGAAAGATCATTTGTAATGCACTTAAATGATGTTACACTATTTCAAACATAATAAAATTCACATACCTAATTCATGTGATGAGCAATATGTTTTTATACAGTATTAATTAAGTAGACATTATAGTTCGTTTATAAGGGCTCCCGAAAGAATTATGATATATGTGAAAATATCGTTTATATGATATTTTAATGATGTTACACTACTTCGAACACAATAAAACTGTTATATTTTACTAATATGCTCTACAACATTTTTTCTATATTGGCTAGGTGGAATTTGTCGTTTATTTACAGAGTCACTCAGTTAATTTGTTTATTGGATTGGACAATGAATCCGATGGATCGATATTAGTTACAGCGGACGGAAATCTCCAGCAGATTAGAATATAATTTTCACAATACACCCAATTTATCGAACTATATCAAACAGGCGGGAAATTATCCAGCATATCAGATAATAATCGCCAAAGCATGTAACGTTCTTTCCTATCACGTGTGCATGTCAGTGCCACCTATCGGGCAGCCTTGAATCCCCACTTCGTATATTGGCCAAGGCTTCCCGGCCAGTTCGCGAATTGGCCGGCCAAAACCCGAAATGCGCTGTTCATTTCACGTATTTCGGGTTTTGGCCAGGAATCTTGGCCAGTTCCCGAATTGGCCGGCCAATTCGCGAACTGGCCAAGCTCCGGGTTTTGGCCGTAACATATATAATAACTTTGCTCGCGTAGTATTTGAAATATGCCAAGTGATATTTGCATGACTATTTTTTATTAGAAAAACAGTTTTTGGAATAATTCAAAAAATACAAATTAAGCCACAATTTAACTAAACTTTATTATAAAAGTGCGATAGACAGAAATGAGATTTTAATTAATAAGAAGAACTACAACTAATTCCAAATAAATGATAATTTAGAAAATATTTTGAGTCTTTTTTGCTCATTTCATACGCTCATTTCAGTATTCATTTGAAGTTTTGAATTTTTTGAAACCATTTTAACACATTTACATCTTAAAATTAACCATCACATCAAATTTCAAGCTTCTTGTCTAAGAGTCTACCACCTCTCTGGTGTTAATGGGATCAACATAAAATGCCGAAATAGAGTTGAAATAGAAGGTCTCGAAAAATGTTGAAACAGAGACTGTCACCATTAATTTGCCAACATTAACGTCCAAATCGGTTGGTATTTCCTAATATTCTATAGAAAACGGAATTTAGATGTTTCTAAAGGCTTTCTTGTTGTTCCTGCCAACCAGATGGTAGTAAAACCGGCATAAAATATAGCCCGTATAGGATCAGGGACTATCACTCTTGATTCGCAACCAGTAACTTTTTTAATCGGTTTATTATTTCCAGTGATTCCAGAGAAATCGTAATTTAGGAATCTTTTAGAATGCTTTTCGCTCCTTCTCCTCGCTTCATTCCTTTTTATTTTTGAATTTATTTTCGAGTGTTCTTAAAGGACATTTATATTTTATAAGTAATTATCGTGCTATATTTAAAGTTTCTAGCCTCTTCAGTACCGCATAAATCGCAATTTAGAATTTTTTTTTTCTCCTGCAACCCTCGAGGGGTTGTGGCACCGACATAAAATATAGCTTATGTTTGAGCAGGTTCTATCACCATCAATTTGCAACCATTCTGTTTGAAGTCGGTTTCGTATTTCTTACGATTGCCTAAAAATCATAATTTAGAACGCTTAGAGAACGCTTTTCGCTCACTTCAACATTTTAAATTTGGAATTTTCTTTCGACAATTCTTAGAAAGCATTTGCATCTTTGAAGTAATTACCCTTCCAAATTTAAAATATTAGACCCCCTCAGTAACACAAAAATCGCAATTTAGAACGTTTTTTGATCCTGTAACCCCCAGGTGGTAGTGACAACAATGTCAGATATAGGCTATGTTGGAGCGGGGCTGTCACCATCAATTTGAAAAAATTACTTCTGAAATCGGTTTATATTTCCCGAGACTGCGTAGAAATCGCTATTTAGAACGTTCTGAGAACGCTTTTCGTTCATTTTCAGCCCTTTTAAATTTCAAACTTTTAAGGAACTCTTCTTAGAGATCATTTTCATCTCATAAGTAATGATCATGCCAAATTTCACGTTGCTAGCCCCTTCAGTACCCCAAAGACCACAATTTAGAACGTTTTTTAAAATGCAACCGCAAGGTTGTAGTGACGCCGACATGACACAGATCCTATACTGGAGCAATATGTCATCATCAATTTCCAACCATTACTTTTGAAATCGGTTGGGTACTTTCTGAGACTGCATAGAAATCGCAATTTAGAACGTTTTTTAGAACGTTTTTCGTCCCTTTTCACCCCTTTTAAATTTTAAATTATTTAGGAACTGTTCTTAGAGATCATTTATATCTTATAAGTAACTACCATGCCTAGTTTCAAGTTGCTAGATCCTGCAGTATTACAAAAAACACAATTTAGATCGTTTTTTGCTCCTTCACCCCCTTTGGGGTAGTGGCACCGACATGAAATACAGCCTATGTTGGAGAGAGGGCTGCCGCCTTCGTTTCCACACCATTATTTTTTAAATCGTTTCGGTACTTCCTGATATTCCGTAGAAATCGCAATTTAGAAAGTTTTTTAGAACGCTTTTCGCTCATTTTCAACCCTTTAAATTTTCGATTTGTTAGGAAATAACCTTAGAGATCATTTCTATCTTATAAGTAACTGTCCTGTATAATTTCAGGATTCTATGCCCCTCAGTAACAAAAAAATCGCAATTTAGAACGCTTTTTGCTTCTGCAACCCCTATGTGGTAGTGACACCGACAAGAAATAAAGCCTATGTTTGAGCAATAGCTGTCGTCATCAATTTCCTACTATTACTTTTAAAATATGTTGGGTACATTCTGAGATTGCGTAAAAATAGCCATTTAGAACGTTTTTAGAACTCTTTTACCGCATTTTAACCCCTTTTAAATTTGGAATTTTTTAAGAAATTTTCTTACAGATTATTTATATCTTATAAGTAAATACCATTCCAAATTTCATGTTCTAGGCCCTTCAGAAACACAAAAATCGAATTCTTGAACGTTTTTTTGCTCCTGCGCCCCCTTCGGTGGCAATGACACTGACATGAAACATAGCCTATGTTGGAGCAAGGGTTGTCACTATCATTTTGACACCATTATTTTTGAAATCGGTTAGGTACTTTATTAGATTGCGTAAAAATCGGCATTCAGAACATTTTTTTAGAACGCTTTCGGCTCATTTTCACCTCCTTTTAAATTTCGAATTTTTAAAGAAATGTTCTTGGAAATAATGTATAGCTAATAAATAACTACCATGCCAAATTCCATGTATCTGGGACCTTCAGTAACACAAAAATCGCTACTTCGAACGATTTTTTGCTCCTGCACCTCCTTTTAGGGTAGTGGCACTGACATAAAATATAGCCTGTGTTGGAGCAAGGTTTGTCAGCATCATTTTGACACCATTATTTTTTTATATCGGTTTGGTACTTCTTGAGATTGCGTAAAAATCGCCATTTAGAACATTTTTAGAACGTTTTTTGCACATTTTCACGCCTTTTTAATTCAGAATTTTTAAAGAAGTGTTCTTAGAGATAATTTATATCTAATAAGTAACTACCACGCCAAATTTCTTGTATGTGGGCCCTTCAGTAACACAAAAATCGCAATTTCGAAGGCTTTTAGCTCTTGCACCCATTTAGGCGTAGTGGCACCGACATAAAATGTAGCCTAGGTTAGAGAAAAGGTTGTCACCATCATTCTGGCACCATTATTTTTTAAACTGGTTTGGTACTTCTCTTGATTGCGTAAAAATCGCCATTTAGAACGTTTCTTAGAACGCTTTTTGCTTATTTTCACCCCTTCTGAATTTCGAATTTTTTAGGAAATGTTTTTGGAAATCATTTATACGTAATAAGTAACCACCATTCGAAATTCCATGTATCTGGGCACTTCAGTAACACAAAAATCGCAACTTCGAACGTTTTTTTTCCCCTGCACCTCCTTTTGGGTTTAGTGTCACTGACATAAAATGTAGCCTGTGTTGGAGCAAGGTTTGTCAGCATCATTTTGACACCATTATTTTTTTTATATCGGTTTGGTACTTCTTGAGATTGCGTAAAAATCGCCATTTAGAACATTTTTAGAACGTTTTTTGCACATTTTCACGCCTTTTTCATTCCGAAGTTTTTAAGAAATGTTCTTAGACATAATTTATATCTAATAAGTAACTACCACGCCAAATTTCTTGTATGTGGGCCCTTCAGTAACACAAAAATCGCAATTTCGAACGTTTCTTTGCTCTTGCACCCCCTTTAGGCGTAGTGGCACCGACATAAAATGTAGCCAATGTTAGAGAAAGGGTTGTCACCATCATTTTGACACCATTATTTTTTAAATCGGTTTGTTACTTCTCTTGATTGCGTAAAAATCGCCATTTAGAACGTTTTTTAGAACGCTTTTTGCTCATTTTCACCCTTTTTGAATTTCCAATTTTTTAGGAAATGTTCTTGGAAATCATTTATACATAATAAGTAACTACCATTCCAAATTCCATGTATCTGGGCACTTCAGTAACACAAAAATCGCAATTTCGAACGTTTTTTGTTCCTGTACCTCCTTTAGGGTTAGTGGCACCGACATAAATTGTTACCTATTTTGGAGCAAGGGTTGTCACCATCATTTTTTATATCGGCTTTTTATTTCTTGAGATAGCGTAAAAATTGCCATTTAGAACGTTTTTAGAACGTTTTTTTGCGCATTTTCACGCCTTTTTAATTTCGATTTTTTAAAGAAATGTCCTTAGAGAACATTAGTATCTTATAAGTAACTACCATTCCAAATTTCATGTTTCTAGGCCCTTCAGTAACAAAAAAAATCTCATTTTTAGAACGGTTTTTGCTCTTGCACCCCTTTTTGGTCAGTGGCACGGACATAAGATATAGCCTATGTTCTAATTTGGACTAACACCATCATTTTGATACCATAACTTTTAGAATCGGTTCGGTAGTTCCAGAGCTTACCTCCTACAAATAAACAATTTTTACCTCTTTATAATAGTAGTATAGATAGATATAAATTATAGGTTCTGTTTATGGGAGATTATAATAATTATGATTTCTGAAAATTTAAGGACTTTTGAAACAGAGCGAAATTCTTGCGAGTAATGCTAAAGTTAGTTTTCTGAAATAAAAGTAATTTTAAAAAAATACAGAGAACCGTGTTCATTCCTTTTTGCTTTATTTTGGAATGCCAAAAAATATATTTCCGATTCTTCTATGATTTATTGAATGCAAATAACGAACGTAAATAAGTATATTGAATTTTTTTTTCATCAACAGCAAGGACACAGATACTTGTTTCGTTATCAGACGGTAGTCATTTTCTCAATACCTCTGCGTCCTACATAGGTAAGAACGGCTTCGCATACGAATGTAGAGAGTTGTGTTCATTATTTTTTGCGATATATTAGGAAGTCAATACATGTATTTTAGATTACTCTATGTTTTGACTGGAGACAAATAATGAACGTAAATAAGTGTATTGACTTTATTTTCTACATAAAAAGCAAGGACACAGATTCTTGTTTTCTTCTTCGACGCTTGACATTTTTCCATATCCATATGCTCTACATAGTTAAGAAAGGTTTCACATACAACCGACTTCAGTATTGGCCGAAAAAATGTTCGTTTACTTCTCCCACTTTCGGGCGGAAGTCGGATCTCGTGATATCCGGCCGATATAATCGACAGATTTATATATTTTTTACTCATTGGACAGTTTTCTCGGCTGATTAGTTGTAATATTAGTTACATTAGTTAGATTAGTGATAATCTAATCTGACATCATGAACACTGCCCTAAAAAGCATTAACATTATTCAAGTTAGTGTTTACACTTTCATTGTATCCAAAACATCTTCAAGTGAGAGCATTTTTCAATGCAAGAGACACATGGGTTACTTGGAAGAAGATCACCATGACGAAAATGTTATCACCGGTTTATCGGACTGTTCAGCTACATTGCTGTGACATTTGTATGCATGTTACCTTGTTTAAATTAATTCACAATCTTGTTATTGATTTCCGCAACGGAAGTCCTACAAATCCATTCATAGTACACAACAACTCATTTTATCTATTTTCTATAAATTATAAAACACGTCTATTTTCGATACCTGCCGGTGACAAAATATGTCGCTTATTTGATTGCTCTTCCCGTACTATCATAGCACCATACACGATCTAGTTAATGCATATCCATACATCACTTCGGTAAAACCGACTACCAGAGGAAAAATGAGAGGAAAGTTTTTTTTTTCAACTTCCCCTTGTACATATAAACCAGGGGTAACTCTGGTACGCTAGATACTACTAAATTGCTATAGCAAACATTGACTTATCTAATCATTCGATCTCTGGGATTGAAGAAGTCGGCTAATTCTTTAAAAAAATAGTGGTATACGGCGTGTCACAGTTGGCCACCCCTGATATAAACCATCAATACTAGCGTTGCCAAATGCAGTGCCACAATAAACGGAATTGGGGGACATTAAAAATACAGTAAATTCATTGTAAACGGAATCTGTCTACAATGGAATCCTCTTTTAAAGGAAAAAATATATTATGCCTACTGATGAAATTCCATTCTTTTATACCTTATAAATTGGACACCTGTCTGAATCGAAATATTTCGCCCCTCACTCGAGATTCTGGCCTAGTAAATTTTACGGTATGAAATAAACCAAATAATAAATTTTATTTTCACTGAACAAAATATAGTAAAACCTGTAAAAACAGAATATATAGGAACCGGAAACTGATAAGAATGGTTTCCATCATAGTAGGTAGAAGTGTTCGTTTATTCCTTTAGGCGCAATCATAAGAAAATCCGTTACAGACAATATTTTTACTGGTTTTACTACATTAAGTTCCACTCTATGCGAACTAACAAATAGTATTATACTAAAAGAGATTTAAAAGATTCTGTGCATATGAAAAATGAGGATTTTCGACTTTTTGCAATTTATGGTTTCGCGGAATAGGTCTTCGAGCTTCTGAAAATAGTATCTTCCACCGTAAATTGGGAAACCTGGCTAAACTGATCAAAACAGATAATATATTATTACGTAACTCTAGTTGCACTAAAAGCTAAATTTTCGGATTCCTTAAATTCACTATCTTGTATTGTATATAATAATGTGTATTTCAGTTTGTACACTCTGAGAGCTACTTTCATCAATTCACTTAAATTTTCCTGGTAGAAGAGCTACCAGGATTTTCCCGTTAATTCGTGAATATCCTTTTTTATCTCCGTTACAGGAAGTAAAATATACGTGAGTTGTAGGAACTTCGGGAAAAATAAGTGTTGCTAACCTTCAAATCTAACCAGCTATCTTAGTGTTACGAGACGTGTTCGCTAACCACTGGGCTAAAGTTTTACCTTAGTGAATCTTTTTTAAGTAAAAATATTTGCAATAAATGTGCATGTAAATAAGATGGGTAGGGCGTTATTAGTTTCTTTAACCCCTTAACGGTCGCATTAAATTACGGTTTAAAAATTCAGATTGCTTATTGCCGTCACTTTTTTGAAAAAGAAATATTTAGCTTATTTATTACATGTAAAATGATACCAGAATAAAACCAATTACACTATTTTATAAAACTTCTGGTAAACAAACAATCTGAAAAAACACCCCGTGAATATCACGGAACGAGAATTAAGAGGTTAAAAAACTTTGAAACTTGAAGGTCATTTCGGGAAGATTTCGTCTTTATTGAGATTATGAATAGGGTTTTAACACTTTAGTATTAGTATATGATAAAAACATGAAATATAAATATTTTTAAGTAGATTTCCAGATGTAAAACATGAATATAATGATTTGTTTTTATTTTTTTTTCAGTAAAATTAATATATAATACTTAAATTAAAATATATTTTAAATATATTCATTTAAAATATATTATAAATGAGAATATTGTTTTATAAACAATTTTATAAATTCAATTTTATTTAATTTTATTCAACTTATTCAACTTTAAAAAAATAAATTGACAGCCCTTTTGAATGAGTGAGAAAAGTATTTTTTATTTATTAAAACTTTTCTTCTTTTTTAATTAAATTAGAAATCTTAATTTATAGAATTTTTGCTTTTTCATTTTAAAAATAAATTCGGATTTTATTATAAATAGAGCGCATACATGCTAGAAATAAATAGAATTTCCACCTCTTTTTCAGACTTTCAGGAAGAATTCACGGATAAAACATGTTTTTTAGGAGTATGGAAATTGTTTGTTAAAAGATAAGGAATAATTTAGTGTATATTGACAAGTTTTTCTAACAGTGTATATTTTATCATGCAAGCTATCAAAATATAAATATTACCCACAATTTTACAAATTATATGAATATCATGTATTATATAAATCTGTAATGTATTATCTAAACAAAAACGGTACCCATGTCTAACGCACCAAAGTTTATTCTGTGAATAAAAACTGTATTTAGGTAGTACTAGACAAGCTTAATTTGTTACATGCCATATTTTTGAAACACAACATTTTGAAGAAAAAATATATACCGGAATGTACAGAAATTAAATTGTTTTCATTAACCCTTAAATGTCCTTAAATAAATGTTAATACGGTTAACCCTTAAATGACCGACTTTTCAAAAAGCATTTTAATAATGTTTTTCGGCTTTCATTTTTTAAATAAATAATGGGGAAAATACTTAAAAAAATCATATTTTGTTCTAAGTATGGTTTACGGCTAAAAAACAGTTTGTTACTAATCGGCAATACCGGTCTTTAATTGAAAAATAATTTTCCTTGATAAAATTCTATAATATTAAACACACAAGAATTTTAGGAACTATAATAAGAAATAAATTTCACTTGCTCACTGCAGAACAAAATAGGGTATTTCGCAAGCTTCCAAACAAAACAAAAAGAGCAAGTAGCAACAATTGAAAAAATAAATTTAACTTTATTCTTAAACAGCACAAGTGTTGCCATCTACATGTTGAAAATTGATTTTATAATATTTTCAGAATGTATTTTATTGGCAACATTAGGCATTATAGCTTCAATATTATTCCAATAGTATTTTAGAGCCTAAATTGGGTATGTTGCCGAAAAGCAACACCCGGCATTTAAGGGTTAAATTTAAAAATTAAAAATTCGATTTTTTAAAGAAAGTTATGTGCCATTTTCTTAAAGGGGTCTCGGGACTCTTAAAGCTTCAAAATTTTCGAAATTTTAAATTTTTTTATGTGTTAAACTCCTACCTTTTCTGAACATTTTGATATAACTATTTCTTTGAAATTCCCATTAGAACAGACGTTATTGCTTTTAGAATCATACCCGTGCAATAGCTGAAGCGGCGTTTCCGAAATTTTGAAATCATTTTTCTCCAAATGACGTTTTTGGACATAACGCGCACGATATCCTAAAAACATCTGTATATTTTTTCATGAAATTTTCAAAGCATACACTGTAAATTAAAATGTCTGAAATTCAGACACTTAAGTGTCTGAAATGGAGTGTTCAATTTTCAGACATTTTAAAATGTTTGAATTTTTTCAGACACTTTTTGCGTCTGAATTTCAGACACTTCAAACGTCTGAATCGCATCCATTTTTTTATAAGCATCATACATAGCCATGTTTGACCACGTTGAATCCTGGAAAAATATTTGGCTGTGGTCCTGCCCCTCCCCCCCCCCCAATACAGCCTGATTTTTTTGGTGCTCTCAGTTTTGATATACAATTTTCGTTACGCTGATAATTTAAATCTTTTACGACATTGTACTGATTATAATCAATATCTTGAAATTCAGGAGTAAAAAACAAAAAATATTTATCTAAATATTAGATTTTTTTAATTTATTTTGTTTTTAACCTTATTTTACTTTAAAAGTTCAAAATATTGATTATAATCAGTACAATTTCGAACCAGATTTAAAATATAAGATTTACAAATATTGCACATCAAATTTGGGGGCACTACAGTCGTAGGTGGACGGGGCACTTCCCAGTTTGCCCATCCTTTAATCAAGAAGTACTTTTGCAAAAAACGAAACCCTGCATTATAGTTGTCTAAATTCAGATGTCCGGTATTCGGGAGTATCCGTTGTGGAGGTTAATGGACGTTCTCGAATAGCGAACTCCTCTATTTAACGAATACTTTTTTAATCAGCAGACATACATATTTGTATATTTTTACCTCATAAAAGTAGACGTCTCCAATTATCGGACAAATTCCGCGGTCCCGAAGTGTTCGCTATTAAGGGCTTTTAAGGTACATAGATAAATATATATATATATATTTTATAATCTTGTCCTCCTCTAAAAGTTCAAAATATTTATTATACTCGATTGAATGTGGAAAAAGATTTAAAATATCAGATGTACAAAAATTGCAAAATCCCCCCCCCCCCCCCCCAAAAAAATGAAAACTCATAATTTAAATATTAGATTTTTTTAAAAATATATTGCCACATAGGCAATTTTACATATACATCACTTGATAATCACAACAGCCATTTAACTATGAATAATGAAAATAAATAAATAAATATTCTACTTTAATAACATTGGGGAAAAAATGACTTTGGTATTTTGTTAAATATATTTGCGTTTTTAAACTTGTCCTACTCTAAAAGTTCAAAACTTTCATTATAATCAGTGCAAGATTTAAGATATCAGCTTTACGAAAATTTCATGCAAAATCCCCCCCTACCCCCCCAAAAATGAAAATACTTATTTAAAAATTATGTTTTTAAAAAATTTATATTTCCACATGGGCAAGTTTTTATGTAGATCAGAGGGTAATCACAAAAGCTATTCAACTATCAATAAAAACAAATAAGTACATATTCTATATTAAAAACATGAAGAAAAAATAACTTATGGTTTCCAAACTTCTTTCATCTTAAATATATACAGTAACATCTGTCATTTTTGCATTTTTCGTATAAGTGCATATAAATAAAGTTACCACAATTTTAAATACGAAATCTAGTTATAGGTTTTTACTTTTTCCCATTATAAATTTCAAATTACTTTTTTATTAAAAATAATAAAAAAATCAGTATTAGAGTTGATTGCAAATCAAATGCATATGTATATTTTTACAGGCAGCTTCATATAATGGACGAGTCTCATTTACTTTATTTATCTTTTTTTAATCTGCGGTTTTATGCCAGGAAGTAAGAAAGCATTGGGTCATCTTTCAAAGTTTTTTTTCTTTACTTCCTTGTTGCCGTCGTTTACTGTGAGATAAGAATTATCCATTGAAACTAAGAACCGACATTGAATATATAATTCGTAATAAAAAACAACGTCATAAGTTTAAAAATATATACTTCTAGAATTTGCGAACAGATTCAAAACTAATTAAATTTCATGCAGGATTTTGTTTAGTACAATAAATAAAATCATAAAATACACTAATTTTAGTACTATAAAGAAACTTACTTCAGTTGCTGCAAGAGGTAAGAAAAATTCCTCAATTTGAAATTTCAAAAACTACCCCAGTGAAGGAGAAGGGCTTGCATCATTTTAGTACGAAATTCCATAATATATCCGACTAGCCATATTTAAAGAATGAAATGTTTCATCCTCAAAATAGGACCCGTCAGACAAAAGTTTCTTTTTTTTTGCTAGCTTCGACAGGACGAAGATGAATAACACAATATTATTGATATAAATTAATACGAATTAACACTAAGTTCATTGCACACGCTTTGTAGAATTTCCTGGTGTAATCTTCAGCGTCGTCTACTTCTGTTCTGTGTCTATCCCGCCCTTATATGGACAACAGCTTCTAAGAGACATTTGATGTCAGGCACACACGTCAGATGTATGTATTCTATAAATAAATAATCCAAGTGAATACGAATTTAAATCACAGAACTTCACATTCCGCGAAAAACGAATTAAAATACACGCGTACATAAAAACAAACTTCGTTTGAATTACAACGTATACCAACTTTGAACGAAGACATCTAAAACGCATGCGCGACTGGCAGTGCCCCAGTGCTCCGTGGTGGTTATTGCGTCGGAAGAATCAAAACGTCTTAAATGAAGACACGTTTAAAGCAATAAAGTGTCTTAAAATAAGACGTTTGCGGATATTTTTGACATTATTCTCAGTTCGTTTACACCATGGTCATAGTAAGACGCTTATGTATCTTAAATTAAGACATCTATAGTGTCTTAATTTTCAGATTAAGACACTTAAGTGTCTAAAATTCTTTTTCAGTCACATATGTGTCTAAATTTAAGACGTTTCTATTTACAGTGTATGTTTCATGATAGTCTGTATAAACTGAAACTAAAATTTCCTTTTTATTGTTAAAGAAAGTATCTGCTTAGGTGATTAACTGTCGAAATTTTCAAAATTTTGCATTAGGTAAATACAATTTTGTATCAAAAATATAAAAGTGCTATAAATACAAATCTGTTTAGGTTCACGGTAATTATTACCATCTGAAGTATAATTAAGCACCAAAATTTTCATTCTAGTTGCGAAATTTATTTTATAATCTTACGCGTAAGCTGTTATACCAATTTTCCGCTCGTCAAAAGTCTGACAGTCTGGAGCCCCCTATAAATTCTAATTATACGTCATGCATTTTTTTTAAATACATGAAATAAAAGAACATACTTATATTATTCATCCCAATAAAAATTGTTTATTAAAATCATATGAATTTTAAGATATTAAATGTTGAAAATGGTCTTTGTTTTCATTTTTTCGAATTTTAAAAGTTCTGAGACCCCTTAAATTTTTTTGTGTTTCTGTGTTCACTGATTTTGCTGTAAATATTTAAAAAAAAAATAGAGCTTACTTAAAAAAAAAAGCACACAAAATATCATGTAGTTCGGTACATTTCCTTTAGATTTCCCGAGGGTTTTTTGCTTTCGGTGGAATTTTAAAAGGAAATTAATAAAATAAATAAATAAAATCAAGAATAAAATTTTTTGGCACACTTAAAATAATCTGAAAATTTTATTGTTGAAATATTTTTTAGTATATATGTACATTTATTTTTTCCAAAATCTGTTTATCAGATTTTTGTCGTTTGTTGGCTTATTTTCAAAATGCTACAGTTTTGTTTAACAAAGTTCAGTAAATTTCCGGAAATGCACTTTTTATCTTCTAAGATCTAGTTTAAGGTTTTTACAACTAAATTAGCTCTTTAACTGCCCCGGACGTATAAATACGTCTTTAGAAAATGCATGCATCTATTAAAGGGACGGTGAATTCCAATTATAGCGAGGCAATTTTCACCACCTGAGCCATTATATACACTGTAGAGCCAAAACATTATGACCACCTACCTAATACGCACTGTCTCAGTTTCTGTCCACAGAAAAGTTGCACGCGCCTTGGCATGGATGTCACAAGTCCTTGGTGCATGGACGAAGGCAGATTGTAATATATGTTCAAGTTGGAGTCACATAAATAAAGAATATATTGAAGCAAAGTTTTTTTTTAGCTCTGATCTGCCATTACATGACACCACAAATCTTCTCTATCGTATTAAGATCCATTTAGTTAGGCTACTAGGACCTTAACTGGAATTTAATATTATGTTCCTAGAACCACCACAGCACAATTCGAGCCTTGTGTCATGCAGTCTTGTCTTGCTCGATGACTCCATTTCCAATTGGGAGGAGAGATAACATTGTAAGGGTGCAACAGGTCCGCACTGATGTTCCGATCGTCAGCGGTCTTTGTGATGTATTCTACCATAACCACAGGTCACAGAAAACGTCTATTAGATCGTTTTCCAAAGCTTATTATCGCTAAAGCGGGCCTTTGTATGGCCTCCTGTATAAGGGAAGCAGCAGTTAGAATGGAAGAAGGCGTAGTTTGATACGGCCATCGACGGGTTGAAGAATGAATAGTCATTCATCTGACAAGGCCGTTCACTCCCAACGATCCATGGTTCAGCCACGATGTTCCTGAGTCTAGTGTAGGAGTAGTTGCGGATGCTGTTTGGTCAACAGAAGCACATTAGTCGGGCGTTTGCTGCATAGCCTTATATCCAACAGTGTCAGCTGAGCTGTGTGCTCTGAAATAACTCTACTTTGAGCTGTATTGTACTGGGCTGTCAGCTGAGCCATTGTCCGTCACCGATTTTGATTTTTCCAAGTGGGGGAGTCTCCGACGTCCTTTTTCTTTTATAACGTGTCGACGTCCAACGCCATCACGTCTGCTGATGGTTTCATCGTCATTCATGAACTTTGCATAAGTATTAACGGCGACATGTCGCGAATAACCCAAGAACCGAACAGTTTCGGAGACAGTCGTTCTGAGCCATTGTGCCATTGAATTCTGCCTTTTATCAAAGTCGCTTATATCAGCAGCTTTTCCCATCAAAGACAGAAGTAAGCGCACAAATTATTCTTCGTACTCCCTAAAAATAGTTAAATGCCATTCCCACCTGATTACGTGCCCTCCACGTCAACCAAGCGAGTTCATTGCAAATTGTGGGGATGGTCATAATGTTTTAGCTCTTCGGTGTATAACAGTATAACATGTGCCTTTTCTTACTGTTATTTCATAAAACTAATATACACCTTGTATAATTTCAGAAATATGCGATTCAATTAAGGCACTGGAGATCGAGCAAGATTTCGTCGGCTGTTAACACACTGATTTAAAAAATTGATTGATATTTTGACTATGTGCGTTAACTGTATTTTAAGTAATTCAAACATTAAAACCATATTAGCTGCTTAGTAACTCATGGTGATTTTGTTAAACATTACAAGCACTATAAGAGTCAATTTGTCTGCTACTAACTATATATAGTCTGACCCCGCCAGTAGTTGATACTCTTCAAGTATTTGATATTTTTTTTAATATTTCGCCATTTGAGGCGGAAATGAGTTTTACACTTGGCACTAGACAAAATATTTTTGTTTGAATGTTGGAGCACCTGTTGTCACCCTATTCTCAGCTGCTTACTGTAAGAGAAGCCATTTTATGAATTTGTTAGTATAAGAAAATGTAAAAATTTAGTTTTTGATTAGTTGGGGGCAATTACGGCAAGTTAAAATAATCCACTTCCATCTTGCTTATTTTAAATAATAGTTTTATATGAATTATTGTTAATCACAGATTAAGCAAGATATTTTAAAGATTAATTTTTGAATTTTCGACTGATTTCTTCGATTGATCAACTGCTCGGAAAATGACAATTAAAGAAACTATTTTACTTATAATTTTGTTGCTATTTAATTTCAGCAGATTTTATTTTTGTCCATTATAGGAGTTCATTGTGGTTTGCAGCAATCATATTAGTTCACTTCTAAAACTTAAAAGGAAGGTAATATTATAAAAACCCCGTAGGGGCGAACTTTCTTGATAAGCTGCTGGCTGGGTCACCTTATATTTCGATTTGAACAAGATTTTTTTTAAAAATTAAATACATGTATGATATAAAATTGATAAGATGCTCTATAAATTTTTTCAATTAGTATACATCCCCCATAATTGCTAACTAACTTTCTATATTTGCCCTAAGTAGCACTTCAAATCGTTAGAAGCCAATAAGGGATTTTATCAGATTCAGTCTATTTTCGATAATCACCAGTGCAGAAGTATGTGCGATGTCTTGACACTTCTCAAACATCATAATTTCTTGGCTACTTAAATCCCAATTAAATTCAGAAGTAGCTCGCAACACATAGCCCAGTTATCAAGTATTTATAACTTTCAAGTCTAAGAGAGCAAGAACACGTATCTTATACTAAAATGAAAGCCAACTATACAAGATTACCCAGGAGCATCTAATATAAAACAGTCTAAGGCTGTAAATTGTAATAAAGTAGTGTTCAGGTGCTGATATTCTCTTATAACTTTAAATTCACGCAGATTCCTACGATCCGCCATTGGGAACAGACGGGATTTGAACTGCTCGGATTGACCCAGGCGGGTGCCGACTTGGATGATTGCGACTCCAGCTAATATGTCCTCTACGCCCAATAAAGCAGTGTATCAACGAATTGTGTTTTTAAGTGCGAATGCCACCAGCCACGACTCCAAAATCTAGTTTTATATCATATATCACACAATGGAACAATGGAACAATGTAAGCTGGTTCATGGATTTCCTAGTTGCGGGGAAACTTACCATCCAGTATAGAGGTAATGCGTGTTTCTTGCATTGGGAGCCATGAAAAAAGATGTTTAGACGTGGCTGGTGGCCACAAAAAATAGAAGAATTAATGTTTAAGAGTAAGATAACTTACTAATTAAAATGTTAGTATAACAATAAGGAATAAAAAAGGTTCCATATGATCCAAAAACTAACAGTCCGTAGACAGGCGAAAAATCTACCAAAGGGAAACCCCAGCATAAAAAAAAGACTCTTTACAGAGACCATACAAATATTAACATAAAAAAATTATACAAAGCTCAGTGCGAAACAATTTTGGAAACGAATAAAAAAGAATTTACATATTTACAAAAAGATTATAAAAAAATGTACAAGCTAGAGAAATAAAAAACGATATTAAAAAGCATACCCGAGGAGAGTTCAGGCTAACTGAACAGAAAAATGCATAATATTAAAGGGAACATGGGAAAAAAAGAGGATGGCGCCCGCCCAGTCTGGTAACTCAATGAAAATAGATGATAAAATGATACTAAGATAATAGAACAAAAGAATATAAGGTAAAACAGTTTAAAAAACGTGAAAAAAGCAATAATAAAGCAGTAAAAAGAGTTTTTTTTTTTTTTTTAAATACAAAACAGGCAGAACAAGACACGGAAAAAAGGCAAAAGTTTAACAGGGGAGAAGATTACTCTTCATTTAAGTTAAGTAGGTTAGCAAGTTTGTCGAACTCGTTTATAATAACTATCATTTTTTGCATGGGGTTATCATATTTTTTGGTTTGAGTTGAAATATTTTTGATGCAGCTTAAGAATTTTGTGATTTGAAGACTTCTTTGAGTTCATTAAAAGTATTAAGTATATATTTGATGTCATTAGAGTAATTTGAAGTGATTTTTAGATTTTGGGTGTTATTTGAATTTTCAGTCGTAGAGGAGGAAGGGGGATTTGAGGTTTCGCTAACATTACTTTTAGAATTTAACATGCTATTACTAGTTGATGGTTCAGTGGGCTTAGGTTTTTTTTATCACACAGAAATAAGTGAAATATATAAGTCAAAAAGCTTTAAATAAAAATTCTGGGTTTACTTTTTTAAATAAAATTTGAGGAAAATTTCCGGAGCTTCTAGTGTTAAGGACTTTCGTTTTTGAGAAAAACTTATTTTCCACTTACTTTCAATTGTATAAAAATATTTGAAATATTAATTTGTTAATTATTTATATAATTAAGAAATCACCCTTACATTGTAATTTAATGCAAAATTGTAAAAATTACATTTCGAAAATTACTTTACTTCGATGCAATTACAGTAAAATGCCTTTTTAAGAGATTAACGGCATACGGCTAATAAAATATGATTGGCCGAGAGAATTATGCGAAAAAGTTTAGGAAGTTTGCCTTTATGTTAGATTTGGAAAACCTGCAATTACCAATTAACATTTGCGTGTTGTTTTCTAATCTCTCATCACAGAAATCTTCAAGGCGAGTATGGTCAAGTTCTGTAACCTGACGCCATGTTTTAGATGGAAACTTCCTACATGGGTATACACCCAGAGAATATGTCGCCATTTTCCTGAAAAGGCACTCTGTATTTTAGTAAAACATTGCATCTTTTCAGATTGCGATTTCTATGACGTTATTTCCAAAGGTGATATCAGTCGTCATATGAAGCTAGTTAAAGGGAAATGACACCCATACAAACGGCTAACCCATAAAAAAGTATTTGAGGTTTAGAAAAGAATATACATGCTTTCTTTTATTTAAAAAATGTCAGTTTCATCCGCCAGATTATATATAATGAAAAGATAGAGAAATTTGTGCAAGGATACAACCCGTAAATAAATATATTAAATTTAAAAAGTCAAAAAACCCAACTGCGTTGAAAGCGAACTAATTAATTATTTCTCATCAATATGAAACTATTTTATATATTACTTACCTTTTTTTTTTTTTTTTCTTGTATTGATGACATTTAAGTTGTGTTTAATTATTAGTTCCTATCTACAAAAAGTCCTTCCGGCCAGTGCCGGGAGGAAGAGGTAGCTTTCATTTTCCTTATTTTAAAAAGCCAACTTATATTACTCAAACACACGAAGCTCAGTTTAGTGGAAACCGAATATAGGAGATTCAATACTAATTTTTATCAATACTAAATCATTATGAATGAGAATTTCGCGAAATTAGTCAGCTTTATCCAAGCTGCTTTTATTTACAGAAACTTATATTTGGCTGCCAAATTCGGCGATTTCTTAAAGTTCCTGCCATTTTAAGACAACATGGTGAATGAGGCTAACCAGTGAACTTGGTCGAGACCTTAGTAATTGCTGTGCACATGCTCACTCACATCGGAATCGGTTGATATATACGAGTGCTGTCGCAGGCAAAAAATAAGATTTTTCAAACTGTCACCCACATTAGAAATTGAAACTGCTATATCTGAGCCATTTTTTAAGATAAAGACTAACAAAAAATGCTCGTGAATGCTTATATCAAGGTCAAATACTTAAGAAAGAAACCTTTTTCAATTTCTAATTTTTTTGCACCTCACTTTAAATATATATATTTTTTAATTTAATGGTCGCCATTTTGAAACAAGATGGCTGATGAAGCTGGCCAGCGAACTTGGTTGAGATATTGATGTATACTATCCACATACCTTCTTACATCGAAATAGGCGAATACGTGTGTTATCGCGTGACAAATACAAGATCGTTTCAAAGTGTTAGCCATGCTAGAAATTTAAAGTGCTATAATTCAATTATTTTTTTAAGATATAAACAAAAGAACAAATTTTCAGAAACAAAAACTGCTTCAGAATCTTTATATCAAGGCCAAACACACAAAAAATTTTTTTTTTCATTTTCCAATTTTTTAATACTTTATTTTAAATTTTAAATTACTTTTTTTTTAAAATGGCAACCCTTTTGAAACAAGATGGCGAATGAAGCTGGCCAACGAACTCGGTCTTGACATTGGTATGTACTATGTACAGACCAAGTTACATCCAAATCGGTTCATAAATACTCCTGTTATCGCGTGACGAAAATCAGGTCGTTTTAAAATGTCAGTCCCAATAGAAATTCAAAATGCTATAAATCAGCCATTTTTTTAGATATAGACGAAACAAAACCTGTTCCGGAATCTCTGTATAAAGGTCAAACACATACAAAGAAAATCTTTTTCATTTTCCAATTTTTTGGTATCTCATTTTAAATTTAAAATTTTTTAAATTTATTTAAATGGCCACCATTTTGAAACAAGATGGCGGATGAAGCTGGCCAACGAACACGTACGAGACATTGGTGTGTACTATTTACACACCGAATTACATCCAAATCGGTTCATAAATACATCTGTTATCACGTGACAAAAATCAGGACGCTTCAAAATGTCAGCCACGCTAGAAATTCAAAACGCTATAACTCAGCCATTTTTTAAGATATAGACGAAACAAAAACAGCTCCCGAATCTTTTTATCAAGGTCAAACACATAAGAAGAAAATACTTTTTCAATTTTCAATTTTTTGGTACCACATTTCAAATTTAAATTTTTCTTAAAAATTTAAATGGCCGCCATTTTTAAACAAGATGGCGGATGATGCTGGCCAACGAACTCGGTCGAGACATTGGTATGTACTATGTATAAACGAAGTTACATCCAAATCGGTTCATAAATACGCCTTTTATCGCGTGACAAAATTCAGGACGTTTCAAAATGTCAGCCACGCTAGAAATTCAAAATGCTATAACTCAGCCATTTTTTAAGATATAGACGAAACAAAAACTGCTCCGGAGTCTTTGTATAAAGGTCAAATACATAAGAAAAAAATATTTTTCCATTTTCAATTTTTTGGTACCACATTTCAAATTTAAAATTTTTAAAAAAAATTTAAATGGCCGCCATTTTGAAACAAAATGGCGGATGAAGCTGGCCAACGAACTCGGTCGAGACATTTGTGTGTACTATGTACACACCGAATTATATCCAAATCGGTTCATAAATACGAGAGTTACAGTGTGACATAGGTCAGATATATATATATATATATATATATATATATATATATAAATTTTGAACGGAGGGTGCTTTCGGGGTCTGGGGATCATGATCGATGAAAATATACCAAAATTTTTTGAAATCGCTTTCCTCCGAACGGCTGCAATAGGTAGCTTTTTGTAATGAAAGGTACCTAAAACACTGTTTAGATGAGGTCTGTAGATGTCTATTATGAAGGTTAGAGTTACAGTAAAGGTAGAGATAAAAGTACACAACTTCCAGGTTGTGTAATATTTAAACGGAGCTTCTGACTGCAAAATGGTCAATGAAACATAGTCTTCATTTTGAAAGACCTATCTAATGATATGCCACTCAATAGGGTACGTAAAAAATTTTTCGTCTCTACCGCCATTTTGTAGTTTACGGCAGCCATTTTGAATTTATAAAAACAAAACCTATCCTATAACCATTGGACGGATAAGACGAATCGATAGAGACCTTATTCATTAGAATCCATCCAGCCGTTGGGATGTTTCGAGGGTATAAAGAAATCCACATACACAGATGCGCGTGAAACACATAACCCATCTTTTCAGTCGGGTAAAAAAGGCATGTAATGTTTCATATTTCTACATTTGTTTGTAATATTAATATTGATAACGAAACCTAAATAGTCTACCATATCTGTATGTTCTATCAGCCGTTTATTTTCATACAGATCATAGATATCATACATACAGAGAAGGATCTTTCGAACAGAATAAGAAAATTGATATCTCTCACCTTTTTGGTAATAATTAGATAACAAGGAGGTAAATCGCCTAAATTTTTTCTGCAATTTATTTTTTAATGGGAAAGTGAAATAAAAACCATTAAATGATTCATAAGAAAAAAACAAAGATATTTCTTCCTTTAATCTTCAAAATAATTTTGAAAACGTTTAAACAAACACTTTGTTTGTACTAAATTAAAATACATCACGAACTAAAAATACTTGTATTTCAATCAACAAAATGATATCAAATTTTGTCAGTTTCTGCTGTTAAGTTATTTTATGATGTGAATAACAGTTTTATGATATCAATCAATAGTTAGATATGTGTAAAGCTACAAATTTCCCATTTAATGGATAAACAAATATGTAACATAAGATTATTTATGCAAAATTTATATTAGACCTTTTTAGAAGACAATTTATATTCATACCTATATGATACACATATGTTATTATACGTATATATTTATTTTCATGTAAAAATGTTTTTTATTTTATTTTTTATGCTTTTATTTGTTTTAAATGTTTTATACTTCTTTGCCTTAAGTGTAAAACCGAATACTTTTTATAAAAATAATTATGTTTCACTTATATTATCAAAATTTTTCTACCCTATTTGTTTGATCCATAATTAATTTTAGTAAAATTTGTAGTTTAGTTAACACCCATGAATGTAGCATTGAAGAAAATAATTAATATTCTAATCTTTTTTTTTACGTTCACGAAAAATCCGATCATATTGCTAGAAATATTTTAAGCCGAACAGAGAATTCTTTACTGATTTTCTATTATTTCAAATAAATTAATAACATGTTTTCGAAACAGATGTCTCTCTTAAAATATTTTAATTTGTGAAAATATTTTACTTTTAACAAAACATATTCATTCGCAATTTTCTTTCGAAATGTTTAAAAATAATAAATGATAATTCTTTTTAAAATTGTAAAGTAAGCAAATATTTAGGAAAAAGTTTTTTTTTCTTTTTAAATTGTTAATACCAGCTTTTTTAAGCTTAAAAATTTCAACTTGTTTTATTTGAAAATAGAATTGTTTCTTTTTCAGTTACTTTTGTTATATGTTTGAAATATGAAACTGAAATTTAAAACATAGAAATTCTAAGAGATGGAACTCGACTAAAAATAATATAGGTATACCTATTAGAGATTCAATTGATTACCAGCGGGGGAAAACTCGGTTAAAATTAGCCTTATATTCAACTCGATGTATCCGTAAATTCTCGCAGTATAATTGCTATAAAACATTTTATTTTACAACAGTCTAGAAAATTCCCACATTCTAAACATCGTTTCGCAAATTTTGGCCAAAGTTAGCGACATTCTTTCATTTGTTGCCATGTGTCGAGCAAGTCCTATGTACACCTAATTGATTGAATTCTGTTTTCGAGAAGGTTCTGTGGACTCGTATTGGATGAATCATGTAGCTCAGCTCCTATTCAAAAAATCTAGAAAATTCCTTTTGATTCTCAAAGCCAAATTGTTCGGCAATTGTCACCCAAATTTGGCAATATTCTTTCATTAAGCACTAAGCATGCGTTTTTTCCATTGGTAGTCTTGAAAGTTTATTTTTTGCCAAATCACACTAATGTCGCCAATGTTTCCCAAAATATCGACAAATTTTGGAAACTGTTGCCAAATATTTGAACCTACATTCCCATTGAAAAGCATTGAGACATAGTGACTCTAAAATTACCCACTAATAAAATTTTCTGGAACATGTTACATAGCCCAATAGTCTTCTCGTAACGGAAAACGGTAGGATACAAAATTTAGTCAAAATCGTTCGAGCCTTTTCTAAGAAAAATTTGCACACACACACACAAAGACTGACACAAACAAAATTTGCTCGTATTATAATAGAGGATATTGCTTTAAAGATTTTACGGAAAGCAAAAAATTTAGCGTATAGATTATTCATTTGGCTGTTTTGAGGTATTTGTGAATATAAAATTGTCTGCAAATACAGGGAGGCAAGGCTGTGCATCGGTGGGTCGATTGTCACTACAAAGATTATAATAGCAGTCTTTTATTTGTTTAGTTGTAGAAATTCTGTCATTAAATAATGCGAAGAATACTATTTAAATTTACTGGTGACATATGACACGCTGGTACACAGCTGTTTTATCACCACAAATAAATAATTTAAATCTTACAAAGTCTCTTACAGAGAGTAATTTTATTCTCGTAAATGAACTAAAATTTCTAAAATGCAATAAATATTCTTTTAGATTTATTTTAAATATTTGATGCCATCTCTGCATTTATTAATTCTTTATTATACTTTTGTCCGAAGGTAATTATTGTTACAAAATTACGTGTCTTTACATGGCGAAACAAAGTATATTTTTTTCGTTTTTTCATAATGATGATTTCCTTACGAATAATTTTCCTTTTTGTATTTTACATTTGTTAATAATTATTTTGTTTTTAAAGTTCAGTATTATGGATGATACTCAGATATTTGCACTTCTATGAACGCAGCCGGGAATTTTTATTCAAATGTTTCTGCACATGATTTTAAAAACAGATGCCGCTACTTAAGTAATTTTATCCATGAAATGTTTACAATTTAAATAAAAGAAAATAATGTGTGGTTCTATTTTGAAATGTTTATAAATAATCAATATGAATCCTTTTTGAAATTCAAAAGTAAGCAAATACTTCGGAAGAAGGGTTTAATCTTTCCAAACTCTTAATATCAGCATTTTTACATGTAAATGCTTTTTCTGTGAAAATAGTTTCCAGCTTTATTATTATTATTGTTCCATGTTTTAAATGTGATTCTGAAATTTGAAACATACAAATACCGAGAGCTGTAGATAGAGAAGAAATAAAATATGTATGAATTTTCGAGGTTTGTAGGTTTATATTATTTTTATACTTTTACGGAAATCCAAAGATTTTTGAAAATAGAATTCTTGGTAAAATTCAATAGGGTTGTGGTTTCGAAATATTTCTGAATAAAATATTTTCTACAAATAAATAATTTAACCTTCTGACTTATAATAATTTAACCGCCGTGAACCGATATATAGGTTCAAAATTTGTAGATTTATTTCCTGTAGAGGCCTTATTTAAATTAATACAATTCTAGAGATATAATGCTCTATTAAAACATTCAGTAAGGATTATTTTCATGTGTGTAATTAATTGTTTTATATCACATTGGAAAAATCATCTCTTTTTAACATTTTTATAAAATTACAGAGAAAACAACACTACAATTTTGTCCTTTTGCAGGATCCTACAAAAAGTTCTTTTGTATTAGTTTCCGAATTAAAATGTGTAAAATGCTGTAATTAGTTTGCTATATATTTCAAATCATTTAAATCCATCTCTGCATTTATTACTTGTTTCCAATCCTTTTGTCCAAAAATATTATTCGTTTCTTTATGTGGCGAAACAATGTTAAAATTTTAATTTTCGTAATGATGTTTTCCTTATGAGCAATTTTTATTTTTAAATATTGTATTTGGTAGTAATTATTTTTAAGTTTGATGCAGTGGTTATTATGCATATATTTACACTGTAAAAAATGTAGAATCATAAATTGGAAATAATGCGCAGCTGATTGACCAAAACTATTTCCCTTAAAACCAACATTTTTTATTCTAAATCATTATTATAAAAGTTGACAACGACTATATGTTAATGGATTTTCCTAGCAATTTCTGAAACGTTTATTGAAAATTTTGAGAGGCTATGTCGACATTTTTCCAAGGAAAATTTCTGGATTTTTTACTGTTTACTTTTTACCAATATGTTTAATAGAAAATTGGAATCTATATTAATATCTATATTAATTTGAAAGTCACATTATAAACTGTATAGGTTGTGGGAAAAGAATTATAGTTAGAAAGCTACGCGCTATGTACTTCAATTTTCACTTTCACTCTTTTTGTTTTGAAACAAAATGCAACGAATATTTGTTTTAGAATAGAATGATTCTGTTATGATAAAAATATGTGGCTTTAAATGTCAAATAATTGAAAAATCAAAGTGCAGTATTTTGTCTCCTAGTATTATAAATTTGATTATTACAAATAAATAAAATATTATGTAAATAGATATTCTTATTAAACAATGCTGAAGAATATTCGAAGATAAGATTTAAGTGAGTTTCGCTGAGGCATAACATCATAGCTTGTTATTTGCGTTTGGGTACTGGAAGTAGTACTAGTTCATAACAGTTTATTTAAAGATTTCTCCAGAAATTTAATTATTATATAGTAGAGCACATTGAATTCTTTTCTGTTGATTTGTTTAATGCTTCTCCCAAAATTTGCTTACTACATATTATAGCATATCAAATTCCTTGCTGGTTGTTTATAAACGATTCTCCAAAATTTAACTATAATAAAACATGTTTCATTAAACTCCTTGTTGTTGTTTTAATAAATACTTCTCCCGTAATTTACATATTATGTCTTATGTCGCACCAAATTCTCTGCTGTGTGCTAATAAACACTTCGCCCGAAATTTACAATTATATAAAAAATATATTTCAGGTCTTGGAATAAAGTTATTTTTACGTATAAGATATTATTTTATACCATGTCTTAGACATTTGACAACTTTATTTTCGGATCTTGTCTCATTTTCTAGATAGTAACTGTAGGAACTGTACCTCTGCAGTTTGCAACAAGGTAGCATCGTAAGTAGTATCATTGCATAGAATATATAATTTAACTTAGACACTATTTTCATTATTTAAACATATTGACAACGAATATTGACATTTTTTCAGACTATAAAAATTATAAGTAAATTTTACATGAAACAATGAAACAGAGTTGTACAAATTTGCAATTTCAGTTATCTGCAATGTAATTACATTTTAATTGTACGCAATTAATTATAGTTAAAATTACATGCCGTAAAATATTATTCAGCACTGTAACCGGAATCGCCCCCATCCCATTATTTGACAAAATTTCTGTGTTTGAATGAGTGTAACTATAATCATTTACATTCAATTAACCTGTAATTACACTGTGGATAATTGAGATTACAAATTTTCCCAACGCTGCAATGAACCCATTTTCAGGAAATTTAAATACTCCTCTGTAACTTCACAGGTTACGCAGAACCTGTATCTGTTAATCCTTCTAAATATGATTTGAAAGCTCACACTTTCTTGGTTTTCTTACAAATTGGAGGAAGAAACTCCCAATGATCTTGACAGCGTTGTTTATGTACTTACAGCATCTTTGTGTGGCATTGTGTTCATTCTAAAAGTGTATTTCATTAATTTAAGATGATTATTGGCCGGATGCGTATTCCTTGCTGTTGCTTTATTAAACTCTTCTCACAAAACTTATAGGTATATGAAAAACGCATTTCGGGGTGGGTTATTATTATTTTTTCATACCCTATCTTGGACATTTTACAACTTTATAATTATTTTTTTTGTTGTTTTCGTATCTTTTGAACCGTTTCCGACATAGGAACACTGACACCACAGTTTGCCACTTGGTGGCGTCGTAATTGGTGTATTCGCATAGAACATAACCACTTTATTTTACTTAGACATTATGTTCATGATTTTTACTACGAATATTGACCTTTGCTTAAGTGTATAAAAAATATGAGTTATTTTTTTACGAAACAATTAAAATATTCTCAGGAAATTTAAAGATACATTTACAGATGCACATATATTTCAAATCATTTATTTGTTTATCTTTGTAAATATTTTTTGAAAGCGCAACCTTTATTGGCTTTCGCATCAATTGGGGAAAGAAACCTGCTACACTCCCAATGACCGTAATCAAGGGTGTTATGGTACTTACAACATTCTTGTGTTGAATTGTGTGCTTTCCTAAACTTTAATTAATTTATATAAGATGATTTTTCAGCTGAAAAATATTACTTGTTGGTGTTTTATTAAATCATATCTCGAAATTTATTTCTTAGGCATAATAACACATGGAATTCCTTGCTGTTTGTTATGTCACTAAACTGTTTTCCAGAAATTTGCATTATATTAAAACAAAAATATTTTTACGTGTAAGGAGTTATTTCATACCATATGATTTCTTAACTCAACAATTAACTTTCTTTTTGCTCCTCGTACCATTTCAGAGATAGCAACTCTAACACCACACTTTGCCACTAGGTAGCATGGTAAGTAGTCTCATCATAGAACATAACAGCTTAACTTTATTTAGACATTATGTACATGATTTTAACTACTAATATTGAGGTTTTTTTTTTTTTTTGGAGTGTATAAAAATTGTAAGTTATTTTTATATGAAACAGAATATTTTTATATGAAATATTTTTTATATGAAACATTTTCAAAAAAAAAAAAATTAAAGATCCTTCTACAATTGCACACAGATTATTCAGATCTTGTATTTGTGAATCCTTGAAAATATTTTTTGAAAGCGCGTACTTAGTTCCATTTTTACCAAATGGGGCAGAAACATGCTACACTCCCAATGATCTTGGACAGGGTTTTTAGGATACTTGCAGCTTTCTATTGATGGATTGTCTGCCTTCCAAAAGATTATTTCATTGATTTACGATGATTCTTGACCAGACAAATAACAAGTGACATCACTGGAGTTTAGGGAAATTGGTTGCTTCGTATTTTATTAAACTAGTCCATTTTGTACTGAGTTTAATCAAACGCAAAACGTTCTGAAGCACTACAAAACATGTAAGTTTTAACACTTAGAGGTATGAGCTGTTTTAACCGCATATCTCCCTCAGGGCTGGGGGTATTTGGTACATTTCATGAATTTTTAAAAAAATTATTGGAAGTTATTTATTTTAATATTTATTTTATTTCATTTGTATATAAACATTATTTAGTAAAATTTGGTTTTGTTTTGAACATTTCAAAGCAGAAAGAGCAACACCACAAGGTTCACAATAAGTTCGAATTAACCCTTTCAGCCCTGGTGGTCACAGATGTGTTCCTTACTTTTAAAATGCTTTAAACTATAAATAAATCCTTGCAGATAAGAACAAACCTCATAATCACATATGTGCATTCTATATTTTGACTTTTTACTGGACAAGTAGTGCCATCTAGCTTTGAAATAGTAAAAAAACAAAATAAGTTGACAAAAGTTTTAATCTCTTTGGACCTTAAGAAAATTGTCAGGGCCGAAAGGGTATAAACTTAAATTAGGGACTACTTTTCCGAATGAATGATTTGTGTTAAGGGGTCTTGTACCTTTCAAACGCGTCGAAAATTAACGAAAAACTTCAAATTTTCAACTAGTCTATCTTCAAATCCTTTTTATGTATAAACATGAAATTTTGGATATTGATTAAACAGATTATGCTTTTTAATACGCTACCATTAAAAATTTATTAGTCTTTTACAGAATTTGTGTATTGTTGAAATCAAAATAGCTCTTTTTTTTACTCCAGAAGCCATTGCGCGCATGATGTCTTGACAAAGTGATTATAGATTGTCATGAAATTTGGTAAAGATACTAAAGAAATATGTGTGTTTAAAACGAACTACTTTTAAGTATTTACAATGGTAATATTTTTATTTATAACTATTTTTATTCATTAAAAAAAAAAAAAAAAATATATATATATATATATATATATATTTATTTATTTATATAGTTAAGGAAATAATTTTGGCATAAGAGTAGTTCATTTTAAACACACACATATGTTTAGTATCTTTACCAAATTTCATGGCAATCCATACATACTTTCTCAAGATATCATGCGCGCAATGACTTCTGGAGTAAAAAAAAAAGCTATTTTCATTTCAACAATATACAAATTTTGTAAAAGGCTAATAAATTTCGAATGACAGCATATTAGAAAGCATAATCTGTTTAATCAATATCAAAAATTTCATGTTTATACGTAAAATGTTTTGATGATAGACTAATTCAAACTTTGATTTTTTTTTTTTTGTTAAATTTCGTCGCGTTTAAAAGGTACAAGACCCCTTAAACAATAAAAAATGCTAGTATGTTTTTATGCCTGTTAAATCCTGTTGTAATACGACATTTTCCAAACGTTTTCAAAAATTCTTCCATTGAGTATTGTCATATGCAAAGAACGGGAAATAACTACGTTCGTTAGGTTTCAGAAACTAACATATTCGTTAAATTTCAGTAATTTGGCTAATTAATTTATTAGCGTAAATGTGATTTTTACTCCAACCTGAAAAAAAATCAGGGCGAAAGGGTGAAGCTCTGATTCTAGCTATTTTCATATTCTTAATTCTGTGTAGTGCTGCCACATATTTTTCTTTTCAAAATAAAAGATTCGTAGGTAATACAAGTTGGCCATAATTAACCAGTACTCAAAGTGTTCTCTATCGCAATCTAATTGTGAGATTGACGCTTAATTTTGTAATAAAAAATAAACAAAATGGGAGACGAAGGATTCCGAGAAATAAAAAATTAGTTCAAAAAGTAACCGCTATGGAATATGTGGCGCTGTGTAACCGAAAAAGAGAATCGATACTGAATTAAAATTACCTTTTATTTACCACATTTAACGAAATAATTCAAGTTCAATATAGCATTAAAACTCTCTTTTCTATAATAGAGCGCCACATATTCCCCTAGAGGTGACTTTTGGAACTATTTTTTTTCGCGGAATCCTTCATCCCCACACCCTGTCTTGTTTAATCTTCTTACAAAATTTGGCGTCATTCTCTCATTTAGATCCTGCTACAGTACACCCTGAGCACTGTCAGTTTAATTATGGCCACCTTGTATATGAAAATACAGCGAACGTATGTAATAGGTATCAATGCAAAAACCCTTTACGGGTTAAAAGTTTCTGACGCAGCAATTTATCTTATGCTCTAAGAATTTTAAATATGGAACTTAAAAATACTGATATCAAATTTTGAGTGACGTTATGCTATTTCTTAAAAAATATATTTGTATTTATTTCATCATTTTATTTTTGTTTTATTTATAATCGCATGTGCAAAAGTTATGTTCAACATGAAAAGCTGCATAAAATTTTATTCGCTGTTGCTTTATCATTTACATCTCTCATAAATTCAAAATATGAGTTTTAAAAGATATGATATAAAATTTAAGTGACGCCTTGATGTGACTTTAAAAGGTTTGTTTTAAAATTCAATTTAAATTATTTTTGACTTGGTTAAAATATTTTTTTACATCTACACAATACTTTTAATTTTCCAATTCACTGTTAAATATATCACTTTCATTGAATCTATACTATGCATTGAAATGTATTTATTTCAATAAATTGATTTATCTTTTGTGTCACGCTATTCAAAATTGTGAGTAAGATTTATGTAAATGGTTTCTTTGCGTCATTGTGTCCAAACTACATGAAATGTATGAAAAAGGATAGTTTGACGCAAAGAAACCATTTACATAAATCTTACTCACAATTTTGAATAGCGTGACACAAAAGATAAATCAATTTATTGAAATAAATACATTTCAATGCATAGTATAGATTCAATGAAAGTGATATATTTAACAGTGAATTGGAAAATTAAAAGTATTGTGTAGATGTAAAAAAATATTTTAACCAAGTCAAAAATAATTTAAATTGAATTTTAAAACAAACCTTTTAAAGTCACATCAAGGCGTCACTTAAATTTTATATCATATCTTTTAAAACTCATATTTTGAATTTATGAGAGATGTAAATGATAAAGCAACAGCGAATAAAATTTTATGCAGCTTTTCATGTTGAACATAACTTTTGCACATGCGATTATAAATAAAACAAAAATAAAATGATGAAATAAATACAAATATATTTTTTAAGAAATAGCATAACGTCACTCAAAATTTGATATCAGTATTTTTAAGTTCCATATTTAAAATTCTTAGAGCATAAGATAAATTGCTGCGTCAGAAACTTTTAACCCGTAAAGGGTTTTTGCATTGATATCATTACTTTTTTGAGGTTAGTGATAAAATTATTAAAAAAAAGATACTTATGGAATTTAATGCAGATTTAATTTTTACTATTTTATTACAATTTTCCTTATAGCAGTTTGTATATAAAAACAAGTGGGTAAGTATAATCGCTGATCGCACAGAGGGTTTCATTTGATATTCCTTTAAAAACACTTTGTCCTTAAATTAATAAATCCAAAATGTTAATTTATAATTATTAAATACTTACATAGATGGTGCACCAATAGTTCCAATTTTCATGGGGCAGGGAACGCATTCTTTTAAACAAACCACCTTCCAATTGAAGTCACCAAAAACCAAGTTGAATAAGCCAGACCCCGTTGTGTTGTTTCACAAACAGCAGTCTCATGTCCCCTCCTTCCCCCCTTTTTCAAAATTTTTCAGACCAGTACCTAAGAATGGAACCGAAATAATTTTTTCTCTTCAGAAATTAGGATAAAAAAATAGTATGCAGTACTCATAAATTTACTTTAATGCTATATAGGGTGATTATTAAGTTAATTATAACGTTTGGAATCTGTTGCATTGATGTCCGAAAGGTGGTTTCTGAGTTATGGAAGCTGGACCCATAAGGCGCCATAGAGGGGCGAAGCCCACTAGTGTCTATCATAATTATATCTGCCATGTAGACTAATTGCGATATTTAATCAAAATAGTCCCCCCCCCTCCTCATCCCCGGAAATATAACAAATACAAAATGTGTCTTTATAAACCTATCGTCAAATAGGTTTTTATTTCTTTTTCCCTAAAAAACAGAACATGATTTTTATATCCATAACGTAAATAGCGGACGAAGCCCGCTAGTTCCTATCATAATATATATTTTTAATAATTTTATATAGTCTATAATAAAAATCAGACTTAAAATAGTCTAGTTCCATGAGTACTTGTAGTGTCAGTTACATGCTACGATTTTTGGATACCAGTATTTTAGAACGGGAAAATGTGACTTATTTTATCGGAGATATCTCATTAATTGAATAAGGTGAAGCAAACTTTTTGAAAAAAAGGTGGCCAACAAGCATGGCAGTTATCAGCTATGTGACTTCGTGCTAAAGTCCATTAATTTGATCTGCTTTAAAAAGATTACGGAAGATTGAATTATAGTAGAACCTGGATTAACCGAGCTTCGATTAATCGAGGTTTCTGTTAACCGAGCCGATAACAAAGTCTGATTTTTTTTTCCTTTTGAATGAGCCTTAAAAATAACCACACTCTTAGTATCGTGTTTTTGTAATAGCAAACCCCCCTCCCCCCCCACACACGCACACTCCCAACAAATACACACACAAATTGATGCCCTTAGTTCTACTAAAGTGGAGCATTCCATAATTTCTCAATGATAATATAAGTGTTAGACCGCCAAGGGCGCCAAGACTAATTCTTCACAAGATTTTGCAATGGAAACTTATGTAAATCTTGCTTTTGAAAGAAGAAAATGTTAATTTTTCATATCTATTTAAAAATTCTGATAATATTTTTAGCATCCGAAAAAGCCAATATGTAAAAACGTTATTTATTTTTTTTTAAACCGGATCTGCTTAACCTCTTTAAACTTCAAACACCACCCGAATATATAAATTGAAAAATACATATGTAATTAAAATAAATAGATAAACCACTAAAATTGTAAAAGTCCTTTTACAAAAGAATGGATAAATATAAGTAAAGAGAAGTGCAGATGTATTTGGGTTCAGTTTTCAATGCTGTTAGTCATTAACGTGGGAATTCCTAAGAAGACAAATTACCATTTCGGCGGGATTTCAAATCGGTTCTATAGATACCCAGTGGTTTCTGTAGTAATACCAGGTGTGACACTTTTTTTTTAATTATTATACCGTATTCTGGAGCTCTCTATCTTTCTGGATAAAATAGAAATCGGCGGATGTGGAGGTATTTTCCCATGAAATACTAATTAACACACGACACATGCGCGACACGACGTGCTGTTGGTGTTTTTTGCGTGTGAGTCGCGACGACCATTGTAGTTTAAAATTGGCTTATCTGAAATTAAAATAAACAGTAATTTTTAATTAAATATGACTTATTTTAGTGACTAGACGAGACAAAAGGTGGAAATTATGAAAAGCTCTCTCTCTCTCTCTCTTTTTTTTTTCTTTAATGCTGATTATTTGAAGAGGGTATTCAACTTTTAAAGGCTGATTTTTGATGATTGACAAAAAAAAAAAAAAAAAAAAAAAATCCTTAATGCACTGCATAATTATATAAGAAACTAGGGGGCTCTGCCCCCTACGAGCTACGCTCGCCAACCCCCGTTCAGGCACACCAAAATCCAAAAAGCACGCTAATTTGATCGGCTTTAAAAATATTGAATTTAAAAAAAACAAAAGAAAAAAAAACAGTAGTGATTTTCCTGTAAACGGGTTTCTATTCGTTAATTAAAAAATTAGTTAAACATTTGAAAATAAGCTAATGTAAAATGAATTAAGTAAACAGTGTCCTTGTCTACCGGTATTTTTTAACAGCGATATAAGATAGTTCTTTTAAATAATTCATTTTAAATGTATCGTTTTAAATCTGACGTAATTTACACCAAAGTTTTATTTCTCTTATTAATATTCAGGTGAAAATACTTTAGTTGTTAGAAGGAAATATTTGCGCTGTCTTTGAATTCACGATAATAGTTGAAAAGATTATCTCAAAATATCTCGCGCAAATATATTTTTTAATTTAAATGTTTTTACCATATTTTTTGGCCATTTTAAATAATGTAATTTCTCCCCTTTACAAGTTTTAGCGCATAATTTTTTTTATTTAACATTTTGTTTCTCTTTTAAAATTCAAGTGTGAATATGGTTCTTAGGACGTAATTTTCCTGCTTTTAACATGTGATCATTTAATTCTAATTTTAAAGTTTTTATTTCTGTTTACAATAGTCACGTGTAAATAAATTTTTAATTTGAAATAAACATTATTGTTTTGCTGTTTATACAATTGGCAACAGTTTAAATTAATAACATTTTCTAAAATATATAAAAAATATCTCTCGAAAAGCTGAAAATTTGAATTTAAAATAGAAATAAAACCTCAAAAAATGAGTCAAATAAAAAAAATAAATTCAATCTGCACACCGGGAACTTATAACGTATAAAATGATCTAAAAATGATTAAATTCTCATGTAGTTTTTGCTCCAATAAAACTTTTTTAATGGAACGTTTTTTTCCAACTTTGGCATTAAATATCTCTTAAAATAATTCTTTGATTTGAAAACTGTCTGCATCAGCGTGTTTATCAAACATTTCTCTGTAATACCACTGATTTTCATATTTTTGTTTGCAACAGTTTTTTTTAATATTAACGAAGAAAGGCCATGCTTAAGCATTCAAATTGGATGCCGATCTACCGGGAATATCTACGCAGATTTTCATTGGTCCATTTCCAATTCGAAACTTTTTTTTATATATAGAAGGAAAAAGCTGACAAAATTAGAAGTGAAAAACAATTCAGCATTATTAAAGTAATCGTGCCGTGGTCATCTATTAAAAAATGCAATTTTGAGAAAAAAAACTAGTTTCAATTTTATGTTATAATTATAATAGAATGCTTATTGTATTTTTTTTTTTTTTTTTTTTACTTACATAGTTTTACATAGTAAGTTACTTTTTTTACTTACTTGCCTATTCCATATTCTGACCACATAAAGAAGTCTCAATTCCGTTGATAAAGCCGCTAAAATAAAAACTCGATTTTGCGAAATTTATAAGTTATGATTATAAATGTATATGTAAATCCTTAAAGCGGTTCTCAAAAAAAAATTTTTTTTTAACGTTCAATAATGCGAAAATTTCTGCTGATTTACAAACATAAAAATAGTGTTCGAAAGAAACTGAATTTCGGTTACATTCCTAGTATCGACTGAAAACGTAAGCGAAATTGTTTTAAAAATAAATTCAAAGTAAGTAACATAAACACACATATACGCATGTTATCTGAATAATGTTTTGCGTAGAAACGGCAGTACATAATTAACAAAATAATTTGATTGAAATAAAATTAATTAAACATAAGGTGCTATAAACATAAAAAATATATTAAAAAATAATTTAATTTAAAAATAACGAATTTAATCAATATTGGTAATACCTTCTAGATTTATCTCCTTGTATGTGAATATATAGTATGTACGGCTCTTTGGATGGGAGTGCCGTTTGGGGGAGGCTAGGGAGGGGCAGTTATAGTAATACCGAATATACGGCAGTATTTTCGCCGAAACTAGGATTTTGGGCTGAAAACGAAAATGAAACCGAATATTCGGCGAAACTCCACATAAAAGAATGAGACTTGCAGGCTTGGTTATTGAAGTGATTTGCAATACAATAGATTCTGTTCTTTAAATTAATTACATCTTGAGCTAAAATTGATTGTTCTCTCATGACAACAGCTTTCTTTCTCTTCCTCCACTGTCGCGTCCGGAAATTCGGTTCAAAACGCCACATTCGGCAGCCTTTTCTGAAAGATCTTTTGTTTTTCTCAAAAAATATAAAAGACAGTTCGATTAAAAAGTTTCTGGTGGGCAATAAAAAATAATTGGTATTTTCAGCCAGCAGCCAGCAGTTACAATGAAATTTAATGAAAACCTTTAAAACAAAACTATCATGCAATAAAATTCAAGTAATACTACTTTTCAAAATAATTACATTCAGCGTAATGCTTTTAAAGAATGTATTACTTTTCCAAAGATTTTCTGCCCCCCCCCCCCTACCCTGCGTACACACATGAATCGCGGTAAAAAAGAACAAGATCTTTGAAAAACAGAAACAACTCCATTATTGGGCACAGCCTTTGTAAGTTTGCTGATTTGAAAGCAGGGCCGAAATTAAGGGGGGCAGAGAGGGCATGTGCCCCGGGCGCCAAATAAAGATTTTGTTTGTCGATTTTTCTCGCGTCTGTGTTTTGCACGGTATTGTTAAAATCATTCTGTCTGGCGTATGACAAAACATAGAAGAATCTAAAGATGATATGGCATAAGGATCCTGTATAAAGCGGATTTTTTTCCGATTCCGTTTCCGAGATTTTAATCAATCAATATTCGGCAAAGCCAAGGACGGATTCAGCTCATCATTTAGAGGGGGTCATGGATTTCCTTTTTTGGGGTGGGGGGCGATCACATCCTCGTTATGAGAATTTTTTATATTGAAAGCTATTCCCAAATCCAAACTAACTACTTTTCTGATACTTTCGCGAAGTCATTTTCATTCGTAAATACAAAAAATTTGCATTAATATTCGTAAAAATATAAAATTTACCCATTTTGTTCAGATACCAGGAAATTAGTTTCCCATTTTCTTATAAAGGCAAAGATTCATTCAGAAAATGTTGTCAAAGATAGCACTTTTAGCCAAGTTTTACGAGTTGAAGCCAGAGGAATGTCGTCGCAAGGGAACAATCGGCTGTCACTTCCGGAATTTCAGTTTAAAAAGTCTAACAATTGTCAACGATTAAATATGGCAAAAATTTGTGTTAAATTTTAGAGGTAACTAAACCGTACACATTGGCAGCTATGGGATTCTATTAGTGTCATAAAAATTGCAGGTGTAGCCTCTTCTTTCTGCTCAAAGTATTAAATAGTTTTTTTCAATCGAACTTATACCTTTGGAATAAGTTGTTTTTCTTCTGAACTTCTGTTCTTTCTGTTTGTCTTCATTTTCTTCTGAACTGATAGACTGGTGCCATCCATTATTTTGAAACAACCGTTATAAATGAAGTGTTAGGTGAAGATGAAAGAGCTGTCGTAAAAAGTTAGAACTCTGATTTTCTGGTCAGAAAAGGAAAAAAAAATGGTCATAATTTTTTTTTTTTTTTTTTTTTTTTTTTTCTGGTCAGGATGAAAAAAAAATGGCCATAATTTTGTTTCTGATCAGAATGGAAAAAAAAAATGGCCATAATAAAAAAAAAAAAAAATCTATGATATCTTTTGAATGTTGAAAAAATAAAGAAATAAAACATATTTTAAAAATAATTCACGTAAAACAGACGTCACTCTTGAACTAAACAAAAATAACTTTCCTGAAATTTTATACACCATAATTAGTATTTGTATTCTAGAGATTGTATTATATAAAATATTATTGAATTGTATTAAATAATGTTTTGCACTTTTGAGTTTTGACCCAACGAAATTGTTTTTGTTTGTTTTATTTTAATATTTTATTTTCCATTTGGAGATAATCGTATGGAGATTTTTATTCAAATATTCGGGGTAAAGTTTGAATTAACTCATTAGATAAGGTGAGCGAAATTCAAAAACAGAGATAGCTTTCTTAGAAAAGTGTGGAGGAAAAAAATACCTTTAAATTGGCAACACTGGTCTAACATCAGATTTTTTTTTTTAACTGCAATGCCTTGCGGGGAACTATTTTTGTGCATATTACATTTCTATAGTGTAAAATACTAATTTGGGTGACAAAATTATTTTAGGAATAAAGTTTTCGCTATAGCAATATACTCGTATATATTTTTAAAGTGATTTTTTATACATAATTTATATAGTATGTGTATGTATGTATATATAAGCATTTGCGCCCTTTTGTAAGGCAATCGGCGCCCTTTTTATCCATTTTGCCACCGCCCTCTCAGTTATGCCAGTACGACCCTGAAATGTGGTACGCAATTGCGTCAAAAGATGGCGACACCAGAATTCTGATATGCTTATTATGTAAAACTTCATTGTTATTTATAAATAAAACATTTCAACTAAATTATTTATTATAAAATAATTATTACATCACAATAGTTTTTATGCAAGGAAAATAATAATTATAATAATAATAATATTATGGATGTCAGTGATTATATATTGATTGACCGTCATAATAATAAAAAATGATATTATAAAAAGAAGAGCTGAAATGAATTATTTTTTTACGTTTCTGATCGTGTGATTTATATTCAAATAATAATTACAGTAAACTCTCTGTAAGGCGGACTCTGTGTAAGACGGAAATCTGTCTAACTCTGAAAGAATTTCAAGTCCCTACGAATCCATAGACATAGAGTAAAATTTGTCTAAGGCGGAATATTGTCTATTGCGGAAAATTTTCTTGGTCCCGATCGATTCCGCCTTACACAGAGTTTACTGTATTAATGTATATTTTTTGTAAAGTGATTGAAATTAAATATATTTATAAAATTTATGGTAATATTTTTATTGTTGAAAAATTGCCAAGAAATAATCATCATCAAATTGGCGTCATTATAATTGTAATTTTATTTAACTTAATAGCAATTAAAAAATTACAAAGGAACTGAGAATAATGGTCAACTAACAGACTTTAAAAATAAAATAAAACTTCACACGCACCAGCGAGTATCGAACTGCCTACGTTAAGATCAGTAGACGATGGCCCTCAACCACTCAGCCGTGGGAAGACAAAATCTTTCTCCCCAAAAGTGGTTAAAAAGAAAGCATGTGTATGAATACAGTGTCATGCATTTTCGGTGAAATTTCCATAGAATGGCGAAGAAATATAGTCCGATTTTTCATGCGCATTATAAAACGAACAAGAGTCTTGCTGGAAACAAGTAAATTGTTATTTGGTTCATCTGAAACATATTTATTTGATTTTTAAAAAATCGCCCGTGTCATTTTCGAGAGAAAAAAAAATCGAATTATTTAACGAACGAGAGTTTTCCCAGAAAAAAGAAAAGTGTTAATCACCTCGCCTTAATCACATTTATATTATGTATCAATTTAAAAATAATCGTTAGAACCGTTTTCGAGATTTTCAAATTAGGAACTTCCTCGATATTATACCAACGTTTTCACTTTAAAAATGACTATTTAGATCTCAAAATATACTGCACGTAGAAATGTAAAAATTTCAGTATACGATTAGACTGCAGATATAAGACTGTTCTAGAAAATTCAGAACAATAAGACGTATATCTGCTGAGTTATTAAAAGGCGGCTTTTCGCATTTTCTTTGATGTCGAGTTAGCTGTATATATGAGTTCCGCCATCTACGAATTCTATGATACGATACGGTACGATTTTAACGATACGATACGATACGATTTTAGGCTTAAGGCTGCGTCACTCGAAATACTACCGTCTTTCATGATTTTTGTAGCTCAAAGAGTTAAAAGCTGACCTTAGAGACTTCTCGGAATTAGTTCGCTTCACTCAAAACGCCATCCCGAGTGACACTCGGGCTTAGAACTTAAAATACTCAATTAAAGCTTCTGCGTAGTAATCAATAAAAATGCTTTATAATAAGCTTCAAAGTAAGGAAGATAATATTTTGATCATCGTTTTTAAGCTATATTACAGGAAGACAAATAAGTACAGTAAAGCCCCGATTATCCGTGAGCGGATGATCCGAGGTGCGGCTTATCCGCGAAGCAAATTTATTTATTATTTTTTTTTTAAATTTAAGTTAACAGCAAGGAAAATGCAATAAGCCCTACTAATAAATATAAACAGAAAAATTCATGTATTCGAAAGTAGTAGAAGAATATTTCTAGATTTGGTTGCCATGTTTGAAATATCAGATATAATGCCTTGATGGCTTTTCTTGATTTTATTAAACAAACGTAAACACAGCTATTAAAATATTTAACAATTAAATAAGACTATTATGAAAAATTATAGGAGAGCACATCAAGAATAGCTTCATTTTCGAGATAAAAATTATTCCATACTAAAAAAAAAAAAAAAAAAAAAAAAAAAAAAAAATAGTTTACGAAAAAAAAAAACAAGTGAGTGATTTTTTTTAAAAGATGTAACTCAACTCTTTTTGTACGGTGTGTATGGCATTGTTTCTTATTTACTGCTTTTTATTTTAGTGATTTAGACGCAAAGCAAAGGTTTCTGCGTTACTGTACATATGTATGTATTTTAAACGTTTTATTATGTTTTTTGTACGCTAAAACATAGTTTTTATGTTGAATTTTCTTTTTTTTTTTGTGTTTGCACCCCAATTTTCAGTCTTTTTGGGCTATCCGCGGTGGTCTTGCCACCCAATTCCGCGGATAATTGGGGCTGTACTGCACTTTAAAATATATTCACAAGGTTTTGTAAAAATCCAATAAACAAACAAATGTATATATTGTTTATCACATTATTATACTTGTATAATTTTTGCATACTTTGAATTTCATATTGATGTAAATATTGCGATTATAAACGCATTATATAAATTTAAAACCACGTTAAAAACGCCAGAATATGTGCCGTTAAACCAGCTTTAAGCAGACTAGTTTCGGTAGCATTTAGCGTACTGTCCTCTGTGCAAAGAATAAAGGAATTATGCTCACTTATAGGAGAGAAGCGGATTCAAGTGAGAAGATAATTGACCAATAGGAAATTCAAGGTAATTACTACAGATAATCTGATGGCTTAGCCATTGGTTCCTTCCTGTCATCTATCCTTCCAGACATCTGCATGCACTATTTTGAATGCTCACTCTTTAATAAATTCTATTTACCATTCTAGACTCGCTATGTTGATAACATCTTTACTTTAATTGACATTTTTCTTCACAATATTGATAATATAGTTAACATTATGAAATCAATCAATAGCAATATAGAGTTCACTTATGAAACAGAAGATAACGGTTCACTCCTGTTTCTGGATAACCTTATCACTCGTACTGTAGACCGTTTCTCTACATCCGTCTATCGCAAAAGTTTTGCTGTTTCTCTCCCCCCCCCCCTATGCTCGCTCATGTCACCCTCCCAGCCGGAAAATGGCTGTCTTTTTACTTTCATAAATCGTGCCATACATATTTGTTCTGACTCTCACTCAATTAATAGCAAAATTCAATATCAAAGCCATTGCGATTGACTGAGGTTACAACCTTTTTATTATTGATACTGCTTTACTTAAATTAAGCATCCTTGTTCCTCTAACTCAAATTAGTCCTCTTTCCAGGATTATCATTGTATTACCATTCTTTCCTAAATCTAGCTTTTCTATTGCCAAAATTCTTAGACAGCACGATTTCAGAATAATTTTTACCCTTATGAATAAAATTACCCTCTCCAAACTCAAAGATCCTATTGAAGTATCTAACTCATGGGGTATCTATCTATATTATAAAGGACAAACATATCTGTGCGTAACGCATACGTCATTTTGCGAATGGCAACACTTTGAAATTTGAATTAAAATTTTTTGTTTTGCAATTATATCTACGGCAAATTTTTAAACGTCTAAACATCGCACATTTTAAATTTTAACACCGTCGTGTAAGGTAAAAAATGCTCTTTTAAATGCAATTTGTTTGAAAGCTGTATCTCAATTTATTTTTGAGATATTAATTTTTTGTTGTTTTTAATACAAATTTTGCAATTGTGGCAACTAAAGTACTCCATTTATATTGAAAGTAAAGGGGAAATAGTCATGGTTTATTATTTTTATTGATTATATCCTTATTGATGCCATTTTACAAAACAAATAAAAGTAACTTTTTTATAATTTTTGAACAGAAAATGATGTCAGACATAAAAAAAACATTCTTCTTCATAAATCAGTTACATTTCAATATTATTACATTACGCTGATACTGAGTTTGAGACGCTAGGAAAAATGATTCAGTGAGTAAAAATTATGTCATATTTAAAACAAAACGATCATTTATTTTGATAAAACTAAATATTTGACCAATACTAAATGGCCAATACTATGACAATTAAAGGCAAATTTCTGAATTTTTTTTTCGCGGGTATTGAGATTAGAACTTAAAGTTTGTGCGAATGTTCACATGAAAAGTTGTATCGCACAAACGTGACTTTAAGTTTAGAAATACATTCATTAATAATCTATTGCGCGTTAAAATACATTCAAATTGTGAGTTTGAGTGGTGCGTATGTAAATTATGGGAATGTGAAAATAACGTACAATTTAGATTTCATGGGGGAAAATTTTATGATGTGACAAAGCGAAATCATTTTTACTGATTTTTCATCCCATAAAAACAAACATAAAAGTCTCAATCGATAAATTCATCATAATTACTCATCTTGATTACGTATTCTAATAGAGTTTAAATTTTCAATAATTTAAGCAATTGAAGTTGGTGGAAATAATATTTTGGTAATTTTAGGTTTAAAATATTATTTGTTTTAAGAGTGAGACAACCAATGTTAGATGAATTTTTTATTGTAATTATTTTGTACGTTTATTATAAATTCGATCTGACAGTTCATTTCTAACAGTTTAGTTCGTCGAATTTCGACGGGTTCCAACTCGTAATATTAATTGCCAGTGCGATCTCTCCTATATTGGACAGACCAAACGGGGTGTAAATTTTCGTATTGAAGAACACCAACAATATATTCAAAAACAGGAAACCAATAAATCTTCAATAAATCTGTTGTTCTTAATTACTACCAGCATTTTCCCCATCTTTGGTTACATTATCTATACTATTCTCCTGTTGTCTGATATCTGAATTTTCCTGCTTTCCTATTGGTCAATGAACTTCTCATTTGAATCCGTTTCTCTCCTTTATAATTGAGCAAGTTTCCGTTATTCATTGCACTGAGCTACCGAGTACGCTAAATGCTACCGAGACTAGTCTGCTTAAAGTCTACATATTGTGCCGTTTTTATCGATATTTTAATTTTATATTATACTACGTCAAGTTGCATCTTAATAATTATAAATGCTTTAGTTCAATAGTTATTAGAAACTCTACTCAGTTGATTATGGCTGAGCCTTAATATTTTCTATCAGTATAAGTTCATTTAGCCATTCGATCTTTCTTCATTTTTTTAAGCTAACAACAACTATCAACTATAATATTTTGACATTAAATCCCCTTCTTAATTTACTAATTTTAATTAACTGTTCATATAAAAATTCGAAAAAACGAAAAATGTTAATTTGTTAGAACATTTGAGAGAAAAATATACTTTTAACAGAATATACTTTCGTAAAATTAAACAAACATTCTTTAAAAGTTACTTTTTCGTTTTTAGATAATACATCTAGCTCAGTAACTCATGTTAAAAATATTTATTTATTGTTAAACGTAAATTTACTCGAACTGCAGTGTCGATAAATAAGTTCTTGATACATGTTTTGTCAACAACACCCATAAAGCTTCTCTTACAGGCATTACGATAAAGGTTTTGTAGTTTTGAAAAAAAATATTTTGAGTTTGATGCTTTTGAGTCTATGTTTGAAATATATATATATTAAACTTGGGAGATATGTTTGTATCAAGTTTAGTTTCTGTATATGACAAGTTTTGTATATATTTTAATCGATTCAATAGACAAATCGTTATCATTTATTTATTTTTTGTTTCAATTCAAATATACACAAAGCTTTATATTTTTAAATTTAGATCTTTTTCTTTATATATATTATGTCATTTTCTTCGTATGTTTAGGATTATTTCAAGAAGAGAAAGCAAGAACAAAATTGGTTTCTCTTTCTTATATAAGTTATAAAAATACTTTTATAAACAAATTTTGTTTTTCTATCTATGAAGTTCGCACTCAAAAGGAAATAAATGCATATTACCGTCGACCACGGTAATACTTTGGGCTACTTTTTCCCGGTTCCACTAACATTTCCGTTATTTAAAAAGATTAAATATGCTTTTTCAAAGTCGAAATTGAGCTGTAAACAATTAACGAAAAACAATGAAGCAAACTGTATGGTTTTAAAGAGGCAATTTTTCATTTTTTTTTATTTTTTAACTATCTTTAAAGTTTTGGAACAAAATAGCCCCTGCTGGGGCTACTTTGTTCCATTCACTTAGTTTCATATAAATTGAATACATTACATATATTGGACTACTGAAAACCCCTTGTAATAGGATCTGCTAATGCATTAACACTGAAACTCGATAAAGATTTTTTTTTTTTTTTTTTTTACATTTAAACACAATAAATCAATTGTAAATATTAAAGAGACGAGAAACAATTTTCGCCATGTTATTCTCAGTAACTGAACAAAAACAATTAATGTAACATTTTGCTACAGTAACATTTGAAAAAAATTCTACTTTAAACTTTTTAAAGAGATTTGGTTGTTTAAAAGGTATTTCTAAGTAACTAGGGTTACTTCGGTCCAAACCATACTTAGCACAAAGTAGCCCCAAAAACTAGTTTCCATGTTAGCTTTATAAAAATGTAAACATTTCCTGTCAAAATGAAAGGTTAAAGGAAAAAGTATGGTCACACATGGGTTATACGTTACTAAAGATAATATTTTGACACTTACCTTATTTGTAGCTCTTATCGAGATTGTTTTACTATAGAAAGTTTGGAGAGTTAAAATCTACACAAGAAAACAATTGCTTACAAACACATCCAGTGTTGCCACTAACGAAAAATTAAATTACCCCCAACTGTTCAATTACCCTATAGTAGGGTATAGAATATTTTTCAAGGGCACCCCCCCCCCCAAATTATCTTGTAATGTTTGTTCAATTTAAAGAGTAAAAGCTTTTTTTATGTGATGGACCAAAGTAACCCCGGAGCGAAGTACTCGGTCTACGGTACTGTTTTTTAAAAAATTACATCATAGCGAAAGCAAAGAAATTTCATAAAAATAATTTTGGTATGTATTAAATAAGTTTATTATTTTTTTAGATCTCATTTTTAGCACTTTCCAACATTGTTAAAAATTGTTTATGAATTCAGTATTTCTGTCTGACTGTCCACATGTTCGTCTGGCTCTGCTCTAACTCTCTCAAATATGCTCGGACTATCATGCATTTTTTATGTTATTTATGCTTATTATAGAAAGTTTGATAATTAAAGGCTAATGCTCTTATAATAAGATGATTTGCATTCTTTTTTTAATTCGTATTTTTATTTTATTTTTATTTTTTTGAGTCAGGATCTAATAGTTTGAAAAATCTTGTATATGAAAATTCACAATAATAATTAAATAGGTGCCCAATACACATTGCAGCGTGCTGTAAAATAACAACAAAAACAACAGAAAACAAAAAAACTAAATGCCCCTGAATATTGTATATATCGATTTTTTGTGTGGTTAAATAACTAAAAACAATAGGAAAAGGGAAAGTTGCTCTTCTGGATTCAATATGGGAATTTGAGAATTAAAATAATTTTCTTACAAAAAGAATAAGAATAATAAAATTTATAATATTATTACGTATAAATATAAATAATAAACAAATAATTTAGCATTAAAGCGTCGTATTTAGAATGTGTATTCATTCAGATCGAAACTGCTGCAATTGTTTTATGTTGTAATCAGACGAGACTTTTCGTACCCGCCGTTCGATATCTTTAATTTGTCGACAGTTTTATATTTTTGCGGTTGGATCTTCCATGATCTAGGTATACTTCGATACTATGCTGTCTTAAAAGAGGCCGCTAATAGCGTCGGACGACAACAGGGGTTTTAAATACAAATTTTTTGGTCCAAATGAAGGGGTAATAGGTATTAAGGCATGTCTTTAAATGGGAATTTGAAATATTTTGTTAAAAATAAATACTACAAAATAAAATTTTAAAACTATCGCAAGCTTTAATATATAACTAAATTTATTTTTATTAGTTATTAAAGAGTAGAACTCATTGATTAATATAATTTTTATGACAATTTTGACAGAATTATAAGGAGCTGAAGGTTAGTGTTTCTTTTTCTTTTCGGGATCTATATATCCAACATGGTGATATAAAGTAGTAAAGATAATTATTTCTCTTCTAAAATATTAATGAACAATTCATGTATTCACAACTCAAAGGGGAAAAAAGAAAACCAAAAACTTACTGAAATTTCTCGATGAAACGTGGCTAGGATGAGAATGAACGACACTGATCCAGACAAAATTCTTTCTCTCCTAAACTATCAGTTATCTCTCGCCGCGAGAAAATTGGATATGTATCGGAAGAGTTCTAAGATAAATGAAACATTTCTTGAGAATAACCCAGAAAAACTTTCTTACTTTCAGCAAGTGCAGTTAGTTCCATTCTTCTCTGAATATCCATATTACCATTCAATGAAATAAAAGTAAATTTAGTACATGGTGGTTTTGCCGAAACTTACGGTATAAAAACGTGTACAGCGTAAAAACCGTTTTGACACTACTATTTTTCTAAGTAAACTAAAGGGTAATGTAAGTTAAATGGTTTTATTATAGGAAACAATCTTTATATTTGAATTAAAATCCAAATCATGCTGTAGAATTCTAATTCATGACTTTAAGTTCTATTTTATTGTGTAAAGTTGTAATTCATACGAAATCTCACTAATCTGTTACGTAAAATTACCTGTTTGGAATGAGCATTAGTTTGTCTTTCATTAAAAAAGTATTATATACTGCAAACTCTTCCACTTTTTGTACAAGAAAAAATTAATAGAGATTTCTGCCTTTTTTAATCGGCAGATTACGGCCGATATTTTAAAAAATTGAAACTTATTGTACAATGTTTGTGGTACAAAACAGTACAATAAAATTAGTAGCTATAACATTCATGTTTTTTTTTTTTTTTTTTTTTTTTTTTTTTGGTTAAAAAATATTTTTTTCATCAAAAACATTTTTTGTGTGAAAAAATACAATTTAACATGTAAATAATTTAAAAGTCGTCGCTAAATGCAATTTTATTTCAAACAATTGAAAATCCACAAAATTGTCTTTTTTAACAAAATGTGTCAGTGGATTAATAAATTCAAAATTTCTACACCTTATTTCAATTCTATTTTGATTTATTTCAAACCTGTACTTGCTTAATCTAACCAGAAACTCGTCTACATATTACTAAACTTTTGTAAAAAAAAAATCCAAATTAATGGTAAATCAAATATTTTTATGTTGTATTGAAGTCATCTACTACATTACTCAATATTTGAGAGCATTAAAAGCCCACCATTGCATTGCTTAGATGGTATCTTTGTGCATAATAATAAATATCACGAAAATATTGTACACAAACTTGATTATTCATCATAAATTATTTTAAACACTATAAATATTAGACTGAAATATATAAATGCTAAATTAGGCTTTGTGCAATAAAAAATATTCCTTGCTATTATTTGTGGTTGTTGTTGTTGTTTATTTTTAAATTTTTACCTGTTTCCATCTTCATTACACAACTGGTATGCAGATTTATATATATATATATATATATATATATATATATATACATATATATTACCCATGTAAATAAAATATACATTTTTTACACAGTTTATTGCCTCCTGCCAACTGGCAATCATCCTTCTGTTTTCACTCTGAAATTATTAACTTCTGCTTTCTGTTGAGCTTTTAAATCAAGTATTAATATTTTGTCCACCGATATAACTCACAGTTTATTTTCTTGTAACTTATTTATCTTAGAAAAGGTAATTATCCAATACTATCAAAGTTGTTTAATTTAGATAAATTTAAAAATACAATAAATAAAAATAATTTATTCATCGCGATAAACACAACTTTATGCTAAATCGTATGTATAACATAGGTTTTGATGGTCCACAGGATTTATCTGTCAGTCTCTGTGAACAAAATACTTTTATGAATAATAGTTATGCTTCATTTTATTCATTCCTCTTATTAGATGCTTTCGTAATATTATATAAATACGTAGCACCTATTCGTCATCTGGTACGCCCGTCTATCTGTCCGTCTATCGGCATATAACAGAGCAAAACTCTACCCAGCCGACTGGTTTGGAATTTAATATAACGTAAAGCGAGGAGAGTTCGCGCGGTAGGAGAGATTGCGCACAAAGAGATTCGACGGGAAAGAGTAGAGTGCGCGCCCAGCGACTCCAAGTAGTTGTACAACAGCATTAGTGCAGTGTCTACATGAATGTACATATTGATTGTTCCAAGCGTCTTGGATAAAGCACTGATATTTTGTTTTGTTTTTCCAAAGTAAGTGCTTGAATTTTCATAACTGTTCGTCAGAATTTTTATAGAACGTCAGTAATACAAAATAGTTTGAACTTAGATTTTTTATAAACTACTATCCTGGACTAAGTATGCGAACACCAACAATTCATTTTAGAAGTGGACATATTTAAATAAAATGCCGCGCAATATCTCCTACCAAAATAGGAGAGTTTGCGCATCTGCTAGTTAGGAGAAATGGCGCATTTCCCCATAAGTTCAAGTGCTAGGAGAAAGTACACAGCTTATTGATAAATTTGTATGAATTGCAAATTACGTGTAAAACGTATGAATGAATCAATTTTGAAATAATTTCGGAAAAACACATAATTATCAAAACTAAATTTGGCAACAAATTAATTTGCAAAAAAATACTTTTGCAGATAAAAATTTTATTAATAAATTAATAATAAAGTTGTTATTAAATTAATTTGATGTAATTATTTTTGTTAATAAATTAATTTTATGTAATTATTTTTGTTAATAAATTAATAATATATTTGTTAATAATTTAATTAAATATTTATATATATATATTTTTAATTTATGAACAATTAATTTGCTAATAAATCAATTTGCTAACTAAAATAAATTTTCTAATACAATGTTTTAGAAAAGCTTTCACCCATTCCAAGTAGTGTAATGCCATCAAAATCAAAAGAAAACACAGTTCAACTAATGTTACTGATCCATAAAATATATTTGAAAAAAATACTTAAGAAGGATGCCACTACAAAAAAAAAAAAAAACTGCAGAAGGTAAGGTGCTTCCACAAAAAGTGGGATAAGAAAACTAAAGAAAAAAAAACAGTGGTCAATGAGGATGAGTGCACTGAATGTCTGGAACTGTACCAGGAGATAACTTCGACAACTGACTGGATTCAATGTATTGCTTGTTGCAGGTGATTGCACGAAAGATGCACGATTTACAACAATAAGTGCATCGATTGTGGACGACGACAACTTCGTTTAGCAAACAAAATATAATGAAACAGTGGAAATGGAAATGAAGTAATTTTCAAGTTAAACATGTTATCAACAAGATTAATGTTATTTGGTAATCTTAGTAGGGATCGCTTTTTCTGATATATTAATCTTCTTAAATTAAAATTTTTAACTATTGTTAAGATTCTTTCTTTTATTTATTATTTAAACATTTGGTTGAAATATTCACTCCGAATACAATAATATTTACTCACAAAAACCTTTCAACAATGTCGATTAAGTGTAATTATTATTGTTAACAATTTAATTCTAGTTATTATTAATAACAATCTTTTCTACCTATGCTGCAATCTCTCCTACTCATGTGCGCATTCTCTCTTACCCTCTAAGGAGAGATTGCGCAAAATAGTTTTCTTAGTTTTATTACTGCTGTTCTATTAAATTACAGTATAACAACAAACTAACAATGGGAATGCATAAAAAACAAATGAAGTCAAAAATATTCATGCATAGTTTAGCAAAATATTAATATTTAGATTTTTTATTATTATTCTTTTGAAATGTGCGCAGACTCTCCTCGCATTACGTTATAGAATCATTCCACAATTTTGTTGAGTCACTTGAAATTTTATGAAAATCAAATCAAACTTAAAAGGATATTATTAAAACTTTTCTCCTTTCGATTAAAACCTACTATACGTAATTAATTCAACGATATCCTATGAAACGCAATGATTCTATGTTGCCATGTTGTTTATTCTATTATATCCTACAATACGTAATTAATTTTCTGATATCCCGTGATTGGTAATGGTTCTATGTTGTCATAGTGATTTCGTCGTATTTAAGATGGAGTCATATCATTTTCGTATTACTGAATGTAATATGTACAATCATAATAAATTTTGTATTCATGCATTTTTGCATGAAAGTGTGAACAAATACAGTATGATTGCACTAATTTCGCCACGTTTGACGTACAAAATCTGACTTGTTATATTATTAGAGTGCACTAGATTTCTTTATTACATATTTCAGATTTCAATTATTTTTTAACCCTTTGAGGGGCGGTGGAATATATTATATCCCACTTAAGTTTAATTCTGATTTGCACCAGAAAATTTAATTAAGTTTTACTTTTATAGCTTTGGTGAAAAACAGCTGGATAATTGCATTCCCTTAATTAATTAATTTTTTTTTCAAATTTCCGGCGGGAAATCAACATTACAGAAACAGAATTGCTTTCCCCTCAAAGGGTTAAATATATATTTTGCGAGATCGTTTTGCATTTTTTTAGTAAAATGATCTGCTTACATTCAAATGTGATGTAAAATTTATAGATTAACGAAATATCCATAAACTAGATGAACTTTTCCCTTGAAAAGAACAATTAATCAAAATTTTTATGATGACTCATCTAGTAACACGCAATAATGTATTGCGTACTCTACTTAATCAGGGGGATCTGCTATCTCTACATCCGAAAAGTCTGTTATCTACCATACATTAATTTAGCGTTGAGTTGTTTTAATGCAATAACTTTAATATTTCGAACACAATATGTAAGTAAAAAAAAAAAATCATGAAATTAGATGTGTTCTAATATATAATAAGTTAATTTCAGGAGAAGTGTTTAATTAACCTTTGATGAAATATTACTTCCTGCACCGAAACGCAAATAAGAAGCTGTCAGACTATGACTCACCGAAACTTGCACCTATTTTTGTCACGCGAGAATTTGTGCGTGACAGTTTATGAGTCAACGTCTTTATTAAACTCTTGATAATTCCATTATTTTCTCTTTAAAAGAAAAAAAATATTTACTTGTTAAAAGGAAAAAAAAATGTAAAATTGAAATAATATTTTCTTACTGCATCGTAAGTGAGATTATTTGAAAAATTATAATGAAACAATATTTATTAATGTATTTTAAACACTCATTATCTGCATGCTTTAGATGTGAGGTTATACAGCCACCTCAAATATATAATAGACGTCATACTAAGGGGAAAAAAAACCCTTAAGATTCCACACTAGTCACGGGAAAAAAGGAAAGCGCTAATGTTAAGTCTATGGGGATTTATTTTCAAATTTCTCGATTTGATTTTAATATTTTTGATTTCTTTTTCTTTTTTTCTTTCTTTCTTTCTTTTTTTTTTCTTTTCTTTTTTTTTTTTTTTTTTTTTTTTTTTTTTTTTTTTTTTTGCATATGATAGGTGAGAAAGACCTACAACCGTGCTGATATTTACTTTTTAGATTTTAGTTTTAGATTTTTTTTTTAAATTACTTTCACTTTCGGAACCGGTTGGAACAGGGAAATATAATAAAACAAACTGAAATCAGAAAATTCTATTTTCATGTAAGAAACATTCCCATGTAAAAAAGCTTATATTAAGAGTGTTTTAAAAATTAATACTTCCTTCTGAAATATTTGCTTACTTTTAAATTTCAAAGAGGATTCCTATATATTATATTTAAGCATTTCAAAAGAAAACTACTAATGAGTTTTTTTTGTGTGTGAATTTGAAGAATTTCATAAATAAAAAATACTTAAACAGCGGTATCTGTTTTTAAAATAATGTTGTAGAATAAGTTAGAATAAAATTAAACATGGAAAGAATTTTCAGTTTAATTTATAATTATTTCTAACAATGGGTTTTAAATATTCGTAAATGTCAAATAAATTATAAAAATAAGTTTTGTTTTATTTTCTTGCTACGTTTTTCGAAGGCTTACTGATATAAATTTTTATCTATTCTTGACGAATAATTTTTATTTATTCTTCTTTTTAACAATTTGGAACATTGTTGAAACTTGTTTATGATTTGGGTTTCTTTGTCTGTCTCTCCGATCTCTAACTCTCGTAAATAATAAAAGCGCTTTCTTATTGAACATATTTAAAACTAAAATCCTTATCTTTATACATTTCTTTTTCCAAAATAGTTACAAATGTGTGTGAATACCCTCTGTAGTTATAGTTTTTTACAAGTTTAAAATCAGTTGTGGAAACAAAAAATCTTTATGTGGGAAATTTATTTGAGTTTGAAATTATTTATTTGTAGAAAACACCATATAAAAAAAGACTTCAAAACCACCAAAGTATGAAATTTTATCAATAATTCTATTCGCACAAATGTTTAGATTTCCTTAAAAGCTTTAAAACAACATAACGCATTAAACCTAAAAATGTTAAATTATTCCCATCTAGTTACAGTTCTTGGTATTTTATATTTTAAATTTCAGAATTATATTTCAAAAATATAATAAACCAAACTGGATGCAAACAGTTCTATTTTCACAGAATAAACATTCACATGTAAAAATTCAAATATTAAGAATTTAAAAGGTTAAAACCTCCTTCTGAAATACTTGCTTACTTTTAAATTTCAAAGAGGATTCCTATATATTATATTTAAGCATTTCAAAATAAAACTACAAATGAATTCGTTTTGCTTAAATTTTAAAAATTTCATAAATAAAAATACTTAAACAGCGGTATATGTTTCTAAAATAATGTTAAAGAATAAATTGAAATAAAATTGAACATGGAAAGAATTTTCATTTTAATTTATAATTATTTCTAACAATGTGTTTTAAATATTCATAAATATCAAATAAATTAGAAAAATGAGTTTTGCTTTATTTTCTTGTTGCGTTTTTCGGAGGCTTACTGATATTAATTTTTATCTATGCTTGACAAATTATTTTAATTTCTTCTTCTTTTTAACAATTTGCGACATTGTTAAAACTTGTTTATGACTTGGGGTTTATCTGTCCGTCTGCCCGATCTCTAAATCTCGTAAATAATAAAAGCGCTTTCTTATTGAACATATTTAAAAATAAAATTCTTATCTCTCTTTATACATCTCTTTTTCCAAAATAGTTACAAATGTGTGTGAAAACCTTAGTTATAGCTTTTACTAGTTTTAATTCAGTTGTGGAAACAAAACAACTCTGTGGGAAATTTTCTTGAGTTTGAAATTATTTAATTTTACAAAACATCACATAAAAAAAATTCAAAACCACCAAAGTATGAATTTTTATCAATAATTCTATTACCAAAAATGTTCTGATTTCCTTAAAAGCTTTAAAACAACATAAAGCTTTAAACCCCAAAAATGTTACTTTTTTTTTTCTATCTATTTACAGCTCTCGGTATTTCTATGTTTTAAATTTCAGAATTATATTTCAAAAATATAATAAAACAAACTGGATACAAACAATTCTATTTTCATAGAATAAACATTCACATATAAAAATGCTTATATTAAGAGTTTGAAAAGATTAAATCCTCCCTCTGAAATATTTACTTACTTTTAGTTTTCAAAGAGGATTCGTATTTATTATATTTAAGTATTTCAAAAGAAAACTACAAATAAGTTTGTTTTGTTTAAATTTTATGAATTTCATAAGTAAAAATACTTAAACAGTAGCATCTGTTTTTAAAATTGTGTTATAGAATAATTTGAAATAAAAGTAAATAAGGAAAGAATTTGCAGTTTAATTTTGTGTTATTTCTAACAGTGCGTTTTAAATATTCGGGAATATCAAATAAAGTTTAAAAATGATTTTTATTATTATCTGTGCTACGTTTCTCGGAAGCTTACTGCTATTCATATTCACCTATGCTTAACACATTGCAACATAGTTCAAAATTGTTTATAACTTGGGTTTGTCGGTCCATTTGTCCGAGTTCTAACTCTCGTAAATAATTGCCCTATAATTTTAAAACATTATTGAAGTTTACTATTCAAGATTCTTTTCTAAAATGAACTACGTAGCATTTATAGGTTGTTTACAGGGACAGTAAAAAATATTGCGTTACATTACGGCCAATGAGAAAAATACGTTTCAAGTGCATCTTCATGATTTTATACCATTTTAAAAATGATGCAATTGACACGCAGTTATAAATTGCACTAAAACCTGTTTTCTGTAAACTATGGGGGGATATTAATTATTCTTTTACAGGGTCACACAAAAGTATTCTGTTACATAATGATCTACATGGAAAAATCGCTTGCAGTGTATCTTAATGAAGTTACACTATTTGAAACATAATGAAATTATTATGACATTTATTTGCATTACCGAGGTGCACTATAAGTTGCTTACAGAAAATTTTTGTGTGCATAACATTTATCGTTAATTGACAGGGTCATACAAAATGTTTCGATTACAGTACCTACTCGCTATAAGCGAAAACTGGAGATGCGTTTCCCACTTTGGTTTACGTTTTTAGATTTAACTAAATTTTTGATTAGAGCGTTGTGTGTATAAATTATGTTGACCATATACAGGGCTATTCAAAGGAATTCGCAAGTATTACTAACTATGTGAGTGAACTGCTAAAGGTTGGTTTTTAATTGTTTTATGCATTTTACTGGTGACCTATATTTAGTATAACCATAAAAAATTGTGTGAAATAAATTAATTCATATGTAGGGCTACACAAAGAACAAGATACATTGCCATTCTTGGTTGTTAATTTATGTAAGTGTTTTTTTAGTTTCGCAATATGTTTTTTCCCTGAGATAAATTTTATCTCAATAAGTGAAGTAAAAAAAAATGTCTGCTGTAGTACATGCTGTAAAACAGAATTCGAGGGTATTTTGATACGCGAAAACTGCTGAAAGTTTATTTTCTAACTAGCTTTCAAGCCCGGCGTTGGCAGGAGCCGGTTATAATAATCTTAAACAAAACTCAAGTTTGTATGATTTTATACCTTTTGGAAATCTTTTAAATGAACCTAGTTTCGGGGACCCCATTGCTTTCCGCCACGTCTAGTGTATTCGCAACAAACCTCTTTCCGAACGAGCCTGAGACATGGGTCCCCGCTACTTAAGGCAGCATGTACCGGAAGTCCTCCACACTTGCTGGAGACAATAAAAAACCAAGTTGAGTAAGGCAAAACTCATAGTAATCAAGTCCATAGAATTCAAAAAACGAATGCAACATTAATGTACGAAAATGGTGGTAACTGAATTCCAAGATAAACTTTCATAATACAATTATCAGCTCGATTGTAACCTAAGTTGAATGAATCAAATCCCACTAAAATTGAGCCCTTAGAACCCGAGGATAGAATGCGCCCATAAGCGGGGGAAGGTGCCCCCCGGTAAATATCCGCTAATTACTTTTAATATTAACACGATATTTAATAAACAAATGAAATCCCTTACCTAAAGTTACCTTTATAAAACGCAATTTTAAATTTACGGCTGTATAGAGTAAACATAAATTGTTGCCAAAAAAGCAGATTGATTTTGAAAAACGTGGTAGCTGGGGCATAAAGAAGGATCGGGTCCAGGAAGCCAGGAATGTAGTTGGATATAAGAAAAATTTTTAGTTGTTTTTAAAGTAACTGGAGGACGATAGAGCTATGTTAAATAAAATTGACATATAATCGTATCATTTTTAAAGAAGCTGATACAAATGCCCCAATAAATAGACTGATATTCAAAATTGACAGTAGCTGAAGTCTGAGGATTTTTCTTTGTCGTTCATGTAGTAGGTGGAGAACTTAAGAAGTTATATGAAAAAAAAGCTTATGAATCGGATCATTTTAAGGGAGCTATAATAAAGGGCCCAAAAAGGACCATGATGGTTAAGAGAAAGTCCCTAACATGAAAACATCTTAAAACAACTTAGCTCTTAGAAATTTAGATCTTCAATTAGTCAAAATTAAGAATAGTATATGAACTAATCATTAGAATAAAATTCTAAAGAAATGCACAAAAATGGGTGTGAGGTGTTTAAAAAAGGGCCCTATGGCCCGAGTCAATATATGAGGTTGTTGGTCCGGGAAGAGGAGTCCAAGACTGAACTTTAAAATTATGCATTGAGAAGGAATAAACTTCGGGAGTGAAAAATGCATGGCGCACACAAAGTTCAAGGAGCACACCGGACCGGACCCTATGGGCCCCCGGGTTTTTAACTGGAATGTAGAAACGGGAGAATAACTAAATGGAAAAGGTATTCCAAAAATTAAGATCGAAGTAAGAGAAGGCAATTTGTTAACAGTTTATGGTGCAAGAACTTCAAGGGGCCAGGGCCTTAACAGATGTATAGTTGTGTATGAAGATATTTTTAGTAGTTTTTAAATTAATCGGAGGGCAATAGAAATATGTTAAAGAAAATTGCAATCGATTCCGATAATTTTTAAAGAAGCTTATCATTTTTAAAGAACAAAAAGAAGCCAACTGATAGTTGAGAGCAGAGCGTTAACATGAAAACATGTTAAAATTTCTTAGTTCTTAGCGTTTTAGATCTTCAATTAGTCAAAATTAAGCATAAGGTAGTAATTAATCATTATAATACTATTTTAAAGAAATGCGCAAAAAGTATGTAAATGCTTAAAATCGGGCTCTAGGGCCCAGAAAAAAAAATATGAGGGTGTTGGTCCGAGAAGAAGAGACCAAGACTCAACTTTAAAATTATGCACTGAGAAGGTGAGAAAGTTAAGGTGTGAAATGCAAAGGGCACAAAAAGTTCAAGGGTTTCCGAACCGGACACTACACCGGACAATTCGGACCATTTTAAAAATAAGCTGCACTAAGGGCAACACAAGGCGATTAATATTCAAAAGTAGTTGTGGGTGATAACTGATAATTTTTTTTGTCCTTCATGTAGTTGCTGGAGGACTTAAGAAGTTTGTCGAAAAAAAACCCCTACTAAATCGGGCCATTTTTAACAGATCTATAATATGGGGCACAAAACGTGACAGCTGATACTTGAGAGTAAGGCCTTAATGTAAAAACATGTTAAAATGTCTTAGTACTTAGCACTTTAGATCTTCAATTAGTCAAAATTAAGCATAGGGAATGAATTATTCATTAGATTAATATTTTAAAAAATACGCAAAAACTGAATAAATGCTTTAAAAAGGGCCCTATGTCCCCAATAAAAATATGAGGGTGTTGTTCCAGGGAGAACTGTCCAAGACTCAACTTTAAAACTATGCACTGAGAAGTTGAGAAAAATACGAGGTGAAAAATACATTGGGCACAAAAAGTTAAAGGGGCGCTGGACTGGGCTCTACGGGATCTTAGAGGGCTCCAGGTTCTTAACTAGAATGTAGAAATGGGGTAATAACTAAATGGAAAAATGATCCCAAAAATGATGATCGAATTAAAAGGGAGCAATTTATTAACAATTTAGGGCAAAATAATTCAAGGGACCCTAAACCAAGTACCAAGGGACCAGGGTCTTAAGTGTATCGTAGAAATGGTGAAATATCTAAATGAAGAATTGCCACCAAAAACAAAGATGGGATAAAATGGGTGGAAGTTATTGACAATTTAGGGACAAAAAACTTAAATGGGCCCTGGCCCTTAAAAATTGAAAATCTGAGCTTCAGAGGCATCAGGACCTGTCTTGGACTATTCTTATCGAAATTTTCAGACTGTTACGTGCTTTAGGGTTTGCTAGCCATCTCAGACATATACACACACAGACAGCTAGACGGAGCGAAACTTCCATTTATTATTATAGATTGAAATAAATGTTAGCATGATATGTAGTATATATATAAATCTATAGATAACATGCAGTGATGAACAAAATAATTCGGCAATTTTTTTTTACTGTAGAAGGTAATTTGCTGAAACAGAATTTTTAAATGTGTTATATGTTTTCTAAACTGTTAAATGCAATATCTCTTACCTCATTTAACGGTGAAGTTTCGTTACATTTTTCTGAAAGTTCTGGAAACTACTTCAGAATCTATGCTTAAAGTATGATTTTTCGTTCTAGTTTTTAATTTTGAACCAGCTTCAATATTAGTAATTTTAGTATAAGTTTTGAATACTATGGGACTCGTATTTATGATATATTTATATGTTTTATAATAATTATTGTTAGTTTTTTTGTCCCACTGATATTCAAATGGAAGTCAATCCATGATATTTGACATTTTTACTTTTTTTTTTTTTTTTTTTTGGATTCGCGAATTTCTTTGTTGATCTTCATAAGAATTTTTTCATTCACACTCAGAACAATATCTTTTCACATAAAATTCCCACAACAACATGAAGAAGAGAATCAGTTGATTGCACAATTCATGTGATGATGCTGTTATTGTTAAAATATTCTCATATACCTGTGTAAAATTAGCAGAGTAAGATTTTTTGCGCATCTTTACCCAGATAATATTGATTGCGTTAAAGTAACACCTACGAACTGAAACATGAATTAGATAAATAGGGCGTTTGTTAAGTCTTCATTTTTAAAAGTGAAGATAGACGATGACAGGGGTAATTTGTTCAAGGATATCTTTGTTTTGTGCACAGGAAAAATTATGTTTAACTTAAAAATAAATCCTTAAAATGGTATGATATATTTTTAATTTATTGAGAATAACCCTATTTACGTTTTATATGCTTTAAAAAAAAAGTTTTCTTGAGATTTAAAAAAACAATATTGGGCCATAGCATAGAATTCGTTAATGCACTTGTTTTTGCCACATTTTTCACAATAATTTAATTTGAGAGATTCAATATAAAGATAATTACGAGATTTACGTCTAATTTAATAACTCTAATTTAATAATCTAATTTAATTAATTAATTCTTTAGAAGTTGCGAAATACTAATTATTTTATAAGAATGATTGTTAGGTAAAGATAGAACACCACAGTCAAATTTGACAAATATATATTTTGAAACTCCCGTTATTATGAATAATTTCAAATTGTTCACTCACACGCAAAATAATCTTGTTTCCCTCAGAAAAAATCACAAACAAACAGGGGTATCTTAAAAATGACATACGCCTCTTTTTGCAAAATTTTTAAACGTGCCTGTTGCAGAGTAGAGTGGCTTCTTCATAAGAACATAAACAAAATACTCATTCTCCCAATACACTTTCATAAAATCTTAGTCCCTTTTGAATATTTTTTATACTATACCGTTTTGAGGAATTTTGGTTTACGCGCAGAACAGTCTCGTTTCTCACTTAAACTTGCATTCAGAATGCACTGGAAAAGGACTATATTCCGGATTTCGCGAAGGTCAGCGTTATCAAAATGGGATGCAATAATTACTACGAAAGATTGTTTCTGGAATGTTGATTCTCCAGACAGAAAAAGTTCACACTGAATGAATTTTGTCCATTACCGTTCTAATACACAGTATTATTGAATGCTTAACTGTTTTTGTAACTTTTATTGTGGCGAGATCTCTGTATTTATATTGTGTCTATTTGTCGGCAGATGTTTGAACTGAGGAGGTGACAGGTATGATGAAGAGGTTTAATATTTTATAGTAATTTAAGTGTTTTTATGTAGTAAATTTATTACATTGTATATAAAAGTCAGATTTTAAAATTTTGTTCTTAATTATATCTTGAATTTTGTGCAATTGTTGTTCCAGGACAGCAGTTTTTTTTTCTTTTTTATGCTATCGCGTCCTGAAATTGAGATCAAAACACCAATTTTGGTAGCATTTTTTGTCGTTACCGAAAAATTAAAAAAAGAGACATGGGATTGATTACACTGTTTCTTAGTTACAACACTTGCCAATTTCGTACATTTGCGACAAAAATGAAATAAAAATGTGTGTTAAAGTAGACCATTTGGATTTCAGAACAGACTTAAACGTTTTGTTGCGGCATGAAGAAATACAATGAAAGGAAATACATTTTTGTTCTCCTTTTGCCCTAATAATCATCCTTTCTGAGCGAATTCATTCCGAGATTTAATTCTATAAAAGTAACGTTTTTGTATTTGTTAATTATTATTTAAAACAATCTGAAATACCTGGTGTTGCCCGGGTTTTTAAGCGTGTTTGATTTGAAAAATAAATTTTAAAATTAAACATCTTATTCTCTCTTTTTTAATATATTGAAATACTTGAGAAATTTTGTTTTTATACCAGTATTTAAAAAATGTTTCCTAAGCCTGAATAAATATAGACTTGGTTCTTGGAAGAAAAAAAATTGAAAAAGAAATGTAAATTCATGAAAAGCCCTTCATGATAGCACTTTCTCTTCTAAAGGCCATGCATTAACCCTATATTCGTTTTAAATATGAGGACATACGTGAATTAACCTATATTATTCCCAAAATAAAAAGTATCGGCGCATGTAGTATTTGTGGAGAATTAAATAAAAACAATGAACTCGTGACATTATAATTCACTTTTATATTTTAACAGAATAATAAGGCTACTGTAATTTGTGTCTCGTACTTTAGCCATTATACAAGTCATGACGCATTACCATTGTCATTGTTTCACTATGGTACTCCAATGTGAAATTTGTTATTTTTTTAATTTAATATTTTAAAAACTTCATAATGATTAGATTTGAAATTTATATCAAGAAAAATACAATTTTTTACCTTTCTAACGCAGTTTATCTAACAATTTTCTGACAAATAATTTTCTAGCTATTAACATTTTCAGTAATTTTAAATGTTTTATTTTCCGAGATTAATCTGTGGCAACGATTAGCGAAAAAGCCAGACGTGAGCAACGCGTAGCTTTCTGTGAAAGCGGATACTCAAAATACTCATTCTTAACCTTTCAGCCAGTGCACTGTCGTTTTCAATAAACGTGAGTCGGAAAAACATGATTCAGACTAGGTGTAGCACTTTTTAACCCGCAACTGGAGACACGAATTTTCTTACGCGATCAGAGACATAGAGTCAAAAAGACTCCAATGTTATTTTTCTTTTTTGTCTTTTGTAAACAGCGTTGAAATTTATTTTGGAAACGCAATATATTCTCGAAATCATGTAATGATAAACGAACTACTTGACGGTATTGAGGAGATGATTTTATTCAAGGAGAAAAACCACGTGGCAATCAGAGCCAAAGAACAACGCGGAGTCATTTTGACTCCCGTCTCCAGTTACGGGTTAAAAGTACTTCATTTTGAAGGAGATAAATGACGATGAACAGCGAATATTTTAAATTAACTTTAAAACATTTTTTGTTTTTGAGCAGAGGAGATATTAATTTTTATGTAAAAATAAAACCGATAAAGTACTTAAAAATGTTTTAATTAATTGAAAATAAACTGCATTGAGCCTGGTTACATAAAAGCAGGCTTTTATAATTTCAGAATAAATATTTTATTGTATCATAAAGAAATGCAACCATTGACAGCTACTTTTTTTGTTCAGATGGCTGAGATAAATTATTTCAAGACTTCGATCTATAATAATGTTGATCTTGTATTTTTAAATTCTTTAAAAAATTCAAAATGTACATTACTAACCTTTAATCGAGGGCACTACAGTAAATAGTCCAACAAATGTAAATTTTTTTACACTTGGTAACTGAAATTTTTGCCTTGCATTACTGAAATTTTTCTAACATTTATATTCGCTTTTTATTACTGATACCAGGTGTCCCAAAAATGTCTAACGGATTTTAAAATTCAATAACTTGCAAACGGTGACAGACATTAAAAAAAATTCTTGCAGGAGTGTTATGTAATATGTCAGGAGTTTTTATGCTGTGATTCTGAGCTTTAGTAAAAAATAGAATCGATAGATGGCGCTGCAAGCAATAACCGCCAAATCCAGGCTCGAGATTTCGGTCTCTCTCTTCTCCCATGCTAAAAACGGAGATTAAAATGTATTGAATGGATCCCGAAGTATCAAATATCGGGTCTGGACTGAGCGCTTATTGCACTCAGCGCCATCTATTGTTTGAATATCGCACTAAAAGCAAGAATCACCGTACAGAAACTCCTGACATCATACATAACACTCCTGCGAGAATTTTTTTAATATCTGTCACAGTTTGGAAGTTACTGAATTTTAAAATCCATCAGTCATATTTGGAACACTCGGTGTATATAATTATATAATTGTCCTTTAACCTTCTTTTGTAATTACTATTAGGTATTTGGCATGTTAACAAATATAATTACTACATGTAAAAAAATAATACCTATATAAAACACACTTTCTTTTACAAATAAAATGCTACTGATATGTACTCATACTAATTGATATATGGGGCATTCTCACAATCTTTTGACTTTTGGAAAAAAAAATCTGGTGAAATTAAACTTGCTAAAATAACATTTTAATCTGATAGACGAATGCCTTAATGATTCAAAATAAAGAAAAAATGGTCAGCAGCGAAACATTTTTTATTTAACTGTGGTTTAGGTTAAACTTGGGAGTTTAATTTTCCTTACCATTTTACCACTATAAATTTTTATTTTCTTCTAATTTTACTTATAATGAATTTGCATAGTACCCACAGGGGATTCAAATAAGAAATAATACAAATATAGTACTTTTAATACAGAATTTTTGTATAACATTGTCTTAAAGGGGTGTTAAAGAAGAGACGGTAAGGTAAAAAAAGGGATGAAATGGTAAAAAAGGGGACGAAATGGTAAAAAAGAGACGGTAAGGATGGAACGGTGAGGAAAATTACCACTTATTTCTAGGAAAATCATGTTAAGACTAAGTGATAGCCACAATGTTCATTGATTTTTTGAAAAAGTTGTTAATATTGGATTAATTTATTATTATTTTTTTTTATTTACCTCGAAAAGCGCAGGAATAAACCTTGGGGACGTTAAGACTACCAATAAAGCCACGGTGCTTGAAATTGATATTTAAATGCTGATTTATATTCTGCAGTAAATTTCTTGTCAAAGAATTTTAGATATTCTTTCTCTAGCATACTTCTGCATGAGCAAAAACTTGAAAAAAATTCTGTCGCTGCATCTGAAGTGATTTTGTGTATAATTTTAGAAGAGGGATGGTAAAAAATCTAAAACCCAGGGACAGAGTTAAAAAAATAATATCAACCCTAAAAATGTGTGCGGGTGAATTTTTAGCTACATATTTATATAAAACAATAGTTCCAGTTTTTAAAAAATTACATCGAATTATTTTTATTGAAACGATTTTATCCAGACAGCTCCAAACTTCAAAATCAGCATCAGGGATACGGGACGGTAGATGAGTTTTCCATGTGTTTGAACTCCCAACATCGTCCAAAACTTATTTATCTCGTTAATATTGTTGTGCGATCATGCAATGGGATGTTCCCAAGTATATGAAATAAAAAAAAACACAAAAAAGTGTATTAAATAAAAAAAATATTATTCAGGGCAAGAAAGTTAAAAGATTGTGAGAATGCCCCATATACACATTCTCTGAATCTGAATTCTGATATTGCTAAGCAAGTGAATACAATCTATTTGGAAGACCACATACCCTATTATAGATCATTTCAAGTAATTTGTTTTCACACAAAGAACAGTCTTGTTTCCCACTTGATAATCTCACAGCAAAACGCGGAAGTGAAGCAGCTAGAAATTATAATGCATTTTTGGAGAATCTTCGTCACAGATAATACTGCAAAACTGCCATAGTAAGCTTTATTATTATTTTTGCGTATCATTGCCAAGATAATATTGATTGCGTTAAAATAATGCCTACTTGCTGAATCGGAAACTTGATAAATACACCTAATTGTGTTTTTACACGACTAGAGCTTCGCCTTGTTTAACCCCTTAACCTACGATTTACTTTTAACAGCTCCACGGTTTGGCAAATCCATAGCTACCACTAAAATTTAATAGAGATTTTCGACTTGTTTAATCATGGAATTTCGACGATTAAATCAAACTATATTTACTGTGAAATTTTAGTGGTAAGAAGAATTTACATTTGGCTCGATCATCGTACGCGGGCTACGCCCGTCATTGTAGGTTAAGGGGTTAAGGACATTAGATACCACTACTTTTAAATTGTGATATTCGCCTCATTTAATCACAAAAATATTGCATTAAAAAAAGCAAACATTTCAATTAAAAAAATACTTGTATTCAATGTCTGAAAATTTAAAATCTATGGCAAAACATTAACATATCCTGTAAACTCCTGAAACTTTAATAGTTCCTGTAACGTTAAAATCTCGTGTAAAAACAGAAGTAGGTATACAACTTTTCAAAATTATAAATGCAGGCTTTTGAACTTGAGAATAAGTACTTGATTGTAGCATGAATAAATACCATCAATGTAGGGACTTCTTTCCTTCGCATTTTTGAGAGAATTTTTTTCAAGATTTAATTGTAAATTAATGATGATCCTATATTTGCTAATTCTTTTAAGTATTCAAAATACTGTTTCTTAACCATTTGGTGAGAGCACAATTTTAAACAGTGGCAAAAGTGATTTTCTTACACTTTGTTTTTAAAAAATGATGGTAAAAATTATATATATCTAGCTAAAGTACCCGGCGTTGACCGAAATTTTAAGAATGTTTTTTTTTTTTTTTTTTTTTTTTTTTTTTTTTGAAAAACCAATTTGAAAATTTCACATACAGCATAAAAAAAAAAAAAAAAGCAGTCGAAGTGTTGTACACAGGAATCAAATGAAAACCCAATATAAAAATGTACAAATTTATACAACAGACGCAAAATAATACAGCTATAAATGAACTTATTTCCATTCATCATTGGAACAATAATGTTAAAATAAGCCAATATTTTTGATAATTGAGTTTTTATCGTGCTTCAACACATTTTTTCACACATATATGACGTTATATATTTACCACGTCCTATATTTCCAATATGACCTAATATTCCATTTTTATTCGTCAAATTAATTAAATAATTAAAATTTTTCGCATGGAAATCATAAAACAGAAAAATTAAGCCGTAACATTCAGTTTTGTTTTAAATTCGTCAAAATATTTACTATATTTTCCTTTTTCACATGGAAATCTTGCAGTGGAAAAGTTATGATGTAATATTCCTTTTTTTTTAAATTCGCCAATCCATTTATTTCATTTTTTCACGTGGGAACCTTTCAATTGAAAAGTAATTGTTGTGGTAAGAATTTTATTATGGATTTTTAATTGTTGGCAACAGCTGTAACGAAACATGTTTAAATTTTATTGGAAACTAGCAGCCTTCACCCGCTACGCTGGTCGGGTTTCTCCAAACGAAACTTTAATCCAACGAAATATATCTATGTATATGATCTTGTGTTTTATGGAAATATATACATTTATCTCCAACGATCTTCCGCATTGCTGAAAACAATATGAACGCGATTACGATTTTATATCTTCTAATGTGCCAGACAAAATTTGGACTGTTAAGGGTTGGGTTGATTTTTGACGGCCAATTATCTACACGAGGGATATAGGCACGGAGGGAGTGCCCTCCGTGGGGGTCTTTCTAAGGGAACCTAATCCGTATTAACGCATGGAAGATCCACGGCTAGAAGAAAACCACGAAAACTCCGAACGATTAGGACGACGGGCGCGATTGGGATCGAACCCAGCACCTCCCGTCTACCAGCTTCGAGAGCAGCACCTCTCGGCCACTGGTGGGGGTATTGGACTGTTAAGGAGCAAATCTTTTTGTTGATTATTTTCAATTGAATATTGAAAAGAACGGAAAAACAATATGTAACATATTAAAATTATTCCCGAAAATTAAAAAATGCAAACTTCATCAAAATCCGATCAGTGAACCTTCTAATAAGACTAATTTTTCATAATTGGGTTCACCAGATTATCGAACATTCACCTATAATTCTATAGCAAAGCAATGTAGAATAATATGTGTTATTTAATAAAACCTTTTCTGAAAATTCATCTAACAATAACAACCAATGCTAATTCCATCGAACTCAACTCAGTAGAACCTTTTAAAAAGGCTGATCTTTCAAAATAGGGTTCACTGATCAAAGAACTTTCGCACATAATTCTATAACTAAGCAAAATTTATCTAACTAAGAATGCAAGTCTTCCCAAAATCCATTCAAAAGAACTCAAGTTATAAGTGATCGGACTGAAATTGATCTTTGTAACATATCTTTCATAATTGAATTAACGTGATTGTATAACCTTCAGTTATGTAGCGTAGGCTATACGCCGTAAACCTTCTGGATTTTTTAGAAACTCTGCGGACCCTCCATAGCTCTAACATACATACTCTCTAGTACATACCCTCTGCCTGTAGATTTTATCCTACGTTTTTACACCACAGAGAACATTCCTCATAGCCCCATAACTAAAAATGTCGAAGGATATGTTAAATATAGAAATAATCCCTGAAATATTACCTAACTGTGACATTAAAGTTTCTTGTATAAACTCCTGAAACATTAAAAATCTATTACAACATTAAACTCTTCTGTAAATATAGGATTAGGTGCAGCATTTTTCTGAATTATTTCTCAGAAGATCAATTATGAGGATCCAATATTTCTAATTAATTTTAAAGCATTGTTTTGTGCAAAGAAGATATTAATTTATGAAATAATAGGACCGATACAGTAAATAAAAAATACGGGAAATTATTGGATATAGCCTGGCTGCATATATGCTGTATAAATGCAGGCTTTTATAATTTGAAAATAAATGTTGGAAATATTTGTATTCAATTTTTATTACTGCTATGTATTAAAATCTTCCTACTAGCATTCATTTTATTACTGCTATTACATATCTGATATGTTAAAAAGTTTCCCAACTACATGTAATATATATATATATATATAACACACTCCTACTCTTGAAAAATAAATACACAAACAAAGTGCGCCTACTGAAGTATTTAAAAAGAATGAGTGCTCCTTAAATATAAAATATTCTCAATCTGCATTGTTGAATTTGTAGTCAGTTTGAATATAATCTATTTGGAAAACAGGATACTCTATTATTGATCCTTTGAGGTAATTTTTCTTCACGCGCAGAACAGTTTCGTTTCGCACTTCATAATCTCACAGCAAAGTGCGGAAGTGAAGCAGCCGCTTGCAGAAACAAGTGATGATGCATTTATGGAGATCTTATTCTCAAATAATCCTGCAAAACTAGCACAGTAAAGCATTCTCATTATTTTTGCGAATCGCTGCCCAGATAATATTGATTGCGTTAAAGTAACACCTACGAACTGAAACACGAATTAGATAAGTAGATCTTTTGTTAAGCCTTCCTTTTTTGGAGAGAAGATAAATGATGCGATGCCTATTTGTTCCAGGAAATTTAAAGCCTTGTTTTAAATGCACTGTTTGCTCAGAGAGAAAAAATTATCTTTGATATAACAACAGAGACTATAAAGTATAGCTTAAAACCATAATTAATGGGGAATGACCTGTATTCATACTGTTTAGGCATTTAAAAATTGATTTTTTTTCTATATAAATTTAAAAATAAATATTTGTTTGATGATTAAAATACAGAATCAACGAAAAATATACCTTTATTCAATTCTGGACACACTCTTACCCCCCCCCGCATTTAAAAGAAAACTATTATTTAGATTTAACTTTATATTAAAATCGATTTTAATGTGGGTTAATCTATTATATTTGGTTAATATTCGGTTGTTGACTAAAATACAGAACCAACGAAAAAATACCTTTGTTCAATTTTCGCCCTTCTCAGGTTACTGTAAAGAGAAGTGTTATTTAGATTTAACTTAATATTAATGTTTACTTTAGTGTGGGTTAATCTATAATATTTATCTAATGTTTACTTGATTAAAATACAGAACCAACGAAAAATTTAATTTTCGACTTTTCATTGCATTTAAAAGAAAACTATTATTTATATTTAGCTTTATATTAAAATTGATTTTAATGTGGGTTAATCTACAATATTTGGCTAATATTCGGTTCATGACTAAAATACAGAACCAACGAAAAAATACCTTTGTTAAATTTTCGCCCTTGTCAGGTTATTGTAAAGAGAAGTGTTATTTAGATTTAACTTAATATTAATATTGATTTTAATGTGGGCTAATCTATAATATTTATCTAATGTTTACTTGATTAAATTACAGAACCAACAAAAAAATCAATTTTCGACCTTTTCACGGCATTTAAAAGAAAACTATTATTTAGATTTAACTTTATATTAAAATTGATTTTAATGTGTAAAATTAATCTATAATTTTTGCCTAATATTTGGCTGATGAATAAAATAGAGAACCAACGAAAAAAATAACTTTATTCGATTTTCGCCCTTGTCAGAATATTTTAAAGAGAAGTATTATTTAGATTTAACTTTATATTAATATTGATTTAAATTTCGGATTAATTGGTAATATTTTGCTAATATTTACTTGATTAAAATTCAGAACCGACGAAAACAATAACTTCATTCAATTATCGCCCTTGTCAAAATATTTTAAAGAGAAGTATTATGTAGATTCAAATTTGTAATAATATTGATTTTAATGTGGTTAACCTATAATATTTGGGTAATATTTCGTTGATGATAAAATTTCAGAACCAAAGAAAAAATACCTATACTTAATTTTCACACTGGTCGTGGTATTTTAAAGTAAAATATTATTTAGATTTAACTTTATATTACACGTTCACGCCGGCGCGGTGGGTCACACTACACTGTCTCAGAGCTGCTATGTCTCCGGCTTTTTGGATACCAGTATTTTAATACAGAAAATGTTGTTTTATTTAATTAGAACAATTGGGCGATTTAAAGGAACAGCATTTTCTCTAAAATAACAGTGGTGTGCAACAAGCCGGAGACTTGACAACTCTGAGACAGTTGAGTGTGACCCACCGCGCCGGCGTGAACGTGTTTATTGATTTTAAAGTGGGTTAATTTATTTAATGCTACAGAATTAATGCATTTCTAGTGATTATTTTCCCTTTATTATTCTCACTATATACTTTAATATATCCTTGTGGATTTATTGATACATTTGACTGTAGAATGATGAGATAAAGTTAGAGAAGGAATTTTCCCATTCAGAATTATTTCTGAAATTACACATATTCGGATTTTTTTAACTACTAATTTTATATATATAAGCTATTTCTGATACAGGTACTTTTTTTTTATTAAGATTACAAAAGCTATAAATTATTCATAATTGATTTCCTCTACTTCTTACTTCTGCGCAGTTTAAATTTTCTAACATATTTTTAAAAACTCGTAGGTGAGACCGGGGCAAGATGACTATGTTAAAAATTTTTGTTGTTTATTAATTTACTATTAAGAATAGTAAAATTAATTTTGCATGAACTGTTAGGGTAATCCTTTGTAGTATTAAATATATTACCATTTAATTTTTCAAATAAAAAAATAAAGGATAATTTTATTTTTTCATAGCATTAACAAATCGTCATCTTGTCCCAGTACTGGGACAAGATGACTTTGGCCTTGGAGCAAGATGACAATAATGAAAAAAGATACATATAAATATTTTACAGACATACATACAATAAAATTTTTATTGTATGTATGTCTGTAAAATATTTATATATACCTTTAACTGTTGAATGCAGGCGTTATTTATGTGTGTATGTGTGTTTTATTATAATTATCGTAGATCGATGTAATAGTAAAATCTATTCATCGTTGTCCTGTCATCCAAGGCTGTCGTATAGATGGCTGGTGACTTCCCCAACCTGGTTTATTAGTGAGAAATTGCAGACCCAGGCATCGGCCGGAGTAGCTCAGTGGTTAGAGCACCTGTCTTGTATACTGTGGTCCCGGGTTTGATTCCTGGCTCTGGCTAATTTTGCACTCCAGTTGGGTTTATTGTTTTTATTGTATGTATGTCTGTAAAATATTTATATATACCTTTAACTGTTGAATGCAGGCGTTATTTATGTGTGTTTTAATATATATTGTAGTATGTGTGTTTTATTATAATAATGAAAAAGGTTGAACATATTTTATCTTTTGAATATGTTACATGGTTTAACAAATGATAACTGTGTTTTTACATCTTACAAAGTATCAAACTAAGCATAACGCATTGTAACTTAATGTTGAAGTGTTTAGTTGTGCAGCTAACAATAGTCACAAATAAAAATGCCATTTTCATAATTGGAACATTCATCATGCCACCACTCTTGGCATTTACAGTACTGGATCCATTCTTCTGTTGGTACGTCACAATATTCCTCGTCACAAGCTGGACACCGGAAAACATCATCCTTGAAGTTGATGCAACTGGACTGTTTGGCCTGGATTTAATAGATTTAGGCCTACAGGAAATTAGTTTGAGTTTTTTACTCCATTTTTAGCTTCAAGAGCTTCTTTTCTCTGTTCTTTTAAACGTTCCTGTTATTCCTTCTGCTTTTCCCTTTGTTCTAACTTACTTTGATGGGTGTGCTTGTAAGAATGCTTGAGCTCAGTGTTTTGATTTTTTTTTCTCACATTGTGTTGCTCTAGGCAATGGTTTGAAATCAAAAACACTAACATGGTTCTTTGGTGCATCGTAATCAGCATTTGCCATAAGTTCTGGTTCTTCTGGAGAGTTAACACGTTGGTTTTCTACTACCAAGGTCTGAGGATGACGAGCTCGTCATCTTGCCCCGGACTGCCTGTTTAAAAATATTCCTTTTCATTGCCATGAAGGAAGGCGATTAATTGACATTTATTCATGGTAATAGGTAGCATTTAAACTAAGTTACTCATAAATATTAAAGAGAAACGGCATATCTTACATGTATCTGTAGCAGAGCTTATTTACACATGTAAAAAAGTTATAGCATGACAGCGGTAAACCATCAACATCAAAGCTTCACATCTAACATAAAAATCGCGATTTCAACCTCACTATAATATTGTTTAACGAATGGCCGATAGGAGAGCCAGTAATGCCCGGTTGATGCTGCCACCTTGTGGAAAACGGAAAAATTAAGACATTCGTCATCTTGCCCCGGTCTCTCCTATAGCTTTTAACGTAACAAAGGGATAAATCCGGACTTCCCGGGTTTCAGAATATAGATGATATTCATCATATATATTTATGTTTGATGTTAACATCCTGTTTTCACTTCATATCAGGCATATATAAATATATATCAAGCAGGACGGTCGTTCTGCCAAGCCAAGCTGAAAAAAAAATGCTAACCTCGCCAAACAAACAAACGCCAAGAATAAAACGCAAGACACCGTAACTGCTTATTATACTGAAGACAGCTTCTCCATGTTAAATCGACCAAACATGCCACCGTAAAATTTCCCATATCAAAAGAACCAATCATCGCAGAAAAATAAAACCAAAACCTGAAGGACCTAATGGAAAAGATCTTCAATTTGAGACCAAATGCATCCTCATAAATTAATTATAAACAGAGATATAGATTTTTTAAAATAACGTCGAGATACTGAAAATGACAAATTTATTTTCTTCGTCACACCTTATGATTCAATCGAGGTAGAGACTTAAATAATGGACATAAAAAAGTAAGGATTGCATTTTTGGACAGATATTTACTCAATCTACGTGCGTTTATAAAATTCAGCTTTAAAAACACAAATTTTCTATTCTTAATTAGCGAAAAACTGTTAATTAATTCTGAAGTTTATAAATTATGCCAAACAGCGATAAACCCGCCAAACCATTTTAGAAGTCTTATACTATTCTTTTATATTGTCCTTTTGCATTGATTTCATCGAAGAAAACTATGGCCGAGATCCAGATAGATTTTTCGCTGTTAGCGAAATGAGTTTGACCAATCAGAAGCCAGAATGTTTGAGAATTTTTGCTCTTTCTGGATCCCGACCTATGTCATAAAAGTTTTGAGTCATTTTCTTAGTGCCATGGATGAAGTGCAATGTTTACAGAAATCTAGGCTGGGATCCAAATAGATTTTTCGGTGTTAGCGAAACGAGATTCACCAATCAATAGCCTGCATTGCTGCAAACAGCGAAAAGTTTGCAAAAGTGCAAGCTTCTGATTGATGAATCTCGTTTCGCTAACAGCGAAAAATCTATCTAGATTGCGGCCAATTATTTTGAACACAATTTTGCATTTCCGCATCCAGGAAGGGTATTGATGTCATAACAACTGTGCATATTTGAAACTATTTAAAGCATTGATTCTGAACTCCTTTGCTATACATTTCAATATTAAAGAAGTTGTTGTTTCAATAATTTTAGTACTTTGCTCTATTGCTCACTCTAAAACACAAATATCGAAATTTAACCAACAGCGTTCAGAAACTATAGCGCCTAGAATATATAGTTTTGAAATCGGCCAACCCTGTAATGCTTAAAAAAGCGCTAAAATATTGTATCCCTTAAAGGTGCAATGATACAGCTGCAATATGCAGATTGCAGCTACATCTGCAGGATATTTTCTACAACTGCAAGAGATTGCTACACTGTTAAAAATATCGTGAAAAACTACCTCTGTTTTTAAAGGCTCTCTATTTTCTGACCAATGAAAACGCTAGATAAACACTTATGAAGCGTTCTCATTGGTCAGAAAATAGATAAATTTGAAAAACAGAGGTAATTTTTCACGCTATTTTTAACAGTGTAGTCTATACCATTGATTAACATCCAAGATAGGACATTCCCAAAGAGCGTAATGGTAATGCGATTGCGATCGTAGCGCCCTTATTGACAATGGAGAAGAAACTCCCCCATCCTTGTAGTATGCTTATTATTGAATATCTACCTTATTGTGATCTTTCTTTTTTTAATGTTGCATGTTTACGTTTTCGATAGAATCTTACACAGATACATGAACATAGAATAGACATTCTATTTTATATATCTAATATCTGTTCTATGTTCATGCACGGATATATGCTTTTTTTTTACATGATTAGTTTACGGTTTTAAGTTGAACGAAAAACTATGTAAAAATTTCGTGTTGAATGCTATGTATCAAAAGCAATGGTGTAATATAAAAATATACGAAATATTGCACTCTACAAGTCCCAGAAAATTTCATAATTATTCCACTTTGGTAGGAAAATTTTTATAAACCGTATTTTATTAATTTATGATGTTTAACGTATTAAAAAATCGTTACAATAATCTTTTAAAGTTTACGCATTTTCACTTCCTTACAGATAAAATAAAGATATTGTTTTTAATGTAAATAACGCACAATCAATTCATTAATATTTATAATATTAACATATAAGAAATAATAATAATATTACCGATAGGGAAAAATTCCTTTCGACAAATTTTTAGAATTGTATAAATCTAAAAGTTAAAAATAAATAGAGGTACTGACATTAAACTCAATTAAATTTTATTCGATATGAATAAATTGACACAATACCTGAATTTGATTTTTTACAATTTAATCTTATAAACTTACATACTATTTGCATTCTTAACAGAATTTTCTGGCGGTTTTCTTTTATATTATTAGTCTAATTATCATTTTGTAAGTAAAAAATGAACATACAAGTACGGTAAAAAAAGCAGCTAAATAAATAAAGCAAGCATGAATAGAATATCGTCTGACACCTGCATCGTTTTATGAACGAATAGATATTCAAAGTATAGAGGGTAAACATATTTCTTCAACATAGGTAAATTTTGGAGGTTTGTTAGTTCTACCCCCTTGACGATAGTGACGCTAGTACTGTTGCCATTACAGATTTTGCCGTAAATGTCCCATCTTGGTCCTTAATCTATGGTCTATACAATGTAATAATAGTAATACGAAAATCCCGCAGATGTCGCTGCGATCGACACTTGAAATTTTAGCAGTATCGTCGAACATTTAAGGGATACAAATTTTTAGAACTGTTTGGATAGCATATTTCCACACTAGGTATTCTAGGCGCTGTATCAGAAACAACACCATAACGGAGAGCCTTTATACATAAGAGTGGTGATATATGCACAGGAGACATGCTCATTTCAAGTTTTTGTCGAAAGTACGGCAATCCGCTTTCTTGAATAGAGGATATTCAATCTACCTTATGATCACATGGTCAAGACAAGAACGTCTAACGTAAAGAAGGGAAGGCTCCGTCTACGTAATGTAAATCCCCGCTAGCCAATGAAACAGTTCATGGTAGAAAGCAGTAGTACACTGTTAAAAATATCGGGAAAAATTACCTCCGTTTTTAAAGGCTATCTGTATTATGACCAATGAGAATGCTTCATAGGCGTTTATATAGCGTTCTCATTGATCAGAAAATAGAGAACCTTTAAGAAGAGGGGTAATTTTTCACGATATTTTTAACAGTGTAGTTTCCTGATTCCCTTCTTATCAGTTAGAAATTCTTTGGGTAAATTACCGGTACCACGTGACTTTTTCAGCCTCGAACCCATATTTGGAATATCCTCCATTAGAAGATACGCGCATGGACGATCTCTATTAGACTAGGGAAATAATTCAACATGCATTAGCCTGACGATAATGGCATGCTCACAAAGAACTTTAACGATTTGTTTTTATCACTTTTACCAATAAACATTTATTGGCCGTATGTCGCTACTTCGTTATAGAGACACACTTGTTCCTAATTAGATCCCGGCCTTAATGTATCAAAATACGGAGTTTGTTTCCTGTATTATTCCTGAGCTCAGTTATAGCGGCTAGAAATATAGGCCGGGATCCAGGTAGATTTTTGCAAACAGTGAAAGTTAGAAAAAATTCTGGCTTCTGATTGGCCAATCTCGTTACGATAACAGAGAAAAATCTACCTAGATCACGGTCATAGTGTGGAAACCGGCTATTCCAGTAATGCTTTAAAAAGTGCTAAAAATTGAATCCCATAAATATTGAAAAATACTGAATGACAAATGTCGATAGGAGCAACATTTTCTAGATCTTCTCTGAGCGAAACGTTTTCTTTTGAAATAGTTACGTTGGAATTACCATATGTCGCTGTAATCAACATTCGTTGTTCAGCCTCGTTCAACATTTATGGGATACAATTTTTAGCACCTTTTTAATAAGCCGAATTTTAAACTATATCTTCTAGAAACTATAGCTCCGTTATAGCGTCTAGATTATATGTTGTAGAACTCGACTATCACAGCAATACTTAAAAAAGCGCGGAAGTACTGAATCCCTTAAATGTAAAACGATGCCGAATTCCAAACAGTCATTTGCATCGACATCTGCAGGATATTTTTTAAAGAAGAAAGAGACATGTGTAATGCACCGCTATAGCGTCTAGAATACATAATGTGGAAATCTGCTATCGAAGAACCGCTAACAAGTATATCCCTTAAATGTGCATTGACGCTGAAATCCAGGGAGATGATCGCAGCGACATCTGCGATATATTTTCAAATTTCAAAGTAAACATGGTATTATTACAGCGGTTTTGACGCCAAGCACACAGGTCAGATGTATGTTAATAAAACGTAAAAAAAAAAAAATGTTACAGCGTCTAGACCAAATTGTCTTGGAGTTTTGGGAAATATCCTGCAGATATCGCTGTGATCGACTGATTGAATTTCCACACTATATATCCTAGACGCTGTAGCACCGCGGTAGCCTTTCTTTTTCGTTTGCCTCGAAGTAGATATAGATGACGTCATTTGAAGCTGTTCCTAAAGTGTGGCCAGCTCATCACGTCACACGGAGTTGATTATCTGTACACGGCAATGGACACACAAAAAAAAAATGGTGCACCGCTTTGTACTAATCATCGTGTAAAGATGATCCAACTCCGTGTGACTTTAAAACGTCATGAACATCATGTCATTGGTCACGCTAACACACTCCCCTTGCGTCCGCCATATATAGCGGCATCTTGCACTGGAGACTGCTAAATGGGCTGCTATCGGTCAAAATCAAGAGAGAAAAGGTCAGAAGAGGGGGAAAGAACTCGTTTTTTTGGGTATGTAGTTTTTCACACGGGAAGATTGACATGTCTGTTCCTCTCCTTTCATATCTTCATGATGGTGAAATAAATCAACGCCCCCTTGATATTTGAGAAAGTCTTGACACGCGTCACGAAAACATCACACAAAGCAGGCAAAACAAAGGAAAAAAATCATTCATTGGCTCGTGGATATGAACGAGCCAATGAATGATTTTTCTTCTTTGTTTTGCCTGCTTTGGGTGACATTTTCCTGACGCGTGTTAAGGCTTTCTCGAATATTTAAAGGGCGTTGAATAGACTGGGATCAAGATAGATTTTACGCTATTAGCGAGATGAGATTGATCAATCAGAAGCCTGCATTTTTGAAAACTTTTTTATGTTTGCAGTAAACACCGAAAAGCCTGCAAGGATGGGGGCTACTGATTGGTCAATCTAATTTTACTAACAGAGAAAAATTTATCTCGATCCCGGGCATTAACTTTGTTGGTTGAGACGATTTTGAATAAAATCAAATCAGAAAGCCAATGTTTTTTAACTTTTCTAATTAGTTTAATCGAAATCTTCCACGTCTATTACTGAAATCAGAGTTACCGTACTTTGGACAAAAACTTGAATATGAGTACAAGACTTGTGCATATGTCACCACTCTTACATATAAATGTACTCTGTTATGAGCATAATTATAAGCGCAGCTGGTTAAATTTGAGTATCTGGGTATTAGAGAAAGCAATTGTGGTCCACCGTAGCTGAGTGGATAAGACACCACGCCGCTAATCGCTTGAGAGCGTAGGTGGGGGCGGGTTCAAATCCCGCCGTGATCCCCACGTGATCTGATATATATGTGTTCAATAAATCAAACAAACAAACAAACAAGCAATAGTGAAAGGTACACTTGCCATGGAAACAACGACTTCTTTAATTCGTATAGAAAATTAATGAATAGTTGTAAATGAATTAAGTTTAAAATGTAGGCAAATGCTCTGAAGATATCAATGGCTCCCATCTAGTATTTTACAAAAGTAATTTAATATATTCACATGATGTATAAGTTGATGCAACTCATAGCTAATGAAAATTCTGCAACAAGACTTATGAAGGTACATCTTTTCAATGATTAATTCAGAATTCTAAGAACAAAACGAAGTTCTTAAGTGCTCTTCCCCCCCCCCCCCCCAAAAAAAAAGAAATACGATAGAAAGATATAATTACTTTTATAACTTCAGTATTTCTGTGATCTTTTGTCAGAGTTTAGAAAAGGTGTCTGGGTATTAAAAAAACATAAAACAAATTTGACGAACGATAAGACTATAGATTTCAGGCAATTTTTAACTGGAAAAAATTTAATTCTAATGTTTATGCGGCTTTAATAATATGAAAGAATATTAAAGATAATCAATTTACGGGAATTTTTATACGAAATTATATTCTCACATTTATGCAAATAGGTATGGATAAACAGACTTCAGTAAAATTACATATTTATTCTTTCTTCTCTATAACACGATCTAAAAGAAGATGAAGTTATATGTACAGTTTATATCTTTAAATTTTTAGATTTTTTTTTTTATCAAAAATTTTTCCTCATCATGTCTAGAATTGCTAGCTTTACTTCTTTAGACAGATCTTCGATTCTTTATATGCCTGCGGGCTTCATTCTCGGATAATCCGTAGGTATTTGTAAAGGTAAATTTATTTTGCAAAACCGTCAGCAAAAAAAAGTTAGAACAAACAATTAACTGACAGACTAACTGTAAATATATATTTTATTTTGACTCTATTTGATTTTTACTAAATTTTCATCCTTCATAGAAAATTTTAAGGAGATATAAATTGAGAAAGACTGATACTTTGAAAGAAGAAATTGACTTTCCTTACGTTTAAATTATTAATTACTGTTCAGTGCTAAACTGATTAGAAATCAAATTTAAGGTTTAGTTATTCTGTTTGTTGACAGATGGCAGCACTATGCATTCTGTGCTGTTGTGAAATCTTAATTATGACATCATCAGTGAGTTGATGTTTGGTTTTCCTGAGAGTGTGGCATGGAGAATGTTGCTCCTGCTGCATTATTGTCTTTCTTTATTCTATTTAATTATCTGCACCCAGTTTAGGCAGGGGATATATTTTTATAATGTAATTTAAGGCTTTCATGTGATGAAAGCATACTAATTATAGTGTTTATTTTAACTAGAGAAATTTGATTCTGAAACCAGAACTGTATGTTTCATTGTGTGTTAAGTTTTCGTGAATGTCAAGATTTGTTTTTGTATTGTGAAATAAAAATAAGAAAATTTCAAGGATTTCTTTCTTCAAATTCTCTACATAAAGAAAATTGGATCTCGCCGGTGCCTCCAATTTTCTTTATGTAGAGAATTTGAAGAAAGAAATCGTGCCTCCAATTTTCTTTATGTAGAGAATTTGAAGAAAGAAATCCTTGAAATTTTCTTATTTTTATTTCACAATACAAAAACAAATCTTGACATTCACGAAAACTTAACACACAATGAAACATACAGTTCTGGTTTCAGAATCAAATTTCTCTAGTTAAAATTAACACTATAATTAGTATGCTTTCATCACATGAAAGCCTTAAATTACATTATAAAAATATATCCCCTGCCTAAACTGGGTGCAGATAATTAAATAGAATAAAGAAAGACAATAATGCAGCAGGAGCAACATTCTCCATGCCACACTCTCAGGAAAACCAAACATCAACTCACTGATGATGTCATAATTAAGATTTCACAACAGCACAGAATGCATAGTGCTGCCATCTGTCAACAAACAGAATAACTAAACCTTAAATTTGATTTCTAATCAGTTTAGCACTGAACATACTCCCACCCATCAAGAAACTATTCTTGATGCAAAGGAAGTAAACAAAGTTTTACAATAGGTCTTTTAAAAATACCCCTAGCGGTTTTAACAGTTACTACACGGACTATACCATCCTTACCTGGATGAATTTCAATAATTTTGCCTAATGGCCAAACAGAAGGAGGAACATTATCCTCTTTCAAAATTACTACATCATTTACTTTAAAATTTTCAGTATTTACTCTCCATTTTTTTCTATTTGCAAAGTACTCAAATAATCAATACTCCACCTTTTCCAAAAACATAATTTCAATTTTTGTACAATATCCCAACGAGATCGTAAAGACAAATTTTCCTCATTTAAAGGTTCAGCTGGGGAAGTTATGACATCACCAGTTAAAAAATGAGATGGAGTCAATATATTTATACCTTCTGAATTGTTATCACTATCAATTGCCACTAATGGTCTAGAATTCAAGATGGCTTCAATTTGAGTTAAAAATGTATAAAGTTCCTCAAAAGTTAAATTAGTATTTCCAATTACACGTTTGATATGAAATTTTACAGAACGAACAGCGGCTTCCCACAGTCCACCAAAATGCGGACTCACTGGAGGAATCATATGCCACTCAATGTTTCTTTGAGACAAAAAATAACAAATTTTTTCATTTCTTTCAATTGAACAAATAAATTTATATAAATCTGAGAGTTGCCTTTTAGCACCTACAAATGTTGTGGCATTATCACTATACACATGTTGAGGAGCTCCTCTTCCTCGATATTTTAAAATATTAATAGGCCCTGCATAATCGATTCCACATGCAGAAAATGGCCTGTTAGGAGTGACTCTGTTAAGAGGAAGATCTCCCATTAACAAATTTAACCCAGCATGAAAATGCATAACATGAAAATATTTAACAATTAACACACTTAATTTATGTTGAGTTGGCAAAATGACAGGATGTTTTGCATTGTACTGGAGGGGTGAATTTCTCAGCCTACCTCCCACCCTAAGTAAACCATCACTATCAATAAAAGGACAAAGTGAAAAAAGAGAACTTTTTTTAGAAACTGGTCTGTTTGATCTAATACAACTAATTTCATCTGCGAAATATAGCTGCTGAATATAAGAAATAATCAAATTACCTGAATGTCTTCTTTCGTTTGTCGATAAAGGAAGAAATTTACCTTTACTCAAAGGACTGGTGTTCATTTTGCCAACTTTCTGTTTGCAATTTCTCACAAACCTAATACAAAAAGCTAAAACAACAACAATTTTAGTAAAAGAAGAATATTTTTCAAAAAGTAAATCAATCAAAGAATTATTCACAGTTACTGGAAAACAAAATTTAGAGTTCTTTTTCTCTTTATTTACAGTGTCTAAATTAGTTTTTATTTGAGGTTGTTCAGGCCAATGTTCTTGACTTAAAGAAAGCCACTTTGGGCCCTCCCACCAAAGGGAACAATCAGGAAGATCCTTAGGAGATAAACCTCTAGAAGCAATGTCAGCTGGATTTTCCTTGCCTGGAACATACCTCCAACAGTCAGATGGAACAGAGTCTAGAATTTCTGAGGTTCTATTGGCCACATAAGGTTTCCAACACCTAGGATGAGATGACAGCCATGATAGAACTACTTGCGAGTCGGTCCAAGCATAAAACTTAATAATGAAGGTATTCAAAATAGTCACTAATGCAGAATGTAGTCTGGAAAGTAGTAAAGCACCATTGAGCTCCAGCCTTGGAATGGAAACTGATTTAAGGGGTGCTACCTTGCTTTTAGCAACTAAAATAATCACCTTTGACTTCACTTCACCAGGTTGAACCACATATATGATGGCGGCATATGCTGATTCTGATGCATCGCTAAATCCATGTAAAATGAGCTCTTTACTGGAAACTTGGATCCATCGGGGAATTCTAATAGAGCAAACTTGTTCAAATTCCTCTTGGAATTTCTTCCAATTTGCTTGGAAATTTTCAGGAAGAGCAGTATCCCAGTCTAACTTCATCAACCACAATTGCTGGTAAAACATTTTTATAGAGACAGTACATGGAGCCAAAAATCCTAATGGATCAAATAATTTGGCAGATTGTGAAAGAAATTTTCTTTTAGTTATATTATCATCAAATTGTAAATTAACTTTAAAGACAAAAACATCATTTGAAGAATCCCAAATAAGCCCTAAGGCTTTGGAACAGTCATCAGGATGAATTTCTAAATTTGTTGACTCAAGAGAATTTGAAGATAAATGATTCACTACATCAGAAGAATTAGATCTCCACTTCCGTAAATGAAAACCTCTATTTTCTAAAGCCAGTGAAAGTTTCTCAACCATTTTAATAGCTTCTTCGCTTGAGATTGCACCGGACATACAATCATCAACATAGAAACTATCTTTAATTATTGAAGCTGTTACAGGATCATTCTTTTCAATATCTTTTCCAATTTGAAATAGGCAACGAGTAGCTAAAAATGGAGCTGATGATGTACCATATGTAATAGTTCGTAGCCTGTATTCCTTTATAGCTGAGTATGCTGAGTCACGCCAAACAATACGCTGTAAATCTTGATCTTCTGGAGCAATCAAAACTTGTCTATACATCTGCTGAATATCAGCGGTAAAAGCAATAGGATTTGCTCTAAATCTTATCAAAATGGTAAAAAGATTTGGTTGTGGAATTTGTCCAACAGCTAAAACAGAATTTAACGAATTAGCATTAGGAGGTTTGCATGAACCATCAAACACCACACGTAACTTTGTTGAAATAGAGTCGCTTTTTATAACAGAATGATGCGGAAGATAATATACTTTGCTGCTTGCAGGATTTGAGTTTTTGTCGATAAGTGTCATATGACCAAGGTCTTCATATTGCTTCATAAAATTTCTATACTCATTTTCAAAATTTTTATCAAATTGAAATTTTCTCTCCATAGCAAACAAACGTGACACTGCCATGGATTTAGAATCGCCTAATGACATCACATCTTTATAAACTGGCAATTTAACTTCAAATCTACCTTCTGGTGTTACCTTGTAAGTTGAACAAAAATGTTGTTCACAAAATTCTTCTTCCTCAGACAAATGGGGTTTATTAACATCTATTTCTTCTGCTTGCCAAAATTTTTGTAATAATAGATCAACATTGGATTCGTTTTCAACACTAAGAAAATGAGATTGAATACTAGAAGAATATTTACATTTAGGTTCCAATTTTCCGGCTACCACCCAACCAAACATAGAGTTTTGGGCAATTGGCTCATTCTCGGTACTAACAATTCTACCATATCTTAAAATAGTAAAGAAACAGTCAGATCCCAAAATAATATCACATTCTTGTGGTTTCATGAAATCTTCATCTGCTAACGTAATATTTTTAAGATACGCTATATTTTTCGTATCAAGTAATTCCGCAGGTAATTGAGATGTCACTTTAGGCAGGATGTATGCCTGAACCTTTAAGGACTCATTAGAAAGCTTTGAACCAACTGCAAGAGTTACTGAACCACGAGTTTGTCCAGCCAATACTCCAGCAATTCCATTTAATCGAATTCTGTCATTCTTTCTTTTTAACCCTAAAGTTCTTATGACATTTTCACTAACAAAAGAACATTCCGAACCAGAATCGAGTAGAGCTCTAAAAGAGTAAGGTTTATTTTCATTATTATATAAGAGAACTTTAGCAGTAGGTAGGAAAGAAACACATTTTGAATTATTGAAAGAAGCACTAGAATTAATTTGTAATTCGTGAGATGTTGACTCCTGTACAAATTCTTTATTTGACTGGTGGTTTTTATTCTCAGATGAATTTGGAAAAACTTTATTTTCAAACTTAGCAGTGCAAGCATTATTACTTTTATTCTCTTCATGTAAGAGTGTATTATGTTTACTTTCACATTTAAAGCATTTCAAATGAGAATTTGGACATTCCTTAACTTTATGAGAGTTTAAACATAAAAAACAACAGTTATTACGCTTAATAAAGTTCTTTCGAGCAACAACATCCATGGATTTAAATTTAACACATTTATAGAGCGGATGTATTCCTTGACACTTTAAGCACACCTTTGAATGCTTATCATTGGAACTGTACTTGGAACCAACAAAATTTGAACTTTTGGAATGTTTCACATCACTTTCATTGTTAGAGATGAGCTCTAAAGAAGAACATCTTACACTTAAGAAATCAAAAAATTCTTTCAAAGTGGGAAATTCATTTTCTGTACTTTCAATGGACCAAAGTCTACGACTTTCCGGATCAAGTTTTTGAAATAACAAATATATTAACCATGGGTCTCTATTTGTAGCTTCATCACCAACAGCTTTCAAACCCCTAATAACTTCATCACTAGTATTCAACAAATTCCTTATATTTATGCTATTAGGATGCAGAACTGATTTTTGTTCTAAAAATAATTTAATCAAAGAATTAACAATTTGTTTCTTTTTATCATATCGATTTAATAACTTTTCCCAAGCTTCTTGATAAGATTCATTAGAAAGGGGAATATGCTTAATTAATGTAGCTGGTTCTTCAGAAAGTAACCCTTTAAGATACTGGAATTTCTGAATGTTACTTAAACCTACTTGTGAATGGACAGTGGAAACAAACATATCCTTAAAATTTGTCCATTCTAAAAACTTTCCAGAAAATACTGGAATATTCAATTTTGGTAGTCTAATATTACATTGATTAGGAATAGTAACAGAAGAACCTTGCACAGAATTGTGTGTTGCAACATTAACAACTTCTGAAGGATTCAAAGAATCTAGTTTGTTTTGATATTTAGTTTTTAACTGAAAATACCTGTCTTCAAATTCTGCTAATTCAGAATCATCATCATTTAAACAAGAATCTAATCTTAAGAACTCTTTAAGTAAATCATCTAATCTTTGTAATCTAATCAAAATTTCATTTTTAGTGTTCACATTATCAAAACTATTCTCTAATCTAGTTACAGAGCCTTTCACCCTACCTCTCTCAATTTTAATTTGAGCAGATTTTTTCTCATAATCCTCCATTTTACACAATAACTTATAAGCAGAATAATTTCCAAAATAAAATTAATCAGATAACTTGAAAACAGAACTAATCAAAATTACTTCAAAATCAAAAGTAATCAGAATTGCTTCAAAACAAAACTAATCAAATTAAGTTCAAAAACAGAAGTAAATGAATTAAATTCAAAAACAGAACAAATCAAAGTCAAAATCAGAACTACTATAAAATGTTCATAATTATTCTTTCATACAAACAATAGAATTTTCTGTTCTCAAATGCGCATAAAATTAAAAATCTTCAAAATTCTTCAATGTAAAATAATAATTCACCATAATAATTAAATATTCAAATATTTCAAGCAAATAAATCATAATGTTCTTGAGAACAAGAAGTAAATAAATCATAATAATCTTGAGAACAATTTTCTTTTTCAAGAACTATCAAAACATAATATTGTAAAATACTATTTTTTCTTATTTTATCAATTCAATAAAGAAGATACCAGATTGTTCTCATATTCTAAAATAATATCTTGCTAAATGCAACTTCAGTAGAAAAATTAAGCTTTAGCATCAAAGAACAATTTCAAAACAAAGCAAGTACTCACATATCACGCCTAAGTGCCTCCAATTTTCTTTAATTACTCTAAAAAATGAATGATAAAAATGAAAATACAAAAATTAAATTTTTATACGGACCCCGTAGAGTAAAATTCCCAAATAGGAAATTTTTCCTTATCCATTCCTGAATTAAACACAAAAAAATTCATCTCAATATCTTCAAAATTCACAGAGATATCAAAATCCAAAATTAGTGACTTACACCATTTTTCCATGCCTCTGAGCGATAAGTATTTGACTCCTTTTCAATGTAAGATAGGGATAATCCACAAATTGTACATTATTAAAAGTCGATATCAGACAGTGCCTCTCCTTTGGATATAAAATGGGCAGCGTATAGATTTTACGTTAAACCTGTTTTCAAAGTATGCTGGTGGTCTGCACTAGAGGTCTGCACGAGTCGAAATATCTATGTCCGGTCCCGAACCGACCCATAGGACAAAAAGTTCGGCCCTGCCTGGAAAAAATTTCAAATCGCAGCCTGGCCCGGCCTGACTCAATTTCTACATAGTTTTTTACGTCGATATGGTTAAAAGTTGTTTCGTATGGAGGAGTTCTGACCAAAAATACTTTTTATATCTTTTCTTTTTTCATGTTTATAATTATTACTTTTAAAGAAGCGCCAAAAGCTGTGATTATTTGTTTTATTAATGAATCTCTATTTATATGTAAATGATTAACTTCTCCTTTAATTACGTTAATCCATATTCCATGTGTTGGAGACAATGAAAAATGCTTTAAAGTAAAATATTTTAAGATGGAATCACATAGGAAAGAAAAAAAAAAAAGCGTCATAGATAAGTTCCTTTCTTAGGAGTTGTAAATGTAGTCTATTTTTCTCAGGTAATATTATATTCATTTTCCATGATGGATCAACAGATTTTTCCGTTTAAGGAAGGATTCCGTCATAGGCAGATTTTTTTTTTTTTTTTACTAGTTTTAGTGTATTTTAATTTTTTTGCCTTAAGATATACTATCATTTAAAAATATGAATTTTAAAGTTTTATTATAAAATAATGGCCAATTAAAAATATATGCATTTGTTGTAAAAGTTTTTGGACTGAGCCAAATTTTAGTTATTTTTTGCACGTATTAGGTCAGTCATAGGTAATGATTTTAATACGGGTTGTCCCGAGACCGGGGCTGAAAATTTCACTCAAGGGAGACCTAGGAATAAGGAAGCCAGTCCCAGTTCGGTATAAACAGTGGCCTAGATGTTCTGCTTTAAAAGCTGGTAGATGGGAGCTGCTGGGTTCGAACCCAATCGTGCCTTTCGGCCCAATCTTTCGGAGTTTTCAGTGGTTTTCTGCGAAACTCGGATATCCTTGCGTAAATACGCATTAGGTTCCCTTAGAAAGACCTCCACGGAAGGCACTTCCCCTCTTCCTGCCCATATCCCTCGTGTAGATAATAGGCCTTCATAAATCGCACCAACACCCGGTTCGCTATGAAAAATTACTTTAGGCCCGCCCTGGCCGAGTCCTCAGAAAAAAGTCGCCAATCCCGCGTCTAGCCCGGCCCCAGAGTACAGATTTTTTTAACGGCCTCGCCGGGACTATAAAAAGCCTGAATTAGGAAGGGCTAAAGTTATGGAAAACTCTTAATCGACATGTTAGAAAAAAATTGTTTAAAATTACACATTTAACATTTATTTATGGAAATTTAAATAGTACAAAAAGGAGATGGAAACGGATTGTTAAACTGGAAAACGGAAAAGGTTAAGCTGAATCGGAAGTTTAAGCTACAGAAAAAAGTTACTTTTTCATGTGCATTTTTTAAAAATGCAATTAAACGTTTTATTAGGAGCCAATCAATGTTTAAAACTTTAAATGCTTTTTTCTGCATAAGTCAAGAATCGTAAATAAAAAAGGTGCAAACTTGGAACATATCTTTTTTTATCATTTTACGTTAATTTTGTTTCGGAAAATTTGAAAAAAAAATTTACTTTTGAAAATATGATTTTTTTTTAAATATGTTACATAATTTTTTAAATAAATATTTTTAATATTTTTAAAATTAATATTGAAAAAAATTCCGAATTAAACCACAAAAATTCCGAATTAATTCCGAAACTAAAATTAAACTTTCCTCTTTAATTAAATGAAAAAAAAATGAAATCCGATGAATAATGTTACGAGTTATAAATATTGTAAATTAAATCCGCTTAAAAAGTACTAATCAGTTAAATTTTTTTGAAACTTCATTAGAAATATTAGGATGTGATTTTCTTTGCAAATTATATGGTTAACCATCACAAAAAATGAAAAAAAATCAAAATTCTAACTCAACAAATGTATTTTTTACATGTTTCATAGAACTCTTAAAGTAACATTGTTTCTTGGATTGCACGCATTTCAATTTGTGTCTAATCCCTTAAACCCTGATGAATTATTTAAACGGCCAATACTCTGCGAGTTTTTCAGATATGAAGATGCAATTTTTTGTGTTTAATTCAGGAATGGATAAGAAAAGTTTTCCTGATTGGAATTTTTACACTACGGGGGACGTATAAAAATTTAATTTTCGTATTTTTTCAAATAGACCCCCCGTGGAGTTGCAACTTATGTCATTAAATTTTGCACCTTTTTTAATCTTGCAATATTTAAGGAAATAGCCTATTGTTTCGATATTTATGAATCACCCTGTATATATATATATATATATATAGATAGATAGATAGATAAATAGATAATGATATAATACTCAAATCAAAGAAAGTAATTTTTTATTATGCTCTTTTAATATCCAGAACTTTATTCAGCGTTTTTTTTTTTCCTTATTGATTTACGGCTGTATTGAAGACTCCATTTCATTATTGATTTTACATTTTTTAAAAAATTATTTTACTATTTGAATTTACTGAATCATTTTTATTTATTTCAGTTTAGCAATTCATTCTAGCATTTTGTTCAATTTCAACAATATTTCTCCATCTTATTGTATTTATAATGAAAACATATATTGCTTATTGTCTTCTAAATTCTCACTGTTTTTCCCCTTGCTTCATCGTTTATTCTCCCTTTTTTTCTTTCTTTCATTCAGAATTACTTACTTCCGAAATTACTATTATTCCTATCATTCCTATATCTGAGTATGGAAAAAAAAAAAAAAAAAAACCTAAGCTTATTTGAAACCATTGTGCTTTAGAAATTTCATGTCAATTCCGAGTAGTTTTTTTTAATATATTTACTGTGGCAATAATACTGTTTTTATACTCACTTTTAACAAAACTGAAACTATACGTATAAGAAAACATTTAGCTTTATGATAGGGGGAGGTAGGAATATTAATTATTCCTACCTGCCATTATCATATATCGTTAATAAAAGAATCCATAGAAATTTTAATAAAAAATAATAAGGCTATTAATGATAATATGTCATATAACATTCCGAATATATGTTAAAGTCTTTTAAATAGAAGATATATTGTTAGGTTTGGATAGAAAATGTTCAGTTTACTGTTCCCCTCCCCCCTCCACTGTACATTGGAATATTCTACTGTCTCCCCTCCCTCACCACTGGGGTATGGACCAGCTTGGTTGTCCAGCCGAGAATGAATTGCGGTTAGGATCTGTCAGTACTCAAAGTTGCACTGATGACGATCAAAGTCTGATCGAAAGCTCACGGCGCGAAAATTTTGAAAATAAGTTTTTAAAAACTATATTATGTAATAACATCTTTTATATATATTTGTGACATATTTTATGTTAAATGCACCTTTTAAGAAAGATTTTCTTTAGTTTTGTTTCGATTGACTAATACCAGAATTTCCAAACAAATTTATAAAGATATAAATACTTGCTTTTCTTTAAGTACATTATGAAATCGGATTTTATTAAAATATTTTCAATGCCTTTTCGGAGTATTGAATTAAAGTTAATTTGTCTCATTTTGCCATGACTTCTTTTAAAAGGGTCAATGAATGATTTTAAAGTACATTACATCGACATATTAAAAATATTTATTACATGAGAAATATCTCGTTAAAAATATAAAACTACATATACGTATTAACTTCAGGAAAGAAAATCAATAAATCATATACTTCCGCTTCCTCAGGAATTTAAATTAAAGCTTTCCGGTACTAGTGCTGTCTCGTAAATCATTTTAATTTCTTTTTCATTTTTGAAAATTTAGACATTTATAAAAGCTTACTGTAGTTCCTGAGGATGAAAGTAATTCAGTTATACATTATTCGGTTTAATTTTTTTATGATGAATAACTTGACATGATGTAGAATTTTTAGTCTTATTTGGTTAAAACATTAAGTTTCAAATATTGTAATGTGGCATTTTAAACATAACAGGCTGTCCGTAGAAAATGCATAAGGAACCATATTTTAAAGTAATCCATCCATATTAAAATATATACAGGGTGGTTATAATTAAACTTCCGCTAAAAACTGCATCCTACAGCGCAAACGGGTGATCGGAATGCAATGAATTTTGGTATATAGACTATACACGAAATGCGCTCACGGAATTTCGAAAAAAAAAATTAGTTCCAAAATGTCCACCAGATGGCACTTTTTCCGGAAAAAACATTAAATTTAACACAATAAACGACCAAAACGGAATACAAACAAGTTGGAAATTGCTCGTCAAACGTGGCAAATGAGGTGCGTTCGTACTATAACTAGTTTTAGAATTATTTTTTGCACTCCATATTGTACTGAATGCATAAATTTTTGCACTTCATAAAGTGCATATTCTGTAACATCATTAAAATGCACTTCCATTATTTTTTTCCCCATTCACCGTAATGTAACGGAACACTTTTGACTGTCCCTGGTATTAAACTAAACATCCAATTTTCCTAAAATTTGAAATGGCTCGACAAAATTTTGCAGCAATCATATATTTAAAATTTCAGACCATTCGGTTCGGTAGTTTTTGCTCTGTTATATGCGTACAGACAGACGGACGGACGGACTGAACGACGACTATAGGTGCTACACATTTATATAATTACGAACGCACCTAAAAACAATATTAACAATCCAGAACAAGAATGAAGAGTAATAAAATATAAAACTGTTTTGGTCGTTTATTGTGTTAAATTTAATGTTTTTTCCGGAAAAAGCGCCATCTGGTGGACATTTTGGAACTTTTTTTTTCCGAAATTCCGTGAGCGCATCTCGTGTATTGTCTATATACCAAATCTCATTGCATTCCGCTCACCCGTTTGCGCTGTAAGATACTGTTTATAGGGGAAGTTTAATTATAACCACCCTAATATACATATTACTATGTTTAAGCATATGAACAACTTATTTAAATATTGAATAATTGAAATATTTTTATTGAACTATTGTTCTTTCTCGCAAATCATTTTAATTTCTTTTTTCAATTTTGAAAATTTCGATATTTATAAAAGTTTACAGAAGTTCCAGAGATTGAACTTTATTCAGTTATACATCATTCTGTTTGATTTTCTAATGATACATAGCATGCGATGATGTAGAATTATTAGTCTTATTTGCTTAAATCATTATGTTTGAAATATTATAATATGGTTTTTTAAACATAACAGGATGTCCGGAGAAAATGCATAAGAAACCACAATTTAAAGTACTCCATCTATATTCTGAATAAAAAGAAATATTGATATTCTCAAGCTTGTGGACAACTTATTTATATACGAATTAGTTAAACATTTTTATTGAACTTTGTCCTGTCTCGCAAATCATTTTAATTTCCCCTTTCCTTTTGGAGAATTGATACATTTTTAAAAGCTTACAGAAGTTCATCAGAACGAAGGTCATTCAGTTATACATTATTCGGTTTGATTTTTTAAAGCTGCATAAATGAGCTATGATAAAGAATTATTAGTCTTATTTGCTTAAAACACTATGTTTGAAATATTATAATATGGCATTTTAAACATAAAATTTTGTTCGGAGAAAATGCGTAACAAACCACATTTTAAAGTACTTCATCCACATTCTATATATATATATATATATATATATATATATATATATATTACTATTCTTAAGCATATGCCCAACGTATTTAAATACGAATTAGTTAAATACACTGGTGAAAACAATTAAAGGGACAAATGGTTTTTTTGCAATTAAAATAAAACGAAGAAAGCAAATAAAACCAAACTTGGTCAAAATATCATTCGATATAAGACTAATGTATGGGCACAACCTGCACCCTAAATATGGAAACTGGTCACGTATCCAGCAAAGCAGCTAACTGACACCCTGTCAGTCAGAGAAAAACATGTCTAATAGCGTGTATGATCGTCTGTAACAGCTACACAACTCTCGCGTCTGCGTTTCATAGTGTTTACCAGGGACCTTATCAATCTCTGTGGCAACTGCACCCACTCTTGCACCAAAGCACCCTTGAGCTCACCGATGGTCGTTGGAGCTGGCCTTCGAACTGCAATTGATCGTCCAAGGACGGCCAATACGTGTTCGATGGGATTAAGGTCAGGGGACATCGCAGGCCACTCCATTCGTTGAAAATCCTACGATTCGAGGTATTCGTCCACCAACTGAGCCCTATGTGGACGAGCGTTATCATCCATAAAGACGAAATTTGGTGCATATGCCCCGCGGAAAAGTCTCACATATGGTGCAAGGTTCTCGTCTCGGTATCGCTGGCTGTCAGAGTACCTCTATCAAACACAGGAAGGTCGGTACGCCCGTCTGCCAAGATGCCTGCCAGACCATCAGACCACCTCTAGCACAGTGATCATTTTCGACAATGTTAGAGGGCCGATATCGACTCTCGGGTTCTCTCCAGATGAGAACACGTCTCGAGTTGATCTCCAGTCTAAATCACGACTCATCACTGTAGAGAACCCGCCCCAAACTATCCTCTGTCTAAGACATGTGTTATCGGCACCATGCTAGACGGAACTTTTTGTGGTTCGCAGTCAAAGGGATGCAGACTACAGGGCGCCTGGCATACAGGCCACCTGCATTAAGTCTCTGGGTGACTGTTATCCGTAAAATGAACGCTCCTGTAACATTATACAGGTGACGAGACAGTTGTGTCGCTGTCGCGGACCTATCCCTTTTGGCTAGAGATGTCAAATAACGGTCTGTAGCCGGCGTTGTTGCCATTTTACGGCCTTGACCAGGTCAGAGGACCAATGTTCCTGTCTCTGTAAACTGTTTCCACAGAGTGGACACCACATTTCACGGAACCCCGAGGTCCTTACAACAGGTAGCCTGTGATTGGCTGGCCTCGAGTCTTCCAACAATCCGCCATCTTGTGGCATCATCTAGACATATTTGGACTAGCCATACTAACGATGGGTAAACAAAGAAATAAAAAAAAAACAAGGATTGGATTATGCTACGATGTTTCAAAACGTCCTTACGCTATGAGCTACGGCGTCAAATGAGGCACCTCCGCACAAACGCGATCATAGCGCCACTGCCTTATGAGGACACAGACCACTGCGTGGCAGGTATGCCCACGAGGATCTTAACTATCATCTGATACCTTATTTGCGTGTAGGGATAACTTATTTTGTTTTGGTTTTTTTAAAAGCGTTTGTCCCTTTAATTGTTTTCACCAGTGTATTTTTATTGAACTTTTGTTCTGTCTCTCAAATTATTTTCATTTGTTTTTTCATTCTCGAGAATTTAAAAATTTATAAAAGCTTACGGATGTTCTTCAGAACGAAGGTTATTCAGTTATACATTATTCGGTTTGAGCCTTTACAGCTGCATAAATGTGTTATGATAAAGAATTATTATTCTTATTTGCTTAAAACATTATGTTTCAAATATTGTAACATGTCATTTTAAACATAAAATGCTGTTCGGAGAAAATGCATAACAAACCACATTTTAAAGTACTGCATCCATATTCTGAATAAACAGAATGTATTAATATTCTTAAGCATATTACCAATTTATTTAAATATGAGTTACTGTGTTAAGTATTTTTGTTGAAACTTTCTGTTCTGAATAAAATTAAAGATCATGATAATCATAAATTTGTAAAATTTTTTACAGTAAAACTTCCAAAATTAAAATCTTACAAGACGTAATATGAAGGATTGAGATATTATTATCGTTAGAAAAGGGGAAACATTGTATTTTACTTTAATATTTATAGTCATACATTTTAATGTCAAATTTGAACATTTTTTAAAAACAAAGTTACAATATCAAAATCTCACAAGAAGTAATATGAATGATTTTGATATTATTCTCATTTTGAAAGAGAGAAAATGGTATTTCACTGTAATATTTATAGCCATACTTAATAACTTATAGAGTGCACGATAATATACCCGAATTTTTCCTGTTGAACAGTGGAAATTTATTAAAAGCCAACATATGTTACCAATAGCATAAAAAAGCATAAACCGGTTTATTCAAGTTTCTTGATCAGGGGCCAAGAGACTCTTCTCTCGAAGCTGATAGACGGGAGGTGCGGGGTTCGATCCCAACCGCGCCCGTCGGCCTAATCATTTGGAGTTTTCGTGGTTTTCTTCGAACCTTGGTTTTCCAAGCGTAAATACGGGTTAGGTTCTCTTAGAAAGACCCCCTACGGAAGGCACTTCACCCCATAGGGCCCATATCCCTCGTGCTGATAATTGGCCGTTATAAATACAACCAACCAACCAACCAAGTTTCTAGATAGAGTAGTAATGCATTAAAAAAAAACTTTAGAAGGCGAAGATCTAATAAAATGCCATACAGATACAGATTTCAGTAGTATTAAGTTTATTATTAGTCACCCATGCAAATGTAATGATGTAAGATTTAGTCCTTACGTATATGGTATCAGAAGGGTTTGTTACTAAACTTCAATCATCGAATAGAACTGCAGGAAAGGTAAATTATAAATAGACATAGAGGAAAAATTGAACATGTACGATATTAGAAATTGCTAACTAAGAAAATATGGTTTACTTATAACAAAATTATAACAAAGTTACTTATAACAAAGTTATAAGTAACAGTGTTATTGTAATAAGTTATACATTTAAGAAGCTTCTGGGAAATCTATAACAAAGGTGTGATGCTGCATTTCAGTTATCTAATATATTATAATAATAAAAATTAAATTTAAAAAATATAAAACCCGACTGCGTAAAAAGCGAATTAATTAATTATTTCTCATCAGTGTGAAACTATTTTTTTATATCACATACCTATTTTTTTATTTACTTGTATTGATGACTTTTACTTTGCATTTAATTATTAGTTCCTATCTACAAACACTGTTTAGATGAGGTCTGTAGATCTCTATTATGAAGGTTAGAGTTACAGTAAAGGTAGAGATCGAAAGTACACAAATTCCAGGTTGTGTAATATTTAAACGGAGCCTCTGACTGTAAAATGGTCAATGAAACATAGTCTTGATTTTGAAAGACCTATCCAATGATATGCCACTCAATAGGGTGCGCAATTTTTTCGTCTCTACCGCCATTTTGTATTTTACGGCCGCCATTTTGAATTTATAAAAACAAAACCTATCCTATAACCATCGGACGATTAAGACGAATTGATAGAGATCTCATTCATTAAAATCCATCCAACCGCTGGGATGTTTCGAGGGTATAAAGAAATCCACATACCCAGATACGCGTGAAACACATAACCCTTCTTTCCAGTAGGGTAAAAACAGGATGCAGTTTCTGTACGAGCATTTTTTTTTTTTTTTTTTTTTTTTGGCTAATTTATTATTTTCTTTTGTGCGGAGATAGGACATGTGTTTTTCTAGAAAAGATTATCAATAACATCAAAACAGACAGACATCCAGAGCGTAATAATATTTTCCTGGGAATTGATGGAAAGTTTACATTACAAAAAAGAAAGAATTTTTTAATGTAAAACCTTTCAAGTCTGCACATAAAATAAATATTTTTTTTTAAAGCAAAAGACTTCTTTCGTCTCTCACTGTAGACTTTTTTCACTTGATCGATTCTAGTGTATTACAGAAATATCTTCAATAACCCTTAATTTTAATCCCTATTTCATTGACATTTTTTAAATACCATAAAAAACCATTTTTTTTGTCCTTTAAAAGGATTATTTATTTGTTCTATATCTTTTAAATAAGAAATTACGTAAAATCCTTTTCTTTCTCTTTGTCTTTAAGTTTAAATCACTCACTTGCATGTAAGCCAGCGTAATCCTTTTTTAAAAGATTGGTGAGCACTCGATTCGAATATATTTTCATGGATAATAAGATTATGGACACCAAAAAAAAATGTGATTTTGGAAGTGTGGAATATAATTTAAAGAATAATAAAATACTTCCTTCAAATCAGTTGTCTGTTATCAACACATCAGGTTATTTGTGAATATAAAATATCGTTTATACATACAGTTGCATGCATTATTTTTTTCAGAAACGGAAAATGTTAAACGTCTTTAAACAAACTGAAAAATGTCTCTTTTTAGCTCACAGGCTATCAAAGCCTGAGATCTAATGTGATCTGTATGAATGTATGTACATATGTACGCAACGCGATAACTCGTGATAGAAATATCCGATTTGCTTCAAAAAAAATTTCTATGTTCATTCTGATAAGACGCTTTCTCGATTAATTTTGATGTTCATTGGTGAATTATAAAGGTGGAAACGGGGGTCACACCCACATTAACTTAGATAAATGGGTTTTTCATGCAGAATTATCAGATTTTGTTCTAATTTGTTATACCGGTTAATTCTGATAAGGTGCTTCCCCTAATTAGATTTGGAAGTTCATTGGTGAAATATAAAGAAGGGAGAACGAGGGCTCCTTAATTTAGATAAATGGGTTTTTCAATCCGATTTGCTACAAATTTGGTATACCGGTTTATTCTGATAATTCGCTTCTCTGATTAGATTTGGAAGTTCATTGGTTAAATATACACTAAAAAAAAAAAAAAAAAAAAAAAACCGGACTGAAAAACGGAAATACTACTAGCAATCTAGACCCCAGTACTATTTCCGTTTTTTTACGGGAATTTTTACCCACAAATTACAGAAAATTTTCCGTTTTTCTGATTAAAAACGGAAATTTTTCTGTAATTTATGGGTAAAAATTCCCGTAAGAAACGGAAATAGTACTGGCGTCTAGATTGCCAGCAGTATTTCCGTTTTTTAGTCCCCCCCTTTTTTTACAGTGTAAAGGAGGAGCGGGGGGCCAATAACTCCTTAATTTAGATAATTGAGTTTTTCAATCGGATTTGCTACAAATTTGGTATACTGATTTATTTCGATAAGGCTCTTCCCTGGGGCTGACATTTAGAGGCTCATTGGTTAAGTATAAATAGGGAGAATGGGGTATGGGGCTTCTCTTCCCTTAATTTACTTTTCGAGGAGCATTATTCTTTGAAATAAAGTTTAGTGTACAATTAGTGTGAATAGCCCGTGAGCTCAATGGCAGTACTTTAACTGGGCCCTTTTCTTTTTTTATTTACATTTCTCAACATAGTTGAAGAGAGTATATGGATTGGGTTTGTCTGACCATGCTCTGACTTTCGTAAATATACTCGGACTATCATTTATCTCATATATGATATTGAGATTTACCATGGCATTTTCTGTATTGAAAATAAAGAGTTTAGCATTTACGTTTAACTTACACGGCTCCCGGCTCGCGTCTAATACGCAATCCCCCTTGATAAGCGAACGTTTTTTGACCAATCCCGCATAATACACGATAAAGTTTTGGTCCCTGGAGCCAAAACATACGCGAGTTAATGACCAAGGTGAGAATATTTCTTCTCTGTTCTCCATTGTTGCCAATTTAGAAAGATTTTTTTTCATTCAAATTACTGCGATTTTGTATTTATTTTATTTTTAAAGTTTTGTTTTCCTTTTTCCATTCTAACAATATTTTTTCAAAGAAAAATTAACAAGCATAGTTTTTACCGATATGATTCAATTTTTGGCACAGATGTCATATTCGCCCCATATTGGCGGGATTTTTTTCGGTTGCCAGTTTGGCGAAAACATCAACAGCATAAACAACATAATCCGGGTTACCACATCAAGCAAAATAACGACACTTTGGCGCAAGTTAAGTACCCGTTGCCTATATGATATTGGCAACCGAAAAAATCGCGCCAATATGGGGCGAATATGACATCTGTGCCCAATTTTTATGTAAATGAAAAGGAATGTAATCGTTTTTGGTGCGTTTCATAAAGCTCATACCCTTAAAAAGAGTAACTTTAATTGATTATTTAATTTTTACGTTTTGCAAAAAATTAAAATAAAGGGGAATCAATGGCTTTTATTGTTCAAATAACCGCCATTTTGTAAAAAATCTTATTTTAAGGGGACAGTGGAGTTTAAAATCCTTAAAAATATTTTTTTTTATTTTTGTAAATTTCACCTTAAATATTATTCAAGGGTACATTATATGCATTATGGCATGCATTTATCACAAAAAAAAAAAAAAAAAAAAAAAAAAAATATATATATTTTTGAGAAAAAAAATGGAATTTTATGCGTCGTCTTAGAAATCTTCGAAATGACCCTGCGCATTCCATATCAATGAAAATCCCCAATATTTTTTATAAAAGTTTGGTTTATATACATAAATAAAATAGAGCATCGAATTTTATATATTTGAATTTAAAGGTAAGAAAAAAAATCAAAATTTCAAAATTTTTTCGAAAAAATTTCAAAAAATTTGAATTTTTTTTAAAACCTTTAAATTCAAATATATAAAATTCGATGCTCTATCTTATTTATATATATAAACCAAACTTTTATAAAAAAATATTGGGGATTTTCATTGATATGGAACGCGCAGGGGACATTTCGAAAATTTCTAAAATCCCATTTTTTTTTTTTAAATGAAAATTTTTTAAATTTTTTTTTGTGATAAATGCCTGCCATAATGCATATAATGTACCTTGAATAATATTTAAGATAAAATTTACAAAAAAAAAAAAAAAAAAAAAAAAAAAAAAAAAAAAAATGAAAAATTTGAAATTTTTTCGAAAAAAATTCAAAAATTTTCAATTTTTTTTACCTTTAAATTTAAATATATAAAATTCGATGCTCTATTTTATTTCTATATATAAACCAAACTCTTATAAAAATATTGGGGATTTTCATTGATATGGAATGCGCAGGGGGCATTTCGAAGATTTCTCAGACGACGTGTAAAATTCCAATTTTTTGTCAAAAATTATTTTTTTTTTTGTGATAAATGCATGCCATAATGCATATCATGTACCCTTGAATAATATTTAAGGTAAAATTTACAGGAATAAAAAAAAAAATATTTTTAAGGATTTTAAACTCCACCTTAAAACTAAAACAGAAAATTTAATGCTATTTCACATCCCCCCCCCCCAATTTATTTCACACGTTTGTGGCCGGATAGAATCGATCCCCTGAATAAAAGTTCATACCGTGTACCTGCACATTGTCTCTGTTGCACAAGGCGTAATATTATATATATTTTTTTACACAAAGAAAAATGGAATACCAATAAGCATATAGCAAAATGTTTGCAAGAGCTATCTCTTTTCCTTGTAATCGAATGCGAATTGTAAAAATTAACGTGAATTTGAGGCCAAATATGCAGAGACTTCCTTAAATTTTGATCATGAAAGGATACACTGTTCCTATAAATAAATATAAAATATAATTTTATACCTGATTTGAAGATTATGATATGAAATAAATATTTAACTAACTGCAAAATCCTATTCTGCAATTATTAAGAAATTATTACGCAATTATATATGTAAATATACTGCAATTATTACGATACTCGATTTAGTTTAAAGTAACAGCGATTGATAGCACTGCAAAAAATAGACGATGAATCAGGGTATAATTTTCTCTTTTCACAGTACATATGGAGTGGTACCCCTATAAGAACAAAATTACTTTTGCGACTGAGAACAGCTCCATATAATTCACCTCCGTCTTTTGGATCAATACTGAGAGAAGAGAGAGAGATCAAAAATCGGGTCCCGATTTACTGCCTATTGCTTGCAGAGCCATTTATTGCTGCTATTAATCGTGAATCGCAGTAAAAAAAAAAGCAACTTCTGACATTTTACATAACTCTTCTGTAAGATTTCTATTAATGGCTGTCACTATTTGCAAGTTATTAAATTATAAAATCGATCAGTCTATTTTAGAACACCAGGCATATGCGATATAACTGTGTTTTACGTAATAACAATTATTTTATTTGTCTCAAATAACATTGGGGATTCAGATAACTTTCTTTCCAGAAGTAGATGCAGGGCACTTCTTATTCAGAAGATGTTATCGAAACTGGTCAACTCTTATATTGAAATAAACCTTTTCGTAGATTTTTTTACTATGATTCACGATTTTAGTTTAAAATAGCAGCGATAGATGACGCTGAAAGCAATAGGCAGTAAATCGGGATCCGATTATTGATCTGCCTCTGTTCTCTCACAAGTAAAGGTACTTTAGTCCGTGGCGGCGATTTTCGATTTCTATAGCTCATTCGATTCGTCTCATCGAGCTAAATAATTCGCCACCTCGCATATCGGCTATTGAGTTTTAATAATGACTGGGAGCCAGGTCAAAGTTTGAAAATTTGCATAATGCAGGGCTGCCAAAGGCGACTATTTTTTATAGTTTATTGCCCCCAGTATTTTAAGAGAAAAGTTTTGTTGTACGTTTCTGTTGCAGATGTTGTCACAGTGTAATTCAAAAAATTCTGTTTTATAAAAGTGGTGCGAGATAGAATTAAAAAATAGTGCCTGTGACAGGCCTGTAATACGAGCTGCCGAAAATAAAAGAGTTGCAGAAAATTCCTTCGCATGCAACCGTACGCAGATGTTCCGAAAGTTACGAAGTGACTGAAAGACTGACAAAAGAACCGATAATTTGTGGTTACAAAGATTTTTGCTCGTAATGCGGGAAAAAAATATTCACAGGATCAGCAAAAGTAGACGAGAACATCATAACTTGCGAAAATCTGCCTGTCAAGAAGCATACGAATATTTAATCTGCAATTACAAATTCTTATAATAACAGCAGTAATACAATATTATACTTGTTACTGGCACTGTAAAAACAATTAGTAAATTTAAATATCACTTATTTCTTTGAGGGCATCTGTTTTTCAATGAACGAAATTTTGAAATTTGACCCGCCTCCTGTCATAATTAAGACTCAATAGCCGATATGCGAGGTATAAAATTACTAAGATCGATGAGACGAATTGACTGACCTATAAAATCGAAATTCGCCGCCACAGACTATAGTACCTTTACTTGTTAGTAATTTTATACTTCGAATATCAGCTATTGAGTTTTAATAATGACAGTGGGCCGTGGCAAATTTCAAAATTTCATTCATTGAAAAACAGATACCCTCAAAGAAATAAGCGAGATTTAAGTTTATTAATTATTTTTACAGTGCCATACATTGCCAATAACTACTATAATGTTATATTATTGTTGTTATTATAAGAATTTGTAATTGCAGATAAAATATTCCTTTGTTATTTGACAGGCAGGTTTTTGCAAGTTATGATGTGCTCGTCTAGTTTTGTTCATCCTGTCAATACTTTTTCTCGAATTACAAGCAAAAATCTTTGTAACAACAAATTGTCGGTTCTTTTGTCAGTTTTTCCGTCACTTCGTAAATTGAGGAACGTCTGCGTACAGTTGCATGGGGAGGAATTTTCTGCTACTGTTTTATTTTCAGCAGCTCGCATTACAGGGCTGCCACAGGCACTATTTTCTTATTTCTATCTCGCACCACTTTTATGAAACAGAATTATTTTCACATACACTGTGACTACATCTGCAACAGAAACGTACAACAAAATTTTTCTCTTAAACTAGTGGTGGCAATAAAATATAAAAATAGTCGCCTTTGGCAGTCCTGCATTATCCAAATTTTTAAACTTTGACCCGGGCCCCCTGTCATTATTAAAACTCTACCGTCTATTCCTTGGAGTGCCATCTATCGCAGCTATTTTAAACTTAAATCTAGAATAGCAGTAAAAAAACTACTGACATCTTACATAATCCTCCTGCAAGAATTTTTTAATAGCTGTCACCATTTGCAATTTATTGAATTTTAAAATCAGTTACTAGTCCATTTTAGGACTTCCGGTATGAATGATAATCACACGGACATGCCGCTTTAAATATTTCTTTCACTACAAGGTGAAAATAAAATATTCAAGTAATTAAATCTCAAATTTGTTTTACTGTCAAGTAAATAAACATTCAGACAAAATAGAATGACATAGTTTTGGAAATGTTTAAAATTGCTCTTTAGATTCTAATACAAGAGAAAAACGTTGTAACTAAATGCTGCCATGCTGAAACTATAAAAAGACAATTTCAAATAAAAACAGAAAACTACAAACATAAAACAAGTCAGAAGAGTGCATTTACTTTTTTTTTTAAAGTTATCTCATAAATCTTAGGACGGTGCCTAATAGGTAAAGTGTTTGTCAGTGAATTTCTAATGCACTTCTACGAGTAAATGATTAGGTCATAAATATTTCACGTATTTCTCCATTTCAATGGATGGAAGCAAAGAGATAAATAAAGGAGCCGAGGGAAAGTAGAGTGAACTTTACCTTTCGATGAAAAATTTAGTGGGATTTTTTTTACATATATTAATTTCTCCTACTTTAGTTTCTTTTTAAATTTCTTTCTATGTATATACTTTTCCCCTATCTTCTTATTTATCTTAACCCCTTTTGACTCAACAAATCCGATTTGAAAAGTATTTACTCAAATGTTAGAATATATCATTTTAAAATGTAAAAAATAGTTAAATTTTTTTTAACTTAACAATAAAAAGTGATTGAAAATTTGGGTTTTTAATATTTGCAATAAAAGAGAAAAATACATATGAATATTGTCATTTTTCCAGTACACAGTTGTAAAGTATACGGAATTACCTTTGTATAAAATCTATTTTTCACGTGTCCAGCCTTTTTAATTTGCAAAATTTACAATATTTATTTTAGCAATAGCGATGTGAAGATGCTCAAATGAAAAATTATATTTTAGTATTTAAAATTAACTCGGTATCACCGACTGTTGAGAATTACCTGAATTTTTTTTTATAGTAACTGCTCTATTGAGAGATTGCGTCAATAAATAAAATATTATTTTAATTCTCACTGCATAAGTAACGTTGACTTTTGTGTACGTCGCAGATATGCGTCGGTGATACAATGGGTTAATATAACTCTTTCTTTCTCTCTATATTTTTTCCAAAATTTTTATTTAAAAAACACTATCTCATATACAATTTCTGCTTTTTCCACACATGCTAAAATGTATACAATTTAATCAAACAATTTAATTTTTATAACTTTAACTATTATCTTATATTATATGTTATTTAACATATAATCATATATGTTATCATATAATAATCCATGCTATCATATAATAATCCATGCTATCAGGCTGTATTATTATTGTGAAGAGCAACATCAGTACAGACCCTTCGTTATATTTTATTGTTGGTTATTTAAAAGACTAACTATATTCAAAAAAATCCTTCCATATTTTCTGAATGAGTTTACGATATAAACAATCATTTAAAATACAGACTAAGCTAAAAAATACTATAGTGATAAAATATAAAGTGTTAAAATTACTTTATTTAGATTAACGCACGTTTCATCACGTAAACTGCGGCATTTTCTAAATTATTCTCGGTAGAAATGTTTTCGCAATATTTTTTTAACAATAACTTGATAAATTAAGTTATTTTATCTCTTTTATGGCATTTTTTAGCTTACTCTGTTTCATAATAAGTGATTATAATACCTATTTTTATTTAAAATACATTTAGTTACTTTCTGTAAAAAACATATTGTCTGACACTTATAAACATACCAATATATACAACTTCTTTAGCGGTTCTTATATTGATATCCGTAGTCTGCATTTCATATCCTTCTGAGTCATTACCGTTATGAAAACTATATATTTTCTATTCTAGGTATACATTGATATATCTGTACCGTCTGTTGAAAAACGTTTTCAAAACTATACCGAAGTTTTTTTCAGTTCAAATGATGTTAACACCATTTTCTGTAGTAGCACGAGATCATTCAGTTTTTCCAATTTTCCAATTTTCTTTTCAGTCCTTCACACTCCAGCATTTTTCGCCAATGGCTGTCTATAGTTGAATGAGTGGTATAGTTAATTATATTTATTTTTCTAAGTTAATTTCGAGTGATCCTCTCACTAGTGTATTGTGAAGGCTGTCATGAAAGCCTACGCAATACAGTAAAACCTCTAAATTACGGACACCTCGAGAGCGTGGAAACTGTCCGCTATTCGGAGGTGTCCTCTATTAGGAAAACCTCAGATATTCAAAAATTGCTATTTAATTTTAATTAAATATTTTAATAAATTTAAATTGATTGCTAAAAAAATTATTTAATAAAAACCATATAAACCAAACTGTTAAAAATTTTGCAGCATTCTAGCAGGTCATTCGACCGTTTTTTGAAAAAACGGTTTCATAACCATAATTTAACTATATTTTGACCATAAAATGGCCAATAATATGGTCAGAATAGTGTTAAATTCACGGTTGTGTACCCGTTTTCGGAAAAAAACGGTCGAATGACCTGCCAGAATGCTGCAATTTTTTAACAGTGCACATTTGACAGTCTTCTACTTTTTTATTGAGGTATATTTATGATGATTGCTTCGAGTTCTTTATAGTTACTGACACACACCTGTGTGTGCAACCATATCTATCAGGTGGCCATAATTAAAATGCACATATTTGAAGGGTGTAAGCAAAACTATTTGAAATATTAAAGAAAGATTTGACATTTATTCAGCTTAGAAAATGCCATAATAATTTCTAAAATAAAAAAAAAATAGTTAAAAATAATTAAGATGATGGCGCTATATAAAAAAATGGAGAATTTCTTAAAAGTTAAATTTTGAAGTTTTTTTTATGGAAAATTTCACATGATTAAGTGTTTTTATCGAAATAATAGCAATATAGTGCTGCTAAGAAGGAATATCGTCGTCTCAAAATATACAGATATAAAATGAGTTATTTTTGTTAATATTTTCACGTCCAATATATTAAGCGCTACCTATGGGTAAAATTTCAAACTAATTATAACTCGTTTTTGCATACTCTAAAAAGTAGAAATTCCAAAACGTTTAAAATATATTCAAAATAGTTTAACTTGTAGACCTCTTCAAACACGTGCACTTTAATTATTGTCACACTGTATATATACATACATATATATATATATATATATATATATATATATATATTACCATTAATTAAACATAACCTACCACCGTCAATTATTATGAATTAAAGCTGTAAGTATTAAAAAATATATATATATATATATAAGAATTATTATGGAAGAAAAAAGAAAAAAGTGGACACCGACAAAAATTGAAAAGCTTATACATTGAATTACGTTATCAAGGGCACAGAATTCCATGATATAAGCAAAATGGTTGTTTTCTGTGGGAAAAATAAGCTAAAGCTAAAATTAATTTTCCCCTGTGCCCGAACAACTACTAAAATCAAGTGAATTGATTAAAAATGAAAGCAGAATAGAAACAAATAATATGAAATGGAAGAATCAATAAAACGTATTTAAATATTTATTGGATATAAAATATAAATAATAAACACCATACCGATTAATATTTCAGTATTTTACAAAAAACCATGTGCACATGTCTACCAGTATATCAAAAGGTTAAGGTGAATGAAACAGTTAAGAAATCACAGTAAATGATACCAAAGGATGCAGTTAATACATTTTGAAATAAAATTTGAAATACCTTGTAAAACAAATTTAATCTAATATAAAATAAATAGATAATAATTACATTATTTAAAATGCACTATTAAATTAATAGATAACAGTTTAACAATATCGTCAAAATTTAGCTAAAAATACACCCTGGTGTATAAATTATAACTGAAATGGAGCTAGAAAAATTAAAAATTAGAGCAACCTGAAAGAGACAATTATGGTGCTGCCATCTAATATTAATTATATTAAACATCCATCGCAAGATAAAAATTTGCAAGCTTTTGAATGTAAATAACTGTTTAAACAGCAAAACCAAACAAATCCGTATATACAGAGAATTATAAACCTAATATAAATCACACAATGTATTTAAAACTATTGTTAATAAAATTTAAAAGCATACAATATATTCTATTAGCTAACTTATTTAAACTAAACTAAGAGTTTAAATAATGCTAGAACATTGATAATATATAGCATATAGCTATATGCTATAAAACAATATAAATTCAGTAATAATTAATATAAATAATTATTAAAAATAATTTAAAAATTATTTTTTAATGAATTATATATAAGATATTTATAAAATGAACAGGAAATAAAAAAAAAAAACATGTGGAAGTATATAGAAATATATATATATATATGTGTGTGTGTGTGCATAGGTGTTTCTACAACTAGAGGAAAGTGGCCTAAAATGTTCCCTTTAAGGGGAAATTTTTTGTAAAATAACATAACAGTTTAAATGCGACTTTAGCCCTATGCTAATATGTTTTACATTATAATTTGTATCACAAATATATTTTAATAATATTTACACCCAAATTGAGTATTGAAAAAAATAGATTTTTGAAAAAGTGTCCAAATGATCATTTTACCCTCACCCAAGGGCAAAATGATCCTTCATTTAAAAATATTTATAAATTGTTTTTTATCGGCAAAATAAAGGATATCAAAGTAATTATGACAATACATAATGAAATAAAATAAGTTTTGCAATCAAATAGTCTACATAATTTATTCTGTGTAAATTTTAAAATAAAAAGTGTCACAAATAATAAAAAAAAACAATAAAATGGAATATTTGAAAATTATGATCGTAGGACACATGGACTCAAAGGTTTCGGGCAGTCACACGTTTAACACCCATGATGGCTAATATGCAGTACCGGATTTTCTTCAGCCAATGAAATACTAGTACAACGATCCACATAATGGATCATTTTACCTAGCAACATGACCGTTTATTTTAGTTCATATAACTGGATGATGCCAAGAAACATAACAAACTTAGCAAGTGTAATTCACATCTATAAACATACTCTATTCCGTAAACCAAGTCATATTTCTGTACATGAAAAACTGTATATGTAAATAAATATGAAATTTAGTGTTTATCTTATAACATGTGTTATAAAAACAACTTTTTCAAAGAATTCTTTTCAGACGAGTAATATTGCGATCACTTGAATATCGTCATTGCTTCTTCTTCATTTGGCACAACTAGTCTATGTGATACCCTGTAGATGGCGTGACATGTCTGGAAGAAAACCTATATGGATCGTTTTGACCGCTAGGATCATTTTAGGCCACCTTCCAATACAGCGGGAATTTACATTAATGTTTTCATATCAGTTTCTTAAAGAAACTTTTTACTTCCACTTCATTAGGTAACGGGAACGTGATCAATCATACAAACGTCAAAGAAGAAAGAAATAATTTTTCGCTTGATACGTTCCAGTCTTTACTTATAAAAGCTTTTCAATGTTTGTTTGTTTGACAGATAAAAAAAATAATACTTAGAAAAAAAATAATTTCGTTCTGTGTAGCATTTTCAGAAATATATTCATTTTCTGAAAATTTGTATTAAAGCAATTTTCTTATAATAGGTGAATTTAAATGCTGCTCTGTGAGAAAATACCGAAATTTTTTGAGGATGTACAGATGAACCGTGAAATGCATAAAATTTCAGATATGCGTGAATTATATAAGTTTTTGAGAACAATATCCTAAAAAATAAGGTAGAAAGACAGATTCTGTAGCACAATATATTTGTTCAAAGCTCATTTCCCAATTATGTGCTCCAAGTGCTTTGAAATGATAATTGGTCATTTTTATCAAACAATAAGAAAAATAAATATCAGATTTTATACCTGTTATATGAATAAATATAAATAATGAGAGTGTTGATCAAGATGCAATTAGATTGTCAATTACGGATTATGATTATATTTGTAATCTTAATCAAAATTAATGACTTAAAAATAATTAGAAAATAAATCATTTTAAATTATTATATTCTTATAATTGGCAATCGCAAGCGTGATTACTTGATTCAGGGCTCCCACTGGTTCGTTTTTTGAAATCCAGTAAATTTTTAGAAAGAAATTCGTGGTAGGTTTCTGCAATAATTGCAAGAAAATCGCTGGTGCTAGAATGTTTATACGAAATTAAATCGTATACAGAAAGGCATATTTGAAAATATTTAAGATGACATGTATAATCATTAAGAAAGGTTATACATAAAAAAATATGTATATATATTAAACACCTTTTTTCAAGAGGTTTCTGTGAAATAATTGAGGGTGAATTGTGTTCATTTTGATGATTAGACAGATGATTATAAAAATAACTGTTTAAAAAGAAAAATAGCTGAAAATGACATTGAATTAATTTGTATTTAAATATCTGTCAACAAATCTGCAATTTAAAAAAATGTTTTCGCAGACATTTATTTGGTAAAAGAGCTACATAAAGATTTTTTAAAAACTCACATACTCTCCATACTCCGTGTTATAAGAAATGGTTAAAGTGTATTTAGGAATTTTCATTTCAAATCCTTGTAATATATGTGATCATGATTAACGAATTGCTGTAATCATGATAGATGATTACAAGTAGTCATTATTAAAAGTATTATGAAGTAATCGTGATTACTAGTTATCACAATGATTATATGCTTCTAAATGCTTAATAATCTGTAAAAATGTGGGTTAATAGTCTTTATTACTTCCTTCTCTTTGAACTTTCCACATTCCATTGTTTACGAGTAAAATAGGTGTGACAGACGGACAAATGGACACAGGAGTGATCTTAAAATGGTTCCATTTTTACTTTTAAAGTACAGAACCCTAAAAATAGTGAGCGACTAACAATTGAGTAAAAAAAGGACGATACATTTTTATTTTTGATGCTTAAAATTAAGCTTTTGCATCAACGATTACAATGGTTTGTTATAAGTTATTAAAAAATACAGATATCATTTAAGCATTTAAGTGCGCATGTGTTAACAAAGGTTTGGAGTCAAAAGGTTCCTCATCGAGATGTGTTCATGTGATGCATGGAAAACAATACTCTCCTATAGAGTGAAAAATTCGCTTCATATGAATCTTGATTTAAGAATTAACAAAAACAAACATTCGTAAACTCGATATAAATCGAAATCGATCGGAAATAAGAAAAGTTTGTCTTATTGAGAGGATAATTTGAAAGAAATTCAAAAGTGAGAAGTAAAAAACAAAAACAAAAACTAAACAAAACGTGAACTGCTAAAAATTGTGGGAAAAAGAGAAGAAAAACAAACTTTTGTTGTTGATGCTTAAAATTAAACACTTTTGCATCAAATGTTATACGTTCAAGAAAGGTAATTATAACCACTTTGTATATATTCAACATTATTTTTTTTTTACTTTTTTTCTATTAGGAACAGTGGTGTTTTTAGTACATAGGAAGTAACTTTGATGCTTTAAGAACACCTTATAGAAATTTTAATTGCCACAAATGTTTTTTTTTTTTTAAGTTAAATGGATGGTTATAATTACTCCATCAAAAATTCACAATCAGAAAAGTTTGGGCTAATTAAGACCACTAGTGGGGAAATTATGACCACTATATTTTTTCTTTATACTTGCCTATATATATTTGTTTGAACATTTTGATAGACCTATTTTCAAATTGCTATTTGGATCTCAAAAAGGCTTGAGACTATTGATAAAGAATATCTAACATGAAACATACATTATGAGGTTAATATCTAAATTTGAAATAAAATTTTACCATACACAGTTTTCTCCAATATGGAGGCGGTCATAATTACCCCTGGTCATAATTACCCCTCCTGACCCTAATTGTTCGTCACAATTTATTCAAAAATAAGAAAAAAAAATAAAGATTACAATTAAGTATTTATGTGCACATGCGTTGACAAGATGTTGGGGTCAGAATTTTTCCCATCTAATTGAATGCATCTTATGAATGGAAAAACAATCTCCTGTAGAATTACAATTTCACAACTTATGAATCGTGATTAAAGGTTTTAAAAAAATACATATTAGTAAACTCTATTTAAATCGGAATCCATCTTGAACAAGTGGATGCATGTGATGCATGGAAAACAATACTCTTTTGTAGAGCTACAAATTCACTTCTAATGAATCTCGATTAAAGATTTAAAAAAAAATACACATTAGTAAACTTGGTTTAAATCGAAATTGATGGTAACCAAGAAAATTTTCTATTATTGTGAGGACTGTATAAGAAAAATTAGACTGAGTTTATTTTCTGAAAATATTTCTGTGGGGGAAAAAAAGTCTGCGATACACAAAAGTTCTCTTATCCAGACTCCACCTTAGCTAGAGTTTAATGTAGTCAAAAAATATTAAAATGTAACAATTAATTCTAAAAGAATTGGAAGTTTTATTTTCTGCGTAATATAAGAAAAAAATAATTAAATTAAAAATAAAACATTAAAAGGCAATGAGAAAATATTTCAAAACATGTGTGTGGTGTTTAAAACTTTTTCTACTTTTTTTCTATTATTTTAACAAACAGATTGAATTTTATGTTGTGTTTGTGCCCAGTCATATCATTTAAATCCCACGTAACGAAAAATAAAAGGCTACAGAGTGGCAAGATTGGTCAAATATTACACAAGTATTTAATTCATTGTAAACATTTTAAATCAAATAATATATTCCGGGGGTATTTACATCAAAATGATAATATTGGCTTAGTATTTAAATTATACAAGTATTGTAAAATACAAATATTGCATAAACATTGATTTAATGTTCAAAATAAAATCATAGAACTGACGATATAACATAAATTTAATAAACAGATCAACAAGTTTGGTACGCTCAACCGGATTAAAAAAAGAATAAGATAAAATAATTTTCACGTTTACTATTTTAAAGCATCTGCTTTCATTACACATGTAGTTTTATGGTTCTTATTTAACAAGTTCATTTTCAAAATTGTTTACTAAAATAGTTTATCATTATTGATCTTAATAAAGTCGCCGGTTGAACGTATGGAATTTCTTGATTTCTTTATTAAAGACTATTTGTAAACTTTTACTTGCACTCTTATCAACTTAAGCATATACATTTATACCTTAATAAGTTATTTTCTTTTATAATTACATGGTCTTAAAATGTTGAAAAATGTCTTTCCTATATTGTCAAACTTTATAAGTTAAACCATTTTGGCAATATAATAATATCTAATAAAAATCCAAACATTAAGCCAAGAAATAACCAAGAAATAACCATTAAAAAAAAATTAAAAATTTTGAAATTTTTTCGAAAAAATTTCAAAATTTTTCATTTTTTTCTTTTTTTTAACCTTTAAATTCAAATATATAAAATTCGATGCTCTATTTTATTTATGTATATAAACCAAACTTTTATTAAAAATATTGGGGATTTTCATTGATATGGAACACGCAGGGGGCATTTCGAAGATTTCTAAGACGACGCGTAAAATTCCATTTTTTTCATAAAAATAATTTTTTTTACAATTTTTTTTGTGATAAATGCATGCCATAATGCATATAATGTACCTTTGAGTAATATTTAAGATAAAATTTACAAAAAATAAAAAAAAATTGAAAAATTTTGAAATTTTTTCGAAAAAATTTCAAAATTTGTAATTTTTTTTTTTAACCATTAAATTCAAATATATAAAATTCGATGCTCTATTTTATTTATATATATAAATCAAATTTTTTAAAAAATATTGGGGATTTTCATTGATATGGAATGCATAGGGGGCATTTCGAACATTTCTAAGACGACGCGTAAAATTCCATTTTTTTCACAAAAATAAAATTTTTTTTAAATTTTTTTTGTGATAAATGCATGCCATAATACATATAATGCCCCCTTGAATAATATTTAAGATGAAATTTACAAAAAATAAAAAAAAAATTGAAAAATTTGGAAATTTGGAAATTTTTTCGAAAATTTTTTAAAAATTTTCATTTTTTTTTAACCTTTAAATTCAAATATATAAAATTCGATGCTCTATTTTATTTATATATATAAAACAGACTTTTATAAAAAATATTGGGGATTTTCATTGATATGGAATGCGCAAGCGACATTTCGAAGATTTCTAAGACGACACGTAAAATTCCATTTTTTTCTCAAAAATAAAATTTTTTTAAAATTTTTTTTTGTGATTAATGCATGCTATAATACATATAATGTACCCTTGAATAATATTTAAGGTGAAATTTACAAAAAATAAAAAAATTTATTTTAAGGTCCCTTGTCCCCTTAAGGAAAAAAAAAAGATGCTTTAAATTTTGGAAATAATGTATGAAATATAAATATGCGCACTGGAGTGATAGTGGAGGGAGGGAGGGGGCGCACGCTGCGGTTTTGGTACTGCAGGGCTCCGGTACTTCTTTTGTTAGAAATTAAGCCCTGGATAGCACTTATTCTTATTTCCTCATGAAATAAATGTTTTCTTCAGCCGAATTCGTAAACCGTCTTCAAGACAGTGTGACGATGAAAGTAAAAAGTTTTTATAATTATTTAAGTTAAACCCTTTACATTTAAAACATTTAATGATTTTCAGATCATTCACTTGTTTGAAGAACTTAAATTTGTCATTGATAATGAAATTGATATTTTAAGCGGATGATAACGTTAGTTCCAAATTTGTGAACATAAATAACCAGGCGCCTAATGTATCAATTTCAGACAAAGGGCTCATTCTGACATCTATTGTGCCACTTTGTTTGTGCAAAAACAGTAAATGTGTATTTGTAGTATTATTTTAATTCCAGTTTTTAAGAGGTCATAACAATTTCTTTAATCACGAATAACATTTTTTATTAATTTCCCTAGTACTTCCGTTGTGTATATCAGACACTAAATAACATTCTTAAATTAATTCACATGCTTATAGATTTGTCAAAAATCATTCTGTACCTTTTCAATACATGAGAGCATATTATAAGCATTTGGCCTTAAGTGTGGGGTTTTAACATCTTTGAAGATTTTTTATGTTACTAGGGGGCTCGGCCCCCTACGAGCTACGCTCGCCAACCCCCGTCCAGACACCGTAGACTCTAAATGCATGCTAATTTGATCGGCTTTAAAAAGATTTCGAAAGATTGAATGATAATTTAAAAAACAGTGGCGATCTCTCTATAAACGGATTTCTATTCATTTCTCTTTGATTGGGGAATTTTAACGCCAAATCCGTTGCGGTACTACTTGATTATCCCGTCGACCAATTTCGCCAAATTATATAAATCGCCAAACCATTCGCCAAATTATACACATTGACATAATTTTTATTTTAAATAACGAAAAAACAAATAAATTAGTACAACATTAATTAAAATACAAATAAAACATCGAAATAAAAATAACTTGATGGCGTAGACACGTGTAACAACATTTCAAAATAAGCTAATATAAAAGGAATTAAGTAAACAGAGTCTTTGTCTCCTGGTATTTTTTAACAAAGTGAAAAGAAAGTTCTTTCAAATGAGACATTTTAAATTAATCGTTTTTAATCTGACGTAATTTTGACCAAACTATTCTTTCTCTTTTTAATATTCACATGAAAATACTTGTGTTAGAAATGAAATATTATTTGCCCTTTCCTAAAAAAATAGTTGAAAAGTATCCTCTTAAAATATCAAATAAATGTCTAGCCCAACTTCTAAATTTAAACCGTTTTGCAATATTATTCTGTGTTTATTTTATGTAATAACTGTAATGTGACGTAAATATGACGTAATTTCTCCTATTTAAGACTTCTAACGCATGTTAATAAATTTATTGTTTTACAAATTCCTTTCTCTCTTAAAATTCATGTGTAATTATTGTTTTTATGACGTAATTTTTAATAAGTTCCTGCTTTTTGTACATAATTATTTAATTCTAATTCCAAATGTTTTTTTCTGTTTATAATAGTCACGTGTAAATAAATTTTTAATTTATTTACGCGTATATTTTTTTTGAAGCAAACATTATTGTTTCTGCTGTTTATACAGTTGGCAACAGTTTAAATTAATATCACTTTCTAAAATCTGTTAAAAATATCTCTAGAAACGCTGAAAATCTGAATTTAAAATAGAAATAAAACCTCAAAAAATTCGTCAAAATAAAAAAATTAATGCAATCTGCACTCCGGCAAATTCTAACGCATAAAATGATCTAAAAATGATTAAATTCCTATGAACAGTTTTTGCTCTTATAAAACTTTTTTAGTGGAACGATTTTGTCCAACTTTAGCATTAAACATCTCTTTAAATAATTCTTCGATCTGAAAACTGTCTGCATCAGCGTGTTTATCAACCATTTTTGCATAATACTACCGATTTTCATATTTTTGTATGCATTATTTTCCTTAATATTAACGAAGAAAGACCTCCGGTCACAAAAAATTCAAAACCGGCGGCGGTGACAGCGGTAGTTACTTTTTTTTTTAGAATACAGAGATAAAAACTTATTTCATGTATTTGTAGCACAATGTTTAGTAAAATAATTCATGTTTTGATTTTAAATATTTTATGCAATATTGAAAAGTGTTTGGAGATGTGTTACAGGCACTTGAAAATTACTTTCTTGTCTCAAGCACAGAGTTCAGAGAAAGATTGAGATGTATTGTGTTGGTTTGGCATGAAGCTAGAAATACAAATCTGAAAGCTGTGAAAACCGGCAAAACTTCGTCCCAAACATTTCCGAATCGCTTTAAAAGCCTCTCCCAGTCTAATGAATTATTTTCCTCGTTCCAAATGGTTGTCTTGTTTAGGTCACATGATTTAGGCGATGATTGGTTTTATATTCCAAGCTGTTTTGACTTTGAAGGTGCATGTCTAATATACTCTAAACTCTGTGGATCTCAGGTAATATTGGTATCGAGTTTAAGCAGGTAAAATCATTCAAAGTGTACCCGCGATAAAGCAACAAAAGTTGTGTTATGATTTTAATTAATTTTATGAAGAAAAAGCTCATAAATAATGAGGGGGGTAGAAATTATAGCAATTTTCACTTAAACTAACAATTGCAAAATCATTAATGATTGCGAAAATTAATACACTAGGAATAAATGGGAACGTCCACTGTTATTCTGGTGATCATTCGAGCGGATTTTTACAAATACTTCCAATTATTCTATTGTAAAATATAATTAAGATAAAAAGTGATATATGCAGTGAAATACTACTGTGCTCCACTCATTTAATATATATCTAATTTGAAACAAAAAGCATTTTGCATGTCTATATAATAAATCAAAATTTTGTTACTCTTGTGACACTCTGGTCACAAGAGTAACAAAATTTTGATTTAATATATAAACAAATAAAATGCTTTTCGTTCCCAATTAGATATATATTACTAGAGTCAAACACAGTGATATTTAATTGGTTATATCAATTTTTATCTTAAATATATTTTATAATGAAATAATTGTAAGTATTTATGAAAAATTGCTCTAATTATCACAAGATTAACGAATGGACGTTCCCAAATATTTATGTAAACAGACACAATCATTTTGAAGCTCCTTTAGGCTTATATAAACTATACTGAGAACTCGAAAATTACTTTTACCAAAACTGCAAATCCGGTAGCTCCAATTATTATCAATGTCAATGCAGAACCGTAAACCGCGGGTACGTAAACGAAGAAGCACCCCTCATAGCATGCATGGTCACAGTGACGTCATTGTGACGTCCCTGTAAGTCACTGTGGTCACGTCACATCTGTGACCAAAATGCCACCACTCAGTGATGTCACATTGTGACTGAGATGTGAATTTCTTAGAAAACTTTAAAAAATTACAAAAATTATTAAAAACATGTTATTTACTGTAAAAAATATTTTTCTGCCGGATTTAAAATGTTTTTAAACCGTGGTCCAAGTTGCCTCTGTGCCTCTAACCCAAACTTTTTATTTTCATATAACATAAAATGTAATTAATTCATCAGCGACACAAAAAGATTTCCTAATTATGCGAATTTCATATTATTAAAAAAAATATATTTTAGGTAAACAGACCTCGACTTATCTTTTATAAAGATTTTTGTAAATGATCATCTGTTATACTAGAAGTTTCTCAAAGAGTAGTCGAAACATTTCTGTGGTTTCAAACTAAAAACTTTCTATTACAGTTAAGTCTGCAGCTTTTAATGAGCACGCAGAAAGCGTCTTCAAAGTTTAGTCATATAGGCATTTCTTACTTTATAATTTGCATTCAAGTTATTTTTTTCCTTTTAGTGTTTCACTATTTTAAGTAACTTTTTTTTAAAAATTCTACTTCTTTCAGACGTTTAAAATAAAACTGACATTTTCCGAATATAAAATTTATGTACAATTTATGCAAAGCCCATGACATAATTGATTATTCATATTTTATTTTTTTGTTTTCAAAATATATCTTTAAAAATTATTTACAAGATGTTTTATTCTACAGAAAATTAATATTAAGAGAATGACAGATTGACAAAGAAAAACTCATCTCTTCTCGATAATCTTGTTGTATTTTTTAAGAAGATATTTTGTATATATTACCCGTGACAAAAATTTTACTTTTAAAAAAAGAGGGGGTCTTCATTATTGCCATTAAATTAATTTATACACATTTTGAAAAATTAAGCAATGTTTTATCTAGTAAACTCTAATTATGGATAATATTATTATTATAATTTACATAAATGAAACTTTACAATTCAATAAAACTGATAAAAATAAAAGGTGAAATATAATAAAACATTTTCAAGCAGGAAACTGAATTAGAGACAATTTGATAAAATTATTACGCATTTAATTTCCTTCCGAAACTGTTGTATAGAAAAACATCTGCTTCGAACTTCGAAACTTAAAAATCGTCTGCATCTGCACTATTTCAGTTGTTACGACTCGACCGCAGAATAACGGATAAAAGTAGCAGTGAAGCTTTTTAGAATAAACGCGGGAAGTTCTGTGGACACTGGACAGCATACACGTGTTGACATGGATTTAAAAACTGAAACAAGAACGTTCTCAGGATCCAAGTTAGTTCAGCTAACAAAATATAAACTCGAGAAAATTACGGTAGCTTTGACTTGTTGAAGATGATTCAAGTCATTGCTATCGTACTTATTATCGGATTTAATTGGTTCCCCAAAATCAAAATATCACGTACAACGTCAATGAAATTAGGTATGTAAAAATATTATTTTCCCTGTTTGCTTTTTTTTAATCACAACAATTTTAGTTAGCTTCTCATAAACATGCTGTAGAACATAAATATTTCATTACATTTATTTTTTATTTTATTGAAATATCTAAAATATTATTTTCCCTGTTTGCTTTTTTTAAAATTACAATGATTTTAGTTATCTTCTAATAAACATGTTATAGAACACAGATATTTCATTACATTTATTTTTTATTTTGTTAAAATATCTAACTTCCTTTTCAACAGCTTTGATCAGATTATTAAAATTAGTGTTTTAAATTGCATTTTAATCTGGTTTATTTTCTTATTTAAATATTTCGTTAAAACCACATGGTGTCATAAATATGAAAGTATATCGACAAGTATTATAATCAATAATTAATATAATTAATAAACATTTAAAGATAATTAAATTAAGGCTTTTTATGGAATAAAATTATTGGCAAACATAATTTTTTAATTTTGTATTAAGTGATGGTCTTAAACAATTTGCATTGCATGTTTTTATTTAAAAAAATTGCATCTGCTCAGAAGAGGAATTTATAAAAAATAAGACACAACGGAAACGTATACTATTAAAAGAGATCGTAGATATGTAATGTTAAGGGGGAAAAATGATTATTTAATGTATTATTCAACCTGAGAAAGGTTTTAAAATCTATAAAGAAATAGTCATAGCGGGTGAAAGATTTTCAGTTGGTAAACATTCTTACTGAAATGTTTTCAAAGTGAACTAGAAGTCTGTTGGCAAATGAAAATATAGAAGTTACGCAATCAGTAAGTGTTTAAATATGATTTTACTTTAAAAATAACGCAAATACTTGAACGGTATGAATCTAAAATGTAATAACCATCTTTTATTATTTACTTTTTTTCTGGATAATTTTATCATTTTGTTTCCTGAATTATTTTATCGAGATAAATTTCAAAGTATCGATATTATACACTCTTTATAAACAGCGTGATTAAAATGGATTTCTTATTTATAAATACCATAATCTTGTAAATGAAATATTAATAATAATAATGAACCTATGTGTGGCTCTATTTTGTGTTTATGGTCTCAATTTTTATACTTCATTTACATTAAAAAGTAGTTAACCATTTGATACTGTGTTCATTACTTTGTTTTATTGTGTCATATAAAAATAAATATGATTATTTATATTTCTAATACAATGTATACAGCAAAGCGCCGATTGTCCGAACAAGTCAGGACCGACCCTAGTTCGGATAAGCAAAATTTCGGATAAATGGGCAGACAGTTTAAGGGATGTTCCTGACTATTCTAAAACCTTCACACTTCATCTAGGTTTAGGACTGACAGCACCACTTAGTACTGGAATGCTTAAAAATTGTTTTTTTTAATTGTTTTTTGTTTACTTTTTTATTATTTAATTTTTTTTCTCATTTTATCATTTTCTAAACTTCAGAGATTATAATTTAAACAAAAAATAAATTGGAAGTTAGGTGTTTTTTTTTCTTTTTTAGAGATAGAAATATTTGGATAATTGGAAATTCGGTTAAAAAGAATTCTTTGAGAGAAATAGGCTATTCGGATAATTGTAAGTTCGGTTAATTGGAGTTCCGATAATCGGCGTTCTACTGTATTTATAAAACTTTCACAAGACTTTATTCTAAAAATTTCGTTGTAGATTCTAATCTCTTTGTACTATTTATGATAATATCTGAGTTATAGATGTCATGGCAACATATATCCAGCCAGATAGATCTTTGGCAAAACATAAAAACTTTCACATTAGACGCAAAATAGAGTAGCTCCAGTGCTGTGTTTTATAAACAATAAGATATTATTGTTTTAAAAAATTATAGATAGTAAGAGTTATTTTTATAATATATAATTTCATAAATAAAAATGTAATTTTGGCAATCAATTATTAAAGTTATTTTTTAATAACCAAAAAGTTGTTTTATGTATGGATTTTACTTCAAGCAAACCCTGATGTAAAATAAATTAACCCTTTGTATCCCCGTTCTATGCATACCCAAAAGTCTTACTTATTTTTACAGTGAGCTTAAAAATACGATTTTATTTATTGCTGCTATTTTCCAACATAACGATTATTGCCGAAATTGTTCTTAGAATTCTCAACATAATGATACTGGTGATACTCAGTTAATTTTCTATACCAAAGCTGTATTTTTCATTTGAGTAGTTTCAAATGGTTATTGCTAAAATGTACTTCGGAAATTTTGTAATGCATGTATGTGGCATAAAAGACGTAAACAATACGTATATAATGACTATATGGCACATGATGAGCGTTTCGAGTGTACATATATATATGTATATAACGCATGCATAAACTTCACAATGATCTTAGCAATGTCGTTACTGCAATTTTTGCATAATCAAATTTATAGGGGCCTCTATAACAAAGAAGTATCCTATTTTCTCAGCCCCAACTTGATTGAATTACAATCATATATATATATTTTATGGTAATTAATATCATAAAACATATAAAATTTAATTACTTAATATCGGCATTTCTTTTTATCTTTCACTTTTTTTTTATTATAAATGTTGTGTAATCGAAAAAATTCAACTTCACCAGTGACTTCGAGTTTTTAATGCGTATTAAATGAAATAAATTATTTTCATTCAGCATTTTCTATAATTTAAAGAATATAAAAAGTACTGTATACATTATAAAATATTATATTTTTAACACAAATTTTATTTTGATAAAGATTTGAAAATTTAAACAAATTTTTTCTTTGGTAATTTTAATGCTTTTAACAAATAGCTAATTCTTCAATATTCTCATTTATTGCAATAGGAAAAAAAGGTGCAAGAAAAATTGAAGTCTGCGGGGCATTGCATTTTGATTCAATAAAATTCTTTTGGTATACCCTCGTTATAGCGGTCCCCAAGTTTTAATTGCGATGTATCGCCGAAGTATATTAACGTTATAGATGTAAATGATTTTACAACATGCATAATTATGACTATGTGTGACATGCATACGTGTTTACAACTGTACAAGTATGTCATAGTGTGACTTCACAACATTGCCACTAGTCACATATTCGTCACAGCGTTAATGACAAAATCGTCACAAATCACACAATTTTCACAAAATTGTCACAATGTGACTTCAAAGCAGTGTCGCTGTCGTCACAGAATCATCACAGTGTTAAAGACAATTTCGTCACAAATGACACATATTTCACAAATTGATCTCAATGTGACTTTAAAGCATTGTCACATTCGTCACAAATTCGTCACAAAGTTAATACCAAAATAGTCACAAATGACACACTCTTCACAAATTTGTCACACCGTGACATCACAAAGTCGTCACAATGTGACGTCACAGAAGAGCTCTAAAACGGCCATAACGACCTCACATTCTAGTCACAATGACTTCACATCGACGTCACGTGACGTCACATCGACGGTCACAATGTCACAGCGTGACTTCACAACACGTCGACGTGACGTCACCATGCCTTACGGGACAGGACAGTTTTACAGATTATCTTCCGAGATGCGTGGTTGGTTTCAGAACAAAGCTTACAGTTCAGTCAATAGAGGATTTTACCTGGCAAAATTAATGGTAGTTCTGGGCATCGACTTATTTTGTGTTTTTGGGTTGCTGAATCCGAATTCTCACCAAATCTCCCCCCTCCGCAACCCCTCCCCCAAAAAACCAGTTGTTTTTTAATTAATTATTTTATTGTTTTAGGGGAAAAGTACCTAGAAAATCAGAAAGTAGACAAAATTTGCAACAAATAGGATATATGACATTAAGACGTAAGATAAACGGGGAGTAGGGTAGCTGCCTCGGAACATGCACCACGGCTCAGTTCGCAAAAACCAATTTTTTTCAAAATATCAATTTTTTTGGAGGGGACGGTTAAAAAAATTTGGGGGGTTACCGGGGGAAACTTTGGTGAGAAGTTAGAAATTCGGATTCAACGATCCAAAAAATATAAAGTGAGTGGAAATCCAGAAGAAGCATTAATTTTGGCAGGTAAAATCATCTATTCCCTGGACTTACATAACTTAATGCATCGCAGTGCATGTTCCTTGGCGCACCCCCCTCCCCGTTGATTCTACGTCATAATGTCTACGTAATATCTGTTGCAAATTTTGTCTACTTTCTGAATTTCTAGATACCTTTCCCCCTAAAAAATTTTAGATTTTTTTTAATAAAAACCGTTTTTGGGGGGCATTTAAAAAGAAAAATTAGGGGGTTGACGGCTGAAATTTTTGTGGGAAGTTAAAAAGTCGGATTCAGTAACCCAAAAACATGTAGTAAGTCGATTTCCAGAACTACCCTGAATTATGCTAGGTAAAGCCCCTGTACGGTGTCTACTGCCTGTACTATTATTATTCTAGCACATTACTCACTAGTTTTAGCTAAAAAACAACCAATTAACTTTATTATCATAGATTTGCAAAAATGGAAGTTCTTCTACAATTCCTTGAGTACTTTTAAATTTCCGAAACTCAAAGAAAGACAGGAAAGTATTTCCATTCCCGAGCATGAATTGCTTCTTCAGACAAAACCAACGCATCAAAACTGAGACAGCCACAAATGTACCCTCATAGAAAAGAAACGTAGGCCTCACTGCTAAAAGTTTGCCAATGAAATTTCTGAGTAGATAGCAGTTTGTAATTGTATACGCATAAAATTCTGATTCTCCAGTTGGAATTAAACTTTGTATCAATCTGATAATGTTGACTATGAATTAATTGACGGAATGAACATTGACTGAATGAATTGACATAATCGTAGTTTATTTCCTAATAGCTTCACTTTGATTAAAGAATTTCTTCATTAAACATTACTGCTTATTGAGATTAAAAGAAATATTAAACCTATATTTTTTCATTAGTTTTTGTATGAAATTGGCCAGTATTTATATAGATTTTGCGCTGTTAGCGAAACGAAATTGACCAATCAGAAAATTTGCTTATTTAAAACAGTGAAATTTTTGCAAAAGAGCAGGCTTCTGATTTGTCGATTTCGTTCCGCTAACAGCACAAAATCTATCTGGCTTCTAACCATTAACTTTTTATCCCTTTTAGACAACGAAAATGCATCAAAACTGACGAAGAGTACCCTCATTAAACAGTAATGTAGATCACACGGTTAAAAAGGATAAAAAGATATTGCAGAGTAGTTAGCCATTTATAATTGTGTACGCATGGAATTTTGATTTTCCAGTACCAATAAAACATTTTAACGATCTATGTAAGTTGACTAACAAATTGACGGAAAAAACACATAATTGTGCTTAAGTTCCTAATCGTTGACCATTGATTAGAGAATTTTTTCCTTAAATATTACTGTTTACCGAGATTAAAAGAAATATTAAACATATATTTTTTCTTTAGAGTTTGCATGTAATTAAATTGTTACCTCCATTAACTTTTCATTAAAACTCGAGAAAGAGGAAACAATGTACGACGGAATCATAACTTAAATAATAAAATCTCATGAAAACGGCAAATTTAAGGGATAGTTTACGTGAACTTAGATGAAAACATTTTATACATATTTTTTGCGATTCCGTCTTAATTGATTTTACTGTATGTAAATAAAACAAAAAATAATATATGTGTCTCTTAGATTTATAACTCCTTGCTATATTATATATTATCTAACATTTTAAATTTAGGTTTACGCCTGAACAAAAAAAATTGTATTCGGAGATAATTTATTATCCCTGTCTAATTACTACCTTTTCCAGGAATATCATTTATTCAAACTCATTATATTGATGCTAGAGAGTACTTTAAATTTATTATGCGTTTGGCATAAAACGAAACAAACCTTCAATATTACTAGAAGGAGAAATCTAATGTGCATGGAATATTAATGCACATGCACAAGTGCATGTCGGAAGAATAAGATAATTTGTCATTTCTTGTGACACAGTAGCTTTTAAAAATTATCAGAACATACGTGAAATGTGCGTTTTAGAATGTGTTCCATTATACTTTAATGAATGCAATATAACATACCATTCTGATTTAGATAATTAGACATTTAGAATTTTTAGGTTATTGCGTTTTTGTGATAAACGTAAAAAAAATTAAGTGGAGGCTTTACTAAGTCAAATTCAGTCTGTCCTTGTGATCCTATATTCATTTGTAATCGAAACACATTTCAATGCTTTAATACACTACACTGAAATTAGCTTTTTTAGTTTAAATATGAACTTTTCTATAATTTTACATAATGTAGCAGTGAGAAATTATCAATATGGGAGTTCATAAAATAATACTCCAGTTTCAAAGGTATATTATAACATTTTTTAACTTACACTATTTACAATAAATGATACATCCAAATGAAGGTAAACTTTTCTGGTTTTACATTCAAATGTTCAATATGTGTACCTTTAGATATACGGCCCACATCCAACGTAAAATCCAGTTCTTACCACACTTCAGTTAACAAATCCTTGTAACGGAAGCAATAGCCTCTCCAATTCTGCGTCTGAACTCTGCCAAATCATTAGGAAGCGGCGGAACGTACACACCATCTTTTGCAATGCCCCAAATGAACAAAAATGCATGGCTCTTGCTGTTTTTAAATTTTCAGTCGAGCAAATACGCTTTACGCTCAGGAGTCGCTTTTTTGCGTATGTGGCACTGCAAGCGAGTAAATAACGAAACAGTACTCGCGCATGCGCTTATCTAAAGCTGATTGAGCTATTCTTTATATATAACTTTGAAACAACACTTTACACCGCTTGAAGTTGATACTATTAAACTTAATAACTTGGGCTTTGTTTTAACGACACCCTGTATAATAACTATATAATTGTTATGAATTTTATTTGTAATATTTTGCGATCTTGTCTTAACTGGCTTTGTTCTAATAAGAAATAAAATAAATTATTTTAAGCGTTTCTTCCAAATAAAAAAAAAATTTGTTAAATATCCTCTCTAAAATTTTAATTTTGGGTTTACACGCGAAGAAAAACTTTCATATTCGTATATAATTTTTTACTTCTGTCTAATTACGATCGCTTCGAGGAAAATGATTTATTCTAACTCATTACATTGACGTTACAGAACACTTTAAATTTATTATGCGTTTGACCTAAAAACGAAACAAAGCTAGAAAATCACTGGAAGGAGGAATGTAACGTGCAAGGAATATTAATGCGCATGAACAAGTGCATGTCGTAAGGCAAAGATAATTTGTTTTTATGTGACACAGTAGCTTTAAAATAAATCGGTACATACATGAAACGTGCAGTTTTGGAATGTGTTTCATTTGGCAGTGTAACAATAAATTCAGTATTAGATAATTAGACCTTTAGAATTTTAAGGATTTGGCGTTTTTGTGATAAATTAAAAAATTAAGTGAAAGTTTTACGAAGTAAAATTCACTCTGTCCTTATGATTCGATATTCATTTACAATCGTAACATATTTCAAAGTTTTAATACAATTCACTGAAAATAGCGTCTTTAGTTTAAATACGAGCTTTGATATTATTTCCTTACGTAATTTAATAGATTATTGTGATATAAACAATATAATAACAATGTAATTGTTTAGAATTTTAGATCTATTTTTTCCGATTTAGTCTTAACTGGCTTTATTCTAATAAGAAATAAAATAAATTAATTTAACGGTATTTGAAATTTAAAAAAAAACTTTCTATAACATATCTTCTCTAAAATTTTACTTTGAGATTGTTAAATAATTAAGACGTGAATTATCACATTGCTAACTAAGCGTAAACGAATAAAGTGGAAAATGTCCAAGCCGGGAATCGAACGTAACCCCCTGGAATAGCACTCCAATGCTCTACCACAAAGCCACGAGGACGATGCCGGTGAGATATGCTAACCTGGGCATCTTCCTAGTGGCTTAGTGGTAGAGCACTGAAGCGCTATTCCAGGAGCCCGAGTTCGATTCCCGGCTTGGACATTTTTCACTTTATTAGTTTACGCTTAGTTAGCAACGTAATAATTCACGTCTTTAATATTCGACTATATAATTGTTATATCTAAATTGAGAAAGATTTTTATTTTTAAATATTGTTGTGAAAGAGGTTTTTACTTGTTTTATGTTAATTTTTTTTGTTTGCTTTTTTTTAGGTATGTGTCAATTTTCTGATGTTTTACTTGTCTAAATATCATGATGTGTTATTGAGTAAGTGAGTATATTCCATTCATTCATTTTATAAAAATATATTTGATAATGAATTTTAAAACCAGACCAATGAGATGTTATTCTATACATATTTATTGTTCAAGAACTGCATTGACTTTTGCTAGTCTAAAAGTAGAATCTAATCCAAATGGCTTTAAATATATACGATGTCCATTAAAGAACGCCCCAGTTTCAATGTAACCTAGTTTTTCTTAGAAATGTTCAATATTACTTTAGTTATATATAACTTTAGTTATACAGCACGCATCCGACCGAAAGTCCAATTCTTCCCACACTTCAGTTAACAAGTCCAAACTAATGGCGAAAATAGTCTCTTCAATTCTGTGTCTCAACTCTTCCAAATTATTGGATAGCGGTCGAACGTAGACACGATCGTTTACAAAGCCCGAAGGAAGTTTTTTCCGGTAATTGTACACTTTTAAATCTTCAGCACAGCAATAACGTTTTACGCTCAGGAGTAGCTATTTTAACCCTTAAATGCCTGGAGTTTCTTTTCGGCAACATACCCAATTTAGGCTGTAAAATACTATTAGAATAATATTGAAGCTATAATGCCTAATATTGCCAATAAAATACATTCTGAAAATATTATTAAATCGATTTTCAACATGTAGATGGCAACACTTGTGCTGTTTAAGAATAAAGTTAAATTTATTTTTTCAATTGTTGCTACTTGTTCTTTTTCTTTTGTTTGGAAGCTTGCGAAGTACCCTATTTTAACCTGCAGTGAGCAAGTAAAATTTCTTTCTTATTATAGTTCCTAAAATTCTTGTGTGTTTAATGTTCTAGAATTTTATCAAGGGGAAATTATTTTTTTTTCAATTAAACACCAGTATTGCTGATTAGTAACAAACTGTTTTTTAGCCGTAAACTATACTTAAAACAAAATATGATTTTTTAAAGTATGTTTACCATAATTTATTTAAAAAATGAAAGACGAAAAACATTATTACAATGATTTTTGAAAAATCAGGCATTTAAGGGTTAAGTATGTGACACTACAAGTGAGTAAATTACAAACTGGTACTCGCACATGCGCTTATCTAAAATTTTTCAGTTACTCTTTATTTGTGACTTTGAACAAACACTCTACAACGCTTGCAGTTGATACTATTCAAATTAATAAGTGGGATACTCTTTTATGTACACCCTGTAAAGTGACTATATAATTGTTAAGAATTTTATACCTAATTTTTGTGATTCCGTCTTAACTGGTTTTGTTCTAAGAAGAAATATAATCAATTAATTTAAGTGTTTTACAAATGAAAAAAAAATACATAATATATAACCTCTAAAATTTTAATTTGATATTTACACATGAACAGAAAATTTTATATGTAGAAATAACTTATAACCTCTGTCTAATTACGACCGCTTCGAGGAAAATCATTTATTCAAACTCATTACATTGATGCTAGAGAACACTTTAAATTGATTACGCGTTTGACCTAAAAACGAAATAAAGCTAGAAAGTCACTGGAAGGAGAAATCTAACGTGTAAGGAATATTAATGCACATGAAGAAGTGCATGTCGAAAGACAAAGATAATTTGTCATTTTTGTGACACAGTAGCTTTTAAAATATATCAGTACATACATTAAATGTGCCTTTTTGCAAGGTGTTTTATTATACTTTAATGACGGCAGTATAACATTCCATTCTGTTTTAGATAATTAAACTTTTAGAATTGCGTTTTTGTGGTAAATGTAAAAAATTAAGTCTAAGTTTTGCGAAGTAAAAGTTACTGTGATCTTGTTTTTCTGTATTCATTTATTATCCGTAACACATTTGAAAGTTTTAATGCACTACACTGAAATTAACTTTTTAGTTTAAATATGTATTTTTATATAATTCTCTTCCGTAATGTAGCAGTGTAAAGAGATATGATCAGTGTATTAACTATGTAATTTTTAGAATTTTTCTACCTAATGTTTCGCTATTCCGTCTTAGCTGGTATTATTCAAATAATAAATAAAATAGATTAATTTAAGTGTTTTTGAAATTATAAAACTTTCTGTAATATATCATTTCTAAAATTTTAATTGAGATTTACACAGGAACAGAAATTTTATACGTAGAAATAACTCATTACCTCTCTCTCATTACGATCGTTTTGAGGAAAATCATTTACTCAAACTCATGGCATTGATGCAAGAGAACACTTTAAATTTATTACGCGTTTGACCCAAAAATGAAACAACGCTGGAAAGTCACTGAAAGGGGAAATCTAACGTGCAAGGGATATTAATGCCCATGAACAAGTGAATGTCGGAAGACAAAGATAATTTGTCATTTTTGTGACACAGTAGCTTTTAAAATAAATCGGTGAATACATGGAATGGTCCTTTTTGGAATGTGTTTCATTATACTTTAATGAAGGCAGTATAACATTCCCTTCTGTTTTAGATAATTAGACATTTAGAATTTGAGGATATTGCGTTTTAGTGATAAATGTAAAAAAATTATTGAAGCTTTTACGAAGGAAAAATGTAATCGGTTCACTTGATTCTGTGTCCATTTTATAATCGTAAATTATTTCAAAATTTTAAAAGAGTATTCTGAAATTAGCTTTTTTAGTTTAAAAATGAATTTTTATATAAATTTTTAATGCAATGTAGTGGTGTTAAGAGATGTTAATAATATAATAAGTATATAATTATTAGGAATTTTATACCTAATTTTTTTTTTCGATTTCGTTTTAACTGGCTTTATTCCTATAACAAATTAAAAAAAAAAATATTTAAATATCTTTCAAGTAATAAAAAAATCATAGTATATCATATCTAAAATTAATTTGAGAAATTTCAAAATTTGAATTCAAATTACATATGAACAAAACTATAATATTAAAAAAATAACTTATTACCATTAATTACGATAGCTTCGAGGAAAATCATTTTTAAAACTCATTACACTCATGCTAGAGAACACTTTAAATTAATTACGCGTTTGACCTAAAAACGAAACAAATCTAGAAAGTCACTGGAAGGAGAAATCTAACGTGCAGGGAATATTAATGCAAATGAACAAGTGCACGTCCGAAGACAAAGATAATTTGTCATTTTTTGTTACACAGTAGCTTTTAAAATATATCGGTACATACATGAAATGTGCCTTTTTGGAATATGTTTTATTATATATTAATGACGGTAATATAACATTTCATTTTGTTTTAGATAGTTGGACGTTTAGAATTTTTCTGTTGTTGCGTTTTTGTGATAAAAGTAAAAATTAAGTCTAGGTTTTACGAAGTAAAATTAACTCTGCCCTTTTCTTCTGTATTCATTTATAATGAGTAACCGGTGGCGTGGCGTCCGGTCATCGCTGGATGCGGCGATGACCAAGCAATATTTTAAAACTCTTAATAAGCTTTTAAAACTCTACGATCCAGTTTTAGCAGAACATTTGGAGTTCATGTATAAGTGAAGGTAAGATTTAAAGTTTCTTTTTTTGAACATTCAACCATTGAATTTTAGAGTTAATAATTCTTCACCACAAACTTAAATAATTGCGATGACCACCGAAAATTTTCACGCCACGCCACTGTGAGTAACACATTTCAAAGTTTTAATACAGTACACTGAAATTAACTTTTTAGTTTAAATATGAATTTTTATATATTTTTTTCTATAGAAATAAAATAGATTAACAAAAGGGTTTTGAAATAAAAAAAAACTTTCTGTAATATAACATCTCTAAAATTTTACTTTGAGTTTTACACAAGAACAGTAACTTTTACATGCAGAAACAACTTAACATCTGTCTAATTACTATCGCTTCGAGGAAAATCATCTATACAAATTCATTGCATTGATGCCAGAGAACACTTTAAACTTATTACGCGTTTGACCTTAAAACGAAACAAAGCTAGAAAGACATTGGAAGGAGAAATCTAACGTGCAAGGAATGTTAATGCACATGAAAAAGTGCGTGTCGGAAGACAAAGATAATTTATCTTTTTTTGTGACACGGTAGCTTTTAAAATAAATCTATACATACGTGGAACGCACTATTTCGGGACGTGTTTCATTATATCTATAATTACGGGAATAAAACATTAAATTCCGCATTAGATATTAGACTTTGAAATTTTAATGATTACGTTTTTGTGGTAAATGTAAAAAAAATCGAAGCTTTTAAAAAGGAAAACGTAATCTGTTCTCTTAATTCTGTGTTCATTTATAATTGTAAATTATTTCAATTTTTAATTCAGTGTATTGAAATTGGCTTTTTTAGTTTAAAAATGAACTTTTACATATAATTTTCTTACGCAATGTAGCAGTGGAAAGATATATTATTAATATAATAACTGTATAATTGTTAGGAAGTTAATGCCTATTTTATTTTTCGATTTCGTCTTAAATAGCTTTATTCCAATAAGAAATTTGAATAAATAATAATTTACGTATCTTTCAAATAGAAAAAAAAATGATAGTATATCATCTGTAAAATTTTAATTTGAGAAATTTGAAAATTGGAATTCAAATTACACGTGAACAAATCTTTAATATTCTAATATTCAGAAATAACTTATTACTTCTAATTACGATCGCTTCGTGGAAAATTATTTATTCAAACTCATTACACAGATGCTAGAGAACACTTTAAATTTATTATGCGTTTGACCTAAAAACGAAACAATCCTAGAAATTTACTAGAATGAGAAATCTAACGTGCAAGGAATATTAATGCACATGAGTAAGTGCATGTCGGAAACAAAGATAATTTATCATTTTTTTGTGACACAGTATCTTTTAAAATAAATCGGTACATACATGAAATATGCCTTTTTTGGTATGTGTTTCATTATACTTTAATGACGGCACTATAACATTACATTCTGGTTCAGATAATTGGGCTTTTAGAGTTTTTAAGAAATTGCGTTTTTGTGATAAATGTAAAAAATTAATTGGATGTTTTAAGAAGTAAAATTCACTCTACCTTGTGTGATTCTGCATTGATTTATAATCGTAACATATTTTAAAGTTTTAATACAATACACTGAAATCATCTTTTTTAGTTTAAATATGAATTTTTATATAATTTTGATACGTAACGTAGCAGTGTAAAGAGATGTGAACAACAGAATAACTATGTAGTTTGTTAGGAATTCTATACCAAATTTTTCGCTAATTTTCTTTACTTGCTTTATTCTAATAAGAAATAAATTATTTTAAGTGATTTTTCCAATTAAAAAATATGTATAATATATATAGTGTATAATAACTTTTAAATTTATTACGCGTTTGACCTATAAAAACGAAACAAAGCTAGAAATTCATCGGAAGGAGAAATCTAACGTGCAAGGAATATTAATGCACATGAACAAGTGCATGTCGAAAGACAAAGATAATTTGTCATTTTTTGAGACACAGTAGCTTTTAAAATAAAATCGATACATACATTAAACTTGCAGTTTTGGAATGTGTTTCATTATGTCTATAATGACTGCAGTAAAACATTCCATTCTGTTTTAGATAATTTGACTTTGAAATTTTTAGGATATTGCGTTTTTGCGATAAATGTAAAAACTAATAGAAGCTTTTAAGAGGAAATTGCAATATGTTCTCTTGATACTGTGTTCATTTATAATAGCAAATTATGTCAAAATTTAGCCGCATGCTAGGCGTTCAAAAAAGAAGAAATAGCGAATACTTTCGCTGCATACAGGAGCAATTTTGATTCTGATAACATTGATTAATATAGCTATAAGTTTTAAGCACAAGGTTAATGAGGTTTAGCATATAATTCAACCACTGTGTTTCTAAAATTTTTGTTTCATTTTTATTAATTTATCTGTTGATGAAGTTTATTATTCCTTATGGAATACTGTCCATAAACAAATGTGGACCTGTTTAGATCGTTTTGAGTCCTCAGGGTTAATATTTCGTAATCTGGCTGCACACGATCAAGTTAGATTTTGTAAATTACAGTTTGCTAATTATTGTAAAAATCCGCGACAGAGATACATTAAAAAATCATGCTTCAAAATATTGTTAAAGACTAGAAAAAAAGAGTTAACAGTTTAAGAGTAAAACGTTTTTAAAACAATTGTATTTAAAAGAACGTTATTTTTCCATTTTGTCAGTTCAAAACATTACTTGTACAAGGTTTAAAAATTACAAAAAATTCAGTGAGGTGGAATTTTATTGGTCAAATGTTGCCAAAATAAATATTACATCAGCATTAGTCAAAACATGTTTTTATTTAATGATAAAGATATTAAAATAACACAAACTTAGACTTTTTCATTGTCTTCCAAATAAGAGAATACAAAATTCTATACAATTCAGTTAGCCTAGATACAAATTCCGCAGGGTTTCTATACACCGTTTCTGAATTACTTAGTATTTAATACTGATTTTAAGGTCCTTTCCAAATGGAAATCTGGTACTCATTTAAAATATTAATAAGAAAAATTGTTCAGTGTTACAAAACAGTACTTTCGTTTTAAGAGTAAATGAAACAAAAGAGTTTTTTCAGCCAGTGCTGGGAGGACGAGGTAGCTTTCATATTTCTTGGTTTAAAATTTTTTACTTGAAGCTAATTTTACTCAAATTTTAACAAGCTACGAAATGCGACGAACTCGATAATAAAATATTCCTCAATACTGAATTTGAATGAGAATTGCAAAAAATTAGTAATCTACTAGCCGCCCTTGGCGACCAGTTTAGCCTCCCTTAAAATTTATGTTTGGGAAAGCATGCTAAGCATTGTATCGTGTTACTTTTATTCATAATTTGCTTGGACTCCCTTAAATATAATTAATATAATCCCTTAAGCTAATTAATTTTGTTGCATTAAAACATCTCATTCTGTTGATTTTCTGTAAGCAAGTAAACACTATTGTTATACAATGAAAGTCTTTGGGGATTTGGTGAAATATTAGAGATATCTCCAATTTGGCGTCACTTTTGACGGCTCATTTTTCTTGTCAAATTTGGCGATGTATCGCCAAGTTGGCGACGAACTTGGCGGCATTTGGTTTCCCTATGGTAACCCCCCCTTAGTGGTATGGATATACATTAAGTGCTCTTCATTAACGAGGGCTGCCATTTTCAAACAAAATGGTAGATGAAGCCAAAATGTCAGCCACCCTAGAAATTCAAACTCCTATATTTCAGACATTTTTTAAGACAGAACAACATATGCTCCGGAATCGTCGATTTAAGTTCAAACTTTTAAGACAATAATATTTCAGTTTTTAATTTATTTGCATGATTTTTTAAATTAAAAAAAATTAAATGGCCGCCATTTTGAAAGAAGATGGTGGATGATGCTGTCCAACGAACTTGGTCAAAACATTGGTATGTACTATGCATACAATTAATTTCATCCAAATCGGTTTATAAATACAAGAGTTATCGCATGACAAAATCAGATATATACATATATCACATATGAACAGAGGGTGTTTTTGGGTTCTGGGGGTCATGATCGATGACAATATAAAGTTTCCGGAAGTGCTTTCGACCGGAAGGCTGCAATAGTGTCCTTTACCTTTTCAAATGAAAGCTACCTAACACACAAGCAGGGAATGAATGTAAGGAGAAATTTAATGTACCAGGAATATTAAGGCATATGAATAAGTACATATAGTAATAAGAAGGCAATTTATCACATTTTTGTTATACTCATAGAGTAGCATTTAAAACACATGAGCATACATATGAAACTTGCATTTTTTAACGTGATTCATTATACTAGTTCGCTATACTTTGTATTTAATATCGGGACTATAATAGCATATGCGTATTTTGCGTTCGATTGCAAGATACACAAGCCTACGATGGTTGTGGTGTTTAACTTTTGATAATTGATTTTTATGTATTTTTTAGCGCTGAATCCGAAAAGGACCTTCATTTTTAAGAGCCATTATTTTGAAAATAAGACAAAGTGCGATAGTTGTACTTTTTTTTTTTTTGCTTGATTTTTTTTATGTTCAAGTAGATTATATTTAATGAATAGTGTGCAATTTTTAAGCCCTAAAAAAATTTCCTGAAGAAAATGTCAAATTTCAAGACCATGAATCCCATTTCCATTAAAATTGAAATGCCAGTATGTTTGGATTACTATAACTCTGGAAAGCAACAACATCCCAAAATTATTTTGTCATACAATATTAGTATAACACTAAATGCTTAGTAAAATTTATTTAGTTCCATGGGGTATTGTTAATTTTCATTGTTATGTTGCCACAAAATGCAATCAAAATTACGTTTTTGTCCGTTTTCTGCACTTATTATTGTGGTTAAGGAATAGTACCCCAAAAAGTTTCTTATAGAATATGAAAGTTTACTATTAGGACAAGCTAAGTAATATAGAACTTTACGCGGATGTCGATGCTGTTGGAAGATATAATCTGTTAAATATTCAAAAGTTTCAAAATCTGAAGCTTTTGAATTAGTCCTATGTCAAAACAGCATCACAGTTGAATAAAACAGAATATATCAGGTAGTAGTTGAACATATGTACAAAAACATGGAAACGAAAAATAAGTGGGGTCTCATGCTATTTTCAGAAGAAAAAAAAATTACAAACGTTAAAAAACGCAGTGCAATAATCAAGCTTTTCCCCTAGAAGGAGAAAGTGAAATGGGATGTTCATTTCCTCATAGGGGAAAAACATAGGAATGGGAAAGAGAAACGGGGTAAATCATTTTCTTATAGGGAAAAAGCCAGATATTGAAACTACCTTTTTATAACGTTTCTCATATTTTTTTTTTCTTCTGAAAATAGCATGAGATCCCACTTATTTTTCGTTTCCATAGTTTTGTATATATATTCAACTACTACCTGATATATTTTGTTTTATTCAACTGTGATGCTGTTTTGATATAGGACTAATTCAAATGTTGCAGATTTTGAAACTTTTGAATATTTAACTGATTATATCTTGTAACAGCATCGATATCCCAGTAAAGTTCTATATTACTCATCTTGTCCTAATAGTAAACTTTCATATTCTGTAAGAATGATTTTGTGGTACTATTGCTTAACCAAGAAAATAAGTGCAGAAAACGGACAAAGACGTCATTTTGATTGCATTTTGTGGCAACATAACAATGAAAATTAACAATGCCCCATTGAATCAAGTAATTTTACTAAGTATTTAGTGTTATGCTAACAGTTTATGACAAAAGAATTTTGAGATGTTGTTGCTTTCCAGAGATATAGCCATCCAAACATACTGGCATTTCAATTTCATGAAGAAAGTGTTTCATGATCTTGAACTTTGACATTTTCTACAGGAAACAGGAAATTTTTTCAAGGTTTAAAAATTGCACAATATTCATTAAATATGATCTATTTCAACATAAGAAAAAATCAAGCCAATTAAAAAATGCAACTATCAAAATATCACTGTTTTGTCTGAATTTCAAAATAATGGCTCTTAACCATCACGTCAGGATTTTTTGCAAATCGTAAATTTCAATGGTAAAAAGTAAAAAAATAGAGAACATCTGATACTGAAAGATACAAGAAATGGTTGTGTTTATTAACTTTCGATAACTGATTTTTATATATCTTTTTAGCGCTAAATTCGAAAATAATTTTCATTTTTAACCATAAAGACAGGATTTTTTGCAAATTGTAAATTTCAAGGTAAAAAAATAGCAAAATTCTGATACTATAAAATAGATGTTATGGTTGTATTTTTTAAATTTTGATAATTGATTTTTATGAACTTTTTTGCACTAAATCTGAAAATAACTTTCATTTTTAACCATCACGTTAGAATTTTTCGCAAACCGTAAATCTCAAAGTTAAAAAGTAAACATTTTGCAGTAAATCATGACGTGATGGTAAAAAATGAAGGCCATTTTCGAATTCAATGGTACAAAATTCGTATGAATCAATTATCAAAAACAAAGCAATATCACACAACAGAAATTTTGCAGGCTTTTGATAATGGATGTTGTAGGACATTCTGCTTTTGCAATAAATGTAAAAATATAAGTCAAACACTTTCGAAGTTAAATGTAAGCCGTTCTTGTGGTACTGTATTTATTTATTACCTAACAAGTTTCTTAATTTTGAAAATAAAACTGAATTTTGTATTAAAATATTTAGCATTTTGCACGATAAATATTAAGTATACGATAAAGTGTTATACGCAAAGTTGCAGTTTATAAAAAAGTTCACTATTTAATATTACCAATTGATTACTTCAAGTAATTGGAACGGTTATATACCTAAAAATATAGTGTTTTAAGATTATTCTTAATTTAGTTTATTTCTAGAATAAATAATTGTATTAAAACCTAGATGTAAAATATATGGGCTTTATAACGGCAAAAGGATCAAATGTTATATGACCAGTGAAGATAGAATGATAACAAAATTCGGTTTTAATTATTTTACTAAAATGATGCATTTCACACACCAGGAAAGCGCTAGTGAATATCATATGCGTGTATACTTATATCTTATTAATATTCATCAACCATTTCAATAACTGTATCTGTTTCCCTCGTTTCTGTCGCTCTAAACTTCTTTAGTAAATCCCAGATTCTCAATATTTCTCTATCTTCCCATAACTAAAGTAACAAATTTTAAACTGCGTAGAATTTCTTAAAGGAAACTTGTTTGGAAAATTCAAAATATTGGCCTGCTGTTTATTTGAATTTTCGAAATAGAAATTCCATGGAAAACGACTTCCATATTCAATTGAAATGAAAGGACAAAATTCTAAAGAGGCAAATTCGGCTTTTAACATTGGGTAAATGCAGATGTGAAGGAAGCGTTTACAGGAATTTTTGTTTTAGTTTCTTGACGATTTATTGTCTGATATCTATTGAATGTGACTGCTTAGAGTATGTGAAATATTGCTTTTGTGAGCTTTTTACAGTCTTTTAACACAAATATCGTATATTTATTGCGTTTCTATATACAGATTCTTGTTGAAATTTTTGCTATTTTTATTTGGCATTAATGTTTGCAACTCATATTTCAGATAATTTTCTCACTCATTAATTACTCAGGATGTTTCAGATAGGTCGTACTACTGTAGATTGAAACATTGCACATGTACTGAGTACATGTTCTTATCTGAGTGTAAAACAATTATCAGCCATCATGGAGAAATACTTCAGTACACAAGGAAGAATTGAATAGGCAGTTTATGCAAGTGTTTAGATTATATCATCAATTCCTCATTTAAATTTATAAAGTTAATTTATTACATAAAAAATGTATTAATGTGTAGTTTAATTATCTCTGAAGGGATAATTTGAGGATGTGTAATTTTTTTTTTTTAATTTAATCTATGAGCACAAATTTCAGAAGCTAATAATATAAGTTTTATCAGGCATTCTTTAATTATTTTCTCATCTGAGGGACTGGCTCTATTATTTTTAAAAGCTAGTAGAAGAGATAAGTTAGTTGTATTTTTATATATTATATATTATTTTTATATATATAGTTTATATTTGTTGCTCATGCATTTAAAATAATTAGTGATTGAATTTTGCTAAACTATTTTAAACAGTGTTCCCAAATGAATCAAAGTATATTTGCGCCAAATATTGTGACAAAATAAGAATTGCTTGCTGGATATCCAACATTCTACATTCTAAACTTAAAGCGGTCCGGGACACATTTTAAAATAATTTTTATTTACTGAGTTAAAATTTTGAATTTTTTTGTGATGGTTAATCATATCATTTTTAAACAAAATCACATGATAAAACTTCCCATAATCTTTAAAAAAAATTCAAAATTCAAAATTTTAAATTTTCTTAATTAAAAAAAAACAATAAAATTTAACATTTATTAAAACGTTGGATTAATTTAAAATCGTTATAACTTGAAATATTATTTCCAGAATTTCAATTTCTTTCCATTTACATAAACAGAAATATAATTTTTAGTTTTCTTTCAGCATTTTAGAAAATATTAATTTAAAAAAAGAACCAATAATACTTAAAGTAAAAAAAATAAAATAAAAATAATGTAACTTTTCTTTAAAAAATCTTATTTTTAATGGTAATTTTTTTTTCAAATTTGCTGAATTAGAATTCAAGTAAACCAATTTAAAAATACATGTTCCAAGTTTGAACCATTTTTCTTTACCTGTTCTTGACTTACAACAATTTAAATACCTGCATGGTGAAAAACCACATCATGAAGAAAAATGCATTTTCACAAGAAGTCGTTTCCATGACAATCATTGCTTGAAAGCTAGATTTTGAAAACAAACCAAAACGAAAAAATTAATATTTCCTGTTCTAATTAAGAAAGAAACGTGATTTTAACGCTATTTTAAGCAGAAAAAAAAAACAGAAATTTTTTTAACGCAATGATGTTTTTGTTCCGGACCACCTTAAATTTAAGAAGTTAAAGAAGTTAATTGTTATACAGCGAAAGATGTTAATGATAAAATTTGCTGTGATCTGTGCAAATCAGACTATTTGCGAAAAGAAATTCATATTTGAAAAAAACTGCATACAAAAACATAATGATTTTGATGAAAATAAAAGCGTATTTTTAAGAAAATGGGTGTATAGAAATGCTATTTTATATGTAAAGAAAGTCAGAAAAGAAAAAAAGAGAAAGTAAGTTTATTAATTTCAAAAGAACTTGTGAAAAATTTAATATTCATTTAAAAACATTTATGGCACGCCTCAGAAATGTGACTTAGCAATATGAATTAAGGAAATAAAGTAATCTTTAGCACAAAACTTCCTATTACATATAGATTTCAGCGAAAACTTTTATTGACGATTTTCCGGAGAAATTCAGACTGTAAATTTAGAAATAAATCGGTAACAAAAATATCTGCTTTTTTATCTTCAAAAATATCTCATTTTTATATTTCTGAATGATTTACGCAAAATTATAAAGAACGAGGAGAAAACTGTAAAAGGAATTTCATTATTGATAAATTTGAATTTTTTATCTAAATCGATATATGTCAAATTTTATAATAAAAGAATACAATAAAATTCTTTCAGAAAAAATATACATTTGAAAAGACGTAACAAGATAGTCGTAATGCTTATGTATGCTTCTGATGAGCTATATAAAAAAAACAGTCTCTATTTATGTCTCTTTGTTTCATCTTTTCCTCAAATCCGATAAAGTAAGAATGAATCCATATTTGAAGGAAAACAAAATTCAATAAAGTATATGAATATTTTTAAAAGAAGATGTAATGTTTTTCTAGAGATGAATTATTTCGTTTGTACGCTCATTTCAATAAAGCAAAAATTCAAATTTTAATATTTTGTTATATGAAATAAATTTTTATGATTACTTTCTAGATTTTAATTCATATGAAACAACTCATTTTTAAGCTATTTACAGTCAAAACAGACCCAAAGACATATATATATTTAGGAATTTATATTTCTGATCTAAATTTCAATAAAAATTTACAAAATACAAAGAAAAGTATCTATCTATCTATATAAATACGTATATATTTTAGAGAATGAATAATTTTATTTATGTTGATGATTAACTAACAAAGAAATATATTTTTTAACCTCACAGTCTTTTTCATCTTTCTTGAAAGTAAAGAAATAATGCATAAAAAAAAAAATCTTTTTGAGAAAGCAAATGACTTTGATTAAGTTTTTTACTTTTTAAACATGAATTATATTTCTTATGTTTGTTTTTAAAAAGTATAATACAGTCATTTAAATTTTTTTGTGGCAAAATAAGAGTTTTAATGTGCAAAATTTTGCAATTTATTATTCCCTTTGGTCTGATTTTTCCCATTAACGAACTTGACCGAGATTTTCTACCCCGTGATTTTATATATTCGTTTGGAAGAGAGTTGTGCAGAATTACGGAAGTTTTCGTGCCCATAAAATAAGTTGTATAGATAGATAGATAGATAGGTAGGTAGATAGATAGATAGGTAGATAGATATACATATAAATTTTTTTAACTGAGTGTGGTTGTGGGTTCTAGGGGTCATAATCGGTATAGATCTGCAAATCTTTTTCAGAAATTCCAGCATAAAGGAGACTGTAATACGTAGTATTTTATACGAAATCTACTTAAAATATTAAAATCTACTGAAATAGTACGATTATGTCACATACTGAAATGTAAAAAGTTTTTTTCTTTGAATTTTTGAAGACATTTGAAATATGTCGCTTTAAAATAGGATTAAAATGATGTTACAGCTTTAGGATTTTGTTTCTTGTTTCATACAAATTATTAGTTTTAAAAGCAGCTTCTTTCTTATTTAAAGAGTAAAAATATTCTTAACCGTGTATAGATTTTTAAAAGAACTTCCCTTTTTTGTATCATTACTAAATATCAAAATATAAATAAAGTTATAATATAAAACGTTAAGATCATCTACTAGCATGTAAATAGTACCAAAATTAATTGAAGCAGCAAAATACTAGTAAATTTAGGGAATATGTCCAATTATTAGGACGCTAGACATGATAGCGTTACAACGATTTAAATAGTTTTAACATTTTATATCACTGCGTTGCATATCTGCAACATACCCAAAAAATCAATATTACTCATACATTGTACTTTAAAAGACGATTTTATTGAATGATGCTATCTCCCAACATAGCGTTCAATACAAATCGTTTATAGAATTTTGAAAAGACGGCGATATTGAATTAGTTCTTCATACCAAAATTTATTTATCATTTGAGCAGTTTCGCTTACTAATTGCCAGAATGAACTTCGTAAATTTTATAAACTTAAAAAGCTGGAGATGTACAAATACAGATTTTTTAGAAAGGTAAGTTCGTATACTTTACAAATGGTATTAGAAAAGTACTTATGGGATATGAGATATCGCATAAATATATTTCATATTTATGAGGAGTATGCAAGTTCCTGTTTATTGTAGATATGAACTAGTTGGATGTGCCAACCCTAAATCTTTCTCTGATCTCATGTATCTTAATATTTCAAAATGTTGTTACGAATGCAATATTTTATTTTTATTACTTCAATACTGCAGCAACTTTGACTTTCATCTTAAATTTCTCCATCAGTCAATTAATCGGAGAAAAAACGAGTTACTCTCTATCATGATTTATATTTAAATATATAGTTTCCTTTTTATTCTGTCGTATATGAGCTATCCGCGAATATGGAAACTGTCCGGTTTATCAGGATGCAAATTTCCATCGCTTCACGAGTCTCCGGTGTACAATAGAACTACGGAAAATCAAGGAAATTACACAAATTTCCTAATATAGAGCCCCCTTTTCGCGGAGTATTTCCAAATTCAGGAAGGACCTTCTTGCCATGGCCAAAAACATGCACAAAAAATTTCGTTCAAATCTGAGCATAACTTTATACACTTTCCGATTATATAATATTGAAAATGGCACAAAAATCCCTCTTATATTGCTTCTTTCCTGCGAATTTTTCCCAAATTAAGGGAGGATCTGCTTGCGATAGCCAAAAACTTAAAAAAAAAAACTTCGTTCAATTCTATGCATAACTTCATAAACTTTTCGACGGTACAGTGAAGACATATGGACATGATATACTGCCATATAAACACAAGGACACACGGACAGACAGTCATTTTCTATAAACATGTTTTTGTGATCTCTGAACACTAAAACGTGTAAATCCGTCGAAAAAAATTTGATTACAATACTTTCTTTTACTGAAGATAGAAGAAAGTAAAAAGATTCCTTTTAGTCAATAACTTTTTAGTTCTATACTGTGGTCCCGGGTTCGTTTCCTGGCTCTGGCTAATTTTTCACTCCAGTTGGGTTTATTGTAAATTTTGTATGTATGTTTGTATAATATTTATATATACCTTTAACTGTTGAATGCAGGCGTTATTTATGTGTGTATGTGTGTTTTAATATATATTGTAGCATGAGTGTTTTATTATAATTATCGCAGATCGATGTAATAGTAAAATCTATTCATCGTTGTCCGGTCATCCAAGGCATTCGTATAGATGGCTGGTGACTTTCCCAACATTGGTTTATTAGTGAGAAATTGCAGACTCAGACATCGGCCCGAGTAGCTCAGTGGTTAGAGCAACAGTCTTGTATACTGTGGTCTCGGGTTCGATTCTTGGCTCTGGCTAACTTTTCACTCCAGTTGAATTTATTGTATGTATGTCTGTATAATATTTAGACGTACCTTTAACTGTTGAATTTAGGCGTTATTTATGTGTGTTATAATATATATTGTAGTATGTGTGTTTTATTATATTTTTAGTTCTATGTTCTAATTTTTTAATCATTTTTTTTTTTTTTTACATGCTTAAAAGGACATATTCTAACATTTTAGTAAATGTTTTGCAAATTGGAATTGTTCAGTCAGAAAGGCTTAATAGTTGGATATTCAATGTCCATTACTTATGTTTTCGTACTACATTCTATTTCTTATATACCGTTACATTAACCATCAAAAATTGTAAAACTAACATCCTTATTGATTAGTTTAAATTTCTTACAAAAATTTCTATCCTAATTATAAAAGTGCACAGAAAATTCATTTTTGTACTTTTAAAAAGAGCGAATATTTACATGGAAAGAAAGAACGAAATATATTTTTTAAAAGACCTAACAATATACCCTCAATGCATATTTATGCTGATGCCTAGCTAGTAATAATAAGAAAAAAATACTTTTTATATCTCTGTCAGTTTGTTTCTTTTGGAAAACATGGAAATCCGATAAGGCGGGAAGAAAAAACAGTGTGTAAAAGATATGTCTTCAAAGATTATGAATATTTTGCATAAGAGATGTGCTTTTCAAAGATGAATATTTTTTTGTTCTTGTTTCAGTATTGGGGAATGAAGTTATTTCATTTGTTATATGACAAAGATTTTTTTTTGTTGTTGTTGTTATTAACAAAATAACAGCATTTGGATTTTTATAACTTTTTTCTCTTAAAATATAAAGAAATGAAAACAAAATGTTGTTTTTGTTATACAAGCTAAAACAGTATAAATTACCTAGGCATTTAATTTTTTAACAGATATAGCTACATTTATAAAAGTAGTATCTAAAAAAAATATATATTCACAGATATTTTATCGTCAGTTGCTATAGTAAATGTAAGAAAAATACCGCTTTTTCAATATTAATTGTTAACTTCGATGTTTTTACGGACAAAGGTCGTTTATCTAAGTTTAATACTCAGTTATAAAGGAGCAAGGACCGTCTTTTTATGTGGAGTATTCTGGAATCTGTGATGCAGCAATTTTACTGCTGCATGTTTTGTACACTAAATATAGGAAAGTGATTATGAAATGAGAAAGAAACCTTGTACCCTAAGCGGTGAAGTGTGAACCTGGCGGTTAACTTTGGAAAACTTCATGAAATCTGAGAGAAAAGTCATGGCATTAAAAAAAGTCATTTTTTTTCAATGTATTCGATTTAGATGAAAGAACATTGCATGTGCATGGTTAGGCTAAATGAAGTGCGAAATGCTAATTGATATTTATACGAATCCTTTTGATACTAAGGTTTTGATTTTCGTAGAGTGAAAATCAATAATATAACCCGTCTGTGATAGTTAATGGATGTTAATGATAGTTAATAGAACAATCCGGATGATTTATTCTTCAGAAATCTCTACAAATAACTAAAATCTCTGCTACTATAAATAAAGTAAAACGATATTACCTTAAACAACGAGGCTAAGAAACATTTCTATCGGAATACAATTTCAATCCTACATTTAAAAAATTAAAACCCTATATAACATAAAATCATTACTTATCTACATGAACAAACAACTTTAGACAACAACTTAAGGCTGTTGCACTCGGTAGTAGTGAAAGATATCTATGAAAGTTTAAAGTATAAACACTCAGATTTAGGTGACATGGAAAAATGTGAAAAATAATGATGATAATTGCAATAAAATTACATGATTTTGCAGGAAGTAACACTCCATGTATAATGATAGGTTAAACAGGGATGACATTTCCGCGTTTTTACACACCAGTATATTCTTAGAGATTCACCTCATAGAGTTCACGGTTGGAATTACAGAATTAGTTGGCAACAGACTGATTGCGGTTTAATACCTGAATCGAGTTTTAACTAATTCTGGAATTTCAGCCGTGAACTCCATGAGGTTATTGTCTTTGCTGATGCCCCCTTGCCTTTAAACAAAACGCGAAATGTTAATTGATATTTATCCAATAGCAGTGAATGCTACAATACTGATTTCGGTAGAGAGAAATTTAGTGTGAAAACTAAGCCTCGGAATTGCAATCAAACTATATCATTAAGGCAGATGAAATAGAAATTTATTGTCTAAGCTTCGTTGGTGACCGTCTCAGTTATCCTCCTATCGGTCGTTCTATCTAGAACAATGGCGCAAATCACATCAACTAACATTTTTCGCTTTCGGTTTACGCTATCTATAGAGATAGACAGAGCGCAACCATGCACAGACCAACAGACAGAACAGAGCCCAATAAACAGGCAAAGATTGATTTCATTATATTCAAATTGCAATTTCCGCCTTATGCGTTTAAATAAGGCAGCATTTATTATTAACACTACATACAGCTAGCTTCAGATTAACGCATCATTTATAAAGGTATCTCTAAGAAATTCTATGTTCTCCACAGAAATTTTGAATAGCTATTTTTTTATTAATTTAACACTTTAGTTACTGATGGTACTTATAAGTGCCATTAAAATAACTTGTTATAAAATTCATTTCATACATCGATTAGTTGTAATACACTTTAGAATGAGTTATAGCTACATTACTTTGTCTTGTTCCAAAAGCATTATGGGTTACACAAAATAAAAATAGTTTTAAAAGGATGATTTCTTTTGCCTTTCATCTTTTCAACTTTATTGGAGTTGGGGGGGGGGGGAGAGGAGGATTTTCAATTCGGAAATATTTCTATATTTCTATCGCAAGAACATTATATTTGTACGTTTCCTAATTCTACAAAATACTAAGAAAAATATTTAAAATAAAAAAAAAATGAGTGGGGTTATAAATATTTCACAAAATTGCTATAAATTGAAATTTAATTCATCCTTCTAAATCCTTCAATCCTTCTATTATCAGTCTAATTTTTTAAATTTATTATGTAAATCTTCTAATATAATTTAAACAATTCACGAAAAATGCTTTAGACGATAAAATTTTTATGCATTCATATTTCAGTATATAAAGGGACAGTGATAGATATTTCGTAAATAATTAAGCGAAAATTAAAATTAAAAATCTTCCGTTGTGAATTAGAAATTTCCCGATGAATGACGTCAAATTTCGCAACACTTTTCGCGGCCTATACTCGGAAACTGTTAAAGAATAACGAACGACAGGTTCGGCCTGGAGGGGAGGCCTACGAATTGGTTTAAGCAAGAATAATGACATTCATTTACTGATACATATGCTGTGTTTCCATGCTTTTATCTGACTTTGCATAAGAAATATGATTTTGTACAAAATTGATAACGCCGAATAAGATTTTTTATTTGCAGGTCTCTAATACATTTCGGGATTGGGTAACTAGCTTTTCCTATTTCCTTCTAATTTTTTGGATATTTCTTACAGTCTATATTTTGAATAAGTACGACCTTTTATTGTACGGTGATTTGCCTTTTGTATCGCATGATTGATTTTATTTTAAATTTTTGTCATATTCAAGATCACCATGTGTACGGATTATTGCTTATTTTCCTACATTAATTCAACATTAATGTATTTTTAAAAATGTACACATGTTCCACCTGATTGACATATGGATGCACAGAATCTTAAATTTTTTTGTCAATGTTTTATTCATTTAAATAAAAAATACTTATAAAAGTATTAATTATTTTTCCCCAAAATTAATTTTATAAACTGTCAGTTTTGTTTGATGGTGTGGATATTTAATTTTGTAGGATAACGATATTGGAGAATTTTATATAATGAATCCAGTCCTGGTTGCATTTAATTATATATTAGATTTTACCACACATAGAATGCGAATTTTTTTTCAAACTCCCTATTGCCATTATAGTACCTAAAAAAAGCTAATAGCATCATAACTATCAATTTTTCTACTTTTACACTTTTCTAATAGTACTTCAGTAATCTTCGGCATATTAATTCGCAAAAAATATGTAAGTAAATTGGACACATATTACTATTTAAAAATAGTGGTAGTAAAGCATAAAATATGTCAGATATAGTATCTAGTGCTAAATTTAAATATATTTTCTATATGTGATAAGTATTGTTAAAAATTAAAGAAATCTATTTTTCTATTTATTTAAAAGAACCCAATATTTAGAAAGAATGCATTATGTTAATTACAGCTCTTGAAATTCGTAACAAAAGTCTGCTAATGTATATATATGCCAATATCGAGTTAAATATGGTAAGAAAAAAGTATTTCACATCATTGTTATTCTGCTTTACCTTTTCAGAATGCATGCAAATCTGATAAGACAATAAGAAAGCCATATTTCTAGATAAAACGTATTTCCAAAACTTACAAACATTTTGAGTGCGAAGTGTGATTTAGAGTTATAGATTCCTTTAGATAGATTTAGATATTCCTTTTTGATGTTTATTTATCAAAACAAATACGTATGTCTCTTTCAAAGTATTTTGTGACAATTATACTCAGTTTTTATTTATTTAGCAATCAAAATACTGTTTGTTTTCGGGTAACAAAACAATCCGCGCTATTACGCATGCGTCAGGTCTGCTTTGATTTTATCAAAATAGGGCTGAGAGGAGTTTGTTAGCTGCATTTTTTAAGAATGGACTTTTGAGGAAATAATATGGATTTATGTTAAAAAATTTTTGTAGTTAATATTTATAAAAAATGAAAATCCTTAAAAAATTTTTTAAAGTTACATAAGAGTTTTGCTTTTCCCGAAACAAAATTATTTTTTATTTTTTTAAATTGATCGTTTCATTTAACACAGGAAGCAATTTATTCAAAGACGGGGTTGTTTTCTCCTTGACATAAAAATCGTGTGCAGTTTGTCTAATAACGCTGCAATCGAATTCGTTTATAACTATTTTTTCAAACACATTTTTTTTTAACTCTTGTTTTGTGTGAACAAAAAACAGGATTATTCTCATCTCCTGCTTCTCGGCGAATCTTTTTTATAGTACTACTACAAACTCCGGCAATTAGACTGGCTTGTTTTGTAGAATGAGCTATCAGAACAATTAATTATTCTTTTTCTGCTTCTTGATCACAAAATTGAATGGCGTTATATGTAATTTTCTTACTACCACTACTGAAAGATTTATTTCTATCGAACTAGCCATTTTAATACGAAATATAGAAGTTTTAATTTGAACTAAAATGCGATATTAATAGAATTTTAAACTTTGATCGGAAGTAAAAAATAAAAAATAAATATGCGCTAATCTGAGTGACAGGTGACAACACAGACGAGAACTTCGGAATATGCTCATCTCAGCGTAACACCCCTTTGGATAGTTTAATCGTCCCAGAGTGATAGGCGAGGCTTTCGAAAACGATCAGCAGGCAAAATATTTCACGCCACAACAAATAACGAAGCCGGATAAAGGTAGATTTATCTGGTTTCATTTTCTAAAGAAACCATTTGATGGCTTCGGGAAAAAAGAAATAATCGCTTTTTCGCCACCGCACAGTGCGACGTTTTGATGATCGAGGTGGACAAAATACATTTTATTGGATTATCTCGGAATTTAACAAAACCGCGTGTACTGGTAACTGGATGTTCGTATTTTCGATATCCGTATTAGTTTTGGCGTACAATAATCAGAGGTGTCGATTAATGGTGACAGTAATGTAGACATTTGCGCAGTTGGTTTGAGGAAGTTTGAAATGTTTCACTAGCTTCCTCTAAGTTTGAAAGCACGTCGCGACTGTTCTGTTTTACTTGAAAGCACTAGTCTGCTGATCTAATGATATAGCTTTTTTAAGGTCAGATTTAAGCAACTTTTGTTTGAAAATAAGCGATATCAAACCCGCTTTACAGCTTTTTTAACGGTTGAAATTCTGGACGATCCTTGATGTTGTTTACAAAATTTCATCTTGACATTTAACATATTATTTAGTATTATTCAGCAATAAGCATTTTTTAAATGAAAGTGCTGTAGAGATGAATCCAAGATTTTTGTACAGATGTGGTGAGTTATCTGGATGGCTCTTGGTTTTGATAATGATGTGAAACAATATTAAAAGAACGAATTAGTCCATTATCCAGAGAGAGACCAGCCGAATACTGCAAATATTCTTTATGGACCAATTGGACACCACGATCGGAGTATTTTGAGAAAAATGAAAGGTTTTAGCTTGGATGAAATTTCTTGGATAGACTTTCTGAGGTAAAGAGTACTTAACAAATCATATGACCCTCCATAATTTTCATACACTAAAGTTTAAAGAACATCATGTCACCTAGGCTGATAAAATTATTGTGTGTAATGCCTAAGGTAGTGTCGAGTCACCATCCGCGCGTAAACAAACAAAATTAACAGAAGTGAAACAGATGTGTAAAAAAATACCAGTTAGGAATTAATTCATGCATGTAAGTTCAATACACATGTGCAAACATTGTATAGAATTACATTATGTGAAAACTTCTGCAATTATCCGAAATTAAAAAAATATATAAAATAAATGTCAAGGCTTCAAAAAGTTACGCAAACTTTAAAGTAACGTAAAACTATGTATTTGTGAAAATATACACTAACGTTGAGAAAATATGTAAAAAGCTGTACACGCACACAGAATCATAACCGTGTTTAACCAATTAACCGCTGGTGTTGCGTTGGCGCAACAGTCAACATAAATGCGTATAAAAAATTAGCTATCAAACGAATTTTATATTAATAGTAATTTTTAAGTAGGAAACATTATGGTTAATAATTCAATAGAAAAATATTTTCTTTCAACAGTTTATTTTCTTTTTAATAACAAGTTCGAAACTTAAAGCATTTTTAAAGGAAAACTTTCACGTTGTCATTTTCGCAGAAGAAATATAGTTAGGCAAATGTAAGCTTTAGACTAAATCTATTTTTAGTCAAGGTCAAAGTACATCAGAACATTCAACAAATCAGTTGCTTTTGTTTCAGTAGTGGAGGAAGAGAAAATAGGTGTTGCGTTTTTGCAACGTCAGCGGGAAAGGAGTAGTTCCATTCTTCACTCGTGTCGTTCGAATCTGTGGAATTTTTTCTTATTCTGTCATAGAAATGCTTTCAACTAGATATCTTACGTTAGAGGAAGGTCTTCAAAGAATTTTTAATTAAGATCCGTGTAATGATGACGGGAACAAAACTGATATTATCGCTATTGTATCCGAAATAGGAGAAATTACTGATGAAGAAGAAGGAAATGATAATATATCAAAAATGATAATCATATTTTACCATGCGCTGCTGCTGACGAAATTGAAGTGTGCGTAATAAGTCTGTATCCCCTAAAAGTAGTTCAAGTCAGACATAAAAAAATGGAGACTTGGAGTAGATAAAGATGGAAATATTTATTTTGACTCAGCCAAAAAATGAAGAAAAAATAAAACTTGGACAAATGCGGGAAGGTATAATGATTATGTTAAAAAAAACTCCCTCTTAGATTTCAGATGTGAAGTTTCATTGTACCTTTTGCAAACTTCTTTGAATGTAAAGAGTTAGCCATAAACAGATCAGCCACAAAAAGGCATAGTAAGTTCCCCATGCAAAAGCCATTATAGACAGAACGCGGACATTTAACCGTTACCGGACAAACCATTTCAATTTCTAAAATGTTGAAATGAATCAATGACATCGGAATTTACGGACAATTACATAAAAAAAATTGCTTTACCAACATTCTGGTGCCATTGTGGCCTTTGGGAAACAAAATTAATTGATTTCAAAAATACACGACTGCCACTGAAAGGGTTAATCGATACGTTCGATGACATCAGAAGACTGCATTGTAAACAATGCCATAGGCAGAATGTTTATCGCTGCAGTATATTTCGGATGTTGTTTTACATCTTTAGTGTAGCGAATATTTTGATACTTAAAACTGCTTTCTGGATATGATCAGTAATTTAGAAAGGAATATAAATTATATTTTAATAATAAATTAATTACTTTTAATGTGATTGTTTGCTATCTAAATTGTAACAAAGCAAAAAAATCTTCCAGTTCCCAAATGTACAATAAAACCCCGCTAATGATCAGTTGAACTCACTAAACATCAGTACTCTTATTCCGCTGACGTTGCATGAACGCAACACTCGATTTTTCATAAGCTAACACAAATTTTGTTATTTCCACTATAAATTAATGTTATATATGTTCAAATGAATAACCAATATCATTTGTATAAAAAAAAAAAATTAAACCCTTATAGTTTTGGCGGTTAATGGGTTAACCTAGGTGAGTGTTATTTAATTATTACAAAACAAGACCTTATGAAATGAAAATGTAAATATGTGTGTGCATGAAGTACCAGGTTAAACCTGAAATCCTAATAAATATATACATGAGATTAAAACAAACAAAAAAAAAATTGATGAAGACAAACATCTAACTTTACTATATCTGCCCATAGAAAGCTAGAGTGAGAAAAAAACACATCACGGACGTATCAAATAGTATGAGAAATACGTCATTATGCATTTACAAAAACAAGAAAAAAATGAGCACGCACGACGTGCACAACTTTCAAATTACCTAACAGCTGTAAAACCTATGTGTCATGTAAGTACACATATTCCATTTTTTGACAAAATGGATGGCCGATCTACTCATTCAAAAGTGAAACATACACCTTTAGTCATTGGCCTTTTCCGGAGCATAGCGCAATGAAAAAAAGAAACTTACACAACACAGGAAACAATCATTAAAAATTTAACCTCAAGAAATATAATCACATGTAAAATGTGATTATATTTCTCTATTTCTGTGTGTAAATTGTCTGTGTATGCAGTGACAAGCATACGGAGATCAAACACATGCATAAAAATGTTTACGACTCATGTTATTAAATTTTTATAAAGTAGAAACAGAAGAGAAGAGGAAAAGAGGCATTTTCTTTTAAATGAAATAATTTTTAGATATGATGACTCGAGCTATATTTAACATGACGGAACCTAATTTACGCCAGGGTAATTAAATTAATGAAAATGCCAATAAAAATGCATAAAATCGGTGAAAACTGGAATATGACAGACTTGTATAAAAAGAAAAGTGTAATGTATAGTTACTAAATGTAATTTTTCTGAAATTAGAAGCAATCGAATGAAAACATTAAAAATGAGCAAACATGACGTGCTTATTTACTACTATGGTACTACTGCTCCCTTCCTCCCTCATTTAATATTATTATTGTTAGATGTCACTAGTGCATCCATTACTATGAACTTTCCAAGCTATCTATTTAAGATACCTTAGAATAATTACCTTTTTATATCTTATCGATATGAATTATTGACAACACATATAATATACACACATAAATATTTAAAATTGTATATATAAAAAGAAATTACCTGTATGAAACTATGAAAACTAAGCATATAAAGAACAACAAGTAAAAATCAATTCGTCGCGATTTAAACTTACACATATATTTATCATTTTTTATCGGTATAGTATAAACATTACATTAGGTTCTGAGCAAAAATTATATATATATAGGGGAGACTAGAGAGGGTTGATCATACGGGAGGCTTGACCCATCCATCAGTTTTCCTATTTAAAATAATTTCAGGGTTTTACCAACAGGTGTCAACCAAAGCTATTGGAATGCACAAACAACAGTCTTTGTTTCATACAGCTAATCGAAATAGGTGTGGAAAAATCAAATGGGGAGCGTTTTCAACCTAAAAAGTGCATTTTTTAGAAATAATTTGTAAGCTTATTTCAGATAAAACATATCATACAGATTTAAGTAAGTAGGTTTAAAGTAATGCAGAAATAACGAGCTTCCATTCCAGGCATAAAGATTGTACCGTAAGTTAGGCTTAACATAACAATATGCTATTATTTAGAAAAGTGGTATGTGGGGAGGTTTGACCCAGTCAATGTGAGGGTGGGTTGACCAGATGCTCAAGGCTCCCTTAATTAAGTGGTTTTGGCAATCTGTTTATTATACACTGTGCATAATGAAAAGGGTTATATATTAAAAATATATATATATTTATCCTGCAAAGCTACTGTAAAATATTGTGATGGAAAAGAAAGTGTTTGAAACTGCTTAAAGAAAGATGTAAAAAATTGCTGTAGTATCCACTGCAAGAAAATATTTAATGAAATATAAATGGGAAAGTTGATAGGAACTTTTCTCTATCTAAATATTACTTAAAATAGGTAAATAGAAACAGTGGAAAAGAATAGAAAGTATGAAAACAGCAGTCTTAACCATTTCAGGGACAGTGGCATGTTTATGAAACCACTTAATTTTAATTCCCAAACGCCAGAATGACACCAGAATTTTACTAAAATGTTTTCCATTTAATATGTATGTGAAATATAGCCGTTTTCTTATTTCCAAATAAATTTGTTCGTAAATTTCGGTGTCAGTCATTTATTTCAACATTTTAGTACTGAAAGTACTTTGCTCCCGAAAGGCCTAAACGATGTTAATAATAAGTTAAGTGCCCAATGCGGTTACAAAAGAAAATAGCATTGATCGAAAAATTTCAGGAAGGCATGTAGACAAATTTCACTAGGAGGAATAAAGTTAGATGGAGCCAAACTATGTGACAACTATGTTGTTATGTCGAGTGTCACAAAATGTAGGACAAGGAGACAAAAAAAGGCAGGACAGTGTTTCCTAAATCCAGACATATTCATACATGAAACCCTATGAAAACGGAACCTGTCTTTACCGGAATATTGTCTTAAATGTTAAAATTTCATTTTTCCTGCTGTACAATTATATATGCTCAGACAAAATCATGTTTAAAACAAATGTTTCCTCCTATGACTTGCGATTGCGTCAAAAAAGGTTTTTTTTTAAGCGTCATGTTTTCAAAAATATTTTTTTAATAATTAAAGCATGTAGCATAAAGTTATTCTGTTTTTTTTAACTGATTTTATTCTCTTCTCAAATATTTCAATATAATACAAAGTGGGTCAAGCCTCCCATATAGTGGGTCAACCCTCCCGTATGTGGGTAGCCTTGACCCATTATTTTGTCATGAATAAAATCATTCATTTTTCAAATTTCTTATATATTACACTTCTGTAGCAATTTTATTTTGATAACTGATTGTATAACGAATAAAATGATATATAAAACTTTATTCTACGTTCAATATTTAAAAAATAAAAAATCATTTTGTAAAAAGTGGGTTAACCCTCCCTAGTCTCCCCTATATATAATGAAATGCCCTCTTTTTGTGCTGTAATTAAGTTTTTTTTTTTTTTTTTTTTTTTTTTTTTTTGAAAGGCTGAATGATTTTAACAGCATTGATAAGATTAACGAGCTACGAGCTACTCAAACCAAAACAATAAAAAAATGCCTGTGATCATAACAGATAACATGTTTATATAAGATGCAATGTGACACATATGTTGCAGACGCATAATGCCTAAAAAGAGAAAAAATGCGTACCAGCGCATACATGCAAAACATAAGCGAAAGCAAATATCTCGGCAATCCTTGCCCACAAGAGATAAAAATGCAGCATCTTAGCTCAGAATTTCGACACTGTGTCATATTGCAAGATATATATTATGTATTAAATAAGAATCAGAAAGGTGTAAAGAAAAAAAAATAAAGGACAATATATATAAATAAAAAAAAAAAAACTTTCAAACTGATCTGGATATGAAGTGCTTATCTAGACATACAAAATTCTTAGCATGTTACTAATAAAACTGGATGCTTAATTCTTAGTAAGAAGCCTTTCATACAAAAGTATATTTATATTAAAAGAGCAACTTAATCTAGCCATGAGGATTTTTTATTTATTATTTTTTGTGACATATGAATCCTCATAACTAAATCTTCATTAATTGAATTATTATAATATTTTTAATATCTAGTGCTAAAAAGAGTAGCAAAAAAAAAATTTAATCAACCACTATATAATCTGCATTATTTAGTAGATAACATAAAAGTATAATTCTACATTTACCACAAGCACAATAAAATAAAAAGGCAAATTTAAAACCCTTTTTTCAGTGAGTAAATAAATCTAACCAAAAATGTAACCTATATGATGAAACACAATACTTTTTAAAACACATAGAATATCTCTAACTTTAATTTTTTTTCTATATCTTCGTTAAAAATTTAGCCAGCAGAAAAGATATTTTCTTCTCAACAAAGAATGTTCTTTATATATCAATAAATGTGTTTGAAAAAAAAAAAAAAAAAAAAAAAAAAAAAAAAAAAAAAAAAAAAAAAAACATTTAAAATAAACACATACCTTTAACATAATCTAAAAAAAAAAAATTTTCTCTCTATATATATACAAGGTGTTTCACAACCAGACCGACAACCTTTGAGGGGTGATAGTAGACATGAAGACATACATTATTAAATGGGAAACCATGGGGCGCAAACGTCTTCTGTAGGAGCTGGGGGCCATTAAATTTTAAGGTCCAAAACTTTAAATGATGATAAAAAACAGAAAAAAGGGTCGATTCGTTTGCGGTTTTCGCTAAAATCATTCTTTATATCATGATTTTCTTTAAAAAAATTTGAAAAGGTTACGTTCAAAAATTGTCGATAGAGAGAGCTTTAGAATTTAGAGTAACGAACAACTACTTTTTACAGTTATTTTTTGTATGGGGCTAAAAATATTCTAAAGTTTAGATTTTAATTTAAATTTTAAGCCCAAAATCGAAAACATTGGGATCGGGTAACTAGCGAAAATTGAACTGTGAACATAGGGGAGATTTTAAACGCTCATAACTAATCGATTTTGTTACGGTTTGCGTGTAGGTCATTCCCTTGGTAATTATTCTATTCAAAATGACGTACAGCTTTGATGGCCTCATTTTTTGATAGAGGGCGCTTCCGACACATCTCCGACATTTGAAATGTTGATAACTAAAGCTAAATAAAACTTACCTTGAGCTAAGAAAGAAAATATAAGCATACATAAATTTATTAAGGTAAGGAGAGATTGAATGGACTCTAAGCATATATGGTCTAAGCATACATGGTGTTTTGGTGCTGTGGAAGTAGGAATAGTCTTTTTTTTTACAAGTGTTTAGGTATATCTGCGTATAGTTTAATGTGGACGTCTCCTATATATTCATTATTATATTATATTTCATTACTTTCCGTTCTAAAGGAACTGCACTGTGGTATAAACCGTTTTTTTTTGTTTGTCTTGGAACAGGTAAACTCGAACAGTATTTTCTTCAAAAGTTTCGTGAGATGCAATCGTAATACATGTATATCCATGAACCGTTTTTTTTTAGTTTGTTTTCTTCATATAGAGTTACTGGGGAAGGAAAAAAAACCTTTAATGTAAAAAAAGAAAAAAAATTATAAGGTGTTCTGTTCTTCCTTTTTTTTTTTATTGCGGCCGACACAAAACATAGTCCGAAAGATGATAGAAATTTTGATCCAGCAGCGGAAGTCAGCTTAGAAGCGAAACAGAGTAAGAGAAGAAAAAAAAAAACAACAGGCGATGGAGGTTCGATGGCTCGTCCTCGGAGCGCTGACGTATTTTCGGTAACTCTCTTTTTTTTTTGCCGGTAGAAACGGGGGCGATGTGACGTGTGCTAGTGGTAACGGAAGCTCACGGCATAACGATATAGAAGAACCTCGGGGAACTTTGTGTTGGCGAAGGCTGTGCAGAGCATCTCGAGCTGTTATTTTGATTGAAGGTGTTTTGTTGCAGTTGTGGTCATTTCAGGCGAGAGAGGATGCAGAAATTCACCGCAATGACCATAGTTCAGAATTTTGCAGGATTATTGATATTAGTCCATAAATTTTTAACAGTTTTTTTTTCACCTTGTGTAGTCCAGTACCCGATGACACTTGGATGCAGGAAAGTCGAGTCGTTTCCATCTGACATAGCATTGTCAGTATTACGAGAATAATTTTAGAGAATCGAAGAAAAGGAGTCTCTGGTACGAAAAAAAATCCCTCCTCTCCCCAACTGGGTCTCGCTTGCGCCTGAACGGTACCAAATATCTGTACAGGTGAATCCCAGATTTTTGTACAAATGTGGTGAGTTATCAGGATGGCTGTTGGTGTTGATAATGATGTGAAACGATATTAAAAGAACGAATTAATCCATATTCCAGAGAGAGACCCGCCGAATACTGCAAATATTCTTTATGGACCAATTGGACACCAGGATCGGAGTATTATTCATAAGACGAGCCCTCAGCAGGAGCCGAAAGTTAGAGAGAGTGCGTAGTTGTTACATTTTTTATTCTCACAGACAGAGAGTCAAGAAAGAAGTGTTCACAATTGCATTTTCTCCAAATGATCGACTTTTGGCAAGAGTACATATACAATTTCTCCAATTACGTATGCTATATGTCGAGAATAAAGTGAGTGAAAACATGTGGTCAAAGTACGTTACTTGAAATTGAATGGGGGACGTAAAAGAGTAACATGATTTATTTACCGCCAACTGATGGCGTAGGAATTATGGTTCAGAGACCACGAAGTAACATTCTATAAAGTGTTGCCAAAAATCTCACGGGACTGAAACGCCAGCAAGCGAACGTTAATAAAATAAAACAAAATAAAGACAGAGTACCAATAATGAAATGACTAATATCTGGACTAACGCTTACAAAATGTAGAAGTAACATGTCTGACTAATTTCTGCATATTATCAAAAGTAAGGCACAAGGAGGAAAATTAGAACGCGGTTGCTAGGCTGGAAAAGGATATTTCTCTTTTTTTAAATGCAGTACGTTGCGGTTAAAATATTAAAGACACTGAGAATTGACTGCTTAATTTGTCAAAGGAAAAGGGCGCTAGAAAATAAATGGAATCCAAATGCAGACAGATAAATAAAGTTAAGAATTTAAAAGGCATAATTTTAAAGGGGGAAAGGGGAAACTATGAACATTATTATGTGAAGGTACACGCCTTCACAAGTGCCATTCCTAAAGTGTTGAAAAATTAAAAAACTCCTGCAGATAGTTGCAGATCAATAAGTATTTTTTTTATATAAACAAGCATCATATTATCTTCCAGTGCATGTATGTATCTTTAGTTCAAATCTTGCAAGTCAAATTTAAATCACTATTAACTATCCTATTGAGCCGAATCAATGAATACATGTGTAATTTGAATGATAGTACAATATTATTATGATTTAAAGAACGTAGAAGATTGTTTAGAGTACTATTGCTACAGGGCTTCATAAAAATTTAACTTAAAACTTGAAAGTTAATTTTGAACCAATTTCGATAATCTGATTGAGCTGAAACTTTGCTCGGGATATGTAATTCTGATGACAATACAATATTATTATAATTTATGGAACCTAGAAGATACGCTTTTTTTACAGGGTCACATGAAAGATTAGGTCAAATCTTGCAAGACCATTTTAAGCCACTTTCAATTATCTGATTGAGTTAAAACTTTGACTACATGTGTTTTTTCGATGACAATCCTATTAAATTATAATTCGACGAACGTAGAAATTATGCGTTTTTAGCAGGGCCACACAAAAAATCGCGTAAAGATTGTTGCTAAAAAGCAAATTTAATTAAATTTATACAAAATTACATTAGGTTATTGAGATACACAGTATCCTTTTTTAAATTGAAAACAAAGAGCGTACTAGCTGCATTTCTTTGACAGGGACACAGAAAAAATTCGAATATATTACCGCCTATAAGCGGAAATTTTATTTCAATTTGAATAACATTTATAAAGATTATTTATTCACACACCAGCATTTTTACAACCAAAAATGATTTTGGTAGCAATTATATGTTTTACAGGGTACCACAAAACATAAAAGTTTTGTTTAATATGATTTTATTTAAAATATTATACTACACAAATTTCTCGAAAAATTCTGAGTAGACAAAAGGGGAAAAGAAAAATTAATGTTAACTTACATGTGTGCATTAAATTTTTTCTTACTTATTTGTAAAAGAAGTATGTTTAACGCATTATTTGTACTGCATTATACAGGGTGCCTACTAATGTTCTTCAACGCTCTGAATTGCTGAACGGTTGCAACTATACTCATAAAAGGGGTGTCTAGGTATAGTAAATTGGCTATGCTCTACCCCAATGCTCACCGCTTCCAAGGTTACCTGCTGCAAAACAGCTGACTTAGTGTTTCTATTCCAAAAACGAGATTCATTTAGCATTCATATGCACAAGGTGTCCTTTCGAACTAATGACATGATGCACTACAAATTTGTCATACATTTTATTGCATATTTCGAACTGGTTTCCCGATAGGGATGCTAATGCCGTCATTTTGAACCAGGTGGCGCTGTAAGCTGTCTCATCTAGTAGCGCATAACCTCTTTACTATGCCTAGACACCCCGTTTATGAATATAGATGTAGTCTTTCGGCAGTTAAGAGGGTGGGGACGGACTTCAGTAGACACCCTGTAATTTTATTTTAAGACATTGTTGTTAAATAACCAAATATTTATCACTGAGTATTTTATTAGTGATGCATTAAAAAGAAGCAGCAAAAACTAATTAAACTTCAACGAAATAATTTTGCCCACCTAGATCGACAAAACGCCCCACTGTGCATCGCATATCTTAGCGTTTTATGCTATCAAAATATTGTAATCATAAGTAACTAATTTTTTGCGGGAAATAGCCAAAATATTTAACATTACAACAAATAACGAAGCCTGCTAGAATTATGTTTAACAGGTTTGCTTTCTAGACGAGCTAGTCTTTACCATAGGCAAAACAGAGAAATAGCGGCTTTTTCGGGGCAACTTGTCTTAGCCTTTTGTCTATAAAGAAAGACGATTTCTTTTAAAATATCATATCGTCATTATAGTATGTTAAGCAATAATAATATCATGAAGATCTGCCACCATTTTGGCATTTAAGTTTTTCTGATACCACTTTAGAAATCTTCAGCTTATTAATTCACCGAAATTTTCGATTAAATTAAATACATATTACTAATCGGAAATAGTGGTAGTAAAACATAAAATATGTCAAATATAGTACTTAAGGTTAAATTTAAATATATTTACGACATGTGACTCGTGAATTTAGAAATTAAAGTAAATTATTTTTCTATTTATTTAAAAGAACGCAATATTTAGGAAAAATACATTATGATAAATACAGCATTTTAAATCCCAAACAAAAGACTTACAATGTATATGTATGCCACCGCCTATTTAAATACGGTAAGAAAAAAATTACTTTTCGTATCATTGTCAGTGTGCTTTATCTTTTCAGAATGCATGCAAATCTGATAAGACAGTGAGAAAGTCTTTCTTTATATGTAAAATGTATTTACAAATAAACATCTTGAGTGCGAAGTGTGGTTTAGACTTATTTTCCTTTTTGATGTTTATTTATATATATAAAAAAATACGTTTGTATATTTCTTTTAACGATTTGTATGACAATAATACTGGGTTTTTATTTATTCAGGCATCTAAATATTTAAATGTTTAAAGTGAGTTATTTATTATGAACACAATTTGTTGCATACTTAGTTTTGTGTAGTCGTTACCATACTTCAATAATGTATTTTTGTAATTGTTTCTTGCCTTATGTGGATTTATAAACAATAAGATAATTCTTATTTATGGTCATATTATTAAGATAATTCTAATTATGGTGAGTTCAAATGTCATCTAAAAGTATTTTTTGATATAGTTTCATTTAAATTGTAATAGTGGAAGAAAGTATAAAGTGTCCAGTGAGGGCAATGTGGCCGTTTGAAATTTTTTCCACAGTATAGAGACCCCGCCACACAGGAGCTGGATGAATCAGTCGTCAGATGCTTTTGACAATGTCTGTGACTTTAAAGTGGATGACTAGATTTTTCTAGTTCTGAACTCATTTTATCGTTTCTTCGCATTTTTGACTTCAGACAAATTGTACAATTTCTTGATTATAGCTAAATAATATGTTGTGTTATTATTTGCTCTTATACTGTTTCACCAGTTTTAAGTAACCTTTTAACCCGTAACGGTAACGGGAAAAAAGAGTTATTTTAATTTAAACAATACACAAATTCCGTGAAAGGCTAATCATTTGTAATGGTAGCATATTACAAAGAACAATCTGTTTAATCAATATTCAAATTTTCACTTTTATATAGGAAAAGGTTTTGAAGATAAACTAATTCAAATTTTGAATTTTATTTATTAATTTTCGTCGCATTTAAAAGGTACAAGACCCCTTAAATGGTTTGTGTGGTTGAAAATGGTGAGTTATGCAGATTAGATGCTTGGCTACAGATTCTGTAATGGCGTCGCGTGCAAAGTGGCCACAAAGAGATAGGGCTAAATGGCCCGATGGCTATTTTATTCATTGATGGAAGCATTGATGAAACTATATTTTATTCATTGTTCATAACCGATTGTTCATTCCAAAATTAATTTCTTTGGAAGAAAGCAGATAGGTCGGGGCAATAACTTCTGAAGAGAGGGGCTTACTCTCGACATTTGCGGTCTGAATGTATGCTGGGCGGCACTTGTATTCCTCTATCCGTTATATTGATACTCATCACTTATTATTTTATCTTGTAACGATTTAATACTTAAAATGTTATAAAACATAATACTTATTCTTAATGTGTGTTACTTTAGCTTGGTTGCATAAAAAAATGTAGATCCTGTATCAATGTGATTAGTTCATTTACCTATGCTGGCCACTTTACCCAAACTAGGCAGGGAAATAGGCCATTTTGTAATTTTTCATTTAACCCTTTAGTGGGCAGCTTTGCATATATATACAAACAACAGTGTTTTGAATTTAATATATTTTTTTTATTCGTATATACCTAATTCACACCAGGAAATTAAAGTAAAATGTTTGCTTTAATTAATAACAGAAATTCTGTATTTGAATAAAGCGAAATTAACCATTGAAACTTTCTTGTGTAAAGTAAGAGTCTCTGAACTACGTAATATCTAGAACGTATTCTATCATGGGAATTAAGGATTTAAAGTTTAAGCTTTATAAAATAAATGATTATATAAAATAAGGTATTTGGAAACGCACTTATTAAAATATTTACTAATTAACAATATTTTAGCGTAAAAGAGCCACACGTCAGTAAATTTTACTTGTATTGCAGATGTGCAACAGAAGAAAAGATTATATGAAAAATGTACCTCTGATTTTTCCATTATTTTTCCTGTGTAATAAACCTTTTAGAGAATCATATATATTTATATAAAATCCAAGTCTCTGCGTGTCCCTCACAATTCCGGTAGGACCGCCTCACTCTAATGAATAATTGTTGAAAATTACTAATTTAGTGTTACCACAGTAGTGCCAAATGTTGACCAACTTGGCGAAATATCGCCGAATTCGACAAAATATCACCAAATTTGGCGACAAAAATAAATTGTCATATATGAAGCCAACTTGGCGATAGCTAGATAATTTGGTGAAATTCCCATTTAAAACCATTAATATTTCATAATCGAGGTCATCGCAATTTAATTTAAACACCGCGTTTTTAAGGGGTTTTTTCAAAATCTATGGGTGAGAATTTAAAGTGTAATATACGAAAATGTACGTCTTTACATCTTCATCCCGATGCTACTAATAATATAACAGCCAATAGACGGTGCTACTATCTGAGCTCCTAACTGCTCGATTTTAATGTGCCGTATGTATTTTTCCACCATACGGGCCTTGGTGAGATAGAGAAAATTAAATTTAACAGCATATTTTCCAGCAATTTTTTCACTGTTTCATATACACAAGTAATTTTTCAATATTTATATAATTTATTTATTATAAAGAGGCAATTTAACTATTTTTGTATACAAACTGAGCTAAATTGTACATAAAACAACAACAACAATATAGATATAAATAAAATATTTTGAGATTATATAAATAAACTTAAAAGTTCATTAATTTTGTTTTCATAGCTGTTTATATCATTTGACAAAAAATCTCACTTCTGAAGCCCAAATTATGACAAACTTTAAAAATGTACGCCAAGGCCCCTATAATGGAAAAATACCGCGCTTTATATAGCCGGATACAAAAGTTAAAATCTCGGTACTTTTCTACTTTATGGGCCTTAGCGAAGAAGGAAAGTTGGCAGCATATTTTCTGGCAACCTATTCGCTGTTTCATTTCATATACACACACGTTTTTCAATATTTATACAATTTATTTAGCATAAAGAAGCCATACACCAAATTTTAAAATATAGACATTATCTGTAATCCGCAAAAAGCCTCAAATCCGCACAACACTTGGAACCAAGTTGTGTGTATTAGTAGTCTTCTACTGCATTACAGTTTTTCATAAATGAGTTTCGTTTTTAAAATCTATTATTTTCATCTATCACTGCGAAACAAGCGAGAAATTCTCAAATTCTTGCACACGTGTTGCATATAACTTTATATCTCATATTCCGTCATTTTTGACGGGTTATCTTTCTAGTATATATATATTTAAGCAAAATAAAAAATTACGCATTTAAGGGTTAAAATAATGTGTACTTAAACAAGTTAAATATTAATTGAAACCAAAATTATAATAGTTACTACTGCACTTGATTCTAAGAATTTAATCATTAAAAAGCACTTTATCCTTCCTTCCCCTACATAAAATAAAAATTTTTTTTTCGGGTCGACAAATCATTTTGCAGATCAATAAGAGCTTTTTTTCACAATATCTTCTAGTTTTTTACACAAAAATCCTAGAAAACAATAAATCCCTTCGCTCCTAGCGACCTGTATGCATACCATTTAATGTGAAAGAAATCTTTGAAATTATACACTAGTATTTTTAGTCAGAAATTTTCATAATATGCAATCTCAATTTTTCATCGGTTTAATATGGCTACTACATATAAAAATTAAAAGAAGTTTAACATACGATCATAACAAAGGGATTAAGGCTTTTGTGAAATTAATGAATGGGTACTTTCTGGTGCATTCCTTATGTAATTAAAGGGTCTCGGGACTCTTAAAGCTTTAGAATTTTCGAAATTTTATTTATTATTTTTTTTAGATGTTAAACTGTTATCTTTTCTGAACATTTTCTCCAAATGACATTTTTGGGCATAACGTACACGATATCTCAAAAACATCTCAATATTTTTTCATGAAATTTTCAAAACATATGTTTCATATTAATATGTATAAATTGAACCTAAAATTTCTTAATTGTTTAAAATATATATATATATATTGTTTATTATATTATTGAAATTTTCTAAATTTTGCAATAGCTAAATACAACTTTGTATTAAAAATATAAAAATGCTTTAAAAGCAATTTTATTTAGGTTCAGGGTAATTATTATAATCTTAAGTATAACTAAGCACCAAAATTTTCGTTCTGGTTGCGAAATTTTTTTTTTGTAATCCTGCTCGTAATCTGCTATGCCGATTTTCTGCTCATCAAATGTCTGGCAGTTTGGAGCCCCCTGTAAATTTTAATTCTGCATCATGCAGTTTTTTTAAATATTTGAAATGAAAAAGCATGCTTATATATTTCATTCCCAATTAATATTGTGTTTTAAAATCAAACAAATTTTAAGATATTAAATGTTGAAATTGGTCTTTTTTTTTCCTTTTTTTCCAATTTTAGGAGTCTTAATGCGTAAAACGTACAGATATTCCTGCTCAGATACTAAACATTCAGTTGCGTCTTCTCCTTTATATGCGTCTTCTCCTTTATGAATATAAATTTTTTTTCAGACAATGCTGTGAAATATGACGTTTCGAGTGGATATTGGGTGCTGGCAGTTCTGTATAACTAGTTATCCAATAGAAGTCGGCTAAAACGCATAATGTAACATATTTATCGCAGGAATAATAACGCTATTCGATTAAAAATCACGAAACATCATGCTTGATTTCATAAAGTGAATGTGTCTGTTTTGCGTTACTGAAGATAGAATTTATAGTTTGTTCAACTACCTTAATAAATAATAAAACCTAATTCAATGAAATGGCAATTTGTGCTTTCAAGGAAAATATTTTATGTATATCCAAGTTATTTTTGTTAGAAAATATTCACACATCCAAAAACATACTAAAAATATTACTTTATAGTAGTGAAAAATACAAGCAAATTACACCTAAAAAGAATTCCGCGTATCGTTACTACGAGAATTTACGAAAATGTATTTAGCAGATTATTAAAAATTTAGCCCACAAACTTTGTGATTTTAAACAATTAAAATTTAAATTAGCCTATTAAATTTAGATGCAAGAAAAGAATTAAAAAAAAAAACGGTTGTGCTGAGTAATCCATTAATGCATATCGTTTCAAATTCAGATGATGGTATTTCTCAGAAACATATATTTTTTTAAAGCTATGTATATAGGTTTTTACTACGCTAGATATGTTGTGTGCATTTTCTTCTTCATAGTCTGTGAAAACTTTATGTAAGAACTGAAAACAAAGCTAAATTTTAAAACTCTTTTTTGAAAAAAAAAAGAAAAAAGAAAAAAGAAATGAAAAAAAAAACTAACAGAAAGAAACAACTAAATCAAAGGGAAAAAAATATTTTTCAGGCAATTCTTATTTTAGAAATTTATTGATTATTTATTAAAAAATGACATAAAGATACTGAAAATATGATACTATTTTATCTTAATGCATAGTTTGTTACATTGTATAAAAACCCAGTAGCATGTTATGCATATAATACTTTAAATTTCATGAGTTTTATTTAAATAAATGAGAATATAATATTAATTTATTCATATATTTTTCGATAGTATTCATTCTTTTATACAGAATTACTTTGTTTTCTTTTTCGTTTTGCATGCAAATTAAGATTCCCCCCTTTCTAATTTTTTTACAGTTTTTATTCGTCCCCTATCATTAGTCGTGGATTTTCTGCAGTGCAGTTTTCTCTACACCATCTGTGCCTGTTATCTTGATTGAATTTTGATTGCAAATAAATTATTGCACATGTTTTAAAGTTTTGTTATTAAGATAACAATTTTTAGGTAATAGTTTATCTGAATATTCTGGCTATCTTGCACATTTTTTATTCATTACATGATATGCATTTTTTAAATAACAAAAAAAGCAATATTTCCTTTAATTAAACTTGTTGGAGAAAAATGAATAAAACATTTATTTTTTAATTTTTAAGCACGTTCAAAATTATATAAATACGTAGCACCTACAGTCGTCGTCTGATCTGTTCGTCTGTCTGTACGTCTGTCTTTATGTAATTGAGCAGAAGCTACCCAAAACGAATGGTTTGACATTAAATATGTATAATCGTTGCAGAATTTTGTCGAGTTATTTTAAATTTTATGAACATCGAATTAAAACTTAAAATATTATTAATAAAAGTTTACTTCATTCTATTAAATCCTATCATACGTAATAAATTCAATGATTTCTCATGATAGGTAATCATTCTAGGTTTTTATGGTGCTTATTCTATTAAATCCTATCATAAGCAAATAACTCAATAATATCCCATAATAAGTAATAATTTTAGATTGCCATGGACCTCCTATTTATGATGGAGTCATATTATTACCGTACTACCTAATTTAATATATATAATCTTAATAAATTTTCTATTCGTGCCTTTTTGCTTAAGAGTGCAAACAACTATTGCATCTTAATTTTATAATTTATAAAATTAGTTATAGTACGAATGCACCTCAATTGAAGCATTTGACGCATAATTTCCCATTTTTTTCATCATCTTATTATACTATGTAATTCAATAATAATGTTTCTTTTATTTTAAGCGTTTTTTTTATCACATTTGAAATATGCACAGAGTTTCGAAAGAAAAATCAATAGTGGGAAATATACGTTAATTACTCTTTAAAAGTTTAAAGAAAATAGCCTTCAGTTTTCCTTATTAAAAATAAATTTTAGAAGTATACAATTACAGTTTTAAGTCATCAGAGAAGAGAAATTTAAAGTAATTCTTAAAATGAGTTGGTTTTGTGTCTCAGTATTTATTTAAATTCTTTATATATTCATTTCACATGATAGTTTTCGTCTAAAAATTGCCTTAAAGTGATATTAAAAGTTAAATTAAAATAAATACGAGCCCAAGCATATTTCGATGGAATGTAATTTTTTACCTATCTAGATTAACTTGGTAAAACGAAAATATATTCTGTTTTTGACAGATTTTAGTTTCGCATCAAAATTCGACACCTTATAGTAATTTTTTTTTCTGCAATTTAATCTCGGCAAACAATTCTCAATATTGTAACTGTATACCACTATTTTTCAACTTTATTTTATAAACATGTATTTTTAAAATCTAATTTATATAATATTTTCATTTTACGTTAAACCAAAACATTGATTAAATAAACGGTCAAGTGCGAGTATTACTCGCGCTCAGGGGGTTTCGTACAAAATATATATGAATTATTAACTGTATTGTTAAAAAAATCGTTGCTAAAAGAATACTAGGACTTTCTAAAAAAAACCTATACAACGTTGGGCTGGGTATAGCTGTTTTTAGAGGCTATATTAGGGTGGTCACAAGAAATCAATTTTCGAATTTTTTCGGGGGGACCCCCGGAACAGTTGCCAATCGACTAAAAAATGAGATTGGCAAAGTTTCAGCTCATTTGGATAATATTAACCCGTGCCTCATTGAGGTTTAAGTTTGAAAAAAAACGTGATTTTTCGCAAAAAAATGATGTTTTTCCTTCATGAAATTGAACACAAATCATACAATTGAACCTAGAAATATAATGCAGGTCTCATTTTATAAAAAAAAAGTTTTGCTTTGAAGAACCACACACCAATTTTTTCTAAAAATGTATAGATTTAAAAATATGCGCATTTTTCAGGACCAGACTTCAACTAAATCCTAAAAATTTACTTTTTATGAAAAAGCAAAAAAAAAAAAAAATTGTAACATTCCATTTCATCTGCTTTCCACCTTTTGTTTTTCTTTTTTTTCATTTTGTGAAGTCCAATAAAGTGTTTGATTAAAAAAAAAAAATTCCAAAGAAAAGGAAAAAAATCGAATTTTAAACTGAAAGAATTTTAAAAAAAAGAGGGCAAAGGAAGTATAGAAATGAGAGTAAATAATGCTGCATTGCATTTTATTATTAAAGTTGTGTTACAAGAAAGGAGGCATAATAAAAAAAATAATTTTTTTCCCCTACAACTGTCACGTTAACCCTTTCCGGCACAGAAAAATTCTGTTCGTAAAAGGATGAAATGATTGTCTACCTCGGAATTTACAAACGACTTTTTTTAGAAATTAAAAACACATTACTTTAACCTTTCATTGTAAAAGCAAAATTTTATTAAAATATTTTTGGCGCCGTTTCTAAGTTTGGAATTAAAATTAGGTGGTCCCGGCGTGGGACACTGCGCTGGAAAGGATTTAAGTGGTAATATAGTACTATCTAAAAATGAAAATGCAACTTGATCCGAGTTAAGATACCAAAGGCGGTTTGTCATTTTAGAAAGTGCTTTGTCTGTAACCCATTTATCAAATTTTCTGTAGTGAACAAGTGATTTTATTATTTGCAGGTCTTGAATTGGGGGCTAAAGTGGCAGTGGAAGTATTGAAGCACGCTTTTACATAAATATTGATTAGAAATAAGAAAAGATCTCTGATCCCTTCTTTTTCTAAATTTGTTATTGAAAGATGATCCCTGAAACAATATATTTTGAGAGAATGAATGGCCTGTGCCGCCATCCACCTGACATGATTAAAAGCACCAGGAGCTCTGAAAAAAAGTCTTTTACAGGAAGGAGTTGTATAAAAATTAAGTAATGTTGGATAAACTCTTTATAATCATCCCTGAGCTGTTAATTTTTAAAACTTCCTGTAAGAAAATTTGAAGTTTCTTCTGAATTAACTATTTATACCTAGTATTTCATCTTCAATAGCATTGTATACTTACTCTGGTTTAATTTAGACCACCCAATCAGAATTGTTTTTTTTTAATATCTGGCTGTGGGGCAGTGATTAGATTATGCCCATTTTACAATCAAGAACAGCTTTTAGGGAAATTTCTAAATTATGGTGGCGGCATGGTAAATGCAGAAGACTTTTCCTTTAACAACTGCTATAGAAAAATGCAGGTTCCTCTGAGGCGACCTGTGTTTACTGCAGTTGTATCAAAAAATATTGCCTGGATTTTACCAACTTCCTCGCACTCTTCAACTGCTGAAAATGCAGCTTTCGCCTGAATTATTCCTATACTATTTTCAAGTTGAGGAACTCGTAGTAACTGTTCTTCATCCCCACAACTAATTAAAACTTTTATCCACTCTACATTTTCTTTATTTAAAAAATGGTGAAGCAGTTTTCCACCCCAGTGAACAACAGTTCTCTCTAAACGGGAATTTTAAAATCTGTTTTTGATGAGCTCAGTTTTTTGTTTACGAAACAGTTATTTGCAGAATCGATGTCTGTGGTCAGCTAGTGGATGTATTCTAAGTCTAGCAGCTTTTCTGGCGTTCAGTTCATTTTGCGAATATTAAAAAATAAAATACATAAAACTTGACAATTACTTAGCTGCTGACTGTCGATGATTTGATGAGATATGTGGACAATTTTTAAAATCTTACATTTCTGCCATCATATCAAGAGGGGGAACGGGTTTTACGGAATGTTTCGTCAATTCTAAAAATAGATAACCATAACAGATAAGAAAAACAGCCTTGTAATAAAAAGAGAAATTCAGAGGTTCAACTGCAAAACAAATCGAGAAGCTCTTTCTTACTAGACACAGAACTAGATAACTAATAATCAATTATAATTCGTGAAATATTTTTAATGTTACAAAAATTGTTCACTTATTTTTGTCTATTAATAAAAATAATACAAAAAAATTATCAAAAGTAATAAAATTTTTAATTTGTCATTTTTTACCTATGTTTCAAAAATGCAGAGTTTGAGGGTATGGTTCACTAGCTATGGTTCACTAGGTTGTCCGCCGCTGCATGAACAGCCAATGTACAAAAGAACCATGAAAAATCTAGAAAAATCGCTATTACAGCGCCCTCTTCAGGCGGAATATTTTCAAATTCAAGAAAGACCTGCTTTCTATAGCCAGAAACATGTAAAGGGAATTTGGTTCAATTCTATACATAATTTCATGCACTTTTCGATGGTACAATAATAAAAATGGCACAAAATTCGGTATTACATCATTCCCTTCAGGCTGAATGTTTCCAAATTTAAGGAGGACTTGCTGGCTATAGCCAAAAACATACACAAAAATATTGGTTCAGTTCTATTGTTCACTTCATACACTTTTCGATGATACAAAGCGGAACACCTGCATACGGATAGACTGTCGGACAGACAACATTTTATATAATCATATATTTCGGGATATCTGAACCCTAAAACATGTAAATCAGTTGAAAACCAGAAGTCTAGAAATATTCGATTAGAAAACAGATAAACAGACAGTCGCAGGAGTGATCTTATAATGTTTTAGTTTTGTCTGTTTGCCTGTATTTTTTAGAAAGAAAAAGAAAATGAAATTTAGTGGCGACTGCATGCAAAAATTTAACGTGCATGGTTTTATAAACCAGTTATTCCATACATGAATCAACTTAATTACCAGCTTCTGAATGAATCATTGAGATATCATAAGTAAGACAGCAATTTTCCATCAGAAAACTGTCACATTCAGGAAGAATTAGAAAATAATTACTGTCAACATCTGAAAGTTGACGATCACTGCCAGAATATCTGTAACTGAACTGTAGTGCTGCTAAATCTAGCGGATTTTTAATTCAGAAGTTTTGAACTGTTACCAGAGAATTTCAAATGTTATTTTTCTTTTATGTAATGATATACAGTAGAAACCCGTTAATTCGAACCCCGCTAATCCGAAATTCCGATTAATCCGGACAGATTTTATTTTCGAAAATTATACTTCAACAGATTAAAATGGTGTACTAAAACCAAAAAAGTACTTTCTCAGCATTCATAATTTTATACACACTGAAGAAACTAATTGAATAATTCAAGGATCACATTTACATTTAATAAAAACACTTTATATTAACACATCATATACATTTTTACATTAACGATCTTTTAGGTAAATTTGTCCGATGGAATTTGTCCAATTTGTTAGACGAAGTGATATTATTCTGAACGAGGAAGCAATATTCAACCAACGTATTACTAACGTCTCATAAACATAATGTCTGTTGATGACGCATTTTCACTCTGCTCGATATATCGCAGTGTTATTTCTAGTGCATTTGCAGCTTCAGAATGGGAAACGAGAACAATCTCTTGCTCATCAGCTTCTACATGACAAGAGTCATCTTGTGTCTTATTCTGAACTAAACAAATGATTTCTCCATCTGTATATAACTGAAATCAAGAGGTAGTAGTACAGCTGAGTATTTATATCTTACAATTTTTTAGTACACACCTTTTTGTTTTCTATTTTTATCGTAATTTCGGATAATCTGAATTTTTTGTAATTCGAACAAGCATCGGATTAGCTGTGTTCTACTGTATATATATACATTTAGTGAATAATATAAAAAAAATCAAATCAACATTTTCTGGTAATAGTTCGAAATAATAATCACGTACTGATTGTAAGATAAGTCTTCAGCTCTCAACAATTATTCAATTCTTGACTGTGATCACTGTAGCCCTCCTAAAATGCGTTAAAATGATAGGAACGCACATGGCGTTAGTCAAAGTCAATTTATAATTATTTACTGTGATAAATGTATCTATTTGGCTAATTGGTAAGTGCATGAAAATTACAGTTTGAATTATATTATTTATTGCCAATCATAATATTCCTGCCATAATTGTATAGTTTTAAATTTTTTATTGTTATGTATTTTTATTTTACAGTAACGCATAATATTCCTTTCAAAAATTATTTATAATTTTTAGGACTTAAAAGCTCTAAGGAATCACAAAAAGTTCCTTTCAAGAATGATTTATAATTTTTCCCTAATTATTAGTTTTTATTAACCCTCTAAGTGTTTGGGGTGTAATATTCCGTTCACTAAGCTCCAGGTTTCACACCAATACAAGCAATATTTAAGATAATATAATTCTATAGATTTAAGGAATTTTAAATACATTGACGAATGATTAATACTCTCAAGGATTACATTCATATTTGTAATTGAGTTTTTTTTATAATGTTGAAAGAATCATGTTTTCTTAGCATTTAAAACGAAATGCAAAGAAAACAACATTACAATTTTACCCTTTTGCAAGACGCTCGGAGGGTTAAATCATCATTTATTCTTTTTTGTAGCATTGACAGAAGATGTCTCATAGGAATTATAGTATAAGTCTGAAAAGAAAATGAAATTGGATGGTTAATGCATAAGGACTATCTCGTGAATGGAATATTAATACAACTGGAATGCGCATAACTAAGGGAAAGTTAATTTATCATTTTTGTGATAAATGTATCTGTTAGTAAATCAATGAGTAGATAATAATTCTTGTTTAAATCAAATAAAACTTACTGAAGCACATTATTTCTGACTTGAATATGTCTTATTAATATTAATTATTTACTTATATAATTTCAAAGTGTAATTGCAAAGTAGATTTTGCAGGAAAACATAATAATCTTGATGATGACTTATCAGTTTTCTCTAATTACGATTTTTCATGATATCATTATTATTTCATTATGAAACTGGCAAAATGTGTGTTGCAAATATTCTGTGTCAAGACGCACTAACACACTAAATTGAATGGCATGTGGCATAATGCATGTAGTACTTTATTGTGCAAGGAATACTAAAACAGACTGAATATGCGTAACGATGAGCAAATTTTATCATTTTGAAAAATGTATCTCTATGAGCATATCAAATGAGTAACTGAAAAGTATAATTCAAATTAGACTATAAGTTATGGAGCATATTATTTCAGATATAAATATACATAAAGCCATTAAAAAATGTTTATTGCTATTTTACATTAAAACAAAACATTCCTTTCAAAAGTGATTTATAATTTTTCACTGATTAAGAAATTTTAAAGAAACATTAGTAATTTTCTCCTGTAAAAATACAACAATGAGTACATGAGATGTATATTTCCAATTTGAATTTATCCTTTAAATGATGTGACGAAAATTTGTCACACAACTCAGGTGATGTGGTCTTACTGACCGCTCGAATAAAAGTAATAAAAAAAGAACTTAAATTGTTGAATTTACTTAAAATTTGTCCTAACAAGATCCTAGCACTTTTCTTAAGAGCATGTGAATTAAATTGCATGAAAAAATATTTTATTCATATTATTTAACTTTAGTATAGAAAAAATTTCTTTTTTTTTTTCAAAATAAACGGTACTTTGCTAATTTTGCTAATTAAATATAAAAAATTATCGTACACAAATTTAAAAAAAAATCATCGATGCAACAACGTATGAAAACTGAAATGCAGTGCTTATTTTGCAAAAATAATATTTACCCTGAGAATATGCAAGAGCCAAAGTACATCATTACTGCAGTCAACACACATTTTCTGTGTACGTTCATGTATATTGGCTTTTGAAATGAATGACACTTATAAGATGTTTATCTCTGAACTGTTATTTCCTTAATAAAAATTACGTTGAACTCATCAGAAATATTTACTTTTTCACCGTAGGAAAGTTCAGAATTCGTATCTTCATCTCTTTTGTCAGTAAAATCTGCATCGTCAGAACTTTCAATATCTGAGTATTCTTGATCTGGCCAGCTGTTCATAATATATTCCATTTCTTTGTGGCTGTGGAAAGTAGATCGTATTCAAGGTAACGACAACGTCATAACACAAAAAACACTAAAGAAAGGAAAAAAAAACTTACAACTAATGACGAGTATTGTACTACAGTTTCCAATAACGACACAACTGATGTGAAGAGGTCTGACAGACCCAGCGTAATGAATTATACTTTTAAAATCAACTCACAGAATTTTTGCATTGTATGTGACTTTGCCAAGATATTACAAGAAGTTTCTGATATGGACAAGTAATCGTCACACTTTTAAAGGATGTAAGTGTTTATAGCTGTGAGATGCAGAGTCGGTGAGACCGTGTCACATCAGTTAATGGTTACGTTATGAAGCACATTATCTATGGTATCAATATGTCGGTTGATTATAAAACTAGCAACTAGAAATATTTGTCCAAATGCATCATAGAAAATTTCTTATCATCTAATAGCTTATAACTAATTTCTACAAGCCTAAATTTTAGAAAAAGTTTAGGATGTTTGCATTACAAACAGTTTAAAATAGCGCTACCTTAATTTTAAAAATAAAAAAGAAGCCACAAAATGGTACTTTTTTTATTCTCAAATGCTCTGAAAAGTATTTGACACCTAACCAATAACTGACAGTTCAGCAAAAATCTAACTCAAATAAGCATTTTCTTGTAAAATTCTGCAAGGCATTGCCATCTAGTGGTAACTTAAACACTTATTTTGGATCAATGTATACACCACTAGTAGGCCAAGACATATTCAGTAAGGAAGAAACATTTGTAAGGAAGAAATAAGTAAGTAAGAAATTATTTATAAGATATTAGATGATAAGAAATTTTCTATGATGCATTAGGACAAATATTTCTAGTTTCTAGTTTTATAATTTTTCTTAACGAGGGGTGACTGTTATTGGTTGCAATAATTTTAATTCACCTGTCTCCAAGAAGTTTAATTGTTATTAATATCAACCCATTAACCGCCAAAACTATAAGGTTGAAATTTTCAACTTTTTAGCTGAAAGTCGTTGCCACCAAAAACTGTAAAAGATAATTTTTGTTTTACATGATCTTAATATTTTATTTCTTTAAGTAAGGCTGTTATTTTAATTAAAAAATACTGGTGAGAAGGTAAATAACTTAAAAATGTGCATTTATTTTGACCGTTGCGTGAACGCAAACCAGCGGGTGATGGGTTAAATAAAGTAGAAATTTATTATAACCATAGGTGCTAAACTCAGATTAATCTTCCGTAATACGTGCGTTAATCTGACCCTGGTTTAAAGCGTCTTGAAACAGAATTTTTTTTTAAAGAAACGAAATTAAATATGTTCCACGTAGAAACCTTGAATTAAATACATAAATATTCCAAAAAAAGGTTTTCTGTTTCGAAAGTGGTTAACCTGGGTCAAATTATTCCAGATATTATGTAAGACTAGTGGAAGGTTGGCAGCTATGATTATAACTGTTTAAAAACATAATAATAAATTAAAATTATATTCTAATTAACACCATTAAAATGTATGTTGTTCTACTATGTCCTGAGATCATTTGCAAGTTTACTGGTTCAAAAATGTAGTTATTGGATATTTGCATTACTAAAAATTTAAAACATGAAAATAAAGACAAATGCAACTGTAGTATGGTAACATATACGAGGAGCTATAATATAGTTTCAGCTAGGACTTCCCTCAGAAGGATTGGTCTGAGCGATATTGCCGAGAACATAGATTTAATAATAACTTGTTGCAAGTAAAGAAAATGAGATACTATCTTTAATTGGCCATATACTGGTTACTAATTCAAATGATGAAATATCTAGATTAGTGAACCTGAAAAAAAAAATCCATAACAATTTTAAACCAGCTCTTCCCTCTGTTAAGGGCTCTGGCAAGAGATAGAATAGCCTAGAAAAGGAACACATTTACAAGTGCTTTCGGACAACCTATTCGCTGTTTTATAGAGACATTTTTGCATTTTTTAAAATACATAAACCAGTATAATACTTCTTAGTTTTATTTTCATAATCGCTTATATCATTTGACAAAAAATTTCACTTTCTTAAGCTCGAATTGTGTCAAGCTTTTTAAAAAAGCAAAGTCCATATAATAATAAAATTCCAAGAAGAGAATTAAACAGATGGTAATAAAGCATTTAGGTGAGCGCAATTCATAAATCGTCAAATATTGTTCTTATCGCCATCTTTCGTAATGCATTCTTTTAATTTAAAATACACACATTAAATAAATTTATAAACACGATTTGACTCATTTAATTATAAAAATAATAATAAGTAAATAAATAAAAATAATAAGAAGAGATGATAGCATAAGTCAAAACATTTATTTCAACATCAATACAAGTTACACTTGCGGGGAAAAAAGGCGGCTTTTGACAAAAAATAAAAATAAAATACTGTTGGCAAAATCTGAACCGGGCTAAAAAAAAATGTACCGTGATTATTTCAAATATTATAGGAATATTCCGTAATCTGGTTTTCAACCAATATTGTATTTTAAAAAGCTTCGCTTAACTCCAATTAAATTTCATTTCTATAACATTTTATTAATTATTTATTTTTTATTTTTTGGGTTAGGGGGGGGGGGGGGGGGAATGCGAGATTGCATATATTTACATTTAAATTTTAAACTTTCGTTTATGTAACGGTTGCTTGTATGAATAATTAGCACCTTGATGATCGAGCTTCACTCGAAACATATGCAAAAAACTGCTTGTGTGGTATGTGTGCTTGAAGCCATTATTATTTAGCTATTATAACTCCCATCCGTTATAACAATGTTGCTGATAGTATTACTCTTGTTTGACGTCAACCTTGCCTGTGTATCTGAATACGAATTACTGGCCATTTTTTCTTGCACGAAGAACGGTTATAACATATTTGTTTCATTTTGCATAGCATGTACCAATTGAAATATTGATACTTTTAAGTTAGTCAAGCGTAGGTGATAAATTGACAATATTTTTCCATACTATATTCATCTTGCATTCATTTCATTTAAAATATAAAGCTTTCATTCACTTCATTTAAAATACACGTTTTTAACAAATTTCACTGTACTTTAACAACATTACTTTGCATTGGCGTTTTTTTTTTTTAAGCTTTATGCAGTTTTGGCTTCAGAAAGTGAGATTTATTACAAAAAGATACAAACCTGACAATTTATTACAAACCCGATGAACGTTTATGTTTATTTTTTACAAATAAATATAAACCTTTTTGGCACAGACGTCACGTACGTTGGCGCGATTTTTTTCTGACGCCAATTTGGCGAAAACCTCGTTTTTGAATACCAGTTACATATATATGTATATTAAAAAGGGAATAACAATAAATAAAAAAGTTTAATTAATAACTGTAGAACAAAACAATTTATATAATTAAAAAAAGAAAATAAAAGTAAATAAACAATTTATTAATAAATAAAAAACAACATCTAGGTTACCATCAAGCAAAATAGCGACTCTTTGGCGCCAGTTAAGTATCCCAGTGCGTATATGACATTGGCGTTAGAAAGAAAATCGCGCCAACGTGGTGTGCATGTGACATCTGTGCGTAAATGTCTTGTTTACACTAAATTATGTGTTTAAATCTTTAAAAAATTGCTTGAGTGCATGAAAGAATGAGTAGGTTACCTGAAAATATGCATGAAAAGTTTACTTCACTTGCCAAACCCATTTTCTTTACCTATAAGACGCCTATTCTGGAAAAGTACAAATTTCGGTACTTGTTAGTTATCCCGTCGACCAAATTACTGTCGCCAAATTGTAAGATTAAATGCCAATAATGGTTGATCGTAAATGTCACATCCCCTTGACAACACGTGTTTAGGTCATCAAGTGATTTTAATTTCGACGTTTTATTTGTATTTTTATTAATGTTATACTACAGTATCGCTCAAAAGTATTTTGACAACTTTATATTCTCTCTTATTTTATTTAATATAAAAATGTAAAAGAAAATATATTCCCTATAATTAAGAACACTATGACTGCAGTTATTCAAATGTATCAAGTTTCAACTTGCAAATGCAGCAATGGAATTGCGTTGATCCTGAAAGGGTTATGCCGTTTTATAAATGCAACTCTAGCCTTCCTATTCTTAGTAGATAACAAACGTGTTTTTGCGGGTCTTCTACCATGTAAACAATAGAGGTTTAGGCGTCGTTTGACTGATGAAACGTGTGTGTCTATGCAGTAATTTTCTTTCAATTAATTTTTTATTATTACAGCGGACTTACGACAACCACTTGTAGATAACATTTTTATAATATAGTCAACATTTCAAATTGTTTTTTTCGGATGGCCACTTTGAGGCTTATTTTCGATGTATTTCTGTTTATTAAAAACTTTATTCCATGTAATAACAAGTTGCCGAGACACTATAAAAGAACAAGCTAGTTCTGCTAGCAGTCTACCTTTCTTAAGGGCATTTACAGCGGCTTTTCTAGAATAACTTCAATATTTTTTACTTTTCGGCATTCCTGATCCTTAAAAATAATCACAATAAGTCAATATAAACACTAATCGAAGCTATAGCGCCACTGACACCTTCAACAATTAAATGCAAACTAATTGTCAAAATACTTTTCAGCTAAGGAGGAGTCATATTTCTTCGGTAGCGCCGATTGTAAACAAACAAGTTGAAACTTGATACATTTAAATAACTGCAGTCATAGTGTTCTCAATTATAGGGAATATATTATCTTTTACATTTTTATATTAAATAAAATAAGAGAGAATATAAGGTTGTCAAAATACTTTTGAGCGCTTCTCTTATTTACGTGTTCTTTAAAATATTTAAGTTATTTAGTATTAATATTAAGTTTTTTAAAAAAAGAAAGTTATTTAAAATAAAAATTATGTCAATTTGTATAATTTGGCGGGCGGTTTGGCGATTTATATAATTTGGCGAAATTGGTCGACGGGATAACTAATAAGCACCCAAATTTCATTTATTTATTTATTAAACTGAATAATAAACATACGACTTGTGTGCTTGACATAAAGCCCGCTTATAAGTCGGAGACATGATAGCACAAGGAAGTATTACAACACTAGAGAAATACACCCTGGGAGTTCCACACAAAGTGTGTGTGCAATGGAACCAGTGGGAATCGAACCCACAATCTCTTACGCACAAGCGATTAGCTGACTGGTGCTTTGACCACTCAGCCGCAGAGTCCCCAAAATTTCATTTAAAATACTAAAAAGACAAAAATAAATAAATTAAGAATAAATGATGCCACAAATAAAAATTGTTTATTTAAACATAAAATAACTGTTTAAAATTTTCACACGCAAAATATAAATGTTGGTTGCTTTTGGCGATTAAAAACTCTTATTGGGTAGATTATCGTAAAATCTGAAATCCTACGTTATTGTGGCTTTTTTCTTTGAAATAGAAAAAAAAAATCCAGATTTATTTTCCTCTTTGATTAAATTCAAATATGTTTTTTTGCACTTTAATATTAGTGCGGGCATATTTTCTTTGCTACATGTGCTATAATTCGGTTTTCTACGAAAACATCCAGCCGGTGAAAATGACATACACTAAATTTCCGTGAAGTATGTAGATAAATTGTGCTTTTTTATCAGTTTTTTTTAATATAATTTTTAAACGAATTGGAACTTATTTTTCGTAGTAGGTGCATTCAGTAGGTTACCCTCATAGATACCTTCTGGTAAAACCAGAACCGAAATCCGACGAATATTTTTTGAGTTATGCTTGACGAAAGGTTTTACGAAAGGTTTTAATATCCATCGTAGCTGTTTTTGACCAGAAAGTAATACTGCGTTGTGTATTAGCCTTCGCTTCCCTCAGACAATTACAGGCGAATATTTTTTAATGCAACCTCGTAACACTTTTTCGAAACAAAAATATTTTACCTACACATTGAGAACATTTGCAGGAGAAAATACCACGAAATTTATTTCTAAGAAAGACTATAAAAATAGTCACCTGTAACTGGAATTTTACGATACCCCCTCGTAGAAATAAGGTTTAAGTATTTTGTTTTTATAATAAATATTAAAATGTTTTTAAGGGGTCTCAGGACTCTTAAAATTGGGAAAATGAAAAAAGAACACAATTTTCAACATTTAACAACTTAAAATGTATTTTATTTTAAGACACAATTTTAATTGGGATGAAAGATACATATATATGTTCTTTCATTTCATGTATTTGAAAAATTGCGAGATGTAGAATTAGCATTTACAGGGGGCTCCAAACTGTCAGAGATTTGACGAGCAGAAAGTCGGCATAACAGATTACGCGCAGGATTACAAAATAAAGATTGCAACGAGAATGAAAATTTTTGTGCCTACTTATACTTCCGATTATAATAATTATTCTGAACCTAAATAAATTGGTATTTAAAGCGTTTTTATATTTTTAATACAAAGTTGTATTTAGGTAATGCAATTTTTTTAAATTTCAAAAGTATAATCACCTAAAAAATATTTTTTTGTAGAATAAAAGGAAAATTTTATGTTCAGTTTATGCAGACTAATATGAAAAATATGTTTTGAAAATTTTATGAAAAAATATTCAGATGTTATTGAGATATCCTGCTCGTTATGCCCAAAAACGTCATTTGGGGGAAAATGACTTCAAAGTTTCAGAAACGACCCTTCAGCTTGAAATGAGTGGCTATTGAGTGGGTATAATTGTAAAAGCCATAACTTCTGTTTTAATATAACTTCTGCTCTTCTTCAAGAAAACAATTATATAAAAATGTTCAGAAAAAATAGGAGTTTAACATATAAAGAAATTAATATTTCGAAAATTTTAAAGCTTTAAGAGTCCTGCGAACCCTTAAAGCCTAAATTCCTTGAAATATAAAATAACTTATATATATATATATTTGCTAATGAAGTGTCAAACTGCTTCGATTTCTGTCAGTTATTGATCTTTTTAAATAGAATTGTGTCAGTTACTGGAGTTATTGACTATATGTGTGAAATAAATTAATTTTTAATAATGCAATGTATAATTTTTGACAATTTGTCAACAGTAACTTATGTTTCTTTACTAATTTTTTTTTAAATAAAAGTAAGTATAAAATGTATTTAAAATTTTGTTTATAGTGATTTGCCCAAGAAAGAATCCTCGAGGTGTCAGTTACGAGGGGTTTCACCCCTATTTTTAATGTTTAGTTTTATATTATATTTTATTTTACAGGAAAAAAACACATTTCAAAAATGATTTTTAATTTTTCTCTATTTACCAGATTTTGTGAATCAATATTTATTTTATATCTTTAAAATATGCGTATGGTACATTTATTAATATAAACAGGAAATAAAAAACGAAATTGGACGCTTACTACATGTTGGACTTTGTCTGCCAATAAATATCAAGGGGTCTCAGTACTCTTAAAGCTTTAAAATTTCTGAAATTTTAATTTTTTTAGATGTTAAACTCCTATCTTTTCTGAACATTTGATATAATTGTTTCCTTAAAATTCCTATAAGAACAGAAGTTGTGCCTTTTAGAATTATACCGGATCAATAACTGAAGTCGCGTTTCCGAAATTTTAAGGCCATTTTTCTACAAATGATGTTTTTAGGCATAACGCGCAGGACATCTCAAGAACTTCTGAATATTTTTTCATGAATTTTTCAAAACGTATGTTCCATTTTATTCTGTATAAAATGAACCTAAAATTTCATTTTTATTGTTAAAAAAAAAATATATATTTTAGGTGATTATACTGTTGAATCTTTCAATTTTTGTATTAGATAAATAAAACTTCGTATTAAAACTATAATAATGCTTTAAATACAAATTTATTTAGTTTCAGGGTAATTACTGCAGTCTAAAGTGTAATTAGGCACGAAATATTTCATTCTACTTGTAAAATTTATTTTGTAATCCTGCGCTTAAGCTGTTATACCAATTTTCTGCTCGACAAATGTCTGACAGTTTGAAGTGCCCCATAAATACTAATTCTGCATCTTGCAATTTTTAAATACATGAAATGAAAGAACATACGTGTAGCTTTCATCTCAATAAAAATTGTGTTTTTATATAATACATATTTTAAGGTATTAAACGTTGAAAAAGATCTCTTTTTTTTATTTTTCCAATTTTAAGAGTCGTGAGATCCCATATCCCTTTAAGACCGTGCAGCTTTTTGAATGTTTTTGAAAACAATGATATAACTGAAATTTGTAACTGATAATTCACTATCTGTTGATTAAATTCATATAATATAGTTTCTGTTAACCAGCACAATCACTCGATTCCGGCATTTATGGAATAGATAAAACAGGAAGAAAGAATTTTAGTTATTGCCTAACCCGTACAATCGTGCGGGTCCGGTCTTAAAGGGTTAACCAGACAAAATTTGCTTGAGAATGGACAAAATTTGTTTATAATTTATTGTCATAGATGTATTTCTAAGAGCACGTGAATGAGTACCTGAAAAATCGAATTAAACTATAATTTATGGAACACATCAATTTGGATATGAATGTATGTTTTTAGAAATGTATATTTCCATTTTACATTAAAACAAAATGTTCCTTTCAAATTTGATTTATGATTTTTCACTAATTACGAGATTTTATAAAATCTCTCTTTATTTTATTTCTTTCTAGCATTGACTTAATAGGAATGTCTTAATAGGAATTATGCTGTAAGTTTGAAAAGGAAATTAAATTGAATGGTCAATGTGTATGGGATTTATCGTGCATGAAATATTAATAGGACTGGAGTGTGCATGACATTAGGCATTGTTAATGTTTCATTTTTGTGATAAATGTACCTAATTACTCAAATTAATGAGTACATAATAATTCATGTTGGAATGAAAGCTTAAAATCAAAAAGCATGTTATCTATGACTTGAATACATCTTCCCAAAATTTATTTACATAATTAAAAAGTAGATATAGCAATAAAAGGTAATAATCTTTTCAAAGATGATTTATAATTTTTCTCAAATTACGAGCTTTTACGGCATTATTTACTTTGTTTCTCTAAAACACTAACAGAGAATGTACTTAGAGCTGCCACTTGCGACTGTTTTTATATTATATTTGCACCAATTAAAAAAAAATAATAATAATTTTGTAGAATATTTCTCGTGCAAATATTGAAAAAGTGTATATCAAAGATTTTTGTTTTGAAAAAGTGGTGAGATGTAGAATTAAAAAGCAGACGCCTGTGCCAGTCCTTTGTACTGCAATTATCATGTGTCATGACTAGTGTTGTCAGATGTACTGCGTAAATCAGGACTCCAAATGCTGTGGCCACCAGTATTTTTAAGTATTTTTCTTCACCTTACCTAATGGCAGAATTATCTACAGTTAAAGATGGTGAAATAAATTGCAAGAAGTTATTGGTGTCCAGAGTATTTGGTGTCGAGATTTACGCGGGATACTGACAACAAAAGTGAATAAAAAAATAAAGTATTGCAAACGTTAATGTATGGAATAAAAAATACTAAAACAAGCGGAATGTACAGTCGTGACAAAAAAAAAAAAAAAAAAAAAAAAAAAAAAAAAAAGTAAATACCTCTTACTAAATCTGCAAAATATTGTCGTAGAAGAAAGTTATTGGTACCACACGATTGGTAATAGTCTACTTTTAAATGATGTATAAAATATTTGCTTAGGAGGCCATAAAAACGAACCATAACTTTATTTTTTCAATAGCAGTACGCAAAACTGGCAGCATAAATGCTACACCCGTCAATTAGCCTAAAAACAAATTTTTATGCATAATAAATATATTGCAAATCATCAGACATACAAGTAAAATTACATAAATACATTTAATACAATTAAAAATCAAACGTTTCAAGCTAAATTTTAGCCCCTCATCAGTGCAACAAAACATTCAAATGACAGAAAACTATATATAATGTTTACAGTTAAAAATTATTAGCAGTTAAAATTAAATAAAGTATAATTTTTTTTAAACAATGCTGAGTATTCAGGAGGAAGTGCACATGATTCATTTATCGGCGACGTTTGCTTACGAGTGAACACACCTTCCAGAAAAACTCTACTTTTAATATTATTGCAACCGGATCTGATAACTTTCATATTCGTGAAATCTGGGATATGGTCGGTATCCAAAGAATGCTGTACAATTTTAGACTGTAGGTTTCCTGATTTGTAAGTACGTTTATGCTCGGCAAGGCGAATGGCGCAAGTGCGACCAGTTTCGACAATATATACTGAGTCGCAACCTTTACATGGTATACTGTAAATTGAACCGGTTCTTAGTAAGGGGGGAATTTTAGGTTTAGATTTACAAAGTAAGTTTTTCAAAACATTTTGAGGCTTGAATGATGTACTGATGTTATGAGACTTCAAAAGACTAGAGATTTTTTCAGAAAGATATTTGTTGTAGGGTAGAGATATGTAAATAGCGGGAGCCTTACAATTTACAGAGGATGACACGTGATGCTCAGAAAAAATCCTTTTTAACCATCTTAAAGGATATCCATTTAGAATTAGGTCACTAAATATCTTCTTTTTTTTCAAATTGGAAGGCTGCATCAGTATTACAATAACATTTAGCTCTGTGGATTAAAGTTCTAACGACTGCGATTTTATGGGAGATTGGGTTCATAGATTCAAAATTTAGGTATTGCCCAGAATTTGTCGCCTTACGGTATACAGATGTTAAAACTTTCTGAAAATCAGTATTCTCTACTCTTTCAACCATAATGTCGAGGAAAGGTAATTTGCGATCAGCCTCGATTTCGGCAGTGAATTGGATTGCTAGACAGATAGAGTTCGCAGTTCGCACCCTACAACAAATATCTTTCTGAAAAAATCTCTAGTCTTTTGAAGTCCCATAACATCAGTACATCATTCAAGCCTCAAAATGTTTTGAAAAACTTACTTTGTAAATCTAAACCTAAAATTCCCCCCTTACTAAGAACCGGTTCAATTTACAGTATACCATGTAAAGGTTGCGACTCAGTATATATTGGTGAAACTGGTCGCACTTGCGCCATTCGCCTTGCCGAGCATAAACGTACTTACAAATCAGGAAACCTACATTCTAAAATTGTACAGCATTCTTTGGATACCGACCATATCCCAGATTTCACGAATATGAAATTTATCAGATCCGGTTGCAATAATATTAAAAGTAGAGTTTTTCTGGAAGGTGTGTTCACTCGTAAGCAAACGTCGCCGATAAATGAATCATGTGCACTTCCTCCTGAATACTCAGCATTGTTTTTTTAAAAAAAATTATACTTTATTTAATTTTAACTGCTAATAATTTTTAACTGTAAACATGATATATAGTTTTCTGTCATTTGAATGTTTTGTTACACTGATGAGGGGCTAAAATTTAGCTTGAAACGTTTGCTTTTTAATTGTATTAAATGTATTTATGTAATTTTACTTGTATGTCTGATGATTTGCAATATATTTATTATTTTTAACTCGTATATCAGACGTTAAACAATGATTATTTATTTTAATAAATTTTTATGCAGTTCGTACGATAGGTTTCCGAGAAATTTATTAATTTAAAACGAGCTTATTTTATGGGCTGTATGCAAATTGAAGTTCGGTGCTCGGTTGTTGACCGAGAGAGCCTACTTCATGATCAAGGCATCTTAAGCGCCACTCAATCAGTCATTGAAGATTGCAGTGTTGCCAGATGGGCTACTTTTCTTTAATTTAGATTCTTGATTGGCACCACTTTTTTGAAATTGTAAAATTCGCCTTATTTAATGACATATTAATTAAGGCGAAAACAAAGGGAATTTTACCGTTTCAAATAAGTGGTGGTAATCAAGAAATCTGAATTTAAAAAAAGTAGCCTGCTGGCAACACTGGAAGATTGCTAGATTACAGGACAGCATAAAAAATTTCAAAATATCTATTGACTTCTATCATACATGGCCACTTAAAAACGTCATTTTGCCGTTTTTTAAGTATAATTTGAAAACTCCTTGAAAGAAAAATGTGAAATTTGGGATTTCCATAAAGGTAAAGTTAATTTTATATTTATTCGATATAATATCTTCAGTAGCAAATAATTTAAACCAGGGTTGCCAGTTTGGCTTCCCCTTATATTGAAAAATTCAGATTCACACCAGAAAAAACAAAACGTGTTTTCGGATTCATTTAATGTGAGACTTTTTTCGATTACTTGAAGTAAAAAATTCTTCAATCAATTCCTCTCTGAAGTTGAAATTTTGGGATAGAAACGAAGTCCAAACAGGCAACTCTCATTTAAATATAGTTGCAGAATACGAATTCTTGGGGAATCATAGTTTATTTATTTCCTTATCCATTAGAATATAATGCTTTATATTCATTACATGACAGGTTTGGAGAAAACTGAAGGCAACGCACTGAATGGTTACTGTAAGGAATAGTGCAAGGAACGTGTGAAAGTGCGCGATGGCTGTTAAAGTTCATTTAATATTTATTCGATGTAATATCTGTAATAACATATCATTGAATTATAGTTCCAGAACAGGAATTCTTTGGGAATAATAATTTACTTATTTCCCTATAGTCAGAATATGATGCTTTATATTTATTATGTATCAGGCTCGAAAAGAATTAAAGATAACATATTGAATAGTTGTTGCAAGGAATAGTGCAAGTAACGTGCGAAAATGAGCGATGGCTTTTAGAGTTCATTTAATATTTGTTTGATATAATATTTGTAATAGCATATGATTGACTTATAGTTGCAGAATACCATTTCTTCAATAATCATAAAATTACTTATTTCCCTATAGCATCGGAATATAAAGCTTTATATTTATTATGTGTCAGGTTTGAAAGAATGAAAGACAACATATTGAATGGTTACTGCAAAGCATAGTGCAAGGAACATTTCAATGTGCGCGATAGCAGGTAAATTTCGTTTAATATTTATTCGATATAATATCTTCTGTAATAGCATATCATTGAGTTATATTTGCAGAATACGAATTTTTTTATAATCATAAAATTACTTATTTCCCTATAGCATCAGAATATAATGCTTTACATTTATTATGTGTCAGGTTTGAAAGAATTAAAGACAACATATTGAATGGTTACTGCAAAGAATAGTGTAAGGAACATTTCAATGTGCGCGATAGCAGGTAAATTTCGTTTAATATTTATTCGATATAATATCTTCTGTAATAGCATATCATTGAGTTACATTTGCAGAATACGAATTCTTTTATAATCATAATTTACTCATTTCCTGATAGCATTATAATATAATTGTTTATATTTATTATATATGAGGTTTGAATAGAATTAAGGATAACGTATTCAATAGATACTGCAAGGAATTGTGCAAGGAACGTGTGGAAGTGCGTGATGGCTGTTAAAGTTCATTTAGTGTTTATTCGATATAATATCGTTAATAGCATATCATTGAGTTATATTTGCAGAATACGAATTCTTTTATAATCATAATTTACTCATTTCCTGATAGCATTATAATGTAATTGTTTATATTTATTATATATGAGGTTTGAATAGAATTAAGGATAACGTATTCAATTGTTACTGCAAGGAATAGTGCAAGGAACGTGTGAAAGTGCGTGATGGCTGTTAAAGTTCATTTAGTGTTTATTCGATATAATATCGTTAATAGCATATCATTGAGTTATATTTGCAGAATACGAATTCTTTTATAATCATAATTTACTCATTTCCTGATAGCATTATAATATAATTGTTTATATTTATTATATATGAGGTTTGAATATAATTAAGGATAACGTATTCAATAGATACTGCAAGGAATTGTGTAAGGAACGTGTGAAAGTGCGTGATGGCTGTTAAAGTTCATTTAGTGTTTATTCGATATAATATCGTTAATAGCATATCATTGAGTTATATTTCCAGAATACGAATTGTTTTATAATCATAATTTACTCATTTCCTGATAGCATTGTAATATAATTGTTTATATTTATTATATATGAGGTTTGAATAGAATTAAGGATAACGTATTCAATAGATACTGCAAGGAATAGTGCAAGGAACGTGTGAAAGTGCGTGATGGCTGTTAAAGTTCATTTAGTGTTTATTCGATATAATATCGTTAATAGCATATCATTGAGTTATATTTGCAGAATACGAATTCTTTTATAATCATAATTTACTCATTTCCTGATAGCATTATAATATAATTGTTTATATTTATTATATATGAGGTTTGAATAGAATTAAGGATAACGTATTCAATAGATACTTCAAGGAATTGTGCAAGGAACGTGTGAAAATGCGTGATGGCTGTTAAAGTTCATTTAGTATTTATTCGATATAATATCGTTAATAGCATATCATTGAGTCATAGTTGTAGAGTACGAATTCTTCGGGAATCATAATTTACTTATTTCCCTATAGTATTAGAATATGATCCTTTATATTTATTATATGTCAGATTTGAAAAGAACTAAAGACACTATATTGAATGATTACTGCAAGGAATACCGCAAGGAACGTGTGAAAGTGCGCGATGGCTGTTAAAGTTCATTTAATATTTATTCGATATAATATCTGTATTTGCATATCATTGAGTTATTGTTGCAGAGTACGAATTCTTCGGGAATCATAATTTACTTATTTACTTATAGCATTATAATATAATGGCTTATATTTATTATATGTCTGGTTTGAAAAGAATTAAAGATAACATATTGAATGGTTACTGAAATGAATAGTGAAAAATTGTGAAAGTGCGCTATGGCAGGTAAAGTTAATTTAATATTTATTCGATATAATATCTGTAAAATCAAATCCGTAAAGTAAAGTTGCAGAATCGATTTCGTTGTCTACCTACTGATTACTTTATAATCATTTATATTTTTCTTAATAACTTAAAGTGTTGTAGATTTCAAGATGCATTTTGTGTTATAAATCAATCTTGTTTCTTACTTTTTTTAACACTTTCCAATATAGTTGAAAGGTCATGATGAATTGGGTTCGTCTTGCCATCTGTATGGCTGTCTGTCTACGCTCTAACTCACATAAATATAACCTTAATGTTACACAACTGATATATCTTATTGAGAAGCACTTTCGCATGCTCATTAGTGAAAGTAACGTGCGTAGTATTTATAGTTCGCTTACAGGGACACTGAAATGAATTTCGTTACATTAAGATCTAGAGGGAAAAATCGTTTGCAATGTATTTTAATGATGTTACACTATTTCAAACATATTGAAACTGATATACAGAACTGGACTGCACTAGAATACGTTCGCTCTAGAATATCGTGCTCATAACGTTTAGACTTCATTTATACGGACACTAAAAAAATTCAGTCACAGTATTTAATAAGAATGCACATGGATATGAACAATAATTGCCTTACAGTTGTTTCTTTATAAATTTGTGTATACATTTTTTTGCACATTTCTTCGTGTAGATAAACTGTCTAGATCATATACAGTGCTGTAGAAAAGAATTCTAGTACATTTCCGTTTATTGACTACACTGTAAAAAAACGGACTAAAAAACGGAAATACTACTGGCAATCAAGACGCCAGTACTATTTCCGTTTTTTTTTACGGGAATTTTTACCCATAAATTACAGAAAATGTTCCGTTTTTTCTGAAAAACGGAAAATTTTCTGTAATTTATCGGTAAAAATTCCCGTAAAAAACGGTAATAGTACTGGCGTCTATATTGCCAATTTTTTTGTAATTTAAGAGTAAAAATTCCCGTAAAAAAACGGAAATAGTACTGGAGTCTAGATTACCAGTATTATTTCCGTTTTTTAGTCCGTTTATTTTTACAGTGTAGAATTGCTGAAAGGGAATTTTGTAACTGTGTTATGCGTTTTCTAATTGAACATTTTTCTAACTCTATGTAATATAAATAGAAATCTTTTGATCATATACAGGGCTCACAAAAGAATTTTAATATATTTAGGATTATTCATCGTTATTACTTTAATTGGGTTTTCAAATGTGTTATGCGTTTTCGAAATTGTTAACTTAGATACAACCTTTCACCTTATTTAAAAGGGAAGTTTTGTTACAGTATTTAGAATATTTTACAAACTGTGCTCATTATCTATGCTTAATGCATGGATTTTCTTTCTTGTTATAAATATAATGACACTTTGAAAACTCGTAGTATGTTACTTATACCACATAACTTTAAACCCTAAAATGCCACACAGGCAACATAATTTTGGAAGTAGTATGTTAATTAATCAGTTATTTTGTTTTGGAAATTGTTTCATTATCTGTGTTTGACGCACGAATTATTTTTCTTCTTATAAATGTAATAACACTTTGAAAAGCCGTGGTACATTATATTTACCACTTAATTTTGTTCCCCAAATGTCACAAAGATAACAGATATTTGGAATAAAATCATGTATTTCGAATGTACAGTCATGGAAAAAAAATTAAACACCCACTACTAACACCTGAACAAATTATCGTAGACAAAAGTTACTGGTATCAAACTATTGGAAATATTCTTCTTTTAAATGATGTAGGGGAGACTAATGACGGTTGACCATACGGGAGGCTTGACCCACCCATCAATTTTCATATTTAAAAGGATTTCAGAGTTTTATCAATAGGTGTTAACCAAACCTACTGTAATATTCAAACAACAGTCTTCGTTTCATAGAGATTATAGAAATAGGTGTGGAAAAAATCAATTGGGAGGCATTTTCAACCTAAAAGTTGTGTTTTCTAGAAATATTTTGTAAGCTTTTTCCAGATAGATTATATCATAGAAATTTAAGTAAGTAGGTTTAAAGTAATGCAGAAATATCGAACTTTTATTTCAGGCATAAAGATTGTACAGTAAGTTAGGCTTAACATAACAATGTGCTATTCTTTAGAAAAGGTCTATGTAGGGAGACTTGATCCAGTCAATGTGAGGGAAGGTTGACCAGATTTCAAGGGTCCCTTAATTAAGTGGTTTTGAAAATCTTTTTATTATACACTGTGCATAATGAAAAGTTAATGGTTATATATATAAAATAATGTAAATTTGTTCGGTAAAGCTAGAGTAAAATGGTGTCATGGGAAAGAAAATGTTTAAAACTGACTAAAGAATGATGTGAAAAAATGCTAGAAAATGGGAAAGATGATAGAAACCTTTTTCCATTTAAATATTACTTACAATAGGTAAATAAAACCAGTGGGGAAGACAAGAAAGGATGAAAGCAACAGTCTTAATCCTTTCAGGGGCAGTGGTATGTTTATAAAACCACTTAATTTTAATTCCGAAACATCACAATGGCACTTGAATTTTGCTAAAATCTTTTCTGTTTATTATGTATGTGAAATATAGCTTTTTTCTTATTTCCAAATAAATTTGTTCGTAAATCCCATTTATTTCAATATTTTAGTACTAAAAGTACTTTGCCCCTTAAAGGTTTACACCATGTTAATGATAAGTTAAGAACTCATGCGACTGCAAAAGAGAAACTTTAGTTTTTCGATCGAAAAACTTTAGGAAGGTATGTAGACAAATTTCACCAGGGTGACTACAGTGAGATGAAGCCAAACAATGTGACAACTAGAGTTGTCACATAGTTGACATTGTCATGTCAAGTGTCGCAAAAATAGGACAAGGAGACAAAAAAAAAAAGTGGGGCAGTAGCTCGTAAATCCGGACATAATAATATGAAACACTATGAAAACGAAACCTGTCTCTAACAGAATACTTCCTTAAATATTAAAATTTTATTTTCCCTGCTGTACAATTATACCAGCTCAGACAAAATTCTGTTTAAAACAAAATTTTTCTCCTCTGACTTGTGATTGCGTCTCAACAGGTTTGTTTAAGCGTCATATTTTTAAAAATATTTTTTATAATAATTAAAGCATGCAGTATAATGTTATTTTGCTGTTTTAAAAACTGGTTTTATTTTTCTTCACAAATATTGCAATATAAAACAAAGTGGGTCAAGCCTCCCCTATAGTGGGTCAACCCTCCCATATGTGGGGAGCCTTGACCCGATATTTTTTCATGATTAAAATCAACCATTTTTCAAATATCTTACATGTTACACTTATGTAGCAATTTTATTTTGATAACTGATTGTATAACGAATAAAATGATATATATAACTTTATTCTACGTTCAATTTTTAAAAAATAAAAAGTAATTTTGTAAAAAGTAGGTCAACCCTCCCTAGTCTCCCTTATATAAAATTTTAAGGGGTCCATCTACATATTAAAACGAATCCAAATTTTAATTTTTTTCAATAGCAATACCCAATTTTAATGAGATATTTCGAATCTTCAGTTCAAACTATGCTTAGACACCAAATTTCAAGTCATTTGAATAATAAGTTTTTGAATTATAAATATAAAATTTAGTGCTCCTAATGTTAAATTACATTTTCATATTATTATTTATATCTCCTGAAATTATGCATCTAATGTGCTAATTTTTTGTGTAGCAATAATACTAATATACCCAAACATAAATACGTTGAATTTGCATTTTTTATAATTTTATTATATGAATTATGAATTATGAATTTAATATTCAAAAAAATAAGGAATTGCAACCAGCAGTTTTTTTGTTGGATTTAGATTTATTGCGTCCTGTTTTATGGAAATCCAAAATTTCACATTTTACTTCCAAGTAGTTTTCAAATTATGCTTAAAAACGGCAAAATGATGGTTTAAGGGGTCGTCTATGATAGAAGTGACTAAATATTTTGAAATTTCTTCTGCTGTCCTGTAATCTAGCAGGCTTCATTGACTGCTTAAGGTGCCTTGATCAAGAAGGGGGCTCTCTCGATCAACAATCGAGTATTGAACTTCAATTTGGATACAGCCCTTAAAATACGCTGATTTTAAAATAATTAATTTCTCGGAAACTTATCGTGCGAATTGCATAAAAATTTGTTTTTAGGCTAATTGAAGGGTGTAGAGATAATTTATGCTGTCAGAATTGTATACTGCTATTGAAAAAAAAACAAAGGTATGACTCGTTTTAATATGTAGATGGCCCCCTAAGCAAATTTTATATACATCATTTAAAGATAGACATTATTTCCAATCGTTCGGTACCAGTAACATTCTTCTACGATAATTTGTTGAGGAGTTAGTAGGTGTGTTTACTTTTTTTTCCACGACTGTACTTCATAAAACTTAATAATAATAATAAAATCTTGTGTTATTTCGTCGTTTCAACATTTTAGCAAAATAACTATTTACCAACTGAAAGGGTTACATGGATAATTAAATGAAACCTATAAATATCGAAACATAATACACATTTAAAAAAATTGAAACAGTTATACAACTTTATATATATATATTATTTTGTTATTTGCGAGTAGTTACCTTTTCTCACAACATGTAAATATTTTATTCTTATCAAATTTATCGTATCTGCCCGACTTTACGTATTATATATGGTATATACTTTATTTCATCAATAAATAAAACATACAAATGCAATATAAATTTGGAAAGAAGATACATATAAAAATATTTGTAACATTTAACTATGAAAACTCAAAAACTATCAAATTTAAAGTACACAGGTAAAAGACTGCTCCTCCTCAGAGGGTGGACAAACTGATCTAACTCCACCTACACTGTTAAAATAACCTGCCATATAGCATATACTATATATATATATATATATATATATATAACCATTATAAACTAATACAAATAATAATAAAAAGTGGGGAATATACAAATTAAAACGAAGTTTTATCCTTTATAATGTTTTTTTTAAGCATATAAGCATATCATCAATACAAGGAATTGAAAATACAGTGCACATTGGAAAATTAGAGATATTTTTGGAACCGAGCCAAAATTGCCTTGAGTTCCATAAATAACATGTACGGTTTCATTGTTGCACCAGCCATAGCAAGCTAAAAAATGCAAAATGTGAGCTACCGCACACAGTAAATGCAGCTAAAAGAAGCCCAAAATAAAAATAGATAAGAAATTAAATGGATTGAATATATATAACAATCATTTGTTATTAAATTTTAATTTACTAAGGACAATATCACATGAATTACTAATAGTATGCCATTTTTATAGTGATTAATATACATATAAATATATTTAATATAAATAAAGTTATACTGTATGTATTAAAATTGGGTAATTATTTTTATTATTATTCCTCTATTCTTTTTAATATTGATCTATTTTCACTTTGTGTTATAAAATTTATTATCGGTTTAATGTGTTTGAATGTCCCACATTCATGCTTTTAGGATTTTTATGGTTGTATGAAAATAATCCACACACTATATTTGAGATTTTTAGGTTATAGGAATTTAAGTATCTGATAATCTTCTATATACTTACATATGTTTTTTATTTACTGTTCATTTTATAATTATCTTATATAATAGTTATTATTAACGATTTTTATATTATTTTTAATATATATTTTTATTAATTATTATTGAATTTATTTTATTTTATAGCATATAGCTATATGCTATTATATATTATCAATGTCATGGAATTATTCAAATTCTTAGTGTAGTTTTAATGAGTAAGATAATAGAATTTTGAATGCTTTTTAAAAATTTTATTGATAATAGTTTTTTTTTAAAATATATAGTGCGGTTTATATTAGGTTTATAATTATCTATATATAAGGATTTGTTTGGTTTTGCTGTTAATAAATTTTTTTACATTCAAAGGCTTTCAATTGTTTATCTTGTGACATTTGAATAATAAAAATACTACTATATGGCAGCACCAAAATTTGCCTATTGACGTTAAGTTATAAATTTTGTCTTTTGCAGCTCCTATTCAGTTATAATTTCCTACACCAGGTGTTTTTTTTAGCTAAATTTTGACGATATTGTTAAATAGTAATTAATTAATTTAATAGTGCTTTTTAGTTATTTTAAATAATGTAATTACTTTCTATTTATTTTATTTTACTAGGGGGCTCGGCTCCCTACGAGCTACGCTCGCCAACCCCCGTCCAGACACCGCAGACTCTAAATGCACGCTAATTTGATCGGCTTTAAAAAGATTTCGAAAGATATAATTGTAATTTAAAAAACAGTGGCGATCTCCCTATAAACGAATTTCTATTCATTTCTCTTTGATTGGGGAATTTTAACGCCAAATCCGCTGCGGTACTACTTGATTATCCTGTCGACCAATTTCGCCAAATTACATAAATCGCCAAACCACTCGCCAAATTATACAAATTGATATAATTTTTATTTTAAATAACGAAAGAACAAATAAATTCGTACAACATTAATAAAAACACAAATAAAACGTCGAAATAAAAATAACTTGATGACGTAGACACGTGTAACAACATTTCAAAATAAGCTAATATAAAAGAAATTAAGTAAAGAGAGTCTTTGTCTCCTGGTATTCTTTAACAAAGTGAAAAGAAAGTTCTTTTAAATGAGAAATATTAAATTAATTCTCAAAATATCAAATAAATGTCTAGCGCAATTTCTAAATTTAAACTTTTTTGCAATATTATTTTGTGTTCATTTTATGTAATAACTATAATGTGACGTAAATATGACGTAATTTCTCCTAAGACTTCTAACGCATGTTAATGAATTTATTATTTTACAATATCCTTTCTCTTTTAAAATTCACGTGTATACTTTTTATGACGTAATTTTTAATAAGTTCCTGCTTTTTATACGTAATTATTCAATTCTAATTTGAAAGCTTTTTTCCTGTTTATAATAGTCACGTGTAAATAAATTTTTAATTTGAAGTAAACATTATTGCTTGCGCTTTTAATACAGTTGGCAACGGTTTAAATTAGTACAATTTTCTGAAATCTGTAAAAAATATCTCTAGAAATGCTGAAAATTTGAATTTAAAATAGAAATAAAACGTGAAAAAATGAGTCAAAATAAAAAAATTAATGCAATCTGCACTCCGGCAAATTCTAACGCATAAAATGATCTAAAAATGATTACACTGCCATGTATAGTTTTTGCTGCTATAAAACTTTTTTAGTGGAACGATTTTGTCCAACTTTAGCATTAAATAACTCTTAAAATAATTCTTCGATTTGAAAACTGTCTGCATCAGCGTGTTTATCAAACATTTCTGTATAAAACCACCTATTTTCATATTTTTGTATGCATTATTTTTGTTAATATTAACGAAGAAAAGCCTCCGGTCACAAAAAAATCAAAACCGGCGGCGGCGGCGGCGGCGGTGACAGCGGTAGTTACTTTTTTTTAGAATAGAGAGATATTATATTAATTGTTTTTATCATGGTATTTCAAAATGTATTAACTGCATCCTTTGGTATTTATTACTGTGATTTCTTAACTGTTTTATTCACCTTAATCTTTACTATATTTTGGTAGCCATGTGCGAGTGGATTTATTGAAAAATACTGAAATATTAATCGGTATGTTGTGTATTATTTCTATTTTATATCCTATAAATATTTAAACAGGTTTTATTGATTTTTCCATTTCATATTATTTGTTTCTATTCTGTTTTCATTTTAAATTATTCACTTGATTATAATGGTTGTTCGGGCACAGAGAAGGATAATTTTTAGCTTTAGCTTATTCTTCTCACAGAAAACGACAATATAGCTTATATCATTGAATTATGTGCCCTTGAAAACGTAATTCAATATATAAGCTTTTACATTATTTGTCGGTGTCCACTTTCTTCTTTTTTCTTCCATAATAATTCTTATAATAAATTATTTGGCACTTTTTTTTTCTTACAGCTTTAATTCATAATATTACGGTTTTTGATGGTGGTAGGTTATGTTTAATTAATGGTTATATATATATATAGATAGATATATGTGTGTGTGTGAGAGAGTGTGTAATTCTAATGCACCTTTCAGAAGTAATAGATAGGAATGTTCTAATTACGCAGTTTTACAGAAAACATCATGTGTTTAAATATTTTAAATATCATTTGTAGAGAATATTTCGCATTTATAGCATGTAAAACAGAAGAAAAATAATGAATTGTTCCGAATTAAATGACTACTACAAGAACGGATTCCTCATGCATAGATTATTAATGCAACTGCAGTTTGCGTGATGACGGATAAAGGTAATTTATCATTTATTGCCACATAGCATCTGGAAAACCACGCCTTTGAATACATGATAGCATAGTTACAGAGGAGATTTCATTATCTATTTAATGTTATGTTGTATTATTTCATTTTCCCCTTCAAGAATGAAGACATAGAAATTTACTTTTTTTTCTGTTAAGATTCAGAGATTTACTCTTAAAAAATGGATAATACTTAATAAAATTATGCATTTAAAAAAACAAATTAGTGATATTATTTTTCAAAAGGTTTGTAAAATTCTCTATAAAATACTACTCTTTAACCTTATGAAATGAATAACAAATACTAGAAAGGGGAATTTTTTAAAACTAGGAATATACTTGCCCAATTATTCAATTTTCTGTACATGAATAAAATTAAACATGATGTAAATCAACAACTGCAAGCCTAATTTCAATTGCAGGTATAAAAAAAGGTCAGAGTTAGACACAAAATGGTTATTCTGCATTTTTTCTCTTTAAACACGTGAATGTAATATCATCAGCTGCGTATCGATTATTTAAAACTATACATCTTAAATCTTTCCCTGTTTTTTTTCCTTGATACAAAATTACCATCTGAGTGTGCGTTGAGCACTCTATCAAGTGGTACTGTCGCCTCAAATATCACGCAAGAATGTCCTATCATTGTTTTACTTCTAGACCCTTCAAATGAGTATACAGGAACAAAACTGATTTTATTACGTTTAAAATATCAGACAGGAGCCCAACAAAAATCTGGTTTTATACAGAAATAATCTGTATTGATTTTTTAGTATCTGTTAGTTGAACAGACTTTATCCATGAGTAGTAATAAAAACAGTTTTTTACTAGCATTCTGGTTGGACACATATTTTCAGCAAAATCAATATGTTTTTTATAGTGTACGCATAAAATGAAAAAAAAAAAGCAGTTTATTTAAATTTCAGAGAAATCAGAAAGATAGTTCTTTTCAATGTATTTTAATACATTTAATCGTCTACAACCACATACTCTAAAGCAATGGTTCAAAATCTCTTATTTAAGAATGATGCCTTTACTTGTACTTCCCCGAACTTCATGGATCATCATCATTCTAGATTTAAATCTCCGATATTCTACGTAATAGCGATCACAGTGTGAAATAAGCTTCAGGGGTATTTCCATTTACTTCAAAGGCGGGAGACAGAGATCTAACAAAAAAATGCACAATAACCTATTTATAATAGTTATAATGGAATCAGCAGGGATGGTAGAATTCAATGTTGATGGTCAAAATAAACTAACTGGAATAAAAGACTGAGAGAGATAAAATCCCTCTCCATAACTATTAAATTTAACTCAATTCGACTCTAAATGACAAAACCACTCGTTATGTAGGAACCAAAAAAAATCATTTTAGCAGGTAATATCTCTATAAAATCAGATCCCTTGGATAGCACTGGAAAAGACCTTCCCCGTGACACTTTATTCAATCAAAAAGATTAATGTCTTATTAAACTGGCAAAAAGTCAGAACCGATACCTCTATCAAACTCCGCTTGAAGTTATCGAGCAATTTCTTGAGAGAACTCTTGTATACAAACGTAGGATGCATTCAAAATCCCTTTAATCTATCCCGTACCACATTATAGATAGTTACTATAAAACCACAATACTTAAATCATATTATTCTAAATAAGATACCATAGTACAACTAATCATGAAAAAGTGATTCCGGGAAATATATTCGCACCTGACTAAACTTCTAAAAATGGTAGAATTGGTCCCATTTACTCTCAAGAGTTAAAAGTTAGGACAACACGATTGAACGCAAAATCTCAAAACCCAAACGTCCATTTGAATACTTTTATACAAGAGTAGCTAGCCACTCTTCTGCAACAGATATAAACTACTAGATATATATGTTACCGGCCAAACCCGATTTTAGGCCAAACTAGATTGGCTTAGGCCAAACTAGTTTTTCCTAGGCCAAACTAGTTTATCCGATGCGCGTTAGGATAAACTAGTTTGTCCTAGGCCAAACAAGTTTATCCTGACGCCCATAGGATAAACTAGTTTTACCTAGGCCAAACTAGTTTGGCCTAACGCTCGTAGGATAAACTAGTTTAGCCTGCTATTCATTGGTCTGAACTAGTTTATTCTAGGCCGATCTAGTTTATCCTAGGCCAATTTAGTTTATGCTAGGTCAATTCAATTTGATGTGCTTTAATTGATGCCAATCAGTGTCAAGTGCGCTCATAAGGAAAAAAAAAAGACTGATTTAAACTCAAATTTAATTTCTCAAAAATGAGTCAGATTCACGCCCAATTCAAATATTTTCAAACGAATACGCTCAACTCAAACACATCTATGGAAGTGAGCAAAGTTCACTAAAAACTCGTTTTTTATTTATTTTTTTATTTTTTTTCAATATAATAGAAGTTTAGCGTCCAAATTTACAAAAATTTGTGAGCTAGTCTTTCGGTTATTCGATTTAAGGATCTTTACGGGCCCGCCCAATTTTCCGTCCCTGGATTGTTTTAGGGATTATACTTTTCGAGAGATTCGGACCGAGATGGACCGGAACTCATTTTTTTTTTTTGCTTAAGTCGGGACTGGACTGCATTTTTCTTGAGGTCTGCATAGGCAAAAATTTTCAGGCCAATTTCCAACTCAGCTCATATGAAAATCATTTGGACCGGTATGATCTCTGCTCTGTTCAGTAAAAATATCAGTAACATTTGGCCCGCTTAACTTTTTTTTTAATGAACGTATCTTTAAATCGTTATTATTCCAAAATTAAAATTTATATATTTATTATTATTTATTATTTTTTTAGATGACTAGATGCATTTTTATGTAATAAAATTAAAGTATGGTAAAATCAGAGAAAAATAACCTGCCTATGACGGAATCCCGTATTTAGCAAAAACATATATTGGTCAATGTAAAATGAGGATATTTAGTACTTGTAAAAAGAATATAATTCATTTACAACAAACGATGAACCTTCTAATAAGGGAACCTGCCTATGACTGATTTTTCTAATTTCCCATGCAATTCCGTCTTAGAAGATTTTATTCTATAGAATTTTTAAAATTTTTAAATCTCAAAGCCATAAAATGTGGTATAATGATGTTAATCATTGTATTGTAAGCTATATTGATTTTTTAATGAATCTTCTATTTGTATGTAAATATCGGAATACTTACAGTAGAGTACCGATTATTGGAACTCCAGTTAACCGAACTTCCAATTATCCGAACAGCCTCAAAAAAAATTTTAACCGAACTTCCAATTTATTTTTGATTAAAATAAATCTCTGGCGTTCAGAAAAAGAGAAAAAGCGAAAAAGAAAATTTTAAATAATAAAATGAAAAAAAAATGAAAAATGAAAAAAAAAACTAAAAAAAAACAATTTTTGAACACGCCAGCACTAAATGGCGCTGCCAGTCCTAAGCCTGGCTAAAGCGTGAAAAATTTAGTATAGTCAGGAACATCCCTCAAATTGTCTGTCCATTTACCGAACTAGTGTCGGGATCGACTTGTTGGGGAAAACTTCGTTAAAGCTTAGTTCCTTTTTTTAGCAGGTCCGTCGTCTCTAGCAAATGCTCTTTGTGAATGTTTTTACTTTCTTCAATCTACACAAGAAGAAAGTATTGGATTCAAGAACATTTTCGAATTCCGGTTTTCGACGGATTTGCGTGTTTTAGGGGTCAGAGAACTATAAAAACATGTTTTTACAAAATGTCTGTATGTGAGTTATTCTATCTGTGTGTGACACAAACTTTGTTGGCCCTCTATCTCAAGAACTAATGAACGGAATTTAATAAAACTTGATTAAGTTAGTTCCTGATATAAGCTGGTGCTGATTACTTTTTGGTGTAAATCGCCGAACAATTGGCGCGGTATATTGTATTTTTCACGATTTCCGCAATAGCTATATCTCAAGAACTAATGTACAGATTTGTTATAAAACTTCAGATTCCGTTAGTCCTTCATATAATTTGGTGGTGATAACTTTTTAGTGTAAAACGCCCAACAGGTGGAGCTGCTATGCGGCATTCATGATTATCGCCAGATTCAGTTAGTCCCTGATATAAATTAGTGCTGTTTAGTTTCTAATGTAAATCGGACAACAGGTGGAGCTGATATATAATTTTTTTACGATTTCCGCAATAGTTCTACCTCAAAAACTAATGCGCGGATTTTCATCACACTTCATATTCAGCTGCAACTTGACATAAATTGTTGCTGATTAGATTTTGGTGTAAATCACTTAACCGATAGCAATGATACGCTTTGTTTTTCAGGAAATATTAACATGTATGAGATGAAGAAAGTTTTTAGGATTGCCACATCCGGCTAGTTTTCAAACGGATTATTATATGCAAAATTGCACCGATTACAAAATAGTTTTCCGTTAAAAAAAAAAAAAAGAAAAAAAAAATGTGTATATATATATTTTTTTTTTCTCTCTTAAATATCACTTGACTTTGGATTAATTATGAATAAATGCACCATTAAGAATATCAGAAGTACATTTACAATACTTTCAGAAATCTGGAATTTTCAAAAATCCGTCGATGTCCCGGTCCCGACGATGCCGGATTTTCAAGATTATACTGTACATGATTAATCAATACTCTAAACTCTTCTTCGCCTAAATTTTATGATAACCTCTCCTCCCATTCTTTGGTCAACCAGAACACAATTTGTCATATGGAACATATTTTATATCTACTGTCGGCAGTGAAATGGGGGAAGATAGGGGACAGTATCCCACTCCCCATCGAATAAAATATATTACACAGAGTGACGGCCATACTACTTTGCACAAGGGTGGTGCCGGAGAGAAGTTGGGATAAATAAAAGCACGCCAAATTGCATTACCCTAGGATAAACTAGAACGTTAACGCCGGGGCGTTCTTTGGGATCAATAAAATCATGCCAAATTGATTTGTTCTAGAATAAACTAGATCGGCCTAGGATAAACTAGTTCGGACCAGTAAATAGCAGTCAAAACTAGTTTGTCCTATGAGCGTTAAGCCAAACTAGTTTGGCTTAGGAAAAATTAATTTATCCTAAGGGTGTCAGGATAAACTAGTTTGGCCTAGGAAAAACTAGTTTAACCTATGGGCGTTAGGATAAACTAGTTTGGCCTAGGAAAAACTAGTTTATCCTATGCACGTTAAGATAAACTAGTTTGGCCTAGGCCAATCTAGTTTGGCCTGAAATCCGGTTTGGCCGGTAACATATATAACTAAACTTTTTTGACAAACAGTGTTTGTTTTTCTTTTCATTTTACTCTAAAAATATCTCATATTATCCAAATAAGTGAATTATTATTTTTCGGTGAATGAAAGAAATTCACAGGTAGAGAATGCATTCCTTCTGAACCTCTTCCAGAAATAGGAAAATATTTTCAGAGTGGCTGCACTCTAAAAAATAGACATAAATCTTAATCTAGGTAATATAATAAAACCACTCTTGAAAATATACAACAACACCTTCCGAGTAATCCACGATTACGAAAAGCGTTCATTATCTTTTGAGAGCTCAGAAACAAACTTATTTTTTCAATTTAAAGAAGTATTTACAAAAGCATATTTTTGTTGCTCTTGATTTTCCGAAACATTTTCTAATAAATGAAATCTAAGAATATTTCTTAAAAAAATTCGAAATTTGAAAGGGGGGAAAATGCGCAAAAAGCATTCTAAAAACATTCTAAATTACGATTTCTACGCAATGTCAGGAAGTACAGAACCAATTTAAAAAATAATGGTGTCAAAATTGTGGTGACAGCCCTTGCTTCGAGTTATATTTTACATCACTGCCACTACTCCGAATGGGATGCAAGAGCAAAAAAGTTGTAAAAATGCCATTTTTATGTTACTAAAGGGCCTACACTGTAAAAAAAATCTGTAAAGTTACTAAAGTTTTTCTAGGAAACTGGGATTCCTATAACTTTTGATGTAACGACAACAATAAAAATTCTTGTAACAGACGCTGTTACAGGAATTTTTGCTGTTGCCGTTACATAAAATTTCTAAGAATCCCAGTTTCCCAGAAAAACTTTAAATTTATAGATTTTTTTACAGTGTAGATACATGAAATTTGGCAAGGTAGTTAATTATTAGATGGAGATGATCTCTAAGAACATTTATTAAAAAATTCAAAATTTGAATTGGGTAAAAATGCTTGAAAAGTGTTCTCAAAAATATTCTAAATTGCAATTTCTACACAACACAAGTACAGACCCGATTACAAAAATATTAATGTCAAAATGATGGTGACAACCTCCAAGATAGGCTATATTTTATATCGGAGCCACTACACCAAATTGGGTGCAGGAACAAAAAAATTCTAAAAATGCCATTTTTGTGTTACTGAAGGGCCTAGATACATGAAATTTGGCATGGTAGTTTATTATTAGATGTAGATGATTTCTAAGAACATTTATTAAAAAAATTCAATCTGACTGGGGTATAAATGCGCGAAAAGCGTTCTAAAAAACATTCTAAATTGCGATTTCTACGCAAACTCAGAAAGTACAGACCCGATTTCAAAAATAATGGTGTCAAAACGGTGGTGGCAGCCCTTGCTCAGATAGGGTATATTTTATTAAACAAAAACCTTATTTGCAGAACAAATTTTAAAAAAAAATATTTCCTGAATTGTTTAAGCCCGAGAAGGGGCAGATATTGAGATATTTCATTCAATTCGTTCTACATTTAATGTTAAATTTTTGCAACAAATAAGTTAAACCAATTGAACATTAAAAAATAAAAATGGAATTCATACAATATAATATTTTAAACACCTATATACTTAGATTCCGATCAAATGAAATCGAAATAAATCTTAGACTTTTTATTAAAGTTTTGTATTTTGCATCCATCTTATCATATTATGTACAATCGTCATAAGCATAATGCAAAATCATCAGTACAAATATTTACAACTTAAAAATGGAAATTGGTCTAAGATTTATTTCGCTTTCATTTGAACGGAATCTAAGTATATAGGTGTTTAAAGTATTATATTGTATGAATTTCATTTTTATTTTTTAATGTTCAATTGGTTTAACTTATTTGTCACAAAAATTTAACATTAAATGTAGAACGAATTGAATGAAATGTCTCAATATCTGCCCCTACTCGGGCTTAAACAATTTAGGAAATAAATTTTTTTTTTTTTTTAATTTGTTCTGCAAATTAGGTTCTTGTTTAATATTAGATGTAAATTTCCAACTGGGCGAAAAATGTCCGGACCAGGATTCGAAACCGGGACCTCCTGGCTGAAGCCGCCAGTGCTCTGCCATCTGAGCTATCCCGGACGATTCTGGTCGAACTTTTTCACCCAGCTAACCTTGAAGATTACAGCATCTGGTCTGAAACCTGGTTCAGCTCAACAGAATAAATCTCAGGTAATGAAACTCCAGAAATCGCTGGATACGAAATTACACTAGATTAATTTTCACATAATAATTGTGTGAAAATTAATCTAGTGTAATTTCGTATCCAGCGATTTCTGGAGTTTCATTACCTGAGATTTATTCTGTTGAGCTGAACCAGGTTTCAGACCAGATGCTGTAATCTTCAAGGTTAGCTGGGTGAAAAAGTTCGACCAGAATCGTCCGGGATAGCTCAGATGGCAGAGCACTGGCGTCTTCAGCCAGGAGGTCCCGGTTTCGAATCCTGGTCCGGACATTTTTCGCCCAGTTGGAAATTTACATCTAATATGATTTGTTTACCAATTAGAATAATTGTGTGAAAATTAATCTAGTCTTGTTTAATATGTCAAGTTTTTTAATAACTTCGGCATTCAGACAAACACATTTCAAAATTAATGAAGGGTATCATCATCAGGCTTTGATTTGTGCGATATCGCATCACAATTTGTGATGCAATTTATCTATGTATAATTCAAAATGTTTCACCAGTGCAGTAATGCAGGTTGCTGTAGTTTGGTCAAAAAATTACAATCTGAACTTAAAAAGTCTGCTTGAAAATGTAATTTTTATTTCCACTATGACGCCATATTCATCTTCTTTTTAATTCTTAAAAAAGACTATTTTAGTTTCTTCAGTTTCATGTTTCACGTGAAAATTATTCAACTAAAAATAGTCAAATTATTATTACGGCTTTTGAATTATTTACAACAATGAAGAAAAAATGTTAAATTTTATTAGAAAATGTCTGTTGATTCTCAATGAAAAAAGCGAAATTTGGAATTAATAAGAAAAATATTTGAATAATGTAAATAAAAATTAGCTCATGTTACTCTCTAGATTATAATCCACCTATATGCAAAGGCATTTTATGATCCGTTTTGACCCTGACGTCAGGCAAATGTTTTTACACTTTGAATTTATAACTTTATTAGAATTAGCAAAGAATTAAAAATGAGTGGCATCAGGGACAAAAACGTGGGAAGAAAAAAGGAAAAAGTTATGCCATAGGCTTTTCTATGTTAAATTAACATTGAGAAGTGACACTGGAAGTAAATAAGTACTGCGCTGCCGCTCAAAACTTAAATATCAGTGCCACTACCCCAAATGGGGTGCAAGAGCAAGAAAGTTCTAAAAATGCGATTTTAGTGTTACTGAAGAGCATAAATACATGAAATTTGAAAAGGTAGTTACTTATTAGATATAGATGATCTCTAAGAAGATTTGTTTAAAAATTCGAAATTTAAAAGGTGTCAAAATGGAGAAAAGCATTCGAAAAACGTGTTTATAACGTAAACGTGTTTATTGTGGCTTAAGAAGAAATAATACATTCAAAGCAAATAGTAATGGAATTGTTTTATATTATATGAATGTTTTATATAAAATATTAAAACCATTTTAGTATTTTTAAGCGAAATATATTAATATGGAAATTAGAATATTATTAACATAGCATATTCTACGCAAATCATAATTTTACCCTAAGTTACGTGACCATAAATATAATTTTTAGAGCACAGGGAATGTATTCAACTACGTGTTCTCATTGTTCGAATGTAGTAATCAAAACTTATGGCAAGTAATTCTTATGGTTACAGAACCTTTAATTATAACAAACAAATATCTAATTTTATAGAATCTTATGGTATGAATATAGGCAATGTATTAACTGCGTGTATTAACTACGTGTTTTCATTGTTCAAAAGTAGGAATCAATTTTCCTCGCAAGAATTTTTTATGAGTAATTAAACTTTCATTATAACTTAAAAGTACAGTATATTGCAGAAATATTTTTTTAAATAAACCCGGAAAAATTATCTAATAAATAATGCGTGTATCCAAATTTTAATTTTATCTACGAGAAATCTTCTGGCGGTGATTTCTCTACCGAGTTCTAAAAGCTCTACCGAGTACTATAGCTAAAAAAATTTGTTATAATACGATTTGTTTTAACAGAATTTTCAGAACGAATTGTCTACATTAATATGTCAGACTAAAACAATTTGTTTAACGCAAACATTTTCACCAAGTGCTCTTCAAGGAAATAAAAATGTTTTCTACTTTGGCATAAAAAAAAATTTATTCATAAGTTCAGGTGCTGTAAAAATAAAAGAGATTAATTTACAAGATTTTGAATACATATAACTTTATTAAATTATTCAAGTAAAAATCCTGATGTTATGTCCCTTCCTTGTAAAATTAAATTTTCTGATTAAGTTAAATATAAATGTAATTTGTCTTTCCCAAATTGTATTTATTATGTATTTTTAGAGATTGTGGGTTAAGTAGAAATAAATAATACAATTAGTTTTTAGAATTGTTTTCTAATCTCTATATGAATGTTTTAGATGCAGTTTTAATACCAGTTTAGTATATACAAGAAAAAATTATTAATATGATATCAGGCTTTTATTAACATGGATTCTATGAAAATCAAAAAATTATTCTAAATTACATAACGTTTAAATACACATTTTAAAGCATCTATGAAAAATGTTTTCTTTTAAGTTATAGGGAAACAAAATAGAAGTCCGAATATATAATTTACGGAACCTTATGATATGAGCGCAGAATATGTATTCAACTACGTGTTTGCATTGTTCGAATGCAAGAATCAAAAGTTATGGCAATTAATTCTTATCAGTACAGAATCTTTCATTATAACAAAACAAGTATCTGATTATACAGAATCTTATGGTATGAACATTTGCAATATATTAACTGCGTATATTAACTATGTGTTTTGAGTGTTCAAAAGTAGGAATCAAATTTCCTCGCAAGAAATTTTTATGAGTACTGAATCTTTCATTATAACTTAAGAGTACATGAACATAATATGAACAGTTGCAACATATTAACTGCGTGTATTAACTATGTGTTTTGAGTGTTCAAAAGTAGGAATCAAATTTCCTCGCAAGAATTTTTCATAAATACTGAAAATTACATTATAACTTAAAAGTACAGTAGCTTCCAATAATATTTCTCTAAATAAAGCCAGAAAATTTATACAATAAAACATTTCGTGCATCTAAATTTTATTTTTATCTACAAGAAATCTTCTGGCGTAGATTTCTCTAAGTTCAAACGAGTACTATATTCAAAACAATTGGTTATAAAACAATTTGTTTTAACACAATTTACAAAAGGGGTTGTCTATTTTAATACGTCAGATTAAGACAAGTTGTCTGACATAAATATTTTCAACAAGTTATCTTCAAGAAAATAAAGATGTTTCTACTATGATGACATAAAATAAATTTATTTATAACTTCAGATGCTGAAAGAATAAAACAGATTAATTCATGGAGATTTTGAAAACACACACCTTATTAAATTATTCAAGTAACAACCATGATATTATGTCCCCGTTTCATAAAATAAAATTTCTGATTAAGTTAAAGCTAAAAGTAATTTGTCTTTCGTAAATTGATTCTGACATATATTTTGAAAGAGTGCGGCTTAATGAAAAATAACTCACACAATGCAACTAAGTTTTATAATTGTTTTATATCTAATGTATGAAAGTTTTAGACGAAGTTTTAACACCTGTTTTAGAATATACAAAAAAATGTTTTAATATGGAAATCAGACTTTTATTAACGTAGCATATTCTAAGAAAATCATAAATTTATGCTAAATAACAGCATGTTTAAATATAAATTTTAAAGATTCTATGTGAAATATACTCTTTTAAGTTATAGGGAAACAAAGTACAAGATCAAATATATAATTTACGGAATCTCGTGGTATGAGAGCAGGGAATGTATTCAACTAAGTGATTGCATTGTTCGAATGTAAGAACGAAAAGTTAATGCAAGTAATTCTTATGAGTACAGAATCTTTCATTATAACAAACAAATATCTTTTTATACATAATCTTATGGTATGAACATAGGCACAATATATTAACTGTGCGTATTAACTATGTATTTTCAGTGTTCAAAAGTAGGAATCAAATTTCCTCACAAGAAATTTTTATGAGTACTGAAACTTTTATTATAAAATAAAACTACATGTACATGGTATGAACAATTGCAATATATTAACTGCGTGTATTAACTATGTGTTTTGAGTGTTCAAAAGTAAGAATCAAATTTCCTCGCAAGAAATTTTCATGAATACTGAAACTTCCATTATAACTTAAAAGTACACTAGATTCCAATAATATTTTTCTAAATAAAGCCAGAAAATTTATACAATAAAACATTTCGTGCATCTAAATTTTATTTTTATCTTCAAGAAATGTTCTGGCGTAGATTTCTCTAAGTTCAAACGAGTACTATAGTCAAAACCATTGGTTATAATACAATTTGTTTTAATACGATTTACAAAAGGGGTTGTCTACTTTAATATGTCTCAAATAAAGACAATTTGTTTCACATAAACATTTTCAACAAGTTCTTTTCAAGAAAATAATGATTTTTCCTACTATGATGACATGAAATAAATTTATTTCTAAGTTCAGATGCTGTACGAATAAAACAGATTAATTCATGGGATTTTGAATGCACATAACGTTATTAAATTATTCAAGTAACAACCCTGATGTTATGTCCCCATTTCATAAAAAAGAAAACCTGATTAAGTTAAAGCTAAATGTAATTTGTCTTTCGTAAATTGTTTCTGTCATATATTTTGAAATATTGCGGCTTAATGAAAAATAAATCATACAACGCAACTAAGTTTTATAATTGTTTTATATCTAATGTATGAAAGTTTTAGACGAAGATTTAACACCTGTTTAGAATATACAAGAAAGATGTTTTAATACTGAAATCAGACTTTTATTAACGTAGCATATTCTAAGAAAATCATAAATTTATGCTAAATAACATAATGTTTAAATATAAAATTTTAAGCTTCTATGAGAAATGTATTCTTTTAAGTTATAGGGAAACAAAATACAAGATCAAATATATAATTTACGGAATCTCGTGGTATGAGAGCAGGGAATGTATTCATCTAAGTGATAGCATTGTTCGAATGTAACAACGAAAAGTTATGGCAAGTAATTCTTATGAGTGCAGAATCTTTCATTATAACATACAAATATATTTTTATACAGAATCTTATGGTATGCAAATAGGCACAATATAATAACTGTGTGTATTAACTATGTGTTTTGAGTGTTCAAAAGTAGGAATCAAATTTCCTCGAAAGAAATTTTCATGAATACTGAAAATTTCATTATAACTTGAAAGTACAATTGATTCCAATAATATTTTTCTAAATAAAGCCAGAAAATTTATACAATAAAACATTTCGTGCATCTAAATTTTATTTTTATCTACAAGAAATCTTCTGGCGTAGATTTTTCTAAGTTCAAAAGAGTACTATAGTCAAAACAATTGGTTATAACACAATTTGTTTTAATACGATTTACAAAAGGGGTTGTCTACTTTAATATGTCAGATTAAACAATTTGTTTCACATAAACATTTTCGACAAGTTCTTTTCAAGAAAATAAATATGTTTCCTTCTATGATGACATAAAATAAATTTATTTATAAGTTCAGATGCTGTACGAATAAAACAGATTAGTTCATGGGGATTTTGAATACACATAACTTTATTAAATTATTCAAGTAACAACCATTATGTCATATCCCCGTTTCATAGAATAAAATTTTCCGATTAAGTTCAAGCTAATTGTAATTTGTGTTTCGTAAATTGTTTCTGTCATATATTTTGAAAGATTGCGTCTTAATGAAAAATAAATCATACAATGCAACTAGTTTTATAATTGTTTTATATCTCTGTATGAAAGTTTTAGATGAAGTTTTAACACCTGTTTAGAATATACAAGAAAAAAGTTTTAATATGGAAATCAGACTTATTAACATAGAATATTCTAAGAAAATCACAAATTTATGCTAAATAACATAATGTTTAAAAATAAATTTTAAAGCTTCTATGAGAAATATATTCTTTTATGTTATAGGGAAACAAAATACAAGATAAAATATATAATTTACGGAATCTAGTGGTATGAGAGCAGTGAATGTATTCAACTAAGTTATTGCATTGTTCGAATGTAAGAATGAAAAGTTATGGCAAATAATTCTTATGAGTACAGAATCTTTAATTATAACAAACAAATATCTTTTTATACAGAATCTTATTGTATGAACATAGGCACAATATATTAAATGTGTGTATTAACTATGTGTTTTCAGTTTTCAAAAGTAGGAATCAAATCTCCTCGCAAGAAATTTTTATGAGTACTAAAACTTTCATTATAATTTAAAACTATAGTAGATTCCAATAATATTTCTCTAAAGAAACCCAGAAAATGTATCCTATAAAACATTTCGTGCAACTAAATTTTAATTTTATCTCTGCGAAATCTTCGGGCGTAGTTCTAACGAGTACTATAGTCAAAATAAATGTGTTTTGATACAATTTTCAAAACGAATTGTCTACTTTAATATGTGAGATTAAAACAATTTGTTTAACATAAACATTTTCAACAAGTACTTTTCAAGGAAATAGAAATGTTTGCTACTATGACATAAAATAAATTTATTTATAAGTTCAGGGTCTTTAAGAATAAAACAGATTAATTCATGGGGATTTTGAATACACATAACTTTATTAGATTATTCAAATAACTATCCTGATCTTATGTCCCCCTTTCGTAAAATTAAATTTTCTGATTTAGTTAAAGCTACATGTAATTTGACTTTCCTAAATTGTTTCTGTCATATATCTTCTGAGATTGTGGCTTAACTGGAAAAAATCATACAGTGCAACGAGATTTGGAATTGTTTTACATCATGAATATTTTGGATAAAGTTTTAATATCAGTTTAGTATTTACAACTGAAATGTATTAATATGGAAATCAGACTTTTATTAACATAGCATATTCTAAGCAAATCGTAATTGTTATGCTAAACTGAACAAAGTCTAAGTTTAAATTTTAATATTTAACTGAGAAATGCATTATTTTAAGGTATAGTATTGAATAAATATGTTATATATGTTAAATTCTTGTGAAAGAAATTATTTGTCTATCATGAACACAAACACACATACATGCGGATACATTTCTATGGGTCATTTGACAGAATTTTTGCAATTTCTTTGATAAATGTTTAATATTGAATATACGAAGTTAACACAGTAATATCTATATCTTTATGCAATAGGAGTCTATGAAATCTCTTTTACAGAACCCTGTATAATACAAAAATCACCAAGAAAATACAACACCAAATATGCGATTTTACAAAATCTCTTGCTATGAACAGAGAGAATATAATCACAACGTGTCTATAAACTATGTGTCTTCATTGATAAATTGTAGGAATCAAAACTTATGGCAACGAATTTTTATGATTCCTGAAACTTTCATTATCACAAACAAATGTGTGATTTTACAGAATCTTATAGTACGAACATAGGGAACATATTTATTGCGTGTATTAGCTATGTTTTCAGTGTTCAAATGTAGAAATTAAAACTCCTTGAAAGACTATTTTATGACTACTGAATTTTTCATTACAACTTAAAAGTATTGTAGCTTCGAATAGCATTTCTCTAAATAAACAAAGACAATTTATTCAATATTTCAAGTGAAAGTCAAATTTCAAAGTAATTGCTTAAAAGGCGCAAAGGCCAACATAGTAAAAAATATTCCAAGCCGGGACTCGAACCCGGGCCATCAGTATAGCACACTGACATTCTACCGACTAAACCACTTGGAACGATACACAACACGGAAAATATCTCACTATTATATGTTGGTAAGGCTACAAACGCAGCACAAGATGGAATATTTATCTTGAACCACCGACCTGGAGCAAGCACGCAACTTAATTAAATCTACCATCGATAGAAACATCGATTGAAATATTGTATGCAAAGCGAATGTTTCTCTGTGGAATAATTTCCATGTATTAATTGTTTCTATCGATGCTAGATTTAATTAAGTTGCGTGCTTGCCCCAGGTCGGTGGCTCACGATAAATATTCCATCTTGTGTTGTGTTTGTAGCCTTACCAACATATAATAGTGAGAAAATTTCCGTGCTGGGTATCATTCCAAATGGTTTAGTCGGTAGAACGTCAGTGCGCTATACTGATGGCCCGGGTTTGAGTCCCGGCTTGGAATCTTTTTCACTAGGTTGTCCTTTGTGCCATTTAAGCAATTACTTTGAAATTTGATTTTCATTTGAAATATTGTATGCAAGGTGAATGTTTCTCTCGGGAATAATTTCCATGTATTAACAATTTATCCAATAAAATATTTTGTGCATATAAATTTTCTATTATTTATATTTGACGATGATTTCTCCAACTTCAAGACTCTGTATGACATAGACTAGTTTGAATAACAGAAAGTAACTTATATAATATAGACAGTATATAGAGTGGTAATTTCTTGCGAAATCGAATAAGAATATCACTTCCACTTTTTGCATTACAAGTGATGAAAAATACTTATTTTTGAAAATTTTCTATATTTAAACTGTTATAGTTCACAAGAGAAAAGAGGTTACAGTCTGTTTTTCTTTTCACTATCTTTAATATTTAAATAGTTATAATTCAAGAGAGAAAAGAGTTAACAACCTGTTTTTCTTTTTACTATCTTCTATCAATAATAGAAGAAAGTATTGCAATTGAATAAAAAATCGACATTCATCTTTCGACGGATTTACACGATTTAGTGTCAGAGATCCCGAAAAACACTTCAAAACATGTCTGTATATCTGGGTGTACTCATTTTTAGACCTAAAAGTGCATGGAACTTCTTATTCTGCAAAAATTGAATCAAGTCAAGATAAACTACTAATTGAAATCTGCGTGTACAATAGGGTGGTTCAGCTGTCTATGTAAAAAAAATAAACTTTCACTTATATACCAGGCCACCCCTAAATTTTTTTAGACTTGTGTATAGTAATATTCTGGCAGAATTTGAACTTCATATTTCAACTGCAAGAGGGTGCTCAACGCCCACTAACTTTATACGCTAGTGTATTCCATTCTAATTTTTCGATATTTGTTTAAAAAAAAAAAAAAAAAGAGCTCCAAAATTAATTTCTTTAGAAAAGTATAAAACAATATAGGAGTAAAAAAAAAAGAAATGTAATCATATTTGGTCTTTAATAGAATAAAATAGTGTCTAAAACTGATTTTTTCATTCTTTCTGATGGAATGCATTTGCTTCTATGACCTTCAGCAAAAATTGCTTTTCATCTTCATGATTTGTTATGATTTTATTGAAATCTCCATTAAGCTTAACCCCTCGTACTGCACTGTCATTCACTACTTGTAAATTTTTAAGCCATTCCTTTCCTTTGGGATAGTCATCATTGTCATTTCATTTTTCGGGAGAAAGTCTTAACAATGTCTTCCTTCTATTCATACGGGGTAAGAGTTATGTTGTTCTTATTGTTGCAAGGCCTGACAGTCGTATACCATCTGCTTTTAAAATCTCAAGTTCTCATCTTACATAGCACTTCTTAAGGGCTTGCATAGCTGTAAATCGCTCTACATTAATTTGTTTTTCTTCCATTTTAATTCTGTCAGAAAAGAGAGAAAGTCTTATGAATTCACCAGAACACTCAGACGTGTGATGTTCCATCACTTTTCTAGCAGAAAGCACAATCATTTTGTCTGTTGATAGACAATTTTCAAGATATTTAACTGTGTTCGAATAAATTCATTGTCTGAAGGCTGAATTCTGTTACACTATTTAAAGAAATATTGGATGAATAGATAATAACTGAAGGTAAAGAGGCTCTAATGCTTCATTCTCCTTTTATTCTTTGAAGAGAACGTTCATAATTTTTTCAGTAACTTTTTATCTTTTAAACCCATATACATTTTGCCATTGGTTCTTTAATCCTGAAGAAAATTAGAATCTTCTTTAATTCTTATTATTTTCATAACACCTTCATGACCAATATCAAAGAAAGAGTCCTAAATATTCAACCACTCCTTGTCCTTGGGCTGTAAAAAAAGACCTTTGTTTTTCTTTAACAAAAGCCAATGAAATAAATGTTTTCTAATTTTTTAATTATGTATGTGTTTCTTTTGTAGGAATTTCAGATTTCTGCCGTATCTTCATTAATTCTTTAACTGTCAAATAACTAACATATTGTATCAATTTTGATTCTTTCAACTGTTAAAGAATGTGGTGAAGAATTTGTCATGTTATAGTTAGTTGTTTCAATCTAGTCAATTGGTCTACTGATCTTAGACCAATCAAAAAAATTTCATTACTAACATAAGACAAGTTGAAACCGGAGCGATTGCAAATTTTTAGCTTTGAAATTTCTTTAAACAGAAAAGAACAGCTATTTTTCATATAATTAAAGTTGTTGATTAATGCACAAATTTTGTGATTATTTTATTTCATATTAGGCTTAGTGTTTGTCTTATTAACTCTAAGATGAATAATGTTAGCATCCCATAACAGTAGATTAATATTTAATATAATGTAACCTAAATATAATACTTGATATTTATTTAAAAGTAGGAACTCTTGCAATAAATAATTAAATATGGTTTAAATATCATTTTCATTTGTAACCTTTCACTTAGGAATAGCCATGAGCTAAATGTAAACAACTTCAGACAGATGTTTGCTGCCGGATGCAGAATTTGAAAAAAATATAAGATAATTATTTAAAATAAAAAATTATGAAAAATTAAATGTTTCAATGACAAATTGTTTTCAAGTGGCTGTAAAAGGATTTGGTAGAATTCTTGTTTTAGTTTAGTGTTGTCTGTAACATCATCATGTTAATAATTCTCAGAGATGTTGCTACATGTAATAAAATATTTCAGAAATATTTAAATATAAATATATATAATATAAGAAAACAAACCAAATTTCTTCTAAAAAACTTATGGCAAATATGAAATATTTCTGAAGTATAAAATAATTGTTGCATTTTCTATGCTTCTGCTAATGTTAAATTGTGGGGTCATTGAGCACTCTCTTAGAATTTGAGTAAGAAGCTAAAATTTTACCAGTATTATACTATTGATAAGTCTAAAAAAATTAGGTGGTTGCCTGGACTCTAGCTCAAAAAAAGTTTTTTTGAACCACCCTAGAGTACAAACATTCAGTTTGAATTAAAAACGAATATCAAATTTGAATGAAAGAAATTTAAACGGCATACGCAAATGAGAGCGCCCCCTGGTGGCTAATACGGAGCGAAAGCAACAAAAGTCTTAAAATAAGATGTTTGCGAATTTTTCAGAAACTTTCCTAAGTTCGTTTACACCATGATCATAATAAGACACTTACATGCCTTAAATTAAGACATGTATTATGTCTGAATTTTCACATTCAGATGCTTAAGTGTTTTCAGTCACATATGTGTCTTAATTTAAGACGCTTCTATTTGCAGCGTATTTTTAGAAATTGTTAATTAGAAGATACCAATAATTTGAGCCATTATTCTTACGTTATCATCGGAAAGTGTACAAAGTTATGCATATAATTAAATCAACACTTCATATATATGTTTTGGACTATTCCCGTCAGATCGCAGTTGAAAAGGGGATAGTCACCCAGAACGGGGGGGATTTGATATCGATTTTCTCGATTGTTTTAAGCTTAAGTGACAAAATTATGAATATGTTTTGGCGAAATAATATAATATAACGCATATAGAGAAGTAATATTATACGTCGAAGTTTGTAGAAAATTTTGTAGAAAATGGGTCTGAATATGTTGCTATGATGGATAATTGAGTCCAGTTTTTAAGACACAGTAGCTGTTTGAAACAAATAACACTTAATCACACAATTGCCTAGTCTAGTTTTAATTTGCATATTTGTAAAACGCAAATATTTTCATATTTTTGCACAGATTGCCCGTTTATTAGACTTCATTGCGATTTTACCCTCCACTCCCTTCCCATTTGCTAAAATGTAAGTGTAGATATAAAACAAATAACAGATATTTTAAGTAGTTATTTGTTTGCTTCTAAAATGCATAATTAAAAAAACAAGCTTTTTAAAGTATCATCATTTTGGGATAAAAGAAAGTTTTTGGATTTGCACATCCAACTAGTTTTACATGTTCGAAGAACACAATAAAATAGAATTTAAGAAATATAATTCTTTAAAAACTGGTATTTTAACTGACATTCCTGCGTAATAGAACGTGTAGGGTTTTTAAAGAATGCAGATTAATTCAATACATGATCTAATAGGTACCAGTGTCTAGATTTCAGATATCTTTGATTTTTTTTATCTCCGTTATTTAAAAAGATAGTGAAGACTTAATAACTTTTGAATATTGTAAAAAAATGCAAAATCGCGGTTTTCTCCTGCCTATAATCAAACAGATTTTTAAGTTCGAATTACTTTTGCAAATGGAGTTTAAATTATTTTTTAGATAGGTTTTCGTATACGAAATATGATGAAATATTAAAAAAAAAAATATGTGACAACCCATGTTAGTTGAACTCATATTGATTGCCTTCTATTGAAACATCCAATCTTACACATACAGAATGTGAATTTTTAATACAAACATCTGTGGGTGATAATGAATCTCAAGTAAAAAAAATAATAACAACATAATAATAGGTATAAATACATTTATTTATTAAAAAGATATGGGATAAATCACTCCAACCAGAGTCGAGAGTTCATTTACAACTTTAAATAGTATTCAATATATTATTAAAATTTTGAACAGAATAATTTTCCTTTTTGTTAATTGGAATAACATCAGAAAAAATGCTGCACATGCATTACATTTCTTTCAAAATTGATGCATTCAAATGTATTTTTTATCAATCTAAACTTAGATTTTCCTAAAGATAAAATTAAAAGAAATATATATTTTTAAATATATGTGAAGCTTTTATATTCCTATCATTTTAGACAGAAATTTCAACAATTATTTTTTTTTTTTTTTGAAAAGAGCATATAAATGCGAAATATAAAAATCGAATTTGTTTTCTTTGAAAAATTGTGCATGTCTCGTCGGAAATTTATGGCAGCAAAGCATGAATTTGAAGCAGTAACAAGATGGCTCTAATGCTTATTTATGCTGACGAATGCCTGGAGATAATACAAAGAAAATATTATATCCTTAAGAAAGGGAATTTTTATAAATCCTTTAATATTCTGTGCTAAAACTTTGTCTAAAAATTCCATTCTGTAAAATTTTAAATAGCATCCCTTTCTTCGCCTTTTTCCATGGAATGTCAAATGAAATGTTTGTTGCTTTTGAAAAGTCTAAATATCATTTCAGAGATTTAAAAAAAAGATATTAATCGTTTATTAATTTACTTAATAAATGCATGAAATTTACGAAATATAATTCTTCAAAAACTTGTATTTTATCTGACATTTCAGTGTATTATAACGTGTATTATAACGGCTTTTTAATAAATGTAAAGAGCATTTTAAGAATGCTGATTAATTCAATACATGATCTAATAGAAACCACTGTCTAGATTTCGGATTTCTTTGAAATAGTTTTACCTCTATCATTAAAAATATATATATTTCAGAATTAATAACTTTTGAATATTGTAAAAAAGTGAAAAACCGCAGTTTTCGACTGCCTATAATCAAACAGAATTTTAAGCTAGAATTTATTTTGCAAATGGAGTTTAAATTATTTTTTATATAGGTTTTCGTATACAAAGTATGGTAAAATATTTTTTTTTAAAATGTGTGACAACCTATGTTGGTGGAGATCATATTGATTACCTCCGATTGAAATGTCTATGTTTACACATGTACATACAGATTATTAATTTTTAATACAAACGTTTCGGGGTGATAATAAATCTCAAGTAAAATAATAATAATAATAACAGTATAGAGGGTATAAACCCACTCATTTATTTAAAAAAAGAGATAAGTCGCTCCAAACAGAGCCGGGGTTTCATTTAAAACTTTAAAGAGTAATCAATATATTATTGAAATTTTTGAACAAAATAAATTTACTTTGTTTAAAATGGAATAACATCAGAACAAGTGCTGCACAAGCGCTACACTTTTAAAAATATCCTTGTAAAATTACGGTCATACCCAGTTAAAAAAAAATAAAAAAAAATAAAAATAATAATAATAAAAAAAAAAAAATCCATGTTCATCATTTTGTGCCGCCCGTAATTTTAGGTATATAATGCACTTTTAAACACAGTAACACTTTATTTACTGTTCCGTATCACGTAGCACTTTAGATAATCATCGCTTTTTGGGCGTGTTAAAAAATATGTTAAGGTCTCGGTTAAGTGACATTATTTTTCGAAACACGATTAAAATGAAGGCTTACACCCTAGCGGAGGAAAATGAGTGGGGTTGTGCCGTATTTTTGCTAACACATGGGCTAGAACTGTAAGAATATGTGGATCGCCCTTAATGCTTTAAGTATCTAAGGGATAAGGCCGCTTATTTAGTGGATCAGACAGTTTTTCATCAAATAAGGCTATTGCCTTTGAAAATTAAAAAGCAAACGCTCATAAATTCACAGTTTTTTCCGAGAGTGTAGATTTCTTTCAAAACTGACGCATTTAAATGTATTTTTTATGCATCATACTTAGCTTTTCCTAAAGATAAAATTAAACAAAAATGTTTTTAATTATTGTGAAACTTTCATATTTCTATCATTCTAGACAGAAATTTCAACAAACATTTCTTCTTTATTGAAAACGAGCATATGAATACAAAATATAAAAATTGAATTTACATTCTTTGAAAAATTGTGAATGTCTCGTTGGAAATTTATGGCAGCAAATCCGGAATGTGATGCAATAACAAGATGGCTCTAATGCTTATTTATGCTGACGAATGCCTGGAGATAATACAAAGGAATATTTTATGGCATTTAAGCCATTTCTTTCGTCTCTTAAGATAATATTTAAATGTTATGAAGAGAGAAAAGTTTTATCCTTGTGAAATGGAATTTTTATAAATCACTTAAATGTTCTGTGCTAAAACATTGTCTAAAATTCAGTTCTGTAAAATTTTAAATAACATCCCTTTTTTCGCATTTTGCACAGGAAGTGAAATAAAAAGTTTGTTGCTCTTGAAAAGTTTAAATATGATTTCAGAGATAAAATAAAGGCATTAATCGTTTTTTAGTTTACTTAATAAATAGATAAAGATAAAGTCATTTAGATAATCAGGTAAGATACACAGCTTATGGGTATTAAATTTTCTTGCACTGACATGCACTTTCCATAAGGTTGCTTTTAGAAAGGAAAGGTACTCCCTCTCATTCTAAAGCAAAAAGATATCGTTTTTAACAAAAGGACGGGTATTGAAGAGTGAAAAGCAGGTAAGAAGATTAGATCGAAATTGAAGTAAAATTTTCCCTCCTGCACGATGTCCAGCAGTTTCCTTGGAAAGCCACTGAAGATGAAAATCACCCCATGACCACAAGAAAAGACGCCGACACTGAAAGTATTTCAATGATACGTATAACTGAACATTAGAACTTAACCTGCATAAAAGAATATATAAATAAATTTAATCCTCCAGCACTCGCGTCTGGTCATACTGACCCGAGCCTTTTTAAACTATAAACTTTGTTTTGTTTATCGTTTATCTCCCCTCCACAATAATAGCTTTTCTTCAAAGGTATTAACCCTTGTGTACTGAATTATGAATTCCTGAAAATGTTACCTTTTAAAGCTTTTTTCGTGAATTTTTCAAACTATATTGGAAGATTTACATAATCATTAAAAAAATTTAGAAGGATTTTAGACGGATTGAAGGATTCAGAAAGTTAATTAAGTTTGAATTTATAGGGATTTTGTGCAATATTTATAACCCCACTCAATTTTTTTTATTTTAAATATTTTTCTTTGTATATTGTAGAATTAGGAACTGTAAAAATATAATGTTCTTACAATAGAAATACAGAAATATTTCAGAATTGAAAATATACTCCCTCAACGCCAAGTTAGCTGAAAAGATGAAAAGGCAAAAGAAATCACCCTTTTAAAAATATTTTCATTTTGTGTAACCAATAATGCTTTTGGAACAAGGCACATTAATGCGTCTATAACTCATTCTAAACTGTATTACTACCAATCTATGTATTAAATGAATTATATAACAAGTTATTGTAATGGTACTGATAAGTACCTTCAGTAGATAAAGGGTTAAGGTACACTTTTCAAAGCCATTGACAACTATAAACGAAAATTAAACTTTTTTACAGAATGAGAGCGTTTTCCTTGCGTGTGCAAAATGACACAAAAAGTGGAAGGTTAAAATAAAAATGAAGTATTTTTATTTATCTTGACAAATAATGCAACAAAATATCATCACCTTTTGGAAGAATAGACATCAGAAGTATTAAGACGTAAATAATAATCTCAAGAAATCAATGTGCGCTATGTACTTCAGGTTTTGAAATCCTAACAAGATGCCCTTATTGCATATTTATGCTGACAAGCGCAATAATTGTTACTTTAATGATAATGATAATGACAATAATGGCTATAATAATAATAATAATAATAATCTGTATATCTCAAACTGAAACAAAATGTATAATAAAATCATCGTGATCCGCAAACTGACTAACTCTTCATTGTAAGATCATTATCCTTGTAAGCATTAATCTAACTGCTGAAATAAGGATTTTTCTAGCCTTTTTTTAAACTCATCGCTGTGACCAGTTATGTAGCAATTGTTGCAACTAATGTTGACGTCTGCTTCTAACTACTGGAATAGTCAGATATATTGTGAAAGTCTTTTACAATTAAATAAAGGAATCAATGTTCAAAAAGTTACTTTTTAGAATTATTTTATGAAGTTTTTTTTCAACTTTTTATTTTTGGAATCTTAAACAAACATTTTTTTTCCATATTCAAGTATAAATATTTGAAAAATAATAATAAAGTAAATTAGGATATAGATAAAATACTAAATTGTGAAATTCATAACCGTATTTACTCACGAAAGTGGAATATTACTGCTTCATATATTACTAATGAAATGTGATGCTTTTCTCCTTATTTGTGAAATATATTACCGTACAATAGAATACAATACATCCGTGATTATTAGATTTTCTGATTATTAAAATTATCGACTAAATCCATAGAAGACCAGACATAGGAAATTATAAATTACCTTTTATATGTATGAATATGCAATAAATTAATAAAATTCATTGAAAAATAAGTGTGATGCATAACGACTTTCCATATACAGTGTTAATCTTTTTAACTTGAGTTACATAATAGAACCAGTAATCTTGATTTTGGGCCGGTTTTAACTTATTTGAAGAGTATTTATGACAGTGATTGTCGTCTGTATATATGACCGTGCTTTAACTCTCGTAAATATAACCACATTCGTATTAAAATTATATATAAAATTGCGAACTTCAGCAGCATATTTAATTTTCAAAATGAGTTGTGTAACATTTAAAATTCTTTTATATGTTTTATTATTCTTTTAGTTTGTTTACAGGGACACACAATAATACCATTCTGCTCTGATATATGGAGAAAAAATGTTTGCACAATATTTGAACGCTGTTACACTATTTTAACATAATTTAACTGATGTGAATCACTGTAGGTAGCATTTCTCCTTCAATACGGTACGGACTATTAGTGGTAACTGCTGTAAGAATGTTTTCTGCTATGGTATACATTTTTAAATTTAACTTATTTTTAGTGCATTTCGCGGTGTGTCTAAGTTCCATAGGTAATATTCAGGGTTGCAAGAAAACATTTGCACACATTACTGGATGTGGAAAGCAACTGCTGAAATTGGATTTCTAACTGGGTTGTGTGTTTTTTTATACTACTTATTTAAAAATCGTGTTTCATTGTATGAAAACATGAAATGACGTGTACTAAAAAATGAAAATGAGAATAAGTGAGGTATGCACTTTTTTTCTACAATAAAATGTCAATTCAAAGTTTGAAAACAGGAAATGAGGTGCAGTGAAAAACGAAAAGAAATGAGGTATGCAATTTTTTCATACAATAAAATATCATTTCAGTGATTGAAAACATGTAATGAGGTGTACTGAAAAATTAAAAGAAATGAGGTATGCAATTTTTTCATACAATAAAATCTCATTTCATTGTATGAAATTATGTAATGAGGCGTACTGAAAAACGAAAAGAAATGAGGTATGCAATTTTGTCCTACAATAAAATCTCATTTCATTGTATGAAAATATGAAGTAAGGTGTACTGAAAAATGAAAAGAAATGAGGTGTACGATTTTTTCATACAATAAAATCTCATTTCATTGTATGAAAACATGTAATGAGGTGTACTGAAAAATGAAAAGAAATGAGGTATGCAATTTTTTCATACAATAAAATCTCACTTCATTGTATGAAAAAATGCGGTGCGCTGAAATAGGAAAATATATCTGTTATATACTTTTTCATACAATAAATTCTTATTTCATTGAAAGAAAAACTACATTAAGTAGATTTTAACATATGAAAAAACGATGTATGCTCATTTTTCTATATAATAAATTCTCATTTCATTTGTATGAAAATAATAAAATGAGGGAGTCTCAAAAGTGAATGAAGAAAAATGAAGTGTGCACATTCCTTTCATACAATAAAAATACCATTTCATTGTATGAAAATTTAAATATCACAACAATATCCCGATTGTGTTGAACTGTTTCATAATCTATACCTTATGCATGATATTTCGTTCTTTTCTCTCTTTTTCTTTCTTTTTTGTTTTTCTTGTAAAGTTATAAAAATAATGGATTAAAAAAAGTTAGTTACAAAGTTAAAATGTTCATAAGCTGAGAGAGAATTTCTAAATTTTCTTGATATAATAATGATGACGAATAAATATTTTTTAAAATCTCAATTAACTCTGTTCCGTTTACCAGAAAACATATAAATCCATTAAACTGACATAAATATTCCCATGACTTTGAAATATATTTCTTTATTTTATTTTAATACTTTTGTTAAAGATCTTGAAAAAAGCTGATTTTTCTGTTTTTTTTTTCTAATTTTAAGAATACATTAAAATATATTTTATTTATTGCATATTAGTAATGGACGGTTGCTGTGCTCCTGGTTTATTTAACGTCAAAGATATTTTGAACTATAATTTTTTCGTTACATAAAAATTCCTTTATTTCTTTGTGAAATTTAGATTATTTCATATATTAAGTTAAATTGCTCGGAGAAAAAATATTTTCTTAACATAAAAAAATAGGCGGTTGGTCACTATTGTAACAAGTTTATTTCGAATAAGAGTGAAAGGATATGTGATTTTTTTTAATAGAAAAAAAACCCTCAAATTATGCCATTTGTTTTATTTTTCAATAACGTATCAAAATAAAAAGCTTGCAGACTTTGTAGTAGTTCTGCACTGAAGTGAAGGCTTGTATACGTTAAACTTACGTGGGAATAAAATAAATTTCAAATAGCTGTGAAACTTTTATATCGTAAAATAAAACAAAATAGCTTTTTTTCTTTTGTTTAGAAATGAGCATCTGAAGATGAAAGATGAAAAATAAAAGAAGTTAATATTATATGTAGAGGAGAGAATTTTTGAAATAAAATGTACAGCAGTAAATCACGAGTTTGCAGCTGTACGATGATTGCCCTAAAGCGTATTTATGGCCAAGGAATACATAAAAATAACCCAAACAGACTTTTCGGTGATTTTATTTCATCTTTTCAGAAAATATATAAATCCAAAATGTCTAAACAATTTCCATGTTTGAAACAAAAGATTTGTAATGTGTAAAAGCTCAGCGCAAAAACCATCATCTAAACATCAAATTTTATATTTCGTAATATTTCCCGAAATATGGTGAAATGCATTTTAATTCGTTTTATGTTTTAATAGTAGTTTGTTTAGACAAGGAAGAAAAATTGTAATCAAAATTCCTTAGACCAAAAATAAAGCATAAGTGGGCCATTCTTTTCCTTTCCAAATAATTAACGAAAAATCAACCCAGATAAACAAGTTTTGTTGTTGAAAGTAGTAAGGCATTATATTGTTTATGCGATAAACTTAACATTAATTAAAAATTAAATTAAAATGAATTATAAATATTTTCGGAGTTTTTATAATGATATTGTTCTGGAAAAGTTATTAAAAATTTTTTTTCTGATGTTAAGCATCTAAATACGAAGTACAAAACCGATATTTCATTAATAGAGTTTCACATATTAATATTAACAGTAATTAACCCAATTATGTTTGAATGTAAAACACATTCTCACTGTTTAAAATCTGCATCATCAAGATGTCTACTCATTCAAATGTTTTTATAGAAATCAATTATATAACAGTAAATTATATCTATTCGGACAAATAAGAATATTCCATGGGAATAATAAATTCAAATTCACACCAATAAGGCGCTGCAGTCTCTCTCATATACCGTCGCCTTACTAAGCTGAAATCACATGTACAGCCATGAGCAATATCGGATAGTTTCTCATAGAATGGGAGACAACTGCGAAACCAACACCTCATTAGGTTGACAGTCGAAGTTCCAGGATTAGTTAAAATTTTATTCCCATATTAATAGGCAACTAGTTTGACCAGTCATATCTTGGTGGAAAACATCTGTGATCCCGATTTTAGTAGTTGACCGGTACATTACCATTTTGTTTTCCTTCTCTCAGTTATCTGTGTTTTCATGCCTTTTTGGTGCAGAAAAACACACTGATAAACATATCGATCAAACACGAAAATTAGGTCTGCAGGTGTTTTCAACCAAGATATGACTTGGCAGATAAGTTGCATTTTAATGTGCGCTTCGAGTTCCACTAATCTCGGAATTTCTGCCGCCTCCCAAGCGATCACAAATAGGTTTTAACGAGAAAACTGTTAAAAACGCAACGTCAAGTAGTTTATGTCTCGTAACTTTCTCTGTGACGAACTTATCGTTGTATCTTCTACAATAGATATGAGGTCGAATTCCACCAATCAGAAGGCTCTAAAAATAGTTGCTCTAGACTCTCTGAGTTTTCAATGATTAAAAAAAAATTAGCTAGGATTACTCGCCAAATATTTCGGATCTTTCTTACATATGTGGATTCCGTCCAGTATTTAAAATAACCCTACTTACAGCTTGACAGTTTTGCTTGAAGAAAGCAAGATACAATAGCATAAATTTCAGAACATACGATAGTACGTGTGACAGAAATTTTATAGTTAGACATTCGTTCAACAGTTCTAGCCTTATCTGTTAATGAGTTATTCCATGATAAAGGGATATTTTTATGCACATTATTTATTTATAAATATGAACTATCTGTGAATGTTTCGTATAAATAATATATTGTAAAGAAATTCTAAAACTGTTTTTTTTTTCTTCCCTAAAATTTGCTTTAGCACACAAAATATAAAACCTATTTTATCTTCTTTGATTTTAATGTATACCGTCAAATCTAGAGTTTGCAGCATTAAGAATCCTAATGCATATTTATGCTGGGGGATGTATGCAGATAATAAAAAGATTCACATTTCTGTCATTTTGTTTTCCCTTTTTGAAAGACATATAAATCCGATAAGGCGAGAAAAATTTTGAAAGGATATTTCTGTAAAGCCTTTCGATTCTTTGAGGTAAAAATATAGTTTAAAAACTATGTTTTATTTTATCCATGATATTTTTGTGAATAGATCGAAATGTGTTTTCACTTGCTTTGTATTTCAGTAATGACTTATTTATTATGGAAATAAGAGATCTTTCTGCATTGATTTCGAATCTTTTCGACTCCCTTCCCTGTGTAACCCATAACAGTGTTCAAAAGTGGTTTTTGTTAGTGTTTTGTTCATCTGACGAAACCCTGTTAGTCTCCTTCTTATGTCTGTCCATCACAGAGCTTTTTTTTTGCAGAAACTGTATAAGGTAGAGACTTGAAATCTTGCATATTAGCTGAATAGCTCCAATCACACGACAAATCATAAAGTTTTGAAAGAGTCCTAAATTATTTAAACTAAATGAATTTAATGACATCAGATCATTATTGCAATTTGTATTTTTAGAAAGATCCTTAATTTCTGTCTTTTTTGTGCACAATCTCAGAAATGGATACTCAGATTTCACGAAATTTTCTTCATTTTTGACGAAACCATTTCCTGGGATATGCTCCGAGCGAATATTTCGTCATATTGAGAAAATTACTTTCTTCTCTTGTTTGAGGATAACAATTTCGTCAAAAGTGCTTATTTGAAAAGTGCAATCAGAGGACTGGTGGTGCCACCTATTGAACAGTTTGGAAGCTCTTGTATCGACAGGAGAAAACATAATAGCTTCGGTCTTCGGGTTGATTCGAACTCACGACCTCCGGTGTGGGAGGCGGTCACTCTAGCTATCACGCTATTGAGTCTTCGAACAGATACGATTTTACATGCATGTAATGGATTCTATTGTATATTTATATTTTTATAAGATTGGTTGTAATTTTATCGATGGTGTTATACTTATAATTCTTGCAAGTTTTAATTAGTAAGACTAATTTATTATTATTATTTCCTATGGTTAATATGAATAATTATAATATGACTTGATTAGTATAATTTATTAGGAAAATTTTCTTTGCTCGATGAATGATTAAAATATGGCCTGGTTAATTTGTTGCTCAGAAATAACGAATTTTAAAGTACATATGGGGAGATTTTATCAATTTGAGTAGTTGGTTAAGATTTTAACACTTTACTGTTTACAGAAGAGAAGGGAGAGGGATCAATTATGCATATTTAATTTGATAGTTATATGAATATATTTCTTAAATGAAAAAGAGATCTTGGAATTTTGAAACTTTATTGACCAAATTTTCTTTTTGAACGATTTTGTAAAACACAGGAAATTTATTCTTTTCGAATTAAACCATAGCGAGCAAAGTAAAATAATAATAATAATAATAATAATAATATAAATAATAATAAACATTCTTAAAAACTTTAACAGCTAAAAAAATAACTAATGCAGAAACAATAACTACCTGTGTTTCAGCATTTTCTGAAAATCGCTAAAAAGTGCAATCTTTTAAATAAATTATGACAGGAATAACATAATTTTTTTAAATAAATTATGACAGGAATAACATAAACAAGCAAATATTTGCTTGCTAAAGTCCCAAGATTTGAGGAGGTGCGGTTTCCTTAAAATGCATTGAGTCTGGCCGTGAGTGAAGAAACACCTTCGTCAAATATTTGAGAGTTTACGTGTCGTTAAAAGTCACGTGATTTTGATACGAAATGATTGTCAAAAACAACGAAATATAGCTCGAGGACTGCTGAATCGTCAAAATTGAGAGTTTTATTTCTGAGAGTGCAGGCTCTACAGATCCGTAATATCGCATTTTCCTGCGAATCAAAAGGTTCTTATTCCAGGATAAAGGATCATTCCTATGCATATTATTTATTAATAAATTTGAAATATTTGTGAATGTTTCGTATTAAAAGTAGTATATTGAAAAAAAAATCACAGAATGTTTTTTTTTTCATGCCTCAAATTTTGTTCTGCGCACGAAATATAAAACCGATGTTATATTCTTAGAATTTAATGTATGTCGTCAAATCTAGAGTTTGCAGCATTAAGAATCTTAATGCATATTTATGCTGGGGGATGTATGCATATGATAAAAAGATTCACATTTGTGTCATTTTGTTTTCTATTTTTGAAAGACATATAAATCCGGTAAGGCGACAAAATTTTTAAAAGGATATTTCTGTAAACCCTTTCAATGCTTTGAGGTAAAACTATAGTTTAAAAAGTATATTTTTTTTATCAATGATATTTTTGTGAATAGATCGAAATGTGTTTTCACTTGCTTTGTATTTCAGTAATGGCTTATTTATTATGGAAATAAGAGATTTTTTGCAATTGTTTTCAAACTTTTCCGGCTCTCTTTCCTCTGTAACACGTAACAGTGTTCAAAGTGTTTTTCCTGAGGGTTTCGTTCATCTGACGAAACTGTTTTAGTCTCATTCATCTGTCTGTCCGTCGCAGATCTCGTTTTCAGAAACTATATAAGTTATAGATTTGAAATTTTACATACTCGTAGCTGAAAATAATAAAAATCATAAAAATCGCCTAAAAGCACTTTTAGTACATTTATGTGTGCTTTATACGAATTTTATTTTAAACTTTACCATTCTTTCTTAATTATATAAAAAAAAGTTATAAATCAAATATATTTTGCTAATCTATTGCTAGTATACATGGTGTTTCCAAATTCGATCGACGAATTCAGAGGGGTTGTAGTAGGTATCAAATGGAAGAAAATCTACCGTATAACATGCGGTCGCAATCCACGTATCTAATCAAAAATACAGGCTGCTTCATCATAACTCACTTTGTGCTGACGGTTATAACATTCAGAAGACTGAAGTATCTACTTATATATATAAAATCCAAACGGAAATTTCGTTCCGAACCTCTATATTTCAACGGAACTTTAACTGTTAGATAGGTATAGCCTCAGGGAAAGTTTTAAGCTATAACACATTGTTCTACGTCAATCAGTTATAGAATTACGACGGAAAGTTCTGTTATTTTGGACGATAAGGTTACCATTTTATTTTTTGATGAAATTTATCGCTGATAAAAAAAATTGAAACGGCTATTACACCTTGAAAAATAAAAGAAAAACCTTTTACTAATTTTATTTAAAATGAAAAATTGACAAAAAAAGACAAAAATACGCTTTAATGAGTGATAATATTAAAAAACGAAATTTTTTAATTTAAACATGAAAGAGAATGTTCGTAATGCTTAAAAAATTACTCAGTTAAAATATTGCAATTGAAATAAGATTTGGCTATATATCTTTTGTGTCAGCATCTGAAAATGCATCTGAAAAATTGATAAAATGATGTCAAGGAAGTTTCCATAAGTGCATGCTCAGAAATATTTGAACAAATTATATAATATTCCTATATATGAGGAATATATAGAATATTCTTCTCATGACATGTAATATGTTTATTAAAAAATCGGCAGAACTTCGATTTAGCGTTCGTATTAAAAAAAATAACGAAATTTAATTTTTTTGGCGATTTAATGCTGGTTGGCGGCACAATAAAATTTTGAATTTTACTTTTTTTATGATAAATAATTTTTGGTACTACTTAGTTATCCCGTCGACCAATTTCGCCAAATTATATAAATCGCAGAACCACTCGCCAAATTATACAATTTGACTTAATTGTTATTTAAAATAACGAAAGAAAAAATAAATTAGTATAACATAAAAAAATACATATAAAACATCCAAGTAAAAATCACTTGATGACGTAAATACGTGTAACTTGCTTATAGTCAAGTGAATGTGACATTTACGATCAACCATTATTGGCATTTAATCTTATAGTTGGCAATAGATTTTTGGTCGTCGGAATAACTAAGTAGTACCTAATTTTTAAGTAAAACCTTTTTCTACTCTTAATACGAAGTTAGTTAGATTAAGTTTAACTTAAATAAATACTTAAAAAATAATTAATTTAAAAAAAGTACCTCAGATTCAAATAAAATTTCAATCATTATAGAGCAATTTTGGCTGATGCACAACCCGAGAAGCTGGTCGTAGACACAAATTAACGTTTTTAGTTTTATTTAAGTAACAAACAGATGACTAATGACGTCTTGAAAATAACAAGCATGTTTATCTCTCCGTCTTATTATGCTCATTAGAGAAATGAAAAAAAAAATCTTCGGTTTGCCAAAAAGATCATTACTTAAAATTTTGCATAACTAAATTTATTTCTCATTCTTAAAAAGTTTTGATAGGGAAAGATCTAAAATTCAATCAACAGCATTTTGACCTTATTTAATGGGGTGTAGTTCTGCGTAATTAACTCTGTTTTGTAGCTAACTCTGGTATATTTGTAGCCATACCGTAAGGAACATTTCTAAAGTTTCACATCAAACTTGGTTGTGGGTCCGATTACGGATTATTGGGAAAATTTTATTGAATAAAAATTAGAGGTTTAGTTTTCTATTTGAATCAGATACCGAGGTTATTTTCCTAGGTTAATAGTTGCATGAATAAAACTGGTATATAAAAGGAAACGGCAGTAAAAATGACATTTTTTAAAATTTTATTTACACAATTCAGCTTTAAATATCCACTTTTACATGATTCACATTTTTTTTTAAATATAAAAGTTAAATAGTGTTTTGTCTGTATTTACTCTTCTGGAATTCATTGGTAAGAAACTGTAGAAAACCTGCCAAAAGAAGATGTATATTACGAAATATAATGTAACCTAGAGAGAGGTTGTATTTATGTTATCAGATCCAGATATAGCACCAAGCTGAGAAGCCTGGAGTAAAAGAACTAACAAACGAAAGTGAATAACCCGAACATTGTTTAAGTTAAATGCCCAATCTCTGCAATCATTATAATTCTCTCTTTTTTAGTAGTGTGGTGATTAGAGAGCATTTTAATTTCTGATGATCATAATGGCCGCATTTCCCTCCCAAACTCTACATGATGTACAAAAGAGTTGCTTCTTAATTGCCCGAATTTCGTCTAACGCATCTGATAATATAATATAGCAATGGCATACGATGATTATTCAGAAAATGTGGGAGCACTTTCCAGGTGAAGGTCCATAATAATTCAGAATAGAGGGTCGTATTCTCCATTTTGTATGATTGGAGGTTTATTTGAAAAATGGACCAGCGCAGCGGGCTCAGCCTGCTAGTATTATAACAAAACATTTAACAGACATTTCCAAATTTGTTGTAAATATGATAAAACCAAAACAAAAATGGCAGAAATTTGCTTGATACACGCAAGCAGTATGCACTTGAAGCACTACATTTTGGACTGTGATTATCAGTTCATACGATATCATCGATTGCTTGAAAAACATGTTTTTCCAGAACTTTTCGTGATGTAATCAAATTTCACAGTAAACAGGGTACATATTGTTGCATTTTCACTGCAATGTTTAAATTTTTCTTGAAATTGTTACCGCCAAACTGTGTTCCGTTTGGATGAAACATCCTGTAATTTTTCATCCTCTTGATGTCTACTGCCAAACCTCTGAATTTGTCGGTCGAATTTCGGAACACCCTGCATAGCTGTTATACAAATGAAAGCTTGTCTAGCACTAGCAATTTAGTTGAGGTCTGACATAGATAATGATGGAATGTTAATCATCGCCTGTTTAATGTATCTAAAGTACAGTTTGTACCTATAACCAGAATAACATTTTAGAATTGAATGGAAAAATTTATCAGCTTCTCCTGCAACTTTTAACCTAAAGGTGTTGTAAATGCATTTCATTATTTATCGTAAAATTGGAAGAACAATGAGATGCCGAAATTTCCGAATAAATCAATCGGAATTAATTACCGAGTGAGAAGTGCTAGGTTTGGCATCGTCCAGGTAGCTTAATGGCAAAGCATTGTCGCTTATAGTCAATGATCCTGGGTCGATATAAGGCTTGGACACTTTTTCACTCTGTTGACTCTACTCCTTTTAACCCTTTATTTACTCAATTATGAATTCATCAAAATTTTATCTTCTATAGCATTTTTCGTGAAATGTTTAAACTACATTAGAAGATTTGCATAATCATTTAATAAATTTTAGAAGGATTGAAGGATTTAGAAGGATTTATTAAATTTGAATTTATAGTGATTTTGTGCAATATTGAAAATCCCGCTCAAATCTTTTATTTGAAATATTTTTCTTACTATTTTGTAGAATTAGGAAATTTAAAATATAATGTTCTTACAATAAAAGTATTTCCAAATTGAAAAATTCTCCCCCACCCGCCCAACGGCAAGGAAGCTGAAAAGATGCGCAAAATAAATCACCCTTTTAAAAATATTTCTGTTTTGTGTAACTAATAATACTTTTGGAACTAGATAAAGTAATGTACCTATAACACATTCTTAACTGTATTGCAACTAATCGATGTATTAAATGAATTTTATAACAAGTTATTTTAATGGTACTTATAAGTACCGTCAGTAGATAAAGAGTTGAGCTATGGAAATTTGAAAATTGAAATTTCAGAGTTTACTCAAATGTAAAAGTATTTTATTATAACGAGAATTATATTACATTTATGTAAATTGCTTTAGGCTGTTTTATTTAAAATTAAATAACTTTAATTTAAAGTCTTATCAAATCAATCATTTTGCAAAAATGACCATTGGTTCAAACTGAACTCATGTTCAGCTGGAAATACCATCAGGAATCAAAATCATTCTTCAAAATCTCTTTCTGTAATATAAAATATTGTTCTGAATTCTAGTAAATAAATCTTAGTTGAACTCGATGAATAAACACACTTCAGAGTGTGGATATTTTCTTTAAAACTGTTAAAAAGCGCCAAATGTTACCGTATAAGTAAAATTCGTATGTATGTTAGATTATTCTAACATTAGAAGATTTTACTAGTGAACGAAATAACTGGTTGTTATGTTACCAATAGTGCAATGTTGAAATAATAGAAGCACAGGTAGAGTTGAATTCTCGTCGACTAATATAACGAATTTTGAATTTTAACGAAGAGAATGTTTCGTTGTAAATCAACATGGATATTGGAAAGTAGTTGCAGTCATCGAGTGGTAGGCCAGGTAACACATTTATCCAGTGTAGGTTTCTCCGGAATAATTGACACAATGCATAATTTAACTCATGTAAATTAATATTAAAATTTAAAGCTTAAGGTAAAATATTTTAATTCAACATTACGGTATGTTCTTGCAAGGGTCCGGCAAGAATTGAAATTGTATTTTGATTAAACTGGTTTATGTGGGATAAATTAGTTGTTTCAATTTAAGATTTTTAAATAATGATGAATCGAAAACTTAACTTTACTTAATTTATTACTTGTAATTAAAAACATAATCTTACTATAAAAATTTAATAAAAACCTAATTGATATTCTTTCAAATGATTTAAATATTATTCTTAAAATAAAAGGATTATCTTAACGATTGCAATTTATCAGCTTTTACAAAAAAAATAAAGAAAAAAAAAAAGAGAGAAAAGAAAATGTTTCATATTTTAATTTACGTATCCACAGGTGTGAAGGTTATTGCAAAACCGCTTACATATTCGAATTGCAAGACTTAATGATAATTTTCGTCTGCTATTTTTTCTTTCTTCCACGAAAGTCAAATTTCATTTTGCAGTGACAGATTTCATTTTTTTTTATTTATTATTTGAGGTAAAGGTAATTTACAGATGCGAATTGAGAAACACATTATAACTTCCCTTTCCATTTTTTTTTAAATTTATGATTTCCTTTTTTGTGTGTACATGTAATTCCTATGTGTCAGATAAACGGGAATTATATTTAATGACTCATATACGAATGAATGATGATACGAGATATTTATAGATGTGAAATTATTATGTGATACAGGACTAACATTACATTAATATATAAAAGGTTAAATATGCTAGATTGATTAAAATATAGTAACTTAAAACACTATTTCTAAGAATGTTATTGAATAAATTATATAGAGATTTAAATAATTTTGATGATAACTATACTAAAAATAAAGATATAAGTTACAGAAAACAGTGATGATGATTTAACCCTTGAACGGACCTATGAAGACATTATGAGTGAGATATTATGAAATGACCTATGAGGTCAACGCACTTCATAATTCTTCATTTCTGGTCACAAATCACTACTTTTTTTGAAAACTTATCTAAGATTAAAAATAATACGAGGAATAAAATTACGTAAGATTTAACAGTTGTTGTGATTGATACTGTTATTATACTGTGAGAATACAGATCTGTTATAATGAAAAGACCATGGCAAAAACTATCAAAGATTGTACAGCTATATATTTACGTTATAGTTGACAAAAAATTTATTTACTATTGTTTATTAATTTATTTCATATATTATTATTATACAAGGTTATTCTAAGATTATTTATTTATTTATTTATTATTGTTATTAGTATTTAATATTATTAGAATTATTACTGCAACATAGTCTGTGATATAAGATTTAAGAAACCATAAAAACTCTTATGAACTCTACAAATCCATATTTCATTACGGACTAAAAATCACTAGAGGACATATAATTTAGTGAAGATACTGAATAAATATGGTATGGTTTTGAAAATAGTGTCACTGTTGCTAACTAATGAACTGATATTAATATTACCTTATTAATTCACAGAAAGAAAAACTTATGTTAATTTTGAATAATAACCAAATATTATTATGATTGTTTTTATTATTGGATATGTACTTAATACAGCAGTTTCCGCTAAGACGCGATTTTTTTTTAAATTTTTAATTATATTTTTTTCCTTTCAAAATGAGTTTAAAGCTTTGAGCAACGCGATTTGGTGACCAAGTGACGGCATCATTTTAAAGATGATTGTACGAAACAATCATCTTTAACAAAAGAAAGAAACTTACTAAAGAAACAAAAAATGAAAACGAGTATCTGCTTTCTCTCAATGAACTCGCAGGTCATGGTGACTTACTAGTTCATTCATTTTTTTGAGGGGAGGGATTTTGTTACATTATTAGATCTAATTCCGCGATTTCCTTATCTTATTCTAAATTACTACTTTATATTCACTAAATCCTTATCCTTAAATAATCTCTATCGTTAACTCTGTTAAATTCCCTTTAATTTAATGTCTCACTTGTCTAAATTGCTTAAATATTACGCTTTTAGTATTCTTAAATTAAATGTTCCATTTCCGCGCTTTTTTCTCTCTAGAATATTCTTTTAGCTTCCATTTTTACTTTCCCGCGCATTTCTGAGTTTATCCTTTTCCCCTTCAAATTCATCCGCTTGCTCTGTCCGCACTTTTTTCATGACGTGATATTCTTAATTATTCATTGGTTGAGAGCGCGATCTACGTCATATTTGTATTCTTACACTTGAGGAACAAAAGTCGATACTCGCTGTGTTTCAGCAGAATTTGTCGTATTTCTACTTTGATAACTTCCCCTGGTCGCCGTCTGATATTTTCTATTATCTATAATTTGCTTACCCATAATTAAATACTACGTAGCGATGGCTTGATTAAAATGAATTGGTGGAAACTGCACCGCCGAAAGCTCTTTCAATAAAATCCTCAGTTAAATTATGCATTGTCTCAATTATTCCGAAGAAACCTACACTGGTTAAATGTGTTACCTGGCCTACCACTCGATGACTGCAACTACTTTCCAATATCCATGTTGATTTACTACGAAACATTCTCTTCTTTAAAATTCAAAATTCGTTATATTTGTCGACGAGAATATGTCGACGACGCAATATATATATATATATATATATATTGCTTCAAACTACGGGTGCATAACCTTTTTAAGAGAAGGGTCACTTACAAAAATGTCTGAGTTGTCGAGGGCCACATCAGTAACACAGAGAATTCTATTTCGGAGAGGTGATCTGAGGCCTATAATGGGATAAAAACATGGTTTCAGATGTGGGGGGACGTTTTACCCCTCTAAATTCTCCTACCTAGTCAACATATCCAATTTAATCGGCAAGGATATACCAACAGTTTACGTTTATATATGTAACATAGATATAGCAAGGATTATTTTCAGGTAGTGATAATATTCCTTGACTTTGTTCGGGGGAGTATAATTTTTGCTTTATTAAAAGTGCTAAAAAACAAACACAGGCAATAAGTGGCTAGTGGTGAAAAAAAATTAGAACTTTATGAACGAAGGAGGGAGCAGGAGCCGATCAACGAAATTTGAGATTTTTCTGCACCCGATCAATGAAATTCCCTTTTTCCCGCACCCAATCAACAAAATACGTTTTTTTCCGCACCTGATAAACGAAATTTTCAATTTTCCCACGCCTTATAGACAAAATTCGAAATTTTTCCAAAGCCGACCAATTAAATTTGAGATTTTCCCTCTCCTGATCGACAAAATTTGAGACTTTTTCGGACCGATCGACGAAATTCATGACTTTCTGCTTCCCATCAACGAAATTTGCGATTTTCCGTCTCCTGATCAACGAAATTCGCAATTTTTTCACGCCCTATCAACGATATTCGCTATTAATTGACTCTGATAAAGTTTGTAATTTTCCTGTCGTTAATCCTTGATCGTCAACGCAATTTTTCCGAGTCCAATCGACAAAACACGCGATTTCCCCGTGCCGATAGACGAAAATTACAATTTTCCACACCTGATCGAAAAAATTCGCACTTTTCCACACCCGATTAACGAACTTCATGCTTTTTCACGCCTTATCAACGATATTCGGTACTAACTGACTCTGACGAAATTTGCAGTTTTTCCCGCAGCCGATCAACGAGATTTTTCCGCGCCTGATCGAGAAAATTCGAGATTTTTCCGCACGGGTTCAACGAAATTTGAAAATTTTCTGCTACTGATCACGAAATTCTCGTTTTTTCCAGCCCCCGATCAACAAAATTCGCAATTCTTAACTGACTGACAAAATTTAAAATTTTTCCCGCGGTATGTTGACGAAATTGGTGATTTTTTTCTCTCGATAAACTGACGAAACTCAGAACTTTTCCGCAGCCGATCATCAAAATTTGCGAATTTTCCGCGCATCGTCGACAAAATTCACGATTTTTCTGTGTCCGATCAACGAAATTTACGATTTTTCCGCGCCTGATCGACAAAACGCGCCGTTTTTCCGTGCCAAGTACACGAAATTTGCGATTATTCCGCGGTTCATCAAGCGATGAAACGTGGAAAAATCTCGACAAAATTTGAGCTTTTCCCATGCCTAATCGATGAAATTTGTGATTTTTTTCACGCCTGATCTAAGAAATTTGCGATTTTTTCACGCCCGATCGACGATATTTCTGATTCTCAACTGACTGATGAATTTGCATTTGTTTTTCTCGCGGCAATTTTATGAAATCGGCGATTTTTTTCTCGCAATAAACTGACCAAACTCACCATTTTCTGCAGCCGATGAACAAACTCTGTAATTTTTCCGCGCATCATCGACAAAATTGGTAATTTTTCTCTGCCCAATCAACGAAATTCGCGATTTTTTTCTCGCCTGTGTGACAAAATTAGCGATTTTGCCGCTCCTGGTCGACTCAATTTGCGATTTTGTTCCGCGCCTGATCGACGAAATTCACGATTTTACCTTGCCCTATCATCGAAATTCACGATTTTTCCGTGTCCGATCGACGAAACTTGCCATCTTTCCGTGCCCAATTAACGAAACTTGTGATTTTTCCGTTCTTCATCGACAAAATTCGGGATTTTTCAATGAAATTTAATGCTTTCCCTCGCTTGATCGACAAAATTCGCGGTCATTCCGTGCTCGATCAACAAAACTCGAGATTTTTCCGTACCCGAACGAAGAAATTCGCTATTTTTCTTGCCTGATCGACGAAATTTGCGATTTTCCAATGCCCGTTCGATGAAATTCGAATTATTTTTCGACTTGCGACTGATGAAGTTGGAAACTTGGGAATTTCCTATCCTTATATCTATGGTATCGGCCGGCCGATAAACGAAATTCGCGACTTTCAACTGACTGACGAAATTTGCAATTTTTTCCCGCGAAAAATTTATAAAATTCACATTTTTTTCCTGCGACCTATGGGCAAAAATTCCAGTTATAAATTTACCAAGTTCGCGGGCCACAAGTTAACCAATCGCGGGCCACCGGTTGTGCATACCTACTCTAAACATTGTTTTTTATTAATTTAAATATGTTATTTATGCTGTACTGCGCCATGTAATTTCTAATTGTAATTTATGTCATCTATGCCAAACTGTGATTTCACTGACAGTAGTTCTACCAAAAGTTTTTTGTTACCGAAATCATTTGATATCGGCAAGGCAAGCGCGAGATAATAAATGCTACATTCATTTGGAAAAGTTAATGTTAGTTTGTGAATATTGTTTTCACATATTTTGATATTTGACTGTAAAAAAGACCTTCCAAATTATATCATTGATATAAATGCCTCACATGCATATGAACTCATTTTATTGGTTCATGTAATCCGTTTGAATGTAAGACGCACTAACAAAAAAAGAAAAATAGCAGATGCCAAAAGTTGACATTTTTAGATTTCGTATTTGGGTAATACTATTTTCAAATAATATTTTCTTTTATTTAATCATAGAAAAATAATTCGAAGATTATTTTACTACTTCTAAAAAATAGTACCAATATTCAAGGTGACATTTTGAACGCATTTTTTTAAAATTAATTTTATTTTACCATTTAAATGCAGTTTTTGAAAGCCAGCATTTTTAGGGTCAAATCTATCATTCAGGGCGTTTTGAGTGTTATCATGTAAAATACCATTAAATTAAATTCTACTTAAATTTTAATAATGCAGATCGAACAAATACACCACAACATATACCTTAAATTATGCATTTTTTAAACATGGAGGGTCTTTTTTTATTGTTGTTGTTCGAAAGATGTGACTCATCATTTGCAATGAGTAATCAAATTAAATCGTTTTATAATCAATGCGAAGAAAATAATAAAATCTTATAAAGCAATAAAAAACAAATTTAGATTTATATAATGTTTTACTGTCTAGCTTTTAATTAAGACTTTTCAATTACATCAAATTTATTCTAAAAAAGAACTATGATTAAATTCCTTGGTAAAATTTATACCTTTAAATATATCACTTAAATGAACTACCTCGAAAAGAAAATTAATTAGGTTCTCTTTTATCGATGTAAAGATCCCTTTCATTAATTAATTTTAATTTTATTGATATCAACGTATTATTGAAAATCCCTTTTTTTTATTCTATATTTCAAAATGCACGAATTTTAACGTTGAGTTTTATGTGAGTATTTTATTAATTATAAAGATATACAATTAATTATAAAGTTACAGAATGTTATTTAGGTGTGCTATTAATTAAAATTGATGATTTAATGGAAATTATAAATAAAAAGTCCGAAAAAGACAACAAAAGAAAAAGTGTTTATCAGCTTTTGAAAATTAATGAATTTTTTAGATGTATCACTTTAAGTTCGTTATTATTAATTATATTTCACCAAGATTTAAAGAAAATATATTTATTATAATCTTGGTCATAAACTCTTTCTTGGAAAATGTTATCTTATTAGTTTAATTGGGGCTGTTTAAAGCTTTTTATATTAATAATATATAATAATAAGTTAGCAAGTTTGGTAATCTTTTGGCATAATATTTTTTTTAATTAAAAACTGCTATTTTAAACATTTTAAATTTTCTATCTAAATACTTTAAGCCATCTGAATTAGCGTACAATAGCGTACTTAAAAATATACGAAATTAAAAATGCTGTTATTCCTCAGAATAATATTTAATTAAATTTAAATTAATAAATTACATAATAATTACATCATTACAATCACAAGTTCTGGTTTAAATATTTACACAATTTATCAAAAGCTAACATATGCAATTGTATTTATGGTTTTCTCAGTTATTTAAGCTACGAATAAAATTATTTTACAAAATATCAAAATTAGGTTAATTATACCTGAACTTTGAAGCAAACAAACTTTATTTAAATATTTTGTTTGTTATTTTGATGCAATAAACAAACACATTATGCCACAATTACAAACTAACACCGCATCCTGAATACTAGGCCTACTCATTATATGGATTTATAGTGGTCGAATTCGATTAGGTGTGAAAATGGTAGCCAAAAGCAGAATCTTTCCTTCTCATGACAGTAACATTCTATTTATACTTGATATTAATATATTTCAATCAATAAAGTCTTTAAAATTTGCGGGAGTCAGGAAGCAGTTATAATCGGATGTTAATATACATTCTTTCATTTCAGGTAAACAAAATCTTTCTCAAGTTCAGATGATACGAGATAGAAGAGATTCCTCTTTTGCAGGACATCAGTCCCTTATCTTTTAAAGTCATTAAAGATCAAAAACACCCATGGCCACAAGAAAAGACGCCGATACTGTTAACCGTTAGAAGTATAGCTTATTCGCAACTTAAGCTCTCTTTTTTTACTCCGTATAAAAAAGAAAGTTTGTGTGTGTGTGTGGGGGGGGGGACTCAAGGCGTTCCCTAAAACAGAGCTCCCAATTTTACAGAGGTTGCTCTACTCTCATTTGAATCCTTTCTTGAGAGACGGCTCCATTGTTAGCATCCTCTGTTTGGCGATAAAAGAATTTTCTTCTCCCGAGGGTCAGGAGTAGGTGAAAACCAATTACTCAAGAATGTGCCGTGATTAATTTTTACAATCAGAGCTTTAGAAACACTAAAAACTAGCTGGCTCTAGAATATTATTTACAATCGACGAATAGCTTCTTCACAGAGGGAAATAGTTTCTCTGTTGTAAAGTCTGCAGTGGGAAACTGAACTAATTACCTTAATTACTAATTATTTCAAGATTTTACATCGCTGACACGAAAATGGCGGCTGTCTTGGTAGAGTTTTTTCAGTGTTGCGATATCTTGAATTTTGATGTAAATATTTTGTTAAACTATTACTCACATTATTTCAGAAAAAAATGCGGAGAAGATTAGAAAACTTAAATTAAAGGGATCGTGAAAACAATGAATCAAATTCACGTCAAAAACTAGAACAACGATATTTAAAATGGAAAATCAAGGGTATTTTAAGGTCTAATAAATTTATTTCGGCAACGGTTATATCTATAATGTCGAGAATTTCTTCAATAGGCTTCTTGGTTTGGTAATAAATGTTAACCAGCAGAACCAGCGTAACCAGCACAAAAAGATAACTTGGTTGGCAGGGGAACTACGACTACAGTTTCTTGAGTTCAGAAAAGGAAAATTTAGAAAAAAAAAACAATAACTTTAAGCTAACAAAATGCAAATTTTAGAATTTAGAAAATGTGATGGCTAGTATTCTCAACCAGCCGAAGTTTCCCAATGAATCAGGGTTCCCATGTTTTATTCAGTAATTTCGAGTTTATACCAGAAATAAATAATAGCATTTTACGTCTTATTTAATAAGAGACATTTGGCAATCATATAATGCGAAAATTCTTCTTTCGAAATTTCCGGTGTGAATTTGAAATTTCGGAACAGAATTGGGGGACATTCTGGCAACCCTGCAGGGAATAAATAACACATTTCAAGTATTGCACTAGCCAAAACCTTCGAGGTTTTAATACTTTTGAGTTTAGATTACAAATTCTTCAAAGGAGGCTAGTCGATAAGGGGGAAATGTAATTAATAGTAACTGAATACAAATATACATTCATTTTGCTTAAGCTGCTGTTTATAACACAATCTGTCTATCAATCTACTGTACATAACTACTGTAGTTAACTTCTAAAAAAACAGTTAGAAAACACATATACATATTATATTTAACCTTTTCTTTCTTTCTTTGTAACCGATGATCAGGCACCTACCGGGAAGCCCCAGCTGAACGGGTTTGATTGAATAAACCTACCGAGCGCCTAGAATGTACCGGCAGTGCCTTCTGCTTAGTTGTGAACGGTGTTATGTCGGTTGCTTAACATTTATATCTTCTTGCTTGGAATCAGCACATTGCTACTTATGTTGATCTCGTAATTTGGCCCTTGGTCAGGTAATGAGATCTTCACCTGGTAAGGTACCTCCAGAGGTATAATTCACAGGTAACTTGGACTTTGCACCCACGACGGATTTTACATACACCAGGCTCCATTAGCGTACATGGCGGAATATAGTCAGCAGTAGGCATCGATCCCGTGCCCTTAGATGCGGATTCGATGCTCTGCCAACTAGGCCACCGCTGCCCGAACTGCTTATGATTGACCTGGGGTTCAATATTTAACCCTTTATATCCTGATGGTATTTTTAAATACCATTAAATAAATTCTATGTCAAATTTATTCAATTCGTCTACTAATAAAAGTATATCGTACTTTTCATACAAAATAATTTGCTCAATTGTATTTAGAAAGCACAGTAAAACAGTCGAAGTTAAATATTTTTTTAATGTTTTTATTTTCACAAGCATTTACCTAAGTGTAACTTTTAACCTATTAAAAAATTTTGTAAGAAAAATTGACAACTACAAAACACTTCTCTGTTACAGATAGTATCATAGTATATTCATTTACACTGTTCTTATAAGAATTGTGAAATTTCCATAATAGTTTCTTTTGTTAATTATTCTAATTATTCTTGCAAATATTTTGCAAAATATTTATTAAATCAGTTTTAAGTTAAAAAATATCTAAATATCAAATCATCTTTATATATGTTTTTCTGGATATCTTAGTCATTAAATTAGATAAGTATTCAGATGAAGTAATTTTTTATTCAAAATTTGGTATATTATGGGTTAAATTCTGTACAAGCTTTCAGAAGGTTGTGCATTAATATAAATGTTATATATTAATGTCTCCTTAAATGTCTGTCTTTTATAGGCATTTTCTTTTTTTCCTACTTCTGATAAATAGCAAACAGAATTAATATATTTCTTTTTAACTACAATTTTCACTGGAAAAAAGTCATGTAAAGCAAATATTTTAAATTAATCTCTTAAAAATCGGAAAACCTGATACGGAAAGTTTTAGTTAACATTTTTAAGTTAATGATAATAAGAATTAAGCTTGAAAAGAAAATTCTGCTTACAAAATCAAATTTTAGTTGTACGAGGATATATTCATTTGTACAGACATATACATTTTCATTTTTAAACAACTGCTGCGTTATTTTATTTGTTTCAAACAAAATGTCATAGTTTTTCCAGAAGCAACTATAACGAAACAGAAAACACTGACGATATATTTCACTGAAGACGTAATACAAGAAATGTAACTGCCGACAATGCGAAGTATTTTGTTTACATATCTCTATACGTTATTTTAATTGATTTAGTCAGAGAACCCCCCCCCCCCGCTTTACCCTCTGCTACCTTTAATTGATTTATATTTTTTATTAAACTATAGTTTTATCTAAGGTATATTGATGCAAATGAAAAATAAGTGACATTGTTAAAGTATATTTTTTCTTAAATCTGATTATTTATGGAACAATCACTATAATAAATTATGTGGACTGATTAAACTATCAAAATTAAAATCCGTATATCCATATGAAAGCGCATGAATATTTAGGGTTCGCAGCGGTTCTAAAATTTTATCACTTTGCTACCACTATTTTAATACAAAAATTTATATTTTACATTCATATTGAAACTATGCACCTATCGTATGTTAAACTCTAAAATTACTGATAGCGATACCGCAAATGCCCTTTCCTCTCCTACTAAAGATAATTATAATACCACTCAAAATCCCTAAATTCCTAAAAATTACTCTAATGACATTGATATATTCAATACCTTCAATGAAATCAAAGAAGTCCTACAAATTACTAAATTCTTAAGCTGTATAAAAAAATATTTCAAACAAAACTAAAAAAATTGATAATCCTATGCAAAAGTTGTTAGTTATCATAACCAAATTCGGCAATCTCGCTAACCAACTTCACATTAATGAAGATAAAACTCTTTCCCTGTTAAACTTTTTTGCTCTTTTCTATGTTTTGTATTGTCTTGTATTAAAAAAAAGAAAAAGAAAAACCTCTAAACCTGCATTTTATTGTATTTTTTACGTATTATATTGTCTAAACATTTTTTATCTTCTCTCTCTTACGTTTTTTCTCCCTTTTCCTTCAAGTTACCAGACTGGACGTGCGCCGTCCTCTTATTTTCTTACGTTCCCCTATGTTTATGTGTTTTTCTGTTCAGTTAGTTTGACATATTCTCATTTAAGCTTTTTATAACCGTTTTTTGGTAATTTATCTTGAGATTTTTCTTATATTTTTTCTTGTAAAAATGTAAATATTTTTATACTTTTCAAAACTGTTCGCACTGTGTTTAACATTTTATATTATGATAAACTTTAATGTATGGTCTCTGTAAAGAGTATTTTTTTATGCTGGGGTTTCTCTTTGGTAGCTTTTCGTCTGTTCTTGGACTCTCAGTTTGTTAGGATCATATGGAACTTTTTTTTTTCTCTCTCTTCAAGTTACACTAACAATTTTATTCTAAGTTGTCTAACCCCTTAACTTTTATTTTTCCTTGTTGCCAACAGCCGCGCTTAAACATTTTTTATGGCTCCCATTGCATTGAAAAACAAACTACTTCTAAACTGGATGTGCAGTTGCAAAGCAACTATGAAATCCACAAACCAGTTCACGTTGTTCCATTGCAACTATCGAATCAACCACAGACGACTTCTTTTATTAGATATAGTGTTAGCAGAAATAGTAAAATTAGGGCTTCTGCGAGCTTCAAACACTTTTTTTCTCAAACTTCAGGTATTTTTAAACATATAATTTATCTTTTTCATTGTAGTATTTCAATTAATAAAATGTAATTTTAATCTGCATTTGTAATATAAACTCTAAAATTGGGAAAACATATTTTTTTAACCCCTTGAGGAGCCCCACGTTTGATTAATGAAGATTCGCACATGAAAGTTTTATTAAATTTTACTTTTCTAACTTTGGAAACCCTTTTTGAAAAGTCGTAATATTGCTTTTCCTTATTTTGCAATCAAATTTTTGAAGATTCCGGTATGAATTCAGCATTAAAGGAGCACGATTAGTTTCCCCTGAAAGGGTTAAAACAAAATACACAATATAAACTTTTAAAAGACTCACCGTTTTACTTAAAAGGCGACGAAAATAAAATAGATGTTACAAGTTAAAAATATACATTTTATATAAAAACTTCTTAGCACATTCGATCTGCATTTACCGGGGCCATCAACAGAGAATATTTTTATAATTAATTGCTGTTCATTCATATAAATACTTCCAGGTGCCGTACGGTGAGTTTTTAAAGTTCATGTTATTTATTTTGCAACTGAATCAAGCTGAAATATTGCATTACGTCTTATCTTTTTGAAAAGTCGTAAAATTGCTTTTCCTTATTTTGCAATCAAATTTTTGAAGATTCCGGTATGAATTCAGCATTAAATACGATTACATGCCCTTGAAAGGGTTAAAACAAAATACACAATATAAACTTTTAAAAGCTCACCGTTTTACTTAAAATGCGACGAAAATAATAAAATAGATGTTACAAGTTATAAATATACATCTTATGTAAAAACTTCTTAGCACTTTCGATCTGCATTTACCGGGGCCATCAACAGAGAATATTTTTATAATTAATCGCTGTTCATTCATATAAATACTTCCAGGTGCCGTACGATGAGCGTTTAAAGTTTATATTATTTATTTTGCAACTGAATCAAGCTGAAATATTGCATTACGTCTTATCTTTTTGAAAATTCGTAAAATTGCTTTTCCTTATTTTGCAATCAAATTTTTGAAGATTCCGGTATGAATTCAGCATTAAAGAAACACGATTACCTGCCCCTGAAAGGGTTAAAACAAAATACACAATATAAGCTTTTAAAAGCTCACCGTTTTACTTAAAAGGCGACGAAAATAATAAAATAGATGTTTCAAGTTAAAAATATACATCTTATGTAAAAACTTCTTAGCACTTTCGATCTGCATTTACCGGGGCCATCAACAGAGAATATTTTTATAATTAATCGCTGTTCATTCATATAAATACTTCCAGGTGCCGTACGATGAGCTTTTAAAGTTCATATTATTTATTTTGCAACTGAATCAAGCTGAAATATTGCATTACGTCTTATCTTTTTGAAAAGTCGTAAAATTGCTTTTCCTTATTTTGCAATCAAATTTTTGGAAGATTCCGGTATGAATTCAGCATTAAAGAAACACGATTACTTGCCCCTGAAAGGGATAAAACAAAATACACAATATAAACTTTTAAAAGCTCGCCCTTTTACTTAAAAGGCGACGAAAATAATAAAATAGATGTTACAAGTTAAAAATATACATTTTATCTAAAAACTTCTTAGCACTTTAGATCTGCATTTACCGGGGACATCATCAGAGAATATTTTTATAATTAATCGCTGTTCATTCATATAAATACTTCCAGGTGCCGTACGGTGAGCTTTTAAAGTTCATATTATTTATTTTGCAACTGAATCAAGCTGAAATATTGCATTTCGTAATACGCTTTTATTTACAGAATATTTTATTTTCTCATCTTTAAGTTGAAGATAATAATAGTACAGTTTGAAAAGAAAATTGAAAGTCCTCGAAAAGTGAAATTGCATTTCTTTGAAGATATATTAGATAGTAAATTTTCATCTGGAAATAGCAGCTGTGAAAATATATTTATTTCGGAAAGTAATGTCACTGCTTTTCAGCTGCTCAGCGAGAAAGAAACACAAAAACACTGACGATATATTTCACTCAAACAGTAAAACTAGAGCTGTAAATGTCGAGTTTGGGAAGTATTTTGTTTATATTTGAAACATTCTGTATATTTTAAAGCTGTTTTATGTTTATTCTATTAGGCGGCATTTATTCAGTTTACTAAATGTCATGAAAATGAAAATTTAACTGTCAGTGTTAGAGGATATTTGAGAGGAAAACTTTTAATTTAATACTATAAGAATTGCTGAATGCTTACTCTAGTCTTCATTTACAACAAGCTGAAAACCAAAGTTTTATACTTACAAAATTTTATAAATATTTATTTTAAAGAGACAGAGAGTTTTAGTAAATTTAGATTCAATATATATATATATTTCACAAATAATATATATATTAATTTATTGAAACAATTTTTTTGCAATATTTCATATCTTTAATCATTTCTAGAAATATAAAAACTTATTTTTTGTATTAGTTTTCCCTTCTATTCAATCCTGTTTTTAAAAATCGAATATTTATTTTTTTCCAAAGAACATAAAAGTATTTTTTCAATTACTGCCTATCTCATAAGTTTATACGCAGCGAGGTATTGTCGTTTATTAAATAACGGTACAAAATTAAACAAAAACGTATTAATTACTTATTGAAATCAGTACACTTATTCGAGTAATTCGTATACAAATAATAAATACATATTTTATCATAACTTTGATAAAAAAAGTCATAAAAGTCTGTAACTACACTGGGTTCTAAAAGTTAAGACACAAAATAAAAGTATATCTTTAACACGTCTAAATGATACTGTAACATCATACTTTTGTTCATGCGTAAAGCACTCAGTGTCGACGATTAAACATCCAACACTCTATTTCACGTTTCACATCTACGATTTAAAATTCTACACAAATTTAAAAATATTCACCTTGAACATCTACATTACTATTACAATACAGTCCATATCATATAAAATCCGCCATTCTTTAGAAACACCGTTTTGATCTCATAACATGTCCGCTCGTTCTATTCAAGACTGGCCACATAGCATCTTCTTTTACTCCGCATTTCGAAAAACCTTCTTCGATACGGTAGCGAGGCCAGTGAATCTTCGGAAATTACACTGTGATCATAAACAAGTGCTGCTTTTGCAACTTACGAGGCGGCATAGAATTCAGAGTTCTTTTGGTCGTTACATTAATGGTACTTCTTTGGTTTCGGATACCTTCAAATAATATCGTGTTTCTATCAAACAAATTAGTTTTCAAAATATCACTGGCGACAGGAGATACCATATTTTTTGAATGGCCCCTTTTGTGGAGATTACTGTTCTGCGCTAAGTGAATTTTGAATTGGAGCAGTGTCGTGCTCAAATCTCAACTCACAACCATCTAAAATGCCGTCAAATGGAAGTATATGTTGCTCTATTTTCCCTTGCTATTTTGTTGTAATTTGTTTCCCAGAAAGACATGGAACGCATATTTGGCCATTAAAAACAATCGAGGCCTTCTCTCCCTCAAATCGTCAGAGACTTACTGCCTTGTTACCTACTGAAGAATGAACGAGACTGTTTTCTGAAATCATGCCAGTAACATTTCCATATGTCTGAACTGTCCACATTCTGCTTCTGTTCGTCGCTGAATAATACGCTGCTCAAATTGTTCGCGCACTATATGTACTTTCTATCCCAATCCATTCTCCTGAGTTTCTGGTGTGGTGTTTTATGTACGGTTTGCAAAATATGTTTTTAAAACAGTGTTTTCGCAGTCTCTCATGTGTCTATACAGGGTGTATCTGAAATGCTTCAACAAACTTAGGGGGATGATAGTACTCATCAAGACGAACTAAAAATGCCATGAAACATGGGGACGCAAATGACATTTAAAGGGTGAAAATCGCAAAACTAATAAAAATATCGAAATCTCGCATGCTGTTTTTTCTCCATAACTGGCTAGTAGCGCGAAGCTGGATTACCTTTCACTTTGTGCATATCCAGTCGGAAAGAGATAACCAAAACTTGGAAGAAATCCAAACAAATATGTGAGCAGGAATCCAGGTATGCAAATTTGAGCGTGTCCGCCATTCGTTCCTCCGTAGATGTACTCTGTGTAATAATGTCCTCGGTCGACACTTTGAACAATTGCTGTAAAATATTTGTTTTCTCTGGACATCACGAGCTGTGTTGTACCTATTCTGCGCAATAAATAATTTTCTGGTGTGTTTCTTTCTTGTCTCAGTCTGTCCGTTTCCAGACACATTTTCTCGATTTTCATCCTTTAAACGTCATTTGCAACCCAATGTTTCTTTTCATTTTTTGTTCATCTTCATGAGTACTATCATCCTTCTAAGTTTGTTGAAGCATTTCAGATATACCCTGTATATTAAATATATACTATACTCAGACTATTCTTAATTTCCCTTATGCAGATATTTTGCTTTGAAAGCAATCTTCCACTTTTACTTTCAGTATAAAAACGTTTTATCAGTGGCCGTCCACATCTTGGTTTTCGGCCGAAATTTTTATTTCTAGAATTTACTCTGCATATCCCTCCTTTTTAACGATTTAAACCACTAGAAATTCTAATAACGAGTTTACTGTACGATTTTAACTTATATTTTCCGTTTCGTGAATGCCATAAATTTAGGAATCTTAAATAACAAACGAAAAATGAGAATGTGTTGCGATGCATTTGTTAACTTTTGCATAAATTTTCTAAAATTTTGTGAAAGTGTTTGTTAACGAAAATAAGAAAGACATCTTAAAATATAATAATGATTTAAGAATTTTAATATCTCTACTATGTTTCATTTCAATTCATTTTAATAATTTTGAATATTTTTTTAAGTTATTCCGTAAATTTCTCTTTACAATTTTGCTAGCATATTTTAGTGTGTGCCGAAACTTTTAAGACAGACTGCACGATACTCATAAATATTTTGTGCCAAATATCCTACCTATCATACAAACATAAAATTGTTATTTTAAAACCTATTTTGACACTATATATTAAACAAATACATTGTGTTATTGAGATCATAATTCTAAAGTCTCGCTTTTGTGCAATTTTAGAAAATAGGTGATACCTCCGCAAATTAAAGTAAATTATCGAAAACCACTTAGCCTGTAGCGCACACTCTTTTGAATCCTAATACATATACATATTTGTACATTTGTACATCTCTTACATTACTTTTATCAATGCAGTATACTACGAAATGCTGTTGAGTTTTGTTATTATAAATAATAATCCTCCATCTTGAATGTAACAGTAGGCCAAATTTCAAAGAGCTGAGTAGAATGGGTCAGCTTTTATTCTTACCGAAAAATAAAGTACCGCCAGGCTTGGTATATCTGTTCTTCTTACAAACTTCTCAGAGAAATCACTTTTCATGTTTTATGGCACTCACGTTAAGACAACGCTTTCCAAAGTTTAAAAACCCTGTTGTGAAAAGTGTGTGTTCTAAAAAGAAGGAAAATTTGGACGGTGACCATATTTTATTTGGTGCTAAACTGCCTCGCTCTAAAAGGCTTCATCTATTAGGTGGAAGATGCCAAGGGTGAATTAGTTTTTGATTGGATAGGCAAGGTGTACCCAGCGGAAAACGGCTGTGGTCCTTTATTTATCACACATTTCCGTGATTCTTTCTGGAGTTTATCATTCTATCTTATCCAAGCTCATTCATATCTCTTTTGATAGCCTAAAAGGGACTGCTCAGACAAGAAAACCAGGTCTTCAGAACATAGTGTCCCTCCCGGTCTCCTTTATTAAGGTCTTAAAAAAATACAGTTTTCAGACATAGCTGAAGCCGTCAGAAACGCGACAGTGGTCAGTAAATATATAAATTACCAGTCATGGCCGCACTCGACAGGTGCAAAAAAACCTAACGCGACAGACGGCGTTTCAGAGAACACAGCGGAAGAATGATCAAAACAAGATTCTTTCCGCTAGAGAACAGATTCCCTACGCAACAAGGGCGGACGAATGTGCGAGAGATGCTGTGGATGGTGATGTGAGAAGCAGCTGCCAGGTACGATACTTCCAGCTGAATCTGTTGCATGCAGAGGCTACGTAGTTAGTATTGAAATATCAAAAATTTGTTTATAGGTGTGTTTTAGTTTGTTTAGTTGGAGGATAAGTGTAAGTATACTATGGATGTAGGCATGGCTTGCCGTGCTCACCTCACCGCACTCACACAGGTCGAAAGAGGCACACTTGAATCTGCCTAAGTTACCTTTGAATGGGCCATAGCCCGTCAGAAAGCTGGTCGTGTGCGGTGTGAGGTTGTAGAGTTGAAAGGAAACTTTAGGAATGAGTTCGTGTGTGTGCCTGACCTTTGTTGATGTGTCCCAATACAACTGCCATAACGTCAGAATCCTGGATGCTCTTGACGTATCAATTTGAAACTGGGAAATGTGGGTCTATGGAAGGTTTTTGTGAGACTTTTTTCGCCAAGTCATCGGCCAGCTCGTTGCCAAAGGTACCTTTATGAGCCCAGAGATATGCCCAGCGAGGTGCAGTGAATGAGTGATATTAGTTTTAGCTTAATTTGTAGCAAATAAAAGTCTTTTGTTTTGTGCGCGTGTATAGCCTGCAGACCGGAGAGACTGTCGCTGAAAATGGAAATACTTATGCCAGGGTTTGCTTCAACCCATTGTAATGCGTTGCGTATGGCGCACAGTTCAGCTTGATACACGGAGGTATCATCATCCATTCTGTAGGCTGAATAACTGCAGATGCACTGTACCTTCCATTGCATAGAAAGCTGCACCAAAGCAGGTCTTAGTGCCAGAGCCATAAGTAAAAAGTGTGAAACTTTCGAGTGATGTATAGCTGTTGCGCTCAATGTTCACGTGTAAGTGCAATGACTCTTCTGCTGGGTGAAGCTGCCAGCCCCTTAGATTGTGTTGGGGAAAATAGTGTGCACTATTTCACTATTTTAAAGATGTAAGATATATAATTTAAACATTCTGATTTCCTTCTTTGTTCAGAATTGAAAAAGAGGCCTTCTCTTCTCTCCATCTCTGCCAGACACAGAGTTACCACTCGCCCAAGACTTCTAATAGCACTTCGCCTGCTCCATATGAAAACTCTGGGTTGTGTAACACCAAATGACATATACAGTAGAACCTCTTTCATCGGAAACTCTTTTAACCGAAACTCTTGGTTAACCAAAATCCATTTTGAAAGCTTTTTTTTTTTTTTTACTATCACTTTCCTTGTGTGCAAAATCCATTTTGAAAGTTTTTTTTTTTTAATATTATATTTCTTCTGTACAAACGGTTCTTTTCGAACTACGAGTACGTATAAATATTTTTGATCCCCTTTCTTAGAGTTCCTTTGTATTTAACTTGATCTCCCGTAAGCTACGGTGTGGAACGAAGAAAATGAACAAATTAGCAATTCTTAAGCTTTTGAATGTTTTACAAAATGTTTGGCATGGCTGGAACAGCAGAAATACTGTGGTACTGGTAAACTAATATTATTTAAAAAAAAAAAAAAACTCCGTGATAGAGCTTCCAAGCAAAGGCAATCAAAACTGCGACAAACAAAACATTTTTTCAAACCCTTGTGATATATGTAAAAAGTACTTAATTTCAAAATTAAAATTCAGGTAATTTATTCTTGTTTCTATTTTGCTTTTGTTTTATTTTTATTAAGCACTTGTTACCATAATAAGAAATATTGCATATATTTCTCCTTAATCTTAAAATTGACGCATTCTCGATTATGCGAAAATTTTGATTTTCCAAAAGATGGGCGGTCCCAATTACTTCGGATAATCGAGGTTCTACTTTAGTTCGTTTCTCATTAATTTGAAATCTTGTTTGCCGATTGCATTTTGAGTTTTTATGAAAAAATATACAATAAACTTATTGTATAACTTAACCCCGTAATGGTAAAATAGGTTTATTTAGAAACATATTCTTTTAAATGGCCTCAAAAGTGGAATTCAGCTCTTATTATATGAACTGTTAGAAAATTTAAAGGGCCGCCTTTATAGCTATATATTAAAAAATCAAATTAAGCATACTAATTGGATAAAAATAGTATATTTTGTAAAACTTGAAAATGTTTATAAATTACTAGCTGTTCTTTTGAACTAATAGCATTCCAATTCCTCTCGGTTTCTAGATATTCTGATTTAAACTAAATACATTACTGATATATAGATTTATAGTGAAAGAGAAAAATACATTTCAAATCGACATTTATTTCACTTTAGATTGCAGTTTTAATCTTTTTTACAAAACTGTGGATTTATAATAAATTTTTATATAACGCAGAAAAATAGATATACACAAGTTTTATTTTAAACATTGTAAATGCTTTCCAAACGTAGATATTAGATTATGACTATTTAAAAAATTTTATTTATACATTTTCAAAAGTTTAAATAATAGACTTTTTTTAATTTCCCCATTTTCTTTTCTTTTACGATGCTATATATTTTTTTCAATATATAACAACTAAGTTAATAATATATAATGTAAAGAAAGATAATTTAAAGATAAATAAATCACAACATTAGGCATTGAAAAACTTTTACTTAATATGTTATTTATTATATTATTATTTATATTAACTATAAGAATGTGAATATAGTCTATAAAAAATATTACATTTAGAGAAAATGAAAAAATATAAATTTCGTTATTTTCATTTTTATACTGTTTTCAGTTATTTTCCATAATAAGGACCAACTACATAAAATACACTGAAAGGAAATAAATTATGTTCTGTATTTCCATTTTACATAGTGAAACTTTGAAAAAATGCCAATACTCTTAAAGAGAAAAAGTAATATCGCTTTTCTCTTTACTCCGTTTTAAATTTATAATTATTTACCAAAAATTTCCGCTTCACCTATAGTAAGAAAATTACATTATTTAAAATACAATCATAAACTTCACTATTGAAATTCCTAGGAATGTTTTATTTATTTTTTTTCTAAGCACATCTTGGGAAATACCATTAATCTCTGTATAATAATGCGTTCTCTTTTTTTTTCATGGTTACAGGATTAGCTCCATAAACTTTATAAAAGGCATAAAAACTTAGAAATAAAAGTTTATAAATCATCCAATGTAGTATGTTTGCAAATGAGATTAAAGCAATCGCAGTTAAAATTGTAAAGCGTGATAAGCTGCTTAACTATGCATCTTATTTGTTCAACTGCGTTTTATAAACACATAATTCCAATTTAATACAAGTTAGAAATTGCTTGTCAAATATGGCAAATAAGGTACGTTCGTACTATAATTAATTTTATAAATATTTTTTGCACCGCATATTGTACTGAATGTATATTTTAGTGCACTTCATAAGTGTATATCAATTTCATTCTGTTCGAAAGGCTGTCAGATCATTAAAATGCACTTGCAATAATTGTTTCCCATTCGCCGTAATGTAACGGAAAAATTTTGACTGTCATTGTAATTAACCTATACATCCGACTTTCATAAAATTGTAAATAACTCGACAAAATTTTGCAACAATTATATATTTTAAATTTCAGACCATTTCGAAGGCTGTAACATCATTAAAATGCACTTACAATATTTTTTCCCCATTGGCCGTAATGTAACGGAAAACTTTTGAGTGTCCCTGCAATTAAACTATACATATTTAAAATTTCAGGCCAATCGGTTGGGTAGTTTTTGCTTTTTTATATGTGGACAGACGGACCGATCGACAACTATAGGTGCTATGTATTTAAATAATTACGAAAGCACCTAAAATACTTTCCTGTTATTACTTTTATGGAGGTCCGGGGCTAAAAATACTATTTTTTTTTATTTATAGAGATTTTGTTATGAATGTTTTTTTAATATGTTTTAATATAATAAGAATATTGCTTGTAAAAAAAATCTGAAAATTTTAAAATATTAAAAAAAAATAAATAAATTTTAAAATTTTAAACATTTTTAATTTTTGATATAACTCTGAAAGTACTTACTCGATTTACAAAATTTTTGCACTTTTGCGTACAGAATATGTGTCATTTTAGTTTGCCTTCAGGATTTCTTAAAATATTGAATATGAATTTTATAAAAAAAAAATTAAGGAAAAAATGAAGTTTTTTAATGAGTGAGTTTTGCATTAATTAGCATATTTTCACAATTATCACTCAAAATTAAAAATCCTGACGACAATTTGTTGGATATATAGCATAAAATTTTTGTTGAAAATTTCATACATATATCTTGCAAGGAACATTAGATATATTATTTTAAAGTTGACAAATCTTGAAAAAATTCCTTCTGAGATAAATTAAGTTAAAGTTCACGTCAAAGGGTAGCTCATGCGTCGCTTCTCATGGCAAGATGTGTTATATCTCTGGATCTAATGAAGACAAAAGCATGCGGTTTGCAGTATTTAACGCTAGAAATTCAGTATTTGTTTTAAGTTATTAATTTAAAAAAAATTGCACTTTTTTGAGAATTTTTAGCAGGCCCCTTTATTTTACGCTAAATTGATTTTTTTACAGATTTTGTGTTAATTATATACATTAAATGTTTATAAAATATGAGCATCTGTGTGAATTAATTTTTAAAAGGGCGTGCGTTAAATATAACAGCTTTTCTATAAACGTATATTAAACTATGAAGGGCAACTCATAGAAAAAAAGCCAATTCAATATCCTAAAAATTCCGATAGACATAGGCGATATAATGAGGTGAATTTTAGTTGTTCTGGGTAAAAGGAGGATGAAAATAAGAATCCTCACCCCCCCTCCCCCGCCAACGTTTGAATATCTTAAATAAACCAAAAATGTTATAAACGTTATAGCTACCGCCGTTATGTGCACAAAATATCATTTCGTCCTAAATCAATGTTACTGTACAACCTTGTAATTAATATATTTCATTATAACCGTATAGTTTTTAAAACAGGCACACTAACTATTTTTTTGCTTGTTTTTGGCACTGTAAACATTAAATAGTACCACGTAAATGTACAAAAGCACAATATTTCTGACTATTAGCTGCTTCAATAGTTAAGGAGATGAAAAGGACTTTATCGGACACTCCGTATTTGCTATAAATAAATAGAACTGTCACTTTTAAGTCTTCTTTAGATTATGAATTATTGATTTTTAAATTGTTTCCTGTCTGATGATTGCCTTTAATATGAACATTATATTTTGATGTTTTGCACGTAAAAAAATGTGGCCAGTTGCTAGTGCTGATAATTGATATCCTTATAATAATAACCTAAGTCATGTGACTGTCATCAACAGTTCCGAGCTGACCAGGCGGCCATTTTCGTACTTGGAACAGGTGATTAATCGTTAAATATTGTTCCATAGCCATCATTTCATTTATGTTATAATAGTTCAAGTCGTGTAACTGTCATAACAAGTACGCTTTTCACATGTGCAGCCATTTTCAATCAAATTATTTTTTTTTTGAATAAAACTAACATAAAAGTTACCATGCTCGCAAAGAATTCTTGGTACTTGTACGTTAGTCTGGTTAAAATGTCGCCAACAGCATTTTTAGCTCGCCAGTTAGAAAATTTTATTTCCCGCATGGTAATTTAAAACAGTGCTTTGATGTTTAAATTAAATGTCATGGTTTGTGGTATCATTTAGTAATCTTATGTTTCTTTTCTTTCTTTTTTTTAAGAAATAATAAAAGTCATGAATTTTAAATCTTTCAGATTTAAAAAGTTGAGTATTTTAAAAATAATAAGCGAAAGGATTATATTTTAAATGAAATTAATAAAATACGAAAAAAGGCGACAGGAACAATGTTTGCCGATTTATCCCCTGCTTCATAAATATACCTAGTTCTTGGTTTCTCTATCAAAATTTTCCGATATGGCGAAGGATTTAACAAATAAAGTAAATTATGAATAAAAGTAACATGTTACAATGCTTAGCATTTATTTAAAGGAGACCAAACATGTCCCCAAGGGCGGCTGATTTACACATATGTTGGTCAGTATTTATATTAGAAAAATATAATAAAATTTTCATGAATTGGTCAATTACTGGTGCTGCTTGGTCAATTACTGGATTTAACTGGTCATTTACTAGTTTAAAATTATTTTCTAATTTATACTGATTATAATAAAAAAAAACATTTTTTTCTTTTTTAATATGTGATCTATATGCATTAATTGTTATTTGCACATATGCGTAGAAAAATGCTTGAATATTTATATTAGAGAAACATAATAATACAATTTCCAAGAATTAGTCTATTAATGCAACACGCACTGTAAATAAATGCTTTTATTCATAAAATGTAGTATAAGAACAGAAAAACACAGGATACGCATGTGATGCGTACATGACGCTGGATATTAATAATTAAAGTTGTAAATTTTCCAAACTGGGAGAAAAAGTGTCCAATCCAGGATTCGAACAAGGAACCTTAGCCTGAAGCCACCAATGCTTTATTAACAGACCTATCCCGGAGATATGTGTCTGCAAGGTTTGTCAAGGATATCTTAGTTGGTAGAGCATTGGCGGCTTTAGCCAAAGGCTCATGGTTCGAATCCTAGATTGGACACTTTCTCTGCTTGTTTGAAAAATTTACAACTTCAATTATTCATACATAAATACTTTTAGTCACGTACATCATACAAGTACATTTTATTCAAATGTTCTGCTATAAATTTGACACTCGGAGATTCAAATTGCGATGAATAAATTCCACTACTTTAGAAAGGATTTAAAATACGATCAAACACTTCGAGATTAAAATTCAATATCTTATTTTCTAAATACTTTCCAGTTCTTTTTATAAACACAGCTTAACATATAACATTTACCTTCTGTATAAATGTATACCCGGAAGGGACCACCACGGCGTCCAAGCGACCATGAGTACCGTAATTCATATCTAAGCGGATCCCTCCACAAAATTAGAACGCACGACTGAGGTTCTGGCCCACTTAGTGGAGATGAATCAACCTCTGGTTATAAGACCCCCAAGGCAAAGATTCCCCTTCCCCCTTAGGCCGTCTTCCAAGCTTACACAGGAGCTTGCAGGACTGCGGACCCCCGTGGCTACTTCAGTCAATGTGATAGCTCTCCAAACGTTACAAACCGACATCTGAGCGTCACAACAGTACCTAAACACTTGGCACAAACATCTAACCGTGCAACGGTGGGCTAGCATACTAGCTATTCAACTCTATTTTCCGAGCAGCCAAACACTCCCGACAGGAAGACCCGCCTAGCTCGTTGTCCCCACCACCAAATTGGACTGGTACCCTGTGAACTAAAATCACACACACAATTCGCAACACAATTTTATAAAAACATCACTGGTACACTCGATATGGGTGGGAATCTTCTATATAATACTGCGTTACATCAATTAGCTACATCCATGTTAGGAAAAATTAAAAAAAAAATATTTAGAAGTAAAAGTTTATGAGGCATCTACTGTAATTTATTTTCAAAAGAGCTTAATGTATACCCAGTTAAAAATGTAGGGTGTGAAAAGCTGCTTAATTATGCATGTTACTCATTCAACTGCGTCTCAAAAACTTACTATTGCATTTTTATTAAAATAACTTTTGGTATTATTTTATTATTAGTCCTAGGAAAAAAGATTTTGCAAATTTAGTGCAAATTATATCATAAATTTTAATATAATGGCCATTTACAGGTACAGTCTCATTTTTCAACTTTTACTTGTTAAAATTAAAATCGCAGGAAAGAAAACCTGATTTTTTTTCTTAAAGATTGGTAAACCTTATATATTAATTGGTATTTATGAATATTTGTAAAAATCGTCAATATTTACATTACAAAAACAAAGAAAAAATTCCTCTAATTAGTCAATTACTTTTACATTCAACCTAATTAAATGTTTTTCGTCACATACATTATAGAAGCAAAATTTCGTTGATACTAATTTGACATTCGGAGATTATAATTAACAATGGTCAATAAATCCCACAACCTTCGAAAAAATTAAAATTTGATTAAAATCTTCATGCATAGTACTCATTTCTCATTTTTTAAGTTTCTTTTCATTTTTTATAAATAAAGTTCAGGATAAAACATTTTCCTTCTGTATAATTATGCGCTAGAGTAATTTTTTTTATGTTTCAAGATTAGCAACATAAATTTTAGAAAAGAGCTAAAAAAAAATACTAGGTAAAAGTTTATGAGTAATCTTCTGTAACTGATTTCCAAAAGAGCTTAATGTAATCAGGGTTAAAAATGTAGAAAATGATATGATGCTTAACTATGAATCTCCTTCGTTTATCTGCATCCTAAAAACTCATGATTATTTCTTTAATTAAAATTAGTTTTGGTATTATTTGTATTATAAGGCCTACAAACATGTTTTTACAAGTTTCATGAAAATTACATTATAGAATATTAAACATAATACGTATTAATATACTGCGAGGACATTAAATTTACTAGAGAATGCAAAATCATCGCAGGAAAATAATTTTGAAAGTTTGCCAAATATTTATATTATATGCCTTGAAATAAGTCTTGAAGATAAGTTAAATACAATCTAAAATTTCTAAGATCTTAATACGTCAAGTGTCACAATAAATATAAAACAATGGCTTTTACAAAGACTAGCATAAAATTTAAAATTATAAAAAGTACAAATATATGTGCGTAATATATTGAAAAAAAATAATCGGTGTGTGTTATTAAATTTTTCTGTCTAATTTATAAATTATTGCGAAGTGCTTTAAAGTTTCTTCTGGTCGTTGAAAAGCGAAAGTAAAATGCGAATTCTAATTTATAATACACTGGTGTACAAAATTAAGGACCAATCGCAAAATGCTAATTTTCAAGTACTCGAATACTCAAAAGGAAATAATATAATTCGAATAATTACTATCTCTACAGCACAGCGAGTCCTTATAACATCTCATTCATGTCACACGTGGTCACAAGTGTCACAGTCACTACGGTGAAGCAAAAAATAGGAAATTCCATACATCTCATTATGAGTCTCAAATGATCACCATATGTGTCTCCACTGAGACGTCGCAGTGACTGCTGCTTTGTGACGAGTCACAATATGAATTTACAATGTAGTTACATTGTGGCTCTAATGTGATTGTCATCTGCAGACTCAATTTCAAAGTCATCGTGAACGCTGCATTGTGATAAGTTACCAAATAATGTCACGTTAACCCTCCGTCTACCAGACGGGTCCATTGGACCCGACAGGTACATACAAAATATTCATTCAAACTAGAAATTTCTTTAAAATAAACTAAGTATATAAACCAGACAAAAATAAGGTAAATAAATAAGTTAAATAGTTTTAAATAAAAATTCTGGTGTAGAAAGTTTTATTAAAACTTGAATAAAATTCCCGGTAGATCTAGGGTTAAAGTCACACGAGGACTTTCAGGTGACAGAATGACTACTGTGAAGTCACCATTGTGCTGTTTTCTGAAAAGCCACAATGTGACTATAATTTGATATTATTTGGTGACTTATCATAATTCAACGTTCATGATGACTTGGAAATTGAGTCTAAAAATGACAGTCACATGAGAGTCACAATGTAACTACATTGTAAACCCACCTGGTGACTCGTCACAAAGCAGCAGTCACATTGACATCTAAGTGGAGTTATATATAGTGATAATTTGAGACTCATAATGAGACGTGTGGAATTTCCTATTTTTTGTTTCACCGTAGTGACTGTGACACTTGTGACAATGTGTGATATGAATGAGATGATATATGGACTAGCTGTGCTGTAGGGATAGTAATTATTCGAATTATATTATTTCCTTTTGAGTATTCGCTTACTTAAAAATTAGCATTTTGTGACTGGTCCTTAATTTTAGACACCAGTGTATATAATGCAAAGTTTATCAAACGTTACTTTTTACGCTTCAAAAACGAAGAAAATCTCTGATAAATATAAAAAAAAAGATTTCAACACATTTACCAACTCTTTGTAGACATGAAATAAAGTAAATGTTTCTATCACTACAAACAGCTTGGAAAATAAATTGTCTAATCCTAACAGAAAACAAGTTCGTAAAACGAATTTTCTCCTTTGAAGTTCCACGCATCACTACCTCATAAATCTTAAGAAGATTCTTAATAGGTAAAACGTTCGTAAAGGAATTTCTAGTAATCGACTACGAAAAATTCCTCGCTCATAAATATAGAAGTTTTTCATTCAATTTGTTTGAAGCATCTATCACGCAAAAAATATAACTTTGCTAACTAAGTTTATATTTATTCATCGATAAGAGTTTAGATGAACACATACTCATACTTTAATTAATAGTTTTGTCAATTAAAAATAGGAAGAAGACTCATAAAAACTCAGATAAAATTATTTTCAATATTTTAATTCGCTTAAATGCGTAATCTTTTTATTCTATAAAATGTATGTTTTTATTTTAAATATCCCTTTAAAAGTAATTTTTGCAGAAATATTTTAGCTGTAACTTTCTATATTTTATCTTGAAAATCGAACAGCCAATTGTAGTAATCTACTGAAACATTATTTTTATCTTTTATTTAGAAGTAACAGAATTATATTTTACTTCATTAAATTTATATACTTTTCATAACTAAAAAAATGTGCAAATGAACTTAGTAATAAGAATGTAGTTAATTTATGAGTATATTTTATATTACTTAATATTCCGGCAGTAGTGCAGAGTCTGTCTTTTTGCCTCCTATTGTCTGTAGGTAATCTACACTGTTTCCCCTAACGAATACAATGAGTAACTACCATGTATCTGACGTTAAATGTGTAATAGATCACGTAGTGAAAAAAAAGACGTCTTTATTCTTTCTTTCAGGGCCATTTTTAAAAGCAAAATTGAAATTCGTGGTTAAAAATCTGAGAAATGATCAGTCAGTTTATTTTTCCCTTTCCTAATATTCCATAGCCTACTTAAAACAACTGTAAAATTTTAATAAACTGCAAATTTATAACTGTATTCAAATGCACTAATCTTTTTAATGTTACAAAATTTACGACGTTCATTTTTATCAAAAACGATGTGAAATTGCTGAAATGATAGTTAAAATAAAAGTTAAAAATTCGATTAAAAATAAATTATTTATATGTGTATATGAATTAATATAATGTATATAAAAAATTAACTCAGTATCGCCATCGGTTGTGATTTCTATGAAAAATTTATATTTACTTCTGCGTTGAAAGATAACAGCAATAAATGAAATCGTCTGCATAGTTATAATTTGCTTTCAAGTATGTTGCAGATTGCAACACGGTGATACAAAGGGTTAAATACATCCGTCTAAAATTATTTACTCGCCTATAATACCTATATGAAATGTTAAAGAATGATAAGTAAAAGTACTACAATTTTATGTTTGTAAAAATACCTTATCACATTCATAATCTATTTCACCTTTTGCAAATAAACTTTACATATCAAATGTAAGTAATCTAATAGTATAATTTCGTAATAAATGTAATCAACGCAGACGTTATTTTCATTTACTTTTTCAGCTTCTACATATAGTTTCTGTTTCATCACTTCTACTGATTAATCTTCTTCACATTATTAGCTGATTTACCGCAATATAAATATTTCAATATCTCATCTTGCGTTTTCTTATATTAATTGACACGAAATTTCATTTCCTTTATTAGCAACAACTGGGTTTGTTTTCCTTTTGCAGTAATGACTTTATTTTATACTAGAGATTTAATCGTGGACAGAAATGTTTATCGATACAAAAAGTATATTTTTTGATTTCGATTATTTCAAAAGTACAATACCTCTACTTAATTCTAATATTTGAGTATTGAAGTTTTACGAAATGAAGAAAAGTTATGTCAACTTGTATGTATCTTTTTCAATATAAAATTTTACGTTCTACAATTTATAAGTAAAAATTCTTATACTTGTTAAATATTCGTTATCAATTTCTTAAAGTTTTTTTTTTTTTTTTTTTTTTTTTTTTTTTTAATTTACGGATTGGTAAATCTTAAAATTTTATAAATGTATATTTTTAAAATGTTTTGTAAATCTTTAGAAAAACATATTATTTTTTAATTTAAGAATTAAATGATTCTTATAGAAAATCAAATTCTTTTAAAATAACAATTTTAGAGAATATTTTATATTAAATATATCTTAGGGAAAACGATCACTATCAAATAATTTTCTTTGTGGAAACTATTCGCATTTAAATTTATACTATTTTTGTATAACAATAATACCGAATTTATATATTTGTTAAATCTACGCTATGTTTAAATACTAAATTTTGTGCAAAAACATTTTGTTTAAATAAAATCGTTAAACATTTTCGGACGATTTCAAACATACATAATATTTCCTATACAGAAGTAAACTATATCATTAAATAGGCTTAAAAGCATAGTAATAGGGGAAATGAAAATATAAAGTTTTCCGCACTATGCTTGACTGTTGGTAAATTGTTCTCTAACGTCGATTTCATTTACTTTTTCATGACAAAAATGCCAAAAAAGCTTTTTTAACGGTGTTGAATGGAGTGTCCGTAATAGAATATCCATAAATTGCAGAAAAGTATGAAAGATGAATTCCCTTCATTAAAAGTTTGTATCTTTCCTAGACATCCTTTACAATGTAGTATCAATAAGTATAAAATTAAGCTTTCTAATTTGATAAAAAATTCTTTTAAGATAGTAAACCTTCTGAATATTACAACTGAATTTGTATTTCTCGCATTTTAATTGCATGTACTTTCTACATGCTGTCTTTGGTATTAAGGATATGAAATATAATTTAAATACATCATATAAAATACATTTTTTTTTTTTAATTTCTAAGTCATCTTTATTTGATTTGTATTTCCGTTTCGTTATTTATAATATGTATAACGATCTGGCATGGTGTTATTATATGAATTGCAGTAATAGCAGTTAAATACTATTACTTTATACTCTATAATGATTTTGAAAAAGCAAACATAACATTATAAGCTGTAAAAAAATTATATTTCTTAATACCCTCCAAAAAAAAAAAAATCTCAATAAATAAATAAATAAATAAAAATTTCGTTGCTGATTTTTCAACCTATTTCAAATATTTCCGGTTCATGGGGAAAACTTGTTAGGAGAAAATCAGGGGGGAAAAGGGAAAAAGATGTTCTGTATATCTATTAAAAAAAAAAAAAAAAAAAAAAAAAAAAAGAAGAAGAAGAAGACTATTCTTACAATTTAAAAAATAAACATAAATATCTCGCTGCGTTTTATGTAGTATTTTAATTTTATAATACTTTAAACACTTTAACAAAAACTTCTGCTTTCCGCGCTTTTAATAAATTACCTTCTTTAAAATACAATGAAGTACTTCAATGTAGAAACTCCAATAGGTTATCCCTTAAACTATTTTTATTTTTTTCATATCTCCGTTACATTAATCCGTTAGCGTGCTGTTTTTCATGTTACTGTATTACACCTACATATAATCCAGAAAAACATCTAAGCAAAATACAGCGTGTTTCATAATGAATGGGACAAAAAGAAAACATGAATGTTAACGTTGTAATTAATATATTTAGAAAATTCAAATTTACCTCAAAACTACATTTATTCAAGTTTCTACAGGTGTTGAATATGTGACTCTCCGGTGACTCGACAAATGTCTACACTGTAATCAAGCTCCTGCCACACTCGTGATAGCATATCCCCTGTGATGGAGTTCAACACTGCAGTTATTCGCTGCTTCAGTTCCTCTAAGCCCTGAGGAAGTAGAGGCACAAACATATTGTCTTTAACGAAATCCCAGAGAAAAAAATCACAGAGCGTTCACGAATTCTTTCACCCACTTCGGGTTTTGTTTCTTTTCATCCTGAGCTTTTGTTCTTGCATAAGCAGCCGGTATCCTGGAACTGCTTCACCCACCTGGTTTTATGTTATGCCGATGCGGTGCTTGTTTCGAAATTTCGTGCGAAAATGTCTTTGCACAACAGTTACCGAGGAGGTTTTGGTATATTCGAAAACGCAGTATGATTTCTCCTGCATGGACGACATTTTGTTTAACAGCTCCTCTAGCGGCGAGTTCGTCATTCCATGATTTTTTCCTGTTGCCAAATAAAACTTGTATAATTGTAGTTGCAGAATAAATTTGTTTCGGCTGAATAAATCCATTACGGCAGTCACACTGTGCTACTCTTTTTGGCCCGTTCATTATGAATCACCCTGTATATAGAAGTCAAAGTTAATAGGTCATCCATTGTAATTTATTTGTAAATGAGCTTACTTTAATCGCAGTTAAAGATGTAAAGCGTGATAAGATACTTGACTATGTATTTTATTCGTTGAGCAGCTATGTTTTATATTAAAATTACATTTGGTGTTATTTTCATTATACGTCCGTGTAAGGAAAAAACATTCGACGAGTCTTTGCTTCGTTTTTTATAGTTATATAAAGTTTTTTTTTTTTTTTTTTTTTTTTTTTTTTTTTTTAGTGGTATTTCAAAAAATTTGAGAAAATTTAGAAACCAAAAACGATTTTGCAATTTATACTGTTTATTATGCATTACAATATAACCTTTTGTATGAATTATAATATTTGATATTATTAGGAGTCTTTCTAAATTTTGTTTATATGGTTTTCTTTGAATAAAGGTAATATAAAACACTGTTTGTTTGTTTGTTTTTTTTTTACTCGATATCCCAAGATTCAAACTGATAAACTAAAACACTTGAAGGCGTTAAAAAAAATATTTTGTACATTATTTTAGGCAAAGATCACTAAAAAAAACCCCATCAATTTGCTTTGTAATATCTTTTCATTTGACATGTTTTTATGAGTGTATTCAAGATTTTTACCAATTATACTAAATGCGTTATCATTATTCTGTACACTGGGGCTTCTTAAAATAATGGAACTAATTTTAACCAATTTTAGGTAGAAAGGTAGAATAAAAAATGTTTTTTTTTTTTTAATACTTTTTTCCCACATGCCTTTATGCGTATATTCAATATTTTTGGTAAATGTAGTCAATGATTTATCACTATTTTATACACTGGGCTTCTGAAACCAATGGAACAAATTTTAACCATTTTAGGCAACGGTACAAAAAAAGAAAGAAAGAAAGAACTCATTTTTTTCTTAGTTAGTTTTTATTTGATATCTTCATGAGTAAATTCAACACTATCGGTAATTATAGTCAATATTTTATCATTATTTTGTACACCGGGGTTTCTGAAAATAATTGAACAAATTTTAACGTGTTTTGGGCAAAGGTTTAAAAAAAAAAAAAAAAAAAAAAAAAAAAAAAAAAAAAAAAAAACTAAAATTGTTTTGTAAATTTTTTTCATTTGACATGTCTTTATGACTGCATTCAATATTTTTGGGAATTATACTCAATTCGTTATCATTATTTTGTATACTGGAGCTTCTGAAACTAATGAAATAAATTTTAACCCATTTTATTCCAAGGTAGAAAAAAAAAACTAATTGTTTATCGTACTTTCTTTTATTTGTTATGTCTTTATGAGTACATTCAAGATTTTTGATAATTATAGTCAATGTTTTATCATTATTTTGTGAACTAGGGTTAATAAAAATAATGGAACAAATTTTAACCCATTTTAGGCAATGGTAAAAAAAAAAAAAAAAAAAAAAAAAAAATTGTTTTGTAAAATATTTTCATTTAACATGTCTTTATGAATGCCTTCAATATTTTGGGGAATTATACTCAATGCGTTATCATTATTTTGCACACTTTGGCTTCTGAAAATAATGATACACATTTTAAACCATTTTAAACCAAGGTAGGAAAAAAACTAATTGTTTTTCATAGTTACATTTATTTGACATGTCGTTATACATTCATTCAAGATATTTGCTATATAGGTGCATTTTGGTATATTTGGTATATAGTCAATGATTAATCATTATTTTGTACACTGGGGCTTCAGAAAATAATGTATGAAATTTTAACCCATTTTAGGTAAAGGTAGAAAAAAATAAAAACATCAATTTGTTTGGTAAAATCTTTTCATGTGACATTTCTTTATGATTGCATTCAATGGGAATTACACTCAATGTGTTATCATTATTTTGTACACCGGGACTTATGAAAATAATGAAATAAATTTTAACCATTTTAGGCCAAGGTAGAAAAAAAATAGAAATATCAATTTATTTTATAAAATCTTTTAATTTGACATGTCTTTATGAGTAAATTGAAGATTTTTGTTAATTGTAGTCATTGCGTTATCGTTATTTCGTACATTGAGACAATAATGGGAAAATAATCTGAAAATAATGGGAAAAATTTTAATCCATTTTAGGCGAAGGAAGAAAAAATAACTAATTGTTTTTCGTAGTTAATTTTATTTGACATGTCTTCTTCAGTACATTCAAGACTTTTGATAATTATAGTCAATGATTTATCATTATTTTGTACACTGGGGCTTCTGAAAATAATGGAACAAATTTTAATCCATTTTAGGTAAAGGTAGAAAAAAAATAAAAACCTCAAATATTTTTGTTGTAATTTTTTTATTAGACATGTCTTTAGGAGTGCATTCAATATTTTTGGAAATTATACTCAGTGCATTATCTTGTACAATGGAACTTCTGAAAATAATGGAAAAAATTTTAATCCATTTTAGGCAAATGTAGATTTAAAAAAAAAAAAAAAAAAAAAAAAAAAAAAAAAAAAAAAAAAAAAACATCAATTTGTTTCGTAAAAACTTTTTATTTGACATTTCTTTATGAATGTATTCAATATTTTTGGGAATTATATTCAATGCATTATCATTATTTTGTACACTGGGACATCTAAAAATAATGAAACACATTTTAACCCATTTTAGGCCAAGGTAGAAAGCAAATATCAATTTATTTTATAAAATCATTTTATGTGACATCTCTTTATGAGTAATTTCACGATTTTCGAGAATAGTCAATGCGTTATCGTTATTTCGTGCACTGGAACATCCGAAAATAATGGGGAAAAAAAATTAACCACTTTAGGCGAAGGTAGAAAAGAAATTGTTTTTTGTAGTTACATGTATTTGACATGTCTTTATGAGTACATTCAAGATTTTGGTAATTATAATCCACGATTAATCATTATTTTGTACACTGAGGCTTTTGAAAATGATGGAAGAAATTTTAATCGATTTTTGGCAAAGGTAGAAAAAATAAAAACCTAATTTTTTTTTTTTTTTTTTTTCATTTGACATGTCTTTATGAGTGCATTCAATATGTTTGGGAAATATACTCAGTGCGTTACCTTGTACACTGGATATTCTGAAAATAATGGAACACATTTTAACCCATTTTAAGCCAAGGTAGTAAGCAAAACTAATTTTTTCTAGTTATGTTTTATTTGAGATGTCTTTATCTGTATATTCAAGATTGTTGGGAATTAATATTAATCCAAAAACGGTATGGGTACTATGCGACACCTATTTTGATAAGCTTTAAAACTCTTTGAAAGTCGCTTCACACAAATATAATTTCTTGTTCTAACATATTTAACATCGATTTAACTTGCGATAATCTAATAATTGGGGACAATATTAAAGAATCATGATGAACAAAAATTCGTAGCTACAAGATATTGTTGCATTTATCTACACTGAATACTGTAGTAATGTTCATGACGACAAATTTATCTTTTTTTTTCTCAAAATGCCTTTAAAAGAATTCATGATACAATCAAAATAAAACAATGCAATGAAAAATAATCGGGTGTATCTGTACACGGTGTAACCGTGTTGGATGTAGATGCTTCTACAATTTTTACACAAATATATGGACTTGTTTTAATATCTTTCACATTGATTTCTTTTATAAAAATCGTGTGAAATAGAAATGACCTATGTAATAGAATCTTACTGAAAAAGATATTGTGGTTACAAAATACTGTTGCATTTATGTATATTGAGTACTGCAATAATGTTTATGAACGCATTTTCACCGTTTTTCTGTCAACATACATTTAAAAGACAGATATCGTGATTCAACATAAATAAAACAATGCACGGAAGAAAAAATACCAATGGGGTCGTATATGGTCAAACTCTGGTCGTATACTATACTCGTACTAAAATAGTTTTAGCTCAGGGACGGGTAATTCATTAAGAATAATTAAAGCTCACAGAACACTTTTTATATTGTGCAAAAGACGTGATCCCAAACCATTCTAGAAAATTTTAATGGGCACAGAACCATCCGAAAGAACTAATAGAACCATTGAAAAAACTTTAACGTAAACTCAGATAAAAGCGATATTTAAGATTGTGTAGACAGAGGCTTACGTAAAAAAAATAAAGGATATTTTAAAGAGTTTTAGAATAAGAAAGAACCACCATTTACTCAAGAATTTGTGATTAAAAGATAAACGTTAAAAACAGTAGAGGGCACTGTTGCAAACAATTTAATAGTCTACTTTTAAAGTATAAAGAATTAAAGTAACATGCAATTTAAAAATATATTTTATGTTATTTTTTAAGATTCTACAAACTTTCAAAATTTACTTTAGTATATCAATATGAATGCATTACAGATTATAATTTTGTTTCCACAAAATTCTTCATTTTGTTGGTATTTCTGTACTTTATATTCCTTTAAAAGATAAAATAAACATATATACTTAACATCATACATTTAAGCGAGAAAATGTCTTTTCAAGTTTCCTTTTAAAATGTAAACTCTAAAAAGTACGAAAACTGAATGCTTTATCAGGCTTCCTTACATTGAATTAAATAAGTAAAATGTAAAAGAAAAGAGAACTTCTCCCCAAATACAACAGACTTTGTTTCAAGATGAACTAGATAATACATTTTCATTAAGAAACATGAACTACGAAAACACACTTACCTCAGATAGCGATGTCACGATTTTTTCATCAGTTCAGGGCGAAACAGAAGACACTGCTGGTTTTCTGCACTGAAGTACTAAACAGAGAGGTGTAACTGTCAAGGACTATAGTATTTTGTTTACATTTCATTGTCTCTGTCTGTTATTTTGTATATTTTAAACGGTTTTATATGCAATTTATTTTATTAGACTATATGGTATAGAGTCTATTGTAAATCATATTGGAAAAATGTATTTAAGTTTAGTGTAGGTAATGCAAATAATAAAAATACCGGGCATTGATTGAATTTTTTAAAAGAAAATCCACTTTAATTACAAAGAATGATCTTTACATTTTCTTCTCGGAATGAACAGCAAAATTCAAACAAAAAGTATCAACATAAAATACACTTTTACACAACATTGTAAATACATTATTAAACGTTAATCCATAAAAGTGCTGGCAGCCTTGCTACCTCAAATTTATTGAGTAATTTAACCGATACAACTGCTGTTACGTTATACTAATGTGTAATATTACACCAGTTATATCAGTTTAAATTACTCCATTATATAAGTTAAATTACTCTATAAAATTGGAGGCAACTTGTTGTGACCAATATTCTTGAGTAACATCATTAACACTATTAGAATATAGTTAAAAAGTGTTACATGTTAATAAAATAATGAAAACGTAATTCTACTAAACATTTGTCGAAAATTAAACTGTAAAACCCTAGTTTAAATCATATTTGTAAATTTATAAGCTTTAAAAATTGAATTTTATAGATACACATGCTTACAAAATTAATTTTATTTTATTTCACTCAAAACTTTTGTTATGTTTTATTTCTGTCTTTTTAGAAAAGATGAGCGTATGTATATTGAAATTGCTTCCTTTTAATAAATAAATTAAAAAAAAAAACGTAATTTTAAATTAAATTTTCAACATAATCTCTGTAATAAGAAAGCACAATATAGTACTTCCCTACTTTAAATTAAAGTTAATAATAATAAACTTTCTGAAGAGAATTGAAATCCTACAAAATCCAATTGCAGTTTTTGCTGAAGTATTGGATTTTGAAACAGCATCTGTGAAAATATATTTAATACAAAAAAGCAATATCATTGTTTTTTCTACAGCTTAACAATAAATAATTAAAAAAAATATATTCACTATGTATTTCACTCAAGCACTAATAGGATAGCTGTAAACATCGAATGTGTTAAGTAATTTTCATATCATTCTTTATTCCTATCTCTTATTTTATCTGATTTTTTAAACAATATTTATTATATAACAATATAATATATTTGGTACAATTCATGCAAAATGAATTATAAGTAAAAAAAAAAATATTTCAAAGGCAAGCTTTTACTATAATGTAGCAAAAAGGGGGGGGGGGGGTTAAAAGCGATTGAAATATATATCTTTTTTTAAAAGAAATGAATTAATTTGCGAGTCGATATTTGTACCAGATTTAAAAAAAATAAATACAATCAATACACAATTTCAAATCCTAGTAGGAACAAAATCTATCAATATCCTCCACAGAATCGAACCTACATCCATTCACATCCAAAGAGGAACGGAAAGATTAACCAACCGTACCACGGTTTAATTGAGAACATAAGCTTTTTTCTGAAGCAATCAATGATATTTATGTGATCGCATACGCGATGACATTTACATAAATCTTATTGGACATTTGTTTATACCCCCTGAGAGGTGGTGGTCGTACATTTCAATTAAAGTTTGTTTATAATATAATTCATTGTCATCGGAAATACGACACACTATCAAAGATTTGGTAAGAAGTAGTAGCACGAGAATTTTGTTGAAATTGGATTGAAATATATGAGCCGAAGGGACACACAAGGGAATATTAAATAAAATCTTGCAAGTGATTAACATTAATTGAGTAACATTAACTTGATTAACATTATTAGAATATTTTTTACCGGAAAACTACGTAAAACTACTCAATTATGAAGAAAAATACACAAAATTCGTGACCAAAAATATTAGAAAATAAGAGATCACATTATATTTGTAATTTGTATGATTTTTCGAAATTCAATTCTGTATATTCAAACGTATGCACAACATTTTTTCACATCAGAATTATATATTTGGTATAATTATATATTTGGATAAATATGTATTAATACTTATAATACAATTTTTGTTTCTTTTCTTCTTTTTTAAAATGTAAGTGCATCCATATTTAAATTAATATTTTCCAATTAAAATAATGTACCATTGTAGTTGACATTTTTAATATTAAGTCTCAAGTTAGGAAGATATAATATATTACTTTAATCCTTCAAATTTTAAAGTATAGTAACAAAATTGTATTGCCTTTCCTCGAAAGTACACATTATGTTCCATTAGAAACAGGGGCTATGAAAATAAATTTATTCCAAACATAAATATTTATATATACTTATTAAGAAACAACAGTAAATATTACTAAAAAGTCCCATATGAAAAAAATATTTATTAATAGTACCTACCTAAATCAACACGTGTTCTATTTAAGCTATCAAACTTAATTCTGCATATTTCAACTAAGCACAAGATTATTTTATACTCAAAATTTTGATTTATTTAAACTTCTTATCTTTCTGTTTTTTAAGTAAATTTATCTATGTACAGTAGAAGGGAAAAAGTGAACACCCCTTACTAATTCTGAAAAAAAATATCATAGAAGAAAGTGGTACCACACGATTGATAATAAAGTATACTTTTAAATGGCATACATAAAATGTGCTTAGAGGTCCATCTACATATTAAAACGAACCATAACTTTATTTTTTTTAATAGCAGTACACAATTCTGACAGCATAAATGAACACTACACCCTTAAATTAGCCTTCAAACAAATTTTTATGCAATTCGTACCATAAGTTTCCAAGAAATTAATTATTTTAAAACGAGTGTATTTTAGAGGCTGTATCCAAATTGAAGTTCTGTACTCGATTGTTGACCGAGAGAGTCCCCTTCTTGATCAAGGCACCTTAAGCGCCACACAAGCAGTCATTGAAGAGTACTAGATTGCAGGATAGCATAAGAAATTTCAAAATATCTCGGACCCTTAAACCATCACTTTGCTGTTTTGAAAGCAGAATTTGATAACTACTTGGAAGAAAAACGTGAAATTATGGATTTCCGTAAAGCAGGAATTCTCTAAAAATCTAAATCCATCAGAAAAATTGTAGGTTGCAATTCATAATATTTCCGAATTTAATTTCATAATTCATATCATAAAATGATAAAAATTGTAAATTCAACGCATTTATGTTTGGGTATTTTAGTATTATTGTTACACAAAAAATTAGCACATTAAGAGTATAATTTCAGGAGATTTTAATAAAAATATGGAATGTAAAATATGAATTGCAACATGAACTATATATTTTGTAAAAAATAATGCAATACTAAAAAAAGAAAAAAAAAACTGACATTATCAGAATTTTTCTTTTTCAAAAAATCTGTTTATGTTTAAAGACCAGTATAAAAAGTAGCAGTAAATAAGACCTGAAAATTCTATTAGAAGTAATATTCCCTTACTTCAATTATTAAGTACATTATTTATGAATATATCATGTTTAAACTTTCAAAATTTGATTAAATATATTCACAGGTACAATAAAATTATTTCCCTCAAAATTTGGGTATTTCTAAACATTTAATTTTTCTTCTCCTTTTCTTAAATGTAAGCCTATCTACTTTTAAATTGATAAATTCAAATTTTAAAAAAATGTTATTTTAAACTGCATTTACAACATAAATTTTAAATTTAGTAAAACAGAATATATTGCAATAAAAAACTGACATTATCAGAATTTATTTTTAAAAAACAGTAAAAAAAAAAAAAAAAAAAAAAAAAAAAAAAAAAAAAAAAGCAATTAATAAGACCACAAAATCCTAATGGAAATAATATTTGATAATATTTCCCGACTTCAGGCATTATGTATATTATTTATAAATATGCTATGTTTAAACTTTAAAAATTAATTAAATATATACATATTTATAATAATATTTTTTCACCTAAAAGTTTTGGTACATCTAAACATTTAATTTTTCTTCTTTGTTATTTTCTTCTATCTTTACAAGAAGAAAGTATTGGATTGGTGAAAAATTTCGACTTTCGGTTTTCGACGGATTTATATGTTTTAGAATAGCCAGAACACGATTTGATGGTTTTTAGAAAATGTCTGTTTGTGAGTCTGTCTGTCAAGCTGTCACTCTGTCTGTCACTTTGTGAGTCTGTATGTGACAAAAATTTTGTGGGCGCTCTATTTCAAGAACTAATGCCGGAATTTCACAAAGCTTCATATTTAGTTAGACCTTGATATAAACTGGACTTGATTAGTTTTTGGTAAAAATCGCCCAACGGGTGGCGCTGCTATGCGGCATTTTTCACGATTTCTGCAATAGCTTTATCTAAAGAACTACTGCACGGATTTTCATAAAACTTCAGATTCAGTTTGTCCAGGATATAGTTGGGTGATGACTACATTTTTGTGACAATCGCCCAACAGGTGGCGCTGCTATGCTGCATTATTCATGATTATCGCAATAGCTCTAACTCAACAAAAAATGGACGAATTTTCATCAAAATTTAGATTCAGTTAGTCCCTGATATAAATTAGTGCTGTTTAAATTTTGGTGTAAATCACCCAACAGGTGGCGCTGCTGTGCTGCATTTTTCACGATTCCCGCAAGAGCTGTATCTCAAGAACTATTGCACGGATTTTCATCAAACTTCAGATTTAGTTAGTCCTTGACATGAATTGACGTATAAATTAGTGCTGTTTAATTTTTGGTGTAAATCGCTCAAAAGGTGGCGCTGCTATGCTGTATTTTTTGCGATTTCCGCAATAGCTTTATCTCAAGAACTAATGCTTGGATTTTCAACGAACTTCAGATTCAGATATACCTTGATATCATTTAGTGCTGTTTATTTTTGGTGTAAATCGCTCAACAGGTGGCGCTGCTATGCTACATTTTTCAGAATTTCCGCTATAGCTCTATCTCAAGAACTAATGCACGAATTTTCATTCAACAAATGTCTGTCTGTGAGTCTGTCTGTCAAGCTGTCACTCTGTCTGTCACTTTGTGAGTCTGTATGTGACAAAAATTTTGTGGGCGCTCTATTTCAAGTACTAATGCCGGAATTTCACAAAGCTTCATATTTAGTTAGACCTTGATATAAACTGGACTTGATTAGTTTTTGGTAAAAATCGCCCAACGGGTGGCGCTGCTATGCGGCATTTTTCACGATTTCTGCAATAGCTTTATCTCAAGAACTACTGCACGGATTTTCATAAAACTTCAGATTCAGTTTGTCCAGGATATAGTTGGGTGATGACTACATTTTTGTGACAATCGCCCAACAGGTGGCGCTGCTATGCTGCATTATTCATGATTATCGCAATAGCTCTAACTCAACAAAAAATGGGCGAATTTTCATCAAAATTTAGATTCAGTTAGTCCCTGATATAAATTAGTGCTGTTTAAATTTTGGTGTAAATCACCCAACAGGTGGCGCTGCTGTGCTGCATTTTTCACGATTCCCGCAAGAGCTGTATCTCAAGGACTATTGCACGGATTTTCATCAAACTTCAGATTTAGTTAGTCCTTGACATGAATTGACGTATAAATTAGTGCTGTTTAATTTTTGGTGTAAATCGCTCAAAAGGTGGCGCTGCTATGCTGTATTTTTTGCGATTTCCGCAATAGCTTTATCTCAAGAACTAATGCTTGGATTTTCAACGAGCTTCAGATTCAGATATACCTTGATATCATTTAGTGCTGTTTATTTTTGGTGTAAATCGCTCAACAGGTGGCGCTGCTATGCTACATTTTTCAGAATTTCCGCTATAGCTCTATCTCAAGAACTAATGCACGAATTTTCATTCAACTTCAAATTCAGATATACTTTGATATGAATTGCTGCTAAATCGTTTTTATTTCTTGTACTATTTAAATGATTTAATTGACGTGATTTATATAGAAGAAAATTTTGTGATGGCCACAACATACTAGTTTTTTTAAATAGTAAGCCTATCTTCACTTAAATTAGTATCCTAATTTAAAAAATGTTATTTTAAACTGCATTTGCAGCATAAACTATAAAATTAGTAAAACATTATATATTACTTCACTTCATTAAGTTGAATATTCTAGTAGTACAGTCTGTAAAGAATAATGAAGTCCTCACATAATCCAATTGTGTTTCTTTGAAGATCTACCAGATAGTATACTTTTATTTGAAAACAACAGCTGTGAAAGTAAATTTATTTGGGAAAGCAATGTCACTGTATTTCCATCCACTCTACAACAAAGAAACAGAAAGCACTGAAAATATATTTCACTCAAGCTGTAATACAATAGCTGTGAATGTCGAGTCTGTGAAGTATATTATTTATGTTGTTTTTTTTTTTTTTTATGCCTCCACACTTTTTATTTTAGTCTTCCGTCTCGCGTAAATAATTTTATATACTTTTCCGTTAAGGACTGTATGTTTAAATTTTTGCACAAGCCAAGCAAATATAAAATAACTAATATTTCTAGAATATTTTTAGATAAATCTGCTTAATTGCACGAGGGGGGGGGGGGGATATTGCAGGAATAGTCTAGAGAACCCTAATTCGAATCACATTTGCACTTTATGCAAACTATCAAATTTCACATCTGTATAATCGTACAAATGCGATTTTTTTTCAAACAAAATTATGATTTTTACAATAAAAAAACTTCTTTTTGAAAAATTATATGTGTCTGTACATTTATTTAAAGAATTTTCTCTTAAAAATATCAATTTAAGGTGCACTTTAGATTTAATCTCTAAAATAAGGAAAACACTGTGGATTACTTCACTTCTTCAAGTTTAAATCAGTAATAGTAAAGTTTGAATATGGTTAAAAAGGTATAATAAGCAAAAAATAAAATAAAATAAAATAATTTGTCCATATTTAAAAAAAAATATTATATAATACAAGATCGATTTGCATACATTCGAAAACGTTTTGAATAGTTTATTTTTATTTAGAAACCCAATATTTCATAATATACTAATTTGTCACAAAAACGTTACTTTTTTCCAGCTGCTCAACAAGAAAGAAACGGAAAATATTCAGAATATACATCAGTGAAGACGTAATATGAGAGTTGTGACTATAAACGTTTAGTAGCTGTCAAGTGCGCGATGTTTTTTGTTTATACACTTCTGTATTTCTGTTATTTTGTATATTTTATGTTTATTTATATATATATATTTTATTAAACGATCTATGTTTTATACTGACACTGTAAAAAAAAGGACTAAAATACGGAAATACTACTGGCAATCTAGACGCCAGTACTATTTCCGTATTTTAACGGAACATTTTCCCTGTAAATTATAGAAATTTTTCCGTTTTTTTTAAATTTAACGGAAATTTTTGTATAATTTACCGGGAAAATGTTCCGTTAAAATGCGAAAATAGTACTGGCGTCTAGATTGCCAGTAGTATTTACGCATTTTAGTCCTTTTTTTTTTTTTACAGTGTAGCATAAGCCAAGAAAATAAAATATAACTGTCCTTGTTAGAGGGGTTTTTTTTCCAGAAAATTTGCTTATTTATATATAACAGCATAAAAATTACAGCAAATACGACTATAAAACTCTATCTTAAATAATATTTGTTAATATTGTCCAATAAAAGTCCTATGTGATCTGTTAAATCTATTAAAGCTTAACTATGTTTATCTATATTTATGCGGAACAATATCGTTTCCTCACAATTATAGTACGTATAAAAATTATATTTTTCGTCTTAATTTTAAAAAGAAAGCTTACCTGTACTTAAACTGATAAATTCCAATTTAAGAAAACTAATTTTAATCTGAATTTGTAATAGAAACTCTAAAATTTAGGGAACAAATTATATTAAACAACTTCTTTAAATTAGAGTTAAAAATAGTACAGTTTGAATGAAATTTGAAGTCCTCACATCATCCAATTAAATTTCGTTGAAAATGTGTTAGTCAATTTTCATCTGGAAACAACAACTGTGAAAAAATATTTCGGAAGGTAATGTCACTATATTTCCAGCTACTCAATATAGTAGAAACAGAAAACACTGACAATATATTTCAAGCAGAGAGTAATACGTGAGCTGTAAATATCGAAGTTGTAAAGTGCTTTGTTTATCTTTCAAACATTCTGTATTTTTCTTAAAGATATTTCTAATTTGTTTTTTTCGACTGTATTTATGCAGTTTACTAAATATCTTAGAAATAAAAATTAAGTTACAGGAATCGTTTGATGAAACCTAAAATTACAATTTTATGCTTAATTTAGACTTTGTTTACACTCATATGAATACAGAATTTTACAAGTTTTGCATTTACATAGTTGTATAAATACTTGTATAAAAGAATTTTCATTTTATGCGTGAAGGAAGACATTTGAAATTCTTAGCTAATCTTGTGGATTATCAGTATTTAAATTTCTCACAGACCCTTGGTGTTTTGTTTATTATTAAATATATTAAACGATATTTAAATACACCATCAAAGTAAAATTTTGTATTTCGTACGCATAATTATTTGATTAGTAATCACATTTTGTTCCTTTTGTTATTTTTCGTATATTTCTATATGTTTTTCATGATTAACAACATGAAATGTGTTATTTTTTGCTATTTTAACTGCACTTTTTCTTTCTTGTATTGCATGGCCATCTCTCCTCGGATTTAAGGAGAGATGGCCACCTGCCATTTTAATTTCAATTTTGTTTTCTACGTTTTGTTCCCAATATTTAATTTTTTTTTGCCCAAAATATGATGAGTATATGTGCAAGAATTTTAAATATCCAAAAATATTTCTTGTATTTCCATTCTAAGAATTTTTATTTCAATCTTTAAAAACAATGGTCACCTATCTTACAGTTAGCCTATCATATTTTTATGTAGCTCAATGTGGCTTTTATAAAATTTTAAATCTTTATACATTATACTTGTGTAAAATTATGGATATGTTAATGTAAGCTGCAAAAAAGTAATTTATGTATTCTAAAAAATAAAATGTTGAAATATTAATTTCGCAATTTCATTTTTTCTTACAGTTTTTATTTATTATAAATATGATGGTGACAGCATAATAAATAAAAAAGAAAAGTGCCCAGCTAAACTGATGGCATTGATCTCACAGGCTATTCGCACTAATTGTATATTATACTCTTATTTTAAAGAATAATGCCCTCAAAAATAAGTGAAGGGGGATTAGCCCCCGTTTCCCCCTTTACACTTAACCAATGAACCTCAAAATCTAACCAGGGAAGCTCCTTAACATAATAAAGCGATATACCAAATTGGAGCAAATCGAATAATTCTGTATGAAAAACTCATTTATCTGAATTAAGGGGGTGGGGGGGTTGACCAGCCCACCTTTCCCCCCTTTATCCTTAACCAATGAACCCCCAAAACTAATCAGGGACGCTCCTTAACATAATAAACCGGTATACCAAATTTGAAGCAAATTGAATAATCCTGCATGAAAAACCCATTTATCTAAATTAAGAGAGGGTGCACTAGCCCCCTTTTCCCCCTTTATCCTTAACCAATGAACCCCCAAAACTAATCACGGAAGTTCTTTAACATAATAAACCGGTATATCAACTCCGGAGCAAATCGAATAATTCTGCATGAAAAACCCATTTATCTGAATGAAGGGGGGATACCCCCTTTTCCCCCTTTATCCTTAACCAATGAACCCCCAAAACTAATCAGGGAAGTTCCTTAACATAATAAACCGGTATACCAACTTCGGAGCAAATCGAATAATTCTGCATGAAAACCCCATTTTCTGAATAAGGGGGGGGGACTAACACCCCTTTTACCCCTTTATCCTTAACCAATGAACCCCCAAAACTAATCTGGGAAGCGCCTTGTCAGAACGAAACTAGAAAAAAAAAATTGAAGCAAATAGGATGTTTCTATCAATAGTTATCGCGTTACGTACGTACATACGTACATACATACATACGTACGTACATACAGAACCGGCGGGCACATAAGCTCTCAGGCTTTGATAGCCTGTGAGCTAAAAAAGCAGAGAAAACATGAATCACAGTAACCACCTTTCAAAACTTTTCGCTTGAGTATCTGCTCGTGCCATCTTACTTGTGCCACACAAAGCATTACATCTCCAATGGACGCTGAGTATTTGCTCGTTCCATCTTATTTGTGCCACGCAAATCATTACATCTCCAATGGACGCTTGAGTATTTGCTCGTGCCATCTTACTTGTGCCACGCATTCCATTCTTTTCCCTTCCTGCCGCCCCTTGTCGCGAGAGGGGTTCCTACCCCGGCGGCCAGGATCAGTGATGTTTATTATTATTATTATTATTATTTATTTTATTTTATTTTTACTTTAAATGTTCTCATACTCCCGCCCTCTGTCGCGAGTAGGCGTTTTCCTGGCGGGAAGGCATTCGTCTAATTTTTGTAATCCCACTTTGTTCTTTTTAAAATAAATTCTGGGTTCTGTGGTCGGTGGTGCATAGACGCCCTTAGCGGGTGAGCGTCGCCCCTTGAGCATTTTGTGTTTGTCCGTCTGCATACGGCCGGACAGGGCTGTACTCACTAACGAGCCCCAACGTGTCGGGGAACATACCGGGAGAGACGTTAAGCTCTAAGGGGCAGGCCTAGCCGGCCCTGAGCAGTCTCTCTTAGGCTGCCTAACATAGTATACGAGGTGTGGTTAATAAATAACCGGACTGGGGGCAGCCCCTGGTAAACATTGAGCGTAGTGCAGTATAAATTTCCTCGACGCTATTACGTGGTATCCCCACATCTCCTGCTCGATCGTCAAGGCCACGTTTAGCTCAGCTTAGCTGTAGCATTTGCTCGGAGTGGACAGTCCGCTAGCGACTCGCCGGAAAAATGATAAGTGTACATAGAACAACTGTATTAAACTTAAGTTTTTTTCGAAGTTTCTCGGCAAAACTACCACAGAAGCTTATGCTATGTTAAAAAAAGTATACGAACATGAAAGTTTATCTCGTACTCAAGTTTTTGAGTGGTTTAAAAGGTTCAACGAGAGACGTAAAACGATCGGAAACTATGCGTGCCTTGGACGACGCTGCAGCTCAAAAATAGGTGCAAGCATGAAAAAAAATTGGTCAGTTTTTCAGCGAAAATCATCGTCTGATTTTCCAAGATCTTGCTGAGTTGACAGGAATCGATAAAGAAAGTGTTAGATTTTGCATGAAACATTCACTTGAAGAATCCCGGAGCTTTCACGAGGACAATGTGCCAGACAATTCCGCTTTGCCTGTGAAGGAATTCTGGGCAAAGCACACTATCCAGTGTTTAATCACCTACCGTACTCGTCCAACGTAGAAACCTGTTACTTCTATTTATTACTAAAGGTCGATTCGGAGTTGAAGGGGCAAGCTTTCAGAGCATGGAATTGGTCAAAGCAAAAGCTACGGTGACTCTCAACATATTGACAGAAGAAGACTTCCAGTACTGCTGTGCACACTGAAAAATTCGGATGGTGCAGTGCAGGATATCGCCAAGGGGCGTATATTAATGGCGATAAAGTTCTGGTGCAATCCGTGAAGAAAAAACGTTTATGACGTTAGTTCCGATTTTTAATAGCCACACCTCGTATTATGCTTTTTTTAAACACTGGAATGAAAATATAGACTGTAATAAATGTATTTTGTATTATAAAATAATATTTATAAAAACTGAAAACATTTAAATTTTATTGAATTTCACTATTTTAATGATTTTAGCTATTTTCATAACAAAGAACCAACTGAATAAAGTAAATTGAAGTAAAGAAATTATGAGGAATATTTTCATTTTTCAAATCGAAATAAAATATTTGAAGACATACATATAATATAGCAGAGTAAAATTAAAACCCTTTTAGGTTTATGTAAAAATGTATAATACTTCAACGAAAAATTGTGTTCTACGCACTTTCTTAGAAATACAACAGAAAACTTCTCCATTCATACATAAATGTTTCCACTTTGTTTATTTTTTGTTTTCTTGGAATATGATATTTATCTTCTGTATAATAATGACTTTGCGTTGTTTCTTTCAGAGTAATAAGATTAGCTACATAAATTGAAAAAAAAAAACCTGATATAATATTTAGAAGAAAAACTTACAGGTAATCGACTTTAATATGTTTGCAAAAAAGCTTAAGTTAATCACAGTTTAAAATGTAGAATGTGATAAGCTGCTTAAGTATGCATCTTCTTCATTGAAATGAGTCTTCCAAACATAATATTTTATTAAAATTACCTTTGGCGTAATTTTCATTAAGCGTCTATGAAACAAAACATATTTAAGGACTATTTTTATAAATGAATAAGGAAATATGAATGAATGTTTTACAAGGTTAATAAAAAACAACATAGAATACATATGAAAAACAAATCTGTGAAAAAATATTTTAATAATTTTAATTAGTAATTTTCAGCACTGAAATTACGCTTGAAATTATTGACTATTTAATATTTGATTTATCACATTGCAAACTAAGCGTAGAACCAACAGAATGAAAAATGTCGAAGCCGGGAATCGAACCCGGAACCCTTGTAACAGCGCTTCATATGCTATATCATTCAAGCTACCAGGACGCGACCCAACTTAGCATCGCATATGCTTGTAGCATTACAAACATATGCGAGTGATAACTCGCATATGTTTGTAATGCTGCAAGTGCAGCACAAGATAGAATAGTCTTCTTGAGCTCACAATCCTAATGCGAAACATGAGACACAAATAAACACAGCATAGGTGAACATTTTAATTAACATCGGTGATAATTTTACTTAATTTTTCAATTAGTTTTCAGCACTGAAATTACGCTTGAAATTATTGACTATTTAATATTTGATTTATCACATTGCAAACTAAGCGTACAACCAACAGAATGAAAAATGTCGAAGCCGGGAATCGAACCCGGAACCCTTGCAATAGCGCTTCATATGCTATATCATTTAAGCTACCAGGACGCGACCCAACTTAGCATCGCATATGTTTGTAGCATTACAAACATATGCGAGTGATAACTCGCATATGTTTGTAATGCTACAAGTGCAGCACAAGATAGAATAGTCTTCTTGAGCTCACAATCCTAGGGCGAAGCATTAGAGACAAATAAACACAGCATCGTTGAACATTTTAATTAACATCGGTGATAATTTTACTTAATTTTTCAATTAGTTTTCAGCAGTGAAATTACACTCGAAATTATTGAATGTTTAATGGGTGATTTATGACACTGTTAAATTTTTTAATGTTTGGCATTTTTCATTACGCATAATTCATTCTATGAAATATGCATATTATTTTTTAATTAAGTATTAAAGTTTAATATTATAGATATAAAATGAAATTTAGATGCGGTGAAATTCGTATTTGTTGTGTACATTTATTACATTCAAAATTCCGAACTTTTTCAAACAACTGTACATTTTAATATAACTTTTTTGTATAATTCAGGATAATGGCTTTATAAAAATATTTATATTTTACATTGCACTTGTTTTCAAAACTTAGCTATGCGATTAAATAGGGTTAAAATGCAGTATATCTATTTTAAAAGTTGAAATTTAAGATATATATATATATATATAAATATATATGTAATAATAAAAACTTTCGCCTCTTTTCCTTAGTGAAACTATTCCAAATTCTTAATATTTTTCCTTTTTTACGTATCTTTAATAATATCTTAAAATCTTTTGTCTTTTATTTCATGCATTTAAAGTTACGTATTCTTTTATTATTCTAAAAAACCTTAATCCATTCGTCTAATCTTATAAAACCCATTAAATTACTTCTTCATTTTATTCTAAAACTAAATTCTCTTTCTTTCGAATGTTTTAATATCATTTATTCTTTCGTGTTCTATACCCACAATTCCATGCGTCCGCCAGCGCTATTTGCGCTTTTATTCTGACGCCGTATAAAGAGTTCTTTATCGACGTCATCATTTCCCATCGAATCCTAATTTGTTCTATGTCCCATCCTCCCCCTCCTCTCTTCTAGCATTGGTCTGTTACTGCTCTGTAACCGTCCGCGCGTTATTGTTCGGGGTACAAATATCGTTACATCGGCGATGGAGAGAAGATTTTTATGTTTTTCTGGTTGTCTAATTAAGCTGCGTCGCTTGGAGTGAACGTTCGAATGTGTAGATCCTATTCTTATAACATCTAAAGTCTTATGAAGTGATGATCGATTTTTGTGAGTGAATGGAATAACTACTGGAAGTGTTTCGCTATGTTTCTGTCAATAAAACCAGTTTAAAAAGTGACGATGATTCTCTATATTCATTACGTAAGGGAAATTATCAATGTGTTTCGAGCCTGTCTTTCTCGCCACCCTGACTGCAATCCGGTATTTTCAATATAACGGATGGATGGTTTTGATTGTTCTACTACATTTTATGTCGAGGTGTACTGGTGTCGCCTAAATATCTGAAAGTCGGTAGCAAAATGCTACATATATATATATATATATATATTATTTTTTCCTAAAGGTTTCTTCCATTTACACAGTTTGAGAAACAATTCAATAAAAGGTCAGTACTAAGAAAGAACAGAATATGTAATATACATCACTTATCCAGAAATTGAAAAAAAAATCACTTAGTATACAATACTTACACATAATAATAATTACATAGATTGCATATTTATAATACTAGAAATTAAATTTAGAGAAAACGAAAACATTTATGTACTATTATTTTCGCAATTTTATTAGTTTCAGTTATTTTCAGTACACAAATATCAATTGGATGAAAGAAACTGAAAATAAAGAAAATATATTCCATGTTTTTGATTTTCAAAATATAATAGAAAATTTTAAAAAGAACTTATACTTTGAAAATAAAATGTGTATTCCTGTTCATTTTACGTGCTTTCATCAGATTATAATATCTACGGCAACGGAAACTTCTATTTCAGGCACAGTAAATAATTTACTTTCTATAAAACAAGATCAAAAATCTAATTGTTAAATATTTCAGAGTTTATTCTTTATTTTTATTTTATTTTTACAAACGTAAACGTATTACCTTGTAAATAAAACTGCGATAGCGTTTTTTTTTTTTTTTTTTTTTTTTTTTTTTTTTTTTTTTGTGTGTGTGTGTGTGTGTGTGTGTGTGTGTGTGTGTGTGTGTTTACGGGATTAGATGCACGATTCCTATAAGTAAGCTTGAGAAAATATTTAAATGAAAATAGTTTATGGATCACCTACTGTAATTTGTTTACAAATAATCTTAAGGTAATTGCAGTTAAAAATATTGAGCATAAAAAGCTGATTAAGTATGCATCTTGTTCATTGAACTAAAACACTGTAACTTAGAATTGCATTTTTCAGTAAAAGAAAGTCCAGTAATTTATTCGTTATACGTTCAACGAAAAAAAATATAGTTGTGAAGTTTTGGCTTACTTCATTTAAGAAGTATTTGTAAAATTTGTACTAGTGCTTTAAAAGCTAATTAAGTGAATTGCAAAAGAAAAGGTATTAAAATATAAGAACAAACATAAAAAAATATAAAAAATATATTATCTTTTACAGTTCAATTTTAAAAACACAAGTTTATTCTTTTATTTTAAATGTTAAAAATAAATGCTCTATTTTGCTTCATTTAACAAGTGTAAAGCAGTAATTGCAGTTAAAAATGTTGAGCATAAAAAGCTGCTTACTATGCATTTTGTTCATTGAACAAAATATTTCTAACTCAGAATCGCATTTTTCATTAAAAATAACTTCCATAATATATTTGTTAAATGTCCAAAGAAAGAAAATACATATATTTGAAGAGTTTTGAGTTAGTTCTTTTATCAAGTATTGGTAAAATATGTACTAGTGCTTAACAAGCTAATAAAATGAACTGCAAAATGCAAAGGTGCAAACCATAAGAACCAACATAATAAAAAAAGAATGAATTAAATTATCTTTCTTTTTTCCATTTTGAAAATAAAGTTTTAGTATTTTATTTAAATCGTTAAAAATGAATTTTTTATTCCGCTCCATGTAACAAGTGTATTATACTTTCAGAAACACATCTGTTTCATGCATAATAGTTAAATTATTTCTTTTAAAATATATTGATAACTTTATAATGAAATTGCATGATCTGTAATTTATTTAAAAAAATTTCTAAACACATCTTGGTATGTAACATTTACCTTCTGTATAGTAATGATTTAAAGTGTTTTCTTTTACATGGTTACTCTATTAGTTTCATAAATTCTAGATAAAATTAAGAAAATATATAGTAGTGAAAGTTATTAAGTCATCAATATTAATTTGTTTGGAAATAAGCTTAAAGTAAACAGAAAATAAAAATGTATAGCATGATAAGCTGCTTAATAATGTGCGTATTTCTTCAAATGCACTTTCTAAAGCGATAGTTTTATTTTATAATAAAATGAATTTCGTGTTATTTTCATTGCCTGTCCTTTTAAAAAGAGCTTCAGAAGTTTAAATTACTTCTATTATAGTTTAATTATAAAATATGCAATAAAATGGTTTTATATTTACTAGAAGGTCCAGAGCTTTTAGACTAATTTTTCCATATGTAGGAATTATTAAACAATAAACAAACATATAAGTTAAACATAATATATTTCTTAATATTTCACAAGTTTCACATAACATATTTCATAAATAATAGAGGAATTGTTAACAGTTTGCAGAACAAATTCAGGTATTTATGCAGACGCGTAATCTAAAATAAAAAGCTTGAGGATTTGTTCCGGAAAGATATTTTACGCTTTTTTAAATCTATCAAATATGTCTAGAGAACATTCCATAAAATATATTTCATGTATGTGTATGTATATGATATGTAAATTTCTATGTTTAAATATCCGCAAATCAAACTAAATCTAAATAATTTTTAGAAAAAAGTTACAGAAAGAAAATTTTATAAAAATGAATACTATAATTTATATATATTAGGAGGCTCTGCCCCCTAAGTACTACGATCGCCAACCCCCCGTTCAGTCACCGCGGACTCTAAAAGAACGTTAATTTGATCGGCTTTAAAAATATTTCTGAAGATTGAATTATAATTAAAAAAAAAATCCCTGCCGACTCGGCCTACAGGCACAGGTAGATTTCGAAGTTGAGTACTAATTTCAACAACGAAAAATAAATCATGATTAAAGATAAACCCACTTTTACAATTTTATCTGGCCGCTTTTGACGAGTTTTTAATTTCATTTTTGTATAAAATCTGGTTTTATCAGAATCGTAGTTAAGGCGGTATTAAAAAAAATACTTTTCCATGCTCAACAACTAGAAATTTTCTGACACATTTCAGATTCATTTTTAAAAGTAAAAATAAGAAACTTGCAGACGTTATTTTTTATTAGATTTATAAGCGACCTGTTTTTTTTTTTTTCGTTCAATTAATTAGAACATGATTTAAAAATGATTATTTTCTCAGTTGGACAATATTTTTCTTTTCCAACACATTCGCTTCAGGAAACTATGTTCAAAATACCCACTTTGAACTTATTTTTTGAAATATATTCTGCCTCTATCAAAAAATCGACCGCTACGGTACATTATATGCTTTCTGTATAATAAAACCTACCAATTGAATTCGTTTGAGAGCAAAAATAAATTTTAAAATAAGTCAGAAAAAATGCAGTTTGGATTTGAGTACACCCTTATATGTAGTTTTAATTTGTTTTTACTGAAAGTATTGTTCTTATCAGAAACTTGTCAATATAAAAGTTATAGATAATATTAAGAAGATATATAACAAATTCATGCGAATTTTATATCTTGTGGATTGACGAGAATTTTTTTCTTCTTTTTTTAGAAGTAATAATAACTTTAAACTCATTCAATAATTATAATGTATTATAATTAAGAAGTTGTGGGTTTTTTTCGGTTTTCACAAAACCCCTCCCTATTTCCACCCCCTTGGTCCAATTTTTCCCATTAACCAACTTGACCAATATTTTAAGCTCCTCGATTATATGTATCACTTTAGAAGAGATTTGTGTAGAATTATGGAAGTGATCGTGTCCATAAAAAAGTGATATATATATATATATATACAGTTAAAAAATTCCTAAAATAATCTCAAACATTACCACTTTATGTAAACAGTAAAAGTTAAATATACCATAGAATAATATATATATATATATATATATATATATATATATATATATATATATATATATATATATATTACTGAGGGTGGGTTTGTGTTCAAGGGTTCATGATCAGTGTAGATCTTCAAAAATGTTTCAGAAATTCCAACATGGCGGAGATTGCCATAGGTAGTATTTCATCCAAAATCTAACTAATAACAGTGGCTATCTGCCTGTTAACGGGTTTACATTTATTTCCCTTTTATTGGGGGAATTTTAAGGCCATATAAGTTGCTGTTAACAGATACAATGGCTGTTTTCACATTTGAATAAATAAGATCAGTTAAACATTTTAAAATAAGTTAATATAAAATGATTTAAGTCTTTGTCTCCCGGTATTGTTTAAGAACGCTATAATAAAGTTCCTTTAAATAAGACACTTTTAAATTATCGTTTTAAACCTCACGTAATTTTCATCAAAGTTTACTTTCTCTTTTAAGTATTCACTTGAAAATACTTTTGTTGTTAAAAGGGAAATATTGTTTGTGCTGTCTTAGTATTCAAATAAATAGTTGAAAAGATCATTTCAAAATATGAAATAATTGTCCCGCGCAAATATATTTTTTAATTTAAACTCTTGCAATATTGTTATTTGGTCATTTCAAATATGATGTGATTTCTCCTATTAACTGATTTGAACACATATTAATGAATTTATCATTTTAAAGTTTTCTGTCTCTTTTTAATATTCACTCGAAAATACTTTTGTTGTTATAAAGGAAATATTTTTATTTGCGCTTCCTTACAATTGATAACAACAGTTTAAAAGATTATCTAGAAATGTGAAATGCATCGTGTAAATATATTTTTAATTATTTTAATTTTTAATATTTTGGCAGTATTATTATTTGGCCATTTTAAATATGACGCAATTTCCTCAATTTACAACTTTTAACGCATATTAATGAATTTATTTTTTTACAATTTTCTTTGCGTAAATATAGTTTTTATGGCATAACTTTCGATATTTTCCTGCTTTTAACACGTAATCATTTAATTCTAATTTGAAAGGGTTTTTTTTGTTGTTGTTGTTGTTTATAACAGTCACGTGTAAATAAATTTTTAATTTGAAGGGAGTATTATTATTTGCGCTTTTTTTACAATTAACAACAATTTAAAATAATACGATTTTCTAAAATATGTCTCAAAATGCTGAAAATTTGTATTTTAGATGGAAATAAATCCTCAAAAATTAGTAAAATTAAAAAAATAAATTCAAGGTGCACACTGGGAACTTCTAATTTTTATCGTCAGAAAAAATATTAAATTCCCATGTATAGTTTTTGCTCCTATAAAACTTTTTTACTCGAGCGATTTTGACCCACTTTAACATTAAATATCTCTTTAAATAATTATATGAAAGAAGAACGTGCCACATGTTTTAGAAAAGTATTTTTTTATTAATAAACTATTAATGATTATTAATGGACTATGGATTTCAATTTCGAAGTGGTTTTAATTAATTTGAGGGTTTAAATTATATTTGTCAAGATTTGGCTCAGTTCCTTTATAAGTTATTCGTAAGTTCTGATTTAATGGTTCACGGAGTTTATAAATAAACTAGAAAATGCAAAAGTACCAAGCCATAAGAACCAATAGAATAAAAAAGATAAGGAATTAAATTGTCTTCTATGTTCCATATAAAAAATAAAATTTTAGTCTTTTATTGTAAAAGATAAAATCGAAAATCCCATGTAGCTAGTTTATTGTACTTTAACAAATACTATTAGATTATGCACTATAGTTTAATTATCTCTTTTAAAATATAATCGAGTATTATATGATAAAATTGCGGGATCTTAATATTTAACTTTTTTGAAATTTTTTCTATGAACATCTTTAGTTGTAACATTTATATTCTCTATGATAATAAATCTGTATGGTTTTCTTTTTCATGGGCATTTCATTAGCTGTATAAAAAAAGTAGAAAATACTTAGCAGTTAAAGTTAATAAGTCATCAATAATAATTTGTTTGCAAATGAGCTACAGTAAGAAGCAGTTAAAAATGCATAGCGTGATAACCGCTTAACAATTAGCTGCTTAACAATTCATCTAATTCGTTCAACTGCATCTTCTAAAGAGAGAGTTTTATTTTTTTATTAAATTGCAATTTGGTGTTATTTTAATTACACTTATTTAGAAAAAAAAGGCTTCAGATGTTTTGGCATAGTTCTCTTACAGCTTCATGATAAAATATGTAATAATATTTAGCGTAGGTTTTATATTTACTAAAATATGCAAAGCTGGTAAACTATGTATTCGATTTGTATAATTTATTACACAAATAAAATATTTTATAATCTGCGCATAATACATTTTATTAAGAGTGTTTCTTTAATTTATATAAAATATTTTTCGTACTTGTTAAAGGAATTATTATTGGTTTAGAGAAATCACTGGAAGTATCTAACTAGACACATAACAGGAAATAAAAATCCCCGGAAAATGTGCGGGAGGAAGAGATTTTGCTCAATTTTTTTGTTCTTAGAAGTGAACAATCTCACTAGATTGCGTTTTTAAAAAAATCTATCAAACAACTGCCTAGAGGACATTCCATACCACATGTTTTATTTGTAACTACTATATGTACATCGCAGCATTAAATACTACACTATACATTATAATTAATGTGTACTATATTTAAAATGTTTACTATATTATAGATAAAGTATAATATATTGTAGTATAGTACAGTATATGTAAAATATATTAGTTTAGAATTGCATGGTACAGTATATATAAATTATGTTATAATACAGTATTTAATATCTAGTACATATCATATAATATATATACTATAATTTGTTTTCTTGTCGTCAGATAAAGGAAATCCTAGTTTAAAATGTCGAACTTGATAAGTTAACTATGCAACTCATATACACATTGAACTCCATCCTGCTAAAAACAGTTGAGGTTTTTTTAATTAAAACTACATTAAATATTATTTACAAATTCTATTTACGAAAGAAGAATGTTCCATGTCTTTTGGATATTTTTATTCAATTATTAATAATAAAACTTGTAATTGAAACTCAACAACGTATTCCTCTCTGGATGACCTGGTAATTGGAAATGATTGTCGTTTTGGACGACTGTTTTCCGTAAAGCTTTTGTGGTTAGTTTTCCCCTTCATCTTAGATTAATCATCCCCCAAAACAAACCTTAACATTTTTCAATAATCTTGTTTTCCTTGTGTTCTGCTTGAATTCAGAATTATTTAATAGTGAAAATAATTATATCAACTCCGTTAACACCGATTGTGGGTTTTCCTTCGATATCATTGACCGTATTTTATCTAAATCTCCAATGTCGCTGATTCTGCTTCTACAAACAAAGAATTTAAAAATATTATTAGTTTACCTTTTTTTCCGAAAAATCAGTACTCAAATTCCAGGTATTCTCATAACTTCAGTTTCAAAGTTGTTTTCGCTCTGGTCAATAAATTTTATTTCTCCAATCTCATTGAACCAATTGAGAGCCATAATAACTGGGGGATTTAGAAAATGTTTTGTGAACGTGGCTTTTACTACATAGGGTAGAAGAAATGTGCGCTTAGACTATGGTTGGAGAAACACGAGAATTAAGTTAACAGGTAGTAATTTGATAAATACATTATAGAAATACATTGTTGGAATTTCAACGACCAGTTTAATTTTTCCGGGGCTAAAATTATTTAAAAATTTAATTCCATTTTTGATTTGGATATTTAGGAGGCTTTCTACGTACTTAAACATACAAATTCTCGCAAATGACATGACTAAAACAGTTTTCTATACCCTGTATGGAGGGATCCTGCGTAGTGATACCTATTTTTCTGAGATTTCCTGTCAAGGGTACCTCACTTCTTTCGGATATATAAGCTCTTACTTTTACCGCGGTGGTAAGTTTATTAGCCAGTACTCAAGGATACAGCCAAAGGGTTCTTTGGAGCCGTTCTTAATTTTTAATATTTTTTTGTTGTTAATATGCATATAATATTATTCCAAGCAGGTGTAAGTTATGCCGAAAATATAATGGAATGTTATTCTCTGGCAAGAGATAAATCTGTAGAATCACCAATCTCCCATCACCAATTTGATGAATCACCAATTTGCAGTCGAGAACAGTAGGTCACAGTGAAAGGCAATATGTTGTAATTTGATTGGCAGTTTTCCCGTAAATAATAACGAAGCTGCATTTATCATCAATAGGTTTATTAAACTTCAAGTAGCAGCTATCAATTCCACCGAGTTGTCATGTTTTGGACCCATATTTGAGCCTCCTTACGTCTTTTAGGATATAATTAAAATGTTAACTTATTAGAGAAACACATTGAATGTCGAAAAAATACTCCTCTCAGTGACACGGGTTTAATAAACAAGTCAAAATGCATACAACTTCTGCTCTCCAGATCTTTTTAATCTGTCTAAATACCTGCAAACGCCCAAGGATACCCTGACGTGCTCTACGGAATAGCCAATGAAACTCAAGTTAGGGGGAAGTGAAGGAACGGGGCGCCTAGTGAATGGCTGAAAACGAGAAGTAGGGCGGGTAAATCGTGACGTAATGTCGGTATGCTTTATCAACAGCCAATAATAATAAAAGGTGAATACATAGACGCGGGAATCCTTCGCAAAGGATGCGGGGATATCGAGGAATTATTTTAATAAAAATAAAAATGGTATTAAGAAACATTGAAAAAAATAAAATCTAACGTCTCAAAATATGAAGAAATAAAATAAATGAGGATGGTTTTACGAAGAAGTGTCGCTTTTAACATATTAAGGTTTTTAGAATAAGAAATAAAGGAATACGCTGATTAAAGGCATGACATTAAAATATAATTGATATTTACGATAATATTAAAAGACAGGGACAAAAGTAGATATTGTAAGAATTTAGAACAATTTAATTAAGGTAAAAATGGCGAAATTGTTTTATTATTATTAGATACATATTTTTTATGCTAATTTTCACGCTAATCACCTGGGTATCTTTGAAAGAGCCGTATAGGGTTTAATGTCATTGTTGTGTAATTTGTGCGCTTTAACATCGTAAATTTGTATCTTATGCCTTTATTAAACTATGGGATTGAATTTTGAAGAGTTTAATTTAATTCTAAAATTCCGAAAGAAAATTATAAACGAGCTTGAGAGTATACGTTACTGATTAAGCGCGGCATTTTATATTAATCAGGTATAAAATTATAAAATTAAATATTAAGATTTAATAAGGTATTATTTAGTATTAAAGATATAAAGAGCAATTTGAATGTATTATAAATGAGAAATAATGTATTTATAATATTTTTTTTATTAAATGTGCACTTAGCTCTTTTTATATAAATCAACTTTTTTTATATTAATCCCAAAACAAGCCACATAAATGTAGGATTTAATCCGAAAATTACTAAAAGATTCACTTGGCTTATAAATACACATAAGTGCATCTATTATTTTATCAATTTTACACGATATTTATTATTCACTCGAACAAATAACATGCTTAGTAGATCACAACAATTCATCCACATCAATAATATAATACATTTGTAAACATAATTACTGGAATTCACTTAGAATTCCTGCTCAAATCTTTTATTTGGCAGTTAACGAATCTTCAACCTTCATGTTGAGATAAAAACTATGGAACTTCCAAAATAAACATCTCTTCAATTTACTTATTTTTCAATCAAACCGTTGCCACACATCTTTAGCTTTTTTCCACACCCCACGTGTTGTACTTTTTAAGTCATATAAGATTGCATATTCATTAAATAAACACTTGAGTTAGTAAAGTTGCATTGTTAAGAGTATTAACAATCCCACATAAATATATTTACGTAGCATGCAATGTTTGTGTTTTGAACATATTTGTGAGTTATAAATATGATATAAAACTATACTAGATTATAAAAATAGAGGGAAATGCAAACATCAATAAAACTAGTTGGATGTGCCAATCCCAAAACTTTCTTCTATCTCATGTCAATATTTCATTTTAATTACTTTTATTAGTATTTTTATTAGAATTATGCATAACTTCATACACTTGTCGATAATACAATATAGAAAATTGCACAAAAATTTCTATTACAGCTCCCCCTTCCGGCGGAATATTTCCAAATTCAGGGAGGAACTTCTTGCCATGGCCAAGAACATACTCAAAAAATTTGGTTCGATTCTATGCATAACTCCATACACTTTTCGATGGTACAATATTCAAAATGCACAAAAACCCACAAAATCGGTATTACAGCGCCCCCTATACGTGGATTTTTCCCAAATTCAGGGAGGACCTTCTTGCGATAGCCAAAAACATACACAAAAAATTTCGTTCAATTCTATGCATAACTGCATACGCTTTTCGTTGGTACAATATTCAAAATGCACAAATCTCGCTATTACAGCGCCCCCCACCGGCGGATTTTTCCAAATTCATTGAGGACCTGCTTGTCATAGCCAAAAATTAAAAAAAAAAAATTGGTTCAATTCTATGCATAACTTCATACAATTTTTGATGATACAATGGCGACACACGGACATACGGACACACGGACACATGGACAGACAGACATTTTGTATAACCATGTTTTTTGTGATCTTTAATCCTTAAAACGTGTAAATCCGTAAAAAATGGAAGACAAAAAAAATTTCGATTATAATACTTTCTTCTGTTGAAGATAGAAGATAGTAAAAAGTACTGAATATATTTACAAATACTTTTTTTATCGGTAATCTGGTAACTTGGGAAATTATAGAAGGAAGAAATATATTTTCTGTATTTCTAAAAGCTAATGTTTCCTTTATTTGCTTTGTTTATCTAGTTCAACAATTTTCAGTATCAAAAGATCGACTAGATTAAAAAGAAATAATTTTGTACTACATCTGTGTTTTTCAATCTAAAGAAGAAACTTTCAAAATTTAATTTTAATATGCGTTAAAAATAAACCTGAGTATCCCATTTCCCTTCATGTAGTTTTAAAGGCTTATAAAACTTTAACAAATACCTTACTTTACACATACTAAGTAAATTACCTTCTTTAAAATGCGATCGAAAACTTCACCATTAAAATTCTTTGCACATATACCCTAATTTTGTTTTATTTTTTCGCAAACGTATCTCAGGATGTAACATTTATCTTCTTTTCAACAATTCTTTTGCATACTTTATTTTCGTATTTAAGGATTAGCTTCATAAATTGTATACATGTGTAAAAATATTTATAGAAAAAAGTTTATGTCACATCCATATCAATTTATTTGGGAATGAGGTTATATTAATCGCAGTACGTTAAAATCGTTCGTAATGTACGTAATTGTACGGAAACATGTTGTTAGCTGAACTGCAAGGTAAAAAACAAAGAGTTGATTTTTTATTATCTTAAAATTACGTTTAGTGTTATTTTTATGATATGTAAAGAATAAAAATGTTTCATATTTGTTGGCTTAAGTCTTTTATATATTAAAAATAATAATAATAATATACAAGGTGATCACAATTAAAGTTTCACTTTCAAAACACTGTAAAAAAAGAAGCACTTGTCAGAATGAACTGATATTCCATGTGTGTATGCTTGGAGCAATGGGAATTTGTTTTACGAAAGAAAACATATTGACAAAAGTTGACCGATAGTTACTTTCGGGAGAAATAGACTACTCTATAGAATTACTCTCTGTAAATTTACACTAGTTCTCGGTTAAATGCATTCGATTGAGTTTCTCGGTCAGGACTCTCTGTAAATTTACACTAGTTCTCGGTTAAATGCATGAGTTGACCGATAGAGGTTGCTGTACCCGTCGTAATATTCTAATTAAAAGACGTGACATGCTGTTCTGGTACTCTTTGTTCAAAATATATCTACCACGACAAGGTGATGCCACAACCAAATAGGAGAAAATAGGGTTTTAAGTGTCCTTAGGCCAAAAACCGTTGAAATAGTAAATACGAAAATGAACCAGTCAAATGAGCCCGTCGTTTCGAATCTATCGATAAACTTATTCAGACCGAATGCAGTCATCGGGTAAGATCCAATTTTTGAACCCTTTAATGTTCGGAATTTCTTCAATTCATTTGTCGCACAGTCACCATTCTTGTTAATAAAGCTTCACAATCAGAGCCCGATCCTTCAAGGATAGAGTCATCACTACCTTGTTTGACGTATTATAGGGGGAACTGCTTATCCTCCACCTTTTTATCACAAGTGCAATGTGCAGTATGCAGCGCATGTTACGTCTTTTTAACCAGTGGTTCTTTTTTACAGCTTTTTTAAAGTAAAACTTTAATTATAATCACGCTGTATATTAAAATGTTGTAAGGGTACACTGTTAAAGATTTCTGTAAAAACACAAAGAAAAAAAGAGACTCTCTATAAATTTACATTAGTTCTCGGTTAAATGCATTTGACTGAGTTTCTCGGTCAAGACTCTCTGTAAATTTACACTAGTTCTCGGTTAAATGCATTCGATTGAATTTCTCGGTCATCGTTTTACAGACAATTTCCTTATATTGTATCTACATCCCTTTAGTGATTTCCATGTATTTTAATCAAATTTAGATAGAGTAGAGAAATAGACGAAACTAAATGTTTTCAAAAAGTGGTAATTTTCTTAATCATTTTCATAGTTATAATTTTTCTTTAAAAAAAAAAAAAAAAAAAAAAAAAAAAAAAGTTACATGAAACATTTTCAACTGCAAAATCCTTTTCATTTACAGAGACGATCATAATACATTTGAATACATTGCTTTTATAACAATTGTGATATAACAATAAAAGTATTTTTGGTTAATTAATCTGATTATTTTTGTAAATATTTTATAAAGAAAAGTTATAACAACCGATATCTTTAAAAAGTTTTAATGAAAAAATATATACCTAAATTTCGCATTATTATTATTTAAAAATTCCAGTATATCTTCAGATATTAAAGAAGATGATTATTCAGAAGAAGCAATTTCTTGATAAATAATTCCGTAAATAAAGGATTAAAATATTAAATTTGATTAAAAAAATAATAGGTATTATGTATCGGTCCAAACTGAATTAAAATAAACCGTTTAAGGTATTTTCTAACGAATATATTTGAAGCGAAATCTTTGAAAAGCACAAATATAATATATTTTTCCTGCTTCCTTATAAAATACATCATTTGTACGCAACAGCAACAGCTCCTATGGTGCACTCAGGAAGGCCTTTTTCTCCTACCCAGAGGTCGCGGTTCAATCCCCAGAACGGCTCTAAAAATGTTAAATTAAATGGTACAGCAGTTCAAAATTTCTCGCGAAATTCTGATACTTCGAATTTCTAAATATTAAAAACTATGTTAAATTATTTTCATTAAAAATAAATTAATTTACAGAGTCTTTTGTATTTTGAACGATGTTAATTTACTGTAAATTTACCGAATGACTAATCTGTTATTTAACAGAATCCCTGTTTTTCTAATCTCTTTAATTTTACATGACTCAAGATACTGGATTACCAGTAGGTTCTCTGTAATATCACAGAAACTTTTTTAACAGTGTATTAAAATTTTATTAGTAAATACGTTAAAAAAATGTGCAATCATTTTTCTAATTACATTACTCACACTACATTAAAAAAAAAGTTTGTTATCAAGTGAGAATAATTTTTGATACACTTCTTTTTGTTTACTTACGTATTTTGTTTGAGCCTCCCACAAATACACAAATAGTTTTAAGGTAGAAAAATTTATTGAAAAGAGAGGAAACCTTTTCAAAATTCTCCTATGGTTTTTGTATAGACCTCATATGAGATATCCCCAGCATTTCTAGTTTTTGTTTTTTTTATTATGACATATAATAGGTAATCCAACCCTATCCTCCCGTGTTACAGAATTTATGTGAAAACCATTTTTGTTATAAATTAAAAATACTAATATACAGGGTCTCCCAGAAGTAATGGGACAAACTTTAAGGGGAGGTAGGGGACATCACAAGGATTCAGATTTGCATAGCAACCCAGTGTCGGAAACGCTTTCCTGTCTCGGTAGTGACGACCAAAAACACAAGAAAGAAAGGACACGAACAGAGAAAACATGTTTATTATTATTAGTACTGCAAAATGCCGGGACAATGCTGGAAAGCGTTGAGGAACTTGTTGCACGCATCGTGGAAGCCGCTGGGGAAGTCCGGGGCACTCCCAGTATTTTTAGAGAACATTAGATCTTCCATACGCCGGAGATGCGCTTCCATGCATCACGGCCCGGGGTTGTAATTTCGAACACCTACTTTGATGACGATCGTTGTCCCTTTAATGTTCTTTCTTCTTAGTTTTTTGCTGTACTAAGGATAATAAACATGTTTTCCCTCTTATCCGTATCCTGTCTTTCTTGTGTTTTGTGTCGTCACTACCGCTCCAAGAAAGCGTTTCCGACCCTGGGTTGCTATGCAAATCAGAATCCTTGTGATGTGCCCTACCTCCCTTAAGGTGTGTCCCATTGCTTCTGAGACACCCTGTATATTTTTTTGAAATAATATGAACTCTTTAGATTGCCCACTAGCAACACCGAGAAGAATTTTTATATAAAAATACTACTAATGTATTCAATTCAGTTAATGTAATCATGTAGTTTAAAGTTTTATACATTTAGTTAACTAACTTTTAGTAGTTAAACTTTCACAAATTCTTCTACTTTACGCTTAGTAAGTAATTTAGCTTCTTTAAAATACTATAAAATACTTCACTATTAAAATTCCTAGTACTTATTCTTAGTACTTAATTTAGTTTTAGATTTTTCTAAACGTATATAATGATATAACATCTATCTCCTGTTTAACAACTCTTTAGCGTGGTTTCATTTTGTTGTTTCAAGATTAGCTACATAAATTTTATAAAAGCGTAACAACAAACATAGAAATAAAAGTTTATGGGTCATCTATTGTTATTTGATTGGAAATGATCTTTGGATAATCACAATTAAAAATGTCGAGCATGAAATCCCATTGCATCTTATTCTTTAAAATGCATTGTACAAACATAGGGCTGCATTTAAAAAAATTAAAATTGGTTTTGGTGTAGTTTGTATTATGTGTAAAAGCAAAAAAGTCTCGCATTTGTTGACTTAAGTCTTTTATATAGTAATAGCAATAAGAATAGTGTATATATACATATATAATATATAACCATTAATCACCGGAAACTTTTAGACATTGTATCGAATATTTTAATATATTAGATGTAAATTTCCAACTGGGCTGAGATTGTCCGGACCAGGATTCGAACCAGGGACCTCCTGGCTGAAGTCGCCAGTGCTCTACCATCTGAGCTATCCCGGACGTGTTGTGTTAAAATTAATCTAGTGTATTTTAATATATACTTGTCGAATTTTTCTGGAACTTCAGATTATAAAGAATATATTTGACTTCATATTTATCAACGGCCATTTGATCATAAGAACTATTACTGGGTCAACAAAAAATAAAAGAAAAATTAGAATGTTTGGGATCATCCTGTAACATAAAATGCACGAAATAATCTATCGCTGTAGCTTACGAATACACGGATATTGTACAATATATGTATTCATTTGTGGACGAATAGCAGATCTATTCAGAGAGATATACCGATTTTTTTTTTAAAGTTAAAAAAGTTCTTGCATGTTTTTTGTTTATATCATAGGGTTTTTTACCAAATTTCACGCCAGTTTAATAACAAAACATAGTAGAAATAAAATAATACAATTGTCATGCAAATATATTAAATATTTGATGAAATATGAGCAATTGTATGAAATATTTTTTATCTGCGCATACACGTGCGATACTTTTTTTTCATCATTTGATGGAAAACACTATAGAGTGACTCATAAAAAAGGCCTGTCAAATATCGGTAAAATTCAAAAAAGATATCGACTATAAAGTGAATTGATTTTTATTTGCTCTCTAAAAGCTGCTGAGTGATAAGGGATTGTCCTCAAATTGCAATTTTTTTTAACTGGCTTTCAGGAAAGGAGATTGTATTTAATGAATGTCAACGGGTAAATTTAGAAAAAAGTGCTCATATTTTGATATTTCTTTCATCTGGGAATAGGTTCGTTCTGTTAGTTTTCCAGAAAGTACTAAGGCATAAAAAGATGAATTTTTTTTTAAAATTAAAATCGACAATTTATGGAAAATGCCTGTAAACCCGATTTTAATAATTGACTGGTAGGTGTACTATTGTTTTTTCCTTCTCAAGGTTCTCCCTGTGTTCATACATTTTCGTGCAGGAAAATCAACATCTAAAATTGGGTTTTGCGAATCAATCCAGTAACTAATCCAGTAATTTCAGCCATTAATTCGTTGAGGTGATTGTCCGTACAGCCATCTCGCGTATGTAACTTTTATAAAAGTTTTATTTTTGGTATTCGCATATTCTAAAATATTCTAATGTTTCCTGAAAATAATTTATTAGGTAGCTATCGTATTAAACATATTATTTCAATTACCGCGTGCTTCTTTCTTTGCTGATGGCACTTTGGGCCTCTATTGTTTTGTCCAGACAGTGAATTCTGAGCGCTATCTCGACGAGGTTTCAGCAGGAGGGAGCCCCTCTACAATCAACAGGAGTAGTCTTGTTTTTCACAAGAAATCACTATAACAATCGTGTCATCGCAAAAAGCTTCGCGAATTACTTTAGCTATGGACTTTTTGGTTCCCCTATAGTCCTGAATTATCACCCCTAAACTTCATTTTTATGGAGTTGTACTAAAGACAAAGTCTATTGAAGAGAGCAACTCAAGTATGCTATCGGGAATTTCGATCAGAGATTTCATTTCGTTGTTTTCTCAGATGGACAACATTTTGAAAACTTTATCTTTTAATTTCCTTCATTCTCATGTGTAAATCCTGAAACTTTTAAATAAAATTCTTTTTTTGTTCAAAAATTATTCAAAGATTTCTTTTCCTATATGCTGTGAAGCAACCTATATATCCAAAATACCAAACCAATATTAACTATTTTTATAATATTGTGGACAAAAGTTGCCTCAATATTTCATTCATCAAAAGTATTTCAAATAAATAATCAATATCAGTTCATTATTGACTTTATATTGACAATATTCGCAAAGATTTTCTAATAGTTATACATTAAAAAATTTTTAATTAAGTAATCAATATTATTGAAGCATTGTCGAAGAATTTGCGAATAACTTTTTGCCAGTATAGCACCAAAATATTCAAACTATAAACACCATAATTTTAGGGAAGTACTAGTACTTCTTGAATTAATATTGGCAACACCAATATTACCAACATAAAAGTAGTCTTTGTCAGAGCAAGCAATATGGGCCCAATAATGATTGTATTATGTTAAAAATAATAATCGGTGAACAGTTTTTCAGATCTTGTTTTTTTTTAATTTATAAACACAGTAGAACCTCTTTTATCCGAAACTCTCGGTTAACCGAAGTTCATTTTTAAAGCTTCTTTTTTTTTTTTTTTTTTTTTTTTTTTTTTTTTAACTATTACATTCATTGCGTGCAAAATCCATTTTCAAAGCTTTTTTTTTTTTTTTTAACTATCATATTCCTTGTGTGCAAGCAGTCCTTTCCGAACTACGAGTACATACATATATTTTCGATTCCATTTCTTAGAGTTCCTTTGAATTTAACTTGAGCTCCCGTAAGCTGCGGAGTGGAACGTAGAAAACGAACAAATTAGCAATTCTGAAGCTTTTGGCTATTTTGAAAAATGTTTGATATGGCTGAATCAGCAGAAAGATTGCTTGGTACTGATGGTGAACTAATGATATTAAAAACTCCGTGATAGAGCTTCAAAACAAAGGCAATCGAAACTGCGACAAACAAAACATTTTTTCAAACCCTTGTGATATATGCAAAAGGTACTTAATTTCAAAATTAAAATTTAGATAATTTATTCTTGATTCTATTTTTTCTATTGCTTTATTTTTATTAAGCCCTTGTTACCATAATAAGAAATATTGCATATATTTCTCCTTCGTCTTAAAATTGAAGCATTCTCGATTATCCGAAAAGTTCGATTCTCTGAAAGATGGTCGGTCCTAATTACTTCGGATAATCGAGGTTCTACTCTATCTTCAAATTTTTGTAAAGATATCACTTTTAAATAAAACATATAAATGAGGAAAACTAGTTCACCATACCTATCAGTATTAACCATTTGACCTCGAGAGGTGACTCCCACTCACCACTAGGCTCCAGTGTAAACAGAGGCTCCAAATGCTCTAGACACCAGTTTTTGAAAGTAATTTTCTTCACCTTATCTAATGGAAGAGTTATCGGCAATTAAAGATAGCTAAATAAACAGTAAGAAATTAAAGGTATATATAAATATTATACAGACATACATACAATAAATACAATAAACCCAACTGGAGTGAAAAATTAGCCAGAGACAGTAATCGAAACCGAGACCACACTTTACAAGACTGCTGCTCTAACCACTGAGCTACTCCGGCCGATGCCCGAGTCTGCAATTTCTGACTATTAAACCATTGTTGTCTTGTATACTGTGGTCCCGGGTTCGATTCCTGGCTCTGGCTAATTTTTCACTCCAGTTGGGTTTATTGTATTTATTGTATGTATGTCTGTATAATATTTATATATACCTTCAACTGTTGAATGCAGGCGTTATTTATGTGTGTATGTTTGTTTTAATATATATTGTAGTATGTGTGTTTTATTATAGTAAGAAATTAGTTCTTTCGAGAGCATTCGGAGTACTGATTTCCGCGCAACACCTGTAAACACTCTCGAGTGCAAAGGATTAAGAAATTTAACAACTTTAATTCTTGACCCAGGCTGACAACGCTAGATAAATCAAATGATAGAGCATTGACAACAGGGGTCAAAGATCTTGGTATCGAGTCCCGGTTTGGTAATTTTTTTTCGCTCACTAGGGGGCTCGGCCCCCTACGAGCTACGCTCGCCAACCCCCGTCCAGACACTGCAGGCTCTAAATGCACACTAATTTGATCGGCTTTAAAAAGATTTCGAAAGATTGAATTATAATTTAAAAAACAGTGGCGATCTCCCTATAAACGAATTTCTATTCATTTCTCTTTGATTGGGGAATTTTAACGCCAAATCCGCTGCGGTACTACTTGATTATCCCGTCGACCCATTTCGCCAAATTATATAAATCGCCAAACCACTCGCCAAATTATACAAATTGACATAATTTTTATTTTAAATAACGAAAGAACAAATAAATTCGTACAACATTAATAAAAATACAAATAAAACGTCGAAATAAAAATAACTTGATGACGTAGACACGTGTAACAACATTTCAAAATAAGCTAATATAAAAGGAATTAAGTAAACAGAGTCTTTGTCTCCTGGTATTTTTTAACAAAGCGAAAAGAAAGTTCTTTTAAATGAGACATTTTAAATTAATCGTTTTTAATCTGACGTAATTTTTACCAAGCTATTCTTTCTCTTTTAAATAATCGCGTGAAAGTACTTTTGTTAGCAATGAAATATTATTTGCGCTTTCCTAACAAAAATAGTTGAAAATATCCTCTCAAAATATTAAATAAATGTCTAGCGCAATTTCTAAATTTAAACTTTTTTGCAATATTATTTTGTGTTCATTTTATGTAATAACTATAATGTGACGTAAATATGACGTAATTTCTCCTAAGACTTCTAACGCATGTTAATGAATTTATTATTTTACAATATCCTTTCTCTTTTAAAATTCACGTGTCGTGTATACTTTTTATGACGTAATTTTTAATAAGTTCCTGCTTTTTATACATAATTATTTAATTCTAATTTGAAAGTTTTTTTCCTGTTTATAATAGTCGCGTGTAAATAAATTTTTAATTTGAAGCAAACATTATTGCTTGCGCTTTTTATACAGTTGGCAACAGTTTAAATTAGTACAATTTTCTGAAATCTGTAAAAAATATCTCTAGAAATGCTGAAAATTTGAATTTAAAATAGAAATAAAACCTGAAAAAATGAGTCAAAATAAAAAAAATTAATGCAATCTGCACTCCGGCAAATTCTAGCGCATAAAATGATCTAAAAATGTTTAAATTCCTATGAACAGTTTTTGCTCCTATAAAACTTTTTTAGTGGAACGATTTTGTCCAACTTTAGCATTAAATATCTGTTTAAATAATTCTTCGATCTGAAATCTGTCTGCATCAGCGTGTTTATCAAACATTTGTGTATAATACTACCGATTTTCATATTTTTGTATGCATTATTTTTCTTAATGTTAACGAAGAAAGACCTCCGGTCACAAAAAATTCAAAACCGGCGGCGGCGGCGGCGGCGGCGGTGACAGCGGTAGTTACTTTTTTTTAGAATAGAGAGATTTCAGTTAATCAGTATAGTAATTAGTTCAGTAAAATTCAATTCTTATAACTTTATCAGTGAGTATGATTGAGTTTAAATAGTGTTGTAAAAATCCTTGTAACTTTTAAAAACTAAATTAGAAATTAGAAATACTATTTTATGATATTAGCCTGTATTACGCATTGTGACATCTACAAAATATTATATTTTACGCCATAAAATATGAATATATTTTGAGATAAACATAAAAACATAGTGCTAAATATGCAAGAAAACTTTGTATGGATAAAATAAAGTAAATGATACTTTCACTGCAAACTGTTTAGAAAATACATTGCCTAATCCCAATAGAAAACAGATTCGTAAAATGAATTTTATTCTTTGAAATTTCTATTCTTATGTATCTCATAAATCTTAAGAATAGTCTTAATAGGTCAAATATTCTATGAATATCTAGTACACTTCTAAGCATATTTCTACAAACTGCTGACTACCTCATAAATATCCGTGTATTTCTTTCAATTCTTTTTTTTTTATAAATTGTCGAAAGCGAAAAAAAGAAAACATTTGGCTAAGTAAGTTTTTATCTATCTATCAATAAGAATTCTTAATGTATTCAATTTTACCGTGTGTACTCAATTTCACATCTACTTAATTTTTAGTTAACTATTTGGCACCTAATAAAAAAAGAAAGTTACAAAAACTCAGAGAATATTTCCTTTCAATATGCGATTTATTTCAAATGTATTTTAAATTTATTTTAAATTTATTTTTTACCTTTCTAATGTATGAGAAAATAAGATTTTTTTTAAATTCCCCTTTTAAAGAAAGATTGTGAATGAAATATTTTTGTTCTATTTTTTTAATAATAAATTTGGAACATCTAACAGCGGATTCCATTTAATCTATGGTAGTACTTTTATTTTCTTTAGAAACTTGAAATGAAAAAAAAACACTATATTTACTGAGATGTCCTATCTAGAATTTCATAAATTTCGATGGAGTTTTTAAAGAGATTGCATTTATTTTATGATTATGTTTAGTTAATAAAAAGACAGGTTTATAAAATATTCAGAGAATATTCAATTTTAATTACATAAGTTTTAAAACGCATGAATTTTTTTATCTATTAATTGGAAAAATATTTTTTTATTTCATATATAAAACGATACTGAATTTCAATATTTAAAATTTTCTGTTCTAAACATTTTATGAGTAATTATGGAAATCTAAAAAATAAACTGCAGTATTATCTATTGCAAAGTATTTTCGTGTTTCAGTATATAAAAGGAAAATATCGAATTTAAGAAGTTCGTTGTTTAATTATAATGTCGAAAAAATATTTTTAGCAACTTTGCCGATATAAAAATAGATATTCCTGGAATAAACAATATAGATCCAGTAATAGCTGTAATATTTTGAAAATATTTATTGATTTACAATTTTTGATATATCATTATTTTAATTCATAAATTGCTTCGAATTTTTGTAAAGATATCCCTTATAAATAAACCATTTTATTTAGGAAATCTAATTCACCATACTCATCAATATTAAGAAAATAAGATTTGTAACTCTTGATCTTGGATGACAACACCAGGTAATTTAAACGATAGAGCATTGACAAAGTAAATCGAAGATTCTGTGTTCGAATCCGGCCTATTTGCAATTGGGCAGTTTTTCGCTCAGTTGGTAAAATTGAATTTGTATGATAACTTTACAATCAGTATGATTGAGGTTTGAATAATAGACTTGTAAATTTCTTTGTAACTTTAAAAAACTAAATATAAATTAAAAATACTAATTTTAATATTAATCTGTATTAGGTATTGTAACATCTATAAAATATTACATCTTACGCCAGAAAATACGAATAAATTCTCAGATAAACATAAAAACATAGACCCAAGTATATAAGAAAACTTTGTATAAATAAAAGAATGTAAAGGATTCTTTCACTACAAGCTGTTTAGAAAATATATTGCCTAATCCAAACAGAAAACAGATTCGAAAAACGAATTTTCTCCTTTGAAAGTACTCTGTATATGTATCTCATAAATCTTAAGAATATTCTTAATAGGTCAAATGATCTAGGAATGTCTAGTACACTTTATAAGCACATTTATACAATCTGCTGACTACCTCATAAATATCTGAGTATTTCTTTCAATTCTTTTTTATAACGTGTCGAAAGCGAAAATAAGAGAACGTTTGGCTAAGTAAGTTTGTATTTATCTATCGATAAGAGTTTTTAATGTATTTAAGTTTTACATGTGTACTCAATTTCACATGTACTCAATTTTTAATTAATTATTTGTCACTTATTAAAAAAAGAGAGTGACGAAAACTCAGAGAATATTTCCTTTCAATTTTTCTATTTGTTTTAAATGCATGCACTATCTAATCTATAGGAAAATAAGTTATTTTTAAATTTTCTTTTTAAGAAAATGGTTTTAAAGGAAATATTTTAGTTGTATATTTTTAATAATAAATTTGGAATACCTCGAAGCGGATACCATTTTAATCTTATCTAGTACATTTTATTATGTTTAGAATTTTGAAATTGAAAATCTTCCAGTATTTTTATTAAGATGTTTTATCTACAATATCATAAAACTCAATGGAGTTACAATGAGATTGTACTTATTTCATGGTTATGTTTAGATAATAAAAAGATTGAATTTTAAAATATTCAGAGAATATGTAATTTTAATTACATAAACTTTAAAAGGTGTGAATTTTTGAATATATTGATTGGAATGCTTTTTTTTTTGTATATAAAATTCTATGGAGTATGAAGATTTAAAATTTCCTATTTCAACTTTTTATGAGTAATTTTAAAAACCCAAATAATCAATTGCAGTATTATCTATTGGAAAGTATTTTCGTGTTTCAGTTTATAAAACTCAACTATCAAATTTAAGAAGTTTGTTATTTAATTTTAATTCTAATGTGAAAAAAAAATATTTTTAGCAACATTTGCCGATGTAAAAATGGTCATTCCGAGAACAAACAATATAGACCTAATAATGGCTGTAATATGTTGAAAATATTAATCGATGTAGAATTTTTTATACATCATTATTTTAATTCATAAGTTGTTTCAAATTTTTGTAACGATATCACTTTTAAATAAACGATTTTGTTTAGGAAAACTGATTCACCATCACTCTTGACCTTGGATGACAACATCAGGTAACTCAAACGAATGAAATTTAGGACACATTGAGGATGAAAGTTGAAGTTCCAGTGTTCGAGTCAGGGTTTGGGCATTTTTTCGCTCAGTTGAAAAAATTGAATTCGTAGTATAACTTTACCAATCATTATGATTTAGTTTAAAATAATAGTCGTGTAAAGATCCCAGTAACTCTAAAAACGAAATATAAATTACAGATACTAATTTTAATATTAGCCGGTATTGAGCATTGTAATATCTATAAAATATTATATATCACGAAGAAAATACGAATATATTCCGAGATAAACATAAAAATATAGTGCTAAATACATAAGAAAACTTTGTGTAGGTAAAATAAAGTAAATTATTCTTTCACTACAAACTGTTTAGAAAATATTTTGCCTAATCCCAATTGAAAATAGATTCGTAAAATGAATTTTCTCCTTTGGACGTTCTATGCATATGGGTCAATATCTAACAGCCGGACAATTTTATTCTAAATTTTTATTTTTTTTTTTTATTAATGTACCAACTACCACATACAATTATATACTCTGATACTGTTTTTTTCATTTAAATGCTGTAGTTTATTGAGATCAAAGATGTATAATTTATGCGTAGGATAAACTTCTATGAAAGAAAGTGTCCGTTAACATCATAATCAGTGTCTAATAATTGGGACTGAGGTCATGGGGACTGAGGTGATGTTTTTGTCTTAACAGCTGCGCAGCCATTTTCTTGAATCATTATGCGCCACATGTAAATTATTAAATATGCCATGTAACATTTATATGTTACGTAAATAAAGTTCTAATAAGATTTTTCTAATAAATACAAAGTCAAATATGGGGACATGAATAATGCTATAAAAAATACTCATCCCTGTTCAAAATATAAACTAAATATTTTTAATTATGAAACTAAGTGCAAAACAACTTACCTTCATCCATGGTAGCTAGTGGAGCTTTAGTTGCTGTTGCAATGGAAATAATTCTGCCAGTTCCACCAAGTATGTGTTAACCTAAATGTGAGTTTAGAGGGACTGAGATGATGGTTAACTTTAGGGGTAAGTATATTTACTACAATATTTTACTATACAATATGTACTAATAAAGGATTATTGTTATTTTCCCATACTGTATATATACAGGTATAAAAAAAATAATAGCAAATGTTAATAATATTTATAGAAATTTTTACAGCATACATTTAATTTTGGATCTTTGGTCCCTGGGGATAGGCACTGATACCATGATTTCGTTTGCTTAAAGCAATTAATTATTTATATATCATTATATGTCCATTTATCATTGGTAATTGTTATAACAAATGTAACGATATATTACATTTTTCAGTTTTTGGTTTTACTACTATTACTGAAATATTACTGGCAATGGACGCAAATTGTCCAATTTCCAGATATTGACCCATATGTATCTCAAAAACCTTAAGAATATTCTTAATAGGTCAAATGTTATATGAATATCTAGTATACTTTTATGTACATTTCTACAAACTGCTGACTGCCTCATAAATATCCGACTATTTCTATTAACTTTTTTTTAATAACGTGTCGAAGACGAAAAAAAAAAGTTGACTTAGTAAGTTTACACATTTATGTAATTTTTCCCAGTAATATATATATATATATATATATATACAGGGTGATTCATAAAAGATGGGCAAAACTTTAAGGGGTTATAGTACACTTAAAGACAAATAATATTAAATAGGAAACTAAGGGTCCCAGACGTATTCCCAAGGAGATAGGGGGCATTAAAGTTTAGGGTCCGAAATTTCAAATGATTATAAAACATGGAAAAATTGGTCGATTCGTTTGCGGTTTTTGCAAAAAATTTTCTTTATGCCAGTATTTTCTTGAAATAAAATTTTAAAGTTCAATTTCAAAAAATGCCGATAGGGGGCACTTTAGACTTTGGAGTAACAAACAACTATTTTTTAACGTTATTTTTTGTATTTCTTTAAATGATTTCGAAAGCTTAGACTTAAACTTAAATTTTGATCTAAAAATCTGAGTCCTAACGAGTAGTTAAGTAGCATAAACTGAAATTTGAAATTTGAAACCCTTCTCCCCCCAGAACAAAAATCAGTTATTCCCGATCTTTGTGTCGTAGATTAGGCTCTAACTACTGCCGCGTTTTGCTAAAATTATTCTTTATGTCAGTATTTTCTTGAAAATAAATTTTAAAGAAAATTTTCAAAAAATTCCGATAGAGGGCGCTTTAGACTTTGGAGTAACGAACAACTATTTTATACCGTTATTTTTTGTGTCTCATTAAATGCTTTCTAAAGCTTAGACTTAAACTTAAATTTTCAGCTGAAAATCTGAATCGCTGAGCGTGGTTCAGTAGCGAGGGGAGGGGGTTCAAATTTCAACTTCTGAACATAGTCCAGTTTGCACTACTTAACCATGCCCAACGATTCTGTGCTGTGATACGAGGCAAAAATACAACTTTCGTCAAGGACTGCATAGTCGGAATTCACTCATAAAGGCACTGGCACAGTTGGAAACGTCGCTCATGCAAACGTTAAAGCTCCATTCCTGACGCTAGTCACCGGGTGAAGAAGGAAACAGAAAGTATGCAAATGTCAAATGGGGAAGAAGAAGAACACGTATGCAAAATTTCGACACGATTCAGGCATAAAAACCACTGAACGGTGAGTCAAGTGTAAGTCGCTGTAGTAATGAATCGGAAGATGGTGCCCTTCACGAATAAGGAAAAGGCTGAGATGCATTTAATTTACGGAGCGGCAGATGGAAATGGTGCAGAGGCACAACGAATGTACGGAGAGCGATTTCCCAACAGGCGGTTGCCTAACCGCAAAACTTTCGAGCACTTGCACAGACAGTTGTGTGAGACGGGATCATTTCTCGCTTCCCGGTCGAATGCAGGTCGTGCAAAAAAGGACGAATCAGTAGTTGTTGCAGAAGCCATTCTGGATGTAGTAGCGGCGCAGCCAAGTACAAGTACACGAACAGTGGCTAGGCAGGTGGATACCTCACAGTCCATGACTTGGAGGGTACTGAAGGATGAACATTTGCTCCCGTTTCATGTGCAACGAGTCCAGAAACTGTCTCCAGGGGATTATCCAAATCGTATTGAATTCGCCCGCTGGTTTCTGCAGCAGAACGCGCTAAATCCACATTTTGGACGAACTGTGCTTTTCACCGATGAATGTACATTCACACGTGAAGGTACATTTAACACACACAATGCACATGTATGGGCGGATGTCAATCCACATGCTACGTATCCACATGCTCATCAGAGACGCTTTTCCATCAATGTTTGGGCAGGAATCCTCGGAGACCACCTAATCGGACCGTACCTTCTTCCTGAACGCCTCAACGGTAAAACATACCTCACATTTCTGCAACATGTGTTGCCAGACCTGTTAAACGTTGTTCCTCCACGCATCCGGCGGGTCATGTAGTTCCAGCACGATGGAGCGCCAGCCCATTACGTACGAGACGTCCGCAACTATCTGGACATCACATTTCCGAACAGATGGATTGGTCGAGGTGGTCCTGTTGCTTGGCCTGCTCGCTCGCCAGATCTTTCACCCCTCGATTTCTTTTTTTGGGGACGATTGAAGGCTCTTATGTATGAGACACCCATTGAATCCCCCGAGGAACTGGTCGCCAGACTTTCCGCCGCTGTAGGGGAAGTGCTCGAAATGCCTGATGTTTTCGCGAATGTTCGCCGTTCCATTCTTCGCCGTTGTTCTGCGTGCATAACCTCTGGTGGTCACAATTTTGAACATTTATTGTAATTACATGTTAATAAATATGCTTTGGTAACATAATCCTAATTTGTGTCTTTTTACCTCGTATCACAGCACACAATGTGTGGACATGGTAAACTGAACTGTGCTCAGGAGTAGAAATTTCAAACCCCTCTCCCCAGAAACTTAATCACGTCTAACGATTCAGATTTTGGGCTGAAAATTTAAGTCTAAGCTTTAGAAAGCATTTAATGAGACACAAAAAATAACGGTATAAAATAGTTGTTCGTTGCTCCAAAGTCTAAAGCGCCCTCTATCGGAATTTTTTGAAAATTTTCTTTAAAATTTATTTTCAAGAAAATACTGACATAAAGAATAATTTTAGCAAAACGCGGCAGTAGTTAGAGCCTAATCTACGACACAAAGATCGGGAATAACTGATTTTTGTTCTGGGGGGAGAAGGGTTTCAAATTTCAAATTTCAGTTTACGCTACTTAACTACTCGTTAGGACTCAGATTTTTAGATCAAAATTTAAGTTTAAGTCTAAGCTTTCGAAATCATTTAAAGAAATACAAAAAATAACGTTAAAAAATAGTTGTTTGTTACTCCAAAGTCTAAAGCGCCCCCTATCGGCATTTTTTGAAATTGAACTTTAAAATTTTATTTCAAGAAAACACTGGCATAAAGAAAATTTTTTGCAAAAACCGCAAACGAATCGACCAATTTTTCCATGTTTTATAATCATTTGAAATTTCGGACCCTAAACTTTAATGCCCCCTATCTCCTTGGGAATACGTCTGGGACCCTTAGTCTCCTATTTAATATTATTTGTCTTTAAGTGTACTATAACCCCTTAAAGTTCTGCCCATCTTTTATGAATCACCCTGTATATAAACTATATGGCCAAAGGTGACCGGTCACTTGCAATTTTAGACGTTTTGTTAAATATCTAGAAAAATACATATGAGGAATTAACCTGAAACTGCAGGTGTGTAAATAGTATAGTGTAAGTCATATATTTCCGCGAAGATTTTTCCCCAAAACCCCATAGGGGACCGTCAACAAGTTTAAAAAGAACGAATATCTATTGAATAACCCTCTAAAAACTTATGTAGCAAAAGCGTTCAAACTCAAGATTATTAATAAGTGGCTTATTGTAATATACTGTGTTCATTTTTATGAGTATAGCATGTATACTCGTACAGAAATAAAGCTTTTTATAAAAAAAAGTCCCAAATTTCGAGAAGTTTTTTGCTTATAATTTCCAGAGTTCTTAATATAAAAAAAAGTTCCTTTCAGAAAATATGACAAACAACATTATACAATGTTGTTGTACCCTGTAATCAGAATGGAAAAATAATAAAAATTGTATGAAAAATGAGCAGGTTTACTAAATAATGATTCACTGCGCATGCTCGAACGTAATCAAAATGTAATTTGCATAATGTGTTAGCTAAATGTATTCAACAACTTTTGTAAAAGTCTCAAAATCATAGTTTGAAAAGTCTGATAGTAATCGTTTATAAGCTCAAAATCCGTTATTCCAAAAAGGAAGAAAAAAGATGAGGAGTTGTATCCAAATACAGTAGTGCGAGCAATATTGTGCATGCTATAGTGGCACTAATCGATGGGTATATGGATACAACCCCTCATCTTTTTGCTTCATTTTCGGAACAACGGATTTTGAGCTTATTCTATAAACGATTATTATCAGACTTTTCAAACTATGTTTTTGAGACTTTTACAAAAGTAGCTCTATACATTTAGGTAACACATTATGCACATTATATTTTGATTACATTCGCGCATGCGCAGTGAAATATTTTTTAGTAAACCTGCTCATTTTTCATACAATTTTTATTATTTTTTAATTCTGATTGCAAAGTATTATGTACAATGTTGTTCGTCATATTTTCTGAAAAGAACTTTTTTTTATATTAAGAACTCTGCAAATTATAAGCAAAAAACTTGGCGAAATTTGGGACTGCTTTTATAAAACCCTTAATTTCTGTACGAGTATACATGCTATCCTCATAAAAATGAATACTCTATTACAATAAGCCACTTATTAATAATCTCGAGTTTGAACGCTTTTGCTACATTAGTTTTTACAGGGTTATTCAAAAGATATTCGTTCTTTTTCAATTTGTTGAAGGTCCCCCATGGGGTTTCGGGAAAAAATCTTCGCGGAAATATATGACCTATACTATATGCACACCTTCAGTTTCAGGTTAATTCCTGATGTATTTTTCTAGATATTTAACAAAACGTCTAAAATCGCAAGTGACCGGTCACCTTTGGCCATATAGTGTATATATATATAAACATAGTTATAAAAACTAAGAGAATACTTTCATTATTATATTTATTTTAAATGCAAGATGTTTTTTTTGTATAGGAAAATAGGATTTTTTTTATTACCTTTTTAGAGAAACGATATTGGGTGGAAATGTTTGAGTTCTATATTTTTATATAAATTCGGAACATCTAAAAGCGGATTGCAGTTTAATCTATTCTAATACAATTATGTTCGTTTCAAACTTTGAAATTGAAAAACCTTCCAGTATATTTATTAAGATGTCTTACCTAGAATATCATAAATTTCAAAGGAACTTTCAATGAGATTGTATTTATTTTACGGTAATTTTTAGTTAATAAAAAGACAGGTTTATAAAATATTCATAGAATATTTAATTTTAATTACATAATTTTATGGGGTCAGGTTCCCTTTGAACTAGCAAAATACATGAAAAAGTTACCTCTAAAAGAATTGCACTCACGCTATAAATAATTGACTTTTAATTATAAAATTGAAAACACGTATTGAAAAAGATTTATTTTATCAATTAAAGTTTTTTAAAAAAGCATAATATATATAATTTATTTTTAATTTATTTTTATAGATAATACAATTTTTACGAAATAGTTATTCTTGCATGCATATCGCGAATGATTTTTGACATTTGAAAGGCTTAAACGAATCAAGATTTTTTTATGAGTACAGATATAATATATTTTCAAAATGACCTACTGTAAAATAAACAATTAAATTTAAAAAATCAAAAAACCCGACTGCGTAAAAAGCGAACTAATTAATTATTTCTCAGCTATCTACTTCTATCATCAACTATTTTTTTCAATTCCTACTATTAGATCACACTCTGGCTATATATATCTTGTTCAAATTTTCAATCGTTAACAAAATACTTATTATTCATCCAATCAAGCTCAATTTTTTTTTAGACTTGTAGTGGATCACACTTGATATTATTCCAGTTTTTTTTCAAAGATTAATTCATTAATTAAATTAAATTAATTAATTTTATATAATCGAGAGAACCCTCTTTTTGATCAAGGCATTTTAGACGCCTCTCAAGAGGAAAGAAGAATGGGAGAAAAAAAATTCTCTTATTGACCTAAGTAGGAATTAAAATAATAAAACTTTGTAAAAAATCACCATAAAATTAAAACAAAACACAGGACGCGTTTCGAGCTAAAAACATAACAGCTCGTCATCAGCTAAGCATACACGTGTCCGTAAACGAACAAGTTCAAAAATGAACTGAAGATAAAGAATGTTGCGAAGAATGCGACAGATGGCGCTACCTGATAGAGGGATATGCAAAAGGGAAATGTGTTGAAAAAAGATAGTAGAGAAAATGAAATGGAAAAAATGGAAATAAAAGAAAAAATGAAAATAAAAGAAGTAAATTAAAAATATAAATAAAAATAATAAATAAAGAACTATAAAAGAACAAGAAAAAATCCAAATTATTATTATTATTATTTTTTTTTTTTTTTTTTTTTTTTTTTACAAAACAAAAAGAAAATTCTTTTCTTTTTATTTTGTAATAATAATAATAATAATAATAATAATAATAATAATAATAATAATAATAATTTGGATTTTTTCTTGTTCTTTTATAGTTCTTTATTTATTATTTTTATTTATATTTTTAATTTACTTCTTTTATTTTCATTTTTTCTTTTATTTCCATTTTTTCCATTTCATTTTCTCTTCTATCTTTTTTCAACACATTTCCCTTTTGCATATCCCTCTATCAGGTAGCGCCATCTGTCGCATTCTTCGCAACATTCTTTATCTTCAGTTCATTTTTGAACTTGTTCGTTTACGGACACGTGTATGCTTAGCTGATGACGAGCTGTTATGTTTTTAGCTCGAAACGCGTCCTGTGTTTTGTTTTAATTTTATGGTGATTTTTTACAAAGTTTTATTATTTTAATTGCTTCATATCGCCAGTTTTTGGTGCTGTTTCGCTAAGTAGGAATTGTCTTAAAATATATATTTTTTTATATTACTTGTTTATATTACTTACCTATAAATATATATTTTATTTACTTGCATTGATGACTTTTAAGTTGTGTTTAATTGTTATTTCCTATCTATAAACATTGTTTTCATGAGGTCTATAGATGTCTATGATGGTTAGAGTTGCAGTAAAGCTAGAGATCCTACATACACAACTTCCAGGTTGTATAATATTTTCTCAGAGCTTCTGACTATAAAATAGTCAATGAAACATCGTCTTCATTTTGAAAGACCTATCCAATGATATGTAATTAAATAGGGTGCGTAATTTTTTTCCGTCTGTACCGCCATTTTGTATCTTACGGCCGCCATTTTGAATTTATAAAAACAAAACCTAGCCTATAACCATCGGCCGTTATGACGAATCGATAGAGGCCTCATTCATTAAAATACATCCAGCCGTTGGGATGTTTCGAGGGTATAAAGAAATCCACATACACGAATATGCGTGAAACACATAACCCTTCCTTTCAGTCGGGTAATAAATAAAACTTGTAGGTCCTGAGAAAAATATTTCTTTTAGAATCTCGGCATATTGTCATTTTTTTAAAATACAAAAGCAGTCATGAATTGTAAACTTCTTACTTAAGAAACATAATAACAGATCCCTTTGTGTCTCTATACGTTTAATATATTCAACGAAAATTTCGTGAAATTCTAAATAACCATTTTTCAGAAATTGTGCGCTTAATGATCAAAATCGCACTTGCGATTGCAATGATCAAATTGAGAAAATTTACATTATAGATCACTTGATCATATAGAAAAATGTCAAAGTGCCCATAGCTTCTCTTCTAATGCTAATTTTTGTATGGTTTTTGTTTGTTAATGTTGTTTAAATGTTCATAACGAATCGTGTTTAATTATAAGCTATTAAAAAAAAATTCGATTTGTAGCCGCTTTAAATGGTACTTAACCCCTTAAAGCGTATAAATTTTTTAATCTAGTAATTGGAAAGATATTTTTTTTAACATATAAAATAATACTGAAGTTGAAGATTTAAAATTTTCTATTTCAAATTTTTATGAGTAATTTTGAAAATCTTAAAAAATGAGTACAATGTAATATATTTAAAAGCCTTTTTTTGTCTCAGTTTTTAAAATGAAAATAGCGAATTTAAGAAGTTCGTTGTTTAATTATAATGTACAAAACATTTTTCAGCAACATTTGCTTCGAATGGTTTAATGAACGTTTTAAACAACAATAATAACATAAAAAAAATCTTCGAACTCACATATTTCTTTTTCATAACCGAAAAAATTTGCAAAATAAAGATTTTATGCAATGGTCAGTGGTCTGCAACACACTGAGACAAGCGGGAGGCTACATACTCACGTAGCACGAAAATCTTGTCTTCTTGTCATTTAAGGACCTTTAAACTTTAAAAATCCGTTTTCGGATTTCGGTTTTTGTTTCTTTTTGATTTTCATTTACATTTCTGAACAATATGCAAAAAAACCTTTTGAAAAATCTTTATTATATATTGACTTGTAATCATTTATAGACGCTGAGTATAATTAAAGGTACGTAGATATTGATTTTAAAACGCGTTTTCTCAGATTCATAAATTTGGAGTTCCGCGCACAGTTACTTTCAAACTATATAAGGTACAACTTAAACAAATTGACCAAATATGCGTTTCTATATAGTCTGCATGCCAAAACAAAAAAAAATCACATATTTTGGTTATATATTTATTTATTTTTCACTTAAAAATCTTGAAAGATTTTTTTTTTAATTTTTTTGTATTTTATGCTAAAATTGTATTTTAAACAAAACTTTTAGGGTGTATATAATTTTAAATTTAAATGTATGTATGTTAAGATTGTATTTTGTTCAAAAATTATTTTTTATATGCATAATTTAAAGTTTTATCATGCGCGCAGCCCTTAATGATTTTAGTTTACGCGCTAGTGAGATGAATTTTTAAATTTAAAATTTAAATATTAATTTTGCATATACAACATTTATTTTTCTGGATAATATAATTAAGAATATATACTTTAGGCAGAAACGAAAAGAAAAATATCCTTATTGCATATTATTTGTGCTTTGTTACTTTGACAAAGATGATGTGTTTGATCGTTTCGACAAACTCAAAGGTCCAGTGACCCTTAAAATAAATTCCAGGGGGAAAAAAGTGGGCCATACAGAAGGGAAAAAAATATTTCTACGCAATTTAACAACACTCTGCAGACATGAAATGTGTTTTTTTTTTTTTTTTTTTTCATTTAAACCGCTGTCCTTGGATGGCGAAAATAAATTTTCTAATCCTACAAGAAAATAAGTTAATAAACGAATTTTTTTTTTTTTGACGTTCCTTGCATCGCATCTCATAAATCTCTGAAAGATATTTAATAGATAAAATACTCGTAAAGGAATTTCTAGCACTCATCTACCGATAGCTGACTAGGTCATAAATTTCCAAGTATTTCTTCAATTTGTTTGATGTACAAAAGTAAATAAAAAAGCGAAAACTTAGCAAAGAAAGTTCAGGTTATCATTAATAAAATATTTATAAATCGTTAGTTTTCATTTATGGTTATAGCAAATATTAATACAATTAAATATAAAGTAATCAAAATAAATGGGACTTGATGGTGTTATTTATGACGGTCGATTTTCTTCAAGAGGGATATAGGCCCGAGGTGGGGTGCTCTTCGTCTTTCTAAGGGAACATAACACGTATTTACGCAAGGATTCCCAAAGTTCGAAGAAAAATACGAAAACTCCAAACGGTTAGGCCGAAAGGCGCGATTAGGTTCCAACCCAGAACGTCTCATCTATCACACTGTAAAAAAAAAAAAAAAAAAAAAAAAAAAAACGGATAAAATACGGAAATACTACTGCCAATCTAGACGCCAGTAGTATTTCCGTATTTTAACGGAACTTTTTCCCGGTAAATTACAGAAAATTTCCGTTTTTTTTCTTTTAAATTTAACGGACATTTTTCTGTAATTTGCCGGGAAATGTTCCGTTAAAATACGGAAATGTACTGGCGTCTAGACTGTCAGTAGTATTTCCGTATTTTAGTCTGTTTTTTTTTTTTTTTTTTTTTTTTTTTCTTTTACAGTGCAGCTTCGAGAGCAGAAGACCTCAGCTACTGGTGTGGCAAAATTAGATTTGAATAATGAATTGCAAATATACAATTTTTCTGAACTGAATTTATAATTGTAAATGATTTGCATGCTATTAATTAATGCTAAATTTAATCCTTTTCGTTCAATGCCGCAACAGTGGTGGTATTTAATTTAGTCCACAAATTTTTAATTGACATCAGTATTTTTACACAAAATTTTCTGTTTCTTATGTACACGAATAAATTTTACTCATTTATAATAATTTTATCTAACCTTTCGGTCCTACTGTGACATTCGAGGATTAAAAAGACAAAACTTTGCCTGTGCTTGGGAGAAGTATCTCGACCGTTAAGGGTTAAACTGATAATAAATTTCGAAACAAAGCTTTAAAAATAAAATTTTAACGTGTTAATGAAGATAAAAGTTCTGATTAATATATCGCCTATAATACAGAATAACTGATTTTAGGAACAATATGAACAAATGTTAATGTGAAGATCTTAGAATTACTAATAATATAAAGAAAACAAAGTGTTCTCATTGTTAAAGTACACCTACACGCAGAAATGATCTTTATCTATGGCTTCAAAATAACTCTTTTGAGAATTAATAATAACTGTCCGATAATCTAGATTCAAAGTAAACAAAGGGACTTTTCCCCGCTTTTTACATTCTTATACAGACTGCTGCAAACCGATAATTTTTCACTGATAAAAATTATTGTTATTGTAAGGAAAATTTATTTATAATGCTTAAATGAAAATAGCATATATATAACAATTACTAGAGAAGTTTTCTAAACTTTCACAGTTTTTGGCTTTTTTGAGTCAAATATATTTAAATATATTGATTAGATGGATATTGATTATAGGAAAAAAAGATTTTTTTTCCTATAAGCATTATATATTTGAAACATATTTTTTTAAGTGTCACAAATTATTTTATTTTCACTTTTAAAAATACTAATAGAAACAGATTTTAAGGGGACACATGCCCTTTAAACAGGTGAAACATTTGATTTCGGAGACAAATATATAAAGTGGCCCCGTGCACTCATTTTTGTACTAACCACCTCAGTTTATTTTTTATACTATAATATTTTCTCCATGCAATATAACATATAATTTGCATTAAATACTGTATAGTTAATCAATAATAATTATTCTTTAATGCATGTTTTTTTTTAAATTACTGATAATGTATATAGCTTGCGCGCATGATTTAAAACGACCTATACCGTCTAGAACTTTGAAACTTTTCATATAAGTTTAAGAATATTGTAAAAATAAATTGAACTAAAATCTAATGAATAAACAAAAAAATTCTAAAGTTTTTTGATTTTCAAAATAGAAATATGAAAATTTTGATAATTTTGGTCACTCGAATACCCATACATTCAATAATTTTTGTTAAATTGCCCTAATTGTTGAAGCAGCCCTAAAGCATGGCAAAAATAACAGAAATTCTTGGGTCAGAAGATTTCAGAAGATCAAAATTCGATTGCGATCAGAAATTGATCCGAAACTATCAACTAGGAATAAACTGATTCTGCATATCTTGTTAATTATCATATTCTCTCATTTAAATCGAAAATGCATGAAGTTTAGAGAGACTGTTTAAAGATTAGCATGCAACATCTGCATCTTTATTAAATCTGAATAACATGTCTTTCAACTGATTTTTTTTTTTTTTTTTTTTTTTTTTTTTTGTAAATGTTTATAATTGCACCTATCTGTATAATGACCTATTGTGAGATTACCACTGTACTATTAAGACCAATTTTATTGCTGTAGTCACTATTATTATTATTTACCTTATGGCAACCATATTGCGATGCTATGTAAATGCATGCTTTTAAATTTTGTTTCTTCAGTCGTTTCGGCGTTTTTATGTATCAGTAACCTAACTCGTAATACTAGTCCAGGCAATAGAGACCGTATAGGGGCTCTACTTCGCAAAATTCATGGTAGTTCTGGAAAAAGGCTTACTATATGTTTTTTGGATCGCTCAATCCGAATTTTTAACTTCCCACCAAAATTTCCCCGGGCAACCCCCCCCCCCCAAATTTTGATAAAATGCCCTGAAAAAGTTTTTTATTAAAAAAAAATAATTTTTTTTTATTGTTTTAGGGAAAAAGTATCTAGAAATTTAGAAAGTAGACAAAATTTGCAACAAATTATATACATGACATTATGACGTAGGATGAAGGGGGAGGGGAATCTGCCACGGAACATGCGCCGCGGTGCTGCGTGGACTAAGTTGTGCAATTCCGCTTAACCACTCACATCGTTTACATTAGCCCTCCTATCTCCCATCCGAACTTTCCCTATAAGATTTACGTTAAGATTTTTGGGTCGCTGAATCCGAATTTTTTATTTCCTCCCACAACCCCCCCCCCCCCCCCAGAAAAAAATAGTTGTTATTAAATTTAATTTTTTTAATTGTTTTTGGCAAAAGTATGTAGAAATTCAGAAAGTAGACAAAATTTGCCACAAATACGATGTATGGCATTACGACGTAGGATGAACTGAAAGGGAGAGGGCTGCCTCGGAACATACACTGCGGCGCTATGTGCACTAAGTTATGCTAGTCCAGGCAATAGGAGATTCTACCTGGCAAAATTAATGCTAGTTCTGGATTTCAATTCACTTTATGTTTTTTGGGTTGCTGAATCCGAATTTGTAATTTACCACCAAAATTTCCCACGGCAAACTTCCAAAAAATTAATTTTTGAAAAAAAATTGGTTTTTGAGAACAACGCGCGGGAATGTTCCGAGGCAGGCCCCCTCTCTCCCCGTTTATCAAACGTCATAATGTCATATATCCTATTTGTTGCAAATTTTGCCTACTTTCTGAATTTCTACACAGTTTCCTCCTAAAACAATAAAAAAATTAAAAACAACTATTTGGGGGGGGGGAATTTTAGGGGGAAGTTAAAAATTCAGATCCAGCGACCCAAAAAACTTAACGTAAACCTCATATGGAAAGTTCGGAGGGGAGATGGGAGGGCGAATGTAAGCGATGTGAGTGGTTAAGTGGAATTGCGCAACTTAGTCCACGCAGCACCGCGGCGCATGCTCCGAGGCAGATCCCCCCCCCTCCCCCTTCATCTTACGTCATAATGTCATATATCTAATTTGTTGCAAATTTTGTCTACTTTCTGAATTTCTAGATACTTTTTCCCTAAAGCAATATATATATATATTTTAATAAAAACCTTTTTCTTGGGGAGGGGAGCATTTTACGATAATTTGGGGTGGGGGTTGCCGGAGAAATTTTGGTGGAAAGTTACAAATTCAGATTCAGTGACCCAAAAAACATAAAGTAAGCCAATTTCCAGAACTACCATTAATTTTTCCAGGTAAAATCGCCTATTGCCTGGACTATACAGCATTTGAATTAAAATGAAAATTTTAAGCCGTGAATTAATGAAAATATTAATTAGTAAAAATTAATTAATGAATGTAAAATTTAATAAAATGGAAGTATTGGAATAATGAAACGTCAGGATAACGAACCTAAGGTTAATTCGCACATTTTCAAAACCTATTAGACACATACTCAATTTCAACTTTTAATTTTATATTTCGTAAAAAATTGTATGTTTAGCGATAAAGTGCTATTGTTGGTCTTGCTATGATTATTAAAAATTATATAAGAGCTATGCAGCGGAGTGCAAGCGTTCACGAGATGAGCATTATTGCTCTTGTATTGCTGATTTGTATTGTTTTACCTGCTATAAGGATTACAAAAATATATATAGGAATTACGACCCGCAATGCATCTATCCAGAGATTTTGTTGCTACAATAAATTACAATTGATGGGAAGACATATACTATGGATATGAAAAGCATAAATACAAATACTATTTGCATGAGCGTTTATGCGCATAAATGACCAGAATGTTTTTATTTATTTATTTATTACAATCTCACTGAAAAGTATCGTTCCTCTTGAGCCACTGTATTTGGATAATCCATACCGATATTTTGCTTTATAATAATGGCAAGAACTTTCTAAAGATATTATGACTCTTGAAGAAATAATATTTTCTTTTACTCATGTTTTACGTGACAGAAGAAAATAGCTTGTATTTTGAGAACGGTTGGATGTTGGCGGGAACATTTCTTTCCAAAATCACTTTCTTGTTTATACACATCTTAGGAAAGTTAAAGAAAGATTTGTAAAAAAAAGCAATAAACATTTACATTAGTGAACGAAAAATTAACTAATTAATGATAAAAATTTACCTTTCGCGAACATCTAACTTTATATACCAAGTTGGAAAAAAGCTAACATAATATATTAATTACAGATGTTTCATAATAAATTTATTCAATGCATAACACGATGAATATTTTTATTAACTTTTATTGTTAATTTATACCGTACCTCTTCTTATCACTGATATTGATTAATCTTTTTTCCTCTTATTAGCTGATTTACCGCAAAATAACTTTTTCATTACCTTGCGTTTTCTAATCTTAATTCCCAGTAAATTACATTTCCTTTATTACGACAGTTGAGTTTATTTTACTTTTGGAGTAATGATTTTGCTTTTGATTAGGGAATTGTACATAAATGGAAAACGAACATTAATATTAAAAATATATATGGCTATTTTAATTATTTTACAAAGTATGATATTTCTACATACTTCTGATATTTTAATATTAAAATTTTATAAAAACGTCAAATATAACGACTCAAAAATTCACATTCCTATGTTAAATATTTCTCGTGTCACAATTATTAAATATTGCTTATAGCTGCTAATTTTTGGTTAAGGACATGTTAAATTTTAGTAATTTTGTAAATCAAGAAAATTTAAAAAATATATATATTATATGAAATATTTTTAATTTATCAGAAATATATGTGATTTTTAAAAAGTTAAACATATTTATTAGGAAATAAAATTTCATTGAAAATATGATTTTAGAAGAATGTTTTTCATATAATATGCATTCAAATTATGCATTGTGTCAATTCAATTTAGTATGTGAAAAATTTCGTTACTTCAGTGCATTTTATGATTATTTATTATTTTTTATATCGCCCTGATAAAGTTTAATGATAATGTATTAATGAAATGATAAATTTTTAATATGAAGGAAGTTAAATTCAAATTATTCGAAACTGAATAATCAATGGGTTGATTAGCATCTAAAAAAGTAAAATGGACATCAATAATTTAAAATATATTCACATTTTGAAATTAACATGTATACATTTTTTTGATTTTAAATAATAACGCCAACTTGAGACAAAATATTTTAAAACTGCGTTTAAAATTAAAATACTTTTAAGTTGATTGGAAAATCCTTTTCTGTCACAAACGTTGAAGCAATAAAGAAAAATACACTGCTTTTGTGCAATAACTTTTAAATTTCGGTATTTCAATGCGTTTTATGATTTCTTTCTCTACATTAACTTAAACTTCTATATATCGAATGAAATGATAAAATTTTAATATGAACGAAATGCAATTCACTATATTCGATAGTGAATAACCAATTATTATATTAGCATCTAAAAAAAGCAAAATGGACAAAAATAGTTTAAAATATAATCACATTTTGGAATCAACATTTATAAAAATTTTTGATTTTAAATTCCAAGGCCAGCTAGTGACAAAATATTTTAAATCTAAGGTTAAAATTAAAATACCCTAAAATTGTTGGGCAATCCGTTTCTGCTACAAGCTTCAAACAATAAATCAAAAACATACTGCTTTTGTGAAATAACATTTATATTGGAAAAGCTGAGCTTTGTAAAATTTGTTTCAAGATTTGAAAAACAAATAACATTTCTTACTCAGCTGTGTATTAAAGATCCAAATAAGTTTTAAAAATAAGTACAAGAAGTATAATGTTAAATTTAATATTTTCACACCGAGCTGGTTAGTACACCAATCCTTAACCAGTGTCTCGTTGCTTCTACTTGGAAATTGTAAAAATACGTTTATTTTTGCTGGTATAGGCAGTTTTTTTTAGTGTGTGTGTGTTTGTTTAAGACAAGTGACAGACTACAAGAAAAGAAGTAGGGATTTTATTTTCTGTAAAAACATCAAGAATATGTATTTTTTATAACGCTTACCAACGTTTAACAAACTAGTTGAAAAAAAATGTGTGCTCGTACAAGGATGAAATGTTTTGCGATTGTAGCAGCATTTTTATTGGTGACAAAATGCTCACATCTGAGTATTATATTCTATACCTAAGTAAAGTGGAATCTCGAGGGTATGTAGTGCGGATAGATAAAGTGTACAAAATAGAAGGTCTCAATGAAACCTGTACTATACACTTTAGGTGCTTCATATGTATATTATCACACCTTCCGTGAACTGAAGTGAAAGGAGACCCGCGTGTCAGGGAAAAAAATAACGTTTTCTTTTAGTCTGTTTTTGGTTAGTGGGTATATTTTTTGCGATATGTTCGTCATTGTGTTTTTTTTAATAAAGTGATGTAAAAGTTTAAATTTAGTGCAGTTTTAATGGTAGACCATTGTACGATTATCCAGGCGAACCCAGATTTATTTCAACCCAACAGAAGGTATACTAACTTTACTAAGAATTAAGTAAAAAATAACTTTTACAATATTCGAATACTTTTAGTTGAGAGATACTATCATCATCCTTCGTAATACACACACATTTATAACACTAGACAGTTCTCATTTCCTCATTTGTTCAATATTTTAAATGAAATGTGCTCTCCATATGTACCGGATATTGTTTTAAAAGCTCATCCTATATTTGGTTAGACATCTTCAGGATATCTGTTGTGCGTCATAGATGACATACAGATGGTTATCCCGTTAAATATGATGTCTCACTTACTCAGTTGGATTAAGATTTCTCTGCGTCAGATTGATAGGAGATATAACTTGTTTATCGACGTGCTGTCATACATTTACTATAAACATTCTTATTTATGTTTATATACTTTATTTGTAAACATTAACGAAAGCTTTGAGCTCATATTATTAGTTTAAAAAAGCCTTTTGAAAAATATGTGTACCCGTACAAGGATGAACAGTTTTGCGACTGTAGTTACTTTTTCATTGGAGACAAAATACTTACCCTTAAGAGCCTACACTAGTCACTTAAAAGAACCCGGATGATAATGCTAATCCTATGGGGAAGTTATTTTCAAATATCTCGCTTGAAATTTGATATTTTCGAATGAATTTTTTTGCATAGGATAGCAGAGGACGATCTGCAACCGGGCTAGTTCTAACTTTTTCGAATTTAGTTATAGTTCTTTTATATAAGGACTAGTGTAAATGCCCGTCCTAGGACGGTGGGTAAAAATTGTGTTTTTCACTTAAAACTTGAAAAATTGATTTAAAAAAATATAATTGACAATATGGAACGTTTAGATGAGCAAAGTTTGGCTAGTTTATGTTCTAATAAACACACAATTAGCATTTACAATATTTCTGGTTAAACCAGGTTTTCCGGCTAAAATACTACTATAACAAAATTAAGATTTCCTAATAAAACAAAAATTTAATAAATATGCAATAAAAGTGCGTGATTGAAACAGTCTGCTGCAACTATTGAAATAATACTATTTTTTTAATAACACTTTGAAATTGTATTTTATCGTTTACCCCCACCCCCTTTCCTCCTCCCCCTCCAATTTTTTTTAATATGTATATTGATTAATAAATAAGTATCTCGGGTTGAATCCCAACCGTCAAATCCCCTAAGCTTCTGTCCTCCTGATGCAAAGCTATAAATAAAAAATTATTAATTTTACTTTTCGTATAAATATTAATTTTTTAATTTTAAAATATGGGATATTTTTTTTTAAGTTTAAATTTACATACACCTGTATATAGAAAAGGAAAATATAAGTAATGTGTAATTTAAAAATAAGTTACAAAATGCCAGGATATTATTTCAGGGGGGGGGGTCTAATCCCCTAAGCTTCTGTCCTCCTGATGCAAAGCTATAAATCAAAAATTATTAACTTTACTTTTCGTATAAATATTAATTTTTTACTTTTAAAATATGGAATATGTTTGATTTTTTTTTAAGTTTAAATTTACATACACCTGTATATAGAAAAGGAAAATATAAGTAATATGTAATTTAAAAATAAGCTACAAAATAATAAGCCTAAAATATTTAAATTGATTACTTTTTAAAAGAAAGTCAGTTTTATCAATTTTTTGCAGGTAAAAAAAAGGATTTTTTTTTAAATACCATATCATTGTTTCCCGTGAATCACTTTATATGAGAAATAAATTAAAATTCCTTACATGTTGCAAAGAAAATTTAATAGGATTGCAACTTAATACTTGAAATAATCTCAAGTGACACGTGGCGATTTATTTTGGTGATGTAATGCGATGTGCCTTGCAATGATTTGTTAAGAAGAAGTGTCTACTACTGCTCAAATATCAGGACTTGTAACCTTGAGAAGTAATCGCGGGATTCTTGTTTCTTGTCAACCAATGGGAGAATGGATCCTTTACCCATTGAGTCTCTTTATGGGAGACTGGTAAGATTGATGGATTCGCCCCGCCCAGCGTTACACTGGCTTTTATTATATAGAGATAGTTTCAATTTCAGAACCGGTTCAAACCGGTTCCGAAAGTAAACCTAATTTTTAAAAAAGTATATGAAACCAAAATCAAAAAAGTAAAAACTAGCCCCGTTGCAGATCGTCCTCAGCTATCCTATGCAAGATCAACCATTCGAAAATATCAAAATTCAAGCGAGATATTTGAAAATAACTTCCCCATGGGATTAACATTATCATCCGGGTCTTTTTGAGTGGCTAGTGTAGGCTCTTAAATGCTATATTCTATTTTTGAGTAAAGTGGAAGTTCAAGTGTATGTAGGGTGAATGGTTAAAGCACATAAATTCGATCGTGTCAGTTAAACCTGTACTATACACTTTCACGTGCCTTTTATAGATACCACCATTTTTCGCCACACACACATTTATACCACACTGTAAAAAAAAAAAAAAAAAATAATAATTTCAGTTTTCCGGTAGGAATCAGAAAAATAGTTGCCCTTATTGTATCGGAATAATTTTCAACCCAGCTCGGAATAAAATCCGTAAAATCGGAATAAAATCCATAAAATACCGTTTTACTGACTATTTCCTTATTTTTACGGATTTTATTCCCAGCTGGGTCGGAAATTATTCCGGTACGATAAAGACAACTATTTTTCCGATTCCTACCGGAAAACTGACAGTATTTTTTTTTACAGTGCACTAGGCAGTTCCCGTTTCATCTTTTGTGTAACATTTTAAATGAAATGTTTTCTCTATATGTGTCAGAGACAGTTTTAATCACTCGTCCTATTTTTGCTTAGCACAACTCCAGAGACAACTGCACGATCAACATCTGCTCTATTTCACAAATGACCTGTAATTATTAACTCTCGCTTTAAATAGATGTTACATTTACTCAATTTGTTTAAAATGTCTCTGTGACAAACCGGAAAAATAACTTAGTTCCCGACGTGCTCTCGTAAATTTACTGAAAACATCCTTATTTATTGAAATTTTGTTTGCAAACATTAACCAGATTTGTGTTCTTAACATTACATTGTAAAAAAAAAAAAAAAAAAAAAAAAAAAAAAAAAAAAAAAAAAAAAAAAAAAAATCCGACCAGTTTTCCTGTAGTAATCGGAAAAATACTTTCCCTTATGGTACCGGAAGATTTTCCGACCCAGCTGGGAATAAAATCCGTAAAAAAAAAAGGGAATAGTCAATAAAACGGTATTTTACGGATTTTATTCCGAGCTGGGTCGGAAAATTTTCCGGTACGATAAGGGCAACTATTTTTAAGATTCCTACAGGAACACTGGTCGCATTTTTTTTACAGTGTAGTAATATGATTGCTTATGCAAAAGTAAAAACAGATGGAAACGTCAGTTGTTTATGTAAAACAAAATGCACCGTTACGTGCAAAATTTCTTTCTTTAATGGTTCTAGTGTATGATGAGGTAGTATAAAGAACAGAATATCTGATGTAAGGAATTTTTATATGTGAGAAGGAAGCCGTCTGAAATACTTAGCTGCTGTTATGGATTACCAGCGTTCCAACTTTTCTCACAGGTTCTAAGTTAGGGTGGGTCGAAAAAAAGAAATTTTTGATTTTCGTAACGCTTTAGTGCGGAAAAGTTGCCTATTCTAATAAGAAGAAAAACGGCATAAAGTTTTTAGAATCAGCTAACATCTTCCATTCGCGCATCGTACTTAAAGTTAATGAAAAATTGCAAAATCGCGACTTTTTTCTAATTTTTAATTTAAGTTAATTTAAACTTTAAAAATAAATACGCTTTAGCTTTTTATGCTTGTTTCATGGTTCACATAATCTAAATAAATTAAATTCCGACCAATAATCCAATTTTTTTTGTTCGCGAAAGCCCTTTGAAAAAACATAAATTTACAAATTTTTCGCAATTTTCACCGTGCAACCCTTAGTTCGTTTTGCTAAAATAAAACTACACAGAACTCACCACGTGGTGGTGGTTGCACGTTGAGTTATACCCACATCCTACTCAATCAACCGTACAATTGTTATGTGTGGTATTTATATTATATTAAAAAGACCACATGCATGTGAATGTGTAATTCTAATTAAATGCTTATGTAAAAAAAAAGAAAAAAATAGTAATTCGTGTCTTTGAGTTGAGGTTCATGATTCTTCAAAGCAATTACAATTTGGAAGAAAATCGGTGTTTACAAAACAGTTACAAAAAAGTTAAATGTGAAGACCAATGGGAAAGCTCGTGATCTTCAGCAAGCACTGAGTGGTTCCTCAAATAATTTTAAAGTTCCTAAAGTGGCAGTGTACTATGAAAATGGTGAACTCAAACACACTTCTTTCGAAGACTCGGAGTATGAGGAAGATAAATACAAACCGAGTACATTGACTAAAAGCCCAAATGGCAGATGGGAATTAAAATTAACGCAACAGCGCTAATCACCGATCGTTTCGGAGTTTCTGATCGGCCAAAAGTTGTCATGACGTCAAGTTCACAGTTATCCGGCACAGTTCTGATGTGGTTGATAAGTGTAAAATAAAAAGAGACAAGAGTTGTTTAAGGACGGATTTGAAAAGCCGATTCACACCCTCTGAGGAAAGTAAGTTTTTTTTTCTTTTTTGACGGACAAAAATGAGATACTTTGTTCGGCGAAAAATTTAATGCCAAGCAATTTCACTGGAATGTGAAATAAGAACGGTATTCTCTTATCCATGAATCTGGATCAACTTATATTGGATATGTATCTCCTTCCTCGAGTTCATCAAATGATATGCCAAAGATTTATTTCTTGTTTGTCTGAACTATCAATATCACTAGAAAAACTAGAAGTAGTAGGGTGTGATGGTACCGTAACAAACACTAGATGGAATAATGGTGCTTTCCACAGACTAGAAAATAATAAAATGTAGAGCAAAAGCATCCGGCATTTTAACGAGCTTTCTTATCATCAAATTTTCCAACATATTCACGGTCCAACTGAAGGGCCTAGATCTTTTAGTGCGTCAATCGGGTAGAAGCTCACTTGCTGTGAAAAAGCGCCTGTGGTCGATTGTGAATCCTGGCAAGACTTTTTTGAGCGAATAACAACAATGTTTTTGGGACATTTTGAATGCAATCACCTTGGACATTGTCCAGAAGACTTGGCGAATTGGAACCCTGGTACTTTGTCCGATTCCAGATGACTAACTGTGGCCAACCGAGTCCTTAGATTGTATCGGATTCATGCTTAAACTTATAAGAAATAGTTGGCTTGATCATAAAATCATACATGCTTGTATAATTTGACATAAAATAGGCAAATATTTTACTGACGGACCAAAACATGTATTTCAAGCAATCCAAACATCACGCTATTTATCCGACGAATTACTACAAGTTGTCGATCCAGTAATAGAACGAAATGCGTTTTTGGCGCACCTAGAGAATGTTCTGTTGGCAATGACTGTCGATTAAAGAAAACGCATTCGGGATATTCGTTACAGAAGGATCGTAAAAGCAAGACAAACCTCCCCAAAGAAGAAGACTGTTAGAAATGTAATGCCATCGAATGGAAAATTTCAAGCTTCCGATTAATAGAAATTATTAATTCGAATTATTGTGCGGTGTATCCTTCCCCAATGCCGCGGGACCTGAGTGAAGATGATGTCAAATAGTTCATCACTTCTGACAATACTCTCAACAGGGAAATACAAATGTTTCTCTGTCACACCGAGACTATTAAGATGTGTGTCAAACTTGTAACAGAGACCTCGAATAAATTATATTGACATGAAGATAGAGATGGCTATATCCGAACAACACCGAAGTATAAATCGGTTATGCCTCACTTCTTCAAAAAATCAGACTTTAAATGTGTAGTAAATATAAAAGAAAACGTAATAAACACAGTAAGCGAAAGAATGCCACTCTATAGAAAATCTTTGTAAATAATTGCAAATATAATGTAAATGCCACACGGAACAATTGGACGGTTTGTTGGGTTAGCGCAGGTGGAACTCTATGTGAAAGAATCTCCACCTGGTGAATTTTGGGTTGTTTTGTTCTAACAAAACAAGCGAAGAGTTGCACGGTGAAAATTGTGAAAAATTGCTAATTTATGTTTTTTTCTAAGATGTTGCGCGAACGGAAAAATTTGATTATTGATTAGAATTTAATTTATTTAGGTTATGTAAACCATGAAACAAGCATAAAACGCTAAAGCGTGTTTATTTTTAAAGTTTTAATTAACTTAAAAAATTAGAGAAAAGTCGCGATTTTTAAAAATTTTCATCAACTTTAAGTACAATGCGCGAATGGAAGATGTTAACCGAATTAAAAAAATTTTATGCCGTTTTTCTTCTTATTACAATAGGCAACTTTTCCGCACTAAAGCGTCACGAAAATAAAAAAAATTCTTTTTTTCGACCCACCCTATTCTAGGTCCTTATGATTATCATTAAATATAAGAAATTATATTTATATGTTTTGTAAAAATAAAATTTTGCATTTCTTATCAGCATTTATAACTAGCTTTCATAATTTTTCGTTTAAGTGTAGATTTAATATCATATTTGCCAATGCTGCTTTTATGAAAATTTTAGTCATAGTACATTATACTGGTATTCCATTAAAAATATACAAATTAATGTTTGATAAAAAGTATTTTATGTAATTTAAAAAAAAAATAAAAGGATGAAATACATTTTTCGATTTTGACAATTAATTTTGAAAAATTGTTAATATAATTGTTTTTCAATCTTTTTTTAAAATTAATATATGAATATAAAGGCCATAAGCAAAAAAAAAAGTACAATTCCTAAAAAAAAAATTGTACTCTTTCGTTTAGGTGTAGTTTAATATGGTATTAGTATAAAACTGAATGTTGCTTTTATCAAATTTTTAGTCTGTGTGCATTTTACTGCTATTCCATAAAAAGTACATGCATAAAAGTTTAAGAAAAGTAATTTATGTAATTAAAAAAAAATAAATGGATGAAATATATGAAATATATTTTTCGATTTTGACAATTAATTTTAAAAATTTGTTAATATAATTGTTTTCAATCTTTTTTTAATTAATATATGAATATAAAAATCATAAGTAAGAAAAGTATTTTAAAAGACAAGTTCTTGTTATAATGTATGTGAAAGGAAAACATAGTGAAAGAAAACTGATTGAAGTAAATACCTTTATTAAAAGAAATATATTAAACTGCGATTATGTTTTGTTATCAGTTACTTAAAAAAATATAATGGATATAAAATTTTAAATAATTATTCCTGAACACACACACACAAAAAAAAAAAAAAAAAAAAAAAAAATCGATAGACTTTCACGTGAGTATTGAAACCTCATACAAACAAACTTTAAGAAATAGTTAATTTACCAACCATGCCGCGGTTCAATCGAAGAACATCATCTTGCTTTTGAAGCAGTCAATGATATTTACGAGATCACCACACGTAACGACATTTACATACCTTTATTATCCCCCGGTATGATATTTCTTTCTCCCTCCTATTAATGTGTCGTCTCCAAAAAACAACGTTACGTTCTATAAGCCAGCCATATAACAAAGCAGATGTATTATTGTACGGAATAAACTCTACTGGATTTTTTAAAACTTCTAAGAATCACACATTTTCAATTTTTATAACGTCGTATTGAAAAAAAAAAGCAGTTTTAAATGCAATTTGTTTGAAAACTGCATCTCCATTTATTTTTGAGATATAAATTTCTTTTTAGTTTTTAGCACCATTTGATTAATTTTGGCAACTTACGTGCTCCACTTCTGTAGAAAGTAAAAGAAAAATAGTTGGAAAATAGTAATTAATCGTTTTGTTGCCATTTTTCCATAACAACTGAGAAAAAAATGAAATTACAATACGTGTTATTTTGGAAAAATATAAATGAATGATTTCTGATAAAACACGGAGCTATTATAAACTAAATTTAATTTTAAGTAGTTATATTAATATAAAAACAAAAGAAGGCATATTAATCATGAGATACAGATATTTTTGTCCAGTTTCTTCAATGACGAAATCTATTTTTTTGGATTTGTGTATTATTCAGCGATAGTCATGTCCTATGCATATTTTATTATGGATGTTGTTTAAGACTGGTTCGTACTTGAGGAATTTTTTAGCGGATGCGGATGACGTCATATTAGATAAAATAAAAGCGCGTGTTTGGAGTCTTAAAACTGAATTATCAATATTTATATACATATATACACTGTAAAAAAAATACTGCCAGATTTCCGGTAGGAATCAGAAAAAGAGTTGCCCTTATCGTACTGGAGTAATATCGGACACAGCTCGGAATACAATCAGTAAAAATAAGGAAATAGTCAGTAAAACGGTATTTTACGGATTTTATTCCGAGCTGGGTTGGAAATTATTCCGGTACGATAAGGGCAACTATTTTTCCGATTCCTACCGGTAAGTAGGCATTATTTTTTTCACAGTGTATTTCTTTTCATGGGGGCGACACTAAATTCTGGAAAAGCAGAATTCCTGTTTTCTAGTTGGTAAAAAGTTTTTGCTCTTTGAAATGTGGCGGAAGCAATTTTTTTTTTACAAAATTTAGTCATCGGAAATACGTCAAAATTCCAAAAAAAAAACTCGGACGTTGTACGCGAAACGTGGTAAATAGGGTGCGCTCGTACTATAATTAGTTTTATAAATGTTCAGATCTTGGTGCAATAGATGAAGCACACTTATGCAAAAATGCATGAATGAAAAATTGGTTAAAATTATATATATTAAATTCAGTAATAGGAAAATAATATGATTCCATCTTAAATAGGACTTAATCACCATGGTAACATAAAATCTTTGCCTATCCTGGGATAACATTGAATTGATTGCGTATGATGGAATTTAATAAAATGAAGAAAGTATACATCAATATATACATATTAATAAATACATTTACAAAATATAGTCACCGGAAATAGGTCAAAATTCCAAATACTTTTATTAATACATACATTTTATTAATATATTTTTAAGTTTTGATTCGATTTTCATAAAATTTTAAATGACTTGACAAAATTCTGCAATGATAATATATATTAAACTTCAAAACATTCGGTTCGGTAGTTTCTGCGCTGTTATATGTGGTTAGACGGACAGGCAGGCGGGCGGATCAGAAAACGACTATAGGTTCTACGTATTTATACAATTACGAAAGCACCGAATTATAGGTTCATTGTAGCACATGAAGAGTGTTAAACTTACATTGGAAGATTCGCGCCGATCAGTCACACAAAAGGCAAGTTCAATAAAATCTTATAATAACAGCTGACCAAATAAGCAACAATTCTATAACATATGGATCACAGTAATAGCCTTTCAAAATTATAAGTAGTCTATTGTGCTTGTTTCATAAACAATTCAATATAAATATATGCTATAAAAGAGATGTCAAAGAAACAGAAAGCATTTAAATTTTTATATATTCTATTTCATTGATTTCAGATATTTATCGAAACACAAGGCCTAGATGAGTAAAATATTTGAAATAAAGAAATTAAGTTCAATATTTTCATTTTTACAAATCAAAAAAAAAAAAGAAGAAGAAGAAATAAATAATTTAATATGGTAAAATTAAAACAGCATTTTCTTTTATGTTATTATAAAAAAAAGTATAATACATTAACAACCCTGTAAGAACTATAAAATATTACATATTACGCCACCAATTACGAAAAAAATCCAAAGGTAATCAGATAAAATTCCTAAATATATAACAGCACTTTGTACAGATAAAATAAAGTAAATGATTCATTCACTGAAAAAGGCTAAGAAAATAAATTGCCTAATCCTAATACAAAACAGATAGTAAACCAAATTTTCTACTTTGAAATTCTATGCATATGTATTCTATAAATCTCAAATATATTCTTAATAGGTAAAATGTTCTATGAATGTCTAGTACACTTCTAAGTCCATTGTTACAAACTGCTAGCTATCTCATAAGAAACTAAGGATTTCATTCAGTTTTTAGCTAACAGGCAATCAAAGCCTGGGAGCTTATGTGCCCGCCGGTTCTGTATATAGTATGTAAGTACGTATGTACGTATGTAACGCAATACCTCTTGATAGAAACATCCTATTTCCTTCAATTTTTTTTTCTAGTTTCGTTCTAATAAGGCGCTTCCCTGATTAGTTTTGGGGGTTAATTGGTTAAGGATAAAGGGGGAAAAGTGGGGTTAGTCCAACCCCCCCCCCCCTTTCTTAATTCAGATAAATGGGTTTTCCATGCAGAATTATTCGATTTGCTCCGAAGTTGGTATACCGGTTTATTATGTTAAGGAACTTCCGTGATTAGTTTTGGGGATTCATTGGTTAAGGATAAAGGGGGAAAGGGGGGTTAGCCCTCCCCCTTAATTCAGATAAATGGGTTTTTCATGCAGAATTATTCGATTTGCTCCGAAGTTGGTATACCGGTTTATTTTGTTAAGGAACTTCCGTGATTAGTTTTGGGGATTCATTGGTTAAGGATAAAGGGGGAAAGGGGGGTTAGCCCCCCCCTTAATTCAGATAAATGGGTTTTTCATGCAGAATTATTCGATTTGCTCCGAAGTTGGTATACCGGTTTATTATGTTAAGGAACGTCCCTGATTAGTTTTGGGGGTTCATTGGTTAAGGATAAAGGGGGGGGTAGTCCACACCCCCTTAATTCAGATAAATGGGTTTTTCATGCAGAATTATTCGATTTGCCTCGAAGTTAAAATACCGGTTTATTATGTTAAGGAACTTCCCTGATTAGTTTTCAGGGTTCATTGGTTAAGGATAAAGGGGGAAAGGGGGTTAGTCCCCCCCCCTTAATTTAGATAAATGGGTTTTTCATGCAGAATTATTCGATTTGCTCCGAATTTTGTATACCGGTTTATTATGTTAAGGAACTTCAATGATTAGTATTGGGGTTCATTGGTTAAGGATAAAGGGGGGCTAGTCAACCCCTTAATTTAGATAAATGAGTTTTTCATACAGAATTATTCGATTTGCTCCAAATTGGTATACCGGTTTATTATGTTAAGGAGCTTCCCTGATTAGATTTGGAGGTTCATTGGTTAAGTATAAAGGGGGAAACGTGGACTAATCACCCTTCACTTATTTTTTTGAGGGGCATTATTATTTAAAATAAGAGTATAATATACAATTAGTGCGAATAGCCTGTGAGCTCAATGCCATCAGTTTAGCTGGGCACTATTCTTTTTCATTTTAAAATGTCGAAGATGGAAAATAAGAGAGAGAACGTTGGACTAAGTTTATGTTTATGCATCGATAAAATTTCTAAGGAACATTTAATTTTTAGTTAATTTTTTGCGAGTTAAAAAAATAGAGAGTTATACTCAGAGATTTTATTTGTTATAAGTTCATCGTTCTAATTTATGAGAAAATAAGATTTTTTTAAAATATCTTTTTTAAAGAAATGATTTTGAGTAGAAATATTTTTTAAAATATTATATAATAGATTCTGAACTTCTAAAAGCGGATGTCAGTTCAAACTCTTGAAGCACATTTTTTCATTTAAATTTTGAAGTTGAAAAGCCCTCCAGCATACTTATTATGATGTCATATAATTACAATATATATAATTATAACATATCATAATCTTACTCATAAATGCATTATGCTTATATCATTTACATAAATAAAGGAATGCGTAAATGGAATTTTAATGAGATTACATTTATTTTATGGTTATTTTTAGTTAATAAAAATTTAAGGTTATTGAAAAATCAGAGAATCATTAATTTTTTATGCATAATTTTCAAAATGTATGAAATTTTTAATCTGTTAATTGAAATTTTTTTGTTACTTCAAACATAAAATTATACTGAATTCACAGTTAAAATTTTCAGTTGTGAATTTTAATTCTAATGCGAATTATAATGTTTAATAAATAAATCTTAATAAAATATTTCTTATATTAAATTAAAATATGGCAGTGATTGTACGTAACCACAACAACTAGTATTATAAATATACAGATCTTTGTGCAATAACATTTGCACTCTTAGGCAAAAACGCATGAATACAAAATTGGTTACGATTATATGTGTTAAATTCAGTAATGGTAAATAATAAGACTCCATCTTAAATAGGACGTGATCAACATGGTAACCTACAATCATTACCTATATCGGGATATCATGGAATTAATTGCGTATAATTGAATTTAATAGAATGAAGAAAAAAATTAATAATATATTTTTTAATTTTGATTTGATTTTCATAAAATTTTAAATGACCGGACGTAATTCTCCAACGATTATTTGTATTAAATTTCAAAGTATTCGGTTCGGTAATTTCTGCTCTGTTATATGCTATCAGACGGACAGACAGACACGCGGACGGCTTAGGAGACGACTATAGGTGCTACGCATTTATTAAAGTACGAACACACCTAAAAATGGGTTCATTGCATCACAGGAAGTGTGTTAAACTTACATTGCAAGATGCCCATCAGACACCCAAGGCAAGTTAAATAAAAGCTAATAATAAGAGCCAACTAATTAAACAAGAATTCTACAACACATGAATCACAGTAACAGCCGTTTAAAATTATAACTAGTCTATTGTGCTTGTTTCATAAACGCTGCAAAAAAATATATAGGCTGTAAAAGAGATGCCAAAAAAACAGAAAACATTGATATTTTTAAATTTTTATATATTCTATTTCATTGATTTCAGATATTTATCGAAACACAAGGCCTAGATGAGTAAAATATTTGAAATAAAGAAATTATGTTCAGTATTTTCATTTTTCAAATAAAAAAAAATAATAGAACTGCTTAAATAATTTAATATGGTAAAATTAAAACGCATTTCGTTTTATGTTATTGTAAAAAAATATAATACATTAACAAAAATTCCTGCTTCAAGCACTTTCTTTAAAATACAATCAAAATCTTCTCCATTCATATCTATTTTTTTTCTTAATTTATTTATTTTTCTAGTATACATCTTGGTTATTACATTTATCTTCTGTAGGATAATGACCTAAGGCTTTTTTTTCAGAGGTGCAGGATTTGCTACATGAATTCTAGAAAAAATAAACTGATAAAATACTTAGAAGTAAAAGCTTATGTATAATCGACAGTAATTTGTTGGCAAATAAGCTTAAAGTAATCGGAGTTTAAAATGTAGAGTGTGGATAAGCTGCTTAACCATGCATCGTCTTCGGGCAACTGCGTGTTCCAAACGCGGATCTTAATTTTTATTAAAATTATGTTGGACATTATTTTTATTATAAGTCTTTGAAAAAATATATTTGAAGAGTTTTTGCTTACTAGTTTTGTAGATTAATAGAGAAATAAGTATAAATGCTTTATAAAGTTATTAAATAAAGTAGAAAATGCATAACAAACCTAGTACAAATATTTAATATTTGGCATAAAAATAAATAATAAATAATGATAAAATTAAATAATTCGTAAAATATTAACATACCAAATAAATCTCAAATGTGATGAAATTATTAATTTTTGACGACGACATGTGTTAGATTCATAATTGAATTTTAATCTTTCTATATAACTGCAACTTTAAAAACATATTTTTATATAATCATTTTACAAAACTTTTATGTTTTCTATTTTTCTATTTTTCACTTGATAAAAATTTCAACTATCAAAAAACTTTCAATTTCTTTTTTTTTCAACAGATTTCTTCTATTTTATTTTACTTTACATATTCTACATTCAAGTAATAATAAGATCATAGTCTTTATATTTTAATATAATAAATTAAATTTTGATTAAAATAAAACATTTAACACCGTTACTTTTCGCTATGTTATTGATTTCCTATTTTCAATACATAAATATCAATTGCATTGAAGTAGGTAACACGAAAGCATATTGTTCTATGTTTTCAATTTACAAAATAACACTGAAAAATTTTAAAATAACTTACACTTTGAAGAAGAAAATATGTATTCCAGTTTCTTTTACGTGATTTCATAAGATTATAATGTGTTATAAATTTAAATTTAAAAGCAACGTTAAAAAAGACAAAAAAAAAAAATGCAAACTTTTCGCAAACTACTTTCGGCAGCGTTCAACGTACCATTCTCAGTACTAAGAGTAACGGAAAATTTCTCCTTTATATAGAGGAAAAGCGGATCCAACTAAGACGTTCATTAACAAATGGGGAAACAGGAAAATACAGGTACCAGCCAATAGGAGAATAATATAGGTATTGCCACAAAAAATGTGAAAAAAAAAACTGGTAGTAATTAAGCAAAAGAGGATTTTATGAAATATTTCCAGCAATCTGATAAAGGCGGAATAACGAATTCATTATTAACAATATTGTCAAAATTTTTGTAGACATGAAAACTTCAAAAAAGTTAACTTCATATATAGAAGTGGGTTTAGAGGTGATTTTGGCTGAATTAAAATCAAAAGAGTGGTTCATCTCCCTGCAATGTATAACAATTGAAATAAATAAATTACCACCAATTAAACTCTACCGAAAATCTAACTGTTGAAATTCTCAAAGCTTATAAAGCTTATTCTTTAACTCATATTATTTTAACATAATACTGTTTGCATAAGAGCTCGCTAGGGGGGGGGGGGTCTTTCTTTCTTTTTCGTTTTGTTTTGTGTGTGTGTGTGTTTGCTTATAGGATTGAATGCGTGATTCCTGAAATAAATGTATACGAAAATACTTAAATGTAAAAGTTTACAGGTAACTTAAAGTAGTTTGTTTACAAATAAGCTTAAGGTAATCACAGTTTGAAATGCACAGCTTGAAAAGCTGCTTAAGTATACATATTATCCCTTTCAGTATACCAAGACAAATTAGATAAAAATATATGGAAAAAGAGTATTTTTCTTCTACATCCATGTTTTACAGACTAAAGTAGAAACAAAATTTAATTTTCATATGCTTTAAAACGAAACATGAGTATCCCATTTAGTTTCATGTATTTTTAAAGGCCATCTTTAAAAAATACTTTACTTTGCGCATTGTAAATAAATTACCTTCTTGAAAATACGATAAACGATTTCACCATTAAAATTCTTAGTATTTTTCCCTAAATTCTTTTTAGCTTTTTCTTAAACATATCCTGGGATATATATACGAATATATAGATAGCTTTTATCTCATGTTCAACAATTCTTTAGTATAGTTTCTTCTCGTGGTTAAATGATTAGCTAGATAAATTGCATAAAAGGCGTAAAACGTATACATAGAATTAAAAGTTTATGGCTCTTCCAGTATAATTTGTTTGGACACGAGCCTAAGGTAATCGCAGTTAAAAATGTAGAGCAAGATAATCCGCTTAACCATGTATCTTATTTATTGAACTGCATCGCAAAAGCACAGTGTTGCATTTTTTTTTTTAAATTTCAAATTACGTTTGTGCTATTATTATTATTATTTTTTAAACAAAATTGTTTCATATATGTTGACCTAAGTCTTTTATATAATGATAATAATAATATATAGATATAACTGGTTTTATTTTGTACAGTACCCCCAGATTTTGCATTTTTAAAACACTTTTCAACAAAGTTGAAAAGTTCTTATGAATTCGGTTTGTCTGTCTGTCCTTCTAACAGTCTTTCCACCCGAGTTCTAACTCGCGTGACTATAGTCCGATTCCTATAAAATTCTTACATGGTAATGTGTATCAGTATGGCATGATTGGTATTGCACATGACGTCTATATCTTTTACGGTTCATTTACACAGGGACTCAAAAAAAAAAAAATCCGTTACATTATGGTCTATTTGGAAAAATCGTTTGCGGTATATTTTAATGATATCACACTATATTAAACATACTGCAATTTATATATATCACCGAAGTATGCTATGGCACTTACTGATGTAGAATATGGTGTGCATAGAACATGGTGAGGTTAGAACATGGTGAGGTTAGAATATGGTGTGAAGAATTAGAAACACAAGAATATGGTGTGCATATGGTGTGCAATTTACAAAAACACCTAACAAAATTTAACTATTTATGAACAATAATTGCTGTAATTGCGTATTCAGTTGTGGAACGCAGTCTTAAACTGAACTATTTTTAACACTTTCCAAAATAGTTGAAATCTGTTTATGACTTAGGCTTGTCTGTGCATCTGTCCGTATGTCCGTAAATATAATCGGATTGTCCTGATTTTTTTTTTCTTTTTTTGTTATTGACATTTAGTATAGCACGATTACTATTGAAAATGAAGTTTGTACCATGTATAGTTCATTTACAGGGAAAGTGAAAAGTATTCCTTTACATTACGGTCAAGGAAAAAAATTGTTTCAAGTGTATTTTGAAGTGTTGTAAAACGATTCCGTTCAATTATGCCTTATAGCCTAAGAGCAGAATACAGATTACTTATTGAGAAATAACATTAAGTAATCTGTGTAAATATATTTTACAGTGAATAATCTTTCATAGTAAGCAATATAGAAAACGAAATTTTACCGATGAAGATTAATGATATCATTCGGAAAACAAAAGATGCATTTTCATCCATGAATTAAAATATTTTACTATAATGTGTCAGTGATGACATCATATTCCTGATCCTTATTTTTACACATACATAAACTGGACTCCTGCGATTTATTTAAAGATCCTTGGTATACACAAAATAAAATTTTTCTGAACATTACATAATTTCCAATTAATTAAAATAAACATTTAATGAAACTTGGGAATTTTAATACAATTGCTTAAATGACGCTTTAATCTCGGAAGGGATGTATGGTTCTGATAGTGAAAATGATGTTATATTAGAAAGAAATGATTCATTCTCATATGGACTCCAAAAGTATTATGGCACGCGGTAGAATTATTTCAAACAAACAACAGATTTCTCGGAAAATTTTCCTTAGAGTGAAGGAGTTACCTCCCGGGAAAAAAAAACACAAAAAAAAAACACCGGAAGAAACAGGAAATGTGCAGGAACGGTTTGTTAGGAACTGCCAATGACGTCGTGAGCTTTAGAGTCTATAAAAAACTGAAATATTTTAGTACGATTTTTCAATACGACGTCGAATTCACTGGCCTTTACCTCGAATTCAGCAAATTAAAATTCACAGCAGGTGCTCTTTTTAAGCAAAATGCGATCTTTTGGGAGATATAAGAATAGCAATGGCCATTGGTTCGTTTTACGGTCACGTGATGCATTTAGATATTTTTTTTTTATAAAAAGTTTCATTTAGACACATCTAAAAACGTGTTGTTTACGTTTTGTTAACTTGCCAAGTGTCTTAGGGCTATTGTATTTTTCACGTCGAACATACTTTAGATAGTGTTTGGTGATTTATATTGAACTATCTTGGTATCAGGTAGTGTTTTTCCAAGAGTTTTTCGAAATAAATTTAAGCCGTTGTTTACAATATTATGCACAATAAGTTTTAAAATTATTGTGTTTCAAGGTAATTTTTTTTCAGTTAATTATTTTATATTTCAAAAATTGGTAAATTTCATAATGTAAAAATGATTTATGTCTATTGGTAGCACCAACTAAATGCATTTTTAATTGCGATTTCAACGAAGTTTTCAACTACTGTTTTTTTACCTTAAATGTTTTGGAAATTTCATAATTTAAAAGGATTATTGATAGTACTCATTATGGCTAGAGTGGCTGCAAAAAATGTCGAGTTAGTGAAACTAGCTGGGGACGCGTAGCGGTCCCAATGTGAATTGTGTCGCAATTCACGGGTGTTTGCGAGCGTTAGTGAGCAAGGGGCAGAGTCCCCTAGTATAACGAATTTAACAATTAATTTCTTTTGTTTACAATTCTTTTGTTGCAACTTTACGAAAAAACCCATAATATAATTCTTTTGAAATGCGTAAATATCGTCTGCGTAAAGGATTTCACATAATAAGAATAAATTGTGTATTTGAATCCTTAACAATGAAAAATACTTTTATAATTGAATGTAAATAACTGAATTTTTATACATTTTAATTCATTAAAGATAAGCTATAATTTTCATAAAAAGGGGTATTTTAAAATTTTCATAAAAGAATTCGTGAAACTATTTAATTAATCATGATTCTATCTATAATTACTAACTCCATGATTTATATTTTCTTTGGAAAATATACGTGTTTCATTTTTTATTTGCAAAAATGCGCCCGTAAATGAAAAACACGTAAAGTAAATTAATTAAAAATAATACAAATTTTAAGGTTATTCTGTAAAAAAAAAAAATAATATTGCACAAATCTACACATCACAATTTATTTTTATGTTTAAATTCAAGTCAAAATACTGAATAGTTTTTTTGTAAAGTGTACGAAAAAATGTAATTTGAGTTGACTAGTAGAAAATTTGCTTCGCTCATCCTAATAAATCTGTAGATCATAGACAGGACTGCACACAAAATTGGATTTTTTTTTACTATTGGTGGTAATTTTGAAATTGTGTTTTTAAATGTATTATGCGTTATACAAATTGTTTATTTATACATCATTTTTCACTTTATTAAACTGTTAAGATTTAATTAATGATTTAAATTAATATATTTTTGTTATTCTTGCATGTGTAAATTCATTTATGCATGTGACATTTTAAATTGGTAATTGACTTCAGCCATAAAACCCATACTCCGATTTGAGAAAACTCATTGATACTCCATAAAAGTATTCGGAAATTTTCCGAAAATTTCTGGCGGCAAAGTAAATTGATACTTTTTGATAAATGCTACTTTAAATCTCAAAATGATATATTGGATTAATAGATTTCTGAAGATAAAAATACGTTTTTAGGAGTGGCGAGTAACTCGGAAGGTTTCATATTCTCGTTCATGTTTACTATATTGCATTCCAAGTTAAGAAACATTTGTCTCTTTTAACAGTGTATTTTTGAAAAAAAGGAAATTAAGTTCAATTTCTCAATCTACTTGTTTCTTGTTTATTTTTTTCTTAATGGAGAATAGAAATAATTAAAAAATTATAACACATAAAAATATTACAGTAGTAGTTTCTTACCTATTAAAAAATTTGCTTAACTATAATACAAGCCTCTGATTATGACTTCAAAATAAAGTAAATAACATCTATAAAGTCTGAAGTTACACAGTGTTGAAAGACTGAAGGATATAAGCAGGGTTCTGGCTGACTTTTGAGCAATGTCAGCAATTTGGCTAATTAGAAATAATAAAAAATCCCTGCCGGCCCAGCTTATAGGCGGGGTAGATTTCGAAGTTACGTAATTATACTAATTTCACCAACAAAAACTAAATCATGATTAGAGATTTATCCACTTTAACAATTTTATCTGGTCGCTTTTGACGAGTGTTTATTTCATTTTTATATAATAGCTGGTTTTATCTCAATCATGTTAAGGAGGCATTAAAAAATACTTTCCCATACTCAACAACTCGAAATTATCTGGCACATTTTCAGATTAATTTTAAATAGAATAATTATGAAACTTTCTGACGCGATATTTGAAGAGATTTATAAGCGACCTGTGTTTTATTTTTTGTTCAATTAATTTAAACTTGATTTATGAACATTTATTGTCTCAGTACGATAATATTTTTCGCTTCAAACACAATCCCTTTGGGAAATTCTGTTCAAAATGTCCATTTTTACATCATTTTTTGAAATATATTCTGCCTTTATCAAAGAATCGATTATAACGGTACATTATATAGTTTCTGAAAAAGGCAATCTACCAATTGGATGTGTTTGAGAGCAAAAATGAATTTAAAAATGAGTAAGAAAATAATCAGTTTGGATTTGAATACACCCTTAATAAGACAATTTTTTTTCTTCCATCGCTATGTATTTTCAATTTGTTTTTACTGTAAGAATTGTTCCTATCAAAAACTTGTCTTTATAAATGTTGTAGACAATATTAAGATGATATATGATAAATTAATGGGAATTTTATATCTGGGGAATTGACGGAGTTATGGATTTTTTTCTTCTTCAACACTCCCTTTTAGTTTTCGTTTTTATTTTTTTTCTCGGTACGAATTGGTCCTATCAAAAACTTGTCAATATAAAAGTTGTAGATAGTATTAAGGAGATTTGTAATAAAATTAATTGGATTTGATAGCTTGAGAATTGACGAAGTTATGAATTTTTTTCTCTCTAAAACCCTATTTTTGCGCCCCTTTAGCCCATTTTTAATTTCATCAAAAATCTGTGATACATAAAATTTTGGCCCTATTTTTAGAAGTAATAAAAACTTTAAACTGATATGATACGTACAAAAATTAAGAAATTATAGGGTATTTTCGATTTTCACAAAACCCCTCCCTATTTTCATCCCCTTGGTCCGATTTTGCCCATTAACGAACTTGACCGATATTTTATGCCCTTGATTTTATGTATCAGTTTGGAAGAGGTTTGTGCAGAATTGCGTAAGTTATCGTGTTCAGAAGAAAGTGATATATATATATATATATAGATAGATAGATAGATAGATAGATAGATAGATAGATAAAGTTTCTTACTGAGGGTGGTTTTGGGTTCTAGGGGTCGGTCATGATCGGTGCAGATTTGCTAAAATTTTTCAGAAATTCCAACATAAGGGAGAATGTAATAGGTAGTATTTCATACGAAATCTACCTAACAGTAGCTAAATGAACAAAATGTTAGCAAACTAGATTTATACTAAACACACTGTAAAATCGATCTTTAAGGCTGTTTTCAAAACCAAAGGAGCTACTTTCTGAAACACTGTTTAATTCAATTTTGTTCGTAAACGCATGGAATTGCCAGGTGTTCTTATTCAAAAGTTATGTAATCAAAAGACTTTTAACCTTATTGGTAAAGGCAGAAGATCTTTCAAAAAATACAGTGAAAGTTGGTATTCTGAACCGAATATCCGGAAGTGACACTACAATAAAGGATAAAATTCGGTCTTCAGGAGGCCAGAATATCGTTTAACTCGATAAGTAATTTATTTATCCAAAAATGAAAAACTCATTTCAATTCTAAATCTTTTCAACTGTCAGGCCAACAAATTGTAAGACTTTACGTTTCAAAATGAGACATAAAAAGTATAAAAAATATTCGCATTGCTGAACAGGGGATTTGAAAACCCACTTAGCCCCTTAATGTTACCTTTTTTCAGTATTTTCTAAAATGATCTAATAATTTTCCGACTGCTTATAGATCTGTTATTTATCTAATATCAAATGTCCGTTAAGATTCCAAACAGGATTAAACTCATTATAATGTTATGAGATTAAACTTCTTAACCCAAGTTAACTGAATATTACGGTATTACATTGAATGAATTCTGAAAAAATAAAAGCATAATTAATAAAATGTATTGCAGTTAAAAAAAAAAAATCTAGAATTCTCTAGATTTTCATTAAAACCCATTCTTTAAAAGCAGAACTAAATGTATCATTCAAATATGTAAGGTTAAAAATTGATTCAATTTCTTTTGTGTCATACTTTTGAAAATTGACCTTATCTGTTGCTAAAACGAAATTTCTTGGACAAGGTAACTACTAAACATCTGTAGTCTGTCTAAATCAACAAAATGTTATTTTAAACTAGCTAGGAGATACTTTATGTAATCTTTCTTTAAATTTCCTAAAATACCACGTTCTTTTTTATTATCACAAAATGTGTAATTTTAATAAACAAAATCTGGGATTTCTTCAGGCACATTATCAATTTTCACATTATCCAGGCATTTCCCATTATCTCAATAACTAGAAGAAAGATCCTCTAAAAATTTAATTGTAATGCCAGTTTGAGTTTTTTTAAATAAAATTCAGTGTTCTGCTTTTGAAAATGCTAAGCATGATTTGTTGAGATTAAGCAAAACATCCGAAATGAAAGCAGTCCCAGGAGAAATTCAGAAACTTTTAATTGCTTTCAAAAGACTCAAAAGTTCTGTTGTTTTCCATCATTGCAGAAACCAGCATTAATGTATTTCACGGAACAATACATTAATAAATGCCTTGCAGATGTCTTATTGTAGATGCTTTGATAACTCGCAATTTGGCGAGTCAAATCGTTCGTTTACTCGCCAAATGAAGAATTTTGCGCTATTTGGCGCAATGGCGAGCGGCCGCGAAAACCCCGGATATAAGTAAATGTAAACAAAAATGGTTTTCTAAAATTATCATTTTGCGAAAGAAAGCGCGAAACACATAAATATACAGGGTGATTAAAAAAAACGTTTATGAAATGACATGACAAATCAGGCATACAGTAAGGACTTAAAATCATATGATAAAATAGGGTTACAAACCTCTTATTTAGTCGCAAATACAGGGTGTTTCATTCTAACTGAACCCGATTTGACGGTTATAATTTCGAGAAAAATAAAATCATTGTAATTAAAATGACACGATATGTACCTTCTTTCGTGTGAAAGGTGATAACATCTCGAAAACATCGCGAAAAACGTGTTGCTCAAGCAATCGATGATACCGTATGAATTGATAAACACAGTCCAAAATGTGCGGCTTCAAATGCATACTGCTGGCGCATATAATGAAAATTTCTACCACTTTTTTTGACGTTATCCCATTAATAAAAAAGGTGAGAATGCCTGATAGATGTTTTATTATAATATACTTCAGTTTTCAGAAAGTTATTACAGCCAACCCAAACAGAGTTACGATGAAACACACTGTATTTGTGGCTAAATAAGTGGTTTTTGAACCGATGTTCCTATGTGATTTTTAATCCTTGTTGTATGCCTGATTTACCATGCCGTTTTGTAAACGGATTTCTGAATCACCCTGTATATATGAGGACGTAAGTTTCAAAACTCGCCTTATCCAAGATTTTAAAATGAAGATTTCGCTATCCGTTCATTCTATTGATGAACCTGTATCCAAAAGTATTACAATCTGCAAAGAAACAAGTAATATAAAAAATTTATTTTTAAAGTCAATTCCTATTTAAGTCATCAAAGAAAAATTTAATATAATCCCTTAAGCTAATATTAGTTTTTGTTGCATTAAAATACCTCAATTTGTTGATTTTCTATAAGCAGCGTTGAGTAATGAGGTTTACAATGAAACTCTATGGGAGTTTGGCGAAATATTAGAGATATTGCCAAGTTGGCGTCACTTTTGACGACTCATTTTGGACACCAAATTTGGCGATATATCGCCGAGTTGGCGACAAAATTGGCGGTATTTGGCGACAGAACAGGGTCCCCCTATGGTAACCCCCTATTGAAAATACTTTCATTGATCTTCAATAACCAATGGCCGCCATTTTGTTTCCCATGTCAAATTAAAATTAATTAATTAAAATTTAATTAATTAATTAATATTTGAAAAAACTGCATTAACATCAATTGTCATCCAATACAAGTTAAAAAAAATTATTTCAACTTGATAGGATGAATAATGAGTATTTTATTAACGATTGAAAATTTGAACAAGATAAATAAATATATAAATAAATATAGGGAGAGCGTGAGCAAATAGTAGGAACTGAAAAAGATTTATCACGTTTTTCTGGCACTATAAAATCTTGGTTTACAATAAAAACCAATGGACGCAGTCTGAGGATTTTCGCGATTTTCCAAAATTTGATTTTCTAGATAAAGCTAGTTTTGAAATTCACGTCTTCATATATAAAATGTTCAGTCATTATGATTGATATATAAGAAAAGGGACCATAAATTAAATTGTCCGCATTTTACATTTTCTGATTTTTCAGAGAATTATAAATGCATTGGGGATTGGTTGATTTTTGGTTGATTTTTGACAGCCAATTATCTGCTCGAGGGATATAGGCCCAAGGGGGGGGGGGGTCTTTCTAAGGGAACCTAACCCGTATTAACGCTTGGAAATCCAAGGTTCGACGAAAACCACGAAAACTCCGAACGATTAGGCCGACGGGCGCGATTGGGATCGAACACAGCACTCCAGCTTCGAGAGCAGAACCTCTCGGCAAATGCACTGGGGGGAAAAAGGAAAACAAATCTGTAAAGTTACTAAAATTTTTTCTAGGAAACTCGGATTCTGTGAACATTTTATATAACAGTTAATGGCAACAACAAAAATTCATGTAACAGATGAACTTTTGCGCTGCAATCATAAAATCTGTAAGGTTACTGCTGGGCAACATATAACAATGATATGTTCCCGCACCATGTTGGTTAAATCGGAGTAAAATTGCGTAATTTGTTATTTCTGTTTGTATAAATATTTTTTTATAAAATATAATTATGAGTGTAAAATTATAATGTTTATATATTTAAGTAAAATAGGAGTGTAAGTTCATACAAAAATTATTAAGTCGATTTTAAATATTAAATATATATTTTTAAAAAATTGTTGTATTGTAAAATGAATGTATAATGTTGAATAGAGTTCGGATCTCAGATAACAACAATAGCTAGACGCCATGGTGTCGTTTTATGACAAGCCAGTGTAAAGTGGTGTATAATTAGAAATCGTAAAATAATAAAAATGTTGGAATAAATTTATGGCCTTAATAAAAGTGTTGGGATAAATTTATGGCTTTTCAGACCACCCAAACTTTAAGGCATATAATAATATTAAAGTATATGTAAGGGGCCATTTGCAGACTGTTAGCTAATAGGCCTATCGAAGGATAATGCAAAATCTTCTCACATCCAATAAGGGTGGACTAGACAAATAGTTCCACCCACTGCAAGAGTTGGTGTGCCAGAAGAAAAAGGTTTGAAAAAGAGAGTCTGAAAAAGATGTCGAGGACGCAGGAGCTCTCCTGAAAGCCCGTGCAATGAATCCTGAAAGCCCGTGCAATGAATCCAGAAAGCCCTAGTAATGCCCAGGCGAGATGGACATATCGCAGTGAGCCTAAGGCCTAATTGAAGATGTCTTCCTGATGTTAAAATAAAGTGGATTGTTCTACTGAGGTCCGTAGCTATGCATCCTGCCATCCCGATATCGCCGCTCTGATAAGAAGCGGATTCCAGATGACATATGGATATGATCCTTAGCAACGCGACAACTCTGAATTTGATGAATAAAGGCCACCATCCCGTTTATGATATAAGGTATTACCTTTATCTTTTTCTTTTACCACTTTAAATCATATGAGAAATTATAAATATTCTTTTCTGATATTTTATGGTAGAGAGCAATCTGAGATCCAACAAAACCAACAATTAAATATAATTAAGGTAATTTAAAAATGAAAGGGAATTATTCTTTTTTGCAAAAAGAAAAATATATAATAATAAGAGTAAATGAAAACATTGTCTTTTTTTTAAAGATTAAATATACATGAAATAATGAGCAGCAAACAAAAGTGTTGCTTTCTTTTTTTTTGAATTAATATTATGTGTTTCTGTATATAGTTGTGTTCAATGTAAATAAAATATTTAATCAAGTTTTAAAAAGTTTCTGTAATTATTTAATTGATAATGTTTAAGGTGTGTCAACTATTTTTACAGCTTAAATTTTAGTTTAATTCATAAGTGGAAGAGTTCGTCTAAATAATTCACAACGCAAACTCTTAATTTTATTCGTAATTAATTAGATTTAACGCAAACTCTTAATTTTATTCGTAATTAATTAGATTTAATAATTACAGTTTTACGCGGATTATAATTTAATTTTATTAATTAATCACGTTGCTCTTCTGCTAGAATTACGTAATTACGATCACTTATGTTATTTGAATTTATCTAAGGTATATAAAATTATATACCAATTTACTATGAGGTTGCTTGGATGATTTGGACCAATTAACAATTTTGGATGTAAATTAAATAGGAAATAAACAGGTGTAATTATCTGTCCAGCAGTTACTAAGAATTTTTTAAGAAACTGAGATGCCTAAAACATTTTTTGTAACTGCAACCAAGGTTACAGATAAAATTTTAGCAGCGTTACTTTAATTTTAGTAGATTTTTTTTGTAAAGCTGTAGATTTCTATAGCTTTACAAAAACTAGTTTTGTAGATTTACATCTTTTTTTGATCAGTATACAGATACAATTTTAGTAAGCATACAGATTTCTGTAAATTTATATCTATAGAATTACAGATTTATTTATTTATTTTTTTTTTTTTAAGTGTGCTCATATTCGTTTGAAGAGTAAGAAAGGATTACAAAAATTCGTAATAGTTCATCTAGAGCACAATTCTAATTAGTGTAATACACTATAATAGTACATTAATTGTGTGAAAGAAAAAAATCCTAAATGTGAGTTAATCCACTTTTGATCTCATTGCCGCATATCGTAATTTAATGTTTTTAAAAATCTCTATTCTTATTTATAAAATGTTCCGAACTATTGTAAAGTTTCTTGTGACATTATAAAAGCAAACATAAATTACAAATACCAATTTATATCTTTGCCCGGCATGAAGCATTGTAACAACTATAAAATTTTATGTATTACGCCACCAAATACAAAGAATTCTGAAATAAACTGAAAAAAAAAACCTAAATATAAAGAACACTTTGTATAGATAAAATAAAGTAAATGATTCTTTCACTGAAAATAGCTAAGAAAATAAATTGCCTAATCCTAATACAAGACAGATTCTAAAACGAATTTTCTTCTTTGATGTTCTGTGCATATGTGTCGTAAAAATCTTAAGTATTTTCTTAATAGGTAAAATTTTCTATGAATGTCTAGTACACGTCTAAGCTCATTTATACAAATTGCTGAATATCTCATAAATATAAGATATTTTAACGTGTCGAAGATGAAAAAAGAAAACGTTTGACTAAGTGAGTTTATATTTATGCCTACAGTCAATTTTTAGTTACTTTATGGCCTGTTAAAAAAATAGACTTATACTCAGAGAATACTTGATTCAATATTTTATTTATTTTAAATGCATGATCTTTCTAATGTATGAGAAAATAAGATTTTCTTAAATGTCCTTTTTAAAGAAATGATTTTGAGTTGAGATATAGTATTTGTATTTTTTTTTTTTTTTAAGTACATACTGAACACCTAAAAGCGAGTTTCAGTTTAATCTATTCACGTACATTTTTTTTATTTAAATTTTGAAATTGAAAAGCCCTCCAGCATATTTATTAAAATGTCTTATAATTATAATTTAACATATCATAATCTTATTCATAAGATACATTAAACTTATATCATTTTCATAAATAAAGGAATGTGTAAATGGAATTTTAATGATTATTTATTTATGATTATTTTTAATTAATAAAAAGACAGAGTTATAAAAAATTCAGAGAATCATTAATTTTAGACGCATATTTTTTAAATGTATGATTTTTTTATTCCGCTAATTGGAAATATTTTTTTTCAAACATAAAATTATAATGAATTCAGAGTTGAAATTTTCAGTTGTAACGTTTTACGAGTAATTTTGAAAATTTAACAAGTTGAAAATTGCATATCAAACGTGGCAAATGAGGTGCGTTCGTACTATAACTAGTTTTATAAATATTTTTTGCACCGCATATTGTACTGAATGTATATTTCAGTGCACCTCATAAGTGCATATACATTTCATTCTGTTTGAAATGATGTAACATCATTCAAATGCACTTGAAATAATTTTTTCCGATTGGCCGTAATGTAACAAAAAATGTTGACTGTCCCTGTAATGAAAGTATACATCCGCTTCTCATTAAATTTGAAGTGACTCGACAAAATTTTGCAACATTTATATGTTTAAAATTTCAGACCATTCGGTTGGGTAGTTTTTGCTCAGATATATACGGGCGGACGGACAGACAGACGGATGAACTGAACGACCACTACTGGTGCTACGTATTTATATAATTGCGAATGCATCTAAAAAACGATTGCAGTTTTATCTATTGTAACACATTTTAATGTTTCAGTATATCAAATAAAAATATTGGATTTAGTAAGTTTGTTGCATGATTATAATGTCATTAGCTTTGAATGGTTTAAGGAACGTTTTAAACCACAATAAAACATCAAAATCTTAGACCTCACATAACACAGATTTCATATATTACAGTGAAAATTTTCCAGGAATTTCCCCAATACTCCCGACATGTTTGCGAAAACCAATCGTAACACCTTATTAATACACAAATCTAGAAACCTTTTCTCAAAAACCATTTGGAAAAATACGAATCAAATAGTTCATGAAATACTTATTTTGATGGGTTTAAGAAAATGTTTCTGATAACTAAACGACCGTTTTACTGCGCATAAACATACAAAATGACAACTCTTTTGTACCCTAAACTTATTTGTATCTGAAGTTTCTGATCAACAATTCTCCAAATAGTTTTTGATTATAAGAAAAAGTGTGTATATTCCTGATTGTTCTTGACAAAGTTCCTCTAATTTTAGGAACTTTTTTCTTGTACTTCAACAGCCGTATGTGGTATAATCTATAGTACAACGCCTAGAATAAATAGTGTGGAAATCTGCTACTCTAACAGTACTAAAAATGTGTATCCTTTAAATGTGCAACGATGCTAAAATCCAAAGAGATACAGAAAATATACAGTGATGAAACTTTTACAGCTAGCGTTGTATATATACGCAATCAGCATTGTCAAGAACCTGTTTCGAGAATAATAAAAGCTGAAAGATGCTGACTTGTTCTGTTGATCCTTCGAATAGAGCGCCATACAGCCTGCTGAATCACTGGAAAGGTATGTCAGAGAATACTACGCAGCTTCATCTTGGAGATGGAATAAATGTCACATTTACTTATGTCCGGAGAATATTGGTGATGGTAGATCATCCCCATCTACAACGACCAAATACAATTCATCATCGACAATTTGCGCTGTATGCGCACGAGTATATTGCCATGCTATGAAAGATAATGGATGATTTCTACTGAAAGTGTCACGTGTTTCTTCCTCAACGCTGGTAGTAGTTTGCGTTCCAGAAACGAAGTATGCTACTGCACATTGACGAATTATTTAACACATTAGACAGGTAACTAAAACATAGCTTTGATCCTCCTGTCGCTGCGAAGGCGTGTGATATTTGTGGGGAGTGGTATTTTGCTCTGAGATAAGACAGGTATGTGACTACGTTGTGTAAGCTGTTTGCCTGAGTCCCGTTGCGCAGCGTCTCGACAGGTGTTGCAACTGTTGACGCTCGATACCTCACTTATAAAATATCTTTTTATTCATGTCATGTAACGCAAATAACATGATTTGTAAAACCTCATTTGGTAAAACATTAATTGAAAAAGCAAAAATATAACATTTAAAAGAGGTTTTATTGTATTAAAACATTGCTTTTAGTTTTGAAATTTCAGTAAATAAATGGTGTTCTTTATGGGTTTTTTTCTTTTTTTTTCTTTTTTTTTCTTTTTCTTTTCTTTTTTTTTTTTTTTTTTTGTTAAATTGAAGAATAAAATTCCGCCTAAAGATATTATATAATGTTCAATGGTCTTACATAATGAGACAGGCAAAATTCTACATACTCATGTATTACGAATATCTTGATTGTTAAACTATTTTTTTTGAAAGGGGGGGGGGGGAGCGTATGGCATACGTAAAAAAAGTAATATAGAAACTCTTCCGCGCATTTATCAACATTCTGGATGCATGAAATTTTCTTTTCTCTCGTCGATTTTGGAATACGAAAAAAAATTTCTAATCCTACTAGAAAATAAGTTCATAAAACAAATTTTCTTTTTTTAAGTTCCATGCATCTCATCTCATAAATCTCTGGAAGATATTTAATAGAGAAAATATTAGTAAAGGAATTTCTAGCTCTCATCTATCGATAGCTGACTAGGTCATGAATTCCCAAGTATTTTTTTCAATTTGCTTGATGTTCATAAATAAATAAAAGTAAGAGAACGTAGAAAAGTAAGTTTAGGTTATCTATAGATAAAATAGTTATTAGCAATTAGTTTTCATTTATAGTTAGTTGCAAAAAGTAATGCAATTAAATACAAATTTAAACCATTGATAACATGAGCATTGACAAACATGTTGTAAACGTTTTTAATTTGTATTTAATTGCATTACTTTTTGCAACTAACTATAAATGAAAACTAATATTAATTAAAAGGGACTCGATTCGAATAACTTAATTAATTATTTAAAGTATACTATTTTTCTGGAGGGAACTTATAATGTTAAACCATTTAAACTTTATAAACTCGTGTTAAATTTAAACTGTTAATAAATAATAATTTTAAATAATAAATTTTAAGGAGTAAATCATGATACAAGTTTATAATTAATATTTCCACTTTAAATTATAAGTTAGGAATAATATGAACAAAATTTTATCTTTTGTGAAGTTTTTTATAAATCAAGTAGAAAAAAACCCTAACATAATGTTTAGCATAATGAATTATTTACAGATCTTCGATAAAGAATTTATTCAACGCATAACTCGATTGTTATTTTTATTTTCTTTAAACATTTCTTTATATTGTATCTCTTCCCATCACTGATATTGATTAATCTTGCTCCTGTTATCAGCTGATTAACCAAAAAACAACTTTTTCATTATCTTGCGTTTTCTAATCTTAATTACCAGTAAATTACATTTGCTTTATTCCAACAGTTGAGTTTGTTTTGCTTTCGCAGAAATGATTTTGCTTTTGATGAAGGGATAAACGCAAAACGAACATTTTTTAAATGTATATATGGATATTTTAATATTTTTACACGAATATAATATATCTACATAGTTCTGATATTTCAAAGTAGAATATTTATAAAAAAGGTGAAAGGTTCTGACGTGACATTGTACATATCTATTCAAATTTCGATAATTTACGTGCCACAATTATTAAATTTAAAAAAAAATAATATTTTTGATACAGATATCAATTTATTAATGTATTGTTATTTTATGAATCATAGAAATTTGAATGAAAATATAATATTAAATAGTTTTAATTTATTTCAAAAACATGTACTTTTGTTTCAATTAAAAGTTTGGATTTTGAAAAAAATATCAATTAAACCGTAATTTTAGAAAAATGTTTTCATAAAATTTGTATTGTGTAAATTAAAATTGTTACGTGAAATTATTAATACTTCAATGCAATGTACATAATTTGTATGATTTAGATTAGACGTTTATATAAGAAATTTACATAAAATTTTTTGATACCGAATAATTAAGGCGTATATTAGCATTTTAAAAGAAAATCAAAATGAATAATAATTTTTCAAATATTCATATTTCGAAATAAAATTACAAAATGTGTGTAATATAAAGAAAGTGTGTAATATAAAAAAATACAGAACAGTAGCCCACAGTAAATGTGTTTTTTACGCAATTTAGTGTCTTAACTAAAAAAGAGATCTGGAAAATAGAAAATCATAAGTTGAATAAATGTTATTTTAAGTTATTTGCAATTAAAAAGAAATATATCAGGTGCTTCACAAGTTCGGTGCGAATTAAAAACGCGATAAAAAAGATCTAAGGGTCGGAGTGACCTGTGATTTGCAGATAAATATTCAGCGTGGTACAGGATTTTGTATGACACCAACAAAAAATTTGTTCAAAATTAGGATAATAGAGGGCGCTACTGCATATAATTTCATGGAATAATCCCATATTGCTCACACAACGCAAGATTTGGATACGAAAACATTAGGGAATACTACATATACACTTTTTTGTATCGAAACCTTGCGTTGTGTGCGCAATATGGAATTATTCCATGGAATTGTCTACAGCAGTCGAGATTGTCAAGTATTGGTTTTTTGTTGTTTTTGTTGGTGTCATACAAAATCCCGTACCACGCAGAATGATTATTTGCAAACCGCACGTCTCTCCGACCCGTAGATTTTTTTTATAGCATTTTAATTGTGCACCCACTTTTGAAACACCCGGTATAATAATTACCATTTTAAAAGTAGAATTTAACATTATACAATCATTTCTTGACTATTATGGTGCATTATTCTTCGTTATCTGACTTTTCCAATCTCATGTTTAAAAGATAATTTAAGATAAAATCTTTTTTCTACTATGTATCTATTAAATAAATTTATCTTAGATGTGTTACAATTTAAGAGGGTCCGGGACACAAAAATCTTAACAATTTTTCAAAAAAAGTTTTATTGGGTTACAATTTTCTCTGTTGTTTTTTGCTTAAAATGACGTTTAAATCATGTTTCTATCTTAATTAGAACAGGAAATATTAATTTTTTCGTTTTGGTTTGTTTTCAGAATCTACCTTTCAAGCTATGGTTGTCAAGGAAACGACTTCTTGTGAAATTGCGTTTTTCTTCATGATCAGTTTTTTCACCATTTCTCATCTTTAAGTTGTTATAAGTCTAGAACCGTTAAAGATAAATGATTGAAACTTGAACATATATTTTTCAATTGCTTTACTTTAACTTTGAGCCAGCAAATTTGAAAAAAAATATTTACTTTTGAAAATAGGAATTTAAAAAAAAAAGTTACATCAATTTTTATTAAGTTTTTACTTTAAATATTTTTAATATTTTTAATTAATATTTTTTTAAATGCTGGCTTTAAATTAAAAAATATATATTTCTGTATATTTTAATGAAAAACAATTTAAATTCTACAAATAATATTTTGAGTTATAACGATTTTAAGTTATACCACTTTTTTCATAAATTTTAAATTATTTTTTTTTAAAGCTATGAGAAGTTTTATCATTTGATTTTGTTTACAAATAGTATGGTTAACCATCTCAAAAAAAAATCAAAATTTTAACTCAATAAATAAACATTTTTTGAAAATGTGTCCCGGACCCCCTTAAGTTAAGAATACAAGTCTTTCATTCAAGTGTAAGTATCTATGAACTAAAATGGAAATCTACTGATACCTTCAGAATAGTTGTAGATTTTAGTCGTATATGGCGCACGTAAGGAACTAATTTTTTTTTCTGTTTAGTAAATGAAATTGCTCATAAATGTATATCGTGCATTCCCCGTTACTCCTTGAGGAATAAAAAAATAATACATATAAAGCCTATCGATTCAAATAATTCATTTTAGTTCAGTTTTCGAATACTTTTCAGGTTGTTTGAGTAGAAATTGTTATCATGTTTTACAGTTCTGTTAATATACTATTAACACATACTCAACATCTGGAATTTGTAGACGGTTATAAATTTATATGAAATATTTAACTGCAGAATTTTAAACGAAACATTTTGTAATTTTTTTGCTTAAATCTACAAGAAACAAATCACCAAATTAAAAACAAGTACACATAAAGAAAACAAACTTAGATTTTTCTGAGTAAATATATTGTATATTTATTCTGGTGTTTTTTTATATGTTAAATGTGATGATAAATGTTTTTTCTATCTTTTCTAGGTAAATATTCTGATCATGTTTTTCATTTGTGAAAGAATCAAAAGAGGTAAAACTTTGAAGTGCTTATACTTTTTTCTTTTTAGACCCAATTTCAAATTCGGTGAAGCAGTTCTGGAAAACATAGGGTGTACCAAAAAATAACTAGTGCAAATTTATATAATACGCATCCGAGTACAACTACCGTCAAAGACTTTTTAACCCTTTATGTAATGCATTATGAATTCATGAAAATTTTATTTTTTAAAGCATTTTTCGTGAATTGCTGAAACTACATTAGAAGATTTACATAATCATTTAATTTAGAAGGATTTAAAAGGATTAATTAAATTCGAATTTATAGGGATTTTGTGCAATAGTTATAACGCCATTCAAATCTTTTATTTAAAATATTTTTCTTAGTATTTTGTAGAATTAGGAAATGTGCAAATATAATGTTCCTATAATAGCTGTATATAAATTATTTCGAATTGAAAAATCCCCCCCCCCCCCTCAACGCCAAGAAAATTGAAAAAATGCAAAGGCATCATGCTTTTAAAAATATTTTTGTTTTGATTAATCAATAATGCTTTTAATCCAAGATAAAGTAATATATATAACACATTCTAAACTGTGTTACGCTAATCGATGCATTAAATCAATTTTATAACAAGTTATTTAAATGGTACTCATAAGTACCGTTAGTAGATAAAGGGTTAAAATGCCAGCTTTTAACACTGTGCCCTGTTATATTAATGGTTAAATAGGAGTAGCAAACGGAGTCCAGATTATTGTTTAGAAACACATATGTATGCGAAACAAAAAATTTGTGTTTTTCCCTGTAGTATTTTGTTACAATGTCGGAGTTTATTTTTTAACAAGGTATCCTTAAATCAACTGAGAAGACATTTTTCTGAGAATTCTCTTGAACATTATAAGTTCCTATTTTTTTCACTACAAACGTTGCTGACATCAGAAATGTGTTTTTATCGTTTATAGCTCACTTTCAAATATCACATAGATTCAATTTTTGCATCATCAAATAGGAAAAGTGTATTTTAAGTAAGAAACGTGTTGATCAATTTAGTAATAATAATAAAAAAAATAATAACCTTTTGTTTTGTTTTTTACCTCAGTAATTTGTTTGTTAGAATAACGATAATAAATAGTGGCACAGCTACCACAATTGGCAAGTAAATGCTAAGAAGAAATTTAAAAGAAATCAAAATGATTTTACTTAGAAACTTATACCGTTATCTTTTATTAAATTTTCTTAATTTTTTTTTGCTAATTAAATATGATTAAATTTATTAACCCCTTAACGGTCGCTTAGTATTTGGAAAAACCGTAAAAAAGTACCTATTTCTTTATTACAGAAATTAAATAATTATAAGGTATGAAATTCGTTTTAAGGCGAAAAAAAAGATGTTATAGAACAAATTCACATTTGTGGAAAAGCCATCATGCGAGAATTCTGTGTTTTAATGTTTGTTTTACACCATACAAATTAATGCGAATAAGACCTTTATGTTTCGCATCTTAGATCTTTATTTATCTTCATCAAACAAATTTGTACAAATAGTATTTGAAATAATGTAATATACATTCAATTTTGATTATTAATAATTTTTTTTTAGTGTGATATACTTCGAAACATGCAATACAAAGTCTAACATCACAATCAGCGCCAAAAACCTCCACACCGAAATGCCAGTTAAATTTTTCTGGTTTCAGAAGTGTTTTCCAGCCGTGAATCTCCAGACCGAAAATATGACGGGCACGAGAAATAAAGAACGACACCTCGGCCCGTGATATTGACGGGAGCGAGAATTAAGGGGTTAATTCAATTATAAATTGTGTACTAGGAGAAAAATAATATCAAAAATAGTTATGAATAAGAATAAAACATAATAAAGGGCTAATTATCTATATTTACCAAATGTTGCACACACACACACACACACACACACACACACACAAAAAAAAAAAAAAAAAAAAAAAAAAAAAAAAAAAAAAGAGAGAGAGAAAAAAAAAAGAAAAATAAAACTGAAATAAAAAATTTAATAATGTACAATTAGAACAAGCATTTTATCAGTAAAATTATACATTTTTAAGATAATATTTAAATATTTTTTTTATTTATTTAAGAATATATGTTATCTACTTCTGTATCTATTATTTGTTTCAATACTGTGTTCATTTTTAAGTAAAAACTAATGTCTCTCTTCCGTATACGAAAAGAGCCTACTATGAATAAAAACAACTGATGAAAACCCAACGTCCAATAGAATAGACATAAAAAAAAGTCATTTATTCTCTAAAATATACATTAGATTACTTTAACTGCGATAAAATTAGTTGTATCTAGCATTAATATCAAATACTTTTTTAAAATATAAAAGAATAACGTTAATCTGTCTGCTTGCCTTCAGCAGTCTTTCTCTTGTTGCCTGCCACTTTCAAATGATTAAAATACATATTCATTTGCAATTTTTTTATTATTTCGGCATACAAATAGCAGCACTAGACTATCTAGTATAATAGACAGCAAGTATTTACAATTTCCAACTCAAATTAAGTATTTTACATAAAAAAAAGTCCAATAAAATGGACGCGGGGTCTCAGGAGGTATGCAATTCGACTCAGTATTAACAGAATAATGAAACGATTTCATAATGAGTACACAATAACTTGTTATGGTGAAAAGAGTCTTCGTGAACAATGTTAACCATAAAGGTATAGATAAATATTATACAGACATACATACAATAAATCCAACTCGAGTGAAAAAGATATCACTTTTAAATAAAACATATAAATCAGGAAGACTAGTTCACCATACCTATCAGTATTAACAATTTGCCCTCGAGAGGTGACTCCCACTCACCACTATGTTCCCGTGTAAATAGAGGCTCCAAATGCTCTGGACACCAGTTTTTGAAAGTAATTTTCTTCACCTTACCTAATGGAAGAGTTATCGGCAATTAAAGATAGCTAAATGAACAGTAAAAAATTAAAGGTATATATAATTATTATACAGACATACATACAATAAATACAATAAACCCAACTGGAGTGAAAAATAAACCAGAGCTAGGAATCGAACCCGCGACCACAGAATACAAGACTGCTGCTCTAACCACTGAGCTACTCCGGTCGATACATGGGTCTGCAATTTCTCACTAATAAACCATGGGGAAGTCACCAGCCATCTATACGACAGCCTTGGATGACCGTACAACGATGAATAAGATTATTAAATGTTAACCATGTTTAACTTGGATGAGAAAAATCGGAACATCCATTGTAGTTTAAAACAAATAAATTAGATTTTGAAATTTCTTTGTAATTTTTTAGAAATTAGAATATAATTTTTTTTGTGATATTCTGTATTTATCATAATTTTTCTTAAACATATTCCTGCAAAAAATTCCAGTATATTTGTAACGTGCGCGTCTTTTTAGAAATGCAAATATTTTTTTTTAAATGTTTAGTGTTTATATGATTAAATATTGAACAATTATTTATACCATTTTTGTAAAGCTGTAGACTTTATAATTACACATATAAGGTCATTAAATACAATTTATATTTACAGATTCGTCAAAATCTTATGGCGAAAGAGCTGATAAAATCTTATATATAAGGAGAAAAATAAATTAAAATAGGATTCCTTTAAATATTACTAAAAAAGCTGAAAATGTGTATTAAATGGTATTAGATCTCAAAATCATATGCCTAAACATTATTTCAATATGACAGGTCTTTGCAAAATGATACTATCGTTACCTGATTTTAGAAGAAAATGGCATATAAATTACAGAATAAATTGTTGAAATCGTAGATTTTACTACAAGAAATAGTTTTCTAAATTTATAACTTGTATCAACATTTAGATTTTTTATAAAACGTATTACCATTTATAATAATTCATTTTGTATGGATAATTAATTATGATTAATCAAATTCTTTACATAAAAAGAACCGACTGAGATAACATATAGAGTAAAAGCATTACTGGCCGGCAACTTATAAACCAGGGAAAAGTGTATGATTACTAATTCAATATTTACGTATATACAGGGTGTTGCCGCATTTTATTGACAAATCCAAAAAGATGATAGCAGATATCAAAAGCAAAAAAAAAAAAAAAAAAAAAAAAAATCATGGAACATGGGGTCGCAAACCGCTCATTTAATCAAAAATAAAGGGTGTTCTACACTAACTCAGTTCGGATTGAGTACTTTCAGAAAATTAAAGAATTATAATAAAACTTTCAATAGACATTATCACCTTTGTTGTATGTGTAATAATGCAAAAAAAAAGATGTGGTAGAAGTTTCCATTATACACGCCAGCAGTGTGCACTCGACGCTTTATATTTTGGACTGCGATACTAGTTCATGCAGTATCATCCATTGGTTGATCACTCCGTTTCTTCAGAACTTTTCTTGATGTTATAACATTACACACAAAACAAGGTACATATCGTTGTATTTTCATTGCTATGTTTTTATTTTTATCAAAATTATTACTGTCAATCCAAGTTCCGCTCGGATGAAACACCCTATATTTGTGACTAAATAAGTGAATTGTGTCCCCATGTTCTATGGTATTTTTTCGTTTCTTGGTGCCTTACTGTCACACCTCTGAATTTTTCGGTCGAAAACGGCAACACCCTGTATATATATATATCCACAATTTTTCCTGTAGCGGATGATTCGTGAAAGGTTTTTAACCATAAACAAATTGTAATACAGTAGAACCTCTTTTATCCGTAACTCTTTTAACCGAGACTCTCGGTTAACCGAAATCCATTTTTAAAGCTTTTTTTTTACTACTACATGTCTTGTGTGCAAAATCAATCCATTTTGAAAGCCTTTTTTTTCTTTTCTTTTTTTTAAACTTTCATACTCCTTGCGTGCAAGCGGTCCTTTCCGAACTACGAGTACATATCAATATTTTCGATCCCTTATCTTACAGTTCCTTTGAATTTAACTTGAGCTCCCATAAGCTGCGGAGTGAAATGAACAAAACGAATGAAGAAAACGAGCAAGTTAGATATTCTGAAGCTTTTGAATGTTTTGCAAAAGGTTTTGCATGGCTGAAGCAGCAGAAAGACTGTGATACTGGTGAACTAAAAATAGTAAAAAACTTCTTGATAGAACTTCAAAGCAAAGACAGTCGAAACTGCGACAAGCAAAACATTGTTCCAAACCCTTGTGAAATAGCAAAAGGTACTTAATTTCAAAATTAAAATTCAGCTAATTTATTCTTGTTTCTATTTTGCTATTCTTTATTTTTATTAAGCACATGTTACCATAATAAGAAATAGTGCCTATATTTCACCTTAATCTTAAAATTAAAACATTCTCGATTATCCAAAAATTTCGATTTTTCGAAAGATGGTTGGTCCCAATTACTTCGGATAATCGAGGGTATACTGTATTTTATTTTTAACAAAAAAAAATTATTATTATTATTTATAAAGAATTTTATCACATCGACTACCGGTGGGTGGCCGCCTATTGGTCCTCTTACCGTATATTTAAACAATAGTAATAATATGAATCGAGTCAATAGGTAAAAAAGAAAAAAATCTGCACCAAAAAATTGTTAAATGCTGCTATAAAAGTTTTATTATTTTAAAATGACATTACACTCAAATATGACAGTGTTTATCAACTGTGCTTAACCATAAAATAACTGTAATACAGTGTAAACCGTAAAACAGGCCTAAAGAAAATTATTATGTAGTTGAAATATCTTTTACTACCAGAATCAGTTTTCATAAAATTAAAACTTTTATAGCTACATTTAAAAAGTCATGAAATATAATATCTATTTTGTATGCATTGTTAATTTTAATTACTAAAAATCTTTACAGGATATGAAGTAATTGAAATAACTTATAAAATATTTTTAATTTAAAAACAACTTTAAATTTGTACGTGTTAGATACACTTAACGAAAATAAATGAGCATTGGAAGCAGAATTTAGTTTGATTTGAAAGTTTTATGCCCTAGCATAACTGGTGCATGACAGAAGTAAGGTAATTTAGATATCTCTCTACATGAAAAGATCCTTAAAAATTAATTAGTGAGTTCGTTTAGAAAGCATTTCATTTCTGCTCTAATGATTACACTATTAAAATGCAACATTACTTTTGCAGACAATTAGTTGCTTTAAATTTTTCACGAAAATGCATTTCTGCTACAAATTAAAGTACATAAATTATAATTATTTAGATTCAAATTACAAATTATTCTATATTTTTGCAATTTTTAAGTACTGGTTAACGATAGGTGTGAAATATGACGCGTTCCCATTTTAGGTAGATTTCGTAATAAATACTATTATATTTTCCCCTATGTCGGAATTTCCGAAATTTCTTTGCAGATGTATGACGATCATGACCCCCTAGAACCCAAAGCTTGTTCAAAACTTTAACAATCTATCTATATACTATATATATATCTCACTTTTTTATGGACACGATAACTTCTATAATTCTGCACAAATACCTTCCTAACTAATACTTAAAATCAAGGGGCAGTAAATCTCGCTCAAGTTCGTTAATGGGCAAAATCGGACCAAGGGGGTGAAAATAGGTAAAATTGTGAAAACTGAATAACCCCAAAACATCTTAATTATAATCCATATCAAATCAGTTTAAAGTCATCATTACTTCTAGGAAAATGGCCAAATATTTATGTAGGACATAATTTTGATAAAATTAAGCTCAAAAATTTTTAGAGAGAAAAAAATTCATAAATTCGTCAACTCTCCAGATATCAAATTCAATTAAATATTCTATATATCTTTTTAAGATTCTGTACAACTTTTATATTGACAAGTTTTTAATAGGGACAACTCTTATTGCAAAATAAATAAATAAATAAAATAAAAATAAAAATAATGGGGGAGGAGAGAAGAAAACAATTATAACGTCGTCAATTCACAACATTACAAATCCTCTTCAATTTATTGTAAACTTTCTAAATATTATATACAACTTTTAATTTGACAAGTTTTTGATAGGAACAACACAAGCTCTTTCAGAAAAATGAAATTAAAAACTCGTCAAAAGCGATGAGATAAAATTGTTAAACTTGGTTTTTCTCAAATATTGATTTAGTTTTTGTTGGTGAAATTAGTACTTAACTTTGAAATCTACCTTCGCTTGTGGGCAGAGCAGGCAGGGATATTTTAATTTATAAAATTTCCATTAAGATTCTAAAGCAAGTATTATATGCATTAAAGTATATTTAATATTCACTAGAATCAGAAATTCAGTAGTTTTGGAATATTAATGCAACTAGACAACTAGCCTGTGAAACAAGTAGGTTGTTACGGGATCGGCATTATTTATTTTTGTTCAAAATCACGCGATCAGAGATGAAAAATGTAAAGAAAAAACAATTGACTTGAAATGACATTTATTATTTTGTTTTTGCGCGTTCACATGTTAGTGTCGCTGGTTAAAAAAGAAAAAGGGACAAGTTTTGATGTATTCTGTGGCAACTTCTTATATTTTTGTAGATTCAAGTAAGAAAGAAAATAAATGCTGGTAGCTTGTTTTTTATGAGTTATTATTACTAAGTTTTGAAGTTATCTCACCGTAGGAGTTGTTCCATAAATAGTACAACTATACGAGCACAAAGGTGCTAATGTGAGTATGATTTAAGTTTAAAATATAAAGTTTATTAAAAGTCTTTCATTCGTAGAATTTAAAAGTAAACAAAAATCTGCTTTGCGTGGTACGTTTTGTGGAATTTTTACATTAGTGGCGTCCGCCGGTACAGGACCTGAGTTTAAACAAGGTTATCTATCACATGTAGTTTAAAAGGTGTTAATAAAATAAATTTAATTAAATAAAGTTTTTCCATGATGTTTAAGTTGGTTAAAGGTTTTAAAAAGGAAGATTTGATCTTCGTAACCGAGCAATTAGGTGAAATAGCAGCACCAACGGCTTCACTTGTGGCACTTAAAGATTTAATTTTGAATTGTAAGGCATATAAAGATGATCCTGAATTTGTACAGAGCGTTTTAGAAAATGCCGTTTCAGAAAGAAAGGAAAAGGAAAAATTAGAGAGACAGTCAAAGGAAAAAGCTGAAGCATTGAATATGGAAAAAGAAAAATTAGAAATACAAGCGAAGGAAAAAGCTGAAGCATTGAATATGGAATTACAAGCAAAGATTGAAGGTGAAAAGTTAAAATTGGCGCACGAGTTAGAATTGGCGAAACTTCAGTCAGCAGTAAACAGCCAAGGTGGAGCTCTTAATCTAATTAACGATAGTTATGCAATGAGAAGAAAGTTTGCGTTGCCCAAATTAGAATTCAGAAAGTTTGGCGGTTAAATAATAGACTGGTTACCGTTTTGGTGTCAATTTAGACAAATGGATGAAGATACAGAAATAGCACCAGAAGATAAATTTCAGTACTTGGTGCAAGCAACAGTTGCCGGCTCCCGAGCAAGAGAAGTGGTAGAGAGTTTCCCGCCAAGTGGCACTAATTACGCCAAGGCAATTGAGAGTTTAAAAACCCGTTTTGGTAGAGAAGATATATTGGTAGAAGTCTACGTGAGAGAACTACTCAAATTAATAATATCAGTACAAACGAAGGGAAAATTCTCGTTGACATCGTTATATGATAAATTGGAATTATATTTACGAGCCTTAGATGCATTAGGTGTCACAACTGACAAATGTGCATCAATTTTATATCCATTAGTTGAGTCCTGTTTTCCAGCAGAATTTCTAAAAGCGTGGAATCGCACGAACATATCGTCTGAGAAAACTGAGGCACAGGACAGATTAAATAGTCTGATGCAGTTTTTGTGAACTGAAGTAGAAGGTGAAGAAAGGGTGTCACTCGCCGTAGCTGGTTTTGGATTAGCTAAAAGTGAAGACCGTAAATATGTCGCAAAAAGGAATCACCATAATTTTGAACATAAAACCGGTAAAACTTTGACAGCGGCAGGTCTGTTGACTACCTCTTCCGTAACAGAAAAAAAAGGAGTCTGCATTTTTTGCCAGGGAAGACATGCAAGTTCGGAATGCTTTTCTGCGAGAAAATTAAACTTAGCGGGAATACAAAAAATCGCCAAGGAGAAGAGATGCTGCTTCATATGTTTAGTACCAGAACATACCGCTAAAAATGCCGAGCGATGGTGAAATGTATTATTTGTAATAAGCGGCATGTGCCATTACTATGCGATCAACGTAAGTCATCCGGTAAAGATACTCAAGAGGGAGCTGAGGAGAAGTCTAAAAGAGATGAAGTGAATATGACAAATATTAGTAAGAAGAGCGCCAAAGTGTTCTTGCAGACCTTGAAGGTGAAGCTAGTTTCTGAAAGTAAACAGAAGATTGTTCGTTTATTGTTAGATTCAGCATCACAGAAATCGTATATATTAAAAAGTGTGGCGGAAGAAATGAATTACAAGCCTATTCGGCAAGAAAAGATAATACATTCTCTGTTTGGCGACATTACTACTCAAGAATGCCAACACAACTGTTACAAAATAAGAGTTAGAGATTTGAGCGAAGAATTCAGGTGTAATTTCGAAGTACGAGATCAAGTCAGCATATGCGGAGATATTCAACCCGTTACACAGGGGCCATGGTTACAAGAATTAAAGGAAAGTGGCATCATGTTAAGTGATGTGAGTCAATGTTGTGGTAGTATAGAAGTTTTAATTGAAGCTGATGTTATGGGGAAAATGTTAACTGGTAAAAGAAAAATATTGTCTTCTGGTTTAGTTGCAGTGGAAACATATCTTGGATGGACATTAATGGAAAAAGCACCATGTGAAAAGCCATATTCATCCGAAAACTTGGCGATGACAGTAACATCAATGTTTGTAAAAGAAGCGGATATCTCAAACCTATGGAGACTTGACTTAATCGGAATTACAGATCCCATAGAGAAGAAGTCAAGAGAAGAGATAGATCGCCAAACTAAGGAGCATTTCTTCGAAACAGTAAAAATAAACGATGAAAATCGGTATGAGATTTGTCTTCCTTGGGCTGATGACATAACAACACTGCCAAATAACTTTAAGTTGGCGATGAAACGTTTGGAAGGCATCACCTCAAAGTTAATCGCCAAGAACATGTTTCAACAATACGAGAATGTTTTTAATGATTGGATTAACGAAGGTATTATAGAGGAAGTTCCTTCTTACGAAACGAAATCTTATGGCAATTACTTGCCGCATCATCCAGTCATAAAAGAGAGTAGTACTACAACCCCGATCCGTCCTGTATTTGATGCGTCAGCAAGATTAGCAAATTATCCATCTCTGAATCAATGCCTACAATGTGGACCCAACTTGATCGAGCTCATTCCAGATGTTCTTCTACGCTTTCGAGAAAGAAAACTTGGTGTAATTGCAGATATTAGGAAAGCTTTTTTACAGATCAGCATTTGTGAGAAAGATAGAAATTTCCTACGTTTTTTGTGGTGGAAGGACTTAAAGGAAAAGAAATTAATGACATTCAGGCATACCCGAGTAGTATTCGGTGTGAAATCCAGTCCATTTCTTCTTTCATCTGTCATTGAATATCACATCCGAAGGGCTCCAGATTTCTCTGAAAGTTTTAAAGATAGATTGTTGCACAGTTTTTATGTGGATAATGTCGTAACCAGTGTAAATAGCGAAGAAGAATTGAAACATTTCATCGAAGATGCGAGGATGCTCATGGCGAAAGGCAGTTTTGATCTAAGACAGTGGGACTACACAGGCGATCGCCAAGAAACGCCAAACACGAATGAAACTAACGTCTTAGGACTTGTTTGGAATAAGGAATCCGACATGTTGAAAATCAACCTAAGTTGGCTACAAGATTTTGACACAGAAAAGATCACCAAACGCAGTATGTTGTCAGCTGTGCATAAAATATTTGATCCCTTTGGTTTTACGTCGCCAGTCATGATTTGTCCGAAAATAATGTTGCAAAAAGCCTGGAAATTAGGTTTTAAATGGGATGAAGAGATAACTGGTGAGTTACGTAAAGAATTTTTACTATGGTTTCAAGAGCTAACAGTTTTGAAGGATATAGAGATCCCAAGATACATGAAAATGACTCCAGGAAACATAGAAGCGTGTGCACTTCACACATTTGTAGATGGAAGTAAAGATGCTTACGCAACAGTTATATTCCTTAGAATAGAAATTGGAAGCCAAGTCGAGTTAGTTTTTATAGCAGCCAAATCAAGAGTTGCACCTTTGAAGAACGTCACAATACCAAGAATGGAATTATTGGCGGCAACTATGGGAACTCGTTTGGCGCAAACTATCGTAGATGCCCTCGGTTGGGAAAAGATGAAGAGATATTATTGGAGTGATTCATCTACAGTACTCGCTTGGATATCCAGAGATGTCAATTGGTCAGTATTTGTGCGAAATCGAGTTCTAGAGATCAGAAGATTAAGCAGTCCTTCATCATGGATCTATGTGCCAAGTGATAAAAATCCTGCAGATTTGCCAACTCGTGGATGTAAAGCGAGACAGCTAGCTGCCAGGAGATGGTGGGAGGGTCCAGCTTGGTTGAGAGATTCAGCAGAGTTTGAAAAATATACGAACTCTAGTGATCAAGACTATGACGAAGATGAAATTCGGAAGGAACGAATAAAGTCAGTTTCCATGATAACGAATTCTGATGTTAAACAAGATTGTTGGTATTACAGATATTTCTCGAGTTATGTAAAAATCATACGGATGGTCGCATGGATATTACGTTTTAGGCATAACTGCAGAAGTACCGAAGTGAAAAGAGGAGGAGACCTGACGTCATCTGAATTTAAAGAAGCTGAATTAAAGACTCTACGTATGATTCAGAAAGAAGCGTTTTTTCCCGAGAATGATAACAGATTGAGAACTTTACAAACATGGAAAGATGAACAAGATATAATTCGACTGGAGACTAAAATAACGTACAGGAAAGACAATGAAGATTTTCTGAAACCTATAGTCCTGCCAGCAAAACATGAAGTTGTAAAACGACTCATATATCATGTATATGTAAAACATTGTCACGCTGGATTACAGATTCTACTTAATTTATTGAGAGAAAAATACTGGATACTTAATGGTCGTAGAAATGTAAAACAAGTGTTAGCACAGTGTGTTGTCTGCAAACGCTTCAGTGGGAAGAGTTTATGGAGAGACAGTGCGTCTCTACCGGAAAATAGAATAAAGGTTGCTAACGTATTTCAGATCACAGGTGTAGACATGGCGGGTCCGTTATACTTGAAGAAAATTGAGAAATCTTGGATATTGATATTTTCCTGCGCAATATACAGAGCAGTGCATTTAGAGCTAGTGACCGCTGCTTCGACTGAGGCATTTTTGATGGGACTCAGACGATTCGTAGCACGGAGAGGAAGGTGCGCTGTCATTTATTCTGACAACGGCACAAACTTCACTGGATCAGCTAATTTATTGAAAAGCCTAGATTGGTCACGAATACAAAAATACAGTTCTGTTAATGCTATTGATTGGAAATTTAATCCACCAACCGCAGCGTGGTGGGGTGGCTTTTGGGAAAGGCTTATCAGAATAATGAAAGATCTTCTCAAAAGAGTATTAGGTCATGCTTACCTCACTTATGGAGAAATGAACACAATTTTGACAGATGTGGAAAGTGTAATAAATGCAAGACCGCTAACAGACCTTTCGGAAGACGCAACTGTGAAACCTATCTCCCCATCTATGTTTCTGCAGAGTATAGAAGAATGCAATCTTTCAGACCTGGATGTTGTGGAACAAAAATCATTAAGCAAGAGATTGAAGTATCGGCAGTCATTACAAAAAGAATTGAAGGATCGCTTCAGGTCCGAATATTTAGGTGCATTAATTGAAAGAGCAAGGAACAAACACCAAGAGCAAATTATAGCTGTAGGTGATGTTGTATTGATCGGATCTGATAATAAAAAGAGAACTGAATGGCCTTTAGGTCGAATTACAGAACTTATACCTGGTAGAGACAAGAAAGTTCGACTCGTAAGAGTTCAAACATCACAACATGAGCTTTTACGACCTATACAAAGAATATATCCACTAGAGATAGCTTCGTCTACTGACTGTCCGAAACCAAAGATTTCTCACATTCCAGTGAAAATACTTAACAAAGCTACAATTTTGGATGTATCCTCAAGCAAGGAATCTCCTAGACACAGCAGGGCTGGAAGGATACTGAAAATTCCTGAAAGACTGAATTTATAGCAAGTGACTTTGTCAATTTCTCTACGTTTAAAATTAGTTCTGATTATACAAGGTAATCAGAAGGTGGGAGGATGTTACGGGATCGGCATTATTTATTTTTGTTCAAAATCACGCGATCAGAGATGAAAAATGTAAAGAAAAAACAATTGACTTGAAATGACATTTATTATTTTGTTTTTGCGCGTTCACATGTTATTGTCGCTGGTTAAAAAAGAAAAAGGGACAAGTTTTGATGTATTCTGTGGCAACTTCTTATATTTTTGTAGATTCAAGTAAGAAAGAAAATAAATGCTGGTAGCTTGTTTTTTATGAGTTATTATTACTAAGTTTTGAAGTTATCTCACCGTAGGAGTTGTTCCATAAATAGTACAACTATACGAGCACAAAGGTGCTAATGTGAGAATGGTTTAAGTTTAAAATATAAAGTTTATTAAAAGTCTTTCATTCGTAGAATTTAAAAGTAAACAAAAATCTGCTTTGCGTGGTACGTTTTGTGGAATTTTTACATAGGTAACATTGATTTGTAGTTGTCCATACAATGAAACAGCCTTAAAAATGAATCAGTAGATACAAGTAGAAATCATTTAACATTTTCTCTATTTGTTAAAATTTTATAATAGTTCATTCTTTTGTAAATAATTAGTGGGTTTGTATTTTACATAAAAAATACAGTTTTTCCATAAAAGAATGCCCCAGTTCCAATAGTATTTTATAGCAGTTTAATTTAGACTATTTACAACAAGTCACACATCAAATTAAAGTCAAACTGACCACGTTTTTGTATACAAATGTTCAATATTTGCCCTTTTACTTGTATGATACTTATCCAACCTGAAGTCCAACTTTTCGATACATCGGTTAACAAATCCTGAGTAATGAAAGCAATAGACTCTTCAAGTCAGTGTCTCAACTCTGCCAAGTCATTAGGAAGCGACGGAACGCAGACACGATCTTTTATGAAGCACCAAAGTAAAAAATTCGGATGGCTCTAATGGCTTTTAAATCTTCAGCCCAGCAATAACGCTTTACGCTCAGGGGTCGTCATTTTGCGTATGTGGCACTCCGTGTGAATAAATAGCAAAGCAGTACTGGCACATTCACTTATCCAAAACTGTTTGCGTTACTCTTTATTTGTAACCTTGAACCAACGCTTACAGTTCATACTAATTAACTTTATAACTGGGATATTCTTTTATTTACACCCTGTACATAACTTTGGGGAATCAAAATCCTTTAGTCGAAAATATGGAGGTTTAAAATGCAAATTTCCCTTCATTACTGCTGCTTTAAAATTACTTTAAACAAAATGTGATTTAAATTTTAATTAAAATATGCTTTTTAATAAATAATAACTATAAATTACAATATTGATTCTGAGGCTTTTTTTTTTTTTTTTTTTTTTTTTTTTAATCATGGAAATTCCCGTTCAAATCTATTTACACTGCAGATCTCACAAGAAAATATTTTATCTTAAGGTAACAGAATATTTTTTCATCCATTCGTGTAAAAATAACTTTAAAGTTACTGTATACATTCGAAATTTACAAAGATGTATTGTGAAATAAATGAAAATACTTAATAATGAACAAAAGATTTTCGTCAAATGGTCAAAGAACGTGTATATATATATATATATATATAAAGTGATACGTATTATATTTTCATAACCAAACATTAGCACCAAACATTAAAACGAAAATATACATATAACAGTAAGTTATTTCTACTTTAAACGTGTGTTTAGAAAAATAAACTTAAGGGGTTGTCTTCATAGTGAAATCGTACCAAACCTGAAAATTTTAATACAAACATGCAATATTTATAACATATTTGGTGTTTTTGATTAGTTCTACTGTAGATAACAAACAGTAACGAAAGTCGGCATTCGATTGGAAATTATTTATTCTTTAAATTTATGTTTAGAAAAATAAGCTTATGATGTCGTCTTCATAGTGAAATTATACTAAACTTTGAAAAATTCAATACAAAAACCTAATTTTGGTACCTTATTTGATGTTTTTGGTACGTTTTACTGTAAGATACCAAACGGAAACACATTCGGCCAAGTGTTTTAGGATTTATCAATCATTAAAATTTAGATCTCCTAATATTGAAATCATTAGTAATCAGTGTAAAACAGATTTCAAAGCGTGCAGTTTTTAAAGCATAAATCAAGAATGACTTTACGTAAAGAGATCCAATTTTTATTCGCATATCTGAAGCTTCTGTTAAAAAATTCATAGGTTACAAATCGTAATTTTTTCGAACTTCTATTTCGACAAAATGTATATTTTTAAATTATTTTTCAAAAACGATAATATTTGTAATTAAGATTATTTTAAACAAAAATCTATTTTGAAAAGCTCCAAATGTGTGGATCCAAAATTACAGCTCATCCTTCATAACAATTTTTTAATTATGCATGAAATCTACTCTCATTCCTGTCAGTGTTACAAGAATTACAAATGAAGTTAATATTAGCAGCTCTAAAATTTAAAATCTTTTTGCTAAAAAATCTTTCCGTTTGTTTTCGAAAGGTAAAAATCCAAATATGATATTAAAATTGAATTCAGGAATTGAAATGTTCAGTGTTCGGTACAATTTCAGTATGAATACGCCCTCCTAAACTAATTTTTATATCATAAATTGTTAAATAAATAATTTCCACTTCGAAGGCAAGAACCACTTTTTTCTGTGACAATTTGGAGATTAAAATGCATGGTTTGTTAATTTTAGAAAATATTACAAGAACGGTATTCCAAAATTTTAATTGCAACGGTTAGAAACAAACTCTTGTGATTAAGTTAAATAAAATTGCATATGTTTAAACATGTTATCTTATTTTATCTGAAGAGACACGTTATTAAAGTAAAACGAAGTTATCGTGCTTCTACTGCATAATCAAGAAGTAGTATATCATTTTAGACACCAGAAACGTCAAAGCTTCTAAGTAAAATAGGAAATTTAAAGTGCAATCAGGAGTGAGAGAGATAACTTTATTCTCCGTTTATAATTTTATTATAATGTCAGTTGTGTATTTCTACACATATACAAGTAATCGTCTGCAATGCATTCCTGTCACCCGTGTGCGGTTTGTCTTAGAGAATCAAGACCGTTATATTTGAGAATATACATTGTTTTATGCCATGTAGTAAAAATATTTTTAACTTTTTATATTCGATTCCGGCAGACTCTGGATCACATATTTAAACCTAAAGGTATCGTTTATTTCCTTTTATGATAGATTAACGGACGAAAAACCATAAATATGTCAACTAGACATTCTTTTTAAAGCGCTCTGTGGTCATCAACAAACGAGTGGAGTCTCAACAAAAGAAACAGGCGGATATCGATATGACAATGACGTTCATCGGTGACTTTTTACCTCTAGACATCCGATGAAAGAGATAAAACTTTTGGGACCACCTTACCGTATAGGAGCTCCCAATGCTGTCTGTTTGGATCATAAGGTGTCTCAGGACTCTTACAGCTTCCAAAAATTTTTTAATTTTAACTTTTTTTTTAGATGTTAAACTCCTATTTTTTCTCAACATATTGATATAATTTTTTCCTAAAATTCTAATTAGAACAGAAGTTATTACTTTTAGAATTATGCCCTCCCAATAGCTGAAGCGGCGTTTCCGAAACTTTTTAAGTCATTTTGCTCCAAATGACGTTTGTGGGCATAACGCGCACGATATCTCAAAAACTTCTAAATATTTTTTTCATGAAATTTTCAAAACATATGTCTCATGGTAGTCTCTATGAGTTGAACTTAAAATTTCCTTTTTATTGTTCAAAAAAATATTATTTCAGGTGAGTATACTATTGCAAATTTCTAAACTTTGTATTAGCTAAAGACAACTTTGTATTAAAGACAACTTTGTATTGAAGACAACTTTGTATTAAAGACAGCTTTGTATTTGCTTTTAATACAAAGTTATTTAGATTGAGGGTAATTATTACGATCAGAAGTATAAGTAGGCACAAAAATTTTCTTTCTAGTTGCAAAATTTATTTTGTAATCTTGTGCGTATGTCTGATAGTTTGAAGCCCCCTATAAATGCTAATTTTGCATCTTCCTATTTTTTAAATACATGAAATGAAAGAACATACTTACATCTTTAATGCCAATAATAAAAATTGATTTTTAAAATCGTAGATATTTTAACATATTAAGGGGATAAGAAACCATGAAATCCTTAATTTTTTTTTTTTGAAAATTTTACCTAATTATTATTCAAGGGTACATTATATGCATTATGGCATGTATTTATCACAAAAAAAATCATTTTCATGAAAAAAAATGGAATTTTATGCGTCGTCTTAGAAATATTCGAAATGCCCCCTGCGCATTCCATATCAATGAAAATCCCCAATATTTTTTTTTATAAAAGTTTGGTTTATATATATAAATAAAATAGAGCATCGTATTTAATATATTTGAATTTAAAGGTTAAAAAAAATTAAAAATTTTGAAATAGTTTCGAAAAAATTTTTTTAATTTTTCAATTTTTTTAAACCTTTAAATTCAAATATATAAAATTCGATGCTCTATTTTATATATATATATATATATATATATATATATATATAAACTTTTATAAAAAATATTGGAGATTTTCAATGATATGGAATGCGCAGGGGTATTTCGAAGATTTCTAAGAGGACGTGTAAAATTCCATTTTTTTTTCTCTCTTTTTTTTTTAATTAATTTATTTATTTTTGTGATAAATGCATGCTATAATGCACCCTTGAATAATATTTAAGGTGAAATTTACAAAAAATAATAAAAAAAAATGTTTTAAGGTCCGTTGTCCCCTTAAATGACGAAAATGGTCCTGAGACCCCTTAACCGAACCAGAATTGGCCAGTTGTTGGTGAAATTAAGAGTAGATGGAATAGACAAATTCTCTAAAAAACAAATTCTCTAAATATTTTTTCTCTCTTTTTTTTTTTAAATTTATTTATTTATTTTTGTGATAAATGCATGCTATAATGCACCCTTGAATAATATTTAAGGTGAAATTTACAAAAAATAATAAAAAAAAATGTTTTAAGGTCCGTTGTCCCCTTAAATGACGAAAATGGTCCTGAGACCCCTTAACCGAACCAGAATTGGCCAGTTGTTGGTAAAATTAAGAGTAGATGGAATAGACAGATAATGCATTAATCCCGTTGCACAGTGGAGTATTTGAAGCAAAATCAAGGCCAAAATCATTTTACACTGAACAATTTTTTTATTTTTTTATTATATTAAATCTAAAGATAATGCGTTAAACATGAAGCCACATGAAGCCACAAAAAATATACAGTTTAACATAATTAAACATAATAGCAAAGTTGGAAGTAACAAACGTAACGATAATTTTCTTGCAAAGAAATCTCTTCAACTGAGTCTAAAAGTCTCCGAATGTGACACATTCTCTGAAATAGACATAGACATATGCAACATTTATGCAGTTATTATAAAATATGTATTTTACAGTTGTTGAGAAAATTTTCATTTTTGCTTTTTTGGCCAGGTTTTGGAGTCAAATACTTCACCGTGCTTCGCCAGGAAAATATCTCTATTGTTGGGATGGCTTTGTTCGGATTATAGTGATGAAATTTTGTTTTTTGATTTGTAAATGTTCTTTTTGCACAGCAGGAGTGATTTTTCTCAGTATGTAAAATTGAAATTGACTACTTTCTGAATCATGTTTGACGTTATTTTTATTTTTGAACTCATGAAAGTGCTTATATTCGAATAGCGTTTCTCTTTTACTTAAAGAGGCAAAAGTTTGCTTCAAAAATATTGCCATATTGCATGTTTTATATTATATTTTCAAGACACAAAAATTCAGGAGTGATCTTCATTGGAGATCCGAAATGCGAAATGTTTATCGAAACCTGAAAAAAGCTATTTGATTAAAATAATGCCTGCAGATTTTAGCTGTAATGATTAATCAATTTCCTCTTTTGACCGAGATATACTTTGACATTAAATTCGATAAGAAATGCGTATTTAAAATGAATGCTTATTTCGTGCTATCCCATATTTTTTTTTTTATTTACAAAATCAATCATTTAAAATATCCGATTTTTAAGTTCAACAAACTTATAATTTTTCCTTTACACAGTTTATACAAGAATTAAAATGAAATTCAATCGTGCATAATATCAGAAGTGCCTTGAACATTCGGGAAAAGACGGACAATTCATTTCACTTTTTGCTACATTGTGAGAAAGTAAACTATTGATTTTGCAGTAAAATTTTGTCAGGCAGGACACCGGTAAAAAACTGTTTCTTTTACAAATAAATAAATATATCTGCAACTTTTTATCTTATTGTAAAATCTGTTACAATAACGGAAATTTCGTATTTAATACAGATTTCGTTTCTTGGGATATTGTAAACTGTTTATTTTATAAGCAAAAACTGTTAAGATTACAGAAAGCTACTAATAATACAGATCATTTTCCGTAAATATAAAAGATTTTTACTTGTGTCCTACCTCACAGTCTTTTTCTATAACTTCAGTAGATTTCTGTATCTGTAGTGAGAAATAGATCAATGATTTGTTTCATTTTCTCCTGTGAAGAAAAATTGTTAACAATTATTTACAAAATAAATCTATCAGTGAGAAAATCATGAAACATTCTACCTAAATGTTTTTCAGAAATTCTAAAATTAAATTATATTTTAAGGATTGACGTTCTGGCCGAAGATTTTTCTTTCTTTAAAATGATTAGCCTCTTTTTACTTGTAGAACTGTTTTTAAGAATAGTTTTAAGTAAGGCAGGGCTTTGGCCTCTAATTTCACAACTACATGCAAACAGTCACACCATCTTCAGTATCACTGAACGATGCGTTTCACTGGAAGAGGCAGTTGTTCAACACCTGCCAGCAAATGATTTAAAGACAGAACGTTGTCGCCAGTTACAACTAATTTTTTAAATGTTGACTTAACAATGTAAAATAAATTTTAATATCTAGAAAATGTACATAATTTTTCATGCTTTCACCAATGTACATTTTTTGGAAAAAAGGGAAAGCTTGATAAAGGGTAAAAAATATGAAGGCTGTTTAACACTTGCCAACAATTGATTTTGAAACAGGCATTGGCCAATTACAAATATTTTTTAAATATTGACTTTACAATGTAAAATAACTTTTTATATTAAAAAATGGACTTTTTTATGGTTTCGCTAATCTGCCTTTTTTAAGAAAAGAGAAATGAAGCCTTAGTATAATATTTTTTTTTAATATCTTCTTTAACTTTCGTGCTTTCACAGACAACCAATTTAAAAAAAAATTAAAATTTTAATTCAGATTTGTACAAAATTTGCGAATTTTAAGTATGATATTCATGACGCCAAAGCTACCTTTTGAAAAACGTCATGACATAGTCCTGAGGTATAATATATTTTGAATGAATAATATATATTATTCGTCGAATAATATATATTCATATAATATCAAATGAATAATATACAGTCATTTTAAGAATGTGTTTCCAAATAATAAGAAATGTTTTTGCGAAACTATTTCAGTAGTATTCTATACGTGCGTGAATAAGCGTAGAAGAAAATGCATTCTCCTAAAACACATTACCATAAAGTATTTGGATATAAAAAATATAAGCACAATTTAAAAACAGTTAGATTTCAATATTGTTTATCGAAAATTTTCTAATGAATAATTTTTTATTTATTTTTTTAATTTATAAATTAAACTGTAACATGTAAAAAGAAAATCCGATATTTTTTAACAATCATCGATATCATCATATAGTATTTAATATTTATTATTATTATTTTAATATGATTGATATTGAATACTTATATAAATTATACTACTTACATATTAAACGCATTTATATAATTTTTTTTCATCGAATTTATTTATTTATTTATTTATATATTTTAATATTTACAAGTTTGTGAAATTTCTATAATTAGGATGCAAAAAAAGTAAAGAAAAAGGATAAAAAAAGAAAGAATAAACAATAGTTAATAATTTCTAATAAATAATAACAAGAATAATTAATAACTAGTAATTGTAATTGATAATTTTCAACATGCATTTTTTATAGGAATGTTTAACTACTACAAAAATTTGAGATAAAAACGCGATATTAATGAATTCATGTTAATTCCTGTGGTTTTTCTTTTTTTTTTTTTCAAAACGGTACCGAGTACCCAATGTGTGTTTAACTTTGAGGTTTATAGGTTGAACAAGCTTTAATTATTAAACCACCAAAAATTATCATGAACCTAGGCACTTGGCTCGAGATCAATGTGGAGTTTACAAACACAATTAAAACTGATAGTTATATTCTGCTATAACTTATTGTTATACAACAAATCCGAACAAAATAAAACCGCTGGTCGAATTTATACACATAATTACAATAAAAGGTAATAACTTATACCATATTTTACAATCAAATGTAATGTAGTATACGAAACAATAAAATGTATCATGTTGTAAATTATAACAATAATGCAAAATTTAAGTAGTATATGACATTCGATAAAATTGTTAGCAATAAAATTTTTATTGAATGCGTTATTTTAATTTATTATATTAAATAATGTTATAATGCAATCTTACTATTTCTTGTGTTATAAAACTTTAAACAAAAATGTTAAAAATGTTTTAAAACAATCACATACTAAAAGCGTATTCTGAACTAACTATTAAAAACGTCTTTTGAATTCAATCGATTTAAATTTTATTACAAGTTTGTTTTAGCACATATTGCTAGCTTATGAAAAATTGAACAAATGTATATTGTCAATATGAACAATATGTATTCAAAATAAAGTAATGAGGATTTTCCGGAGTAAAATTAAATTGAAAATGATGTGAAAATTGCATTTAATTTTCTTTTAATTAATTATTTTAGAAAATATTTTTTTTTTAACTGAAGAGATAGTACTATGTGTATTTAAATACGATGAAATATAATCAAGGTATAAATTAACCTGATACAAGGATGCTATTTCTTTAATATTTTTGTGAAAAAAAATAACATTACAATTACCATGAATGCCAAATTTGCGAAATAACAGAAGTTTTATTATAATAATAACTTTAGTAAAATTCGTTTAGTTAACAGTACAGTAAAATAGCGTTTAAATTAAAAATAAATATCATCCCCCCTCCTTTTTTTAACCGACTTGTAATAAAGAGATTTTTTTTAAGTTTTTTTTTTTTTGTTTTGTTTTGTTTTTCCGAATATCTTAATTATTTTCCATTACTTCACAAAACTTAAAATGTAAATTATTTTAAATAATAATCCTATCTTGTTATTTAGAATTAGGAATTCGAATAAAATTTATGTAACAAAAATAATAAAATAACGTTTTATTATTTCCGTTTAACATTAACGTTTTGCGTAACGTTTTATTATGACCATTTGAATATGACCATTGCTCTATGTAAAATAATGATATTTTTTCTCTAAATTTGTCTTTAAATACTTTTTTTTAAATGAAAAAATTAGCATTAACTTTATCTCTTACAGCTAGAGTTGATATAATTATCGGCGAATGTATAGACTGGCAGAATAATTGTGAATGCCAAAAGTAAAAAAGGTGTTTTTCAAATTTCGTTCTTAACAATGCGCAACTTTCTGACACGTTTTCTCACTCATTTTTGAACATAAATGAATAAATTTAGCACGCATGAAGCGATGTGGAATCGAACAGGGTTTTTCATTTATTACAAATAAATCACGATTGCAGTTATAAGAGATTCTTGTAACATGGCGATAAGATTTTCACACTTTTTGAGCGCTGCCTTATTCGGTTCAAATTGATATAAATTTGACTCAAAACCCCAACTTTGGGATATATATTTTGTATTTTTTCTGTTATTCCTCTGAAATTTTAAGTAAGTCACATTATTATTTTTTACCTTTTAAGTAAAGTGAATTTTCATCTGAAAATGGGCTGAATGGGCCTAAATAATGTATGATTTACATCAAATTATAATTTATCATTAATATTCGATTAATATATTCTGTTGTTATTTACAAAGACTTTATACTGTTTCTTATACAAGATTATTTCAAGAACAATATATTACACTGCTGTCATCTCTGTAGTTCCTAACAGAAAATTAGCAAATTATGATTAGATCAAGTTCCAATTTTACCAAAAAAAGCCATTTACACATATTAGTAATCAATAAAAATTATTGAGAAGAGCAATATTAATAGTGCTGTAAATTATTCGCTTTAAAATACCGTTAATATATATTTAACTCTGATTTTGTAAAATATCGTTATATTTTTTTTGCTATTTTGTTGATTGTTGAATCATTTTTATTTTAATGACTCCAAAGTTTTCTTAACGCCGTAACTTCTTATACAGTAATCGTCGGAATAAAACAAAAACAAGTTTATCCCAACAAAAAGTTTTCGGTAAAAAAAAAAAAAAGTTCTCCTTAATGTTTCGGCCAGAAAAAGTAGTGATATCTGAAGTTCGCACAAGGGCACAAGTTAAAAGCCAAACATCCCAATTTTTCATTGAAAATGGCTTCTTGCGACTTGGCCGTTAATACCTTCTACAGCATTTCAAAATTAATGATTGGAAATTTTGCATTTATGAATTATTTAAATATTTAAATTAATATTAGTATGCAAAGAGGCAAATTCACATAAAGACATTATAAGTAAAAGATTTCTGATAAATACCATCAATTTCAACAAACAATAGTTTTGATTACAGATCATTTAGTCCACATGTGGTTTAATTGCTATTTCGTACGGTCTAAAGCTAAAGTCATTAACGTAAAACCTAAGAAATAAAAGAAAATTTACTTTCTTCAAATCTCACAATATGTTACATTATATTTTATTGTATAATATTGAAATCTTGTGCATTGACGAAAGAGATTTTTTCGTTTGAACATTTATTATAGTTTGTTTGCATACATTAAAAGGTATCCGATTTATAAACTGTTAAAAGCTGATACTAATTATGTTTTAGCAATTAGGGATATTACCTTCTGAATACAAGTATTTTGTTATATTTAACTTCTAAGCATTTAAATAGACTGAAGTGGTTTAAATACTTTTTTTAAATGTATATTTTATTTCTGTACTTTGTGCCACAAAATGTCTAAAATAATCAAAAAATGTAGTTGTCATGTAGCTCATTTGTACATACTTTAAAATTTGAAAAACACTCTCGAATGCATTAACGGCCAAGTCGCAGGAAGCCATTTTCAATGAAAGATTTGGGATGTTTGGCTTTTAACTTGTGCCCTTGTGCGAACTTCAGATATCACTACTTTTTCTGGCCGAAACATTAAGGAGAACTTGGCGCTTTTTTTTTTTTTTTACCGAAAACTTTTTGTTGGGATATCACTACTTTTTGAATGTTTTTTCTAGTTTTTTCTAAGCTATATTAATATAAAAAAAAACTTAAATTTCAGTACTTTTATGTTAGCCGGGAGCAAATCTCCTAATTAGCATTTAGTTTTTTCGCCAAAAGAAGTTTTCATTTTTCACATGTGTAAATTAGAAACAATGCTTTGATTTTCAAATAAAATATTTTGGTTTATGTTATTATTTGTTTATTTATTTATTTATTTCTATGTGAAATATTCTATTAAATAAAATGAGGGGAAATGCATCTATTTTAAATGAGATGACTGAAAAGTTTATATTTTTAAATGAAATAAGTGCAATATGAGCAATAGGGTTAGGGACAGTAATTCGCGATTTGCCATTTCGCGCCCGGCTAGCATAAAAATACCTAAATTTATTTTATTGAGCTTTATAAATTCATACTTTATTTCTTTTTATATTAAAGTACTAGCCGCCTCTAGCAAACAGTATATACTCTATTAATTGCATATTAAACGTTGCATCATGTTACTGTTATTCATAATTTAATTTACTTGCCCATTCTTCCGAAAAGTCGGAAGCTTTTGATAGAGAAATCAAGAACTGTTTACGATCATGGAAGCACAACATATATTTTGTGTTGTTATGTATTTCATTCTTTCATGACAAATATCTCTTAACTCACTTATGCGTGTTTCCTTATAAGTTACGATTCGTTCTCTAATGCGGAAATTTTTAATCTTATTAAGTAATCTTTTCTAATTGTATTTTATTACTGTATTTTAACTGATACGATTAGGTACAAGTGAAATTATTCTTATTAAATCTTTTGATAATATCTGCATTTAATAATAATATTGATAATATCTGCAACCATATTGATGCTAATATCTTTTTGTTTCATGCTAACCTTTTCAATAGACTCGATTACGGAAGAATAGAAAGTCTACGGGCCCACTGCTATGATCCATTTGAAAATCTATCATTCTTCTCATCTAATCGTGTTGAAGAACTAGACAATTTGCCATGGTTTTAAGTTTTTAGCTAATTTTATTCGAAACCTGAAAACTAAAATGCGAGGAACCGGATTATAGAAGATTCCTTCTAACGGTACATATCGATTAACTGGTTACATATTATAAAATTATAATAATCATAAGGAGAATTGTCAGTTTCGGTGCTTTAATAGTTTCCGTAAATTCTATTTATATAATACACAAGTTTCAGCAGAGTAAAGCTTAACAACATAGTCACAGTAAGTATAATAACAGTACAATATATTAACAATAGCATAGGTTTTGTGCAGTGACGAAACTACTGGCACGTTGGAAATATTCGTACGTTATAATATTTAACTATTCAGATGATATGCGGAAAAATATAAATAGATGGCTCGCATTAATAATTAACTCATTGAAAAATAGCCACAAACGTCAAATACTCACCAGGCTTGGCGACATTTAGCGAAGTGTCACCAAATTTGGTAATATATCATGTCAATTCTCAAATTTGGCGACAAAAATGTTTTGTTTGTTCTGACGTCATAATGATGCATATGTATTATTTATTATTACACATACCTATAATATGTATGATGCAAATGTATTACGTATTATATGCATATGTATAATATGTATGATGCATATGTATAAAGTTCTTTAACATTACTAAAACGCACTTAAAGGAATAGTGTTCCATAAATAGTAGGGATATTTGCCAGACCGGCAAAAAGAAACCGGCAACCGGAAAATATTTTAAAGACCGGGAGGCGTCTGCACACACCATCACCTCATCGAGTTTACAGCTGAAATTTTAGGATTAGTTAAAACTAGATTAGTACATTAAAATGCAACTGGTTTGTTAAGTCATATATTGGTAGAAACAACCTGAAGACCTAATTTTAGTGGGTGACTGATAGGTTTACTATTGTATTTTCCTGCATCCAAAAGTATGGAAACATGGAGGAATGGGTGCAGAAAAACACAATGGAAAATCCACCAATTAACCGGTAAAATCGTGTCTGTAGGTGGTTTCCACAAAGATGAGACTTGGCAGACCAGTTGCATTTTAATACGCTAATCGATTTTTAACTAGTCCTAAAATTTCAGCCGTCAATTCGATGAGGTGATGATCTGTGCAGACGCCTCCCGGTCTTTAATAAAATTTGTTTTAAGGAAGTAAAAGATAGACATATGGACAGATAAACTGAAATATTTGCCTTATTAAGATTTTTGTAAAAGCATATAAAATTTCATTCAGCTTGGAATCATGTAACACCTTTATAACTCAGGCTAATTTTCTGTAATCGAGTTTTGGCAACCAACATATCTGATCTATAACTATAATCTTTCTTTTATAGATTTAAAATTAACAATAAATTAACAGTAAGTAGGCTAATAATACAATATAATAACATTAGCAGCTGACTTCGGACACCGCATCTGTCGCACATCGTTAAAGACAGCTTTATTAGTTACACATTTCATTTAATTAAAAGCAGATTTTTAAACTTTCATATGAGAATTAGGATATTTTTCCACTATAAGGACCTTGGCGTTTTTTTTTAAAATCTTGGCGCAATTCGGACTTCAGAAACTGAGATATGTTGCCAAATGATATAAACAACTATGAAAACAAACCTGATGAACTTTTATGTTATTTATATATGTACTAATTATATACATATAAATATTTTATTTATACACGTATAAAATATTGTTTTTTATATACAAATTATTTATGTTGGTATATAAAAATAAATAAACGGGTTCCTTACATTAAATAAATTGTATACATATGGAAAAAATTGCTTGTGTATATGACACAGTAGATAGGTTGCCAGAAAATACGTTATTATCAAATTTCTTTTCTCGTCAAGGCTATTTTCTCTATTTCGCCAAGGCTACTATATCGGAAACATACCGAATTGAGGTTATATTTTGTTAAATGTTTTACTGTTTTAATATCGTGAATATATCATATTCATAACCTATACTGATTAAAATTTTTAGTTATATTCATTTTTTTCTATTTAACAAACATCTTTGGAAAAGCATATATATAAAGTTTTAATCTGCTTGAAATTACGTGACCCCTTCAAAACTCTGTAATCGAGTATTGGCGACCAACATTGGCGCAATTGAATGTGAAGGAACTGTTTACGGCCAAATCAACACCCCCTGTTTTAAGGGTTTAGAGGCGGAAATTCTATGTTTTCAGATTTTTCTGGTTAATTGTGTTACAAACCCGACTGTGAAATTTCATGATTCTACGACTTTTAGAAGTACCTTAGTTATTTGATGATGCGAAGTGAGTCAGTGACAAAAAAGCGCTTTTTCGGAATTTAATATTTCGAAAACTACTAAATACAGAAACATGAAATCGTGGAACCTTAGTTCAGTTTGATCATACGAACATGTGTATAAAAGAAAAAATTCTATATCTCTCCCTAAAACGACGTTATGAAGGCGTGAAAAGCATGCCAAAATGGTTCAGGAAAAGGTAGCTTACGGCTTGTGCGAACTTGGCGGACGCACTGCCGTGCTCCTAGATAATTGAAAAAGGCCTTTTATATAAAATAATATAAAAAAATAATAAAAGATTTACACCAAAACGGCCATTTTAACGTAGACAAACACCTTAACAACTGTGACTTATTTCATTGCCATGCTTAACTAGTATGTTGTGTCCATCACAAAACGTTCTTCTATATAAATCACGTCAATTAAATCATTTAAATAGTACAAGAAATAACGATTTAGCACCAATTCATATCAAAGTATATCTGAATTTGAAGTTGGATGAAAATTCGTGCATTAGTTCTTGAGATAGAGCTATAGCAGAAATTCTGAAAAATGTAGCATAGCAGCGCCCCCTGTTGAGCGATACAGCAGTAAATGATATAAAGGTATACCTGAATCTGAAGTTTGTTGAAAATCCAAGCATTAGTTCTTGAGATAAAGCTATTGCGGAAATCGCAAAAAAATACAGCATATCAGCGGCATCTGTTGAGCGATTTATACAAAAAATTAAACAGCACTAACTTATACGTCAATTCATGTCAAGGACTAACTAAATCTGAAGTTTGATGAAAACCCGTGCAGTAGTTTTTGAGATACAGCTACTGCGGAAATCGTGAAAAATGCAGCACAACAGCGCCACCTGTTAGGCGATTTACACCAAAAATTAAACAGCACTAATTTATATCAGGGACTAACGGAATCTGAAGTTTGATGAAAATTCGTGGATTTTTTCTTGAGTTAGAGCTATTGCGATAATCATGAATAATGCAGCATAGCAGCGCCACCTGTTGGGCGATTTTCACAAAAAAGCAATCAGAACCAAACTATATCCTGCACTAACTGAATCTGAAGTTTTATGAAAATCCGTGAAGTAGTTCTTGAGATATAGCTATCGTGAATCAGAAATCGTGAAAAATGCCACATAGCAGGGCCTATTTGGCACCTGTTGAGCGATTTTCACCAAAAACTAATCAGGTCCAATTTATATCAAGGTCTAACTAAATATAAAGTTTTGTGAAATTCCGTGCATTAGTTCTTGAGATAGAGCGTCCACAAAATTTTTGTCACAGAGTGAGAGAGTGACAGAGTGACAGACAGACATTTTCTAAAAACCATCAAATCGTGTTCTGGGCATTCTAAAACGTATAAATCGTCGAAAACTGGAAGTGAAAAATTTTCACGAATCCAATACTTTCTTCTTGTAAAGATAGAAGAAAGTAAAAGTAGATACATATATATATTTCAATAATGTAGCACTACGCTAATATTATATTTATCGAATCTGTATACCTAGATTTTTTAAAACCATAGCAGTATCTATAAGTTAATTTTGAAGATAAAATAGGAATCTCTTCAATGCTGAATTTAAGCTAATCCCAAATACTGCGCATTTTCGGAGAAAAGATATACCGTATGCCCTATCTTTATTTTCTTTTTAAGTCTTCAATGCAAAGATAGCTATTTTATAATAGTTACTGTCGTTTCGATTGCAGAATAAACTAATGATAGAGGGAAAAAATACAAGTGTTATTTATTTTCTGGCTGATACAACTCATTTTATATGAAATTCTAGGGAAAACAACATTTAGTTTTTCAGAATTGTCTAAACCTAAAATAAAGCTCAAATCCGATTAATATATTGCTCTGTGATATTTTTTTTTTCAAGTTGAGCAATAATCCAGATAACCGTCATAGTACAATGGTGACGATTGCTGAAGTTGTAACTAAAATGGCGGATTTCCTCGATGTCCAGTTTCTCTACATTTAGATTCACTATAGACTCTGAATGAAGTCCAAAACCAAAAGTACCCATGGAACTAATAATAAAGAGGAAGTGACATATCCATAAAAAAGTGAAGCTTCAACTATAACCGCTTCCGCAGGAGTTGATTAACGAAGAAGGAAACTGCCAACAGTAACTTTAAATGGATTTTTCTTCATATTTAAACGCCATATTAATGCAGAATTTCAATCATAAGTAATGCCAGAAACAGCTATTAATTTATACTGGTAGAAGTTTAATTTAGTGGTTGCACGCCCTTCGTTTCAGCCATATTGTGACAACATAGACAACCCACTGCCAGTGTCAGTTTAAAAGGTTATACTACCTGGGTAAACTGACACAGGTAAAAAGAAACAGAAAATTGTACCATATTTGTGAGAAAATATTTCGATGAATAAGGCGTTTAAATAAGACGAAATATTCTATTCAAATTTGCTGGTGGGTAGTTTTCCCCGACAGTAATACGAAACGGTTGATCCAATCAATAAAACAGTCGCCATCTTGTGAAAACCTCCTCATTTCTTCACTCATATCTGGTAGAAAGTACACTATATGTCTCCTCCTTTTTATTTGTAACTCCATTAAAGGACCCAGCATTAAAGCGAAAGAAGGAGGTTAAACGTGTGGAGTAGGCCCCTAAGAAGGATTTTGAATTGGCGATGAGACCCAAACTACAGCGCCTAAAAGATACAGTGAGGAAAGCGGCTATTCCTATAATGCTTTAAAAAGTGCTAAAAACTTGTATCACATAAATCTCCAACAATGCTCAGCGGCAATATCCTGATACGAGCGCCATCTCGTAACTCTTTTCAATATAAACACTGTGTTTTCAAAAATTGTAGAATGTTAAATATCGGAAACTATAAATATAGATATTTTGGTCTGTTATAAGCTAATTTAGTTAAGGAATGACGTGAAATAGGTTAAATAGTCTCTTTTAGAATGACTGTCGTTTTTAAATCACTACGATGGCGCTACGATCGACATCTTGTTATTCAGCATCGTTGTACATTTATGGGATTCAATTTTTTAGCACTATTTTGTAGCCGTTTTCCACACTGTATCTTCTAGGCGCTGTACCCAAACCATGTATTTCACCTCCTACCTTCGCATCAGTATTGAGTGAATTCAGTTTTTCTGGATTGAGTTCCTTTTGCTTTAAGAGCCATATATGACTGTTATTTGAACCTAAAACCGGGAACCATAGTAAAAAAAAACAAAGGCTGGACATCCTACATAACCTTTTTGCAAGATTTTTTTAAATAACTGTCACCAAGTTCAAGTTATTGAATTTTAAAATGAGTCAGTCGATTTTTTAATGCCCGGTATTTTCTTTCGGAGAAGAAAATTAAATGCAAAAGACAAATAATGGTAACATGCTTAACTATCGTGTCCAAAATTGAGTACAAAACTAAAAATAACACACGTGGCTTAATTCCAATTAAGAAAGCACGAATCTTAAGAATAACATTTAAAATATTCCCACTAATAACAATAATAATATATCTCTATTCCATATTTATGTAGATAACTATTTACGACTAATAAATACATTTGATAGAGCAATAACTCAGAACTATGATTAAACACTCGATTATTTCAATTAAACAACTGTTGATATAATAATTTCCTTTTACCTTATATAAATATAAGGTTTCATTAGTAACGAATTTTATTCCTGTCAAAAAATGTACATTTATAAAGATATTATGGCTAATGCACTTAACCTTTAAAAAACGGGGTCTGTAACTTTTAAATGTTGCTTCGTTACGGGAGGTTTAAAGTGTCTGCCTCCCCTTTTTCAGTAAATTAGAAACACGCAGGCGGTCTGTGGACGAAAGCGATTAGCGCATCTGGTTTCTGTAATGAGTATCGTTTTGCTTCTTGGGGAATTTTTTTTTTCCCCGAATGCAATCAGAAGGAATGATTTGCTGCTGTAAAATGATAATTATTTATCCTTTTGAATAGTACTTGATAAGAACTTGAAGATATTCTGGTTGTATATTCTCACGGTGAATATGTAAATAAATTGAGGTACTGGGAAAAAGAATTTTGAAGTAGTGTAGAGAAAATGCACACTTTCATCAAAGAACCGAATTATTTTTAATCTATATTAAATAATAATAAAAAATACTGTAAATTAATACTCTAAATACATAAAATGAGTGCAAAAACTTCCTTTATTTATTTGCATTTTATATTAAACTTAGGATTTTTTTTTCTAAATGTAATTTGAAGTTTGGGTAAGCTAAAAACTCTATACTGAGAGGATTTCATTATGATTTACTTAAAGCATTTATGTAGTTATTATTAGGAGAGGGGAGGGGGGATGAGAATTTATGGATAGTGAAATTTCTTCTACCAAGCTTTTTACATGAAAAAGACAACGTCAGCTGTATTGCAAAGATATGTTTATAATTATGCTATATCAAGAAATGCGGGTGGCTTTTATAAAAATTTGCAAAAACCTAAAATAAAATAAATGCAGGCGTTTTTTTCACGAATTCTTATTTTTGCCTTCAGTAAGATAAAATAATTACAAAAAAATATATTATATATAATATTTATGTATAGATATTTTTTTAATTCATATATTATTATTTTACATATATATCTAAATATTATTTATACATATACTTAAACTTACAATTTTAGATACATATTTTATAATTTCTTAAATGTCGTTAAACTTAATTTCATATTTTTCCCACAAATATATATTAAATTAGGCAGAATAATACGGAGAACAAATTGTCAATCAAACAGAGAAGAAATTTAATAAATATATGACAGATCTTTTACTTGTAGTATCTAAATTGTTTTACAAATGAAGAGGAGAAGTTGTTGCATCCGTTCCCTAATGCTAATTGAAATAATTTCCCTATAACTTTGTTTGTGCCAAAAAAAAAAAAAAAAGACATATCTCGCAGAAAATCATTTTGCGTTTTATTCCACTAATAGGTCTGTCTTGCTACACAAAAAGTTTCATGAGTGTAGCTATACGGAAAAGCACTTTGTTACGCTATATGTCCATTTCTGACCACAGAAGAGGAGTGGAATGTGTGGGGAGGTAAATTTACCTAACTCTCCAAACCTCATCCTACGTCTTCATTTTTAAGGGTTTTATGCTTTTATGCACGCTTTTATTCCTCCATGCACAGCTAAAGGCTACAATTTCATGTTACAGTAAAATCATGCAAATTTTCTTTTGCCTCTCCTGTGAAATTTGCTTTTGTAGAGATGTGTCACTTTTCTTGTGGGTGAGCGATAACTTTTTTTTAGAATTTTTTAATCAGTAAGACTTAATTCATAGAAAAAAATTACCGGTATGATACCACCAGAAATGTTTTGAAATGAGAACAGTCTTTAAAATATTGATTCTAATTAAATAAACAGTTCTTTTCTCTTTCTTCTTTTTAAAGAATAGATTGTATCATATAAAATTTTGCTCTATAATACTTTTAATATAAATATATTCGCTGTATGTAAAATGAGATTATTAAGGGAAAGTATCTGTTTTAAAACTTCTAAGGGGCAAAAAGCGAGATAATGAGAATATAATCAAAATATCCCGAGATTCAGCAAACCAAATTAAGAAAAAAATTCAAACTTTTCATAAGAAATAAAAATAAATAGTAAATAAAATGAGACTATGCAAGTAATTTTTAATATGTGCGCTGTACTATTTTTAAATAAACTCAGTGCTATTTTTTCCGCACGATCAGAGACGTCAATTTATATGACAGCTCACCCAATAATTTCCTCTCCTAGCAGGCTTAATATCCATTATTCTATTTCATTACTTTTTTTTTTAAGTAGTTGGAACAAATATTGTTCATTTGACCTTCAGAAAATCCTTAAAAAAAAAATAGTGATGCTGATGTTCACAGAGATGGGGGGGGGGGGGGAAATCTCCTTTAAAAAGTAATAATTTTGTCCCCTTTTAACCAATTTTGTGTCAATTTACACTATTTAGCATATCCTTACTGAAAATTTTGCATGCCCGAATATCAGACAAATATCAGCACAAAAAAAAGTCTATTCACCAGACGTAGAATTAATTTTCTCTCAAAAGAGAAACTTATATATGTTACTTTTACCGGTGAATATGATACTGTAACTGTAACCCTCTATTTTAATCACGTACTATATGCATCCTTAAGAGTTTGTTTTTCCTAGGAATGGGGGGTAGGGAGAATGATTAGTCTTGTCACAAATATTACATTATAATCATAATTGTCAGACACCTTTCTGGAGAATTCATATACATAAATATAAAACTTACTTTGGCAGACTGTTCTTATTTATTTGTTTACAATAGTATGGACTACGCCACACTGTATCTACACACACAGTAAAAGAAACAAATAAATACAATGCATTCAAAAAAAGCTGACCAGATATCAGGGAATAAAAACAAGAGGGGGAGGGCCGAAACTAGGGGGGGGGGGGCAGAGGGGGCATGTACCCCGGGCTCCAGAACTAGGGGCGCCAAATGAAGGATTATATCTTTGGAATTGATCATTTCCTTCTGCTGGACTGATGGCTTCTATTATTATGAAACAGACATTATAAATGAAGTGTTAGGTGATGATGAAAGAGCAGTAGTAAAAAGTTAGAACTCTGATTTTCTGGTCAGAATGGGAAGAAAAAAATGGCCATAATTTTTTTTTGCTCTTTCATCTTCAACTAACACTTCATTTATAATAGCTGTTTCATAATAATAGAAGCTATTAGTCCAGCAGAAGAAAATAACTCGGTGAAAGCGGAAACTCGGTTAAGCAGGACTCGGATAATTGGGACTCTAACTGTATATTTCATTTTACAAATGATCTTTAGAATATTTTTGCTGGTGTTCAGAGGGGAGTTGTGACCCCGTGACTTCCCTTTTGGATCCGCCATTGTAGATTACGTAGTTCAGTATTACATATTTTAAAATTTAAAATAAGTCGTCTATTACAAAATTAGTAAAATTCTCTTTGTAAAAATACTTTGCGGAAGAGGGGGGGGGGGGGGGGGTAAAGATGCACGCTGCCTCTGGGCGGAATGTTAAAAGGAGTGTCGGTGAATCAATTTATCTTATCAGACATGTCCAATTTAAACATTATCATCTCTATATAATTAGGAGCGGTAATGTTTAAATGTGTTGGTGTTCTCTATGAGAAATTATTTGTATATATATTTAAAGACAGGGACCTGTGAACATCAGGTTTTAGTTCAGACCTTTCTATAATATCAATGAGTTAGAAGTGGATGCAAGCCAAAAAAAAAAAAAAAGATAGGTTGTCCTGAAATCTAAACTGGTTACATTTATGAGGCATTCACTATTTCATTTTTAAGCTTAAATTCACTAAATTTCAAGGTATCTTTATTTAGAAACAAAGAGATCGAACAGCATTACCCTTTTTCTGCAAAGATAAAGGCATTTTCAAAAAAGACTGTAAAAGTAACTGATTTTTGACATGCGCAAAAAAAAGATATCAATTACTTTATTTTAAAGTTAATTTTAAAAATTTCCAGGGAGCTTTCAACCATCCTGTATTAGCGTACACAGCTCATCACTGTAAAAATATAGTTCTTCAAATGAAGCGAGTGTACCGCATTCACCAAACCTTTGGTGAATTTAAACGCTTTATAATTATTTATTTATTTATTACTGATTGTTTACTTCATAAAAGTTTTGACGATTAAGGGTGTATTCGAAATAATATTTTTTTATACTCAACAGCTCGAAATTTTCAGACTCATTTTTAAAAGTAAAAACATGAAACTTGCTGGGGTGATTTCTGAAGACATATTTAACATGCCGTGTGATTTCATTTTGAGCTCAATTAATTAGAATTTGATCTTTAAACAATTATTTTCTCACTATGACCGTTTTTTTCATTCCCAGATCGCCCGCTTCGGAAAATTCGGTTCAAAACGCCAACTTTGGCAACGTTTTTTACAGTATTTTCTGCATTTATCAAAAAATTAAGAAGCACGGCACATTATATAGTTTCTAAATAAAAGAATTTCCCAGTTTGATGCATTTGAGAGAAAAAATGAATTTGAAAATGAATCAGAAAATAAGCAGTTTGGATCGGAATACATCCTTAAAACATAGTATAAAGAGGTAGAAAAATCGCATGACAGTGACTCGCCAAACAGATAGCATTATGCCACTTGATGAAAAATAAATATTTTAAAAATGTTTACTTTTTTATTTTTGTTTTTGTTGAATTTCTAAAATAGTACCTTATCAATTTTGATGAAATTTAAAAAAGACCAATTTGAGAATATCCTCTTTCAATAATAGTAAAAAAATGACTTGAATCGTTCGCGTAGTTCTGTAGTAATCGGTGAATATACATATAAAAATACATACGTATCAAAATGAGAACCTTCCCCCTTTTTTATACCGGTTAAAAAGTAGCTAAGGAATTGGAAATGCAATCTTTATTATGGTTTGCATAAATAAATATTATTTGATTTGAATCAGATGCTTGCTGAATAAATTATTTATAAATAATACTAGATATCGACTAATTGTTAATATTCTGAAACAGGCAATATACCGTTTCAGACGCACGGGATAACACATCATTATTCAGTTGTCTGTGAGCATAAAATTAAGGTGGTTTTCCAGTTCCCTGCTAAACAAACATAAAATTTTCAGACACATTTTGTTAATCATTTTTAACGTGAAAGTAAAAAATTGGCATGCCCGACTATTCAAGGGATCCGTAATCGAATGCAGTCTTCCATCTTTTGTTAAATAAATTACTTATCAATTTACAAGCGATTTTTTAGCGTGGAACCAGGATTTTACTTTTCGGCGCTGTCGCGTTCGGAAATTCCCTTCAAAACGCCAACTTTGACAGATTTTTCTAATTTCTTTTGCCTTTACTAAGATATTGAAAACATCATTCGATTACATAATTTCTGAATCAGAACATCTGCTAATATCATAGTTTTCTATCAGCAATGAATTCAGAAATGCGTCAGAAAGTAGGTCCTTTGGATTTGAGAATAGTCTTAAGAGTTTCGTAACTTGTTTTCTTAATCTACAATAGAAAGAAAAAACTAATTTTTGTTTGATTATTTATGCTATTAGAAAATGCTATAAAATTACTGTATTTTTATTAAAATAGTAATATGTATAACCATTTGATTTTTCTTCAATTCAAGATATAAAATTGCTTACATAATTTATGATATCTAGCGTGTTAGTGTGAAAAAAAAATAATGCTATATTTGACATTCTAAGAACAGAAACTTAAGCAACATTAGCCGCACTAAACTACTAAAACAATTTACTGAAAATAATATATTCACTGGCATGTCTCACAAACAAGAACTATCTTCGAATAATGTGTAGCAAGTGGGAGTAGAAACATCTTTATGTCGCGTGCGTAAAGAAATGTTTCATTTCTTTACTGCATCAAAAAATCCTTGATTTTCCCTAGGATAATTAATATATTCCCCGCAGAATTTCCCTTCTCCGAAACGCAGTTTGACCCCTACTGAGCAAAACGGTCTTAATGATTTCTTGCACAGCATCTTTGAGGGGTGGAAATCTTCGGGAAGACGGTAATCCCAACCCCGTATTTTTCGACACTCTTTTCCTTGGGATTACGGTAATCCCCCCGTAAGCTAAAGGAAATATCTTTCGTTAAAAGAGAACATGACAAAAAAAAAAAAAAAAAAAAAAAAAAAAAAAAAAAAAAAAAACAAGATAATAAAGCAATTTAACAAATTACAACGACCATTTGGAAAATGATTTTTTTGAAGACTAAAATTTAAGACGTAAAAAATCGCACGGAGTTGATCATACATTACGTACGCCATTGCAAGCGACAAAAATCGCCTGCGACACGTCAGATTTCTTAAAACTTACGTATTATCCACCTGAAACTTGCGTTTTACCCAATCATTTCATTGGCTGTTCGGGAAAAGGCTTTTCCATCGTCCTAGAAATCAGACGACCCAGTATAAATGAAATTTCATTCTTAAACTTCTAAACATCCCACAATATTACTTTTTACACCGTCGTATAGAGAAAAAAATGTACTTTAAAATGCAATTTGTTTGAAAGCCGTATCTCAATTTGTTTCTGAGTTATTAATTTTTTTGTAGTTTTTATTACTCTTTTGTCATAGTGGCAACAGAAGTAATCCGTCTCTGTTGAAAGTAAAGGGAAATACAGATTACTGAATAGACCAATCAGAAAACGAATAAAATGCGGATTTAACCAAAAAAAGCTTCAGATATGCTTTTGATTTCCTACCCTGAAGAGAACAATAACCATTTTTCCAAATGGTTTAAAAATCCTAGGTAAGGCAATATTTGCTTTGAAATTGTGTGAATGTGCAGTGTAACATTCATATCTTGAAATATGACAGTCATAACAAGATTAATCAGTTGCATATTTATTCCGACGACTTTTTTCAAATAGTGAAAACCGCATATAGATGTCTACGTCAGATATGTTTTATCAAAAATTCCAAACACACATATCTCTTTTATGCATAAGAAAATCCACTTTCCCAAACGACATTTCCATAACTCATTTGAATATCTATATCGGAGACATACTTTTGAAGATAGATGAAACAAGATATTACAGATTATCAAATTATATCAATATTTAGAACAGAGCGATTTAATGTAGAGTTAATTATATATATATTTTATTTGTTTCTTGAATATATTTATTATTTATTTATCAACATTGTAACTGTGTTTGACGATGCATAATTATTAGATTTTCATGAAATCAAAATACAGCTTATATATATATATATATATATATATATATATATATATATATATATATATATATATATATATAAGCACGTTTGAGAAAAACAGTTATTTCAAGAAATATGGGCAAACATAGCCTATTTACCGGGTATCCCAAAAGTTACCGATGAATTTAAAATTCAATAACTTGAAAACGGTGACAGATATTTAAAAAAATTCTTGCAGGTGTGTTATGCATGATGTCAGGAGTTTTTTTAAACTGTGATTTTTTATTTTAATTTGAATTTCAAGCAATAGATGGCGTTGAGAGCAATATGTGCTTAGTTCAATTCCGATTTTTTTTTTTGTTCGGGGTCCATCAAATACATTTTAATCTCATCGTTTCGCATAGAAGAAGAGAGAGGCTGAAAAATCTATCCTGGATTTAGCGGTTATTGCTTACAGCGCGATCTATCGATGCTATTTGTAAGTAAAACTGAGAATCACAGCTTACAAACTCCTGACATCTTATATAACATTCCTGGAAGATTTTATTTTTTATATTTGTCACCGTTTGCAAGTTGCTGAATTTTAAAATTATCAGGTATATTTGGGACACCCGGTAAGACAAGTGTTTTGGTTCCTCATTTTGAAAAAGTATCTATCCGTTACCGTTTTATTAGAAAAAATATGGGGGGCTGCCTCGGAACATTCACCGCGCGCTATTCTCAAAAACAAAATGTTTACAAAAAATGAATTTTGGGGGGGGGAATTGTCAGGTGATATTTGTGTGGGAAGTTACAAATTCGGATTCAGCAACCCAAAAAACATAAAGTGAGTGGAAATCCAGAACTAGCATTAATTTTGCCAGGTAAAATCGTCTGTTGCCTGGGCTTGCATAAATTAGTGCACGTAGCGCCGAATTGCATGTTCAGAGCAGCCCTCCCCCTCCCCGTTCATCCTACGTCGTCATGTCATATATCCTATTTGTTGCAAATTTTGTCTACTTTCTGAATTTCTATGTGCTTTTTGCCCTAAAACAATAAAAAAATTAATTTAAAAACAACTATTTTGGGGGTGTTGCGGGCGGGAGGATTTTGAAGGGAAGTTAAAAATTCAGATTCAGCGACCTAAAAAACTTAAAGTAAACCTTATAGGGAAAGTTCGGAGGGGAGACAGGAGGGCGAATGTAAACGGTGTGAGTGGTTAAGTGGAATTGCGCAACTTAGTCGACGCAGCACTGTTTCGCATGTTCCGAGGCAGATCCCCCCCTCACTATTCATCCTACGTCATAATATCACATATCTTATTTGCTGCAAATTTTGTCTACTTTCTAATTTTCTAGATACTTTTCCCTTAAAACAATAAAAAAAATGATTTTTTTTAATAAAAACCTTTTTTGGGGGCTTTTTACCAAAATTTGGGGGGGGGGGGGGGGGTTGCCGGTGTAATTTTGGTGGAAATTTAAAAATCCGGATTCAGCGACCCAAAAAACATATATTAAGCCTTTTTCAGAACTACCATGAATTTTGCTAGGTAGAGCCCTTATAGAGCCAGAGTCTCTATTGCCTGGACAATGCATGCATCATTTCGAAGTCAAAATTAAGTGTAGCGTCTGTATAGAATTCTGTGTGTATGGTTACGCTATTCCCCTTAGTGATGGCAGGTAACTGTGATGGCCGACGTTTGCACCATGTAATATGGGATACATGCCGCACTGTAATTCCAGTACACATGCCGCACATTCTTTTGTACGGAATGATTAAGTGTTATTAAATTTTTCCTTTTCTTTTTGCACCTAACCATGTTAGCAGGTTATAAAATTTACTAAAACAAATGAAGAAAAACGGAAAAATAAAAAGGAAGAAGTGCAAGAAAGATGCAAGTCAAGATGATAATAGTCAAAAATTGGATTATACGTAAAGCAGACGTTCTTTGCAAGGAATGTTTAGAAAACTACTCCATAAAAGAGGAAGTGTAATTGGCTTTTTGCATCATGTGTCAAATGTAGTTACATAAAGACTGTACATTTTCGATACTTTTTGTGTAGATATTTTAGTCGACAAAACAGGTCTATTAACAAATAAATTATGTAAACACAATTTTACTTTTTTCCTTTCCCCTTCTAATACATTGGTGTTACGTTGTTGCTGAAATAACAATTAAAGTTTAATAATAATAAAAAAAAAGTTGATAATTTTTATAGTGAAATTAGGCAAACAATTATTTATTTGAATCTACTAATACGTTTTATTGTACTCATTTAGTTTCATTTTCTTATTACATCATTAATTATAGTCCAGATATGAATGTTTTTTCTTTATATTTTTATTTATAATTTCATTCTGATCTTATTACAAGCGCGGCATAACTACTGCACAAGTGCGGCGTCTCAGCCTGAATGTACAGGTGACGCGTCGCAGTGCAATGTATTAGAAAAAAAATTTAAAATAAAACTATTGATTATTTGTTTTGGATTATTTTGTCGCAGTACACGCGTCGTATGTTTAAAATTAAGTAACACAGCATGATTTGTTTTATTTTATGTCCACAATGGGACTTTATACGCAATTTAAAAAAATATGCGGCATAAATCCCGGATTTTCTCTATCCACAAAAGAAATTCTCTTTCCCGAATGGTATTTCGGTAAAGCATTTGAATACCTAATTCAGAGGAATACTTAAGCTGATAAATTTCTATGTTTTGCGTTTTCATTTTTACATTTGTGGTTAAATAAAAAATATATTTATTTTTTATATTTACTATATGAAATGACCTTTTCTTTTGAAAATACCTGAATAAGAGGGCGAAAATAGCATACGATTTTTTTAGTAATTATAATAAACCGATAATCATCAACAATATCGGTTACTATTATTATTATTTAAAATATTCAGAAAACAGTTTTAATTAATTTGTTTCAACTATAAGGCAGCTAAATGTCACATTTTTGGGGTAAAAAATAATTTAAGAAAGCTCTTATGACATAATCGGTAGAAAGTCACTAAAATCTTCAGCAAATATTTGATGGAAATGTCAGAAATTGAAATTTCTTGAAATATTCTATTCGAATATCTCGCTTAAAAAAATAATAAAATCACACATAAATGAACGATGCCACACGGAAAGAACGATTTTGTTAAAACAACAAAAAAATAGTTGTGCCAACCAAATTTTGCCCCCACCAAATATTTTTTGTTGGACTGACAAAATCCTTTTGTTAGTTCAATAAAATTTTATTGAACGAACAAAATCATTTGATCAGTCGAACCAACATTTGGTCAGTCTAACAAAACATTTTAGCTGGGGCTATATTAACTAAATCTTTTTTTTCCGTGCAATACATAGATAATAACTTTAAAAACTTCTACACATTGCATATTTTTGGCGATGACTGATTATAAATAAAAAAAAGCTATGCTTTATGTCTATTATAACAATATATAAATTTTCTAAAGATATATACATCTGATATTCATAAAACATTCAATTTTTTGAAATATATGTCTGTTACAGTACATACCGGAATATTGTTAAATTCTTATTATTGTCGATAAATCCCAGCATTTATGAAAGGGGGTTTTTAAAAGTCCAACAAAATGCGTTGAAACACTGACTGTTTAGCATTTCTTATAACATTTCGTTCAATGCTATTATCCTAATACTAACAGCAAACTCCTACTGGTAAAACTCTGAAATGTGATATGAGTTATTTTAGTGTAGTGCCTACACTCATTTAGACTTATCTGCTCGTGAAATTTAATCTGATGAAACTTGTCTTAGGTCTTGTGTAAGACTCTGTCAGCGGCTACGATATAGGTCATTATAGATTTGTTTTTTTAACAATAATATACACCTTTTCCTATTTCTTTATTATTTTAGTAGTATTATACATAAACGGTTTACTACCGATTGGTGAATTATTGAATATTTAGAGGTATAGAAACTTTTATCTATTTAATCTTTTTTAAATGTGGATGATTAATTTCAGGTTACATGCATTAAGTGTATCAAATTAGGAGAGACTAGGGAGGGTTGACCCACTTTTTACAAAATTATTTTTTATTTTTTAAATATTGAACGTAGAATAAAGTTTTATATATAATTTTATTCGTTATACAATTGTTTATCAAAATAAAATTGCTACATAAGTGTAATATATAAGAAATTTAAAAAATGATTGATTTTAATCACGAGAAAATAATGGGTCAACGCTTCCCACATATGGGAGGGTTGACCCACTATATGGGAAGCTTGACCCACTTTGTTTTATAGTAAAATATCTGTGAAGAGAAAAAAATCAGTTTAACAAAAAGCAAAATAACATTGCGCTACATGCTTTAATTATTAAAAAAATATGTATATATTTTTACAATATAATGTTTAAAAAAACCTGTTTAAATGCAATCTCAAGTCATAGGAGATTTTTTTTAAACAGGATTCTGTCTCAGCAGATATAATTGTATAGCAGGGAAAATGAAATTTTAACATTTAAGACAGTATTCCGTTAGAGGCAGGTTCCGTTTTCATAGGGTTTTATGTATTATTACATCCGGATTTAGGAGACACTTACCTGTTTTTTTTTTTTGTCTCCTTGGCTTACTTTCTGTGCCACTCGACCTGACAACTCTAGTTGTCACATAGTTTAGCTTCATCTCATTATCCTGGTGAAATTTGTCTACATACTTTCCTAAAGTTTTTCGATCAAGGTTATGTTGCTTTACAGCCGCATGAGTACTTAACCTATCATTAGCATCTTTTAACCATTTCAGGTGTTAATTAGTACTTTCAGTACGAAAATGTTGAAATAAATGACTACCACTGGAATTTAAGAACAAATTTATTTGGAAATAAGAAAAAGGCTATATTTCACATACATATTAAATGGAAAAGATTTTAACAAAATTCTGGTGCCATTGTGACTGTTTGGGAATTAAAGTTAATTGGTTTGATAAACATACCACTCCCCCTGAAATGCTTAAAATAGCTGCTTTCATAATTTCTAGTATTTTTTTAGTCTTTTCCACTGTTTCTATTAAAATTTTAATGGAAAAAGTTCCCACATCTTTCTTTAATCAGTTTTAAACATTTTCTTTTCCATCACCACATTTTGCTGTAGCTTTACAGAACAAATTTACATACTTTTTTATATATATGATTAATCTTTCATTATGCACAATGCATTATAAAACGATTTCCAAAACCACTTAATTAAGGAAGCCTTGAGCATCTGGTCAACCCTACCTCATATTGACTTGGTCAAACCTCCCCACACCCTTTCCTAAAGAATAGCACATTGCTATATTAAGCCTAACTTACTGTACAATCTTTTAACCTCTAATTAAAGCTCGGTATCTCTTCATTACTTAAAACCTACTTACTTAAACTTCTATGATATATTTTATCTGGAAAAAGGTTATAAAATATTTCTAAAAAACAGAATTTTTAAGTTGAAAACGCCTCACAATTAATTTTTTCGACATATTTTCCGATTATCTTTATGAAACAAAGACTGTTGTTTGAGCAGTCCAGAAGCTTTTCTGACACCTATTGATAAAACTCTGACATTCTTTTAAATATGAAAACTGATGGGTGGGTTAAGCCCCCCGTATGGTCAACCCTCCATAGTCTCCCCTATTCCTTTAAGCCCTGATCTACACAATTGTGTAGGTGATACTAAAGTAAAAGAAAAAGACTATTTTCTGTTGTTTTTTTTGTGAGATTTAAATCCAAATCTGCACATATATATGAGTTAATTGCCTGAAGATATTTTGATAAGACACAACTAGGGGGTAACAACTGCAAGACAGGGTTAGATTTTCTGCTTTTAAAAAGACTCTATCATCTGACAGCAATAGACAAAAAATATGTACTGTCGTAATTTCTTTTAAATATTATTTTAAGTGTTTGCTTAGATTTAATTTTTCTTTTCATATATTCTATTCATGATTTTAATTGATTTTGCCCTTGATAAATTTAATTAGGCTTTGCAAAAGTGTTGAAAAAAAATGACCTACACAATTGTGTAACTCCGGCATTTATCATTTCCAAAATAGTTCCAGGTCCTAATATTTAAAATTTTTATTTTAAAGTGATTTTCTTTTAAGTTGTGTTTTTTGCAATTTATTTTTTATTAATTACTTTTTTAAAGCGCATTAATTTTAAATTAATAGGTTTGTAATGATGAGGGTTTCTATTTAAAATAGATACTAATAGATATAGTATATGCACTCTAAATTAAAATGTCTGAAATTCAGTCACTTAAGTGTCTGAAACGGAGTGTTCATTTTTCAGATGTCTGAATTTTTAAGTCAGAATGTCTGAATTTTTAAGACACTTGTATGTCTCTGAATTTCAGTCATTTGAAATGTCTGATTTGCGTCCATGTTTGACCCACCTTTCACTTGTTGGCAATAGGCAGACATTTTTTTTTTATCACATAAATAATAATAATAATAAGCATTATACGTAGCCATGATTGGACCACCTTCAATACTGGGAAAATATTTTACCATAAAACAGGGGTACGTTTGTTTCAGAAGCAGGGCGTGATTAAACCACAGGCAAATTGGGTCATGACCCCCCTCCTTTCTAAATTTAGGGGGCCACAAACAGGGTATGCAATTTTCGTTAAGCTGATAATTTAAATCTCTTTCGACCTTGTATTGATTATGATTAATACTTTTAACTTCTAGAGTAGAATAAGATTAAAAACAAAATATATATTTGTCTAAATACAGTAAAACCTATCAATAGTGAGCACCTCGGAATCACGGAATTCGTCCGCTATTCGGAAATATTTGCTTTTCTGAGGTAAAAGTATACAACAATGCATGCGGTGAGAATTGAAAAATGGTTTTACTAAATAGAGATATTCTTTCTTGGGAGTGTCCGTTATGGAGGTTTTATCGTAAAACTTTCATAACGGACAATTTTATTTAGCGACGACTCACCTTTTCCAATCTGTAACTCATACATAAATATATATATTGCTTCTCTGAGTTACCTCAGAGAAGCAAACACCTTCGAATAGCGGACAAATTCAGCATTCCGGAGATGCTTGCCTTTGAGATATTTTACTGTATTTAGATAAATATATCTTTTATTTTTAATCTTATTATAACCTAAAAATTCAAAATATTTACTATAATCACAGTACAATGTTAAAACAGATTTAAAATGTAAGTAGAAGGTGGTGGTGGTGGAGGAGGGGGGGAGCATTGCCCAGTTTTCTCGCGGTTTAATCAAATCCTGCGTCTGCAAAAAAATCCGACCTGTATTACTGTTCGTTAATAGAGATGTCCAGTAGTCTGGAGTGTCCGTTAAGGAGGCTAATGAACATTCCCAAATAGCAGTCACCTTTTTCTATCGAGCACCTTTTAAATCTTACTATACTACTTTAAAAGTTAAAAATATTCATAATAAGACGTGCAATTTCGAAAGAGATATAAAGTATCAGGTTTACAAAAATTGCATACCAAATTCCCCCCCCCCACCCCCCCCAAAAAAATCCGGGGAAGGGACCATTGCGCAGTTTCCCCATGCTTTATCATGTCCAGCTTCCGGAATCAAACCAACCTTGCTATATGTTTTGCTAAATAGAGGCGTCCGTTGCAGAGGTTTTACTGTAGATATTTACACTAAAACATCCGTAAGGAACATTTCCGAATAGAGGACACACCTATTCCCCAACACCTATAAATCTGCACATTTTTACTTCTCAGTAGAGGTCTGCACGGGCCGGAATTTCCTGGCCCGGGCCCGGCCCGGCCCGAAAGAAAGCTATTTTGGCCCGGCCCGGCCCGATGCAAATAGTAAAAGTTCGGCCCGGGCCCGGCCCGGCCCGTTTGTACTTTCCCGGTTCACGGCCCGGCCCGGCCCGTGAAAAAATCAGTGAAAACAGGCCCGGCCCTGCCCGGCCCGTCCCGTGAAAAAATCAGTGAAAACAGGCCCGGCCCGGCCCGGCCCGGCCCGTGCAAAAATCAGTGAAATCAGACCCGACACAATTTCCACAAAAAATTCCGATTTTTTTTTTTTTTAACATACAAATAAGATTCTTTTCTAGAATACCTCATGCATATTTATGAAAAGATTTAACAGTGTATTTTAGATTACTATAAGTTCAGAGACCAAAGCATACAGAATAGCAATTATGATGATCCCTTAGACTCATTAGACATTTACATTCATATACAAATTAATTAAAAAAATTAATGTCATTCAGAATGAAAAAAAAAGTGGTATAAACGCCATACCCTTTGAAGCTGTACAATGAAAAAAGGAGATTTTTGAAAATATTTCTCTCTAATTTATTAAGTTATATTTCCAGAAATTCTGTTACCAAAAGTTCATTATCACTTTTATTATTTTTACAAAACAAATTGCCTGCCCGATACGACCCTGGGAACAATTAAGTCCAGTACAGGCCGGCCATGTAGGTCCAGAATGTAGAAAAAAATATAAACTCGATTCAGGCCCAGCCCGAGTGTACTGAAAAAATTATATCATGGTTCAGACACGGTGTAGTGTAACTGTCCGATGCCGACCTCTACTATGGACGCATGTTACATTTCTGTATTGATGGTGCCCATGTAGCATCGACTCGTGTATCAAATTTATACTTATCCTCGCCCTAGTCATGTCCAGTGAATTTTTTTTACATTTTATCGGCTTAGTTTGATTTTTTTTTTTTATATGGGTTGGTCAGCCCGCTTAATTTTTTTTTTTTTTTTTTTTTTTTTTTTTTTTTTTTTTTTTTAATCCCGGCCCGTTTTTTTTTTTCTGTTGGCCCCACCCATTGGAAATTTTGTCTTCTTTTTTCCGGGCCAGATACAAGACTCGGACCAATCCCGCACCCCTGCAGATCTGTAATGCGCTTAGAAAAAAGGGATGTTGGTAATAGAAATAATAATATAATATAATATAAAAGAATAAAATATATTATAAAGATAACTTAAATGTATGAAAAACATTGCATGTTGACCGAATTGTATTTTGATTATTTGTGTCAAAAATTTTCATTTTTAAGATGAAAACTGTTTTTATTGAAAAGGGATATTAGAAATTTGATGTAATTTTTAAATCAATGTATATGTATATATTATATATACGAATGCTCTGCTGTACATTTCAAATAATGTTGCAGCATGATATAACAGATTCAAGATTTATTGGCATTTCCTGCCATATAAATGTCCTCAAAACAGGGTATTTTCTTTTCACCGACCTCGACTTTTTAAATACTATAAACTATGATCTGTTTAGTTCTTCTCCTCGTAAATACTGAAGTACTCAGCCAGGAGGTGTTTGTGAAAAGGCAGTAGGAGGTTATAGTAAATAACAAGATAAGGAATTTTCATCGCTTGTTTATAACAGACATACATAGCGCGTGTTTTCCAAGCATTCCCAGATCACCCCCATGATTGTTTATTTCATTAGAGATTTTGGCTTCGAGTACTTTGCAGTCTTCGTGAATCATCTATTTAAGACTTCGTTTTAACGCGTAGCTGTACACATATAAATCCGCTCCGATTAACGAATCGACTTTCTGATGAAAGTTTCAGTATATTCAAAACGTTTTTATGAACTAAGTATTGATGAAGCAGTTTTGTGAATTTAGAAGTAAAAAGTTTGCTTAATAATATGTCGAGTTCTTCAATTAGTGATAAAGAACTGACAGAAAAACTCGCAGCTGGCGAGTTAATTTTGTCAAACGCGTCAGGAAAAAGCGACATATGGGAAAACTTCAAGATGATAGTGAGTGCAGATACGGAAAAAAATGTTGGACATGTACAGTGCCAAAAATGCTATAATTTTTTTTCCTACAATACGAAATCTGGTACTTCCCATTTACGAAGACATAATTGCGATAAAAAGTCTTCTTCGAAACTGACAGGATTTTTTAAACCTCAGACGCCATCAATTGATAAAAATGACAAACAAATTGTTTTACAAGCGGCAGTAAAGATGTGTTCAAAAGACCTTAGACCATTTGACATTGTGATTCAACATTTTGCCCAGACCCTGATAAATATTGGTGCCAAACGGGGTATGATTAATGTTTCGGATATTTTGCCTCATCCTACGACGGTATCAAGGAATACTATAGAAACAGCTGAAAAACTGAGACGTGAAAATATCCCTTATTTAAATGATAAAATTAAAGAGGGATTTTGTGCCTCAAGTACTGACATGTGGACAGATGATTTTAGAAAAAGATCATTCACTGCAGTGACTCTGCACTATTTTGATGAGGACTGGCATCTGATTTCAAAACTCCTTTTCACCTGTATCTTTCCAGATGAAAGCAAAACTGGATTAAATATAAGAAAGGAGATAATAAATCGCTTTTCAAAATTAGGATTTAGTAGTGATGCCCTTGAAAAAATGACATTTGTCACAGATCGGGGTTCTAACATTGTAAATGCACTTCAGCCATTTAAGCGATTAGATTGTATGGCACATATCATAAACACAGTGCTGCGTAATCTTTTCAATATGGACTATTTAAAAGAAAATAATTCTATAGTGTTTGAAACTTTAATTGGTGCAAAATCTTTAGTAACATATTTAAAACAAAGCGGTTTAGTTAACCGTCTTTCGAAATCTGTCCACCAAGAAACTGAAAGTCGTTGGAATTCTAAATTACTAATGCTGGAATCAATATATGAAAATTATTCAGATATTTCAGACATACTAACAGAAAGACAAGAAGAAAGTCGACTAGACTCTATTGACGTTAATGTTTTACCCCACCTAATTGAGTTTCTACTGCCTTTTAGAGAGGCATCTCTTGCTTTAGAGAAAGAAAAAGAAATCACACTTCCGTTTGTACTATTGTGGTACAAAAATCTATTAGCACACTCTGAATTAAAATCGGAAGATGAAGTTTTCATGAAAGATATTAAAACTAGATGCAATGATGTCTTAAGAGAAAAATTTATACTTAAAGATGAACATAAGTTGGCGACATTCCTTTGCCCTTCCTTCCGACAGCTTAGAATGCTGGATGCTGATGAAAAAAAAAGTACTATTGATTTAGTAAAAAAACTGCTTGAAGAAATGAATGATGAAAGAAATGATATTATAGATTCTTCGATTCAAAGTGCTGAGCAGATTTAAAAAAAACGGAAAATTGAAAGGAAATTTATGGAATGGGAAGATCAACCAGAACAAGATGATTCTCATAAAAACGAACTAGATATTTACTTCAAATTGAAAGCGCCCACATGCACAAAATAATTAAATATTTGGTGGAAAAATCACCAGTCGCGCTTGATTAATTTATCAAAAATTGCGAAGAAAATTCTTTCTATACCAGCAACCAGTGCTAGTTGTGAAAGAAACTTCAGTTCTGCCGGATTTTTAATGAATGAAAGGCGTTCAAGATTAGATCCGGATGTGGTTGACGCATCTTTATTTTTACATGCTAATTTATGAAAATTCATAATCATTGGAAAGTTTTATTGCATGCAGAAAAACAATTCCCTAAAATAAGAATTTTTCCTCTTTCTGCTTACTCTACATAGACAGTTTTCCTTTGAAACATAAAGTACCTTTTTTTTCAGAACCAGTATATTTTCTTCCCCTTTTGTGCTAATTTGAGATGAAAGTGTTTATTTTTTTTCTTTTTGTGGTGAAACAAATAACCAAGTAAGTCATCAACATTTTTGAATTTGCACTGGAATATTTTTGCTGGGTTATGATTACTGACCCTATGATTACAAATTTTACTTTGTTTTTGATCATATGTTTAAATATGTTTGTCTTTCTTTGTTTCTTTTGTTAAGGAACAACATGAAGCCTATTTGTCTTTGTTAAATATTAAAATGCCTTAAACAGCGAAATTTAACATATAGATAGCAGTTATTATCATTATTATTATTATTATTATTATTATTATTATAGAAAATAAAACAGTTTGTGTAAGATAAAGTAAATATTGGTTTACAGATTTTTTAAATCTCTCTTTGATTGAAGAAAGAACTGAAACATAAATTAGCTATTTTTTAATGCGTATATTTTCTGAACCAGTGTACATTTTTTACCCTTTTGTGCTAATTTGAGATGAAAGTATTTAATTTTTTTTTGTGTATGTATGTGGTGAAACAAATAACTAAGTAAGTCATCAACATTTTTTAGTTTGCACTGGTATGTTTTGCTGGGTTATGATTACTGATCCTATGATTACAAATTTTACCCTGTTTTTAATCTCATGTTTAAATATGTCTGTCTTACTTTCTTTTGTTAAGGAACATCATGAAGGATATTTGTGTTTGTTAAATATTAAAATACCTTAAACAGTGATATTTAACATATAGAAGGTGGTTATCATTTTTATTAATATTATTATTACTATTATTATTATTATTATTATGTAGCAAATAAAACATTTTGTATAAGATAAAGTAAATATTGGTTTACAGATTTTTTTCATCTCTCTTTGATTGAAGAAAGAACCGAAACATAAATTAATAAGATTAGAGAATTTCTTAAGAATTTCCATTTCAAATCAGAAATTATAATTATTCTAACATGAATCTCTGGTAAGGAATTTGTTCTTGAAGTCAGTTCTTAAGTCTTAAATTTACATGGATTTAAATTATTAAGGTTACTCTCAAATCTAAACAGGCTATACTTTCTGATATATTTTTTTGTTCATTTTTGTTCACAAACGCATGAAATTAGTAGTGCTCTTATTCAGAAACTACGTCATCGAACTTATTTATTTATTTTACTTTTCGTTAAAGGCCGGAGATCTTTCATAATGTGTTGTCAGGCAGTTTCGAAATTGAGTTTTCGGACGCAACAGCCTGGGAAGAGAAAAAACTTCGTGAAATAATAGTGATTTATAACTCAAGATGTAATTAATTTATCGAAAAATGAAAAAAACGATATTCGATTAAAAATAGCTTCATTAATTAGGCCTGAAAGTGTCACGTTTTTCATTCAAAAATGAGTCAGAAAATATGTCAGAAAGTTCAGCGTTATTGAGCGGGGAAAAACATTTTTTGAAAACTCCGTAAATGAAAAGTAGTGATAAATATACTTTTAAAAAATACTACAGAGATTTACTGAATTCATTTTTTATATATGAATTTGTAATACTTGTTATAGAACAAAGTGGGTTTCTTTTTTAAATATTATTTATTTTATTTTATTTTTTCCAAATTAAACAAATTTGTATAATTATAGCATTTATGGAGTTAGAAATTCAGATTACTGAAATCACTATCTTCTGCTAGATCACTATCACAACACTAAATGTCTAAATATTTACATATCTATAATTAAACGTAAATATGCATTATGACAAGTATATATATGAATCAGGCATGCTTAAACTATACAATTTTAATGTTTAACTTTTCGGCGCATCAGTTAGAAGCAGCTAAAGGTTTAAATCTGCATCCTGTATTTTCCACAAAATAATATTTTTTCATAATTTTTTTAATCCCAACTTTTAGGCCGAATATATTTAGGGATTTCATCTTGAGTGCAAATTGTTTATCAAAATCAATGAAAAGGTTTAGATAGGCTTTGTAACAAGTCATTTTTCCCCACGAGTATGAAACATTCACGCTACTTTTTTTTTCATCGGATGAACATCGGATTTTTAGAGAGTATCCCAAATATTTTTAATTTTTTAAAGTGCGTCTATGCTTACTTTATCTCTCTCTCTATATATATATATATATCTGTGTGTGTGGTCTAAAATTATGTGGTCTGGCATAAATGATGAAAAAAGAATGGGCTGAATATTCCTACGCCAGGCTTCAGGCTCACGTAAGGCTTTAATTTGGTATGAGTGTTTTTACATTTTATTCAAAATTTGGCTAAAATTGACAATCTAACAGGAGGTATTTTACTACAACAGAAATAACTTCACTGACTCTTATTTCTAATTTTAAGATGTTAATTAAGAACCCCCCCCCCCTATTTGTCTACTGGCTATGCGATTTTAATATCACTGTTTCCGAATAATAATTTTTGCCTTATTTAATCTAAAAATTTTTGCCATTAAATAAGGCAAGTATTTGGAAATAGTGGTATTCAATTTTCGTAGCTGATAGACACCCCGATTATTGCTCTCGCAGTTAGAATAGATAATTTTTAATTAGATTAAATTATTTATCAGAATGTTTATTGGTGATAAATAATTTATATTCGAATAATTTTAATTGGAATAATTTTCATTGGATGATTAATAATTGGAATAATTTATATTTGGAAAAGGAAAGGGAAACAGATAAGTTAACAGTAAAACTCTGTAGATTAATTTTTAATGACTGTGATGAATTTTTTTGAAAGTTTACTCTAACTTTTATTTTGTTTAATTAGATTCAGAGTACGTGTCTGCGCGGGCTGGAATTTCCAGTCTGGCTCGACCCGTTTATATTTTCGCGGCTTACGACCCGTGCAAAAATCAAAGAAATCAGACCCGAGTTAATTTCCACAAAGAATTCTAATTTTTCTTAGCATACAATTAAGATTCTTTTCTAGCATACTGTACAAATGGTTATTGAAAAATCTAATAGTATAATTTATATTATTATATGTTTTGAAGCCAGAGCATACAGAATAGCAACATTAAAAATAACTTAGACTTATTATACTCTTAAATTCAAATAAAGTTTCATTAAAAACATTAATATGTTCAGAATTAAAGAAAAAAGAGGGTTAAAAGCATCATAGCTTTTGAAGCTATATAATAAAAAAAGGGAGATAATATAAAAATATTTCTGTAATTTATAAGGTGCATTTCCAAATTTTAAGTTACCAAAAGTTCATTATTACTACTATTATTTTTACAAAACGAATTGTTTTCCAGACGAGCTACTTCAGTCACGCAAAAGGACTCGCTCGCTAATGTTAGTCTAATGAGAGACAATTTTTAAGATATCTCGTTTGCATTTCAATATTTTTTAATGATTTCTTTATATTGCACAGCTGAGGTCAATCTCTAAAGGCCGTTTTTCGATTTTGTTTCCTGATTGTTTCTTTTACTGGAGATTTCTGTCACTTTCGAAACTGGTTTCGAAAGTGAAGTTGTCCTAATTAAAAATAATTGCAAACAAAATCGAAAAAGTACAAACAGACTTTGTAGAGATCGACCTCAGCTTTCCAATGTAAGAAAGAGAAAAAAATATATTGAAATACAAACGAGGTATCTTAAAAAATAATTTTCCATTGAATTAACATTAACGAACGGGTAAGCCTTTTGTTTTAAGAGCCCACTTCAGTCAAGGGAAGAAAGGAAAACTAATATTAAGTCTATGGGGTACTTATTTTCAAATTTCTCTCTTTGATTTTAATATTTTTGAATATTTTTTTTTTTTTTTTTTTGCATAGGTTAGCATAGGATGATTTACAACCAGGCTAGTTTTTACTTTTTCGATTTTGGTTTTTAAAAATATTAAAATCCAAACGAGATATTTGAAAATAACGCCCCCATAGACTTAACATTAGCGTTTTCGTTTTTCCCCGTGATTAGTGTGGACTCTTTAGTCTATTACCTACCACGTAGACTTAGTATGTAGAAATAAAAATGAAAACCTGATTCCGGCCCGATCCGATACTAAAAAAGCCCTGTTTCAGATACGATGTAGTTGCCTGATGCCAATCCCTACGTTGGACATATTTTCTGTATCGATATTGTCAATCTGGCATCGAATCGTGCAGCACATTTATACAGATCCTCGCCCTGTCACGGCCATTGAAAATTGTTAGTATTTTATCGGCTTAGTTTGATACCTTTAAATTTCTATATCTGGCCGGTTATATATGGCCAGTCTGCCTATTTAATCTTTTTACCGGCACGGACCAGAATCGAAAAAAAAATAAACGGGCCGGGACCGTAATTTTTGATTCGGCCGGACCGTTAAAAAAAATTTTCTTCGATTTGCCGGCCCGGCCCGTTAGAAATTTTAGCCTCATTTGCCTCGGGGCAAGCCGGGGCCTGTACAGATCTCTAAGCTGTATAATAAAAAGCAGATTTGTGAAAATATTTCTCTGCCATTTAATAAGGCTTTTCTCAAATTCAAAGGAGCTACTTTCTTATACATTTCTGAATTCATTTCTTTTCGGAAACGCATAAGGTTGGCAGGTGTTCTTATTCAGAAACTATTTAATCGAATAACTTTATCCATTCTCTGATAAAGGCAATATACCTTTGAGAAAATACTGTCAAAGTTAAAGTTTTGAATCAAATTTCCAAAAGCGATAGCACGGGAAAGGAAAAAAAAAACCCTTCAGTCACGTGACAAGAATCTCATATCTCGATAAGTAATTTATTAATAAAACATGGAAAACGCTGTTCGATTCCAAATTCCTTCAATAATCAGGCCTGTCAATTTTATGCCTTTACAGTTAAAAAAGGAGTCAGAAAATATGTCAGAAAATTTCTCGTTGTTGAGCAGTGAATTTGAGAATCACCTTAAGTTATAGAGTAATTCCGGGATTTATGCCACACATTTTTTTGAGTGGTCCCACAAGTCCCACGTGGTGGGACACCACAAGTCCACAAGGTGGATATAAAAAAAAAACAAAAAAAAAACATGCTCTGCTATTTAATGTTAAATATACAACGCCCGTACTGCGGCAAAAAAATTCAAAACAAATAATCAATGTTTTTTAACAATTGTTTTCTAAAACATTACACTGCGGCGAGTCACCCGTACATTCGGGCTGAGACGCCGCACTTGTGCGGTAGTTATGCCGCGCTTGTAATAAGAACAGAATGAAATTATAAATGAAAATATTAAAAAAAAATTTCATATATAGACTATAATTAACGATGTAATAACAAAATTAAACTAAATGAGTACAATGAAATTCATTCAAATTAATAATTGTTTGCCTACTTTCATGCACTATTAAAATTATCGATTTATTTTCTACATTAAATTTTAATTGTTATTTCAGCAACAACATAACATCAATGTATCAGAGAGGGAAAAGAAAGGAAAAAGTAAAACTGTGTTTACATTATTTATTTGTTAACCCTTTCGGGACCGGCAGCTTTTACACAAATTTTATTCGGTTGCCACCTCTTTTTTAAAAGAAGTTACCTTTACTTAAATAATCATGTAAATGCTCTAATTAAAGAAAGCAAATATTACTTTTCTTTTTTACTTGTGACAGAAATAAATTTTGTATGGTCTTTATGAAGGTGCTTATATGCACCTGTGATCCCGAATGGGTTAATAGACCTGTTTTTCGACTACAATCAACACAAAAAGTGTCGAAAAAGTACAGTCTTTATGTAACTACATTTGACACATGATGTAACGAAGCCAATTACACTTCCTCTTTTTTGGAGTAGTTTTCTAAACATTCCTTGAAAAGAACGTCTGCGTTACAGGTAAACCAATTTTTCATTATTATTATCTTGACTTGCACCTTTCTTGCCCTTCTTATGTTTTATTTTTCCCTTTTTCTCCTTTGGTTTTAGTAAACTTGATAACATGCCTAACATAGTTAGTCTGTGCAAAAAGAAAAGGAAAAGTTAATAACACTTAATCATCCCGTGCAAAAGAAACTCCGGCATGTATACCGGAATTGCAGTGGGGCATGTATCCCATTTGGCATGGTGCAGACGTCGGCCATCACAGTTACCTGCCATCGCTAAGGGGAATGGGGTAACCATACACACAGTACTCTATAGAAACGCTACTCTTAGTTTTGACTTCGCAATCACGCATGCACTTAATAATTAGTTTCTGAAAAGTATTTAAGCATAACGTGTTTAAAAGTCTGAACGGTGAAATCATGCACTTACGTCACAATAAGGATTGTACTTCTACAAGTAAACATTGAAATGGGATTCACGCTATACACTGGTTAAAATAATCTCATTGCGCACCTATACTGCGCATTTGACGATCATCTATCGATAATTACAAGAAATACAAGGGGTGCAGCATCTATTCCGGATGCGGCGACTCTCCCGGAGTTGCCCTATTTCCAAAGATTCCGTTAACAGAAGTTCGTTATCGCTATTAATATTTTTACAAAACATATTGCCTTCCCTACACATCCAAGAAGAATAAGTCCAGTTCCGGCCTTGCTTTGACTATATAAAAAAATATGCAAGCCTGATCTCGGCCCGGCACGAGTCGGCTGAAAACAATTAAGCCCGTGCTCAGACACTATTTAACTGTCCGATGCTGATCTGTACGCTGGACATGTTACATTTTTGTATTGATGTTGTCAAACATCGGCTCGTGAGGCACATTTATACTTATTCTCGCGAAAGTCATCTCCATGAGCCATATTCAAATGGTTCATATTTTATCGGCTTCGATTAAGTTTTTATAGCGGGCCGACAGGCCCGCTTAATTTTTTTCTTAGCCCGGCCCGATAGGCCCGTTCAATTTTTTTGCCGGCCCGTTTCAAAATTTGCCTTCACTTTGCCGGCCCGGCCCGGCCCTTCAGGCCCGTTCAATTTTTTTGCCGGCCCGGCCCGTTTATTTTGTCTGTCGGCCCGGCCCGGCCCGCGGGCCGGGCCGGGTACGGGCCTCGGGCCAAGCCCGGGCCCGTGCAGACCTCTACTTCTCAGTAACGGATTAATTCCGTGCTCTCAAGGTTTTACTATTTAGAGGTTTTACTGTATATTCATTTATATATATATATTCGAAATCATAAAAATTGATTCATTTTTGGTGACAGAATAATACATTTGCTTCAAATGAATTCAAGGTCCATCGGTTAAGATTAATCAATAATATTTTGCAAAATTACTTTAATCACATGAATCGAAACATGCAAACTAACGAATTAACAATTCATACACGATAAGTTACAACATAAATTGAACTGCAACAAAAATGATGTGTGTTGCGATGCACAGTATCAAACACACACATACAACTCCCCCCCCCCCCCTCATAAAAAACAGATTTAACTTTGAATTGCTTTCTTTTTAAATAGTTTCATGATTTTTTTTTTTTTTACCACCACATATATATAAAACATTCTTTTGAAGAAAAAAAAACTAATTTTTTTTTTTTATTATTATTAACATCACAGTAAATTTTTTTTTATTTAACTTTCATTTATTTATTAATTAAAAAATAATAATTTTGTGAAAATATATACACAAACAGCAAAAACATAAGAATAATAGTTTTTTTAAAGTCACGTTATCTTACTAAAATATTAAATATCATTGTTACCAATCAGTAGGCATTACTGATATTAGTCGTCTCGATTATTAGAGTATAACTGTGTTTTAGGTAGCTTTCTTTACAAAAAGCTACCTATTGCAGCCGTTCGGAGGAAAGCGATTTCAAAAAATTTTGGTATATTTTCATCGATCATGACCCCCAAACCCCGAAACCACCCTCCGTTCAAAATTTATATATATATATATATATATATATATATATATATATATATATATATATATATATATATATATATATATATATATATATCAATATATATATATATATATATATCTGACCTATGTCACACTGTAACTGTCGTATTTATGAACCGATTTGGATGTAATTCGGTGTGTACATAGTACATACCAATGTCTCTACCGAGTTCGTTGGCCAGCTTCATCCGCCATTTTGTTTAAAAATGGCGGCCATTTTAAAATTTTAAAAAAATTAAAAATTTGAAATGTGGTACCAAAAAATTGAAAATGGAAAAATATTTCTTTCTTATGTATTTGACCTTTATATAAAGACTCCGTAGCAGTTTTTGTTTCGTCTATATCTTAAAAAATGGCTGAGTTATAGCATTTTGAATTTCTAGCGAAGCTGACATTTTGAAACGTCCTGAATTTTGTCACGCGATAAAAGGCGTATTTATGAACCGATTTGGATGTAACTTCTTTTATACATAGTACAGACCAATGTCTCGACCGAGTTCGTTGGCCAGCTTCATCCGCCATTTTGTTTAAAAATGGCGGCCATTTAAAATTTTAAGAAAAATTCAAATTTGAAATGTGGTACCAAAAAATTTAAAATTGAAAAAATATTTTTGCCTTATGTGTTTGACCTCGATAAAAAGATTCGGGAGCAGTTTTTGTTTCGTCTATATCTTAAAAAATGGCTGAGTTATAGCATTTTGAATTTCTAGTGTGGCTGACATTTTGAAACGCCCTGATTTTTGTCACGTGATAACAGACGTATTTAAGAACCGATTTGGATGTACCTTGGTGTGTACATAGTACATACAAATAACTCAACCGAGTTCGTTGGCCAGCTTCATCCGCCATCTTGTTTCAAAATGGCGGCCATTTAAAAAAAATTAAAAAAAAATTACATTTAAAATGATATACCAAAAAATTGGAAAATGAAAAAGTGTTTTTCGTATGTGTTTGACCTTAATACAGAGATTCCGGAACAGGTTTTGTTTCGTCTATATCTAAAAAAATGGCTGAGTTATAACATTTTGAATTTCTATTGTGGCTGACATTTTAAAACGACCTGATTTTTGTCACGCGATAACAGGCGTATTTATGAACCGATTTGAATGTAACTTGGTCTGTACATAGTACATACCAATGTCTCGACCGAGTTCGTTGGCCAGCTTCATTCGCCATCTTGTTTCAAAAGGGTTGCCATTTTTTAAAAAAAATGTAATTTAAAATTTAAAATGAGGTATTAAAAAATTGGAAAATGAAAAAGATTTTTTTTATGTGTTTGGCCTTGATACAAAGATTCCGGAGCAGTTTTTGTTTCTGAAAATTTGTTCTTTTGTTTATATCTTAAAAAGTGGTTGAATTATAGCACTTTGAATTTCTATCATGGTTAACACTTTGAAACGATCTTGTATTTGTCTCGCGATACCACACGTATTCGCTTATTTCGATGGAAGAAGGCATGTGGATAGTATACATCAATATCTCAACCAAGTTCGCTGGCCAGCTTCATCAGCCATCTTGTTTCAAAATGGCGGCCATTAAATTAAAAAATATATATATTTAAAGTGAGGTGCAAAAAAATTAGAAATTAAAAAAGGTTTCTTTCTTAAGTATTTGACCTTGATATAAGGATTCAGGAGCATTTTTTGTTTGTCTTTATCTTGAAAAATGGCTCAGATATAGCAGTTTCAATTTCTAACGTGGGTGACATTTTGAAAAATCTGATTTTTCGCCTGCGACAGCACTCGTATATATCAACCGATTCCGATGTGAGTGAGCATGTGCACAGCAATTACTAAGGTCTCGACCAAGTTCACTGGTTAGCCTCATCCACCATGTTGTCTTAAAATGGCAGGCACTTTAAGAAATCGCCGAATTTGGCAGCCAAATATAAGTTACTTTAAATAAAAGCAGCTTAGATAAAACTGACTAATTTCGCGAAATTCTCATTCATAATGATTTAGTATTGATAAAAATTAGTATTGAATCTCCTACATTCGGTTTCCACTTAATTGAGCTTCGTGTGTTTGAATAATATAAGTTGGCTTTTTTAAAATAAGGAATATGAAAGCTACCTCTTCCTCCCGGCACTGGCCGGAAGGACTTTTAATAATTGGTTTATTTAGATTAGAAGTTTTATTAAAAAAATGAAAACCCCTTTAGAAAACTAAATGGATCTGTCATGGGTCGCAAATGCGTATTATTTGTACCCATGTGTTTTTCTTTTTCTCATATTATTTTCATTTCTTTTTACGCATATTATTCAACTTGATTAAAAAAATAAAAAAAGAAAAAAAAAAAAAAAACACCTCATATATGAGCTTAAGAAATCCACTATACTGGATTAATTACGCCTATTTTTATGTTTTGCTTATAATTTATTTTCAAAGTGGTCCTGTGTCTTTTAATTTAATTATGTTATTGAGATTGAACACAGAAAAAATATGCATCAAAGTATTCTTTTTTTTAAAAAAAATAAGTTTTTATGAGGACTATATATATAAAAAAAAAAAAAAAAATGCATCGTCATGCAGTAGGGATTTCTTTCTCACTGGAAAAACTGCAACTTTATTTATAAAATATTCAGGAATTCATGATAACTCAATATGACGCTTCCATGATTTCTTTTTGTGCTCAATTTGAACCTTCTGAAGCAAAAGAGAGTTTATAGCAATTCCCAAACATAAATTTAAATTTGTTAATATCAAAACATTTACTTCGATAATATAGACTCCGTAAAATAATTAAACGATACTGTTGTCAATAAAAATTAAAATTCACATGTAAAATTTTATCAATAACACAAAGTATCTAGAAATTGCAAGGAAAGAACTTAATTATGCAATATTATATAAAAATTAGGATTTTTTAATATTGCCATATGGACGTTTTGTAAAAATATAGATCAGATGATAATCACAAAAACTACTTACCTATTATTAAATAAATATATATTTTTTAATAACGTAAAGGAAAAAGTAAATAATGATTTATATATTAATTTATTTTACACGAAATAAAATTAAAGCTGAAAAATATACATTGTTAATAAAGTCAACTATTGAAAAATGAAAGATTTGAATAGTAATTATGTTAATAATAATCAATAAATCTCAAAGATTTGTTTATTTTAATTATTTTTTATATAGTTTATAGCACATAAATAGCATATTAATGCAACTAAAATTTGTTTTTTAAGTAGAACTTAATTTGACAAGTTTTTCAGAATTAGGTTTAATGGTAATTTAAATGAAGATTGCAATTATTAAAATGATTATTTTAATATATGCATTATTTAATTTTCTGTAATTAGTGGTTTTTATCCGCAAAAGTTTAATATGAAATGCCAATTAATTTGGAGTGATATATAAGCAAAAAATAGTAAATGATTCAAGCAACCTATTTACTATATAAAAATTTAATTTATAAAGTGAAGATCTAAAGAAATATTAATCAAATTGATTAATACAGAAAATGATAATCATTCATTGAAAACGGCAAAAATGAACACACAAACCTTTAAACACAAAAAATGTTTATTGAGTACAAGAAAGAAGCTAATATGAAAAATGCAAATTATTAATTATTATGATAAAATAATATAAATAATAAAATTACATATATATGAAATTTCAATGATCTGTTTTCTAAATTGAGCAATATCATATCGTTCTATTCAAGCTTACCTTTAGGAAGGTTATCTAAAATGTTTTATACGGGAAATCCATTTTGAAATTTACATTCACATTTTCCTATATTTCAACTATATTTTTTAAATAGTCTAATTTATAATGGATGAAATAAAATTATTAAAAAATCTGTTGAAAGTTCAATACACGTATTAAAAATTTCAATTCACAATTCTTTTACATGAACTTTCCAAGCAATTCAAACGTTAACGGTAATACAAACAATTCTTCCGAATTGTAATAAAAACGTTCCATCTAACATCTTTAAAATGAAAACACACACATAAGATGTTTCACACCAAAGAATCAATTGCTGCAAATTCCAATACTCCAATAGATGAAAAACATATCTCTTCACATACAAAAAATATACTATGTCAGCTTCTTTTTTTTTTTCTTTAATGATGTCATCGACTCAAGCTTCGCTGTACAAGTGATGAAACTTCAAATTACTAAAAGTTTTATCATCGTGAAATGAAATGTTTTGAAAATTAAGCAGAAATTACTGCTAGTATACTTTAACTAAGTTTCCTTCGTTGGCCGTCGAGCGGAAGTCCTTGCCCGCCAAAATTGCAGAAACAAACGAACGGATGCAAACTTGTATTCTGATTGGCTGAGATGTAATAATACTTTCATGATACGTTTCGCAATTAGATTTGTATTTAAATCTTTTTTTTTTTTTTTTTTTTTTTTTTTTTTAAATAAAGGAAGGCTTATAAATGTATAATCTCCCCAAAATTCGTACTTATCATATCACACACTTCAGTTCATATTTTTTCTTATCTAATTGTATAAGCGAGCGTGTGCGATAGCAAGTAGGAAGGGGGGGGGGGATGAGTGATTGATCGAGCGAAAATATTTTTGGGGCGCTAGATTGTCGCCTATTAGCGAGGTGGCAGGGTCTAGTAGATACCTTATTTAAACATAATCGTCGGCAGCGGTGGTTTTTAATGGGGCCCATGACTACTTCCCAGATTTTGAAAATTAGTTGGTTTCTTTATGTCTGTTTATTTAAAAAATATATTCTAAATGACTATAGAATAATTAAACTCTAATACTAAAAACACGTAAGACAATTTTGTCAGGGTACTCTCCCCCCCCCCTCCTCCCCTCACCTCTGAATTCCTCGATGAAAACATTTTTAATTCTGTGTCTTCTTTTTTTACGTTCATGTTTTTCAAATTTATCTTAAAGAGGGCTCTAGGGGGCAGAGTCCCCTGAATATATAAAAAAAAAAAAATCCAGTTCTTTGTTTCTTTTTGAATATTCAATTTCTTTTACTTGCAAATTTTTTGTATTGCTTTTTAATTTGATATGTTTACATATTGTTTTGCTCGATGCATTCTAAAAAAAAAACGCTTAGCATATTTCATATTCAAATTCTGCATTTTAAAAAAGGAGATTAGGTTGTGGGCCACAGGCACACTTGTTGGAAAATCGGGTCCACTTTCAAGCCCTTCCCTACATTTTTTTTTTATTTATTTACCGGCGCTCATATGTATTACTATTTCAAGACATATATCTTAGTATTTTAACATATTTAGGAGGGGGGATCCCTGTACTCTCCTGCGTACACCGACGAGAGCTAATGATTTTTTCAAAACTTTATATTTTTATGTCAAGAATTATTTAATTACTTTAATGAAAAAACAAACAAATAAATAAAAGATAAAATTGGTTTCAAGAATTAGTTAACAGACTTGTGCAGTACAGTTTTGACAAACATCTTATGGTCTATGAAAATTACTTCTGTAAAGTAATATCGTTCAGTGAATGAAAAAGCATATTTTAATCACCTCTCATCCATTAATAAACATTCTTTGCTGGTGCCCTAATCAAATCCAGACACTTAAGCGTCTTAATCTTTAAATGTCTTAATTTCAGACATGTCACCAGAATTCAGACATTTTTTTAGTTCATTTATACCATGATCATAATAAGACACTTATGTGTCTCAAATTTAGACATCTATGATGTCTGAAATTTCACATTCAGACATTTAAGTGTCTGAATTAGTTTTTCAGACACATAAGTGTCTAAATTTAAGACGCCTCTATTTGCAGTGTGTACATGTAACGTACAGTATGTTTTTGTTCTGAGTTATAGATGCTATATATGACTTATAATTTTTATATGAGTTCTACGTATACAGCGAGATAGTTTTTTTTAAATTTGAAAAATTCATTCCATTTAATCGGCACAGCAAATAAACCACCAGAAATGAATAATAAATTATGGAAAATTCAGCAAATGCTCGACAGATTCCGTAATTTCTGCTTGAATTTGCAAAGAAATCAGGGAAAATTTTTCCTTAGTTGAGCAGACGATTCCTTTTTTAGGAAGTGCCTCAGTAACGCAGTATGTAAAAAACAAACCACACTCTGTGGTAACAGCATCAAGTGGGATAGTTTTAAATTTCATAGTATACCAGGGGGAAAGTACAGACCTGGTTCTCAAGGATCTAGGCTTGGGACCTGCTGTAGTCCTTACACTGGTTCAGACCTAGTTTTATGTACTTCGATTGGTATTTCAACAAAATACCGCTGCTGGAAGAACTAAAAAAAGTCATTTGAAGGAATATGTACAATCTTACATCTTAGACGGCCCAAAACCTTCATTTTGTGTCTTTTATTGATAATTCAAAAACTAATTGAAAGAAGAATTTGAAATTGAGAATTCGCATAAAGCAGTACATAATAAATATAAATCTAAAAAAAAAGTAGGTGGCAATTCATATTTTTTAGAATATTGACTTCATAATTCATAATCCATATTGTAAAACTTTTAAAATGACAAATTCAATGTATTTATGTTTGGGTTTATTAGTATTATACCAACAACCAAAATTATCGCATTAGAATTGTAATTTCAGGAAATATCAATAAAAATATGAAAATGTAATTTAACATTAGAAACTGTAAATTTTGAATGTTTATAACCAAAAATTTAAAATATGGGAACGTCCGTCCGTTACTCTTGTGATAATTAGAGCAGATTTTCATATATAATTCCAATTATTTTATTACAAAATATAAGTAAGATAAAAATTGATATAACCAGCTAAATGTATTCCACACACAAACATATATCTAATTTATAAAAAAAAAATTACTTATGTATATATTAAATGACTCTTGTGACACTCTGGTCACAAGAGTGACAAAATTTTGATTGATTATATAGACAAGGGAAATGCCTTTTGTTACAAATTAGATATATATTAAATGTGTGGAGCACATTAGTATTTTACTGGTTATATCACTTTTCATCTTAATTATATTTTATAGTAAAATAATTGCAAGTATTTGTAAAAAATCGCACGAATGGTCACAAGAGTAACAGTGGACGTTCCCATATATTGTCGAATTTGGGGGTTGCCATTGAAGAGTTTGGCCTGGTTTTGATTGGTACATATTTGTACATATGTACATTTGATTTATACATATAATTTAAAAATAGTTTTTATTTACAACAGACTGGTACCAGTTACTTTCTTCTACTATAATTAGTTGCAGAGTTACTAGGGGACTTTACTTTTTTTTTCCATAACTGTAACGTTTTATAGAAACTACTGCATATTATTGTTTGTAATTTTGCCTGTGTATTTCACACATATTGAAAATTATTCATATTATGAATATAAAGACTTTCAAGTGAGTATCTCTTTTCGTAGTTTTTAGTTTAATACGTATAATTTGGAATTATATATATATAAAAACATAATAATATGTGCTTTAAAAAGTAAAAATAAAAGTCTGCTTTAGTAAGAAAGAAAAAATTGCTAAAATACACATTATAATTCAAAATTTCACATTGTATCGTAATCCGTGTTATAATGATTTTATTGTTGAAGATTTTAATGTAAGTTCATTTTATAGAAAAAATTGTTTGTGTTACTTGCCTAGTATGTCTGCATTTTCCTTTTTAGGACGGGCTAAATTACTACCACAGAAAGAACATGCTCTAAGACTACTTCAAACGTAATTTAAAAAAAAAAGGAAATTAAAAATTTTGCTTTTAAAACAGTTTCTGAATTTGAAATTAGCTGGGTATTTCATTAGTTTGAACAATTCAGATTATTTAAAATGCCACAACTAAAATTAAAAATCTGCTTCTATGAAAGCCAACTAAGGGAATATTTGTTTTAAGAGTTTATAACTTTTCTCATTTCTGAATACATACATATTTAGAACGGGGAGAGAAATGAAAAAAAGAACAAGTGACTGACTCACTTAATTTTTTTTTAAAAATGCGCTTAAAATGCTTTAAGCGTAGTTAAACAGACAGGATAATCGAAATCATAAAAAAGGTTTCACAACATGGTATTTATATTTTTCTATAAATTTCAGAAAGACAGATTTTTTATTTTTTTAATATTGCATTTAAATATTTGATCCGTAGAATGTACTACTAAGCAGAAAAACAGAAAAATAATGTTTTATTAGTTTAGATCTTTTCCCTTTTCGGAATACAGATGCATTACTTTTTATCTTACTTTGTCTAGTTGCATTGTTTTGTTGTGTTTGCATAATGCAACGTTCACGATGACTATGAAATTGAGTCTAAAAATGACAGTCACATGAGAGTCACAATTTAACTACATTGTAATGTCACCTGGTGACTCGTACAAAGCAGCAGTCACATTGACTTCTCAGTGGAGTCACATATAGTGATCATTTGAGACTCATGATGAGATGTATGGAATTTCCTATTTTTTTGCTTCACCGTAGTGACTGTGACACTTGGGACTATGTGTGACATGAATAAGATGTTATATGGGCTAGCTGTGTTGTAGAGATAGTAATTACTCAAATTATATTATTTCCTTTTGAGTGTTCGCGTATTTGAAAATTAGGATATTGTGACTTTTCCTTAATTTTTGATAACCAGTGTATTTGTTTCCCAAAGAATAATAAGTTTTATTTTATTTCCAACCAGTGGAGCATATACATTTTTTAAATACTGCAAATACATATTGGCTTCCGTAGAAATTCCAAATTCCACATATTACTTTAAATTTTACTTTGTCTTCACAATTATCATGTATCTTATTTTTATGTTGGAACGCAAGAAAAAAAAACATAGCTACACAGTTTTTGGAAAAAATTATGCTAATAATGATTCCGACGTAATTTAAATGACAGGAAAAATAATTAAAATCATACAAGATTTTCATATTCGATCTTCGAATTTTTTACAAATATAAACATCTCAATAATGTAGGTACTACAAATACTGCAATTAAATATCGGTTTCCATAGATCATACATAAGCGAATCCATTTCATAAGGTTATGTGTTTGCTGAATTGTAGATAAAAATATGTTACTTTAAATATTACTTACTATAATTCTAAAGATAGAGCTTGGTGCAATATAATACAAGCGTAGTACATTTTTTTATTTCTGAGAAGAGCTCAAAAAATAAAAAGTTAATATGTACCTTTATGGGAAAAAATTCTAATAATGTTTTAGACGTAATTAAAATGATCAAAAGAAGAATTAAAATCCCTTAAGAGTTTCGTATTTTTGTATTTAAATTTTGTATAAATTTAAGTTGGCAAATGATATATAATATTTAGATACTACAAATAAATATCTGGTTCATATAATCAATAATAGCGCAGAATGAAAAACCGCTTGATGAATTTATGTGTTTGTTCATTTCTGGATAAAAATTATTACACTAAATTCTAATTAGTCTTTATAATTACGATGCATATTTTTTATGTGGGCAAAAAAATCAAGAAATAAAAAGTTAATATACACATTTTTTTAGAAAGAGATGTTCTAAGAATGTTTAAGACGTAATTAAAATGACAGGAGAAAGAATTAAAAACGCACAAGAGTTTCATATTTTTATATTTAAATTCTGCATGAATTTAAATTGGCAAATAATGTAATTTTTTTAAATACTACAAATAAATATGTGGCCTCTAGAATCAAATTAAGCGTAGAATGAATAACGAATATTGCGAAAAAAATAAAGAAAACTAGAAAACAGGAATTCTGCTTTTTCAGAATTTAGTGTCGCCCCCGATGAAAAAAGTATATATATGTGGGATGAGACTCTATTTATAAATCATAACTCATTTCTAAGACGAACACTGACATTTATTAAGACGAATACAAAACAAAAATACAGTTAAAACTACTCTTCTCAATCTATATTTAGCTTAAAAGCAACAACTTCGGCTTCATTTACTTAGCATAGTTGAATATTTCTAAGATTTTCATACGTCATTTAAATCTTCTATCTTATATCGTCGAAAATATTATCTTTCTTTTAACAAAGCCGCCGTCGCCGAATTATTTCTAGTTCTATTTATTTTTTCTGCATTTCCACTTCACTCAGCTTTGTTACCTTTTTAATCTCGCAGCGGAATACAATGTCGGGGACATTCAGTCTGATGCAAGTGTTACTTGCGAAATTCCCCACATGCATATAGAGATTACAAAACATAATTCAGTTTTAAGGCATAAAATACACGCTTTTATTTTATATAAAATGACATCATACGCATCCGCTGAAGTATTGCTCTTTTGGAATCCAGTATTAAACAACATCTACAGTAAAGTATGCATATGACGTCGCTATAGCTGAATAAAGCACAAATCCAAAAAAAGAGATATCGTCATAAAAAAAAACTCGACCAAAACAAAATTTCTATCTAATGATTCCTATACCTTCATTTGTTTGTAACATTAATATATATACCGGGTGTCCCAAAAAGGACTGACTGATTTTAAAATACAATAACTTCCAAACGGTGACAGATATTAAAAAAATTCTTGCAGGAGGGTTATGCATAAAGTCAAAAGTTTTTTTACAGTGATTTTCGATTTTAGTTTGAATTACAAACAATAGATGGCGCTCCGATCAATAAAGGCTAAATTCAGGCTCGATTTTTGGTACTTCGTGGCCCGGATAATACATTTCCATCTCCTTTTTCTGCATGGAACAACAGAAAGGACCAAAAATCGAGCCTGTATTTAGCGACTATTGCTTACAGCGCCATCTATTGCTTGTAATTCGAACTAAAATCGAAAATCACTGTAATAAAACTTTTGACTTTATGCATAACCCTCCTGCAAGAATTTTTTTAATATCTGTCACCGTTTGGAAGTTATTGAATTTTAAAATCAGTCAGTCCTTTTTGGGACACCCGGTATATATATATACTTAAAATTAATTTAGTTTATAATAGCTGCATGTTTTATCACAATTCATTCATTTATGTTTTTTCAAAATAGCACTTATTTTAAGTACTATTTTTTCTATTCCTATTGAAAAATGGTAACAAAAATATTTAATTGCTATTATCCAACTATTTTTCCTTTACTTACTACAGAAATGGAGTACTTGAGTTGCCAAAATTAAACAAATGGCGCTAAAAACTACAAAAAAATTAATATTTCAAAAATAAATTAAGATGCAGTTTTCAAACGGATTGCATTTCAAAGTACTTATTTTCTCAATACGACGGTATAAAAATTGTTCGATTCTTAGAAGTTAAAAAAATTGAGAGTATTTAACAGTACAATGATACACTACTTTGTTTTGCGGCTGGCTTATACCACGGACTGTTATTTTTTGGAGGCGATATTTTAATTGCTGGGAAAAAGAAATAGCATACCGGGGGCTCAAAATATCAAAATTTTTATAAAATGAAAAGTGCTCATAATTTCTATATTTCTTATTTCATTAACAATGTAGTATCTTAGTTTCACCGTATATATCTCCAGTCAAAATTTCAAGAAATTCTCTCCAGCCATTTTCTCATAATCATAATCGCATTAATCGGAATCAAAGTTTTGAGAAAAAATTACTTTAAAGTTCTAATTTCCACTTGATCATATTAGAGCGGTAGTGGTTATGATTTAGCATAATCCATAAATCACGAATTGCTGTAGCTTTACTCGAAGACGTTCCATTCGTGTGTTCTGGTTGTCAAAAGGAAAAAAATTCAAGAGTATTTCATATTCGGGCTGCACTCATACTTGCTCGATAAAACGGATTTGAGTTTGCCTTCCACATTTCTAATGTGTGACCGTTGTTTGAATTATTGACAACAGAAGCAATTAATTTTTATAAAAATGCGTCAAATTCCTCTTCTCTAAAGGCGGGGAGTGACATTTTATCTAATAGGGGTATTTTATGGCTTTCGTATGTTAAAATTCCAGCAGGTACCGGGGTACCCCGGTCTTTGGAGCAGGGGCAAATTTTGGTCAATGACATAATGGTTAAAAAAAGGTATTTTATTTTACACTGGTCATCAAAATTAAAGGATAATGAGAAACAATATGCTCACTAAGTTAATATTGCAACCAATGCCCAATGCTGCAATTATGTATGTTAATTAAATACTATTGAACTCAAAATTGTACATCCGCGCATAAGTTAGCGTCGGAAATATGCAAATTAGATGATTGACAATGTGGTGCGCAATGGACGTATGTTGGAATTCTGGTCTGTAGTGTTGTTTAAAGTAAACGTGGTGTCTTAATGTGATCAGTGTTCATTAGTTATGGCTAAAAGGCATAATTTAAGTTAAGGTCAAAAGTGGCGAATGATTGGTAGAATCGAGGAAAGTAAAAAAGAAATGGAGGTCGCCTAAGATTTGAATATCCCTCAAAATGTCATAACAAGAGCTTCGAGCCGCTTTTTGAGCACTGGATCCATTGATAGACAGCCTGGTAAAGGGAGACCAAGAGCAACAACTGCATCCGAAGACTGTTTTTTGTCATTGTGGCTCGAAGAAACCGCGAAGTGACTAAAAGAGATTTGGTTTCAGACCTTCAGGCTACAACAAGAACTCGAATTAGCTGTTACACTGCTGCACGAAGGCTTAACAAGGACGGACTGTATGCGAGAAAACCAAAAGTTTGTGTCACACTCACTCCAGCTTGCCAAGGGGCCCGTTTAAAGTGCTGCCCTCATCCAGTTCAATGGAGCCAAGAAGAGTTGGCTCAAGTTTTGTTTACTGACAAGTCCAGATATAGTCTGAACACTGATTCTAGACGTGTTTTGATCTGAAAAGATGAAGGAAGACGCAACTTGCCCTTTCCTTGCCCGTGAAATATCCATTTCGAGCCCAGTCTTCTTGGCTCCATTGAGCATGACGACAGGAACAGTTTAAACAGGCCTCTTGGGAAGCTGGAGTGAGTGGGACACAAACTTTTGGTTTTCTCGCATACAGTCCGTCCTTGTTAAGCCTTCGTGCAGCAGTAGAAAGGGTAATTCGAGTTCTTGTGGTAGCCTGAAAGTCTGAAACCAAATCTCTTGTAGTCGCGTCGCGGTTTCTTAGAGCCACAATGACAAAAAACAGTCTTCGGATGCAGTTGTTGCTCTTGGTCTCCCTTTACTAGGCTGTCTATCAACGAATCCAGTGCTTAAAAAGCGGCTCGAAGCTCTTGTTTTGACATTTTGAGGGATATTAAAATCTTAGGCGACCTCCACTTCTTTTTGACCTTCCTCGATTCTACCAATCATTCGCCACTTTTGACCTTAACTTAAATAATGTCTTTTAGCCAAAATTAATGAACACTGATCACATTAAGACAGCACATTTACTTTAGACAACACTACAGACCAGAATTCTAAGATACGTCCATTGCGCACCACATTGTCAATCATCTAATTTGCTTAATTCCGACACCAACTTATGCGCGGATGTGCAATTTTGAGTTCAATAGTATTTAATTAACATAAATAATTGCAGCATTGGCCATTGCTTGCAACTTTAACTTAGTGAGCATATTTTTTCTCATTATCCTTTAATTTTGATTACCAGTGTATATTAATAAAATTAAAATTAAAGCTAAATAAAAATAAGACACCCTTTTTTTTTCTTTAAAAAATTATGGAGGTAATTGATTAGGAAAAATGCGATGTTTGTCAGCAATACTTTTTATTTTTATTTATTTATTTACGAAATTTCTTGTGGAAATTAAAAACAACAATACGAAGGTTGTGAATTATGATTTTGCCCATGCCCGAATGACAAAAACCATTATTTACGCTCATCATTTTTAAATTTTATCAAACATTTTTCATATTAGATGTTTTTACTTAATTTAATTGCAAAAATACTTTGATTAAATGAAGCAAAATATTCAATTAAAAATTATTGATTGGTATGATGAGGTATTCTGAGCACTTTTAGCTTCACGTATACCGAATAGATCGCCCCCTTAATACTAGGCGTGTGTGAGGAGACGAAAATGGCAGCTGTCGAAGTCGGATTTTTTTCAGCGGTCTCTTGAATTTTGGTACAAATATTTTTTTTTTTTTTTTTCCCGATTTGATTTCTGAAATTAAACAAGACTACGAAATATGTACTAATATTATAAAGAAATAAAGTTACTTGGCTTGTGTTTATTTGTAGGAGGTAATCTCTGTAACCACCGAATCGATTTCAGAAGTAATGGTATCAAAATGATGAAGTTAGTCCCTGTTCCAACATAGACTACATCTTATGTCGGTGCCACTACCCCAAAGGGGGTGCAGGAGAAAAAACGTTCTAAAAACGTAATGTTTCTTTTACTGAAGTGTCTAGAAACATGAAATTTGGCATGATAGCTACTTATAAGAAATGATATTTCGCTGAGTAAAAAGTTTTCCGCCAAAAGGATATACCTTCACTCCAACAGCTGTCATTTGTGAAGTTGTTAGATTTTCAACAAACCAATTTTTACATTCGAAAGCTAAGCATTGGATCTACATGACTGTGTAATTTTTTTTGTTAAAAATTTATTATGTTGTGTTTCAAAAAAGTGTTTAAACTGACGCTATCACGTCAGCAGATGAGAACGATTATGTACTATGAGCTCCGCAACAAACTTAGAGCGACTGAATGCATAGAAAAATCTGTGAAAGTTTAGGCATCAATAATATTTCTTATGATACAATCAAAGTTTGGTTTCGGAAGTTTAAAGCCGGAAATTTCGACATTGAAAATGACCCACGTTCTGGCCTCCCATTTTAAATTTCATTGTGAGAAGTTAAAGAAAATCATTCGTCACAAACTATTGTGTTAGAGCTTAACGTTTGCCAAAAAACAATAGTTAACGCTCTAAAACGCATAAATCTAATTTTTAAGTTCAATAGCTGAATGCCTCACGAATTGACATATGAAGACAAGTGTAAGAGAACTGGGACTTGTGATGAAAAATCTGTGTATTACAAAAATACAAGCCGTAAATGAGGATGGTCCGCACCTGGGAAATCAGCAGGCTTGGTTTTAAGTCGTGGCCTACAAGAAAGGGCTGGTGGGATTGTCGCGGAATTCTGTACAAAGAGTACATGAAAAGCGGACACACTACCAACAGTGCAATATACAGCAGCATGCCAATCAAACTTCGCTATGACATTCGCGAAAAACGAAGAAACGAGTTCAGAAGGAAGGTGGTTCTCTTTCATCAAGATAACGCCCGACCACACATTAGTATGATGAGCGGCTGTACGCTCTACAAGCTGGAGTGGGGTTTGATGCAACATCCACCACAGAGCCTCGATATGGCCCCTCCATATTTTTATTTCTTTTTCCATGTGCAGCTGCATATTGATGGCGCAATTTGATTCAAAGGAGGATGTCATAAGTTAGGTCGATCACTTTCTGGACTCGCGAATACCACAATTTTTAGCTGAAGGGATTGGAAAGTTGCCACAACTTTGGCAAACGATTGTAGATTTAAACAGAGATTAAGATCCTCATTAACTTTGATGATTTCGTATGTATTTATCATTTTACAATAAAAAAATGGGGTAAAACTTTTTACTCAACGTAATATTTAAGAACATTTCTTTAAAAAATCGAGCTTAAAAATGGGTGAAAATGCTTGAAAAAAATTCTAAAAAATTTCTAAATGGCGATTTCTACGCAATCTCAAGAAGTACAGAACCGATTTAAAAATAATGGTCTCAAAATTATTGGTAAAGCCCTTGCTCCAATACAGGCTACATTTTATGTTGGTACCACTAACCAAAAGGTAGTGCAGGAGCAAAAAATGTTCTAAAAATGCGATTTTTGTGTTCCTGAAGGCCCTAGATACCTAAAATTTGGTATTGCAGTTACTTGATTTAATTCATTTCTAAGAACATTTTTTTTAAAATTCGAAATTAAAAAGTGGTGAAAATGCGCGAAAACCGTTCTAGAAAACGCTCTAAATGGTGTTTTTATGCATTTTCAAGAAGTAGCAAACCTATTTCAAAAGTAATGGTTGGAAATTGATGATGACAGCCCTTTCTGTAACATAGACTAAATTTTATGTTGGTTTACTTTTACCTGGGGGTTACGGAAGCAAAAAACGTTCTAAATTGCAATTTTTGTGATACTACAGGAGCTGGCAACTTGAAATTAGGCAGAGTAGTTACTTAGAAGATATAAATGATCTCCAAGAACATTTCCTAAAGGATTCGAAAATTCAAAGGTGTGAAAATGGGCGCACTGAAGCATTTTGAAACCTCCTAAATCGCGATTGCTAGGCAATCTCAGGAAGTATCAAACCAATTTTAAAAGTAACAGCTGCAAATTTATGGTGACTGTGCCTGCTCCAACATTGTTGTCACTACCACCTGGGGGATACAGGAGCAAAAAATGTTCTGAATTGGGTTTTTTGTGATACTGTGTGATCTAACTTTTTGAAATTTTTCATGGTAATTACTTAAAAGATGTAAATGTTTTTTAAGAACGGTCGGAAGAAAATTCGAAATTTAAAACGATGAATTGAGCGAAAAGCGTTCTGAAAACGTTCTAAATTACGATTTTTATGCAATCTTATGAAATACCAAACTTACTTAAAACATAATAGTTACAAATTGGTAGTGATAGAACCTACTTAACCTTTATGTCAATAACCAAAATATGGCCTTGTGTCCAATGACCGGGGTTCCTGGGTACCTGCTGCGATTTTAACATACGCGAGCCATAAAACAAGCTTATTTTATGCAGTCTAACTGGCGGACTTAAGAGAAGAGGAATTTAACGCATTTTTATAAATATTAATTACTTCAGGTGTCAACAATTCAAACAAAGATCACACATTAGAAATGTGGAAAACAAAATTACATCTGGTTTATCGAAAAAGTATGAGTGTAGACCGATCGTGGAATATTCTTAGATTTATCCATTTTGACAAGCAGAACACACGAGTGGAATGTCTTAAAAGTGTTAAGGCTGCAGTAATTCGTAATTTATGGACTATGCTAAATCCAAACCTATTGAAAAAATACAAACCGACGGAAGACTTAACGGTTGATAAGCAGCTATTTCCGAATCGAGGAAGAAAAAGATTCACCCAATACATTCCGTCTAAACCGGCTAAATGTGAAATCAAAATATAGTAGGTATGAGATGGAGATAATTCTTAACCTCTTAACGGCCTTGTTATGCACCGGAAAAACAGATGCAGATCGTGAAATAAAGCAAGGCGAAAGAGTTGGGAGAGACGTCGCTCTCCATTTAAGGATTCTGGACGAAACGTCACCATTGACAACTTTTTTCTTCTCTTTCTTTCGCCATGTATTTATTTGTACTGAAAGCTCACAATGATTAGCACTTTGAAAAGAAACAAACCTTATATTCCCCAACAAATGAGGCCAAGTATATCCCGCTAGTGCTATCCATAGAATTTAGATTTCATGATAACATAAGTATTTGTTCCTATGTTTCAAAAAGGAACAAAGCTGTCGTATCTACTATGCATCATGATAAAACCACCATAGGAACGAAAGATAAACCCGAAATGATTCGGGTTTATAAGGAAACTAAATATGGTGTGCATATAATGGATACATTTTGGTGCAATATGTAGCACATAGGCGAATAACCGAACGACAATTTGCATTATTTTTCTATATTGTGGATGTAGCAGCACTAGCTGATTACATTAAGCATACTAAAAATAATGATATGGTGAGAAATAAAACAGACAATCCTCACCTGTTATTTTGGGAATTAGGCGAGATCTTGAGGATTCCAGCAATTCAAGATCCATTGCAAAATGTTCAGGCTATGAGACATTTTTCGACCAAATAGGGAATTGAAAGTACACACTGAAAAAAATCCCTGCCGGCTCGGGCCTACAGGCGGAGGTAGATTTCGAAGTTAAGTACTAAATTTACCAACAAAACTTAAATCAAGATCTTCACTTAGAATGAGCTCTAGAGAGCTAAGCGTTTTGTGAAAATTCTAATATACACAAATACATACACGTATGGATACGTAATAGGTTTAAAAAATAGCTAAAACAAATTCAGAGAACCTCAGAGTGTTAAAATAAGTTAATATTTCCATTGTCGGGTTTTCATCATGTTTTAATACGTTTCTTCAAACTCACATGACGTTACCTATTCACCTGCTGAGGTCCGTTTTATTTCCAATTTGATGCAATATATATATTTTTTTTAATTCGTCAAACTATTTATTTCATTTCGAGTTTTCATGCAGAAATCTTGCTCTAGAAAACTTATGACGTAATATTCTATTTGTTTCAATTATTCAAACTGTTTATTTAATTTAATTTTTCACGTGAAACCTTGCAATAGAAAAGCAATTGTTGTGGTGAGAATTTAATTGCTTTTTTTTAATTGTTGGCAACTGCTATAACGAAAAATATTTATTTTTTCCTGACATTGTTGTGTAAGAGCTGGTTTTATCCGAATCATGTTAAGGCGGTATTCAAAATTTTGAACCTTCCCCATTTCCATTCCCTTGGGCCGATTTTGCCCATTTTCAATCCCCGCCGAGATATTAGCCATCTCAAAGTTGTTGGCGAGTTTAAAGACGATCCTTGCATAATTGCGACTTTTACATACATACATACATACATACATATATATATATATATATATATATATATATATATATATATATATATATATATATATATGTATATATATATATATATATATGTATATATATATATATATATATGTATATATATATAAACTTTTTAGGTGGGGGGTGGTTTTGGGTTCCTGGGGTCCTATAATGAAAAGTTATGAAGGCATTTTTCAAAAGTCGCACCATGGTAACGACTGCAATAGGTAGTATTTCTTACGAAATCTACCTAAAATCTTTGCCTGTATTTGAGCTATCACACGCTAAGAACACAGTCCAAAGAGCTTATCGAAAATGATAAAACAAACTAGATGAAACAAAAATGATAAAAACAGTTGGTGTCAGATGTGCTTGTCAGAGTCTCAAAAACGGCGCAGAAATACAGGAAAATCATGTAAACAATTTGGAAATCTAGTATATGATGTATAAACTTACACTTTTTGCTATTGTACTTACAGCTTGCCCACAAACATCACGCAAATGAAATATTTTTTATCTTAAAAAATACACCTAACTCTTATTTTCAAATTAATTTGATGTTTAAGTTATCTACATCTAATTAATCTATCAATTTATGTATTTTTCCAAAGAAAAGTCGCATGGCTACTTGGGTACCCTGGTCATTGATGACAGGTATAAAAATGTTTAATGTCCCAAAATAATAATGAGAATAATTCCAAATTTTAAAGTGAGTATACTAAAGGACAGCGAATACTACAAATAATGGGGGATCTAAACTCATTTAATTTTTTTTTATTAACATCCTGAAAACGGGATGAAAATACAAAAAAGGTACCCGGGTACTCGATCATTGACATAAAGGTTAAACATAAGATATATTTTATGTCGGTGCCACTACCCTAGAGCAGGAACTTTGCAGGAGCAAAAAATGTTCTAAGTTGCGATTTCTGTGATTCGAAAGAGTCTAGAAACTTTAAATATGGCATGGTAATCACTTATAAAATATATATACCCTCTATGAACAGTAAAAAAAAATTTCAAAATTTAAAAAGGTTGTGAAGTAAAGGGAAGGAGTAAAAAGTGTTCTAAAAAAGGCCGAAATTACAATTTCTATGCAATCTCAGGAAATAATAAACCGATTACAAAAGTAATGGCTGCGAGTCAATGGTGACCGTCTCTGATTCCGCACTTATGCGGGTGCCACGACTACCTGGAGTTGGCAGGAAAAAATATGTTCTAAAAAATCTTTTAAAAATGTTCTAAATTACGTTTTCTATGGAATATTAGGAAATACCGAAGATATTTCCAAAATTAATGTTGGAAAATTAATAGTAACAGTCTCTGTATCAACATAGAAATTTTATGTTAGTACCACTACCATCAGAGAAGTGGTAGGCTGTTAGCGAAGAAGCTTGGTATATGACATTATGCCTAATGTATGATGTAAATCCGTACTAAGATGGTTCCTAAAAAATTCAAAACTTCAAATAAATACTGAAATGAACATATGAAATAAGCATAAAAGCTTCAAAATACTTTCTAAATTATCATTTATTTATAGTTAGTTTCTAGTTCTTCTTATTAATGTAAGTCTCATTTTCGCCTAATGCAGTGTAATAATGGAGTGTAGTCAAACTGTCAATTAATTAGTAATTTTTGAATTATTCCTAAAAGTATAATTTCTACTAATAAAAATGAGACATACAAATATAACTTGGTATATTTCAACTATTACGCGAGTAAAGACGTGGTTGTGTTAGTTTTTTTTTTTTTTTAAATACTGGTGTATAAATTAAGGGACCGTACATTGGTTAGAAAAAATTCGCCTTCGGCAGCCGCCATTTTTGTGTCAGCTCTCAGCTCGATGATCGTCGCAAAGGAAGTATATCATAGTATCTACTAACCGAATGTAAAATATAAGTAATGAAATTACGGTCTATGCGTCATTGGAAATACGTTCCCGGGCCAAGCTTGACATGCATTCTCTAAGTTGCCAACATAATTTTTCAAGATAAAACAAGGATGCTCCCATAAGCAAAGAATAAAACAAAAATATAGTAGGGTAAAGTGCCCATATTTCGTCCCCCTTAACTTCTCCGCTTCTGCGAAAGTGCGGCCACTTATGACGCAAGGCACAGCGGACGGAAGGTAAAAGGAGTCGGTGTTGAAAGTTTCGTTCGCCAAGACGCATACATAAATTAAAGACGGCGAATTTCCTATTTTTAGAAGACCTGAGTTCTTATTACGCCGTCTGTAGAACGTTATTTACTGTACTGTAAGTATTTATATCTTATTCATTGCATGCATTTTACATTGGTAAGATTCTGACAGTAGCATAGAGTGAGTTTTAGGACGCTCAGTTCATCTTACGGGAACAGAAGATCCGTAATATTGGAAAGTAGCGTGGTCCCGATTTCGTCCCCCTCGCAGTCCTTATTTTTGTCTCGTAGAGGAAATTAGGAATGCATTTTCATGACTTTTTTTTTTTCAATTTTTTCCTCATGTTTGGATGGTTAATGCATAGTCGTCAATCTTCAGATTATTTTGATACCAGTAAAATCTTACAAAATTGTTTTCTTTATTTAATTGCGTTAAAACTGCGATTATATAAAGCATGTATTTCTGCATAAAAATATTGGTATGAAAAAATAGGAAGGTTGGCAACTATGCTAATGCTTCGTTATGTTTTTCTTCCACTGATAATTAGTACATTTCTTTGTGCCTTAATTTAATGGAAATTAATTTACTTACTCATTTAGAAATAAATTTTGATTTAGTTATAATTTAAGCCTCAGCTATTGGAATTTTTTGGGGGGACGAAATTGGGACCATTTTTTTTTCTTTTGCGTTCTTTAGATACTTTTGAAAAAAACAATTTTTCGCATTGTTAAAATTTTTTGTACAATATTTGCATATGTTTCTATGTGCGTGGGTAATGAATCTATGTAAAATCCAAATTTGGTAGATTGTCACTGAAAATTACAACTCCCAAGGTCCTAAAAGTGACTGGGGGACGATAATAGGGCTTCTTAACCTATATTGGTAAGCTAGAAACCGACGCATACACTTTTAAATTAACTTTAATATAATTCTTTATTCTACAGTTTTACCCACGTTATCAATTTACAATTGTTCGTTATAGTTGTTACTGGTCTTGGGAAAATAAATTTGATTTAATTTTCAAAGAGATAAAAAAGAAAAGCTGTTGCTTTCGGAATTCAGTATTCTTGTTGAAAATAAATTATTTTTTATTCAAAGTGAAAAGTGAATAAATAATGTCGCTACGGTAAAAATAAAAAGTGAGAGTATAAAAGAGAAAACATTAATGCATATTTTATGCTTATAAAATTCTTATTTTCTCACATGTTATAAGATAAATGTTGTTATGATACCATTTTATTTAATAAATACGCAGGTTTTCATTTTTTTTTACAATTTTCGAGTTTATGAAAAATGTAATTACGTTACGAATAGAAAAAAGCTGTTATATGATAACTATTGTTTTTATCATTTTATGTACTATTCATTCAATAAAATTATGTTAGCTTTCCTACCAAAATAATTTTTAAGGTACAGGGTACCCCTATGCTACTAAATACTTGCGATTTCAAGAATATTTACACATATGTTAGAATTCATCATTTTAAGCTTTAAAAAAATGAGTAAATTAGAACATAAAAAATATATATTGATTAAAAGACTTTTTTTACATCTCCAGCAAACAGAAAACTACATACTTCTCATAAGTATTGTCACTTTAACTACAATCTAAGTCTAATACAAAATTCGAAAGTATACGAACAGACCTTATAAAGAATATATTTTTGAACGTATCCAGACGTTTAATGTTACAAAATTCACAAAGTTCATTTTAGCAACAACGATACGACACTGTTTAAATCATAAACAAATCTTTGACCTGAAAAATTAACTCCATATTGCCGTCTGTCGAGAATTCTATGAAAAATTTATATGCACAATAATTCATTTAATTTTTTTAGTTATCATGCTATTCGTTAATCGGCATCAAGTGGCACTTAATTCTTTAAAATCTGTTAAGACAGAACTTATGTATGACACAAACAAATGCTGTATGTTTCAACGGAACACCTTAAAAATGTACTTGTTCGTCTAACATTGAACGGAACTGGTTTATGCCGGAATTTATTTAAAAAAAAAATTATTGTCATGATAAGAATGTTAGACAATTACACCTGTTAAAATCAAATTTTGTTTCAGTCCCAAGCTATTTCGTTTTCACAGGTTTTAATACATAAGATTGTTGTATTTATTCATTTCAATAAAACGTAACACAAAATCGCAAGAGACGACGGAGAAAATCTGTTTTAAAAGGCTTTTGTCATAGCAGTTATAATTGTATGGTATTCTTACATTAGGGATGATTCAATTATAAACAAGTTCTGTTTCCATTAGTTTTACTATACTTTATGCCTCGATTTAGAAACTTCTGTTCCTCTTTTTTTTCTGTCAAGTCCCGCTTTTTATAACACCGAACTTGGCAACATTACTTACCATAGACTATGTAACAACTTCCGTGATTGACTTAAAGTACTGCTAAAGTATATTTCTTATTAGTTTCTTTGGACATCTTAAAGTCATGTCTACCAAACAAACAAATTGATTTTTCTTATAAAGATTCGGAGTATTGGTTACTGATAAAACGATGAAAATGTATTGGAGCACCTAATACTAGGTTGAGCAAAAAGCTCTGGGAAATTTCTGAAAGTTGCATTGTTATGCGAAAACTAACAATAAAAGCAACAAAGACTATCCTTCAAAGTTGAGACCATCATAGTCCACTATTTTCTGCCATTGTTCTGCCAGATTCCGGATATGCAGGAAGTACTATGGCGGCTCCTTGGAATCGAAAAACTCTTCACATGCTTCTTCAACTTCATTAAAGGATTCAAACTGACGCCCATTGAAAAAATATTGCATTGATCGAAAAAAGCCATAATCGGATGGAGCCACGTCTAGACTGTAGGCGGGGTGTGGAAGAATTTTGACGCCATCCAACTGTACAAACTTGATCCTCTGGGCCACAGTTTGGCATTGTCCTACTGAAACAAAGCGCGCTTTCGGTGAACCAATCTTGGATACTTCTGCACCAATTTGTCGTAGACGCAATCTAACTGCTGGCAATAGAGCTCGGAATTCATGGCACGACCATCATATACGATAGATATTCTGTGAACTATTAGGTTAAAAATTTCCCAGAACTTTTTTCTCACCCTAATATTTAAGGTTAACATAGTCAAACATTCCACTGCATATTCCAAGACCATCATATATTATGCACGAGAACTGAATCAGTACTTGAAATATACCTTAGCAAAAATGACTTGAAAAAATTGGATGTATATTTTGATTGATATGCTTATTTATGGGTTTTACATGGCACATTGAAAACACGACTGCAGATTAACACTTGAATATTACTAATTAGGAGACTGTCGCGCAATCTTTCTTTTTAAAAACTGTTTAGTTTATGCAGAAAATTTTAAAATCAGGCGTGATACAGCATTATTTCTTATTCGTCACCCTAACATAGGTCAATTTAAAAAAACTCAATTTTTTTTTTCAATTATATTTTCGTTGTTGGAATATTTTGCATTATCTGGAAAAATTATAAATGACCTGGTACTGAAAGTACTAAAAATTGAAATCTTAAATGGAATTCACCAATCTCTCATCTCTTCATATAAAGCTCGTGTTAATTTGCAGTTCATTAAATAAAATTTAAAAATATATAATGTTTATGCTAAAAATAAGTGAAAGAAAAAATTTATATGTCACACAAAATTTCTTTTATTTTAACATATTTCCTTCATGCAGAATGAATTTTAAAACCAAATGTGATGCACCATTACCTTTTATTCATCAATCTAATATAGCTTGATTTTAAAAGATTTTCAATAAGATATTTCAATTTTCTTTCCACCTCAAAGTATTTTGAATCATATGGAAAAAAAAAATGATAAATAGTTGCTTGCGAAGGAAAGTACTAAAATTGAAAACTGAAAGAGGATCCATCAGCATCCCATCTCTTCATATAAAATTCATGTTTCTTTGCAGTTCATTAAGTAAAATTTCTTAATATGATAATATGTTGATGTTCAAAATAAGTGAAAGGAAAACATTTATGTATCACACAAACTTTATTTTATTTTAACCTGTTTACTTCATGCAGAAATTTTTAAAACCGGATGTGACACAAAATTATTTCTTATTCATTACTCTGACACAGCTTAATTCTAACAGAAACATATTTTAATTTTCTTTGTGTTCTCGGAATATTTTGTATCATATAAAGAAAGATGATAAATAATGACTTTGAAGGAAAGCACTAAAATTTTAAAACAGAATGAGAATTTATCACTCTCACATCTCTTCATATAAAGCTCATGTTTATTTTCATTTCATTAAATAAAATATATTAATACGATATTGTGTTGTTGTTAAAAATAAGTGAAAGAAAAATATTTATAATACTCTTAAAACAATCAAGTATGTAACGACGCACTATCGTACAATATCCTAAAAATAAATCCTGAAAACCTTATCAAAGGACGTATTAAATTTTAAAGTACAGAAGTTAAATATTTTCTTCTACTCATGGAAAGTGACGTATGAGAAACAATGTGAAGTCATAAAATAAATGGAACTGCAATTAATAATAATAATATATATTTTCTCTAATTAAATTCAATCCAAGAAATTGCTACTGCTACTTCTACTTTCAACTCTAGTAATTATTGACTCTCTCATTTTCAAAACAAAGTGGCGTATTTGTACAAATAAACAACATTTAGTTATTAAGATATTCTTTGATGATGACCCTGGAAGGCTTGAAAGTACTAAGAAGTTTTAAATAAAATGTATATTTTAAACTTATAACATCTTTTTCATTACATTAGTCGCAGTTTAAGTAAAATTGGGGACCTTTTTAATGTTCACATTATTTATTTTAAGAAAAATATTTATATGTCACAAAAACTTTCTTTTATTTTAACATATTTACTTCGTGAAGAAAGTTTTAAAACCAGGTGTGTTACAGCATTATTTTCTATTCATCGCTTTCGCAGCTAAATTTTAAAGGATTTTCAATAAAAGTTTTTCCATTTCCTATCCATCATCGGAATATTTTGCATTATATGGAAAAAAAATTAAAAATAATGACTTGGGAATGAAATAATTAAAAATTAAAAACCGGAAGAGAATTCACCAGTCTCACATCTTTTCATATAAAGCTCATGTTTATATTCAGTTAATTAAATAAAATATATTAATATGATATTATGTTGTTGTTAAAAATAAGTGAAAGAAAAATATTTATATTGCACAAAAATTTTCTTTTATTTTCTATTTACTTCGTGCAGAAAGTTTTAAAACCAGGTGTGTTACAGCATTATTTCCTATTCATCGCTTTCACAGCTTAATTTTATAGGATTTTCAATAAAAGTTTTCAATTTCCTATCCGTCATCGGAATATTTTGCATTATATGGAAAAAAATAAAAATAATGACTAGGGAATGAAATAATTAAAAATTAAAAATCGAAAGAGAAATCATGAGTCTCACATCTCTTCATATTAAGCTCGTGTTTATTTGCAGTTCCTTAAATAAAATTTAATAATATGATATTATGTTGATGTTAAAAATAAGTGAAAGAAAATTATTTATATGTCACGCAAACTTTTTTCATTTGAAAATGGTTGTTGTTTTCGGTCGAGGATGGGGCCAAATGATACTCGAATTTTAAATTTTTTTAACGAAATTCAACGATGTTCTTTACTTTTAGAAGAATTTTTATTTGAATAGGTAATAGAAAGGCATAAAATCGTTAAAATTGTTTGAACAGGTAATCAAAAAATCAAATTGAAAAAGTTACAAAATGGGTAGGCGCAAATTATCAGATATGGAAAAATCCAAAGCCAAAGAGCGACGCCGAAATGAAAATCGTCTTGCAAAGCAAAAATCGAGGTCTTCAACTCATTATGTAGGCCATGAAAATCGAGGTCTTCAACTGGTTATGTAGCCCATGAAAATCAATTACAGAATAAAAGACGAACACGAAAAAGGAAACAATTCAATGCTTAATCGATTGATAGTAAAAGGCCATGTCTCGAGGGGCTCCAATCCACTAGCCACGGTGTTTTACAATCAGTCGATTCTAACCGGGAAAAATTGAGCTTAACGTACACTGTAAAAAAAAATCTGTAGTTCTACAGATGTAAAGTTACATGCTTACTAAACTTTCATCTGTAACTGTACGAAAAAATCTGCAAATCTACCAAACTAGTTTTTGTAAAGCTACAGAAATCTGTAACTGTACAAATGAATCTGCTAAAATTACAGTAATCTTACTAAAATTTTATCTGTAACCTGGGTTGCAGTTACATGAAAAGTTCTAGGCATCCCAGTTTCCTAAAAAATTTCTGGTAACCTTACAGATTTTTTGATTTTCGGCGCAAAAGTGCGTCTGTTACAGGAATTTTTGTTGTTGCCGTTACGTAAAAAGTTTTAGGAATCCCAGTTTCCTTGAAAAACTTTAGTAACTTTACAGATTTTTTTTTACAGTGTAGGTAATTGTCGCAATCTGTGGATGATTCGATGGAACTGCTTTCGATTTCTAAACTATTTTTCTTCTCGAAACGGGACTTGGAGAGTTTATCGATGAAGTTTTTGGTCGTCTGAAGTTTGATCTTTGCGATCTGTTGTTGAAGAGGATGCGACGGAATTTGGCGGACGAAATAAATTCCAAATGGTCGTTGTAATCTATTAAATTACAATTATTTTTTTTTATCTGTTTACTTCATGCAGAAATTTTTAAAAGCAAGAGTGACACAGTATTATTTTTAATTTATCGCTGTAACACACCTTAATTCTAAAAGATATTCAATAAAATTTTTCAATTTTATTTCCGTTCTCGGAATATTTTGTATTATATGAAAAAAAAAATTGATAAATATATACTTTGAAGGAAAACATTAAAAATTTAAACTTGAATAAGAATTTATCAATATCCCATCTCTTCATATAAAGCTCATGCTTCTTTACAGTTCATTAAATAAAATGTATTAACATGATATTGTGTTGATGTTAAAAATAAGTGAAAGAAAACTATATTTCACAAAAACTTTCTTTTATTTTAACATATTTAGCTCATGTAGAAAGATTTAAAACAAAGTGTTATGCAGCATTATTTTTTATCCAACGTTCTAACACAGCATAATTTTAAAAGATTTTCAATAAAAGTTTTCAATTTTCTATCTATCATCCAAATATTTTGCATTATATGGGAAAAAATTAAACTAATGGCTTGGGAATGAAACTATTAAAACTTAAAAGCTGAAAGAGAATTTATCAATCTCCCATCTCTTTATATAATGCTCATGTTTCTGTTCAGTTCATTAAATAAAATTTATTATTGTGATATTATGTTGACGCTAAAAATATGTAAAAGAAAAATATTTGTATGGCTCGCAAACTTTCTTTTATTTTAATATATTTACTTCTGAAAGAAAATTTTAAAACCAGGTGTGATACATAATTACTTTTTATTCATCTATCTAATACAGCTTAATTTTAAGAGATTTTCAATTTTTTTTTTCAAATTTCTTTCTACCTCAGAGTATTTTGCATTATAAAAAAAAAAAAAAAAAAAAAAAAAAAAAAAGATAAATAATGGCTTGGGAAGGAAAGTGCTAAAATTGAAAACTAAAAGAAAATTCATCAATCTCCCATCTCTTCATATAAAGTTCATGTTTCTTTGCAGTTCATTAAATAAAATTTCTTAATATGATAATATGTTGATGTTAAAATAAGTGAAAGGAAAATATTTAATAAATAAAGAAACGCAACCTTTGCTTAATGGTATACAGAACACGAACTTTAATAAGCTAAATGATAAATTCTACGTTTCGAGTTGTTTCTACAGCCGTCTTCAGGAACAATATGATGTTTAAATGACTAAAAGCTCAGAGAAGAAGGCTTTCTGTGCGATAGACAATTTTTCGAACACTGACGAAGTCAATGACATTGACTCAGTGTCAATGTCAATATTTACCAATGTCAATATATTATAATAATATATATTATAACATATAAATAATAAAAATAATTAATACTCAAGGTTCGACAAATTGTCTCTCGCACAGGAGGCTTTCATCTCTGAGCTTTTAGCCATTTAATCGTCATATTTTTCCTGAAGACGAATGTAGAAACAGCTCGAAACGTAGAATTTATCTTTTAGCTTATTAAAGTTCGTGTTTTGTGTACCATTAAGCAACATTGTGTGTCTTTATTTATTATATTTTATGGTGCAACTGTCCAGTTATGTGTTATGGAAAATATTTATGGGGCATTCTCACAGTCTTTTGACTTTCATGTCCCTGAATAATAATATTTTATTTAATACACTTTTTTGTGTTTTTTTATTTCATATACTGGAGAAGATCCCATTGCATGATTGCACAACAATATTAACGAGATAAATAAGTTTTGGACGATGTTGAGGGGTTCAAATACCTAGAAAACTCCTATACCGCCCCGTGTCCCTGACGCTGATTTTTAAGTTTGGAAATGTCTGGATAAAATTGTTTCAAAAAAAATAATTCGATGTAATTCTTTCCTGAAACTGGAACCATTGTTGTACATAAATATGTAGCTAAAAATTAACCTGCACACATTTATAGGGTTGTTATTATTTTTTAAACTCTGTCCCTGGGTTTTAGATTCCTCTTCTAAAATAATACAGAAAATCGTTTCAGATGCAGCCACAGAATTTTTTCAAGTTTTTTTTCATGCAGAAGTATGCTAGAGAAAGAATGTCTAAAATTCTTTGGCAGGAAATTTACTGTAGAATTTAAATCAGCATTTAAATAACAATTTCAAGCATCGTGGCTTTATTGGTAGTCTCACCGTCCCCAAGGTTTATACCTGCACTTTTCGAGTTAAATAAATAAAAAAATAATAATTAATTCAATGTTAACAACGGTTTCTAAAAATCAATAAACATTGTGGCTATCATTTAGTCTTAACATGATTTCCCTAAACATAGGTGGTAATTTTCCTTGCCGTTCTATCCTTACCGTCCCTTTTTTTACTATTTCGTCCCTTTTTTCCAATACCATCCCTTCTTTTTACATTTACTTACCTTCTTTAACACCCTTTTAAGACAATGTTATACAAAAATTCTGTATTAAAAGTACTACATTGTTATTATTTCTTATTTCAATGTTCTGTGGGTACTATGCAAATTCATTATAAGTAAAAATTTAGAAGAAAATAAAAAGTTATAGGGGTAAAATGGTAAGGAAAATTAAACTCGCAAGTTTAACTTAAACCTCAGTAAAATAAAAAGATTTTCGCTGCTGACCATTTTTTCTTTATTTTGAATCATTAAGGCATTCGTCTATCAGGTTAAAATGTTATTTTAGCAAGTTTAATTTTGTCAGATTTTTTTTTTCTCAAATGTCAAAAGATTGTGAGAATGCCCCTTATATGTCACACAAACTTACTTTTATTTTAACCTGTTTACTTGATGCAGAAGTTTTTAAAACCAGTTGTAATACAGCATTATTTTTTATTCACCACTCTAACACAGCATAATCTAAAAAAAAAAAAAAAATTAATAATTTTTTTCAATTTTCTTTCCACTTCAGAGTATTTTGCATTATACGGAGAAAAAATGATAAATAATGACTTGGAAAGGAAAGTACTAAAAATTGAAAACTGAAAGAGAATTTATCAACCTCCCATCTCTTCATATAAAGCTCATGTTTCTTTTCGGTAAATTAAATAAAATTTCTTAATATGATAATATGTTAATGTTAAATATAAGTGAAAGGAAAATATTTAAATGTCACAAAACGTCCTTTTATTTTAACTTATTTACTCCATGCATAAAATTTTACAATTATGTGTGAAGCAGCATTATTTTTTATTCATCACTCTAACACGGCGTCATTTAAAAGATTTTTAGTAAAAGTTTTCAATTTTCTTTGCACATCAGAGTATTTTGCATTATATGAAAAAAATGATAAATAATGATTTGGGAAGGAAAGTACTAAAAATTGAAAACTGAAAGAGAATTTATCAATCTTCCATCTCTTCATATAAAGCTCATGTTTCTTTTCAGTAAATTAAATAAAAATTTCTTAATATGATAATATGTTAATGTTAAATATAAGTGAAAGGAAAATATTTAAATGTACCACAAACGTCCTTTTATTTTAACTTATTTACTTCATGCATAAAATTTTACAATCATGTGTGAAACAGCATTATTTTTTATTCATCACTCTAACACGGCGTGAATTAAAAATATTTTTAGTAAAAGTTTTCAATTTTCTTTCCACGTCAGAGTATTTTGCATTATATGAAAAAAAAAAGATAAATAATGACTTGGAAAGGAAAGTACTAAAAATTGAAAAGTGTAAGAGAATTTATCAATCTCACATCTCTTCATATAAACTCATGTTTCTTTTCAGTAAATTAAATAAAATTTTGTAATATGATATTATGTTAATGTTAAATATAAGTAAAAAGAAAATATTTAAATGTCACACAAACGTTCTTTTATTTTAACTTATTTACTTCATGCATAAAATTTTACAATCATGTGTGAAACAGCATTATTTTTTATTCAACACTAGAACACGGCGTGCTTAAAAAATATTTTTAGTAAAAGTTTTCAATTTCCTTTGCACGTCAGAGTATTTAGTATTATATGAAAAAAATGATAAATAATGACTTGGGAAGGAAAGTACTAAAAATTGAAAACTAAAAGATAATTCATCATTAAACTAATTCATCAATCTCCCATCTCTTCATATAAAGCTCGTGTTTCTTTTCTGTTCTTTAAATAATATTTATTAATGATATTATGATAATGTTAAAAATAAGTTAAAATGAAATATTTTTATTTCATCGCATTTTGCAGCATTAAATAGCAATTCATATCTTACATTTATTCGGATTATGCATAAGTAACGAATTAAAAACTTGTGACAGTGATTGATGCTCCATATTTATCTATAAAACTGGTGAAAAGATACGAAAAAATAAGAAAAACGCTCTGGACATAAATGGTACTACTCATATTATCCAACTTTATAAAAAGTAAATGATTTTTTGTTACGATAACAACTGTTTTATGTCTTAAGATTTTGCTTTTCACTTTGTGGCTAAAGATAAAAATCATTTTCTTTTCAAACCCGTGCATTTGTTGAGTAATATTCGTAGTAACACAACTTTTTCAAATAGTCCATATTGAAGAAAACTGCATATTTATAGTAAAGGATGGGTGACGACGTTTTCAGCAATATTATGCTTATTGTTTTATAAAATTAATATTTGCTTTGTAGTAAAAATATATTCTAAAATATTGCCGTTTTCTTAAACCCTTTATCCACTGAATTATGAATTCATGAAAATTTTATCTCCTAAATTATTTTTCGAGAATTTTTGAAACTACATTAGAAGAGTTACATAATAATTTAATAAATTTTAGAGGGATTTTAGAAGGATTGAAGGATATAGAAAGATTAATTAAATTTGAATTTATAATGACTTTGTGCGATATTTATAACCTCACACAAATCTTTTATTTTAAATATTTTCCTTAGTACTCGTATTTTGCTTAATTAGGAAATTTACCTATATAATCTTACAATAGAAATATACAAATATTTCCGAATTGAAAAATCCCACACTCCCCCCTCCCTAACGCCAAGAAAGCTAAAATATGCAAAGACAAAAGAAAGTGTCCTTTAAAGAATATTTTTCTTTTGTGTAACCATTAATGCTTTTGGAACAAGATAAAGTAATGCATCTAGAACTCATTCTAAACTGTATTACTACTAATTGATGTATTACATGCATTTTACAACAAGTTATTTTAATGGTACTTATAAGTACCGTCATTAGATATAGGCTTAATATTTATAATTAAACGCCCTCTTGCACCATTTTTTGAGTTTTAGAGAAATATCTAAAATTCTGTTGTTTGCATTAATAATAGAAAACTTTATTCGTTATTATTCTTTGTTCATAAAACGTAAAATACTAAAATATCTGTCCTATTATGAAAAAGCTATGCAAAACATAAGTAGACATTCTTTACAATCTTCAACGTGTTTTCTAAGGGAGTGAAATTCTTATCTTATTTTATCTTGAAATTTGATTAACCTATTTTGATTGAACATGCATTAGACTTATGCGTTTACTCAGTACAGATGCTCTAGATTTTCCATTGCAGTGATTTGTCATATTCTCTCTCTCTTTATACTGTGCGATTGAAAAAGATTCTTCTTGCAAAATTAAAAAGGATTTTGCATTTTCATTTCTTTTTAAAAATTTAAGAGTTGTTGGTAATTAGTTTCATTTGTAAGAAATGCAACCAAACTGTACTTTTTTAATAATTTTAAACGATAACTTACGCTCTAGAAATCATAATTTAATTACGTGAATTTTTACTCATATTGCTAACAAGGCATAAAACCAACAATTGTCTAACTGTACTAGTTTCGTTTAAATAGTGATTCGAATAACAGAGTATTAGTGCAAAGCTTTATCCATTTTATCATAATCTAAAAAATTAACAATATAATACACGTTTTTACACATTTAATCAGCGGTCGCCAAATTTTCTGAACTCATGGGACACTAAATCATACTTTTTAATTTCGTGGACCACTAATAGGATTTCTCATAAAAACCAATTATAAAATATAATTTTCTATTAAATTTTGTTAATTTAGGAACATATTTTCTCCTTATAAAAGTGGTCATTTAGTTATTTTTTAGATGTGAAACACATTTCTCATTTTCGCAGTTTTTCATAATTAACTTGAGAAACTTCTGACAGAAATAGTAATTTCTTTATAAAAAATTTATATAAAAAATTGTAGTATCTGTCTGTGATTTTATGAAAACCCATACTTCATTCTACTATTTATAGCAGTGGTTGCCGACGTTTCTGAATCTCTAAATTTATAATTTTACATCTCGCAAATCATCAGAAGAAATATTTTACATAAATACATTTCAGTTAACGTTCATTTTATTAATATGAAATGCACCTATTATTTAATAAAACAAAATCATAAATCCTTATTTAAGGGCGAATGAAAAATAACAACATATCCATAGCAAAATCACAAAAAGTTTTTTAACTTTAAATAAAATTATAAAATTGGTTTAGTTGCAACTTAATTTGACCCTATTTATGTATCTCGCATTTTTAGTGTGATATTTATTACAACTTTTTTGAAATACATTGATGGATTTTTGGTTTCAATGAGTTTATTGCCAAATGGAGAGTTGTTTTTATTTCAAATAATGACCAGTACAGATATTTTAATTGCTGTTACGAAAATATCTTTCTGTTAAAATATGTTGTTGAAGTTTTAAAAAAATTAAAATCATTATTTCTTCTCTTACTTAATATATATATATATATATATATATATTTTCTCGAATAAAGTATAAGAAATTCTTAAAATATTATTTTTGGTTTATTAATTAGTAAAACTTAAAAAATGCAAATAATGTCCAGATTTTTCTGCAGACCACCAACGTATCCTCGCGGACTACTGGTGGTTCAGGGACCACTTGTTGGTGACATCTGCATTACATACATTAAGTGAAAATTCTGTAATATTTTGGTTAATCATTTGTTGAGAACTTAAATTAATCTTGAACCTAACGTTAAATTGGGTCTTCTTTCCTGAACGTCAATATTCATGAATAATTGCGTTTTTTGCACTGCAAAAATAAGCTCATCTGCGCTTGAGAATTACAGAAGATAAAATGTAATTTGTAATATATAAATAAAACTACGCCGAATCATTTGTATACTATGTCATATTTTTAATCTTTATAATCTTTTTAATTCTTTTATAAAGGGACGCATTTCATATAATTATTATATTTAGCAGAGTTGGGCAAATTTGTAATCTCAAGTATCCTCCCTTTTCAGGTTTTTTTTTTTTTTTTTTTTTTGACTGCTACCTTTTATTAGGTGCATATATGCTGCGGCCTGCACGAGCTACCCAACCCGCTCCTATGTGACAGCTTACGGAGCCAATCTTTACCTGGTGAGGTGCTGTAGAAAGGTGAAGTCTCATCCCTCAATATCATGAGCTTGCTTTGCATTTCGGCCCAAAATTTCCTATGGTGATACTTGTCATTTAGCGGCCCCTAATGTTTTTTTCTTTACTCTAAATTGATTCAAGAACCACTTATCACGACAAGTATCCACCACCGATTAGGCATCTAAAATCCATATTTCCCTGTAATGTGCAGGAATCAAATCAACAAAGTCAATTAGTTAAGCAAGCGGTACAACAGAGAAACCAGCAAATTACAGGCTTTACAATTAGGTCGGCCGGGCCATTGGTCTACTGGATGGCCGTCATGCGGCGACCAAGCGGACAACCGCCCCGATGCCAGACAGGTAAACTCGTTCGGCTAGGGAAATCTGGCAGCTAGGGGTCTGGTCATCGGTCTGGAGTCAGCCGATGTCCGCCATGTACGCCAATGGCGTCTGGTGCATGTAAATCCGTCGTGGGTTCTAAGTCCTCCAAGTTACTCGTGAATTATACCTCTGGAGGGCCCTTGCCAGGTGAAGGTCTCGTCACCTGATCAAGGTTCTAAATTACGAGGCCAACATGAGTAGCAAAGCGCAGGTACAACCCAACAAGATCAAAATGTTAAGTAACCGTTTTAACTAAGTTCTCAGCTAAGCAGTAGGAACAGTCGATAGGATGAAGATCTAGGCTCTCGCCTGGTCATTGGTTAGAAAGAAAGCTAATTGTATGTAATCGATTATAGTAACACATATTCAAACACGGAGATTTCGTCTTATAATGGGATGGGTGTGGATCCAGCTGCTGTGCTGCAAGGATTTCTTTCAAGATGTAATTTTAATTATAATTAATTACATGCAAATAAGTTGTAATTTCATTGCGGATAATTGCAATTACAAATTTGCTCAACTCTGATATTTAGCTTAAAATTGTAAGCTATTCGGTATAATCAACTCAAGGGATTATTTTTATAGATATTACTGTAATATTCAATAAACTAAATGAAGCGAATAGACTATTTGTACGATAATTACATTAGCAGGTATAATAATTTTTGAGTTGTAATATCACTCTTCCCCCATTCTTCCATCTCTCTCCACAACTAAAAGTTTAAGTCTGATTATTTGAAAACTACTTTTTTCATACCTCATGTACAAAAGTATATATGTAAACTTTCTTCCGTGACAACATTTCGTACACAGTTTTGAAGTTACGTTTTTAATAAATTTTCTTGGGGATTTTTAATTGCATTCGAAATCTTTGAAAATATGTTCTTCGAAGCAAATATTACTCTTTTTTTTTTTACTTTTAAATTTATTATAAATTTAGTATGTAATGTTATATATATTCTTAAAACAAATTAACAAGAAATATTTTCCGTACAAAGCACTGAAGAAGTAATGAAATTCGCCAAATGCTTCATAAGTTATAGAAAAAATTAAATAAGTTTAAAATTTATTTATTTATTTATTTATTTTTTTGAAAAATTTAAAAGTTTTTAAAACATTTTTATCTGAAATATAATCTTTACAGAAAGATACATTTTAAGGTAAACATTCATTCAAAATTGCTTATAAATGAAGAAAATAAAGTTTCGACCCCGAGCCACCTTAAACCATTCAACCTGACTTTTTGTACAACCCCCAAAAAATTTTAATAAAATAAAATACACACATAAGTCTAATAAACTTACAAGTGTATTTTATAAAAATAGGTTTTGACTTATTTTAAAACTTCAAGAAATAAAGTTCCTTTATAAGAATAGCGCGTCCTATCTCGAAAACAAACAACTACCATTTGCAATCTAACAGTGTTGCGAAACCACAATTTGCAAGTTATGATAAAAGAAAACATAAAAAAATGAACCTGTTAACAACTGTGTTAGACGTGAGATAATAGTCGAACAGCGTAGAAAGTTCCTTCACTGGAATATACGGGGATGTATCAATAAATCTTTGCTCTCAAATGGAAATAATTGAGTAAAATTTATGAAATTGCTACATTGTATAAGTCTTTTCTCTTATAGTCACCGTGCACAGTAACACGTTTCTACAAACGCTATTTCAATGAGAGAGATAGGATTTATTCCAGGAAGCGCGATAGTAGACTCAAAGGGGGACATTTTTCGCGCACTCCATTTACTGACCATAAAGAACAAAGAAAAAATTATATTCAATGATATATTTCTTCATGACATATTTGAAAAAAATTTTTAAAAATGCAATGACGCATCATACATGATTCAACAGCGTTATAAAATTTGTATCAAATAAAGTTTTTTAAATTCTACTACACTTTATTTCGCTATAAAAATGGCTAAGACTATTTTATTTAGTTTTGAAATAAAACGTTGTGATGCGGAAACAAAAATTTCAGCAGTAAACCTTTATATTGTTCTCTAAAAGGACATAAACATCAATACAAATAAACTGAATTCAATTTGAATATTGTTGCAGAATTATGTTTAAAAGGTGTCCAAAATAAAAACGTAGGGAAATTAATTATTTTGTTGGTAATAAATACGTTAGCCATACGTATAGTCCAGTCATTTCGTAGAAAATAGGGGAAAGTTTTGGTGTAGTTTTGATATGTGGTGCCTTTATGTTTTTTGGGTCGCTGAACACGAATCTGAAGTTTGCCAACAAAATTTATCCCGGATAACACGTTTTTTGGCAAAAAACTGAAAAAAAACGGTATTTTCTTTGTTTTTTCAAAATAACTTCAAAATTATGCATTTTACGCAAAAGTCCTCAATACATAAATTAAAGAGGATAAAATTTCCTACATTTTACGTATTAAAAGTTTTTTTCACGGATCAATGATTTAGCCGTGACAACGCCGCAAAAATGGATGTGAAAATTTAAAAAAATCTGAAAAAACGGGAATTACGGAAGTACACGGTGGGTGATTTCCGATTCTAACTGGCCAAAATTATTTTTGACGTCAATATAGTCGCATCGCCATAAAATTGAAAAATGTTATTGATATTCACTATTGAATGTTAGGTATTGTAAAATGTTGCGTGTAGCAGTCATAATTTCGTTACAGGGGCATTCAAAATATTTCATTATATTACGGCCTATGGGGAAAAATCGTTTATGGTGGTTTTTAATAATGTTTCATAATTTCAAACACTTTGAAATTTATATACATATCTATTAAGTGCACTACAAGATGATTTCTTATAGAATATGTTACGGGTAGTATTTATCGATCATTTACAGGGGCACTAAAAAGAATTATGTTACATTACGGTCTATGGAGAAAAATTGCTTGTGGTGTATTTTGTTCATGTTACACCTTTTCAAATGTATTTAAATTGATATATATCTCCGAAGTGCTCTATAAGATGCTTACTATTGAATATGATGTGCCATTGATCATTCATATACAGGGCCACACAAAATAAATCAGTTATATTTTTCTCTGCATGAACAAAAATTGATGGAAGTACGTTTTCAGTTGTGGAACACTTTTTAAATTTTAAAATTTGCGTACTATTTAGCGTGTATAAATTCTATAAATCATATATAGGGCTACACAAGACATCTATATACCCGCTTATTGCCAGAAATTGCTAACGAGGAATTTTTAACTGTGCTATCACGTTCACTAACAGATCTAAATTTTAGCATATTGTGAATTATATGATAAATCTATAGTTCATATACAGGGATGTACAAAATTTTCAGCTATTTTTTTCGATTTTGGTTGAAATTGTGTTTTCAATCGTGTTATATGTTTTACAAATTATAACTTAGGTATCGTTTTTCACGTTATTAAACTATGAAGTTTTATTATAGTAGCCCGAATGCGTTCAAAAATGTTCCATAATCTGATTGACGCATGATTTTACGTTCTTCTTGATAATTTTAATGATACTTTCTTAACGGTATGGAAGCTAAAGTGATAAAACTATTTTTGTATTATTATAACAAATTCTAAAATTTCTTTTTCTAAAATTTAACGTACGGGGCAAACATTCGATAGCATTAATGAAAATTGCTGTGTTGCATATTCTGTTGTATATTCATATTTATTTCTGCACAAACCTTACGGGAAACCTAACAGGAACCTTATGTAAAGATAGGGAAACATAAGATATCATGATTAATATATCATGAGAAAATGCCTACATTTTGTTTTGCATTGTATCAAACCTGAATTTGGAGAATTTGTCTGGATCAATTTTGTAACCACTCAGAATTTGCAGCCAAGTAATATATTTTAAATGATTTTGTCCCGATATATCTACATACAACTGACAATTTTTCTCCAAATTTGGTCATAAATTTAAACATTTCGCTCTTGCAAAACTTCATGTGCTCTTCATTGTAATTTTCCTCTATTAACAAAATATTTTCAACCAAATTCACATTTTCGTTACATTTTAAATCTTGTTGCCGTTGCATAATGATGAAAAAGTTTATTTATGTGACTAGCTTAAATTGTGCTGTCTTTGATTTAAAAAAACAAAAAAATGGTACTTGAACTAAAAAGTCAAGAAAAAGTCATGCCAGAAGGTATCAAATAATTTTTATTAAAAAAAAACATTTATTTTATACTGTTGGTAGTAACAAAAACACCCACTTATTCCATACGTCTATTTTCTATGCTGTAGATGTCTGTGAAAAGCATGGACCCTCAAGTAAAAGAAAGCGGAAATAATATTTTTTTGTTTTTTAAATAAATGTACTTACTAATGTACATGTTTATTTATAATTAACTAATGATTCACAATGAGTCGTTTTATTTATTATCAGCAACTTCATTGTAAAATGTAGTCATTCATATAATCTTTAGTATAATTTATAGTCAATGCTTGTGTAAAACGGTCAGTTTTCATGTTAAATCTACGTACAGCGGCATAATTCCCGTTTTCTCTGAATTTTTTGATTTTCACTCCCATTTTTGTGGCGTTGAACGGCTAAACCATTGATCAGAGAAAAAACTTTTAATACATAAAATGTAAGAAATTTTATCCTCCTTAATTTATGCTCGTAACTTTATGCACGCACTAATTTATGCACGAGAACTTTTACGTAAAATGTATAATTTTGAAGTTATTTGGAAAAAAAAAAAAGAAAATCCCGTTTATTCCCGTTTTTTGCCAAAAAGTGTTTCCCGGGATAAATTTTGTTGGCAAACTTCAGATTCGTGTTCAGCGACTCACAAAACATAAAGGCACTAAATATCAAAACTACACCAAAACCTTCCCCAATTTCCTTTTTGAGCACCTAATGCCTGGACTAGTAGATAAAGAAGAGAGGTAGGAAATTACATTTGAGTAACAATCTATTTGTCCAGAATTAAAGAAAGAATGAAAAATAAAATTAATAATAGTTTTTAAAAGAATATTTATACATACATAAAAGTAAATATACATGTATAAGTATAATTATATAAATATATATTCTTTCTAAATATGCAATCATATAACTATATCTTTTTGCATATGAATTCTTTCTACATGTATAACTATATAACTAAAATTATACACGCATGTATTTTTTCTACATGTATAATTATGTAACAATAATTTTATGCACATTTAATCTATGTGCATGTATAACTATATACACGTATATTCTTTCTACCTTTATAAATATATTTACCTATAACTAAATACGCATGTATTATTTCTAAATGTATAATTATATAACTCAAATTATACACACATGTAGACTTTCTACATACATAATTACATTAAAAAAATTACATACTGATCTATTCTTTCTACTTGATTATTTATGTAACTATAATTATATAATAATGTATAATAAATATAATTGTATACAGATGTATTATAATATAACTACACTTACATAAATATACATGTACGCAAAGGTCGATGCATACTTATATTGAAATGATTACACATAAATTTTATATGTATATCTATACCAAATAAATCCCAATATTTCTTCACACCATATTTAATAGAAATCTTGCTAATGTTCATAAAATTTTGGTATTTGTACAAATTCCATTTCAATCTTTAAATGGTGTAAAATACTAAATCAGGTAAAATCAGATAAAAGAATATGCGCAATTTAAACAAACTCACGAACATATCGAAAATTTCTTATGTTTTCGTTTTAATCGTTTTTATTACAATTGAAATGCAATGTTTTCAATTCTAGTTAAAAGTGTTTTTAATCTCGTATCAATAGTAGCCATGTTTATTATTGGATTCAATGTTACGAGAAAAATAATTGAATTCTTAATTAAAAAATGCACTTTGTTATTTCTTAGAGGTTTATTGCTGCTATGTATTAAACAGATCTTTAAAATTACCAATTCATTTCTGTTTTGAACCCCTGAAATATACCAAGTGATTATTGCATTACTTTATGGCAACGTTTAGAAGCTAAAATAGTTGGGATAAATGAGAAATACAGTGAGCTCATGAATATTAAATACAGAAAAAAATACGCTTTTACAAATTATTGTTAATAGTATTTTGTTAGCTATCTTTTTCAGTAATGATCAAGTTATTTTTGCAAAACAATAAGGAGTTTTCCTTGTTTTATCAGAAGAAATTGATAATGATTGAATGAAATAAAGTTAATATTGCATGAATAACGTAAGAATAATAATATAACGCTCATATGAATTTGGGAACATTTTTAACGAAAATTAAAATTGAGATTCAAAATATCTTAACATTTCCTCAGTGAAATGTTATAATTTGTTACAAGGCGCAACAAAATAAATTGATATAAAAAGAAAACTATATTTCATCTCTTTCTATATAAATTTAACAAATACTGTAAACTGTAAATCACGAAGATCTCATAACGAGGAAATAAGTGAATATTTATCGAATATTATTTTTTTTTTTTTTACTTCCGACGCTTGTCTCAAGTAATAAAATTATAATCTACTTCAACAGCAAAGCGAAACAGAACATGTTTTGCTTTTATACCAGGAAATAATTTTAAAATACATTGCTGTAAATCATAAAACCAGAATTAATATCTATGTATAAATAATGAATTGATAATGTACAAGAGTTTATTTCATGCTTATTCGAATATTCTTTACCTACTTTCATAATTTATAATGTGCTCTAAATCTCTTTCCCATTTAGTTTATTTAAATTTGTTCGAAAATAAATATATGATACTAAATTTTAATCTAAACTAATGGAATCTTACGTCATCACATTAGTGATTTAATACATCATGCAAAATGTAGGGAAGAACATTTTTATTAGTCTTGAAATTTATTTTTGTTTTTTACTTAGAGCTTCTGCGTTAGAAAATCACTTATATCCGGAAAGTATTATCCATCTGAGCATTTCACAAAGGCTAAAGAAATAAATCTTCTTCTCATTTTTACTAACTTTCCAACATAGTTGAAAAGCGTTTATGATTTTGGTTTGCCCGGCCGTCTGTCCGTTTGACCATCTGTCCCAGCTCTAACTCTCATAAATGTACTGTTATTACCCTGAAACTTTTGTACGTTATTGACTTTTGTTACTGACTCACGGTCGCTATAGCATAATGAAATGTGTCGCTTTTATAGTTCATTTTCATGGATAATATGCCGGGTGTCCCAGAAATGTCTGATGGTATTCAAAATTCAATAACTCGCGAACAGTGGCATATATTTACAAAAAATTCTTGCAGGAGGGTTAAGTATGATGTCAGGAGTTTTTTACTGTGATTCTTGATTTTAGTTCGAATTTCAAACAATAGATGCAGCTGCGAGAAGTAAGTGCAAATTCAAGACCCGATTTTTGATACTGCAGGATCCATTCAAAACATTTTAATATCCTTTTTTCGCATGGGAGAAGAGAGAGGCCGAAAACTCAAGACTGGATTTAGCGCCTACTGCTTGCAGCGCTATCTATCGCTGCTATTTGTAACTAAAACTGGAAATCGCAGAATAAAAATTCCTGACATCGTACATAACCGTCCTGCAATCTTTTTTTTAAATATCTGTCACCGTTTGCAAGTTATTGAATTTTAAAATCCATCAGACATTTTTGGGACAGCCGGTAAGTATTCTGTTACGTTACGGTCAATTGGAAAAAAAAATGTTTCAATCCCTTTTGATATTGGCGATTTTTGTCACGCGATAACACGCGTAATTATGAACTGATTTGGACGTGACATGGCATGTGCACGGTATGTAGCAGTGTCTGGACCAAGTTCGTTGCCAGCTTCATACGCCATTTTGTTTCAAAATGGCGGCCATAAATTGAAAAAAAAATTAAAAATGAGGAACAAAAAATTAGAAATTGAAAAAAGTTTCTTTAATTAGTGCTTGACCTGATACAAGGATTCTGGAGCATTTTTGGTTTTGTCTTAAAGAATAGCTGAGAAGCAGTTTTAATTTATAATGTGGGTGACATTTCGAAAAACTCTGATTTTTTGCCTGCGACAGCACTCGTATATATCGTCCGATTCTGATGTGAGTGAGCATGTGCGAAAGAATTACTAAGTTCTCGACAAAGCTCGCTGGTTAGCTCATCCATCGTGTTGTTATAAAATGGCGGGCATTTCAAGACATAGCCCAATTTGACGACCAAATATAAATCACTTTAAATAAATTCAGCTTGGATAACGCTGACTAATTCCGCAAAATTCTCATCCATATTCCAGTACTGACAAGAATTACTACTGAATATTCTATAATCGGGTTCTAATAATTGAAACGTGTTTGAATTCGTTTGTTTGAATAATATAAGCTGGCTTTTAAAAATTAGAAATATGAAAGCTTCCTTTTCCTCCCGGCATTGAACGGAAGGACTTTTTGTTCCTCATTTTAAATTTAATTAAAAAAAATTAAATGGCCACCATTTTGAAACAAGATGACGGATGAAGTTAGCCAACGACCTCGGTCGAGACATTGGTATGTACTATGTACACACCAAGTTACATACAAATCGGTTCATAAATACGTGTTATCGCGTGACAAAAATCAAATCGTTTCAAAATGTCAGACATGCTGGAAAATCAAAGTGCTGTAACTCATCTATTTTTTTAAAATATAGACGAAACAAAAAAAGCTCCACAATTTTTGTATCAAGGTGAAACACACAAGAAAAAAATCTTTTTCAATTTCTAATTTTTTTGTACGTCATTGCAAATTAAAAATATTTATTTTTTTTAAATGGCCGCCATTTTGAAAGAAGATTCTATGACACACCAAGTTACATTGAAATCGTTTCATAAATACGAGAGTTACAGTGTGCAAAGATCATATATATATATATATGTATGTGTGTGTGTGTTACATTATTAAATCTAATTCCGCTATTTCCTTATCTTATTCTAAATTACTATTTTATATTCACTAAATCCTTATCATTAAATAATCTCTATTGTTAACACTGTTAAATTCCCTTTAATTTAATGTCTCACTTGTATAAATCGCTTAAATGTTACGTTTTTAGTATTCTTAAATTAAATGTTCCATTTCCGCGCTTTTTTCTTTCGAGAATATTCTTTTAGCTTTCATTTTTACTTTCCCGCCCATTTCTGAGGTTATCCTTTTTCCCTTCAAATTCATTCGCTTGCTCTATCCGCACTCTTTATATCACATGCATTCTTAATTATTCATTGGTTAAGAGCGCGCCCTACGTCATATTTGTATCCTTACATTGGAGGAACAAAAAGTTGATACTCGCTGTGTTTCTGCAGATTTGGGGAGATTTGAGTCGTATTTCCAGTTTTCATCCATCTATACTACCGTGACAGCACTGCATTTTCAACGATAAAGCCAATCCAATGTTGCTAGAAGGCAACATATACCGGGTGTCCCAAAAAGGACTGACTGATTTTAAAATTCAATAACTTGCAAACGGTGACAGATATTTAAAAAATTCTTGAAGGAGGGTTATGCATAAGGTCAAAAGTTTTTTTACAGTGATTTTCAATTTTAGTTCGAATTACAAACAATAGATGGCACTGCGATCCATAGACGCTGAATTTAGGCTCGATTTTTGGTACTTCGTGGCCCGGATAATACATTTCCATCTCCTTTTTCAGCATGGAACAAGAGAAAGCACCAGAAATCGAGCCTGTATTTAGCGACTATTGCTTACAGCGCCATCTATTGTTTGTAATTCAAACTAAAATCGAAAATCACTGTAATAAAACTTTTGACCTTATGCATAACCCTCCTGCAAGAATTTTTTAAATATCTGTCACCGTTTGCAAGTTATTGAATTTTAAAATCAGTCAGTCCTTTTTGGGACACCCGGTATATATACACTGCTCTAAACAATTGAAGGATATTTGAAGTTTTATATAAAATAAAAATATAAACGAAATTTTTTTTGCCGAAAATAGAAGAAGAGAATCACAAATGCAAATTTTTCTGGTTTTCAAACTGTGGAGTATGCAAATTTTGAGTTCGACGTCAAAAACGTCGCTTCAGTGGCAGCGAATGAAATTTGACTTTCAACTGGATAAAAGAGATTGAAGGCAAGGATGATCGGCATTCAGTGATTGCTTTGTTTCGATGAGTACGATGTCTCAGCGAAGTCATTTGACAGATTCAGAAGTTTTGAGAATTGTTGGTAGGTTAGAAGGGGGCCAAACTCAAGGCGAAGTAGCGCAAGCCATTGGAGTGTCACAAAGTGTCATTTCCAGGATCTGGAACCGTTTTTTGGAGAGTGGATGTCAAGGCCGAAGACCAGGGCAAGGTCGTAGACGGGCAACAACGCCCAATGAAGATCGGTATTTAGCGTTAACAGCTCGGAGACACCGAACCATGAACGCTACTCTTCTCCAACAACACCTTCACTCGGCTACCACGATTTCAACTCAGACTGTCCAAAACCGGCTCCATGCTGTAGGTCTGTATGCTCGCCGACCGATGGTATGTGTTAGATTAACATCAAGGCATCGTCGCGACCGCAGGGAGTGGGTAACCGAGCATGTCAACTGGAGGAGAAATGAATGGAGCAATATTCTGTTTTCTGACGAGTCCCGTTTTTCTGTGCATCCGGATAATAGGCGTATTTTCATCTGGAGGGACAGTGGCAGTAGGAATAATCCTGCGTTCGTGCACGAAAGTGTCAGATTTGGCGGTGGAGGAGTGTTGGTGTATGGTGGCATCTCCATTGACGGGCGCACTGACCTCTACATCACTCGAGATTGAGCTCTGACTGGTCGCTGATATAGGGATGAGATCCTCAGACCTATTGTAGTCCCTTACGCTGCAGCAATCGGATATTATAACTTCATTTTAATGGACGATAACTGCAGGCCACATCGTGCAAACCTGGTGGAGGATTTCCTTTTCGAGGAAGGAATCGTTCGAATGGAATGGCCAGCGTGTTCTCCAGACATGAATCCAATCGAGCACGTTTGGGACGCTCTAGGAAGACGAGTTTCTGGCCGCCAACAACCCCCACAAACTCTCCAAGAACTGGAAAGAGCTCTTCTGGAAGAGTGGGGCAGAATACCCCAACTCGTCATTAATAGCCTCATTGAGTCCATGCCTCAAAGGTGTTCAACGTTGCTGGCTGCCCGTGGAAACCATACCCTCTACTGAAAATGATTTTCTTTGAAGAAAACACCTTTTGTTATTCTTTTTTTCTCATATGCACAAATTGTGTTTTTTTCCTTTAGTACACAAATGCGCAATAAAATGCATTTTTTTCTGCCAAACATGTGTAATTTATTCTCATATAACCTACTATGTCTGTCGACCATGTATCAATTAGCTAAACAGTTTACCAGATACAAAATCCACCTAAAACTGCAATATCCTTTAACTGTTTTGAGCAGTGTATATATATATATATATACATACACACACACATATATATATATATATATATATATATATATATATATATATACATATACACAAAAAAACATTTTAACGGAGTGTCGTTTCGAGGTCTGGAGGTCATGATCGATTAAAATATACCAAATTTTTCGGAATCGCTGTTCTCCGAACGGCTGCAGGTAGCTTTTTGTAAGGAAAGCTACCTAAAATTCGGGCATTAATTTACGAGTGTTAGTGAACGCTAGCGTCAAATTCTTGCCAAGCTTAGCTCTAAATTGCAAGATATTAACCAAATTTAGCGATCAAAACTAAGCAGCCATAAATGATGCCAACTTGGCTATAGCTTACTAAGTTGGCGCAACTCTAATTCAATTTTAGTATTGATGAACATTCTTTATCGGGTTCGTCGCATTCTAGTTTCTTAAAATTTGAGTAACATTTGCAAAATTTTAAAACCAAGAAATAAGGATTTTTTATTGAATCATCTAAAGAGTTCCACTAATTTTAGCTTCGTGTGTTTGTGTAAAATAAGCTATATTTTAAAAAAAGTTAATATGAAAGCTAACTTTTCCTCCAGGCACATGCCGAAAGGACTTTTTTAAGTAAATCCTGTTAACGATTCTAGTTATATGTCTCTTTACCTTTTCAAAACATTCAATTCATCATTTGTGACAAGAATGTATAAGCTTAAGAGAAGGAAAATAAAAGTTTGTGAGCCATTTTGTTTTGTTCATTTATTTATTCTTTCAAATATTATCGTTCGGATCACGAACCATTACCATTATAAAAACACGAGTTTCACTCACGAGTAATTTATACATCTATGAAGTTTCGTTTTGTTTTCAGTCGTAATTAATCATTAGCAACATTTAAAGAAATTAAATGTGTTTTAATTTCATATCACGAATCGTTCACATTAAGAAACCATTTTCACTTATGGGTAATTTATTGAACTATATTAAATTTCTTGTTTTCAGTAATAATTAAACAGTGTCAACATGAAAATGATTAAATACAGTTTGAATTCGAATCTCGAACCATTCAGATTTATAAATCATTTTTACTCATGAGAAGTTCATAGGTCTATGACAAACTTCTGGTTTACGGTCATAATTAATCATTTCTATAAACAAAAAATATTAAACGTAGTTTTGATTTCATATCACGAACCTAACACATTAAGAAAACATTTTCATCGATGAATAATTTATAGATCAATATTTTTTTTTCTCTCATAATTATCCATTGACAGAATAAAAAACGAAAGGTTAAATACATTTTTAGACAAACATCATTTTTGTAATACGTTGGAAAGTCAAAACTGCGCTTATTATTTTTAAAAATAAGAAATATTCCTTAGCTTCTTGAAAAACAGATATGCCTTAATATGTGTAAGTTTCTAATGTTATATGTCATTTCTCTTATTTATTACAAAAAGTTGTCATTATTATGGAAAAATTCTTATAAACAATGATGTTTATTTTAAACACGAATTATAACAGTACATGTTTGTAGCGAAGAAAAAGTGCTTAAGATTAAAATATTTTATTGTCACAGACCATTAAAATAGGCATTGCGTATGAAAAAAAAAATTTCTATTGACGAAAGATATACAAATAAACATAGGAAAAAATGACTGTTGATATTGGCGACTTACAATAGAATGTCACATTTTTATTATTAGCTTTGAAATTACAACTTTTAATATATTTTTCCATTAATGTACAGTTAAAAGAAAACTCTTGAAAGAAATACAGTCTAACACGGTTAAGACGCTCACGGATAAGATGCGATACCGCTTATTAAGCAGATATTTTCCAGTCTCTTGAACATGGCCCATAAGACTAATGTAAAAATATCTCGTTTAATTCGCGAACTATTATTAGGCAATCCCGCTTAATACGCATACTGTTAGGGGAGACCGGGGCTAGTTGGCTACAGGGTTAAGTAGGCGCAGCCCCCATAAATCGCCTGTTTGTCGATAGATTGTGCAACCAGTTACAGAGTACATTTCTTCATGCGTTTTACAATCCTCATTGTAGTTTTGCAGCGTTACCTACCTGCAGTGGACATTTATTACGATTTTTCTGTTTTTTTGCTCATAAGTAATTTTTTGTTGCTTCATTCTTTTTCTAATTTCTAATACTTATCTTAATAATTGCGATTTAACTTGTGCAATTTTTCTTTACTGTATAATTAACTGTACCTACCCCATACGTGATTTACTTGGATTATTTATGCTTAGATGGTTACGTGTCCTTTTTGTGAAGAAATTTATAATGGGGCTAGTAGGCGCATGGAACACGGGGCAAGTTGGCTCGGTGTCTGGTGTATGCTGGTAGCTTGAAAAACAGCAAAAACGGAAAAAAATTGGTTGCAATGCAAGCTTTTGAGTACATGGGGTTTGCCCAAACGGAGACACTCGATTTTTTATTTGTGACAACTGTAACTATGATTATGTTATCGAGTAGGATAGAAGTTACTCAATGTTAATGTTTTATTCGTTATTTTTATGTCTGTATAATTTAGAATTTACATCGTATGCGATAACGCCTTTGATTAAACCTACTGGTAATAAGGAAATTGATTTCTCTTAACTCCGTGTCTTATTTAAATTTTTATAAAGCGTGTGCCAACTTACCCCATAGGTCGAGGCAACTTGCCCCGTGACGTGGTAAGTTGGCGCACAATTTTCCTTTTACTTTAGGCTTCCGTTAAACATAAACTACAAAACTCCGGGTATTTAATGCCTGTTCTTTAAAAGTACAGTTAAAGTTTCATAAAAAACTTAAACAAAAAATTAATAAAAATCAATAACTAAAAACTGCGCCTACTAGCCCCGGTCTCCCCTATTACGCAGTCCAGCTTAATGCGCGACAAAGTTCGGTCATTTGGTGCACAAAATCTAGGTTAAGACGCGAATACATAGAAAAAGATATGAAATTATTCGCTCTTCTCCAGTGCCAATTTAGGAGATTTTCTTATTAAGATATGTACCACTATTTCCGATTTGTAATAACCACTTTATGTAATGATATGAAGTTGAATATTACGATTTAGTGATAGATATTGTAATTTAATTTAATTTTATTACGAATTTATTTTGTTTCATTTGTAATTTAATTACGAAATAGTGATAGATATTGTAAATTAAAATCCACCTAACTGACAGTGATGCTTAAATAAAGCGAATACTAATTGGAAATATTGGTAGATAATTGAATAACAAGTACCGCTAAATTAGCCGGTGTTAAACAAAAATCAAAGCAATAAAAAAGACAATGAAACTTGAGAAGAATTGAACAAATGCAACTGATTTTGTGTACTATATATTATATTTGTGTATTAGATTTTCTATGTCTTGATTATTTATTGCTATGCTAATATCTTTCCACAAAGATCCACACTGTAAAAAAAAAATCTGTAAAGTTACTAAAAATTTTCTAGGAAACTGGGAACCTAGAACTTTTTATGTAACGGCAACAAGAAAAATTCCTGTAACAGACGCTGTTACAGGAATTTTTGTTGTTGCCGTTACATAAAAAGTTCTAGGAATCCCAGTTTCCTAGAAAAACTTTAGTAACGTTACAGATTTTTTTACAGTGCACATCGATATTCTATCTTATTATATAACAAAGTAAGGACTGATTATAAAGGTGCTTATTATTAAAAGTACTAAATATGATTTTAATAACTTGGTTGTGCAGTGTAAAAAAAAAAAATCTCTAAAATTACTAAAGTATTTCTAGGTAACTGAGATTCCTAGAACTTCTTATGTAACGGTAATAACAAAAAATCCTGTAACAGCGTCTGTTACAGGAATTTTTGTTGCTGCCGTTACAGAAAAAGTTCTAGGAATCCCAGTTCCTTAGAAAAACTTTAGTAACTTTGCAGATTTTTTTTTTTACAATATGCTGAAAAGATTTAATATCTTTGGTTTGTGTTAAAGGAAATTGGGCTAGAAGGAAAAATATTTTTGTTGTTCTATTTTTTGTTGTAGTGTAATAGGCAGTTAATGCTATATTTGAATGCACGTTTATGTCCAGTTGTTATTCCTCTAAATTCTATAAAGACAAACAGTGATTTAAACTTGAACACAGTTATATCTTACTCTAAGTACTCGTAAAATGTGCACCTTTCTACTGTAACTTGGAAACATTCCGCCGAAATGAGGCACTGTAATAGCGATGTTTGTATAATTTTCTTGCTTTATTGTAGTTCCATTGTACATCAGCTGGTCGTAAAACGACTGGAACTTCGCATCATGGTAAGCCGGCTATTCGCGAACAACTGATGTACAACAGAGTAAAGGAAAACTATTGATTCTATTAAATATCATCATCGAGATTAACTCGTATTTACCTGACTGCAAAGAAGGGTTATGTGTTTCATGCGTATCTGGGTATATGGATTTCTTCATACCCTCGAAACATCCCAACGGCTGGATGGATTTTATTGAATGAGGTCTCTATCGATTGTTTTCATAAATTTAAAATGGCGGCCGTAAAATACAAAATGGCTATAGAGACGAAAAACTTACGCACCCTATTGAGTGGCATATCACTGGATAGGTCTTTAGAAATGTGACGATATTTCATTGACTATTTTAAAGTCAGAAGCTCCTTTTAAAGATTACATAACCTGGAAGTTCTGTACGTAGAATTTCTAGCTTTAGTGCAACTCTAACATTCGTAGACATCTATAGGCATCATCAAAACAGTGTTTATAGATAGGAACTAACAATTAAACACAAGTTAAAAGTCATCAATATAAGTAAATAAAAAAAAAATATGCAAGTAATACACAAAATAGTTTCGCAATGATGAGAAATAATTAATGTTCGCTTTTTACGCAGTCGGGTTTTTTGATTTTTTTTATTTAATTTCTTCTCCTATTTTCACTTCTGATGAACTTCCATGAAGCCTTTTGCGTCTTTAAAAACCCTTAAAATCTCGTTAATGACCTTTATTATTAAGATTTATTGACCGAAGAAGAAATTTAACATGAAAGTCAAAGTTGGTATAGTAGTGAAGTATTAACATTTGTAACTACTTCTATATTAAGCTGTATGACATTGAAGAAAGGGGTTAGCGCATCTAACTAGGTTTGTTTTTTTTTTCGAAATATTGTATTTCACCATCACGTAACATATCTACTATGAGACTACTTTCGTTCATTTGTATTTTAGAGTTCACTAAAATATTTTCCCTTTTCAGTTAAAAATACTATTTGACACCAAGAAAAACAAAATTAAATGCAATTTACCGCAGATAATTGGTCTTCTTAAAACGAGCATTTGCAAACTTCGATTAACATTTTTTATTATAAGCCAATATTGAACTGATATATGTTTATATCAAAATAAATATGTTTTACTTTTGAAAATGAATTTCCTATCGCAAATCCTTATGCATTATTTATAAGTTTTTAATAGAAATATTTCCTCCTAACTTTCCAGCAAATATACTTTTAAACAAACTCTCTTGAAATGCTCAAATATATTTTTAAATAAAACCCGCTGAATTTAAATACAAAATATTTGTGCTTTATGCCTCTTTAACGATTCAAATTATTCCATTTTTCATTTATGACGGGGACGTATAAGTTTACAAAAGGAAAAAGTAAAACTTGCTGCCATGTTTTATTTTATTTATATGTTTTTATTTCATTTTTTTAAAAGTGAAACATTATACCCCATATCACGTACCATACCCATATGAACATATTTTTATTCATGAGTAATTATTAAGATCTAAGAGGAATTATTTTGTTTTTAGTCATAATTAATCACTTTCTGCATGAAAGAGAAAGATTATATGCCGTTTTAAGCAAATTTAATTTTTGCATTATTCGAAAATGTCAAAACTTCGTTTAATGTAACGTGCAATTTATTACTGCTTTGCTTATTCATAAGTGCAATTCCCTTAATTAATGCAATATTTTAAATTTACAAGTTGTTATTTTTATTTATTTAAAACCTGTTTATTATCATAAGAAAAATTTTTATTCAAAAGGCTTATTTTTTTACACTTTCCAAAAATGTTAAAAAGTGTTTGTCCGTGCGTTTGTCTGTACATCTGTCCGTGCTCTGACTTACGTAAATATAGTGTCAATACCATGTAATTCATAAATGTTATTGGGGTTTACCATGGTATGTTCGGTAATGAAAATGAAGTGTGCAGCGCATACGGTTCATTTACCGGGACACTCAAAAGAATTCCAGTACATTATGGCCTATGTAAAGAATCGTTTGCAGTATATTTTGATATTATATTATTTTAAACATATTGAAATATATATATCACTACAAGCGCTTACTGAAGAACCTGATGAGCATATTGTTATTTATATAATTAATAATAATTATATAACTGATTAGCAGAAAATGTATTTTTCTACAATACTGCCTATGAAACAAAATTGTTAGCAATGCTTTTGTTGTGGTACACGTTTAAAAGTTTAACCATTTTTTTGCATATTACTTGCTGTGGACGTAGAGTGCGTTTCCGTCTATCGACAGAAATCCATCTATTGACAGAAAGTGCTGAATGGGCATTTAACCCTTTCCAGCACAGACAAATTTTGTTGTAAAATAATGAAATCATCGACTGTCACTGGAATTTACATACGACTTTTTTAGAAATTAAAAAAAATGTTATTTTACGCTTTCATTGTTAATGCAAAATTTTATTTAAATATTCTTGGTGCCGTTTGTCAGTTTGGAATTAAAATGAAGTATCCCGACCCTGGCACACAGTGCCGGAAAGGGTGAAAACTCTGCTATGCGTTTAACTAAACTGACATTTTGCATAATATGTAGAATATATACCAATCTATAGAGCATATACAGGGGTGAACAATAAAATTCTGTTGTTTTTCAAACTATTGATATAAGTACACTGAACGTGTTGGAAAGGGTTCCATAATCTATGCTCGACGCATTTTTTTTTTTTTTTTTTTTACATAGAAGGACAATTGAAATAAGTCATTAATGTAGCTATCAGTTAAACGAAAACTACTAAGTGCCTGAAGTTTAAATAATTAAACTTGGCACTCAAATAAGGGTACAGGGAAGGGCAAGGAAACAATACAATTTCCATTGACAAAAATGCAAGAATAAACACGGATACATTTAATGATCTGTGTGACTAACTCTGGATGTCAATTTATTTTTTTTTCCTGTGAACATTGCTTGTTGTTCTCTGTTTTTTTTTTTTTTTTTTTTTTTTTTTTTTTTTTTTTTTTTTTTTTTACCGTTTGGGAAAATGGTTATTGTCCTCGTCAGGATAGGAAATCAAAAGCATATCTGAATCTTTTTATTGGTTGAATCTGCATTTTATTTGTTTTCTGATTGGTCTATACAGTAATCTGTATTTACACTTTACTTTCAACAGATTTGGATACTTCTGTTGTCACTATGACAAAAAAGTAATAAAAACTACAAAAAAATATTAATAACTCAGAAACAAATTGAGATACAGCTTTCAAACAAATTGCATTTAAAAGTACATTTTTTTTCTCTATACGATGGTGTAAAAAGTAATATTGTGAGATGTTTAGAAGTTTAAGAAATAAATCTCATTTGAAATTGGCCGTCAGATTTCCAAGAAATCTGACGATGGAAAAGCCTTTTCCCGAACAGCCAATGAAATGCTTGGATAATACGTACGAGTCGCAGGCGATTTCTGTCGCTTGCAATTTTTACGTGTAATAACTCTCTTAATGTTTAATTCATGGCGTACGTAATGTATGATCAACTCCGTGCTATTTTTTATGTCTGAAATTTTAGTCTTTGAGAAAATCATTTTCCAAATGGTCGTTGTAATTTGTTAAATTGCTTTTTTTGTTCTTTCCTTATTTTCTTTTGTTTTGTTTTGTATTTTGAACCTATATATTCAACTTGTGTGATTGACATTGTGTCCGCTTATAAGCCATCGTTGAGATAGACAGGTGGAAATAGACAACACATGAAGATTATGTTAAGGAACTCTACAAACAGTGTGCAATGGAGAAATCGGGAATTGACCCAGCCCCTCCCACCTCATACGTTCGCAAGCGTTAAGTGGAGTGGTGTCTTGACAACTCCTCCACGGAGGGCTCTCAATTGTTGCTACTTTCCCAGAAAATATACATTTAAATATCTTCTTGATATAAATATAAAATAAATATGCTTTTTGTTGTTTTAAATGTCAAAAAATATTCAATTTAATATCTATACATGCACATATTTGTGTGCAAGAAGGAGAATGAAAAATTGTTCGGCCATTTTATTATTATTTTTATTATTATTATTTACTAGCAGTCTTCACCCGCTATGCAGGTTGGTTTGTCCAAACAATCTTGAATCAAACGAAATACATTGGTTAATTTGATCTTATGTTTAACGCGTCGCGTACCTTTTGAAATCTTTCCACCGCCGAGAAAAAGTGATGGGGATTCAAGTTCTCATAAATTTATAAATACTTACGGTATTACATAAAACTTTGCAACATATTTAAGGGTTTATCATATGTAAAAATAAACACATATAATATAATATAATAAATGATACAGTTCAGTTAACATTGCAAAATTGTTTCATATGGTTTGTCACAATCTGCACAATACTTGGATAAGATATATGAAAAAAAAAATGTCTTAGCCAAAATGTAAGCTGCTAAGAATGAACCCTTTTAGTTTATCACAGTGGTGGAAAATTGGCGCAGAGGCGTAGCCTATTGAAACCACTAAATTTTTATGGTATTATTCAGTTTAATAAAAACTCAGAAATTTCATCATTATATAAGAGCCAAAATACTACTATAATTTAGTGGTGTCAATAGGCTACACCTCTGCTCCAATTTTCCACCACTGTTATCAGCTTTAATAGGATTTGATATGCAATACATTTAAACTATTCCTGGAAAAAAAAAAAAAAAAAAAAAAAAAAAAAACAGCTAACACTGCAAGTATAATCAAAACCGATTACAGAGTGGGTTTCAAATCTAATGAGCATTTTCCCATAAGGACAGATTCAGTGAGCAAATCGGTACAAATGACTAACAGTTTTCAAAATAGGCACCTCCTGCAACAACACACTTTTGTAGGCGGTATTTCCATGACTCGAAGGTGTCCACGTAAGCCTGTTCCGGGATGGCTGCAAGGGCTGCATTGACACTTGCTTGGATGTCCTCGATCACGTGGAAGCGTTTTCCTTTCAGCGCTGATTTTAAGTGCAGAAACAAGAATAAGTCATGAGGCACAAAAACTTTTTTCGGGTTTTTATTTTTCAATGTAAAAATAATAGTAGTAATTATGTGCGCTAATGTTAACAAATAAATATTTGAAGACCTAGATAAAATAATGAAAGATGTGACTTGCTTTTATGAGGAAAATTTATAAAGATGGCATAAAATTTAAAAAAAAAATTGTAACACAATATATTTATAGCTGACAACATTTGCACTTTTTTGCCACTATCTTTGCATTGCGTCATCAGCTCTACTATTTGCACGAGTTCAGCGACTAAATAAGATAGAGATAGCTTTACCAGAAAAAGTGGTAACAAAAAAGAGTAAAAGTAAAGTACTAGAGTAATATTTTTGCTGATAATATTATTTGTTATATATATATATATATATATATAAATCTTTAATCTTTAATGAATATGTTGTTGTGCGAAGTAAGACTTTTTTTAAAACAAAGTTGGCTGATATTTATATGCTTTAAATGGGGATTATCTTATACAAAACTTAAAAAAACCTTCTTCTGAAATTTAAAATATCTTACAATTTTGAAAACTATCCTCTAATTTATTACGAAGCATGTTCCTACACTGTAAAAAAAAATCTGTGAAGTTACTAAAGTTTTTCTAGGAAACTTGGATTCCTAGAACTTTTCATGTAACGGCAACAACAAAATTTCATGTAACAGACACACTTTTGCGCCGAAAATCAAAAAATCTGTAAGGTTACTAAGAATTTTTTTGGAAACTGGGATTCCGAGAACTTTTCATGTAACTGCAGCCAGGGTTACAAATAAAAGTTTAGTAAGATTACTGAAATTTTAGCAGATTCATTTGTAAAGTTACAGATTTTTGTAGCTTTACAAAAACTAGTTTTGTAGATTTGCAGCTTTTTTCGTACAGTTACAGGTGAAAGTTTAGTAAGCATGCAACTTTAGATCTGTAGAACTACAGATTTTTTTTTACAGTGTACTACTTTAATCCTCTAATTAACTCAGTTTTTTTACAGAAAAGATCTTTAAATATTTTAATGCGTATATTTTTTTTAAATACAAGAACTTATTTTACATAATTAGCATAAAATGCCTTACAGTCTTTAACTTACCTTGGATATAAAACTTTTTTTTTAAATCTCGAAAGAGATTCAAAATATTTTTTTAATATATTACATTTTACTATCTTGTAAAAAATAATTATTTAGTTTCATCTAAATCTCTATTCATGTCTATCTGTATAAATATAATCTTTAGATTTAGGGCTAATTTTTTGTTGCTGCTCGCCTGATAAAGATTGTTTTTACAATATTCTGCTTTCGCTAGAAATAAACAAAATTAGGATTGATTGAAATATTTCATAGCATACACTTTTTAGCTAAAATTCAAGCATATTTTAAACATAAATGCCAAAATCCGATATTTATACATTGCTGTAGCCCTGTCAACAGATTTTGGTCTGAACAAGAATTTATAAATTGAAAAAACAGCACCCTTAATATCGCATTTACTAAAACCCTTTTCGCCGGATTCCACTTTATTTCGTTTTCTGAGTCACGTAACCTGTCCCATTCAATAGAAACAAAAATTTTGTTTCTAACATAAATAGAAATCGAGCTACAGATTTGTCAAAATCCCGTTTTGGTCCACCCGGAGAATATAAACTAGACAGAGCACTAAAAATATTGTGCAAAATCGCTTGGCATCAATTGGCGAAAATTCCTTTCATTTGCGGTTCATTACACTGTTGTTTCTTTTGCTTGGCTAGAAACTCTGTCGAGTTTCTATGATGTCGAAAACACTCAGAAATCGAAGCTATATGTAAAAACTACAAAAAATCTACAGTTTCTGATCCATGTACACCCTAATTATTATGAAAATTCATAAATCGCAGTAATATTATCCACAATAATGTATAATTTTATTGTAATAAAAGTTGTAAAGAAAATGCTTTAAATGCTACATGGGAAAAATTAAGTTTTTAGAATAAGGAAAATAAAGGTTTTATTTAATTGCTTTTTATTTATTTTTTATTATTATTTTTTAATTAACAATAATTTAACATTTCAGTTATCATTTTTCACGAGAAAGAGTGTAATTATCACGAATTTCATTAACAGATAGAATTCTAAAGATCGTTTTCGTATTTATGCCATTGATTATTTTTGGAGTGTGCTGACACCCCATGCCCGTTCTGGTGTTACGTTTCACAACGCCCTTCCTATCGGGATAAAGAAAGATTAAGGATTTCATTAAAACATTTGGATATATAAAAATACAAACTTTGGCCTCTGCCCATCAGTAGAGCACATTGCAACAATTTCACTTTTATTTAGATGTTGTGATGAATACCAAAAAATAAAAAAAAACTTTATGTAATTACTTTACATTTTGTAATTACGAAACACCTCTCATTAATTAAAGCAAACATTACTATTAAGAATTTCCCGTGTGAACTAGGAGTTTTTAAATAAAAATGAACTTCTTGAATTGACGAATATATTCTCTAATGAGGCAAATCTGTCAATAAACAATTATTTCGTTGAGAAGTAGTAGAATTTGTGTTCATGAAGCTAAATGACAATTCTGCGCACAAACCATTTAAAACCTGTAACTGTAACGTATTTATTTTATTTGATTATTTATTTAATTTGCAATATCTCAAAAACCAAATAAGAATTACTTAAAGGAAGCAGACTTTTAATTTTAAGCATATCATTTTATGTCATACAAGAGGTTTTTAGAGTTAAATGATATTCGAATTAACATAAATTCGTATTATCTCCAGAAATAAAATAATTCTTGAAAATTAAAATTATATATAGAACACGATATAAATAGCTATGCAACGGCGATGAAGAAGTGCAATTCAGCTAATGTCACATTTTTTTTAAAGGAAAAACTAGAGCATAAAGAATATTAAATGTAGAAAAAAAGGCATATTGGTTTTAAAAAAAGAAGTATTATATCCTAGAGATATTTTTAGTCCAACAATTTTTTTCTAGATGAAAAAGTTTAATGTCTTGGGAGATTTTATTTCCGAAGTACATGTAGAGCTTAAAATAACGCGGTGATATAAGAATATCGAAACTTATCACATAATTTAAAATTTTTTCTCAGCTTTTAATAAAGAATTTACTAGGATGCAATTTTGAATGCTAAAAAACATATACAGGGTGTCATAATTAAACGACCCTACTTTAAAGTTACTTAAGTACGAAACTATTGCTCAAAAAGTTGTGAAATTTTGTATCAGACATAATAAAGAAATGGGAATTTGTTTGAGCAATAAAAAAGTTCAAAATTTACCAACCAGAGGGCGTTTAATAAATTGCACATTTAGCCACCGCCAACTAAATACTAGGCCTGATCTCTGGAGAAAAAATAGCGCCTGTCGTAGGCAGATTATTATTATTATTATTATTATTTTCATAGTTTCTACGGTCTGTTCAATTCGAACACCAATAATTTTTTTAAGTTTTTACGCTTTATTTTTTTACTTTGAGCGGTCTGTATATTTGTCTTATTTAATCTGATAAAAATAAAGCGTAAAAACTTTTTAAAAATGTGTAATTCATTTAAAAAATGTCCTTCCGGCCAGTGCCGGGAGGAACAGGTAGCTTTCATATTCCTTATTTTTAAAAAACAAACTTATATTATTCAAACACACGAAGTTCAATTTAGTGGAAACCGAATATAGGAGATCCAATACTAATTTTTATCAATACTAAATCATTATGAATGAGAATTTCGCGAAATTAGTCAGTTTTATCCAAGCTGCTTTTATTTAAAGTAACTTATATTTGGCTGCCAAATTCGGCAATTCCTTAAAGTGCCTGCCATTTTAAGACAACATGGTGGATGAGGCTAACCAGTGAATTTGGTCGAGACCTTAGTAATTGCTGTGCACATGCTCACTCACATCGGAACCGGTTGATATATACGAGTGCTGTCTCAGGCAAAAAATCAGATTTTTCAAAATGTCACCCATATTAGAAATTGAAACTGCTATATCTGAGCCATCTTTTCAGATAAAGACAAACAAAAAATGCTCCTGAATCATTATACCAAGGTCAAATACTTAAGAAAGAAACCTTTTTCAATTTCTAATTTTTTTTGCACCTCACTTTAAATATAATTTTTTTCATTTAATGGCCGCCATTTTGAAACAAGATAGCTGATGAAGCTGGCAAGCGAACTTGGTCGAGATACTGATATATACTATCCACATGCCTTCTTAAATCGAAATAGGCGAATACGTGTGTTATAGCGTGACAAATAAAAGATCATTTCAAAATGTTAGCCATGCTAGAAATTCAAAGGGCTATAATTCAACCATTTTTTAAGATATAAACAAAATAAAAAAATTTCAGGAACAAAAACTGCTCCGGAATCTTTGTATCAAGGCCAAACACATAAAAAAATCTTTTTCATTTTCCAATTTTTAGGTAGCTTTCTTTACAAAAAAGCTACCTATTGCAGCCGTTCGGAGGAAAGCGATTTCAAAAAATTTTGGTATATTTTCATCGATCATGACCCCCAGACCCCGAAACCACCCTCCGTTCAAAATTGATATATATATATATATATATATATATATATATATATATATATATATATATATATCTGACCTATGTCACACTGTAACTCCCGTAATTATGAACCGATTTCGATGTAATTCGGTGTGTACATAGTACATACAAATGTCTCGACCGAGTTCGTTGGGCAGCTTCATCCGCCGTTTTGTTTCAAAATGGCGGCCATTTAAAATTTTTAAAAAAATTTAAAACTTGAAATGTGGTACCAAAAAATTAAAAATAGAAAAATATTTTTTTCTTATGTATTTGACCTTTATACAAAGATTCCGGAGCAGTTTTTGTTTCGTCTATATCTTAAAAAATGGCTGAGTTATAGCATTTTGAATTTCTAGCGTGGCTGACATTTTGAAACGTCCTGAATTTTGTCACGCGATAAAAGGCGTATTTATGAACCGATTTGGATGTAATTCGGTGTGTATATAGTACATACCAATCTCTCGACCGAGTTCGTTGGCCAGCTTCATCCGCCATTTTGTTTCAAAATGGCGGCCATTTAAAATTTTTTAAAAAATTTTAAATTTGAAATGTTGTACCAAAAAATTGAAAATGGAAAAATATCCTTTTCTTATGTATTTGACCTTTATACAAAGATTTCGGAGCAGTTTTTGTTTCGTCTATATCTTAAAAAGTGGCTGAGTTATAGCATTTTGAATTTCTAGCGTGGCTGACATTTTGAAACGTCATGAATTTTGTCACGCGATAAAAGGCGTATTTATGAACCGATTTGGATGTAACTTCGTTTATACATAGTACATACCAATGTCTCAACCGGGTTCGTTGGCCAGCTTTACCAGCCATCTTGTTTAAAAATGGCGGCCATTTAAATTTTTAAGAAAAATTTAAATTTGAAATGTGGTACCAAAAATTGAAAATTGAAAAAATATTTTCTTCTTATGTATTTGACCTTGATAAAAAGATTCGGGAGCAGTTTTTGTTTCGTCTATATCTTAAGAAATGGCTGAGTTATAGCATTTTGAATTTCTAGCGTGGCTGACATTTTGAAACGTCCTGATTTTTCTCACGTAATAACAGGCGTATTTATGAACCGACTTGGATGTACCTTGGTGTGTACATAGTACATAAAAATATCTCGACCAAGTTCGTTGGCCAGCTTCATCCGCCATCTTGTTTCCAAATGGCGGCCATTTAAAGAAATTAAAAAATAAAAAAATTTAAATGAGATACTAAAAAATTGGAAAATGAAAAAGATTTTTTTTGTATGTGTTTGACCTTAATACAAAGATTCCGGGACAGTTTTTCTTTCGTCTATATCTAAAAAAAATGGCTGAGTAATAGCATTTTGAATTTCTCTTGTGGCTGACATTTTAAAACGACCTGATATTTGTCACGCAATAACAGGCGTATTTATGAACCTATTTGGATGTAACTTGGTCTGTACATAGTACATACCAATGTCTCGACCGAGTTCGTTGGCCAGCTTCATTCGCCATCTTGTTTCAAAAGGGTTGCCATTTAAAAAAAATTAAATTTAAAATTCAAAATGAGGTATTAAAAAATTGGAAAATGAGAAAGATTTTTTTTATGTGTTTGGCCTTGATACAAAGATTCCGGAGCAGTTTTTGTTTCTGAAAATTTGTCCTTTTGTTGATATCTTAAAAAATGGTTGATTTATAGCACTTTGAATTTCTAGCATGGCTAACATTTTGAAACGATCTTGTATTTGTCACGCGATAACACACGTATTCGCCTATTTCGATGTAAGAAGGCATGTGGATAGTATACATCAACACCTCGACCAAGTTCGCTGGCCAGATTCATCAGCCATCTTGTTTCGAAATGGCGGCCATTAAATTAAAAAATATATATATATTTAAAGTGAGGTGCAAAAAAATTAGAAATTGAAAAGGGTTTCTTTCTTAAGTATTTGATCTTGATATAAGGATTCAGGAGCATTTTTTGTTTGTCTTTACCTTAAAAAATGGCTCAGATATAGCAGTTTCAATTTCTATTGTGGGTGACATTTTGAAAAATCTGATTTTTTGCATGCGACAGCACTCCTATATATTAACCGTTTCCGATGTGAGTGAGCATGTGCACAGCAATTACTAAGGTCTCGACCAAGTTCACTGCTTAGCCTCATCCACCATGTTGTCTTAAAATGACAGGCACTTTAAGAAATTGCCGAATTTGGCAGCCAAATATAAGTTACTTTAAAGAAAAGCAGCTTGGATAAAGCTGACTAATTTCGCGAAATTCTCATTCATTATATTGATAAAAATTAGTAATTGAATCTCCTATATTCGGTTTCCACTAAATTGAGCTTCGTGTGTTTGCATGATATAAGTTGGCTTTTTTTAAATAAGGATTATGAAAGCTACCTCTTCCTCCCGGCACTGGCCGGAAGGACTTTTTAATACCTCATTATAAATTTTAAATTAAATTTTTATGGCAATCCTTTTGAAACAAGATGGCGAAAGAAGCTGGCCAACAAACTCGGTCGAGACATTGGTATGTACTATGTACAGACCAAGTTACATCCAAATCGGTTCATAAATACGCCTGTTATCACGTGACAAAATTCAGGACGTTTCAAATTGTCAGCCACGTTAGAAATTCAAAATGTTATAACTCAGCCATTTTTTAAGATATAGACGAAACAAAAACTGCTCCCGAATCTTTGTATCAAGGTCAAACACATAAGAAAAAAATACATTTTCAATTTTTGACTTTTTGGTACCACATTTCAAATTTAAATTTTTCTTAAAAATTTAAATGGCCGCCATTTTTAAACAAGGATGCGGAGGAAGCTGGCCAACAAACTCGGTCGAGACATTGGTATGTACTATGTATAAACGAAGTTACATCCAAATCGGTTCATAAATACGCCTTTTAACGCGTGACAAAATTCACGACGTTTCAAAATGTCAGCCACGCTGGAAATTCAAAATGCTATAACTCAACCATTTTTTAAGATATAGACAAAACAAAAACTGCTCCGGAATCTTTGTATAAAGATCAAATACATAAGAAAAAGATGTTTTTCCATTTTCAATTTTTTGGTACCACATTTCCAATTTAAAATTAAAAAAAAAAATTTAAATGGCCGCCATTTTGAAACAAAATGGCGGATGAAGGCGGCCAACGATCTCGGTCGAGACATTTGTATATACTATGTACACACCGAATTACATCCAAATCGGTTCATAAATACGAAAGTTACAGTGTGACAAATGTCATATATATATATATATATCAATTTTGAACGGAGGGTGGTTTCAGGGTCTGGGGGTATCGATGAAAATATACCAAAATTTCTTGAAATCGCTTTCCTCCGAACGGCTGCAATAGGTAGCTTTTTGTAATGAAAGCTACCTAAAAGCCCTAGTGGCGAGATTTTGAACTAAAGTGTTTTTTCGCTCGAACAAATTGCCATTCAAAGGTATGTATAAATATTTTACAGACATACATACAATAAATACAATAAACCCAACTGGAGTGAAAAATTAGCCAGAGCCAGGAATCGAACCCGGGAATCGATTCCTGGCTCTGGCCAATTTTTCACTCCAGTTGGGTTTATTGTGTTTATTGTATGTATGTCTGTAAAATATTTATATATACCTTTAACTGTTGAATGCAGGCGTTATTTATGTGTGAATGTGTGCTTTAATGTATATTGTAGTATGTGTGTTTATTATTATATTTCGTAGATCGATGTAATAGTAAAATCTATTCATCGTTGTCCGGTCATCCAAGGCTGTTGTAAATGGCTGGTGACTTCCCCAACATGGTTTATTAGTGAGAAATTGCAGACTCAGTCATCGGCCGGAGTAGCTCAGAGGTTAGAGCGACTGCCTGGAATGCAGTGGTCCCGGGTTCGATTCCTGGCTCTGGCCAATTTTTCACTCCAGTTGGGTTTATTGTGTTTATTGTATGTATGTCTGTAAAATATTTATATATACCTTTAACTGTTGAATGCAGGCGTTATTTATGTGTGAATGTGTGCTTTAATGTATATTGTAGTATGTGTGTTTATTATTAAATTGCCATTCCTTTATCCGTCACAAAATTTCACAATTTTCTGATCAACAGTTTCGTCTGTAGACAACTTTAACCCTTAAATGCCTAATTTTTCAAAAACCATTGTAATAATGTTTTTCGGCTTTCATTTTTAATATAAATCATGGGAAAAATACTTAAAAAAAATCATATTTTGTTTTAAGTATAGTTTACGGCTAAGAAACAGTTTGTTACTAATCGGCAATACTGGTGTTTAATTGAAAAAATAATTTCCCTTGATAAAATACAATAATATTAAACAAACAAGAATTTTAGGAACTATATTAAGAAATAAATTTCACTTGCTCACTGCAGGTCAAAATAAGGTATTTCGCAAGCTCCCAAACAAAACAAAAAGAACAAGTAGCAACAATTGAAAAAATAAATCTATCTTTATTCTTAAACAGGACAAGTGTTGCCATCTAGATGTTGAAAATCGATTTAATAATATTTTCACAATGTATTTTATTGGCAACATTAGGCATTATAGCTTCAATATTTTTCTAATAGTATTTTAAAGCCTAAATTGGGTATGTTGCTGAAAAGAAACACCAGGCATTTAAGGGTTAAAGTAGGGTTGTTTAATTATGGACACCCTGCATATTTGAAAAAAAAAAAAAAAGATTACAAACAGTAATGCAAAATCATGTAAAAGGTATATATAAATATTATACAAACATACATACAATAAAAACAACAAACCCAACTGGAGTGAAAAATTAGCCAGCTCCTGGAATCGAACCCGGGACCACAGTAACTGTGATTTAACGAAGATATTTTTTTATGAAGATATTTTAAAATTTAACGAAGATATTTTTTTAAGTGAAATTTAGAAAATTAATTTGGAGCGATCCATAAATGATGTCACACTTTTTTTCAATATTTTGTACCCCCTCCTCGCCTCTATCACGAAATGTCACACTTACCATACCCCCTCCCCTGCCCTTGTCACATGTCACGTTATATTACAAAAAACATATACTTGCAGTTTAGAAACAAATCACATTATAGACCATATTTCAAATTTTATTTTAGGTAGATTTCTTTACAAAAAAGTCCTTCCGGCCAGTGTCGGGAGGAAGAGGTAGCTTTCATAATCCTTATTTAAAAAAAGCCAAATTATATCATTCAAACACATGAAGCTCAATTTAGTAGAAACCGAATATAGGAGATTCAATACTAATTTTTATCAATATAATGAATGAGAATTTCGCGAAATTAGTCAGCTTTATCCAAGCTGCTTTTCATTAAAGTAACATATATTTGGCTGTCAAATTCGGCAATTTCTTAAAGTGCCTGTCATTTTAAGACAACATGGTGGATGAGGCTAAGCAGTGAACTCGGTCGAGACCTTAGTAATTGCTGTGCACATGCTCACTCACATCGGAATCGGTTAATATATAGGAGTGCTGTCGCATGCAAAAAATCAGATTTTTCAAAATGTCACCTACAATAGAAATTGAAACTGCTATATCTGAGCCATTTTTTAAGGTAAAGACAAACAAAAAATGCTCCTGAATCCTTATATCAAGGTCAAATGCTTAAGAAAGAAACCTTTTTCAATTTCTAATTTTTTTGCATCTCACTTTAAATATATATATTTTTTTTAATTTAATGGCCGCCATTTTGAAACAAGATGGCTGATGAAGCTGGCCAGCGAACTTGGTCGAGATATTGATGTATACTATCCACATGCCTTCTTACATCGAAATAGGCGAATACGTGTGTTATCGCGTGACAAATACAAGATCGTTTCAAAATGTTAGCCATGCTAGAAATTCAAAGTGCTATAAATCAACCATTTTTTAAAGATATAAACAAAAGAACAAATTTTCAAAAACAAAAACTGCTCCGGAATATTTGTATCAAGGCCAAACACATAAAAAAATCTTTTTCATTTTCCAATTGTTTAATACCTCATTTTGAATTTTAAATTTAATTTTTTTTAAATGGCAACCCTTTTGAAACAAGATGGCGAATGAAGCTGGCCAACGAACTCGGTCGAGAAATTGGTATGTACTATGTACAGACCAAGTTACATCCAAATAGGTTCATAATTACGCCTGTTATCGCGTGACAAAAATCAGGACGTTTTAAAATGTCAGCCACAAGAGAAATTCAAAATGCTATTACTCAGCCATTTTTTTTAGATATAGACGAAAGAAAAACTGTTTCGGAATCTTTGTATTAAGGTCAAATACATTCAAAAAAAATCTTTTTCACTTTCCAATTTTTTGGTATCTCATTTAAATTTTTTTATTTTTTAATTTTTTTAAATGGCCGCCATTTTGAAACAAGATGGCGGATGAAGCCGGCCAACGAACTCGGTTGAGATATTTGTATGTACTATGTACACACCAAGGTACATCCAAGTCGGTTCATAAATACGCCTGTTATTACGTTAGAAAAATCAGGACGTTTCAAAATGTCAGCAACGCTAGAAATTCAAAATGCTATAACTCATCCATTTCTTAAGATATAGACGAAACACAAACTGCTCCCGAATCTTTTCATCAAGGTCAAACACATAAGAAGAAAATATTTTTTCAATTTTTTATTTTTTGGTACCACATTTCAAATTTAAATTTTTCTTAAAAATTACCATCATATGAAACAAATCGTTCCATCTTTGCAGGTTTCCAATCCCACGAACAAAATTATAATGACGTATAGCAAGAAATCGGGAAAAAGATTCGAATTCCGATATATATTTCAAGATTATGAATTTTAGTGGTATAAGGCAGAAGTTATAAACAAGTTTCGTTTTCACAGGTTATAAGGAGTATTTATTTGTACCGCATTAAAATAAAACTTTATTTTTCACATGTTATGATCTATACAATATCATTAAGTATTTTAAATGAAGAGTTTAAATACAACGAAATATATATATATGAGGCATTTTCACACAATTTTGTGTTTTAAGACACCGAATAATAATTTTTATTTTAGTACATATTCTTATGTTTTTTTTAATGTAGTTTCTTATGCTGGAAAAAATTCTATTGCATGACTAACACAATATTAACGAGATAAATAAGTGTTGAACGATGTTGGGCGTCCAAATATACCACGAAATGCCTTACCGTCCCGTGTCCCTGGTGCTGATTTTTAAATTCGGTGCTCTGTGTGTAAAATTGTTTCAATAAAAGTAATTCAATATAATTTTTTCCGAAACTGAGACTATTGTTTTATATAAATATGTAGCAAAACACTAACCTGCACACATTTTTTTTTTTTTTTTTTTTTTTTTTTTTTTTTTTTTTTTTTTTACGGTTGTTATTGTTTTTTAACCCTGTCCTTGAATTTTAGATTCATTATCGCCCGCTCACGCTAAAATGGTACAGTAAATCATTTCAGATGCAGCCGCAGAATTCGTTTAACTTTTTTTTAATGCAGATGTATGCTAGAGAAAGAATGGCTGAAATTCTTTGACAGGAAATTTACTGTAGAATTTAAATCAGCATTTAAATATCAATTTCAAGCATCGTGGCTTTATTGGTAGTCTTATCGTTCCCAAGGTTTATTCCTGCACTTTTCGAAGAAAAACTAAATTGTTTTTGTAATTTCATTCATTGTAAATAACTGTTTTTAAAAATAAATGAACATTGTGGCTATCACTTAGTCTTAACAGGATTTGCCTAAAAATAGGTGGTAAGTTTCTTTACCGCCCCTTCCTTACGGTCATTTTTTTCCTTACCGTCCCTTTTTTTCCCTTACCGGCCCTTTTTTCCTTTACCGTCCCCCTTTTTTTTACCTTACCGTACCCTTTTCCTCCTTAATCGCCCTTCCTTAACATCCATTTAAGACAATGTTACAGAAAAATTTTGTACTAAAAGTACTATATTGCTTTATTATTTCTCATTTGAATGTTCTGTGGGTACTATAGAAAATCATTTATAAGTACAAATTAGAAGAAAATAAAAAGTTAGAGAGATAAAACGGTAAGGAAAATTAAACTCGCAAGTTTAACTTAAACCTGAGTTAAATAAAAAAAATCGTTTCTGCTGACCCTTTTTTCTTTATTTTGCATCATTAAAGCATTCGTCTATAAGGTGAAAATGTTATTTTGTTAAGTTTAATTTCACCAGATTTTTATTTCTGAAAGTTAAAATTTTGTGAGAATGCCTCGTATGTCAAAATGGAAAAACGGAAATTGAATAAGACTGAAATGGTAGCGGAATCTAAAACTAATCCAAGGAAATTCCGCAAAACAAGTGGTGGGAATGACTTGTTCAGCTTGCTACAGTGTATAATGCAAAACTCGAAAATGATAAGGAATGTCAAAATTCAGAAAACGACGGCTGTTTGAAATTTCATGTATATTTTTTGTACTAAATTTTATATTCGAAACTGTTTAGCCCCTTGAGGGGCGATGTGATAAAATATATATCAACTAATTTAAACAAGATTCTCACCAGAAAATTTTAACTAAAATTTATTTCTTTAACTTTGGAGGAAAATCGTTAAGAAATTGCTTTGCCATATTTAAAAATAATTTTTTTTTATTATTCCGGTGACAATTCAATATTTAGAGACATATTTGCTTGCCCCTCAAGGGGTTAAGACTGTTCTTAACCATTTAGTGCGCAGCTTTGCATATATGCAAACAACACTGTTTTGAATTTAATAGATTTTTTTAATTCGCATATATCCACAGCTGCTAACCTTCCACTAATCTTCCGTAACACCAGGATTAATTAAACCCAGGTTAACCACTTACGAACCAGAAAATTTATTTCATGAATTTTTATTTATTTAATTCAGTATTTCTACGTCCAACGTATTTTCATTTCTTTAAAAAAATTCTGGTTTGGAAACGTATTAAACCAGGGTCAAAGTAAGTTTAGTTTGAGGTTGGCACCTATGTATACCTAACTCACACCAGAAAATTAAAATAGCAATATTTTCTTTAATTAAAAAAACAGACATTCCGTACTTAAATAAAGTAAAATTAACCAATGAAACTTTCTGGTGTAAAGTCAGATTCTCTGAACTACGTAATTTCTAGAACTTATTCTATTATGGGAATTAAAGGGTTAAAGGTTAAGTTTTATAAAATAAAAAATTATATAAATAAATTATTTGGATACATTCTTATTAAAGTATTTACTAATTTGAATTCTTTTATTGTAAAACAGCCACACGACAGTAGTTTTTACTTATATTGCAGATGTGCAATAGAAGAAAAGATTGACGCATTATATGAAAAATATATCTCTGATTTTTTTTCATTATTTTTTTTTTTATTTGTGTGTTATAAACCTTTTACAGTATCATATATAATTTTTTCGAAACAAAATAGAAAATCCCGCATTTAAGGTTAAGTCCAAATAGGAAACTTTATGAAATATTTTTAAATACCTTTTTATTCGAGAACATATCAACATCCCAGATGCTTTTTTTTTTTCAAGTTTCGGTAAATGAACCTGTAAATGAAATGCAGAATATGTTTCAGAAACTGCTGTCAAAGCTGTGGTTTTCAACCTAAGTTCTCGGTGTGACAGCATATAGAAAAGCAAAAGGCTACCGTATTCAACCAACATTCGCTTATAATTCAAGATTTAATTAATTTATTGGACAAGGAAAAGTAAAAAATATTTTGTTACAAATTACTTCAATATTCCTGTCTGCAAGTTTCATGCTTTTACATTTTAAAATACGTAAGAAGATTCGTCAGAAGTTTCTTGTTGTTAAGCGGGGAAAAAACATGTAAAAATATATTTTTTAGACCCGCATTAAAAATTCGAAATCATTAAAAGTTTTAATTTTTTGAAATCTTGACCTTGTGAAAAATATGATTTAAGATGCAAAACAAAAGAGTCGAACGACTTAAGCATGAAAACACATATTAATCTAAAAACCCTTATTTTAAAGAAAATTTCGTTTAAAATTTTTGATCAGCCATTTTTTTCAACGATAAAACGTCTTTGATTAACTTTGTCATAGCTTAAATATTGCATGAAATAAAAAATCATTTTTAAAGCATTTTCCGGACACTTTAAATGTAGAAAAAAAAAGTTTTTGAAAGTTTTTACCGGGAACAACGTCTCACCAACCGTAATACAAAACATACCAGGAATTTTGCGCAAGTTTTATGAAAATATTTCACACCCTAAATTTTTAATAAGACAGTTTAATTCTTATTTCACTTTGTAAATGTATTTTTTATGCATTTTTTAAAGAACTTTTGATTTGAACTAGAAATATTCTCTTTTGGCACAGGTAAAATAATCCTTTTTCTCATATTTAGTACTAAATAAATCTACCCTATATATGTATATATAAAATCATAATGAAACGATTTTATGAAACAACTTTGTGAAACGATATTACGAAACGACTATATGAAACGATTGCATGAAACGACTGATTAAACAACTGATTATGTTTCACGGCGATTTCTCCTAAATTATGGAATATTATGTGATGCAATTAACACGAAAAACCCGTATAGATCCGCAGATCTCAAACTACTATTAGAATTTTAAAATTCGAATTAGTTTTCGAGGTGTTAATATATTTTTTTAATTTTAAGTACTTTTCTCTAATGATGGCAACTCAAATTTTAATCATAACAGATTTTTTTTTTTTATTTTAGAAAAAGGTTATTATTTTAAACTAATTTGGCTACCAGTTTGGCCTCATTTAAATGTATGCTAAGAAATGGATGATATGAATTTTATTGAAAACTCAATTTTCTTGCAAAATCTTTCGCTAAATCGAAAGATTCTGATACAGAAATCAAGAACTCGGTATTTTTATGTTAGCAGGACGCAGGTGATAAATCGCTAAATAATTTTCCCGTCGTTTTTTTTTTTTTTTTTTTTTTTTTTTTTTGTATTTTATTAATTTATTTAAAATATTACTTATTATTATTTATTCATTTTATTTAAAATACAAAACCTTCATTTAAAACTGAAACATTTAAAATTAATGGCTTTCACTTCTTTCTTTTTTTTTCAAACGAAATGTAAAGAAAAAGTAAATATTTGGCACAGATGCCACATACGCACCGAGGTACTTAATTAGCGCCAAAATGGCGTTATTCTGCCTGACATGGTAAACCGGCTATTGTTGCTTATTTATGAATAAATGTTTATTTACATTTATTTTTCTTTTTATTTAAAAAATGTTATAAATATTTTTGTTCTATAGTTATTAATTAAACTTCTTTTATTTATTGTTATTTCATTTTAAAAATAATAGAAAATGATTTAAAAATACATATGTAACTGGCATTCGAAAACGAGGTTTTGCCAAATTGTCGTAAAAAAAATCCCGCCAAGACCGGTGTGTATATGACATATGACATCTGCCAAATATTAACTGATGCAACAAATCATGACATTTAATTTCAACTTCAAAGCAATTTTTAATGTCTAATTAGTTATAACGTCAACCAATTTCGCCAAATTATATAAATAGCCAAACCACTCGCAAAATCATACAAATCACATAATTTTTATTTTAAATAACGAAAGAACAAATAAAATAGTATAACATTAATAACAATACAAATAAAATGTCGGAAAAAATCTTCCTTGATGACGTAAGCACGTGTAACTTGCTTAAAGTCAAGTGAATGTGACATTTACGATTAACCATTATTGATATTTAATTTTATAGATTAGCGATAGGTTTTTTGGCCGACCGGATAGTCAAGGCGTACCGTTTTAATTTAGCACTCGAAAAAAAAAATGCTAACTGGCAGCTACTGACGAGATTTGCACCCGGCTGACATAAAAGTACCTAGAACTCTTTGCGATATCATGGCAAATTTTGTGTTGTTTTATTCGAAAAAATAATTTTGATTCTTTAATTAAAATAGAAACCTTTCATATTAAAAGCGAAGGGCTCTGCCCACAATTGCTTATGGCAGTTGCACGAGTTGGACTATTGTAATATAGATGCAATGATGGCGATAGAGTAATATTTTGCGATTTATCATCTGTGGATGGAGTACCAAAATCGCCGCCTGGAATATAAAAAATCCCTGCCGGCCCGTCCTACAGGCAGAGGTAGATTTCGAAGTTAAGTATACTAATTTCACCAACAAAAACAAAATCATTATTAGATATAAATCCACTTTAACAGTTTTATCTGTCTGCTTTTGACGAGTTTTTATTTCATTTTTATAAAATAGCTGGTTTTATCAGAATCATGTTAAGGCGATATTAAAAAAAAATATTTTTCCATACTCAACAACTCGAAATTTTCTGGCACATTTTCCGATTCATTTTTAATTTAAAAAAAAAAAAAAAAAAAAAAAAAAAAAAAAGAAACATGCTGACGTGATTTTTGAAAAGATTTATAAGCGACCTGTGTTTTTATTTTTCTTTCAATTAATTAAAACTTGATTAATAAACAATTATTTTCTCAGTAGGGCAATATTTTTCGTTTCTAACAATCGCTTCGGGAAATTCTGTTGAAAATGCCCACTTTGACATCATTTTTTGAAATATATTCTGCCTCTATCAAAAAATCGATCATTACTGTACATTATATAGTTTCTGAATAAGAGAATCTAGCAATTGGATGCGTTTGAGAGCAAAAATGAATTTAAAAATGAGTAAGAAAATAGACAGTTTGGATTTGAATGCACCCTTTATAAGATGATTTTTTTCTTCAACCACTATGTATTTTTAATTTGTTTTTGCTGTAAGAATTTTCCCTATCAAAAACTTGTCTATATCAATGTTGAAGACAATATTAAGAAGATATATGATAAATTAATGGAGATTTTATATCTTGTGAATTGACGGAATTATTAAAATGTTTCTTCTTCAACCCCCCCCCCTTTTTTTCGTTTTTTTTTCTTTTTTTTGCGGTACGAATTGGTCCTATCAAAAACGTGTGAATATAAAAGTTGTAGATAATATTAAGGAGATGTATAATAAAATTATTGGATTTGATATCTTGAGAATTGACGAAGTAAGGAACTTTTTCTCCCCAAAACCCTATTTTTTGCGCTCCTTGAGCCTATTTTAAATTTTATCAAAAATCTGTGATGCATGAATTTTTGGCGCTATTTTTAGACGTAATAAAAACTTTAAACTGATTTGATAAGTGTTAGAAAATGCTCTTTTGTTTTCAAGAACATCCACCAGATGGCAGCATCAGACAATCATTTTTTATTTGATCTACTGTGACAGACACTCAGTTCAGTGAGTGTTGCTTCTTCCCTTATAGCAGTTGGCAGCAAAATGCTGCTTGATTAAAAAAATTCAATAATATTCCAAAGGAATATAATATGATAAAAAAAAAAACTGCAACAAGCCATAGTTCAAAGTATTTCTTTGTGTTTGTAAATAGTCTTATACATCTGTTTTGTTTTTATTGTGAAGTGTGATCTGTACTGTGACCAGCATATATATTATTCTAGTGTATTCAATCTTCTAATAAATGTTTTTTGTTCATCCAAAGAAGAGTATATTTCCATTGAAACACATCAAAACATAAAGGTAAAACTTTTAACTTTTTTTATTGTTTACCTATTGAGGAATTTCGTATTCATGCCTTCCATATGGAATAACATTCTAACAGTCGATTATGAGACTGAACTTATCTCAATTTTAAATATAGTAATATAAAAGAAGAAAATATAATATAATTAAATTCAAAGAAATAATTATTTTCTGAATGTTGGTATTTTTCACAAGTGAATGATATAAAAGAAAATGCAAAGAATTGTTCTTATTTTGAAACCAAAAGTATTGTGTATTGATAAGAAAAGAAATTATTTTGATTTTTATTTTGCCAGTTTCTTATTGAAATTTTATTATATAAGTTGCAAATGTAAATTTATGTTTTAAACAAAGAATTGAACATTTAAGAACAGTTTTTCTGAAATCAAAAGTAACTTCAAAAAATTGTTCTCAAGAATTTTATTTTGTTCTTATTTCATCATTAGCATTATATTTGAGTTTATAATTGTTGTTTTGATGTATTAATAAGAGAAAAAGTTTTATTTTCTGTGAAATAAGCAAATATTATTCTATCATAATGTCTAGTATTAAAGAATCTCATTATGTTGATAAATTAACTGATGACAACTATTCAGTTTGGAAATTCAAAATAGAACAATTGTTAATCAAAGAAGGTCTGTATGATGTTGTATTTGAACCTAAAAAGGAAAATGATGATAATTGGGTAAAAAATGATAGAAATGCTAGGGCATTAATTTGTTTAAATATCTCAGATTCACAAATTGTTCATGTCAGACATGCTAAAAGTGCTAAAGAGACATATGATCAATTGAAATCTGTTCATGAAAGAGTAAATTTAACAAATAAACTTTATCTTCTTAGGAAGCTGTATTCCACTAAATATAATGAAAGCATTAAAATACAGGATCATATTAATTCTGTCTTAGAATTAGCAGAAAAATTAAGAAGTATAGGTGAAGTAATACAAGATGATAATTTAATAGCTATTTTGCTCTGTTCCTTACCAAATTCTTATAGTACCTTTATAACTGCTATTGAAAGTAAATATGAAACAGATTTATCATTAAAATATGTTCAAAACAAATTAATTGATGAGTATCTTAGAAGAGTTGAAACTAAACAAATTTCAACAAAATTTGAATCTATTGCTTTGAAGGGTAATAGGGATAAACCAAAGCATTTGAATAAGCAAAAATTTTGTTCTCATTGCAAAAAGAATAATCACAACCGTGAAGATTGTTTTCACTTAAAGGGTAATAATACTAACAAAACAAAACCAAATTTCACCCAAGATAGATCACGTCAACAGTTTAAAAAACCAAACAATTTCTCTGCCTCTACTGCTAGTCAAAATGAAAATCTATCAGATTCTCAAAACTATCATGAATTAATGGAAGAATCAAATTCTTTGAATTTTGTTATGAAATCTCAACAAAATGGAAATAAAAACAAAAATTTGTCTTTTGTTATTGATTCAGGTGCGTCTGTTCATTTAGCTAATTCCTTGGAACTGTTCTCAGAATTAAAAAGTTCGAATAAAGATACAATTACAATTGCTAATGGAACTAAATTAACTGCAAAGGGAAAGGGTAAATGTACTTTTAATATTGAAACACTTAATGGTCAAACAAAAAGAGTTACATTGGATCATGTGCTTTATGTTCCCGAGTTGGATAGTAATTTATTATCTGTCCAGTCTTGTACTGAGAAAGGTTTTGTTGTAACATTTAAAGATGATATATGTTTAATTAAAAAGGGCAACATCTTAGTTGCAGATGCAAAAGCTGATGAGGGGTTATACAGATTAAAAATAATACCTACAAATGAAAAGGTATATAGTGCTTCAGAAATATTACCCGTTTGTTCTAATGTTAACTGCATTCTAAAATGGCACCAAAGGCTGGGCCATAGAAATTTGGAATCCATCAAGAAAATTCAAAAGGATGATTTAGCTTTAGGTATTACTGTGAATAATTGTTCTCATAATACTGAATGTTCAAGTTGCATAAAAGCTAAGTTAACAGAAAAATCATTTCCAAAAGAAACGCAATACAGAAGTAAAAAACCACTTGATTTGATATACAGCGACGTATGCGGTCCTGCAGAAACAAAAAGTATGGGATCAAAAAGATATTTCGTTACATTTATTGATGATTACTCTCGTTATACACAAGTATATTTTATTTCTTCTAAAGATGAAGTATTTGATAAATTAAAAGAGTATGTTGCATCAACAACAAACAAATTTAGATTGAAGATTAAATCTTTGCGTAGTGACAATGGAACAGAATATTGCAAAGAATCTGTCAAAGACTACCTTAAAAACTTAGGAATAAATCATGAAACAACGACGCCATATTCACCGTCCCAAAATGGAGTTGCAGAAAGAAAGAATCGCTCGCTTATTGAAATGAGTAAAGCCATGCTTATAAATGCTAAATTGCCAAAAACATTCTGGGCAGAAGCCATAGCTACAGCAGCCTACTTACAAAATAGATTACCTACAAAACCAACTGAAAAGACACCATATGAACTGTGGAATGGGCATAAGCCAAATTTGAGTCACCTTAAAGTATTTGGATGCAAAGCATATGTGTATGTTCATAAACAGAAGAGACAAAAATTTGACGAAAAGGCCACTGAAGGAGTCTTTGTTGGTTACGATTTAAGAAGCAAAGGATATCGAATTTATATAGGTGGTAGAAAAATAGTGATAAGCAGAACAGTGAAGTTTTTTGAAAATATGAACTGTGAAAATGTCTTTCAAGAAAATCCTGAAGAGCGAATCTCAGATTTAATGCATTTAAATTTTTCAGAAGAAAATCTTGAAAATGATAGTGATGCTATCCAAATAGAAAATACTGCAGAAGAAATAAATACGGATGAAAAATCAGTAGATAGCCCAACAACTGAAGAAAGTGAAGATAATTTCCAGAGAAGAATATCTAACAGAGAGACTAAAGGAATTCCACCAGAAAGATATTCTTACAAAACTGAAGACAGTTGTTCCAAAAATCAAGATCCTGAAACTTTTAAAGATGTTTTACAATTACCAGTAAAAGATCAACAGAAATGGTTTCAAGCTATGAAGGAAGAATTTAACTCTTTAAAGGAAAATGAAGTGTTTGAGCTTGTTACTTTACCCAAAGGCAAGCACGCCATTGGCTGTAAATGGGTTTACAAAACAAAACATAATGAAAATGGAGAAGCAATAAAATGCAAAGCACGATTAGTTGCCAAAGGTTTCGCTCAAAAATTAGGCACTGATTATGATGAAACCTTCTCTCCTGTCGTCAAACATACAACTATTAGAGCTTTTCTGACCTGGGCAGCTTATCATAAAGCCAGAGTATTTCAAGTAGATGTTAAAACAGCCTTTCTACATGGTAAACTAGATAATGAAGAATTATACATGCATCAACCAGAAGGCTTTCATGATGAAGAAAATAAAGACAAAGTCTATAAATTAAAAAAGGCTATATATGGTCTTAAACAAGCCGCCAAGTGCTGGAATGAAGAAATAGAGAATACTCTAAAGGCATATGGATTTAAACAAAGTGAAGCTGATCCATGTTTGTTCATAAAAGAAAAATCAAAGAAGACAATTCATCTCATACTGTATGTAGATGATATGCTGATGAGCTCAGAAGATGAAAATGAAGTTAATGAAGTAATAAATTACTTAAAGAAATCTTATCCCATAACATCACTAGGAGAAGCAAAATACTTCTTAGGTATAGAAATTTACAGAAAAGAAGATGGAAGTTATTTACTTTCACAAAGAAGTAAAATAACTCAATTAGTTAAGGATTTTCAGCTTGAAGAAGCCAAACCAACTTATACCCCAATGGAAACTAACTATTATAGTTTAGATCAAGAAGAAAATCTTTTATCATCAAATGATAATTATAGACAAGCTATAGGAAGTCTTTTATATATTTCCTCATGCACAAGACCTGATATTACCGCTCCTACACACATACTAAGCCGAAGATGCAATAATCCAAGACAAAAGGACTGGAATGCTGTTAAGAGGGTAATAAGATACTTAAAAACAACGAAAGACCTTGATCTCCACATTTCTTCAAAAGAATATCCTAATATAGTTGCATACTCGGATGCAGACTGGGGACAAGATGCTACAGACAGAAAATCCACCTCAGGAAATGTAATCTTCTTAGGCAATAGCTGCATTTCTTGGTTCTCGCGAAAACAAACATGTGTGACGTTATCGTCAGCAGAAGCTGAATATGTGGCACTGTCACAAGGAACTCAAGAGGTGCTATGGATCTTAAAATTATGTAAAGATCTCAATTTACAACAACATTTTCCTATTAGAATTTTTGAGGATAACCAATCTACAATTAAATTGGTTGAAAGTGAAAAATTTAAATCCCGCACTAAGCACATTGATACAAAGTATCATTACATACGAGATTTAAAAACTAAAAATGTTATAGATGTCAAATATCTATCAACAAATGAAATGATAGCAGATATAATGACGAAGCCACTGCCAAAAGCCAAATTTGAACTTTGTAGAAACCTTATCCACCTGGTGTCAGATTCTATCACAAAACGGGAGAGATGTTAGAAAATGCTCTTTTGTTTTCAAGAACATCCACCAGATGGCAGCATCAGACAATCATTTTTTATTTGATCTACTGTGACAGACACTCAGTTCAGTGAGTGTTGCTTCTTCCCTTATAGCAGTTGGCAGCAAAATGCTGCTTGATTAAAAAAATTCAATAATATTCCAAAGGAATATAATATGATAAAAAAAAAAACTGCAACAAGCCATAGTTCAAAGTATTTCTTTGTGTTTGTAAATAGTCTTATACATCTGTTTTGTTTTTATTGTGAAGTGTGATCTGTACTGTGACCAGCATATATATTATTCTAGTGTATTCAATCTTCTAATAAATGTTTTTTGTTCATCCAAAGAAGAGTATATTTCCATTGAAACACATCAAAACATAAAGGTAAAACTTTTAACTTTTTTTATTGTTTACCTATTGAGGAATTTCGTATTCATGCCTTCCATATGGAATAACATTCTAACAATAAGTACAAAAATTCAGTAGTTTTGGGGTTTTTTTCGGTTTTCACAAAACCCCTCCCTATTTCCATCCCTTTTGTCCGCTTTTGCCCATTAACGAACTTACGCGAGATTTTATGTCCCTTGATTTTATGTATCACTTTGAAAGAGATTTGTGCAGAATTGCGGAAGTTATCGTGTCCAGAAGAAAGTGATAACACAATTGCTTCGGGAAATTCCGTTCAAAATGCCCATTTTGACATCATTTTTTGAAATATATTCTGCCTCTATCAATAAATCGATCATTACTGTACATTATATAGTTTCTGAATAAGATAATCTAGCAATTGGATGCGTTTGAAAGCAAAAATGAATTTAAAAATGAGTAACAAAATAAGCAGTTTGGATTTGAGTGCATCCTTAATGCAATGATTTTTCCAACACAATCCGCTTCGGGAAATTCGGTTCAAAATGCCCAATTTAACAGCATTTTTAAAAATATATTCTGCCTCTATCAAAAAATCGACCATTTCGGTACATTATATTGTTTCTGAGTAAGAAGACGTAACAATTGGTAGCCATTGAGAGCAAAAATGAATTGCAAAATGAGTCAGAAAATAAGCAGTTTGGATTTGAATGCACCCTTACTTAGATGATTTTTTTCTTCAACCGCTATGTATTTTTATTTATTTATTTATTTTTTTTTTTTTTTGCTATAAGAATTGGTCCTATCCGAAACTTGTCTATACAGATGCTGTAGACAATGTTAAGAAGATATATGATAAATTCATGGGGATTTTATATCTTTTGAATTGACGGAGTTATGGATTTTTTACTTCTTCAAACCCCCTTTTTGTTTTCGTTTTTAATTTTTTTGCGGTACGAATTGGTCCTATCAAAAACTTGTGAATATAAAAGTTGTAGATAATATTAAGGAGATTTATAATATAATTAATTGGAATTGATATATTAAGAATTGACGAAGTTATGAATTTTTTTCTCCCAAAAACCCTACTTTTTGCGCCCCTTGAGCCCATTTTTAACTTTATCAAAAATCTGTGATACATAAAATTTTGGCCCTATTTTTAGAAGTAATAAAAACCTTAAACTGATTTGATACGTATAAAAATTAAGAAGTTATAAGGGGTTTTCGGTTTTCGCAAAACCCCTCCCTATTTCCATCCCCTTGGTCCGATTTTGCCCATTAACGAACTTGACCGAGATTTTATGCCCATTGATTTTATGTATCAGTTTGGAAGAGATTGGTGCAGAATTACGAAAGTTATCGTGTCCAGAAGAAAGTGATATATATAGATAGATAGATAGATAGATACATAGATAGATAGATAGATAGATAGATAGATAGATAAAGTTTTTCACTGGGGGTGGTTTTGGGTTCTAGGGGTCATGATCGGTGTAGATCTGCAAAAATGTTTCAGAAATTCCAACATGGGAACGATCCCAATAGGTAGTATTTCATACGAAATCTACCTAAAAGCGAAGGATCTGCCCGGAGCTGTTGATGATAGTCACATAATTCAGGCTGTTATTATTGATATTTTTTCATTTCTAAACACAGCGCAAAGAATAATAATTTCCTCACGATAATTTTTTTTTTTTTTTACACGTGGCTATTAAAAACAGAAAAAAAAAATCTTTAAAATTACTATTAAGTGAGTGCGTGTTAAAAACAGGAAGATATTGAAAATTATGTCTTAAAAATTGTATTTACACGTGAATATTGAAAGAGAAAGGAAAGTTTAAAATAATAAATACATTAATATGCGTTTAACTCTTTCAGGGGTAAGGTACTTATTTTCGTAAAATGTTGAAATCTGTGAATGACACCAGAATGTACAAACAAATTTATTTCCAAATACGAAAATGCTTTTGTTCACTTAATAAAAGGAAAATTTTCATTCCAATACTCTGGTGTCAGTATGGCAGTAAATTGTAGTAATTATAATAAATTGTATATTGTCAATAGTTTTATAACGCTATTACAAAATACCTTGAGACAAAGACTCTGTTTACTTATTTTTATTTTAGATTCTTTTCAAATGTTTAACTTATTTTCTTTAATCAAACACGAAAACTACCATTGGGTGTCTTAACAGCAACTAATTCGGCCTTAAAGTTTCGCATTCAAATGGAATTGAATGGAAACCCGTTTCCAGAGAGATAGCTATAGGTTTTTTCATTATAATTCAACATTATCTAATCTCTTTAAAACCGACCAGATTAGCGTGCTTTTAGATTCTGCTGTGTCTGAAAGGGGGTTGACGAGCGTAGCTTGCAGGGGACAGAGCCCCCTAGTAGTCATATAATGTTTTAAGTTTAACGATCTAAAAATTGAAATAGCTACACCCAATAAATGTAAAAGAAATAACCACAAATTATATTGTCTATAATTTCTTACTTTTTTTTTCTTAAATTAATTATATTGCATTCAGTCACATTGGGTACAATCGTAGTTTTATTTTACATTGTCATTGCAAATAAAAGTATTTCTTTTATAAATAGTTCTTTTTGTAACTACAAGTAAAGGTTGGAAAAAAAATATTAAACGTATTTGACAAGTGTGAAACATTATGGTAATTCATATTATGTTTAATTACTGATTAATTACATTAAGTTGCTAGATTCTAACTTTCATGTAACTTTCGTGATTAAGAGAAATTTATAGCATAGTTAATTTGGAATGTTTTAGCTAATTCATTATCTTCTATTTATATATGTGCATTCATGAATTATTTACCATAATTTAAAAAAGCGCAAAATAACAATAAAAATAATGTGTTCCAATTTTCCTTATCACGCATTTAGCTGTGAATTTTTTTTGTGTTTTCCGCTCTTTTTTACAAATCTTCTATGGATTTGTAAATTCCAGTACATAAGGCAATATTTTATTTTCATTAGATTATGCTCTATTTACCTGAACACTTTTTTTTTCTCCTAGAAGTTTTTTCTAGGAATAACTAAAATAAATGTTTGGATATACGATAATAAATTATTCCCTTTGGTAAAATAAACATTTATCTTTTAGTAATCCTAGCTATGCATTATTTATGAAGAGTTCGTCTAAAAACGATATCTTACGACGATAGATTCTGATTCTATTTCTTTTAAGATTTAGTATACAGAAGTCATTAGTTCAAACTTGGCACTGGCGTTATCATTATTTAAGAAAAAAAGGTGATATTATTCAAACTAACAAAAAGGTACAAACGACAAGAAAAACATAGAAAGGTAACGAACATTGAGATTAATTTTGATACGTAAATAAGAAATTATCGCTCTAATTAAGCAAAACAATACATTATGCCATTACTATTTCTTATTTTCTCTGTATGCAGTTTTATGTATGGACATACAGTTAAAAAATATGTCTCATCGTAGTATTATTGTGTTCATGTTAATAGAGGAATTAGTACAGTTAAATATACATCAATAATTTAAGTTCCAAACGATGCAGAAATTACTGTTTGATTTTAAAAAAAAAGCTTATGCATATTTATGTCAGGAATGAATTATATTTGCCAAGAATGAATCATATATATGTAAAAAGTGAACTAAGTTTGACAAGCTCAGTTACAGCACGTTATTTTTGTATTATATTATATTCAGTTTACATAAACACGTCAAAAAGCTACGTTTTACTTATGGTATAAATTGGTTTTATGTTCGAACCAAAGTATAATTAATAGAGGAAAAGGTCAAATACCGGCTACCACTTTTGTTTTCAATCTAGATCATACAATTTAAAAAATTAATAAAATAAAAAGTGACAGCAGGGTACCTTGACACGTCTTACACCTGTTTAGAGAAAAAAAATCAGTTTAAAAGAAGCAAAATTCCGAAAGTCTTCAAATTTTGAGTTTTTAAAATGGAGTCTAAATACCGGCTACCTAAGTTATTTTTCCAAAAGATCACACAAATAGAGCTAATGACAATTATTAAGCAATAAGAATATAATTTTAATAAATTGTATTGATTAATAACATTTCTTATGCACAGTAAAAATACGCAATTTTTAATAAATGTGTATTTTTGTCAATTTTTTAAAATTCTTTTCGACTTTCTCTCACAGTCTTCTTCTCATTATGTTTCTAATTTTGTTTTTACGTGTAAAACAAAAAACAAAGCTTGCTGATTGAAATGAGAATTATTTTACCTGAAAAAAATCAAATAATTCAAAAAATCTCTCTGCGTCGGTATAGTCCCTATCAACCCTCATATCGCATTCTTAACATTGAACCCAGAATCCCCTCCCCCATTCTTGTCTACAGAGATAGCACCCATGCAGAAGACACAAATTTATCATCCTCCTCACTTTTTAAGCCCTCTCGCTGCGTAATTGTTTTATCAAAATAGCTTCAAAAATTGCGTATTTAACCTCTTCGCGACGAGCGTCTTTCAAGAATTTTTATTCTTTTGTCACCGGTTTTTCAAAACAAAAGTTTTTGTCTAATTTAACCGGGAAAATGCTCCGATTAATAAGGCATAATTTACAATAAAAAATAACTGGTGGGAATAATCAAGGAGGGTTAATTAGACGGAAAAAATGCATCCCCGAGGAAATCTCGGGTTGCGAAAATTTTACTATTTTTAAGATGCCCAAGGAAATCTCGGGTTGCGCAGCGAGAGGGTTAAAATCAAATCTCTGCCTCTTTTGCCTGGTTTACTCCGTCATTTTTTTCTTTCTCTTCACATTTATTACAGGCAATTTTGTAGTGTCCATCAGCTCTTTTTTGGAAAGCGATCCGGCAACCAGTGTCGGTCCTGAAGAATTACAGCCATGGTTGCTTTTTTCAATTTAATTCCAATTCAATTCAATTTCAAAATTAATTTACTAATTATGGAACTATTTAAATTAATTTATTTTCCTCTCCTTCAAGCAGAGCAACCGAGTGAGGTCCAAATACCAGCTAGCCGGTATTTAGACCACTCTAGGTAGCCGGTATTCGGACCACTGCTATGTTTAAGTTAAAACCGGTATTACTCCTTCATATAATAAAATACCAATACTGTGCGCGTGGAAATTGAGAGCTAAATATGTCTAGAAAATAACTTAATCAACAACTCAAGCCAATATACGATCAGTATATTTTTAAAAAATGACAAACACATGTCTGAAAAACTTTTGATGTACCAGATTACGTAGATTCGACACTTTTGCATTTACTATTTGTAAATGACACAGACTTCAGCGACGTACTTTTCGCAACTTTCTTCTCTCAATTAAAGTTACAAACTCTGCCTATCACCGCTAGGCTGGGCTGCGCTCAGCTCTCAGAACACCTAGTAGCCGGTATTTGGACCCTAGCCGGTATTTGGACCTTCTCCTCTACATTTTACACAATGTAGTGAAAGAAAGGAAAGAGTGGCCACTCTAAGTTTTATTAAATGCGTTATGCCTTTATCAAAGTATGTATCAAAGTGTGTATACCTTTTATTCAGTAAAGTTCTAGAACGAAATACCAATAGTAACTATAATAACTTTTATAAATACAAAAACAATGTTTAAAGCAAAAAAAAGAAAAAAAACAATTTAGTAAATTACAACGACCATTTGGAAAATGATTTTTTTGAAGACTAAAATTTAAGACATAAAAAATCGCACGGAGTTGATCATACATTACGTACGCAATGAATGAAACATTAATAGTGTTGTTACACGTACAAATTGCAAGCGACAAAACATCAGATTTCCTGAAACTTACGTATTATCCAAGCATTTCATTGGCTGTTCTGGAAAAGGCTTTTTCATCGTCAGATTTCCAAGAAATCTGACGACCCATTTTAAATGAAATTTCATTCTTAAACTTCTAAACATCCCACAATATTATTTTTTACACCGTCGTATAGAGAAACAAAATGTACTTTTAAATGCAATTTGTTTGAAAGCTGTATCTCAATTTGTTTATGTGTTATTAATTTTTTTTTGTAGTTTTTATTACTTTTTTGTCATAGTGGCAACAGAAGTATCCATCGCTGTTGAAAGTAAAGGGAAATACAGATTGCTGTATAGACTAATCAGAAAACGAATAAAATGTGGATTCAATCAATAAAAAGCATCAGATATGCTTTTGATTTCCTCCCCTGACGAGGACAATAACCATTTTTCTAAATAGTTAAAAAGACTTTATTTCTTATTGCAAACTAGTTTCAGTAGCCATAGCGTATAGTCATCTGTGCAAAATATAATTGCACAGAATAGAAAATTGCTGAAATATATGTAGGAGAAGAGGATTCAATGATAAAGTTTATTAGCCAATAAAATTACAGAGAATTTTAGGGAAGAACGAATGAAAGAAAAGTGGATTCAAAGATAAAGTTCATTAGCCAATAGAATTACAATAATTAATTTAGGGAAGCGGGCCATGTAAGCTGATTCAAAGATCAAGTTTATTGGCTAACAAATTTCAGAAAATTTTAGCGAACATCTTATTGGCAATAAGATATAATAAATGTAATGTGAAAACATGCAAGTGGAATTTATGAACAAGAGGTATTTATACATTTTTTTTCAGCAATCTGATAACGGAGGGATAGCAAAATCACAATTAACAATATTTTAAAGATTTTTATAAATATGGGATGCTTCAAGAAAGTCAAGTTCATAAATGAAAATTGGTTTTAAGATAATTTTTGCGCGCTCAAGTCAAAAATGTGATTCATTTTCCAGCAATGCTTAGAAATGGCAGCTTTTTATTTTCTTCTTTCTGAGCATATTGCTTGTGCTCTTTAATTAGAAACTTTAAACTGCGCTTGGTTTGTTCAATATAAGAAAGACGACATTACTAAATCTTGCTGGAATATGAATCACATTTTTGATTTGGAAGTTTTTTAGACTGCTAACAAAAAGCTTTTCATCTGGTTGAGATATTCTTAAAATGGTGTAGTTCTAATACTTTAAGAATCTTCGTTCTTTTGCTATGACATGGTGCAACCCAGATACGCTTTTAAAACGGGCTGACTAGTGGAGTTGTTGTTGTTATGTGAATTTCAATAAATTCGTTTATAAATAATGCAGCATATTTTTGATTAAACAGGAAAATATCATTTATCCCTTCCATCGTTAGCCACTTACGACTGTGGAATAATAATTCAAAGAATTCATTGCTGGCCGGAAATCAGATGTAAATCGTTCATCAACACAATTTACTATGATATTGAGAAGTATAAACATATATATATAAATAAATAAATATATATATATATATATATATATATATATATACAGGGTGTCCACAGGTGATATAAAATCACTGTCAAATGAAATAGCAAATACCAGTATTTCCTTATGGAAAATTCGCCTTATTTAATTGCGCATTTAAACAAGATGAATTTCTGTATAAGAAAATACTCGGTTTTCGCCCTTATTTTGCCTGTGATTTTCCCTGATCTGTAGACACCCTGATATATACATATATATATAAATCTTAAATTTATTTATAAAAGGAATCAACACATTCACTCCGTATTTTGTTCCAAATGAGAGAAAATTAAAGTTTTTCGTTGAATGAATAAACTAAAAAGAACAAAAAAAATTGCAGTTTAAACAAGGAAGAAAAGTCATGCATCAGGCTTAAATTATAAATCATCTTCAAACCCTAACACTATTGAGAAATATAATTTTTTGACAGAATGAAATGACATACATAAATGAGCAACTTAATTCACATCATCACATAATTCATCATTAGGGAACATCGCCAAATGTTAGTTCTGGATTTTGACAAGCGTAGTATCGTTCAAAAGCACTTATGACAAGGATCAAGAAATGTATAGGAATTTAATCTCTGATCCAATAGTTCACAAAATATTTCCAGTGGAAATATGCACTCCACAATCTGTATAAAACTTGTCGCAGTGCGCTTACTGAAGAACCACGCCGATTAGTTTTTTCTGCGTAAATCGCCTAACAGGTGTCGCTGCTATGCTGTATTTTCCATAATTTCCACAACAGCTATATCTCAATAACTAATGCACGGATTTTTATAAAACTACAGATTCAGTTGGTCCGTAATATAATTTGTTGTTGATTAGATTTTGGTATAAATCTCCTAACAGGTGGCGCTGCTATGCTGCATGGTTCATGATTTCGGCTAAAGCTCTATCTCTAGAACTAAAGCACGTTTTTAAATAAAACTCAAGATTAATTTATTCCTTGATACAAATTGTTGCTGATTAATTTTTGGAATAAATCGCCTAACTGGTGGAGCTGCTATGATGCAGTATTCATGATTTCCGTAATTGGGATACCTCAAGAACTAATCCGCACATTTCTACCAATCTTCAGATTCAGTTGTAACTTGATATAATTTGGTGCTGATTACGTTTTAGTATAAATTCCAAAGAGGTGGCGCAGCTAGGATGGGCTGCATTTATCACAATTTTCGCGATAGATTTATCTGAATAACTAATGTACGGCACCTAATCAATATTCATGCTATGTTACATTTTCACATAAATAGATCCTTTAACATCCTTGTGATGCACATAGATTATCATTTAATGTTGGCACTGTGATGAAAAATTTTGAAGTATAAACATGCATTAGATAGAATAAAGTTTTGGGGTTGGTCCTTCTGACTAGTGTTTATTTGTTTCGCAGTCTAGCTGCTGAACGCTAAGCAGTGCAGATGCTTAGTATAATAAGCGAAAATTACGTAAAGTAATATTAAAGAAACTTTAAACTTTTTTTCTGTTTAAGGGGGCCTGGGACACATTTTAAAATAATTTTTATTTATTTGGTTAACATTTTTAATTTTGTAAGTGATGATTAACCATATCATTTGTAAACAAACTCACATGATAAAACTTCTCTTAATTACTTTAAATTTAAAATGTATTAAAAAGGTGAGGTAATTTAAAATTGTTATAACTCGAAATGTTATTTGTAGAATTTCAATTTTTTTTATTTAAATAGAAATATATAAGTTTTCATTTAGATTCAGTATTTAAAAATATTAATTAAAAAATATTTAAAGTAGAAAAAAATGGCGTAACCTTAAAAAAATAATATTTCCCAAAGTAATTTTTTTTAATTTGCTGAATCAAAGCTAAAGTAAAACAATTGAAAAAGATATGTTCCAAGTTTGAATTATTTATCTTTAACGGTTTTTGACTTATATTCAATTTAAATACGAGTAACTTTACGAGTACTTTATAGTCCACTTAAATACGAGAAATGGTGAAAAACCCATCATGAAGAAAAACGCATTTTCACAAGAATTCTTTTCCATGACAAACATTGCTTGAAAGCTAGATTTTGAAAACAAACCAAAACGAACAAATAATTATTTCCTGTTCTAATTAAGATAGAAACATAATTTAAACGTCATGTAAAGCTGAAAAGACAGAGGAATTTTTAGCACAATAAAATATTCTTAAAAAAATTGAAGATTTTATGTGTGACGGACAACCTTACACAATATAATAAAAAAAATGTTTTAAAAATATATTGAAAAAATGCCTATGTTCTTTTAATCTAAAAACTCATGTTTTCTTTTTATTTACCTAGAAACGCAAATACAAAAGCAAGTCAATACCTTTCACCCTTGGAATTATTTGGGATATACCTGAGAATATATCTAATCAAAGTGTTTCTGCATGACAAATAAGTAAACGAAATGGGAGAAATATAAGAGACAGAAATATACCCAGAAGTAAAATACACATTTATCATTTAGTAATCTCGGCTATGTATTATTTATGAACGGTTCGTCAGAAGGCTATCATTCATCTTTCTGTTTATTTTATGTGTAAAAAAGAAAAAGTTATAAAAATAGAGTACTTTTACACAATGCGTTCAGCTAAAACAGAATATATGTGTGTAATCGATTGAATTAACCGTACAGAGAGCGGGAACGCATAGAAAATTAAAACAAAAACAAGATATAAATTAAATTGTTAGCTAAATCGTAAAAAAAAATAACAAATTTGACTTAGTTAGAAACGAAATATTTGAAATTATTTTGCAAATATTTATTTCTTCTTTCAAGAGATAATACCTTATATTCAGAAAAAAAACTAATGTTTATTCAATTTAGCAGAAAATATAGTGCAAACGTATTGTTGCTTAACTCACTCCAGATAGTTCCAGTTTGCAATTTATTTTTGCTTTTTTGGCAATTTTACATATAGAGTAACACCACGACTTACGTCAGCAATTCGGTCAGAGACTAGCGACGTAAGTCGAAAACGACGTAAGTTGAGGTACATTTAGATAAGCAAAAAGGATAAGTAATTAAAATTCTCTAAAAGCTATTGATATAGGCTATTGTATTTAGTGTTTATGTTACATACATTTAAAATTAGCAAAAAAAAACGCGTTTGGAATACAAGAATTTGGATTGAATCAATAAGTTGTTAACTTATAATTTATTGTTCTGTCTGCCCCGTTCAAGTTTTGAGGATGTGAAAAACACTTTGCAATGAAGTTTGACTAGGCAAATTTTTCTTGTTTTTCTTTTAGAAGCTCTTTCTAACAGCAGATTTACTTTTCTACTTTTTTTCTAGAGATTTTTTAACCATTTTGAAAAATGATTATTGTTCTCGTCAGGGTAGGAAATCAAAAGCATATCTGAACGTTTTCATTGGTTTAATCCGCAATTTATTCGTTATCTGATTGGTATATACAGTAATCTGTATTTCCCTTTGGTTTCAACAACGATGGACAACAGAGTGTTGCCACTATGACAAAAAAGTAATAAAAACTACAAAAAAAATTAATAAATCAGAAACAAATTGAGATACAGCTTTCAAACAAATTGCATTTAAAAGTACATATTTTTCTCTATCCGACGGTATAAAAAGTAATATGGTCGAATGTTTAGAAGTTTAAGAATGAAATTTTACTTAAAATTGGTCGTGAGATTTTTTGGAAATCTCATGATTGAAAAGCCTTTTTCCGAACAGCCAATGAAATGCTTGGCTATTACGTAAGTTTCATAGGAAATCTGACGAGTCGCATGCAATTTTTCTTGCTTGCAATCTTTACGTGTAATAACACTATTACGCGTCTATTCCGATCAAACGCCCTCAAAGTTGTGAAAGCTATTCCGCAAAAGGGAGGGTTTACGAGAGAAGGGGGAAAAGAACTGAAAGTCGCTATTCCAAACAAACATCTTTCACCTTCCGCAACTGCTGATGTCACGTACGATTTAAGAATAAGAGAATCGATTTTTAATCGAATATTAGCATGTATTAACCAATGAGAGTGCATCAACAACTTTTAAAGGGACAGAATATAATGTTTTGAATAATAGCTGACCAGTTGAAGAATATTTCTTTTAAATGTTAAATTTAAAAATACTTAATATGCGAGTATTATTTTAATAACAAGCTCATATTACGTATTAATATTTTTATTGCTCTAGCTTATTCCCATGAATGTATCATTTATTTTCCTATCAAATTAAAATTTATTAATTTAAAATTACGGACTATGTTAACCTTTTACTTTAGCTTTAAAGCCTCAGCTTTTCTATGATGGTATTTTTTCTCACAATTAAATACATTTAAGAAAAACAAAGAACAGATTGATACATTTCAGTAAGAATAGATTTATAGATTGGAACTTCCAAAAAAGCAATCAGGAGCAGGGCTGTAAAATGACTTAAATTGGTTCTGGATGCAGGATGCATGAATGTCATTCACGCTAGATAAGCATAGACTTTGCTAAATAAAATATTTAAAAAATATTATACGAATTAAAAATCGAGGTACCACATATAGGCGCCATAATAGCTGCAGTTTTAAAGTATATGTTGGTATATATATATATATATACTATATTATAGCCAGTTTTATATATATTTGCATTTACAAGTTCCTATGATTAACTTTTGTATTATTTTTTCTCTTTGATTTTTAGACATTCGATTTCATTTTAAGTATATATATATGTATACTGGCTAACTGATGGAGGGGGGAAGGGGGCATTAAGAGTTTAAAAAGTCCTTCCGGCCAGTGCCGGGAGGAAGAGGTAGCTTTCATATTCCTTATTTTAAAAAAGCCAACATATATTATTCAAACACACGAAGCTGAATTAAGTGGAAACCGAATGTAGGAGATTCAATACTAATTTTTATCCATACTAAATCATTATGAATGAGAATTTCACGAAATTAGTCAGCTTTATCCAAGCTGCTTTTATTTAAAGTAACTTATATTTGGCTGCCAAATTCGGCGATTTCTTAAAGTGCCTGCCATTTTAAGACAACATGGTGGATGAGGCTAACCAGTGAACTTGGTCGAGACCTTAGTAATTTCTGTGCACATGCTCACTCACATCGGAATCGGTTGATATATACGAGTGCTGTCGCAGGCAAAAAATCAGATTTTTCAAAATGTCACCCACGATAGAAAATGAAACTGCTATATCTGAGCCATTTTTTAAGATAAACACAAACAAAAAATGCTCCTGAATCCTTATATCAAGGTCAAATACTTAATAAAGAAACCTTTTTTAATTTCTAATTTTTTTGCACCTCACTTTAAATATATATATTTTTTAATTTAATGGCCGCCATTTTGAAACAAGATGGCTGATGAAGCTGGCCAGCGAACTTGGTCGAGATATTGATGTATACTATCCACATGCCTTCTTCCATCGAAATAGGTGAATACGTGTGGTATCGCGAGACAAATACAAAATCGTTTCAAAGTGTTAGCCATGATAGAAATTCAAAGTGCTATAATTCAACCACTTTTTAAGATATAAACAAAAGAACAAATTTTCAGAAACAAAAACTGCTCCAGAATATTTGTATCAAGGCCAAACACATAAAAAAATTCTTTTTCATTTTCCAATTTTTTAATACCTCATTTTAAATTTTAAATTACATTTTTTTTAAATGGCAACCCTTTTGAAACAAGATGGCGAATGAAGCTGGCCAACGAACTCGGTCGAGACATTGGTATGTACTATGTACAAACCAATTTATATTCAAATCGGTTCATAAATACGCCTGTTATCGCGTGACAAAAATCAGGTCGTTTTAAAATGTCAGCCACAATAGAAATTCAAAATGTTATAACTCAGCCATTTTTTTAGATATAGACGAAACTAAACCTGTTCCGGAATCTTTGTATTAATGTCAAACACATACGAAAAAACTCTTTTTCATTTTCCAATTTTTTGGTACCTTTTTTTAAATTTAATTAAAAAAAAAATTTTTTAAATGGCCGCCATTTTGAAACAAGATGGCGGATGAAGCTGGCCAACGACCTCGGTTGAGTTATTTGTATGTACTATGTACACACCAAGGTACATTCAAATCGGTTCATAAATACGTCTGTTATCACGTGGCAAAAATCAGGGCGTTTCAAAATGTCAGCCACACTAGAAATTCAAAATGCTATAACTTAGCCATTTTTTAAGGTATAGACGAAACAAAAACTGCTCTCGAATCTTTTTATCGAGGTCAAACACATAAAAAAAAATATTTTTTCAATTTTCAATTTTTTGGTACCACATTTCAAATTTAAATTTTTCTTAAAATTTTAAATGGCCGCCATTTTTAAACAAAATGGCGGATGAAGCTGGCCAACAAACTCATTCGAGACATTCGTCTGTACTATGTATAAACGAAGTTACATCCAAATCGGTTCATAAATACGCCTTTTATCGCGTGACAAAATTCAGGACGTTTCAAAATGTCAGCTTCGCTAGAAATTCAAAATGCTATAACTCAGCCATTTTTTAAGATATAGACGAAACAAAAACTGCTACGGAGTCTTTGTATAAAGGTCAAATACATAAGAAAAAAAATATTTTTCCATTTTCAATTTTTTGGTACCACATTTCAAATTTTAAATTTTTTTAAAATTTTTAAATGGCCGGCATTTTGAAACAAAATGGCGGATGAAGCTGGCCAACGAACTCGGTCGAGACATTGGTACGTACTATGTACACACCGAATTACATCCAAATTGGTTCATAAATACGAGAGTTACAGTGTGACATAGGTTATATATATATATATATATATATATATATATATATATATATATATTGATATATATATATATATATATATATATATATATATATATATATATATTGATATATATATATATATATATATATATCTAACTATGAAAATATACCAAAATTTTTTGAAATCGCTTTCCTCCGAACGGCTGCAATAGGTAGCTTTTTGTATAGAAAGCTACCTAAAACCAGAGAGAGCACTTAAAAACTGATGACATACATATGAAATTTTTTTTGTTACGATAAATACGTGATATTTAAAAATCAACGCAAAGAAAAGCTGAAATATTTCGAGAAATTTTTTCTTGCATTTATTTTAAAGCTTCCTTCTTTAGTGCCAAAAGAATGATACAGAAAGTGGGAAATAATAGTTGCAGAGTGTGTTATTGTTATTCCTGTTTTCTCTTTTTTTTTAATTTTAATTTTATCACTATAGAAGGGGCGGGCTCCTTTTGCAAAATTTTGAAGCAGCTCAATGTTAAATTTATTTTTGTTGCTTGTTCTTTTCATTCAGCTTGTTTATACTAGACTCTATTTTTACAATTAGCTGTATCACAAAAGTTCTTTTATACTAATTAATTATTATTATTAATTTATACTTCTTAAATTGAGTTTTATAACAAGAATAATGTATATAGGCTCAAACCGAAACAACATCTACTTCTATGCAATTGTATTCTTTCACAAGCGCCCCCCCCCCAATTTAAATCAATTTAACATTTTTGTCACTTTTAAAAATCACTTATTACTTGGGCTAACTGTACATATATTTTTATATAACTGAAAATTAAAATACAAAATATTATTGAAATTTATGTTACACAATTTCATTTCATATTATTTATAATGATTAAATACAAACGAATGGGGGAAAAAATGTACGTTTATGCTACGTGTAGAGTTTTTAAACATCAAATTTCATGATAACATGTTTATCAATGTCTCTTAATTAGTGTCTTTTCCAATATATTTAGCAATCTTGAAAAGCTCAGAGCTTTAAACAAACTGTTTAGACACTGTTTAGAGTGAAAAAGTTAGAAAACTCTTAAAAGCATTATACCCATACTTAATATAGCAAGCTTTTGCTATAGACCTATCAATACTTCATTTGCACTGACGAAATTTATACTAAATTAAAAGTTGATAATTTATTGTGTAAATTAATATAGGGTAGATGTGCTAGTAATAGACACCCTTCAATGTTTTGGTTTATAAAAAAAAAAAATAACCAATAAAAATTTAGCTTTTATTATTTGTTTCATAACTTCCTCTTGCATATTTTATAATCTTGCATTATTATTAGTCATTTTCCAGTGATGGACACCCCGTGTAGACATTGCTAAAAATGCAATTTCAGTAATGTTTATATTACATAAAATATTGACTTAACTGAAGACCAAAATAATAAATTTAATTTTTAAATTACACTTACCAAAATGTAATAACACCAAAACTTTTATAAATAGCTGCTTTTAAGTTATTTTATATGGTTAATAAAATTTCAATAATTTCTTCTTTTTTTTTTTTTTAATGTATATAATAACTCTGACTTGCACTTTTTATAATATGGCAATCAAACCAGTCAAGAAGCAAAAAATATAATTTAAGGGCATAGTCAAACAGGGGCTCATAGAGCTTAACCCTCCCCATTTAAATAAAAACAATTAAGTTACAGAAATTGTTAAAAATCTGTCTTAAATGTTCCCTTATTCATCTCTGAAAATATATATATATATTACTGTAATGTTAATTAAAGTTATAGTAATCATGAAACTAGTAAATCTGCAGATCAGTGGCCTCAAACATCAATTCTACAGTTTTATTTTGAGAATTATTTTATTTAGTGTTTAAAATATCCAACTCACAGTATCATTTTTTTCATATTTGTAATATTAATTATTACAAGTAATATATCAAGTAGTCTCTGGAAGTTGTAAAAAATAGTGAGACAAAGCTATTGCTATACACTAATACTCAAAACTTTATTTTTTTTTAATTATTAACTTTTAAATCTCCCACTGTCTCAATAATCTGACAGCTGTAATTGCTTGATATTTAGTATTTTAAACTATCCATCTGAAATAATTAAAATATCTATCTTCTGATAATTACAATAATTGATGCAAACAGTGAATGATTATCACAAATATTTTATTAAATACTGGCATCCTAATTGTTAAATTTATTTCAAAATCAGTGTTTTGTTTCATTAGTATGCTTTCATTAAATTCTGGTTCTAAATAGTCATAAAAACAATTATATCTGTTACTTTTTGTGGGATGTCTATTACTGAAACAGAGAGTGTCCATTACTGGACTTTTGGGGTGTTTTGATATATTTCTGTTATTTAAAATTGAGTTTTTATTCATATTCGGAAATGAAACTATCAGAATGGTTAAATATTGTTGATAGATTAATATAATATTGAAAAAACTGGAATATAATGATTATAATTTATTAATAAAAAATAATTTTAAAAGAAATTTCTTAAGGGTGTCTATTACTGGCACATCTACCCTATTTGAGAAATGTACTATACAGCAGGATTTTCTTTTATTTTTTTTTAAGCCAACAAGTACTAGAGAAATAAATACCAATTAAGATGTTAATCTTAATCCAAAATGTTGAAGTCATTTAACTTAAAAACTTAAATTTGTTAATAAACATCATTAAATTATAACTTTCAGCTAATTAGATTTTTTCAGTTTGAAAATAATACAGACATTTGTTATCTGCAAACTGACTAGTATTTATTATCATCTTTACTATTAATATTATTTTGTCTTGGATGTAATGCAGATAGAGTAGTTTTACCCCCCCCCCCCCCCACTTAAACTGAATAAGTAATAATATTTGATCTCTGTGAATTAAATACTTTCACATAATAAATACTCAATCATACATCCTTACATACTCTCAACCAGTCACAATGTGAAATGTTTTCAGTGTTTTATTATTATTAACATGTTGTATTATACTGAAGAGTAAAAACAATTTTCAAGATAAGACATATTTATAAATGTCATAATATAGTTTCAAGAATTATGATTTAATCATTTTTTAATAATTCATACTATGTAATCATAATATATTTTTACTTCTTCATTGCACGATTACAGATAAGCTTTAAAAATGAAAATCTGGATGATAAACAGTATTTAATTAATAAAAGTATCTTTACAAATTTATATTTTATCAATTTTATTTCTTACGTGTGCATTTAAAATTTATTTCAAATTAACATAAAATGCTGAACAAATTAATACGTTACAGTTATCGAAAATAACTTATCCACAAGTCATGGAAATTGTTGCTTACTGCAGAAAAATAAGAAATTAAACTTATTGTTTAAATACAGCAGTTCATGTGTCAGGTTTATTATTATTATTATTATAATTATAAATCATCAAATCTAATTCTTAGGGATTAGTAACAAAAAGATATAAAAACTTCATTACTAAATTATTAGAAACTAAATAAATATCATAATTTTACAAAAAGTAAACAAATATTTTTTTAATGGATGCGATAGTATTTCGCTTTCACGAGATAAAAGTCAAAACTCTCAATACCAAGATTCTAATGATACATGACTTATCTTGGTAATAACTAAGAAAAAAAGTAAAGGTTTTATAGTAGTAAAAAAAAAAAAAAAAGAAAAAAAAAAAAAAAAAGAAAAGAAAAGCTATCTTTCACGATAATACAACATATCAAAAGGTACCGTAACACTGAAAAAAACATTTCACATACCTGTATTTTAAATGAGTATTCCCCTTATGTTTTGTTTTGATGTTAGCTCCTATCTATAACAAGTGATTTTTAAAATCTGTGTTATTTATTTGCAGCACAAAATTTACTATAACAGCATTTTGCAAGCGTCACATGGTTCTTTGCACGCTATGCTACCAAAAGTCCGCCATCTTTTTTTACTACTTACGAGTCTTTTGTACCTCCCGCAAATAGTTATCACGTGACAACCGCAGTTGCGATTGCTCTGCGAGAGTGAAACCGTCCGCACGTTTGATCTGTTTCGTGATTTTAGACGCGCCTCGCAAATCCACAAGGAAAGGGGAGTTACGGGAGAAAAACGTTTGATCGGAATAGGCGCGTTAATCTTTAATTCATGGCGTACGTAATGTATGACCAGCTCCGTAGAAGATTAAAAATTTACAGTACCGAAAATTGTAAAACTGAAATTTCTTTTAAAATTTGTTCATGATGGATCCAAGAATGTTGTAGTTTAATCCATGGCGTACGTAATGTAGGATCAACTCCGTGCGATTTTTTATGTCTTAAATTTTAGTCTTTGAAAAAATCATTTTCCAAATTTTCGTTGTAATTTGTTAAATTGCTTTTTTTTTTTTTTTTTTTTTTTTTTTTTTTGTCGCTATCACTTGATTGTCGCGGGAAAGTTTGTATTCATAGAGCCAAAATTCTTCAAAAAAGTGCGCTTTAATTGAGGAATTTTTTCCAAACTAGACGACGTAAATGCGGGATGACGTAACTCGGGGTACTATTGTATATATATATATATATATATATATATATATATATATATATATATATATATATATATATATATATATATATATATATACATATATATGTGTGTAATAATAAAAATTTTCGCCCTTTTATCTTAGTAAAACTATTCCAAATTCTTAATATTTATCCTTTTTCTTACCTAGCTTAATAATATCTTAAATATCTTTTATATTTTTTCCATGCTTTAAATGCGGATTCTTTTATTATTCTGGAAACCTTAATCCATTCGTATAATCTTATAAAACCCATTAAATTACTTTTTTCATTTTATTCTAAAACTAAATTCTTTTTGTTCCGAATGTTTTAAAGAGAATTTGTTCTCTAATATTCTATTTCCCATAATTACATGGATAGCCTCCCGCCAATATTTGTTTGCGTCATGATTCTGGCGCCGAGACTAAAGAGTTCACATCGTCGTCACTTGTGCTTTCCACCTTCCCCACGGAGCTAAGTCCTATCGTATTCTGCATCTCATCGCGTCCTTCCGGCTACTTTTACGAGATTTGTTCATTCACTATTAATGTATCCGTCCGCGCTCTGTTTCTTTGAGTATTTATACTGTTATATAGAAAAGGAGCGAGAGATTTTTACGTGTTTCGGTTGTTTAATAAATCCATGTCACTTGGGGTGAATGACTTCTTATGTGTAGATTCTAATACCTTTTAACATCATAAGTTTTTTATGAAGTGGAGCAACAATTATTCGAGAGCTGATGGATCTTCTACTGGAAATGTTACGATATGGTCAGTCAAATAAACCACGTTAAATTCTTGATGCCTCTATTATTCATTGAAGAAGAAATTCTCCCAATATTTTCTTGAATCTGTCAACTATTCGCCACCACGACTGCGCTCCAGTTGGCTCATGATGACGAAGGGTTGGCAAAGTATTTAGCATTAATTACTGTTCTATATTTTCGTTGATATGTCACACACATATATATATACACACACACACACACACACACATATATATATATATATATATATATGTTATTAAAGTTTCAGGATGAAGTAGTAATCACGGAGTCGTTCTCGCTTTATAATTTTCAATGAGTACGATACCACCATTTAAAATTAGAAAATATTTTCCAATACTTGTTCTTCAGATTAAATATCTTAAAGCGATTAATCGAAATTTGTCATACTTTCTTACATTAAAAAGCGTAGGGGGATATTCTATGAAAAAATTCTTGTGAAAATGTATGTCATCATGTTATAATACCATTTTACAGATATTTAAAATCTTTTTTTTCTCAATTTTATTAAATATATATTGTTTTTATTTTATTTTTTCGAAAACATTGATTTTTCTGGTTTTTTTTTCATTTTAACAATAAAATACCCATCTATAAACGGGTTTTTTTTGTCATCCATCAAACTTTCGCTGTAATTGATTGTAGCCATCACTGTAATATATATATATATATATAGTGCCAGTTTTCCGGTAGGAAAAATAGTTGCCCTCATCGTACCGGAATATTTTCCGACCCAGGTCGGAATAAAATCCGTAAAAATAAGGAAATAGTCAGTAAAACGGTATTTTACAGATTTAATTCCGAGCTGGGTTGGAAATTATTTCGGTACGATAAGGGCAACTATTTTTCCAATTCCTACCGGAAAACTGGCATTATTATTATTATTATTTTTTTTTTACAGTGAGTGCATTTGGAAGGAATTCAAATTTGCATTAATTTTATTCATTTTGTGTCTGTTTTCATTATCAACAGAATTTATACATTGTGATTTTTTTTTCATTTTTGATTACAACAGTTACCCATAGTTTAACTCAGGAGTTACAATTTTTTTTTTTGCAACTAGGCGCTTTCTGTTTGTCTTTTGAACTATTGATGGTGTACGTCTGATAACATGTATTTAATGTCGTCAAGTCTGCTTTTGTTATGATTTGTTATCTCATCTTTTGTTGATCCTGCTTGCAATTTGCTCCACTGACGCTTTTCTCTGTGTTTATAAGGTACTAATTATTAATTATGCAAACTATTAAAGTAATTATAAAATCTATTATATTAAAATAGCAATTAAAGCCTTAGTGCAGGAATGTTAAAAAGCAGAAAACCAACGTTTAAAAATGCACAGATAATACGTTAAAAGAAGCAAACAGCTGTTTAGAATCTACTAGTGAGATTCTTCTTCAGTGCAAGACACAGCGTGCTAGAAAAAATAAGGCTGAGCAAGATGACAGATACGCGCCGGCTTATATACCCGATACGGGTAGCGAATGTGCCAAAAACAACCAATGAGACAGAAGCAGATGAAACGAATGAGTGGATAAGTAGCGACATCTACCGGAGAACGAGAGGAAACCATAAAGGGGAAATTAAATTAATGCTTTCCAAATACTTGGAAAATCAGGAGTACTAGATAAGTCATTGACTAAAGAGTGGGAATTTTTAATGCTATGGTAAGATTTCCAAAAATCAAGATAAAGATTAGGAAAACATTTCTGGATAATGATGGCTTATGAAATTAAACCTATGTTCAAAAGACCAACAATGTTCAGCAACAGAAGAACGTTTAAGCTCCTGATTTTTACTTTCTTCTATCTTCAATAGAATTGAAGTATTGTAATTAAAGTATTGTAATCGAAATTTTTTCGACTTCCAGTTTTCGACGGATTTACACGTTTTAGAAGTCAGAGATAAAAAAAACATGTTTATAGAAAATGTCTGTCTGTCCGTCTGTCCGTGTGTCTGTCGCCATTGTACCATCAAAGAGTGTATGAAGTTATGCATAGAATTGAACCAAATTTTTATTTTAAGTTTTTGACTATGGCAAGCAGGTCCTCCCTGAATTTGGAAAAAATTCGCCGGTAGGGGGCGAGCGAATTTTGTCCTATTTTGAATATTGTACCATCCAAAAGTGTATGAAGTTATGCATAGAAGTGAACCAAATGTTTATTTTAAGTTTTTGGATATGGCGAGTAGGTCCTTTCTGAATTTAGAAAAAATTCGCCGGTAGGAGTTGCTGTGACAGCGATTTTTGTGCGATTTTGAATATTGTACCATCAAATAGTGTATGAAGTTATGCATAGAATTGAACCAAATTTTTATTTTAAGTTTTTGGCTATGGCACGCAGATCCTACCTGAATTTGGAAAACATTCGCCGGTAGGGGGCGCTGTAATAGCGATTTTTGTGCTATTTTGAATATTTTGTACCATCGAAAAGTGTATGAATTTATGCATAGAATTTTTTGTGTTTGTTTTTGGCCATGGCACGAAGGTCTTCCCTGAATTTGGAAAAATTCCACCGGAAGGGGTGCTATAATTGCGATGTCTGTGCCATTTTCATTATTGTACCATCGAAAAGTGTATGAATTTATGCATAGAATTGAACCAAATTTTTTGTGTATGCTTCTGGCTATGGCAAACAAGTCCTTCTTGAATTTGAAAAAAAAATCTGCCAGAAGGGGGACGCTGTAATAACGATGTTTGTGCCATTTTCTTTATTGTACAATCGAAAAGTGTATAAATTATGCATACAATTGAACCAAATTTTTTGTGCATGTTTTTGGCTTTGGCCAACAGGTCTTCTCGAATTTGGATATATTGCGCGGTAAAGGGGCTCTGTGATAGCAATTTTTGTATACTTTTCTTGATTTTTCGTAGTTCTATTGTCCATCGGCGGCTCGTGCAAAGGCGGGAACTCTCTTCCTGGTAAGCCGACTATTCACAAACATCTGATAACAACAGAATAAGGAAAAACTATTAATTTTAACAAATATCATGATATAGATTAACTCGTTTTTAGGTCGTTTAATTAATTGACTGAAGCAGAAATTTAAGATGAAAATCAAAGTTGGTATAGTATTGAACTAATAATATTGAAATATTAACATGTGTAACTAGTTTTTGAAATATTAAGATGTATAAGATAGAAGAAAGTTTTGGGACTATCACATCCAACTAGTTAACATAGCTCTAATGCTCTGTTAAACGAAATTTAAGAACACGTTAGACCACACTGGCAAGATATTTGGTAAATACACCAGTTATCTAGGCGATCAATGCGGTGTTTATGATTTGTTATTGTGCAATGTAAACACTCTGATATATGTATACAGTGTGATTCAAAACATATCGTTCAAATATCGTGGGGAGGTAGGGTATACATCAGGATACCGATTACATTACCGATTTTATTAACAGATTAAAAAGCAAAATTAAACGAAAAGTTCTCAGACGTCAGATAATGAAGGCGTTGAATAAAGGTCATTAACGAGATGGTTGGAGTTTTCAAAGATGTAAAAGGCTTCGTGGAAGTCCAAATGTGAAATGGAAATAGGAGAAGAAATAATACTAGCTTTAGGAAAGTCAAAACAATGATTGGGACTCAATGAAAGTTTGGGTACACACTTACGCATGCGTACATTTGCGGACATACTTTCCTATGTAAAATCGGTTTCCTGCCGTATTCCCTATCTCACCACGATATTTGATCGATACGTTTTTAATCACCTTGTATAATTTAAAAGTATCCTTTATTGAGTATTTTTTGTTATGAAACTCATGAGTGACATCATGACATTATCTCCAACAGAAACATAAGCAGTTTTTTTCCCTATTTTCTTAGTGGATAATTTCCAAAAATTAACTCAAATATAATGTTTCCCGAACAAATTAAAAATCATGCATTGAGTGGTTAAACACTATAATGTAACAGACTACTGCAATTCATAAGTATCAGACCAAGCGGAGATACTAATCTTTGAAATAACTAATATTTGATGGCTAATACACTGCAAAAAAGGATAAACGTGTCGTTATCCACGAAATGAAAATGGAACCAAAAACAAACTAGTATGTTGTGGCCATCACAAAACTTTCTTCTATATAAATCACGTCAATTAAATCATTTAAATAGTACAAGAAATAACAACGATTTATCACCAATCCATATCAAAGTATATCTGAATTTGAAGTTGGATGAAAATTCGTGCATTAGTTCTTGAGATAGAGCTACAGCGGGATTTCTGAAAAATGTAGTATAGCAGCGCCACCTGTTGAGCGATTTACACTAAAAATAAACAGCACTAAATGATATCAAGGTATACCTGAATCTGAAGTTTGTTGAAAATCTAAGCGTTAGTTCTTGAGATAAAGCTATTGCGAAAATCGCAAAAAATACAGCATAGCAGCGCTACCTGTTGAGCGATTTACACCAAAAATTAAACAGCACTAATTTACACGTCAATTCATGTCAAGGACTAACTAAATCTGAAGTTTGATGAAAATCCATGCAATAGTTCTTGAGATACAGCTCTTGCGAAAATCGTGAAAATGCAGCACAGCAGCGCCACCTGTGGGGCGATTTACACCAAAAATTAAACAGCACTAATATATATCAAGGACTAACGAAATCTGAAGTTTGATGAAAATTCGTGCATTTTTTCTTGAGTTAGAGCTATTGCGATAATCATGAATAATGCAGCATAGCAGCGCCACCTGTTGGGCGATTTTCACAAAAAAGTAATCATCACCAAACTATATCCTGGACTAACTGAATCTGAAGTTTTATGAAAATCCGTGCAGTAGTTTTTGAGATATAGCTATTGCAGAAATCGTGGAAAATGCCACATAGCAGCGCCACCTGTTGGGCGATTTTCACCAAAAACTAATCAGGTCTAGTTCATATCAAGGTATAACTAAATAATAAGTTTTGTGAAATTCTGTGCATTAGTTCTTGAGATAGAGTGCCCACAAAATTTTTGTCACATACAGACTCACAGACAGAGTGACAGAGTGACAGTGTGACAGAGTGACAGAGTGACGGAGTGACAGACAGACTCACAGACAGACATTTTCTAAAAACCATCAAATCGTGTTCTGGGCATTCTAAAACGTGTAAATCCGTCGAAAACAGTCGAAAATTTTCACGAATCCAATACTTTCTTCTTGTAAAGATAGAAGAAAGTAAAATATAGAATATCCTCTCACGAGTTACTCATGTATCTGAAGAGTGTCTTTTATCTCTAGAAACACTCAACTCAGTTTATTTTCGAGATTTAAAGAAGTGTTTATAAAAACAAATTTTATTTTGCTGTCACTGCTGTTCGTAAACATTTACTAGTCATTTTTATTTAACGTTAATCAGTTTTCTCAAAATGAAATATCGGTTATCAGGCTGTTGTCAATCCTCAATTAATACTTTTCAGCTTCGTAATTGAATACACCGGAAGTGGTTATTGTGTATTTTCGTTCGTGGTCATATTACATTTTTCTTGATAATTAGGAAATGTTATTGCATATATTCATTCGTGGTTATATTATGTTTTCCTAGATTAAGAGGGGCTTTTTTTTTAAACCACCAAGTTGTTTTTCGAAGAAACGTTACAACAGAAATTGATAAAATTTCACATTGAACATATGGACACACTGTCAAAAATTTAGGTAAAGTACAGTGTCGGTTTACTGCAATAGCCTATTAGTTTATTATCTGACGAAATTGGGCATAATTAAAAATTTCTACTGAAAATGAAACTACATTTAAACTAGTATGTTGTGGCCATCACAAAACTTTCTTCTATATAAATCACGTCAATTAAATCATTTAAATAGTACAAGAAATTACATGAATTTAGCACCAATTCATATCAAAGTATATCTGAATTTGAAGTTTGATGAAAATTCGTGCATCAGTTCTTGAGATAGACTTACAGCGGGAATTCTGAAAAATGTAGTATAGCAGCGCCACCTGTTGAGCGATTTACACTAAAAATAAACAGCACTAAATGATATCAAGGTATACCTGAATCTGAAGTTTGTTGAAAATCTAAGCGTTAGTTCTTGAGATAAAGCTATTGCGAAAATCGCAAAAAATACAGCATAGCAGCGCTACCTGTTGAGCGATTTACACCAAAAATTAAACAGCACTAATTTACACGTCAATTCATGTCAAGGAATAACTAAATCTGAAGTTTGATGAAAATCCGTGCAATAGTTCTTGAGATACAGCTCTTGCGAAAATCGTGAAAATGCAGCACAGCAGCGCCACCTGTAGGGCGATTTACACCAAAAATTAAACAGCACTAACTTATATCAAGGACTAACGAAATCTGAAGTTTGATGAAAATTCGTGCATTTTTTCTTGAGTTAGAGCTATTGCGATAATCATGAATAATGCAGCATAGCAGCGCCACCTGTTGGGCGATTTTCACAAAAAAGTAATCAGCACCAAACTATATCTTGTACTAACTGAATCTGAAGTTTTATGAAAATCCGTGCAGTAGTTCTTGAGATATAGCTATTGCAGAAATCGTGAAAAATGCCGTATAGCAGCGCCACCTGTTGGGCGATTTTTACCAAAAACTAATCAGGTCTAGTTTATATCAAGGTATAACTAAATAATAAGTTTTGTGAAATTCTGTGCATTAGTTCTTGAGATAGAGCGCCCACAAAATTTTTGTCACATACAGACTCACAGACAGAGTGACAGAGTGACAGAGTGACAGAGTGACGGAGTGACAGACAGACTCACAGACAGACATTTTCTAAAAACCATCAAATCGTGTTCTGGGCATTCTAAAACGTGTAAATCCGTCAAAAACCGGGAGTCGAAAATTTTCACGAATCCAATACTTTCTTTTTGTAAAGATAGAAGAAAGTAAAAATATGTGACTGTGTTTACTTATATTCTCTTTTTACTTTTACTTATATTATCAATATATTAATTATTTTTAATACATACGAAAAAAATATTATTTTAAATTTTTGATGGCGCCATTTTATTAAACTTACGGGATACGTATAATTTAATATAAAACTTAAATAAATTTATATGTGTACACACACATGGTGAATTTTGTTCAATTTGAATAAATTATTTGTAAAAGACTAATGATTAGTTGCAAATTCAGGATTGAGAAAATGATAAACTGCACAAATTACTATTTAAACATTGTTATAACTAAAAGGCTTTTACTATAAATAAAATGCTGTAAGAGAACCGGTGTTTGGATCTTAAAGTAGTTCACACACGATGATAATGTGTGGATTCACACCAAAACACTTACACGTCTATATTGCAGGTGTTTTAATTTATACTTAGGATGAAAAGTGGTAAATAATTTTTTTTTCGGTATTTTCACTATCACAATTTCAAAATATTAATCATGCCTAAATTAATAGTTTCTATCACAAGTTTCTATTACAAAAATGCGAATATTGCTATTTGGAAATAGCAGTATTCAAATTACTGAAAAGCAGACACGCATGACTGCTTCAATGAAAGCAAATTCCATGGGTTTTCAGATCTAACAAATTTGGGATAGAAAATAAGTACACATACAAATAACTTCTATAAATCATATTATTTTACAATGTTTAACATGCATCTCCTGTAAATTTGAGGAAAGATTGAAGCACGATTAAAGATAAAATTGTAAGATTGTGAATAACGTTTAGCGTATTTAGAATGCTTTATTGTTTGTTGCATTATTTTTGTCTTTAAAAGAAAACCAATCTTGCATTATGGATAAGTATTAAACTGAATAAAGTACAGGGCGTTTACAAATTAGCTGGGAAATTTCGTAAGTTAAGAATTTCCGAAATATTACATGGAATTAACTAGTTGAAAGTCAGCCTAGTAGTAATATTTTCGCAATTTATTCATAGATGGCGTTAGGTGTCATAACTGACTAGAGATCCTACATTAGAGAGAGATTGGACATTGACGAAATGTACGCCATTTTAGTTACAAAGTTGATGGAACGCCGTACAACGCAATGCATTTTCATCAGAGGCCAAATTTTTTAGTCTATTAAAATTATGAAAATTTCATTTTATATGCCTTCAAACAGTCTTTCAGAACATAAATATGAGCACATTTCCATTTTAATGAGTATGAATTATCAGAAAATGCATTTTTACTCTCTTATTATTCTTTTTTACTTTCTTCTATCTTTACAAGAAGAAAGTATTGGATTCGTGAAAAATTTGGACTTCCGGTTTTCAACGGATTTATACGTTTTAGAATGCCCAGAACATGATTTGATGGTTTTTAGAAAATGTCTGTCTGTGAGTCTGTCTGTCACTCTGTCACTCTGTCACTCCGTCACTCTGTCACTCTGTCTGTGAGTCTGTATGTGACAAAAATTTTGTGGGCACTCTATCTCAAGAAATAAAGCACGGAATTTCACAAAACTTCATATTTAGTTAGACCTTGATATGAACTGGACCTGATTAGTTTTTGGTGAAAATCGACCAACAGGTGGCGCTGGTATGCGGCATTTTTCACGATTTCTGCAATAGCTATATCTCAAGAACTACTGCACGGATTTTGATAAAACTTCAGATTCAGTTAGTCCAAGATATAGTTTGGTGCTGATCACGTTTTTGTGAAAATCGCGCAACAGGTGGCGCTGGTATGCTGCATTGTTCATGATTATCGCAATAGCTCTAACTCAAGAAAAAATTCACGAATTTTCATCAAACTTTAGATTCAGTTAGTCCCTGATATAAATTAGTGCTGTTTAATTTTTGGTGTAAATCGCCCAATAGGTAGCGCTGCTGTGCTGCATTTTTCACGATTTCCACAAGAGCTGTATCTCAAGAACTATTGCACGGATTTTCATCAAACTTCAGATTTAGTTAGTCCTTGACATGAATTGACGTATAAATTAGTGCTGTTTAATTTTTGGTGTAAATCGCTCCACAGGTGGCGCTGCTATGCTGTATTTTTTGCGATTTCCGCAATAGCTTTTTCTCAAGAACTAATGCTTGGATTTTCAACAAACTTCAGATTCAGGTATACCTTAGTATAGTTTAGTGCTGTTTACTTTTAGTGTAAATCGCTCAACATGTGGCGCTGCTATGCTACATTTTTTCAGAATTTCCGCTATAGCTCTATCTCAAGAACTAATGCACGAATTTTCATCCAACTTCAAATTCAGATATACTTTGATATGAATTGGTGCTAAATCGTTGTTATTTCTTGTACTATTTAAAGGATTTAATTGACGTGATTTATATAGAAGAAAGTTTTGTGATGACCACAACATACTATTTTACTAATTAAAATAGTGGGCAGAGGAAGATTGGGAATGTAAGAACTTTATTTTAATTTCGTAATATTTGAGAAAATAATTTTTAACGATTATCAGATAGAAAATGAACTATAGAATTCAATTTTTTAAAACTATAATTTATTACGCATTTTAAAACAACAGTAATTATTATCATTTTCACCATCTTCGCATTGATAATTTCAGAAACCATAAAATTTGAACATATCATATACCACCCCTATTTAACTAAGTATGTGATTCGAAGTTAATTTAATATGTGCGCTGAAAATATTTTATGATATTTCTACGTACTGTTACTTCTGCTTGATATTCCTTTTAAATACAGAAGTCTCGTAAATATATAGTATTAGAATGAGAATTGTTATCAAAACATTAAATGAAAGTTTAGAAAAAAAAAGTCCTTCCGGCCAGTGCCGGGAGGAAGAGGTAGCTTTCATAATCCTTATTTAAAAAAAGCCATCTTATATCATGCAAACACACGAAGCTCAATTTAGTGGAAACCGAATATAGGAGATTCGATACTAATTTTTATCAATATAATGAAAGACAATTTCGCGAAATTAGTCAGCTTTATCCAAGCTGCTTTTCTTTAAAGTAACTTATATTTGGCTGCCAAATTCGGCAATTGCTTAAAGTGCCTGTCATTTTAAGACAACATGGTGGATGAGGCTAAGCAGTGAACTTGGTCGAGACCTTAGTAATTGCTGTGCACATGCTCACTCACATCGGAATCGGTTAATATATAGGAGTGCTGTCGCATGCAAAAAATCAGATTTTTCAAAATGTCACCCAGAATAGAAATTGAAACTGCTATATCTGAGCCATTTTTTAAGGTAAAGACAAACAAAAAATGCTCCTGAATCCTTATATCAAGATCAAATACTTAAGAAAGAAACCTCTTTCAATTTCTAATTTTTTTGCACCTCACTTTAAATATATATATATTTTTTTAATTTAATGGCCGCCATTTTGAAACAAGATTGCTGATGAATCTGGCCAGCGAACTTGGTCGAGGTGTTGATGTATACTATCCACATGCCTTCTTACATCGAAATAGGCGAATACGTGTGTTATCGCGTGACAAATACAAGATCGTTTCAAAATGTTAGCCATGCTAGAAATCCAAAGTGCTATAAATCAACCATTTTTTAAGATATCAGCAAAAGAACAAATTTTCAGAAACAAAAACTGCTCCGGAATCTTTGTATCAAGGCCAAACACATAAAAAAATCTTTTTCATTTTCCAATTTTTTAATACCTCATTTTGAACTTTAAATTTAATTTTTTTTAAACGGCAACCCTTTTGAAACAAGATGGCGAATGAAGCTGGCCAACGAACTCGGTCGAGACATTGGTATGTACTATGTACAGACCAAGTTACATCCAAATAGGTTCATAAATACGCCTGTTATCGCGTGACAAAAATCAGGTCGTTTTAAAATGTCAGCCACAAGAGAAATTCAAAATGCTTTTACTCAGCCATTTTTTTTTTAAGATATAGACGAAAGAAAAACTGTTCCGGAATCTTTGTATTAAGGTCAAACACATACAAAAAAAATCTTTTTCATTTTCCAATTTTTTGGTATCTCATTTAAATTTTTTTATTTTTTAATTTTTTTAAATGGCCGCCATTTTGAAACAAGATGGCAGATGAAGCTGGCCAACGAACTCGGTCGAGATATTTGTATGTACTATGTACACACCAAGGTACATCCAAGTCGGCTCATAAATACGCCTGTTATAACGTGAGAAAAATCAGGACGTTTCAAAATGTCAGCCACGCTAGAAATTCAAAATGCTATAACTCAGCCATTTCTTAAGACATAGACGAAACAAAAACTGCTCCCGAATCTTTTTATCAAGGTCAAACACATAAGAAGAAAATATTTTTCCAATTTTCAATTTTTGGTACCACATATCAAATTTAAATTTTTCTTAAAAATTTAAATGGCCGCCATTTTTAAACAAGATGGCGGGTGAAGCTGGCCAACGAACCCGGTCGAGACATTGGTATGTACTATGTATAAACGAAGTTACATCCAAATCGGTTCATAAATACGCCTTTTATCGCGTGACAAAATTCAGGACGTTTCAAAATGTCAGCCACGCTAGAAATTCAAAATGCTATAACTCAGCCATTTTTTTAGATATAGACGAAACAAAAACTGCTCCGAAATCTTTGTATAAAGGTCAAATACATAAGAAAAAAATATTTTTCCATTTTCATTTTTTTGGTACCACATTTCAAATTTAAAATTTTTAAAAAAATTTTTAATGGCCGCCATTTTGAAACAAAATGGTGGATGAAGCTGGCCAACGAACTCGGTCGAGAGATCGGTATGTACTATGTACGCACCGAATTACATCCAAATCGGTTCATAAATACGCCTTTTATCGCGTGACAAAATTAAGGACGTTTCAAAATGTCAGCCACGCTAGAAATTCAAAATGCTATAACTCAGCCATTTTTAGGTAGCTTTCTTTACAAAAAGCTACCTATTGCAGCCGTTCGGAGGAAAGCGATTTCAAAAAATTTTGGTATATTTTCATCGATCATGACCCCCAGACCCCGAAACCACCCTCCGTTCAAAATTGATATATATATATATATATATATATCAATATATATATATATATCAATATATATATATATATATATATATATATATATATATATATATATATATATATATATATATATATCAATATATATATATATATATATATATATATATATATATATATATATCAATATATATATATATATATATCTGACCTATGTCACACTGTAACTCTCGTATTTATGAACCGATTTGGATGTAATTCGGTGTGTATATAGTACATACCAATGTCTCGACCGAGTTCGTTGGCCAGCTTCATCCGCCATTTTGTTTCAAAATGGCGGCCATTTAAAAATTTAAAAAAAAATTTAAATTTGAAATGTGGTACCAAAAAATTGCAAATGGAAAAATATTTTTTTCTTATATATTTGACCTTTATACAAAGACTCCGTAGCAGTTTTTGTTTCGTCTATATCTTAAAAAATGGCTGAGTTATAGCATTTTGAATTTCTAGCGAAGCTGACATTTTGAAACGTACTGAACTTTGTCACGCGATAAAAGGCGTATTTATGAACCGATTTGGATGTAACTTCGTTTATACATAGTACAGACCAATGTCTCGACCGAGTTCGTTGGCCAGCTTCATCCACCATTTTGTTTAAAAATGGCGGCCATTTAAAATTTTAAGAAAAATTTTAATTTGAAATGTGGTACCAAAAAATTGAAAATTGAAAAAATATTTTTTCTTATGTGTTTGACCTCGATAAAAAGATTCGGGAGCAGTTTTTGTTTCGTCTATATCTTAAAAAATGGCTGAGTTATAGCATTTTGAATTTCTAGTGTGGCTGACATTTTGAAACGCCCTGATTTTTGCCACGTGATAACAGACATATTTATGAACCGATTTGTCTGTACCTTGGTGTGTACATAGTACATACAAATAACTCAACCGAGTTCGTTGGCCAGCTTCATCCGCCATCTTGTTTCAAAATGGCGGCCATTTAAAAAATTAAAAAAAATTAAATTTAAAATAAGATACCAAAAAATTGGAAAATGAAAAAGAGTTTTTTTCTTATGTGTTTGACCTTAATACAAAGATTCCGGAACAGGTTTTGTTTCGTCTATATCTAAAAAAATGGCTGAGTTATAACATTTTGAATTTCTATTGTGGCTGACATTTTAAAACGACCTGATTTTTGTCACGCGATAACAGGCGTATTTATGAACCGATTTGGATGTAACTTGGTCTGTACATAGTACATACCAATGTCTCGACCGAGTTCGTTGGCCAGGTTCATTCGCCATCTTGTTTCAAAAGGGTTGCCATTTAAAAAAAAAATGTAATTTAAAATTTAAAATGAGGTATTAAAAATTGGAAGATTAAAATGATTTTTTTTATGTGTTTGGCCTTGATACAAAGATTCTGGAGCTGTTTTTGTTTCTGAAAATTTGTTCTTTTGTTTATATCTTAAAAAGTGGTTGAATTATAGCACTTTGAATTTCTATCATGGCTAACACTTTGAAACGATCTTGTATTTGTCTCGCGATACCACACGTATTCGCCTATTTCGATGGGAGAAGGCATGTAGATAGTATGCATCAATATCTCGACCACGTTCGCTGGCCAGCTTCATCAGCCATCTTGTTTCAAAATGGCGGCCATTAAATTAAAAAATATATATATTTAAAGTGAGGTGCAAAAAAAATTAGAAATTGAAAAAGGTTTCTTTCTTAAGTATTTGACCTTGATATAAGGATTCAGGATCATTTTTTGTTTGTCTTTATCTTAAAAAATGGCTCAGATATAGCAGTTTCAAATTCTAACGTGGGTGACATTTTGAAAAATCTGATTTTTTGCCTGCGACAGCACTCGTATATATCAACCGATTCCGATGGGAGTGAGCATGTGCACAGCAATTACTAAGGTCTCGACCAAGTTCGCTGGCTAGCCTCATCCACCATGTTGTCTTAAAAGCAGCTTGGATAAAGCTGACTAATTTCGCGAAATTCTCATTCATAATGATTTAGTATTGATAAAAATTAGTATTGAATGCCCTACATTTGGTTTCCACTTAATTGAGCTTCGTGTGTTTGAATAATATAAGTTGGCTTTTTAAAAATAAGGAATATGAAAGCTACCTCTTCCTCCCGGCACTGGCCGGAAGGACTTTTTAAGATATAGACGAAACAAAAACTGCTCCGGAATCTTTGTATAAAGGTCAAATACATAAGAAAAAAATATTTTTCCATTTTCAATTTTTTGGTACCACATTTCAAATTTAAAATTTTTAAAAAAATTTTAAATGGCCGCCATTTTGAAACAAAATGGTGGATGAAGCTGGCCAACGAACTCGGTCGAGAGATCGGTATGTACTATGTACGCACCGAATTACATCCAAATCGGTTCATAAATACGCCTTTTATCGCGTGACAAAATTAAGGACGTTTCAAAATGTCAGCCACGCTAGAAATTCAAAATGCTATAACTCAGCCATTTTTTAAGATATAGACGAAACAAAAACTGCTCCGGAATCTTTGTATAAAGGTCAAATACATAAGAAAAAAATATTTTTCCATTTTTAATTTTTTGGTACCACATTTCAAGTTTTAATTTTTTTTAAAAATTTTAAATGGCCGCCATTTTGAAACAAAACGGCGAATGAAGCTGGCCAACGAACTCGGTCGAGACATTGGTATGTACTATGTACACACCGAATTACATCGAAATCGGTTCATAATTACGGGAGTTACAGTGTGACATAGGTCAGATATATATATATATATATATATCAATTTTGAACGGAGGGTGGTTTCGGGGTCTGGGGGTCATGATCGATGAAAATATACCGAAATTTTTTGAAATCGCTTTCCTCCGAACGGCTGCAATAGGTAGCTTTTTTGGAAAGAAAGCTACCTAATTAAATAGGAGCACTGCTGTTAAAAGAAACAAATAAAAAATATGAAGACAAATTCTATAAATAAATCAAAATCCGGTAACTAAGTAAAATTGCACTGCCGCGTAGCATAAAACAGCTGAGTAAAAAAAAAAAAAAATGCATTTTCTGAGAATTCTTACTCATTAAAATGGAAATGTGCTTATATTAATGTTCCGAAAGACTCTTTGAAGGCAAATAAAATGAAATTTTCATAATTTTAATAGAATAAAAAGTGTTAGACGCTGATAAAAATGCATTGCATTGTACGGCGTTCCATCTACTTTGTAACGGAAATGGCGGACATTTCTTCAATGTCCAATCTCTCTCTTATGTAGGATCTCTATAACTGACGTTATCTCATATCGAGCAGTGGTTTTATTCGGTGACCACCACGATCACAAGATCATTCACCGCTTGGTTTCGGTGTATGAGGTTTTGTAAAGGATCAAGTGTACAAGCCGCCACTTCCTGCATCCATTCCTGAACAAAATTCTGCACTGCAATAATTTGATTGACAGAAACACGCTATCAAATCTGTGCCAAGAAAGGATTTACCTATGGGACATTTGCAGAGTCACGAAAGGAAGTCACGTCAAGCATTTGTGATAATGGTAAAGTTGAACTATTTCTCTATCTTACAACAGTATGTATTTTAATTTATTTTCCCAACAATTCCATTCAATAAATCATTCTTTTGTCCAACTAATTTGTAGAGACCCTGCATTTATATTACATGGTATAAAAATCGCTGGAAAACTGAAAGAGCATAAGTTAAAACAATAATAATAACAAAAAAAAAGCAATTTAACAAATTTCAACGACCATTTGGAAAATGATTTTTTCAAAGACTAAAATTTAAGACATAAAGAATCGCACGGAGATGATCCTACATTACGTACGCCATGAATTAAACATTAATAGTGTAATATTAACACGTACGAAGTGCAAGCGACAAAAATCGACTGCGACTCGTAAGTATTATCCACCTGAAACTTACGTATTATCCAAGCCTTTCATTGGCTTTTCCATCGTCCAAGAAATCTGACGACCAATTTTAAATAAAATTTCATTCTTAAACTTCTAAACATCCCACACTATTCCTTTTTACACTGTCGTATAGAGAAAAAAATGTACTTTTAAATGCAATTTGTTTAAAAGCTGTATCTCAATTTGTTTCTGAGTTATTCATTTTTTTAGTTATTATTACTTTTTGTCATAATGACAACAGAAGTATCCATCTCTGTTGAAAGTAAATGGAAAATACAGTTTACTGTATAGACCAATCAGACAACGAATAAAATGCGGATCAAACCAATAAAAAGCTTCAGATATGTTTTTGATTTCCTACCCTGACGAGGACAATAACCATTTTTCCAAATGGTTAATAACACGTTATTGTAAAGATTTATTTGATCTGATTAACCCTTTATATACTGACGGTACTTATAAGTACCATGAAAATAACTTGTTATAAAACTCATTTAATACATCGATTAGTTGTAATACAATTTAGAATGAGTTATAGGTACATTACTTTATTTTGTTCCAAAAGCATTATGGGTTACCAAAACAAAAATATTTTGAAAAATATGATTTCTTTTGCCTTTACATCTTTTCAGTCATCTTGGCGTTGGGGGAAGGGGATTTTTCAATTCGGAAATATATCTATATTTGTGCTGTAAGTTCATTATATTAGTACTTTTTCTGATTCTACAAAATACTGAGAAAAATATTTAAAATAAAAGATTTGAATGGGTTTATAAATAATGCACAAAATCCCTGCAAATTCAAGTTTAATTAATACTTTTAAAACCTTCATTCCTTCTAAAATAATTCTAAAATTTATTAAATGATTATGGAAAACTTCTAATGTAGTTTAAATAATTCACGAAAAATCATTTAGGAGATAAAATTTTCATGAATTCATAATTCAGTAGATAAAGGGTTAACAGATTATTGTGATTGATCATTTGAAACATCACTTTATTTTCGAAATTTGCATGTAGTATTTAGCTACACAAATTTCCAATATTTCTCGAATAAACAAATCCAATTCATTTTTCATCAGACTAATTATATTAACTTTTTCATAACAATCTATTCAGAAAAAAGTTACACTAGATGTTAAATTGGATTCTCGTTTTCAATAGATACTCTTTAGAAGAGCAAATTGCACTTTCTTTTGAGAGAAGAGAAATGTATTAGTTTTTTTCTTCTACAGAAAGTTTCTGAGAAATTTGCAAAGATGAGTAAATCGCCTTTCAAATTATTTAGTTTAAATTAACTTCTTTTTACTATTTCGAAAACTGAAGAGCAAAATTGGATGCAATGAAAAGCTATAAAAATAATGTGCAACGAACTGTATTTTAGAAAGAAGAAAGTGTGTACATTTTTCGTTTGTTAATTAGTTACTCAAACAGGATTTTGTATCTAGTTACTGTTAACATCAAACTTATTAATAAATAGAATATGTGAAACAGTCAAATTAAATGATTGAGACATTTTGAATTTTATGCAAATATAAATCAACTGTATGCCATACACGGGAGTTATATATAGATATTCATCTTGTTGTTTTATCACTTGAAATCCGCCAACATAAGAAATCATCGTGATCCAAGGCATCTTTTATTTTCCAAATTCCCTGCAAATATATCACCTTGACTTCATCTCAGGTTCTGTGTGTCCCATTTTATAGAAAGGAGAGGTGACTCAGAAATTAGTCTCATTGAATTCACAGTGGAGTTACAAACAGTTTGTTTGTAAATGTCATAAAGTTACAAATTAAATGCATAACATGTATGTCCTGTTGTGATTGTGAAACTTGTGGCTACGCGAGGCTAATGGAAAAGCCGCGGCTGCCCAGGTCGGGTACACGTGTTTCCTCTTCCAGAAGGCTTTACTCGCGTAGTTCTGAAATGCACGTATTAGTCCGCGAGCCAGCAACAGATTTTGATGACCAAGTTCCTCTCGGCCGATAATTTGGAAAATGCTTCAGAGATATGCATCATGAAGCTCCGTGAACGTCAGCTGTGGTTCCGTGGGTGGGTTGAGCAGCCGTAGCCTCCCAAACATGTAAAAAAAAGAAAAAAAATAGTCATTTCCTCCCGGTTGAAAATTTGTCAAATTATAGCTAACCCAATATGTTGAAGAAAAAACAAGTCAGATGATTATAGAGTGGTGGGTTATTCGTCAGCTGGTCACACGAACATGAAAAAAAATATACAGTGTGCAAAGGAAAGTCCCTTCAACCATAAAATACTTGCGAACGGAGAGAGCTACAGCTATGGAAGTGAGGTAACGGCATAGTAAAGTGACTACGCCCAATTTAAAGCAAACGACGGCAGCGCCCCCTAGTGGCGAAATTTGGAAGATAGCTACTGAAAATCGTAAACGAAGAGAAATAGAGCAAAACTTCCAATTAGAAAGTTTTAGAGCATCAATTAATTAGTACTAAACGACATTTGGTTCACACGGATAAGATAAATCGTCGCCTGTATACCCAAAAATGTCCAAAATCGATGCACTCTATTTCGTGTAAACGTTTGAATGGAATAGCCAGAAGTATGAAGAAATACGCACAATTTATGGTATAAATATGTGCTTATCTCAATACATTTTGATAACATCACATAAAAAAAGACTAACTTGCTCACAGTGATAAAAAGTTAATATTCAATATGTTCGAAAAGTTCGCCGTTGCTCACGATACACGTTTGTATTCTTGAGAGTAATTCTACATGCCACATTTCTCAGCATGGAACGTCTATTGCTAGTCTCTTCAATACGACGACATAGATTTAACCCTTTCAAGGGCCGTGGCTAGACGGTCTAACCACCTAATTTTATTTCCAAAACTGACAAATGGCAGCAAGAATAAAGTTTGCTTTTCTAGTGAAAATTAGCGGGTTTTTATTTTCTAAGAAATTTGTTTGAATATTCTGGTTAAATTACTTCATCAGTTTACGAACAGAATTCTTCTGCCCCTGAAAGGGTTAATCTAATATTTTAAATACATTGAAAATTAAATTTTTACAGACATTACAGCACAATACAACGTCACAATCTGAAATTGTGCACTGGTACATTTACGGAATGTGAATATACAAAGTAGAATCGTCGCTCATCGATTTCGGACATTTTTAGGTATACAGGCGACGATTTATCTTATCCGTGTGAACCAAATGTCGTTTAGTACTAATTAATTGATGTATTAAAACTTTCTAATTGGAAGGTTTGCTCTATTTCTTTTCGTTTACGGTTTTCAGTAGCTATCTTCCAAATTTCGCCATAGGGGGCGCTTCCGTAGTTTGCATTACATAGGGCGTAGTCACTTTACTATACCGTTACCTCACTTCCATAGCTGTAGCTCTCTCCGTTCGCAAGTATTTTATGGTTAAAGGGACTTTCCTTCGCACACTGTATATTTTTTTCATGTTCGTGTGACCAGCTGGCGAATAACCCACCACTCTATAATCACCTGACTTTTTCTTTTTTACATGTTTGGGAGGTTACCGCTGCTCAACCCACCCACGGAACTGCAGCTGACGTTCACGGAGCTTCATGATACAACTCTCTGAAGCATTTTACAAATTATCGGCCGAGAGAAAATAACTGACGAAATTTGCACTTGGCTCGGGGACTATATGCAGGTACATGACAAGAGCATCACATGCCTCAGAGTTCTGACACGAAAGGTAATGACACAGTCTGTTTGTTTTTGTTGTTTTTGTTGTTGTTGTTGTTAACTTCATTGTGGCTATTTGAGAAGTTACGGTGTCGTCACACGCCTCTCTGTTAGGTCATAAATAAAATAATTTGCGAACATTTTTCAAAAATAAATTATGTTTAAAGGACACTTTACAAACCATCTATGTATTGTGTACGATATATGTATTTATTTGAAATGTTGATATAACTTGTAATACCGATACAGTGCTGAGATATATACAAATGCACTTTATGTCCAAAGGTGAACGGCCACTTGCAATTTTAGAAGCTTTGCTAAATATCTACAAAAATACATGAGGAATTAAACCAATGCTACATGTGTGTAAACAGTATAGTATAGGTCATATATTTTTGCAAAGATTTTTTTTTCCGAAACCCCATAGGGGCCCGTCAACAAATTGAAAATAACGAATATGTTTTGGATAACCCTTTAAAAACTAATGCAACTAAAGCGTTCAAACTGTAGAGTATGATTAAGTGGCTTATTGTTATAAACTTTGTTCGTTTTTATGAGAATAGCATGTATGCTCGCAGAGATGTTAAAGTTTTTATAAAAAGAGTCCCAAATTTTGCCCCGTTTTTTGCTTATAATTTGTAGCGTTCTTAATATATAAAAAAAGTTCTTTTCAGAAAATATGACAAACAACATTGTACACAATACCCGTAATCAGAATTAAAAAAATATTTAAAAATCTATGAAAAAGGAGCAGGTTTACTAAATAATGATTAACTGTGCATGCCCGAATGTAATCAAAATATAATTTGCATAATGTGCATAATGTGTCAGCTAAATGTATACATTTAGCATTTAGCAACGTTCAGGTTACCTTTAGCAACTTTTGTGAAAGTTTCAAAAACATAGATATGTCTGAAAATTATCGTTGATAGAATAAGCTCAAAATCCGTTATTCCCAGAAGAAAGCTAAAAGATGAGGGGCTGTATCCAAATACGTGTAATATTGTGTATGCTATATTGACACTAATCAATGGATGTATGGACACAGCCCCTCATCTTTTTGCTCCGTTTTGGGAACAACGGATTTTGAGCTTATTCTATCAGCAATAATTTTCAGAATTTTCAAGCTATGTTTTTGAGACATTTACAAAAGTTGATCTATACATTTAGCTAACACATTATGCAGATTATATTTTGATTACATTCCGGCATGCGCAGCAAAACATTATTTAGTAAACCTGCTCATTTTTCATACAATTTTTAATATATTTTGATTCTGATTGTAGGGTATTATGTACAATGTTGTTTGTCATATATTCTGAAAAGAACTTTTTTTTATATTAAAAGAAGGAAATTATCGCCCGAGTCTGATGCCTCTCTTTCATTGGAAGTTTCAAACTAAAGTACTCTTTGTAATAAATTTATTGTAAACCCCTCTCATATTTTGAGATTTTTTTTTCGTTTTTGGATGAATCATTTTGGTTTGCAGTCATTTCAGCTTTTAATTATCCTGTTTATTATATTTGTCTTATTGCTTATCACCATTGCAAAATAAAAAATAGGGCATATTTTTTTTTTTTAAGTTACGAAATATAACAGACTGTCTTTTAGAGAAACAAAAACTATGCATTTCAATAAAAAAAAGGTTGCTAAGTTGTCTACTATTATTGTGGATAAAAACTGATGATTTATTTTTACCATTTGTATCCTTCTGGAACAAAAGACAGAAAATGCATTTTTAATGCCAGAAATCTCTGAAAATTCATTAAATTCATTGTAGCACAATTCGGAAAGTTTTGGTAACAGAATATGTGAATATTTAATGTTTAACAAGTGAAAGCTTATAAGCAGATTTTCTAAATATAACTTATAGATCACAAGAACTGTGCAAAAATTAAATTTCGTAACATTAAGAAAATGCAACTATTTTGATGGAAATGGATTTTCACATGATTAAAAATATGTGAAATAATTCAGCAATTAAAATTATACCTCTAAAACTAGCTTCTTGGGAAATAGCTATTTTTAAACGATAAGAAAGAACCCTCTGTATATAAACTAAAAAAATTACATTGCAGCATGTAGAACATTAGCTTTTATGCTAAGTGAGATAAAATTGATTTACAGAATTGAGGTTGAGGCCACTGATTTGCTGATTTACTAGTGAGATTATTTTACGTAATCATCTAAACTTCTATGTATGGTTTCATTATTGTATATTCAATTCTAAAATGTACAAAAAAAGTATAAGTTAAGTACTTTCACACTAAACTCAAAACTGGAGTGGCCCACTTCTGACCCCCACTACTGGAGCATCAAAAATTTACTATGCCCACAATTGGAGCATCGAGGAAGGTAACTTTTTTATTTTTCATTTCTTCCAAATAATATATTTTGAAACTTTGAACGTTTATTCTGATACTTGAAGGTTAGGACTAGGTTAAAAAAATATATGTCATTTAGAATTCATTAATACTTTAATCATGGAAGACGGTAGTATTCCGAGTGACGCAGCCTTAAGCCTAAAATCGTATCGTATCGTTAAAATCGTATCGTATCGTATCATAGAATTCGTAGATGGCGGAACTCATATATACAGCTAACTCGACATCAAAGAAAACGCGAAAAGCCGCCTTTTAATAACTCAGCAGATATATGTCTTATTGTTCTGAATTTTCTAGAACAGTCTTATATCTGCAGTCTAATCGTATACTGAAATTTTTACATTTCTACGTGCAGTATATTTTGAGATCTAAATAGCCATTTTTAAAGTGAAAACGTTGGTATCATATCGAGGAAGTTCCTAATTTGAAAATCTCGAAAACGGTTCTAACGATTATTTTTAAATTGATACATAATATAAATGTGATTAAGGCGAGGTGAATAACACTTTTCTTTTTTCTGGGAAAACTCTCGTTCGTTAAATAATTCGATTTTTTTTTCTCTCGAAAATGACACGGGCGATTTTTTAAAAATCAAATAAATATGTTTCAGATGAACCAAATAACAATTTACTTGTTTCCAGCAAGACTCTTGTTCGTTTTATAATGCGCATGAAAAATCGGACTATATTTCTTCGCCATTCTATGGAAATTTCACCGAAAATGGATGACACTGTATTCATACACATGCTTTCTTTTTAACCACTTTTGGGGAGAAAAATTTTGTCTTCCCATTGGCTGAGTGGCTAAGGGCCATCGTTTACTGATCATAAGATAGGCGGTTCGATACTCCCTGATACGTGTTTTCACATGTGAATGTGGTTTTTTTTTTTTTAAGTCTGCTAGTTGACCATTATTCTCAGTTCCTTTGTAATTTTTTTAATTGCTATTAAGTTAAATAAAATTACAATTATAATGACGCCAATTTGATGATGACTATTTCTTGGCAATTTTTCAACAATAAAAATATTACCATAAATTTTATAAATATATTTAATTTCAATCACTTTACAAAAAATATACATTAATAATTATTATTTGAATATAAATCACACGATCAGAAATGTAAAAAAACAATTCATTTCAGCTCTTCTTTTTATAATATCATTTTTTATTATTATGACGGTCAATCAATATATAATCACTGACATCCATAATATTATTATTATTATAATTATTATTTTCCTTGCATAAAAGCTATTGTGATGTAATAATTCTTTTATAATAAATAATTTAGTTGAAATGTTTTATTTATAAATATCAATGAAGTTTGATTACAGTTTACATAATAAGCATATCAGACTTCTGGTGTCGCCATCTTTTGGCGCAATTGCGTAGTATTATAGAGAAATGTTTGATAAAAACGTCTATCCATCTATGTAACTATCCATCTATGTAAGGATTTAATAATTATAAATTAACATTTTGGATTTATTAATTTAAGGATAAAGTGTTTTTAAAGGAATATCAAATGAAACCCTCTGTGCGATCTGAGATTATACTTACCCAGTTGTTTTTATATACAAACTGCTATAAGGAAAATTGTAATAAAATAGTAAAAATTAAATCTGCATTAAATTCCATAAGTATCTTTTTTTTAATCATTTTATCACTAACCTCAAAAAAGTAATGATATCAATGCAAAAACCCTTGACGGGTTAAAAGTTTCTGACGCAGCACTTTATCTTATGCTCTAAGAATTTTAAATATGGAACGTAAAAATACTGATATCAAATTTTGAGTGACGTTATGCTATTTCTTAAAAAATATATTTGTATTTATTTCATCATTTTATTTTTGTTTTATTTATAATCGCATGTGCAAAAGTTATGTTCAACATGAAAAGCTGCATAAAATTTTATTCGCTGTTGCTTTATCATTTACATCTCTCATAAATTCAAAATATGAGTTTTAAAAGATATGATATAAAATTTAAGTGACGCCTTGATGTGACTTTAAAAGGTTTGTTTTAAAATTCAATTTAAATTATTTTTGACTTGGTTAAAATAATTTTTTACATCTACACAATACTTTTAATTTTCCAATTCACTGTTAAATATATCACTTTCATTGAATCTATACTATGCATTGAAATGTATTTATTTCAATAAATTGATTTATCTTTTGTGTCACGCTATTCAAAATTGTGAGTAAGATTTATGTAAATGGTTTATTTGCGTCATTGTGTCCAAACTACATGAAATGCATGAAAAAGGATAGTTTGACGCAAATAAACCATTTACATAAATATTACTCACAATTTTGAATAGCGTGACACAAAAGATAAATCAATTTATTGAAATAAATACATTTCAATGCATAGTATAGATTCAATGAAAGTGATATATTTAACAGTGAATTGGAAAATTAAAAGTATTGTGTAGATGTAAAAAATTATTTTAACCAAGTCAAAAATAATTTAAATTGAATTTTAAAACAAACCTTTTAAAGTCACACCAAGGCGTCACTTAAATTTTATATCATATCTTTTAAAACTCATATTTTGAATTTATGAGAGATGTAAATGATAAAGCAACAGCGAATAAAATTTTATGCAGCTTTTCATGTTGAACATAACTTTTGCACATGCGATTATAAATAAAACAAAAATAAAATGATGAAATAAATACAAATATGTTTTTTAAGAAATAGCATAACGTCACTCAAAATTTGATATCAGTATTTTTAAGTTCCATATTTAAAATTCTTAGAGCATAAGATAAAGTGCTGCGTCAGAAACTTTTAACCCATCAAGGGTTTTTGCATTGATAATTATAAGATAAATCTCCTTAAGTGGTCCACTACCGGTGCGTTTACCTTTCGCAAGATTTACTCTAATGATATGATACACCAAATCTTTCGCTTAAGTTCAAATTTTACGGCTAATATAAAAAATGTCGAAAATGTCACTACTAGCCCCAGTCTCCCCTACTTATTTATATAATTTCATAATTTAGATATCGTTTCATAATCTTAAAGTGTGCGCAAATTTATCCGTGACACCAAACGAGGTATTGCGAAGGCAGAACGACGACTAGCGACTAATTTTTATTAGTTTTCTTAACAATTTTCTATACAATAAGAATCGGCCTTAAAAATTAGCAGAAAACTTCCACGAAAATTATTGCTTCAACATAGTGGTTGACAATACATAACACGTCAATAATGGTTGACTATATTTAATATTATAAGAAATATATTTTCTTATAAAAAAAGTATTTGTTAGCGACAATACAGATTATAGTTCGTATTTATGTATATAATTTACGCACTTCTTGAGTAACTGAATTAATTTGAAAAATCTTAAGGGGACGAGGGACCTTAAAAATCAATTTTTTTTTTGTAAATTTCACTTTAAATATTACTCAAGGGTGCATTATATGCATTATGGCGTGCATTTATCACAAAAAAATTATTTTTGAGAAAAAAATGGAAATCTCCGAGTTTCTTCGTTTTTCAAAACTTCATATTCCAATAAATAAAATTTGATGCACAGTTTTATTTATATCTATATAAATCAAACTTTTATATATAAATATATATATATATATATATATATTGGGGATTTCATTGATATGGAACGCGCAGGGGACATTTCGAAGATTTCTAAGACGACACGTAAAATTCCATTTTTTTCTCAAAATAAATATTTTGTGATAGATGCATGTCATAATGCGTATAATGTACCCTTGAATAATATTTAAAGTGAATGTTACAAAAAATAAAAAATTGATTTTTAAGATTTTTAAGGTCCCTCGTCCCCTTAATCCGTTAGCTGATAGCTATTACATTTTCATCTATATTGCATTTATGTCGATTTTGAATTTACATCGATATTGCATTTTATACAACGAATATATTTGTAAATTTAGTTCTTAGATGGAAATAGTGAAATTTATTTTGCAATAATATTTCCTTTTATTACGAATGTCCGAATAAAGAAATTTGCACTGTAATATGAAATGCCGTAAAATAAGAATTATCATTATTACATTATGGTCAATTAAATTCATTCAAAATATAAAATAACTTTAATCTTTGTAGCAAAAAAAAAAAAAAAAAAAAAAAAAAAAAAAAAAAAAAAAAAAAAAACGACTTCAGTGACATAGTTTTATATTAAATTTAAAAAAAAAAAATTGCCATGGACTTTAGGTCTAGCCTGCATTTTGGTAAAAATCCCGACATCGTAAAAAATATAGCTCAGTATGTTTCAGTTTTTCTGTTGTACATAGACTGCTCGTGCGTCGACCAGCACTAACCCATCGATTCCCAAGCAGCTAATGTTCAACAGAATTAGGAATAGTATTTATTTTATAAGTTTTTTTAATTTAAAAAATATATACTGAACCAATTTTATTGAAATTTAAATGGAACAAATTCGAGGGTATCCTCTTTCATTCGAAATAATCAGTGAAAACACATAAAAAAATACATGCATGTTGAATTGGTAACCTCTTCCTTTTTTAAAAATCGGTTAATGGATTTTTAAATTCTACATACATTCGTTCAAAAGGTTTAATGCAAAAACATATTTATGGCTTATAACTTTTTATAATCAATATTTTAAAATTAAAACTTTGTAAATGCTAATACAAAAGCATTGGTTAAAAATAAAGCTTTATGTAATACCTGTTTTCAATAATAGTTTTTCTGCAATTTTCAAATATAGAGCATTGAAATACATGTATTTTGTTTTTTTTTAATTTTTTTGTTGTCCTTTTTACCTTTTTCAGAAATGAATTTGATTTTTGACTTCTATAGTTAGACGAAAGAAAAGCCTGAAAATTTTTCCAATAATTAACTTAAAAGAGGTTGTTAAAGTTGGAAATATAATTTTTTGATTGTTTCAGTAAAAGTCCCTTTTTAATTCTAAAACTTACTATACAATAACTTAAAAAGAATAAAAAGGTTATGAATAGTAATTAATTTAAAATGCTTCAAATAATAGTTAAAAATGAACTAGCTTGAATAAGAATTCAGTATTTTACATCCAATAATTTTATCTTATTATCCCTCAAGCAGAAAAAAGAATAATGCAAAAATCTCTTTTGTGTAGTTCTAAATTCAGTGTCTAGTGAATTTTATTACCATTTTAAGTCTAATATTTCATTGACAATGAAATATGTCATTTTTGCTTTTTTACAAACTTTTGAATAGAGTATTAAAAATTATCAGTAAAAATATCTTTGTTAGATGTGGTTTGTATAGATAAGTCACCTTCAAATGTACAGAGAAATGTTAACATCTAAAGCGTTAACAAGTTCCAGTATATCACTGAAGCAAACGATATAAGCCAATCAGCAAACCAGGTTTTAGCAATTTCCAGCACAGTGGAAAAGTGTTTGTGATTTTGGTTTGTCTGTCCGTCCGGCCGAGCTCTAACTCTCCTAAATATATCCGGATTGCTCTGTAAATTTAATACGTTATTGTCATTTAATAAAGCATGTTCCCTATTTTAAGACTGTGTAATTTATAGTTTCATTATAGCAAAAAGTATTTACTTACATTACTGCCAATGGGTTAAGTGCATTTTAGTCATGTTGCACCATTTCAAACATAATGAAATTCATATGCATTTATGACATGCACTAGCATGTTTATCCTGTGGAAAATGCAGTTCAAAGCGTATAATATTTATTTACAGAGCCACGCAAAAGAATTCAACAACATAATGGTCTATGGAGTTAAACTGTTTGAGGCATATTTTAATTATGTTATGTTCTTCCAAATGTACCGATACGGTATAAATTACTGAAATGTGCTACGTCAAATTATTAAAATTCATTTAAAACATAAAAAGTGTTTTTGAACTCTATATACATTTGTTATAAAGATTAAGTACAAATATCTTTTTATAGCATAAAACTTTTTATAATCGATATAACTGTATTCTTAAATTAAAATTTTGTAAATGTTAATACAAAAGCATCGGTTAAAAATAAAACATTATGTAATATCTCTTTTAATAAAAGTTTTTCAGGAATACTTCATTGAAATACAAGCATTTTTAAAAAATCTTTCTGCAGTCCTTTTTATTTTTACATAGATGAATTTGCTTTTTGACTTCCATAGATAGACGAAAGAAAAGCCTGAAAAGATTTCCAATAATTAACTTAAAAGAGGCTGTTGAAGTTGGAAACAGAATTTTGAAAGAATTGGCTGCTACAATAAAAGTCCCTTTTTATTTCTGAAACTTATTATACATTGATTGAAAAGAATAAAAAGGTTATGAATAGTAATGAATTTAAAATGCTTCAAATAATAGTTAAAAATGAGCTATCTTGATGAATGCAGATTCAAATATTTTATATTGAATAATTTTTTTCAATGTCCTCCATGTAGAAAAATGTATTACACGAAAATACATTTTTTGCAGTTCTAAATTCAGAGACTACTGTATATTATTACTTTTTTAATTTTAATATTTCGCTGTCAATGAAATAATCCATTTTTAATGTTTTACAAACTTTTGAATGGCGTATTTAAAATTATCAGTAAAAAATACTTTTGTTAGTTGTAGTATGAACAGATAACTTTCCTGCAAAAATAGAAGGAAAGTTTGATGTCTGCGGAGTTAACCCCTTGAGGGGTGGTGGGATATAATTTTTATTTAGATTCCCACCAGATACTTTTAATTAAGTTATACTTTTACAACTTTGGTTTAAAAAATTTAAAAAAATTGCATTTCATTATTTAACAATATTTTTTTTTTCCGGTAGGAATTCAACATTACTGAAACACAATTCCTCGCTCCTCGAAGAGTTAACATGTTCCCGTATATCACTGGAACAGACGCTGTCATCCATTCATTAAACCGGTTTTGAACAATTTCCAACACTGTAGAAGAGTTTTTATGATTTCATTTTGTGTGTAAGTCCGTCTGCGCTTTAACTCTCGTACTTATACTCGGATTGCACTTCAGTTTTAATCCGTCATTGTTATTCATTACAGCATGATCCCTTATGAAAATGAAGACTGCATCATTGATAATTCACTTACAGGGTTGGACAAAAAATTTCGTTACATTACGGAAATGCGACAAAATAATTTGAAGTGCATTTTAATCAGGTTCCTCATATAAAACATAATGAAATCGATATGCAATTATGAAGTGTACTAACACGTGCATTCTGTGAAATATGGCTGCAAAGAATGTGTCAGTTATATTCAGAGTCACACAAAAGTGTTCCATTACACAATAATAAACGATGTTAAACAGTTTGCCCCTTATTTTCATTATGCTGCATTACTTCAAATGTAGTGAAATTAACCCATTAGTGCCTGAATTTTTTTTCAATTCAATATTGGACTTAATTATAGTAAATGGTGTAAAATGAACGTAAAAATTAATAAAAAAAAATTCTCTTTGATGTTTTTTTTATTATTTAACGTATAAAAATATAAACGTCCCAATTTTGGGACGCTAGGCACGAAAGGGTAGGGGTTTTCTCCGTTACTGTCTAAGCATTATATCTATGTTTTATGTCATTTATTACGTTTCAAAAAGGTTATATATCATTCGGGTTATTATTTGACTATAAACATTTCTTTATTATTACTATAAGGGAGGGGGGGGCGAGGGCTGGGGTCGGCTCAAGAACAAGACCCCCTTCCTCCTCACCATTAGCTATTGGCATAGTAAAAATTTATATAGTAACAATTTATAATAATCAATAACTACAAATGGAGTATATATACCGTATATACTTGCATATATGCCGACCCATTAACTTTTGAACGCAAATTCTGCAAAAAATCAAAAACTCGCGTATGTCGACCCCCTAACTTTTTACTTCAATTTCGCACAAAATCAAACCGAAGAGTTCACTTACTAATGCGAAAAATTAGTAAGTAAACAAAAACAAATCATTGAAATTTTTTTAATAATAAATTATTATTATTTGTATATTTTATATATCCAGCAGGACGGTCGTTCTGCCAAGCCAAGCTGAAAAAAAAAATGCTAACCTCGCCAAACAAACAAACGCCAAGAATAAAACGCAAGACACCGTAACTGCTTATTATACTGATGACAACTTCTCCATGTTAAATCAACCAAACATGCCAGCGTAAAATTTCCCATATCAAAAGAATCAATCATCGCAGAAAAATAAAACCAAAACCAGAAGGGCCTAATGGAAAAGATCTTCAATTTGAGACCAAATGCATCCCCATAAATTAATTATAAACAGAGATATAGATTTTTTAAAATAACGTCGAGATACTGAAAATGACCGATTTATTTTCTTCGTCACAATTTATGGTTCAATCAAGGTAGAGACTTAAATAATGGACATAAAAAAGTAAGGATTGCATTTTTGGACAGATATTTACTCAATCTACGTGCTTTTGTAAAATTCAGCTTTAAAAACACAAATTTTCTATTCTTAATTAGCGAAAAACTGTTAATTAATTCTAAAGTTTATAAATTATGCCAAACAGCGATAAATCCGCCAAATCATTTTAGAAGTCTTTAAAATTTTTTATATTATCCTTTTGCATTGATTTCATCGAAGAAAACTATGGCCGAGATCCAGATAGATTTTTCGCTGTTAGCGAAATGAGTTTGACCAATCAGAAGCCAGAATGTTTGAGAATTTTTGCTGCTTCTGGATCCCGGCTATGTCATAAAAGTTGTGAGTCATTTTCTTAGTGCCATGGATGAAGTGCAATGTTTACAGAAATTTAGATTGGGATCCAGATGGATTTTTCGCTGTTAGCGAAACGAGATTCACCAATCAATAGCAATCGATATTCGATGATCGATCAGCAATCAATAGTACATCCTGCAAACAGCGAAAAGTTCGCAAAAGTGCAAGCTTCTGATTAATGAATCTCGTTTCGCTAACAGCGAAAAATCTATCTAGATTGCGGCCAATTATGTTGAACACAATTTTGCATTTCCACATCCAGGAAGGGTATTGATGTCATAACAACAGTGCGTATTCGAAACTATTTAAGGCATTGATTCTGAACTCCTTTGCTATACATTTCAATATTAAAGAAGTTGTTGTTTCAATAGTTTTAGTACTTTTCTCTATTGCTCACTCTAAAACACGAATATCGAAATTTAACCAAGAGCGCTCAGAAACTATAGCGCCTAGAATATATAGTGTTGAAATCGGCTAACCCTGTATTGCTTAAAAAAGCACTAAAATATTGTATCCCTTAAATGTGCAATGATACTGCTGTAATATGCAGATCGCAGCGACACCTGCAGGATATTTTCTACCACTGCAAGAAATTGCTAGTCTATACAATGTAATAATAGTAATACGAAAATCCCACAGATGTCGCTGCGGTCGACACTTGAAATTTTAGCAGTATCGTCGCACATTTAAGGGATACAAATTTTTAGAACTGTTTGGATAGCATATTTCCACACTAGGTATTCTAGGCGCTGTATCAGAAACAATACCATAACAGAGAGCCTTTATACATAAGAGTGGTGCTATATGCACAGGAGGCATGCTCATTTCAAGCTTTTGTCGAAAGTACGGCAATCCGCTTTCTTGAATAGAGGATATTCAATCTACGTTATGATCACATGGTCAAGGCAAGAACGTCTAGCGTAAAGAAGGGAAGGCTCCGTCTACGTAATGTAAATCCCCGCTAGCCAATGAAACAGTTCATGGGAGAAAGCAGTAGTACACTGTTAAAAATATCGTGAAAAATTACCTCTGTTTTTAAAGGCTATCTGTATTCTGACCAATGAGAACGCTTCATAGGCGTTTATGTAGCGTTCTCATTGGTCAGAAAATAGAGAACCTGTAAGAACCGAGGTAATTTTTCATGATATTTTTAACAGTGCAGTTTCCTGTTTCCCTTCTTATCAATTAGAAATTCTTTGGGTAAATTACCGGTACCACGTGACTTTTTCAGCCTCGAACCCATATTTGGAATATCCTCCATTAGAAGATACGTGCATGGACGATCTCTATTAGATTAGGGAAATAATTCAGCATGCATTAACCTGACGATAATGGCATGCTCGCAAAGAACTTTAACGATTTGTTTTTATCACTTTTACCAATAAACATTTATTGGCCGTATGTCGCTACTTCGTTATAGAGACACACTTGTTCCTAATTAGATCCCGGCCTTAATGTATCAAAATACGGAGTTTTCTTTCTGTACTATTCCTGAGCTCAGTTATAGCGTCTAGAAATATAGGCCGGGATCCAGGTACAATTTTCCAAACAGTGAAAAGTTAGCAAAAATTCTGGCTTATGATTGGTCAATCTCGTTACGATAGCACAGAAAAATCTACCTAGATCACGGTCATAGTGTGGAAACCGGCTATTCCAGTAATTCTTTAAAAAGTGCTAAAAGTTGAATCCCATAAATATTGAAAAATACTGAATGACAAATGTCGATAGGAGCAACATTTTCTAGATCTTCTCTGAGCGAAACGTTTTCTTTTGAAATAGTTATGTTGGAATTACCATATGTCGCTGTAATCGACATTCGTCGTTCAGCCTCGTTCAACATTTATGGGATACAATTTTTAGCACTTTTTTAATAAGCCGATTTTTAAACTATATCTTCTAGAAACTATAGCTCCGTTGTAGCGTCTAGATTATATGTTGTAGAAATCGACTATCCCAGGAATACTTAAAAAAGCGCGGAAGTATTGAATCCCTTAAATGTACAACGATGTCGAATTCCAAACAGTCATTTGCATCGACATCTGCAGGATATTTTTTAAAGAAGAAAGAGACATGTGTAATGCACCGCTACAGCGTCTAGAATACATAATGTGGAAATTTGCTATCCAAGAACCGCTAAAAAGTGTATCCCTTAAATGTGCACTGAAGCTGAAATCCAGGGAGATTATCGCAGCGACATCTGCTATATATTTTCAAATGTCAAAGTAAACATCGTATTATTACAGCGGGTTTGACGCCAAGCACACAGGTCAAATGTAAGTTAATAAAACGTTTAAAAAAAATGTTACAGCGTCTAGACCAAATTGTCTTGGAGTTTTGGGAAATATCCTGCAGATATCGCTGTGATCGACTGATTGGATTTCTACACTATATATTCTAGACGCTGTAGCGCCGCGGTAGCCTGTCCTTTTTCGTTTGCCTCGAAGTAGATGACGTCATTTGAAGCTGTTCCTAAGTGTAGCCAGCTCATCACGTCACACGGAGTTGATTATCTGTACACGGCAATGGACACAAAAAAAAAAATCGGCGCACCGCTTTGTACTAATCATCGTGTAAAGAAGATCCAACTCCGTGTGACTTTTAAACGTCATGAACTGGCCTATTATGTCATTGGTCACGCTAACACCCTCCCCCTTGCGTCCGCCATATATAGCTGCATCTTGCACTGGAGACTGCTAAATGGGCTGCTATCGGTCAAAATCAAGAGAGAAAAGGGCAGAAGAGGGGGAAAGAACTCGTTTTTTTGTGTAGTTTTTCACACGGGAAGATTGACATGTCTGCTCCTCTCCTTTCATAGCTTCATGGTGGTGAAATAAACAAACGCCCTCTATATATTTGAGAAAGTCTTGACACGCGTCACAAAAACATCACACAAAGCAGGCAAAGCAAAGGAACAAAATCATTCATTGGCTCGTGGATATGAACGAGCCAATGAATGATTTTTCTTCTTTGTTTTGCCTGCTTTGTGTGATATTTTCCTGACTTGTCAAGGCTTTCTCGAATATTTAATGGACGTTGAATAGGCCGGGATAAAGATAGATTTTACGCTATTAGCGCGATGAGATTGATCAATCAGAAGCTTGCATTTTTGAAAACTTTTTTAGTTTACAGTAAACACTCTGGATCCCGGACATTAACTTTGGTTGGTTAAGACGATTTTGAATAAAATCAAATCAGAAAGCCAATGTTTTTAAACTTTTTTGGTTAGTTTAATCGAAATCTTCCACGTCTATTCATGAAAACTGAGTTACTGTACTTTGGACAAAAACTTGAATATGAGTACACGACTTGTGCATATGTGTCACCACTCTTACATATAAATGTAATCTGTTATGAGCATTATTCTAAGCGCAGCTGGTTAAATTTGAGTATCTGGGTATTAGATAAAGCAATAGCGGCCCACCGTGGCTGAGTGGATAAGACACCACGCCGCTAATCGCTTGAGAACGTAGGTGGGGGCGGGTTCGAATCCCGCCGTGATCCCCACGTGATCTGATATATATGTGTTCAATAAAACAAACAAACAAGCAAGCAATAGTGAAAGGTACAGTTGCCATGGAAACAACGACTTCTTTAATTCGTATAGAAAATTAATGAATAGTTGTAAACGATTTAAGTTTAAAATGTAGGCAAATGCTCTGAAAATATCAATGGCTCCCATCTAGTATTTTACAAAAGTAATTTAATATATTCACATGATGTATAAGTTGATGCAACTCTTACCTAATGAAAATTCTGCAACAAGACTTATGTAGGTAGATCTTTTCAATGATTAATTCAGAATTCTAAGAACAAAACGAAGTTCTTAAGCGCCCTTCCTCACCCCTCCCCCCACTCAAAAAAAAGAAATACGGTAGAAAGGTATAAGTATTTGGATAATTTCAGTATTTCTGTGATCTTTTGTCAGAGTTTAGAAAAGGTGTCTGGGTATTAAAAAAAACATATAACAAATTTGACGAACGATAAGACTATAGATTTCAGGCAATTCTTAACTGCAAAAAAAATTTTATTCTAATGTTTATGCGGCTTTAATAATAGACTATTAAATATAATCAATTTACGGGAATTTTTATACGAAATTATATTCTCACATTTATGCAAATAGGTATGGATAAACAGACTTGAGTAAAATTACATATTTATTCTTTCTTCTCTATAACACGATCTAAATGAAGATGAAGTTATATGTACAGTTTATATCTTTAAATTTTTAGATTTTTTTTATCAAAAATGTTTCATCATCATGTCTAGAATTGCTAGATTTACTTCTTTAGACAGATCTTCGATTCTTTAGATGCCTGCGGGTACTTCATTCTCGGATTTTCCGTAGGTATTTGTAAAGATAAATTTATTTTGCAAAACCGTCAGCAAAAAAAAAGTTAGAACAAACAATTAACTGACAGACTTACTGTAAATATATATTTTATTTTGACTCTAATTGATTTTTACTAAATTTTCATCCTTCATAGAAAATTTTAAGGCGAAATAAATTGAGAAAGACTGATACTTTGAAAGAAGAAATTGACTTTCGTTACTTTTAAATTATTAATTACTCTAAAAAATGAATGATAGGTAAACAAAGTGTATACTATTGTGTTTGTTCCCTGCTTATAAAGGCTATACAAGGACTAATTTTAGCGAGTAGAATTATTTCAATTATATATAATCTGTTTAAAAAAAAGAACTGATATCTACTAAAAAACAACTTTTCAAAAGTAAAAAAAAAAGCCAAGCAAAAAAAAAAAAAAAAAAAAAAAAAAAAAAAAAAAAAAAAAAAAAGAAAAGAAAAGAAAAAAGGGGAAAGTTGTGGCTAAAAAATAGTGTGATATCAAATTTCCAAGCTAATATTATGGTACTTATTTAACATTTTTTATTAAAAATTTATCATATGTAAGTCGAGTACCTAAGTATGCGTTGATAGAAAGCCTTTTCTCCTTTACTAAATACATCATAACGTGTTTCTGAAAATTAATTTTTTTTAATTATGCATGATGGGCTTGGCGGCCATCTTTCCATATTTTACACACATTTCTAAGCAGACAAGCTCGTAATATGTTTGCATTATTAAGAATTTTGAACTTCTAGTTTTGGCTACAGACAGATAAATTAAGAAAGTCTTTTATTTTGAAGAAAAAAAAAACAAATTGATTTTTACTGCTTTAACTAATTAATTAACCCCCTCCGAAAAAAGAGAATCATAAGATGAAACCTGAAGTTACTTCAACTTTATTCTAAGACACAAATTTCTAGGCACTCATTTCCATAAATTAAAAGCATAAAATGTTTGCTTTAGCAACAATTTCGAATTTCCGATCTTAACAATGTACTTGTGTGCTTAGAAAATTGTGTAAAATATGGAAAGATGGCCGCCAAGCCCATCATGCATAATTAAAAAAAATTAATTTTCAGAAACACGTTATGATGTATTTAGTAAAGGAGAAAAGGCTTTCTATCAACGCATACTTAGGTACTCGACTTACATATGATAAATTTTTAATAAAAAATGTTAAATAAGTACCATAATATTAGCTTGGAAATTTGATATCACACTATTTTTTAGCCACAACTTTCCCCTTTTTTCTTTTTTTTTTTTTTTTTTTTTTTTTTTTTTTTTTTTTTTTTTTTTTGCTTGGCTTTTTTTTTTACTTTTGAAAAGTTGTTTTTTAGTAGATTATTTATACACATAAAAAAGCAGACTTTTGCAGTATTCGAAGTTTTTTTCTTTTTTTTTTCCGTCTTTTCGGCTTTTGTAATTGACTCACGTATAAGTCTACCCCCCCCCCAATTTACTTCCAGGAAATTGACAAAAATTCTTCGTTTTACACACGAGTATATATGGCACAGTAGAACTTCGATTATCTGACACTCGTGTAACCGGAACTCTCTGTAAACCGATGTCGATATCCTGATTTTTTTTCCAACGTATTTTTTCTTTTTTTACTTTCACATTACATGTGTATGCAAGTGTTCCTTTCCAAACCATGCGTAGATATAAGCATTTTGGTTCCCCTTTCTTCGAATTCCATTGAAATTAGCATGAGCTCCCGCAAGATTCGATCCCGGTATAATTGTACTCTTGCCCCTCCCCCCTGTGTACACGTCCCTATTCTAAACAGATAAAATTATTTTCATGCATAATTTAAACTTAGATATTTATTAAGCAGTTTAAATAGTCCTAATAGCAGTTCGATGACGATGTTACAGATTAAACTAGATGATTATTGATAAATTCTCGATAATCCGGGAATTTCGATTATCTGCTGTCGGTTCGGTCCCAATTATGTCGGATAATCGAGGTTCTACTGTATTTTAGTAACCTCAGGATGTCAAATACTAAACTAGTACAAAAAATAACAGTATGATATAAATTTTTACCATGCCAATAGCTAAGGGTGGGGAGGGCTGTGTGTCTTGTTCTTGAACCGAGCCCAAGCACTAATCCCCCCCCCCCACCCCTATAGTAATAACAAAGAATAGCCAAATAATAATCGGAATAATAATAATTTTATAGCCAATTAATAATCCAAATGGTATGTAATGATTTTGTAACAAAATAAATGTCATAAAACATACATTTAATGCATAGACAGTAACGGAGAAAACCCCCTACCCATTCGTGCCTAGCGTCCCAAAATTGGGACGATATATAAAGGTTCAAATTCGAATAAAAAATAGAAATCTGAAAAAATGAAAAAATACGTATTCTAAAATAATGTTTCGTCTTATAAATAATACCACTTATAAAATGATTGATAAAAAAATAAAAGAAATATCTTAATTTTTCTTACGCGTCATTTTATTTCAAGAAAATCCAACTTTTCGCTACAACAAACATTTATTTCACCTTTTTATTCTTAAAAATGCGCTGTCATTTATGGATAAATATTGAAAACAAATACTAAGGACATATTTTACAAAGTTTTGAAAGGATACCATAATTCTATTTGTAACGGGAATTTTTTTTAAGAAAGCGTCCCAAAATTAGGACGCCAGGGACAAATGGGTTAATATAGGCTAGTGAAGTTTGCTACAACAATATACTTGCTATAGAATATGATGTGTATAACATTTATCGTTCATTTACCGGGACATACAAAAGATTCCGGGTATAGTACTGTATCCGAAGTATTGCCTATTGGAGATAGTTGCTGCAAATGCGTATTCAGGTATGATATGCATTTAGAAGTTTAACTAAATTTTGCATATTACGTTGTGTATATAAATGCCATATATCACATCAGGACTGCACAAAATTATTCGTAAACATTGCCGAATATGAGCACGAATTGCTTAAAGCTAATTTTTAATTTAATTATGCATTCTTAAGCTGACCTATATTCAGCACACCAAAAAATGTTTGAATATAAATAAAATAATATACAAAGACACACAACGAACTGTATAGAAGACCGCTTGTGGATGATAAGTTTTCGAAGTGTGATTTCGGTAGTTTTAAGCATGTTGTTACTTGAATTAATTTTTACCTTAATACGTGTCATGTATAAAAATCTGTAGGTTATATACAGGACTGTTCAAAATAATTCAAGTATTTTTCCACAAAAGAATTGAAGAATTTTTCCGAATATGGACGGTAATTGTTGAATCCTGTTTTTTCAAATATGTTATGCGTTTTCCAAATCAATTACTTATGTATCTTATTTACTTTATTAAACAACGACGTATAGTTAAAGTATTCTAGAAGTGATGGAGTTTCACAACTTATGCTTAATGCATGGCTTGTGGTTCTTGTTAGTATTGATGACCTTTTACCGTGGATTATTTTAGAGGACGTGATTTAGCTTTCCACGTATACGGTAAAACGGGGTTAGGAACCAATTTTTTGATGTAACAAAGGTTGTGAAACAGAAGTAATCATAAAAAAGAAACTCTAATTATTCTGAGTATCTACTTAGAATTATTTTAATTTCGGGACTGAATTGTATACTTACGAATGCCTGCATTAAAAAGGGGACTGAATTTTGCTAACTGATGTACGTTAAGAATTTTCATTCCCTTAATTTATGTTGAAAATTGCAATTAAATTTGGGTATAATCCGACACGAACATGAAAATTTCTATTTCAAGGTAACCCAAAACATGATTAAAACTAAACCTTCGTCGACTCCAAACCCGAATACGAAATACAAGACAATTAATTTATATTTTAATAATGGAATAAAAAATAGTTTAGAATCGTAACAGGTAACAATTTTAACTTTCATGTTCAAATTGTCATTTTCGGTGTCTTTAATTTGTGCAAATTTCTTTTTAAATTTGTCCGGTTTCAATTTTTTATTATTTTTTATTTTTTTTCCAATCTGGCTTTTGCTAGAGAGTCTCTTACTCGGGACGTGGCTGGGCACCTAAGAATCTTGCTTCCGCAAAAGAGTCGGAGTAGAGTAGAAGAACAAAGGGCTGCGGACGAAGATGGGCCGCTCGCCGCGGCGGTTGACACACCCGCCCTCCCCCAACCGCCGACCGAGACTAATAATAAGCTAGAAGAAGCTAGAAGTGGATTTTTTATTTATCCACTAATCCCTCGTAATTTTGGCGATGAGGTGAAGCGTAGATCCGAACACACCGCGTCTCTGGTTTGACTGCTGGTCAAATACAAACAATGATGTACAATTTTACAAACAATGATGTACAACTGTACATACAATGATGTAGAATCGTGGGAAAAAGAAAATGTAAACAATCCCTACTAACTCGGCAACAAATTATTTTTAAAAAAAGTCACTGGTCAATAATGTTCACAATTTTTTTTTCCAGTGAAAAACATATTTGAGATCTCAATTTTGAAAAAAAAAAATGATAGGCTTTGGAAATTTTATCCAAAAGTCTACGATTAGTTTTCTGGACTTCGCATCGGTTCACTCAGTTCATTTTAAAATTTCATTTTGCATGATATTTTTAACTGGACTTAGTTAACAATAAATAAAGTTTTTCGACGTATTAATCATTTAATGTAGTTCCTAAATCTGGGTTATTATGTTGAACTTCGTATAGCCCAGATCATGTACCATAAAGATTACCTGAATGAAATGTGTCGGCCGGTCGATGAAATGTGCCGGTAGGTCCAGGTAGCTTCGTAAACAGAAAGTCGCCAACTTAAACCAAAGATCTTGGGTTCAACTGCCGGGCTATACACTTTAATATCCATTAAAAAAATCATTTCTTATATCTTTATTAACCAGTAAAATAGAGTTAACAAGTAAAAATTAAATTTAAAAAATCAAAAAACCCGACTGCGTAAAAAGCAACTTAATTAATTATTCCTCATCAATGTGAAACTATTTTTTATATTACTTACATATTATTTTATTTTCTACTTGTATTGATGGCGTTTAAGTTGTGTTTATTTGTTAGTTCCTATCTATAAACACGGTTTTGTTGAGGCTTATAAATGTCTATGAAGGTTACAGTTGCAGTAGAGCTAGAGATCCTACCTACACAACGTCCAAGTTGTGTAATGTTTAAACGGAAATTCTGACTGTAAATTGTTAATGAAACAACGCCTTCATTTTGAAAGACCTATCCAATGATACGCCACTCAACAGGATGCGTAACTTTTTTCGTCTCTACCGCCCTTTTGTATTTTATGGACGCCATTTTGAAATTATAAAAACAAAAACTAGCCTATATCCATCGGACGGTTAAGACGAATCGATAGAGACCTCATTCATTAAAATCCATCTAGCCGTTGGGATGTTCCGAGGGTATAAAGAAATCCACATACCGAGATATGCGTGAAATACATAACCCTTCTTGACAGTAGGGTAAAAAGAAGATAGTGTATCTACATATGCACTGTATAATTGAGTAGTAAGACCAGCAATATATTCTACTGCGTTACCTACAGGAAAGGCCAGACACTATTGCCAACAAGGTTCCCTGGGTAAAAGATGTTGGCCGGTTGTCGGTTCAAGTAGCAAAAGGTGTCTCATATCTTTTAAAATCCTCGTTGCCAGTGCAAAGCTGAAGTAATTTCAAGTTCTCATAACTCTCTAAATACCAATTGAAATTAAATAAATCTCTGTAATATATTTAAGCCATATTTAAGGCTTTACGAAATGTAAAAATAAACAGTTAATATAATGTAATAAAAAATACATTTCAATTAATATTGCAAATATTTTTCACATTGTATATCACAATCCGTACGCTAACTTAACCTATAATCATATATAAACATAATACTTATGTTAAAATGATCTTTAACCTCTATCTGAGAGAAGGAATTAATACTATTGAGATAAGTAAATATTTTCATCCATTACCAGTGCAAAACTGAAATAATTACAAGTTCTCATAACTCTCTAAATACATATTGAAATTAAATAAATCTCTGTAATATATTTAAACCATATTTAAGGCTTTATAAAATGTAAACATAAACTCTAATAATATAATGTTATGGAAAATACTTTTCAATTAATATTGCAAATATTTTTCACATTGTATATCACAATCCGCACGATAACTTAATCTATAATGATATATAAACATAATAATTAAAATAAGCTTTAACCTATATCTAAGAGAATGAATTAATACTATTGAGATAAGTAAACATTTTCATTATTGTGTTATATATTTCACGCGTATCTGGGTACTTGGATATCTTTATACCCTCGAAAGATCTCACGGGCTAGATGGATTTTTAATGAATGAGATCTCTTTCGATTCGTTTTAACTGTCCGATGGTTTTCACTAGGTTTTATTTTTATAAATTCATAATGGCGGTTGTAAAATACAAAATGACGGTAGAGATGAAAAAAAAAATTACGCACCATTTTGAGTGGCATATCATTGGATAGATCTTTCAAAATGAAGATGATGTTTCATTGACTATTTTACAGTTAGAAGCTCTGTTTAAAGATTATACAACCTGGAAGTTCTGTAGGTAGCATATCTAGCTTTACTGGCAACTCTAACCTTCATAGACATCTATAGGCCTCATTAAAACAGTGTTTATAGATAGGAACTAACAATTAAACACATTTAAAAGTAATCAATACAAGTAAATAAAAAATAGGTAATTAATATAAAAAATAGTTTCACATTGATGAGAAATAATTAATTAGTTCGCTTTTTACGCAGTCGGGTTTTTTCATTTTTTAAATTTAATTAAAGTTATTGTTTCATCTTTCAAATTCAATTGAATTTTTAAAATAGTTTCTGCCAAATAATTTATATATAATTAATCCATTCTATAAAATATAGTTTAAAGTTCATGTTAACGTAAGTTTTATGTTGATATATCCGTTCCAAGTTAAGTTATCGTGCGGATTGTAACACTATGTGAAAAATTTTGCAATAATTATTGAACTGCATTTTTTATTACATTATATTATGTTTCTTTTTTATAATTTATAAAGCCTTAAGAAGACGAGGGACCTTAAAAATCAATTTTTTATTTTTTGTAAATTTCACTTTAAATATTACTCAAGGATACATTATATATAGAAAGAAAAATTAAAATTTTTTGAAATTTTTTCGAAAAAATTTCAAAATTTTTCTTTTTTTTTTTTACTTTTATATTCAAATATATAAAATTCGATGCACAGTTTTATTTGTATATATAAACCAAACTTTTATATAAAAAAATATATATATATTGGGGTTTTCATTGATATTGTACGCGCAGGGGGCATTTCGAAGATCTCTAAGACGACGCGTAAAATTCCATGTTTTTTTCTCAAAAATAAAACTTTTTTTTTCTTTTTTTTGTGATAAATGCATATAATGTACCCTTGAATAATATTTAAAGTGAAATTTACAAAAAATAAAAAAATTGATTTTTAAGGTTTTTAAGGTCCCTTGTCCCCTTTAATATCTTTTAAATACAATACAAAGTTTTATGTAATTTCAATAAGTATTTAAAGAAATAGCTGACCCGCCCGCCGTTGCCCGGGCAGAAAATGTGTCAGGACTGTCATTGAAAAATATAACACTGGAGTGGACTTCATAACCAAACACTGAATAATATTTATTTGGCAAAGATATCATATACACACCACTCCAATATAACTATAGATCCACAGTTATTCACCGGAACGTTTAAATTAGTAATTTGGATTTCAGAAGCTACGCGTTCGCCCATGCGACGGTTATTAAGCCTATTTTGCCGATCGCTTATGCTGTGTGTTTGACGCAATTCTCGATCCAATCTAGTATTTCGACTTTCTCATCTTAATGCGGCTTCTTGTTCACTTTCAAGCATTCGCCGAGATCTTTTACGGCCATTTCTAACGATATTGTGACGTTCCATAACTGCAGCGAAAGAGAGAGCGTAAATAACTAAACGCAAAACGTAAATAAACCGGATTTACCTCCGCCTAAATCCTGCCAAATTACTTTACACAGTAAATAATGAGATGCGTTTCTCGGGCGTTGCCATTAAACAATAACAAATAATTGCGATTTCTGTGCCACGTACGTTAGTGTAATATACTATATATAGATTATGAGAAATCGAATCGACATCACTTTTACAATGACGACGGAGATTTTAAAAGGAATGAGACACCTTAATAGACAGGCCATTATCAATTTAAGCCGTAGGTCTTGGATTCAGAACCCTCCTTAAATACTTTTCTCTCAGTTTGTACAGAAATTTCATCTCGAATGATATCTTTATCAATCAGCTTGATTAGATTAAAATTATAAAGTATATGTCATTTAGGTTTAATATATCATTTTCGGTATTGAAAATGAAGTGTGTATTAATTATATTAGATGTAAATTTCCAACTGGGCGAAAAATGTCCGGACCAGGATTCGAACCCGGGACCTCCTGGCTGAAGCCGCCAGTGCTCTGCCATCTGAGCTATCCCGGACGATTCTGGTCGAACTTTTTCACCCAGCAAACCTTGAAGATTACTGCATCTGGTCTGAATAATTCCCCTTAATTAAAGTCCCTTAATTATAGTTCGTTTACGGGGTCAAGCAAAATAATTCCGTTACATAATGGCTTAGAGTTTAAAAGATTTCAAAATAAATATCAATTTTTATACTGTGTTGGAAAGAGTTTTACAATCTCTGTTTAAAGTATGATTTTTCTTTCTTGATTCATTTTCAGCAAAAATAATTGAAATTAGTAAAACCCAGTTTGCTATAAAGATAAGTTTTTAAATTGTATGTGCATTCATAGTCAACACAAATTTGAGCTTCACATAGGGACATTAGAAATTTTTTTCTTAAACAAAAAGTCAATAGACCTTGATTTGGAATTGCTTCAAACAAATATAACGAAAACAAAAACAAAAAACAATACATAGCACGAGTAAAAAAGCAATTTGTTAACATACGGAATGTTCGAAGAAAGAATTTTCTCTTAAACTAAAAGTAAATAGATCTTGATTTAAAATTACTTCAAACAAAGTTAACGAAAACAAAAACAAATAAGTTTGAAAAAAGAAATTTGTCAAGATTCGAAACGTTCGAAGAAAGAACAAGGTTCTTCAGGGAATCAACAGTTAAAGTTCAGGAGCATCTAACTGGCTGAAAAAAATTTCTAGGTCTAATATTGTTTTTCAAGGATCCTCTTTGAAAATACCTCTCTTCAACGTTTAAAGCGAAAATGTTTTTCAAACATTCATTTTCAAATGGAAGTTAAAAATGTCATGATTGTTTGAACAAAACAAATAGGATTTTTTAAACCTACTTATAATGTATTTGAAATTCTTGTTGCTATTATAGCTGAAATAAGAAAATAAATCAAGTTACATAATTTTTGCTTAATCTTTATATATACTTATTTATGAATGTATTGTATGCTACCGTTCAGGTTATTTAATACGGATGTTTTCCAGTTATAGTGTAAAGTGACTAATATTAGTTACAATCTGCTAATAATATTAATAATAACCATCGTTAATTATTGCTATTAGTAAATTAAAGAATTATAATTTAATGTTTTTATCTAGTGCGTATAAAATAAATTACATTATCACATAGACATATTGGATTCAAGTTCAAAACAGAGTGAGTAATATGAAAAACATTTTGACTAAATTTCACTGAGATATGCATTTAAAAATTTTTATGTAATGGAATATATAGAACATGGAAACAAGAAAATAACTGACTTTCCAGAAATTGGATTTAAAAATTTCTTTTATATCTATAAGATACATACAAAATTAATTTAGAAGTGTCAATTAAGGAGTTTATTAGTGTTTTATCTAAAAAATAAAAAACTGATGCATTGAAACATTGAAACATTGTTTACATTTCTCCATATTTCCGGTATTTGAAATTCCTTCCTGTTTATTATATTGGCCATAACTTCTTTTCTAGTAATCATAGGAATACATTTAAAAAAGATTTGGATCATAAAAGGTTTCTGTTTCAAATTATATAGTAGGGGAGAGCAGCCGAATTTGGGCCACTTCACTTATTTTCAGGTGTAACTCACTTAATTTTTGGAATATCTGCAAAAGATCATTACACAGAGTCAATCTATCCAACCAGTCTAAAAGTTGGAACCCCAGTCTCCTAAATTGGTCCAAATAATATCAGGTTGTTTAATGACTAGGGAATATAATTTTATTAAAAGCAAAGTTTGCGATTAATGAAACAATCAAACAAAATAACAGCAATGAAATATAGTGAAATCAAATATCTGAAAATAAGAGAAATTGTTTTAAATCAAAATGTATTCAAAATATAAATCAAAGTTATCAGTAATTAAGAATAGAAATTATGGAACTAGAACTTGTCAGTTACTTGAATATCATGTAAAGAGTGATGCAAAGCTTATACATGAATTTTGTTCATTGTTTTTCTTTTCCAGCGCACACAACATGGAACCGTATATGGCAATCTGAACACCGAATCATTTCTGCTATTTTATTTTTCTGAAAAATTAGGCAAAACTAGTCATCACTGTCTAGATTTTTCTTTTTAGATTCTGAATTATCAGACTTTTTGTTTTGTAACGGAAGTTTTCTTTACATTATATTTGTAGTTTTTCTCTTCCACCATTTTCTTGTTAATTGCATTACATCTATTTTTTAAAACTCGATGTTCCAATTGCTTTTGTGCTGTGAAAGCTTCCTTTTTGTCTTTTTTAAGGTTTAGTTTATATGGCGATGATGTTAACACAACCGTTTTTTAGTTCCCCCTGCACTTTGGTTTAACTGAATTTAGGAAGGTAAATAACATTTCTAATGAGTTGTTTGCTTTTGGGGATGATTTGTAGCTGCAGCCTTGTTGTAGGTCAATTTCTTCACAAACTGTCTGCTTTTTGTTTCCGATATCTTTAACAGCTTTTGCTGTCACGAGTGTTTTCTTCCAGACAGTTTGTCTATGTCTTTTTCAACATTTTCATCAAGGTTTGAGATTTTATGCTTTTTAATGGCAAAAAAGTATAATTCCACCCCCCCCCCCCTCCTCCATAACTGTAAAAAGTTTTCCATCACAAATATCTTGCAGGAGGAAAATGTTTGAATTCAATTCTGTAAATCAAATATGCCGTAGGAATAAAGAATTCAAAGAAAGTCAATACAATTACATACTAGATAAAAGACATTTTTTTGGATACAAATAAATACAATTTTTTGCAAACAAAATTTATTGCATAGACATGTAAAAATAATTTTATGTTTGTATAGGCCTAAACTGTATAAAAAAAATAATCCAGATATACAAAAAAAAAACTTGCATGGAGATAGTAATCCATTAATCCATTATAAAAAAAAAATAGTGTATAAAGCGTACCGCGCTCAAAATTCATTACTTACTTTTCAAATTTATGATCGCATATCTGGTCCAATTTAAGCAACTTAAATTGGACCAATTACGGCAACTTCGCCATTTTTTAAAACAGTTAATTTCAAGACTAAGGACAAAAACGAAATCAAACTCTGCGTGAAAAATATGCGCAATAAACAGATGAATTCATATCTACCCTTTATATATAAAATCCTAATGAAACGAATTTATGAAAGGAATACATGAAACGCCTGAAATGTATCGATTCTTTGAATCGACTGATTAAACAACTGATTCTGTTTCACGGTGATTTCTCCTAAAATATGGAATACTTTGCGATGAAATTAACACCAAAATTCCGTGTTGATCCACAGATCTCAAAACTGGTATTAGAATATTTAAATTCGAATTAGTTTTCGAAATATTAATTTTTTTCTAATTTTAAATACATTTTTTCTAATGATGGCAAATCAAATTTTAATCATAACAGAATTTTTTTTTTTCATAATTCAGAAAAGGTTACTATTTTAAATTAATTTGGCGACAGTTGGGCCTCCTTTAAATCTATGCTAAGAACAATGCTTTTTTTGTATTTCGTTATAATTTTATTAAATGCAAAACTTTCATTTAAAAATGAAACATTTAAATTGATGGCTTTCACTTCTTTAAAAAAAAAAAAATTAAATAATTTATATTTTAAATTTATATAAATTATTTTGTTCTATAGTAATTAATTATTTTTTTTGCTATTTCGTTTTGAAAATAATAGAAAATAATTAAAAAATACGGTACAATGTAGTAGTTATTCCGTCACCCAATTTCGCAAATTATATAAATCGCCAAACCACTCGCCAAATTGTACAGATTGAGAAAATTTTTATTTTAAATAACGAAAGAACAAATAAATTAGTATAAATTTAATAAATATAAAAATAAAACGTCGAAATAAAAATCACTTGATGACGTAAACACGTGTAACTTGCTAAAAGTCAAGTGAATGTGACATTTACGATCAAGCATTATTGACATTTAATCTTATAGTTCGCGATAGATTTTTGGTCGACGGGATAACTAAGTAGTACGAAAAATACATATGTAACTGGTATTCGAAAACGAGGCTCTCGCCAAATTTTCGTTAAAAAAAAAAAAAAAAAAAAAAAAAAAAAAAAAAAAAAAAAAAAAAAAAAAAAATCATGCCAAACATGCGGGTGCGTATACGAAATCTGGCGAAATATTAAATTATGTAACAAACCATGACATTTAATTTCAACTTCAAATCAATGTTTTAATTTACCACTCGAACAATATAAAAAATGCTAACTGGCGAGTTGAAAAAAAGATATTGGCGAGATTTGCACCGGGCTTTTTTTTCTTTCGGCACAGATGTCATATACGGCCCCATATTGGCGCGATTTTTTTCTGACGCCAATGTCATATACGCAACGAGTACTTAACTGGCGCCAAAGTATCGTTATTTTGTTTGATATGGTAAGCCGGATGTTGTTGTTTATGCTGTTGATGCGTTCCCCAAATTGGCGTTGTAAAAAAATATGGGGGCGTATATGACATTTGTTCCAAACTTTCATATGAAAGGCGAAGGGATCAGATCGTATTTGTTTATGGCATTTGATGACTTGAACTATTATAATATAGATGAAATGATGGGGATAGAATAATATTTGGCGACTTATCACCTGTGCCTGGATAACATTAAAGTATCAAAATGGCACCTAGTGTATAAAAAGCAAAGTGTTCCGCCCGGAACTGTTGATGATAGTCACATGATTTAGGCTATTGTTATAGAGATTGTTTTAAAATATCGGTTGACAAAGACTCTGAATGCTTAATTCATTTTATTTTAGCTTATTTTCAAATGTTTAACTGATCCTCTTTAATCAAAAACGAAAACAACGATTGGTTGTCTTAACAGCAACTGATTATCCGTTAAATTTTTGCAATCAAAGGGAATTGAATGGAAACCCGTTTACAGGGAGATCTGCACAGCTTTTTCAGTATAATTTAATCTTCTCTAATATTTTTAAAACCCATTAGATTTTCAGATTTTCAGATTCTGCGGTATCTGAACGGGGGTTGGCGAGAGTAGGTTGCAGGGGGCAGAGCCCCCTAGTATGAAAACATAACAACTTACCTTAGTTTTAAAATATTCACTTACGTTTTGTAGGAAAAAATTTGATCAAAACAGCTAACTTTAGTTTTTTTTTTTTTTTTTTTTTTTTTTTTTTTTTTTTTTTTTTTTTTTTATTGACTGAAAAAAGCACGTGGTAGGCGGCTGTTTCTTCTAATCATGAATGACGTCATTCTAATGAGTAGGATTTCGTCGTTAGATGGACTCTCTTCCTGTAATTAACGGCAGAATAGCAATGGTCCAATTGAAGCAGCTGTCCAAATATGGCTGCTCTCCCCTAAAACAAAATTCGAAACTTTTCACCAAAACGGCCATTTTAAAGACAAACATAATCTTAAAACAATTTTACAAGAGCTAATGGAATAAGATTAGAAAAAGGAGCTTGGTACAATATAATAGAAGCGTAAAAATACAACGTTAAAAGCACCAAAACTTTTAAATTTTAAGCATACCGGTTTCGGTAGCATATAGCATACCTTCCTTAGTGCTAAGGATCGAGGAAATTTGCTCACATATATAGGAGAGATGGGGATACAAGTTAAAGGTTTATTGACCAATAGGAAAACAGAGGATTACATGTAACAGCCAATTCAGTTAAAATAATCTCTGAACCTACTTCTATACACGAACTTAACTTCCTTGAATCATTCCATATTTATAAAAATAAAAAAAAAATATTGTTAATTGTGAATTCGCTATTTCTCCATTATCAGATTGTTGGAAATATTACATAAAACTTCTGTCTCTTAATTTTTTTTTTCTTCACTAATTCGGTTCCGTTTCCCGTCTATTTTCCTGTTGGCTGTTATCTGCAATCCTCTGTTTTCCTATTGGCCAATAAACCTTTAACTTGTATCCCCATCTCTCCTAAATATGTGAGCAAATTTCCGCCATCCTTAGCACTGAGGAAGGTATGCTATATGCTACCTAAACCGGTATGCTTAAAATTTAAAATTTTTGGTGCTTTTAACGTTCTATTTTTACGCTTCTATTAGAATAAGATTTTCTTTTTACAAGATATAATATTGTATATTCGATTCATACAATTTATAATGATTTGAATAGGATTTAACGAGATTAAAAAAAATAGATTTTAAAGTCAATAGGATTTGTTACAATATTCTGGATGTGTTGAAAAGTATTTACAATCTGCGTTTAATGCACGATTTTTCTTTCTTATTTTATTTTCAGGAAACTGTATTGCCATAAGAAAAGCACACTTTGCTATACAGATAATTTAAAAAATTGCATTAACATTTACAGTCAAAACAAATTTTAGCTTCATATAGGAAAACCGAAAATTTTTCGTTTGAACAAAAAGTCAATAAATCTTGATTTGGAATCAATTCAAACAAATTCAACGAAAATTAAAATCAATGTATAACAAAAGTAAAAAAGAAATTGTTAAGATTCGGAATGTTTGAAGTAAAAACGAAGCTCTTCAGGGAATCAACAGTTAAAGTTCAGAAACTGGATAAAAGTTTCCCTACTCTAATATTTTTTTTCAGGGAGCCACTTGGAAAATACTCTCATCAACTTTTAAAGCGTACATGTTTTTCGAACAAACATTTTCAGATGGAAGTTCAAAATGTAATGATTGTTTAAACAAAACAGGGCAGATTTTTAAAAACACTTTTAAAATTTATTTTCAATTTTTGTTGCTGTTATAGTTGAAAAAAAGAAATTTAATTTTGTTTTAAAATTTTTGCTTAATCTTTGTATATGGTTATTTATGAATACATTGTCTGTTACTGTTCAAGTGATATAATAAAACTCAAAGTAATTCAATGGTTTACAGTTATATTGTACAGTTACTAGTATTAGTTACAATCTGTTAGTAATATTAATTATAACCGTTGAAAATTAAATGCTGATAGATTTTTTACGTACTTTTAATATATTTTCTTTTTTTATAGTTTTAATGCTGTGGGGTCCAAAACTTACAGAACACAATAACATGTTCTGCCAAGATTAACGAAAATAGATTTCAAACTCAATATGATTTGTTATAATATTCCGTTTGTTGGAAAGAGTTTTATAATCTGCGCTTAACTTATGATTTTAATTTCTTGTTTTATTTTCAGGAAACTGTATTAGCGTAAATAAACCAGTTTGTATAAGAATCAATATCTGAAAACCAGACAATTTTATTCAAAAATTTTTATTTTTTAAATTATTGTACCAACTACCACATATAGCTATATTCTATCTTAAATGTTTTATTATTTAAATGCTGTAGTGTTTTGAGATCAAGGATGTATATTTTATGCGTAGGATAAACTTTTATGGAAGAAAGTGTCTGTTAACATCATAATCAGTGTCTAATAAGTGGGAATGAGGTGATATTTTTCTTAACTGCTGCGCAGCCATTTTGTTGGAGCATTTTGCACACATGTAAATTATTAAATATTCCATTAAATATTTCATAAATAACGTTGCAATAAGCTTTTCTTTAATAAATAATATGTTAAATATGGGGACATGGATGATGCTGTAAAAAAAAAAAAAAAAAAAAAAAAAAACTTATCTTTATTTAGAACAAAAACTAAATGTATCTAAATCTGAAAAAAAAAGAGAAGAACTACTTATCTTCATCCATGTTGGCTAGATTAACTTTATTTGCTGTTGAAATGGAAATAATTCTGCCAGCGCCATCTGATAACTGTTAATCTAAATGTGTGCTTAGAGGGGCTGAGATGATGGTCAACCTCAGGTATAAGTATATTTACTACAATATTTTATTATACAATATTTGCACCTGGGGAGAGAGACTGAAATGATGATTTACTTTTTTCAAAATTATTTATTTATGCATCATTATATATCCATTTAGCATTGGTGATTATTATAAGAAATGCTACAATATATTACATTTTTCAATTTTTGGTTTTCGTAAAATTAATGAAATATTATTGGCAGCGTACGAAAATTATCCAATTTTCAGATATTTACCCATAAACATAAATTTTTAAATTCTATTTGTATTTAGAGTCAAAATAATTTTGAGTTTCACATAGGAACATCGAAATTTTTCCCTTAAACAAAAAAATAAATAGAACTAGATTTAGAATTACTTCAAACAAACTTAACGGAAGCAAAAACAAAAATATATATACATAACAAAAAGGAAAAAAAAATGTTAAGATTCGGAACGTTCGAACAAAGAATGAGACTCTTCAGGGAATGAATAGTTAAAGTTCAGAAACATCTGACAGACTGAAAAAAAGTTCACTACTCTAATATTGTTTTTCAAGGAGCCACTTGGAGAATACTCTCATCAACGTTTAAAGCGAAAGTGTTTTCCAAATATATTTTTTCAAATGGAAGTTAGAAATTTAATGATTGTTTGTACAAAACAGAGCAGGCTTTCAAAACAAAACAAGTTTTACAAATATTTCTAATCTTTGTTACATTATAGCTGAAAGAAAGATAATAAGTCCTGTTATATAATATTTGCTTTATATGCATACATGCTTATTTATGAATTATTAAGATGAAGCTTGGGGCAATGTAATAGACATGTAAAAATATCAGCGTTACGTTTTACCAATATTTTTAAATTTTAAGCATATCGGTTTCGGTAGCATATAGTATACCGTCCTGAATGCTAAGGATGGCGGAAATATGCTCATATATATAGGAGAGACTGGGATTCAAGTTGGTCAATAAACCTTTAACTTGAATCCCCATTTCTCCTATATATGTGAGCAAATTCCTGCCATCCTTAGCACTAAGGTATGTTATATGCTACAGAAAGCGGCATCCTTAAAATTTGAAAATATTGGTGCTTTTAACGTTGACGTTTTTACATTTCTAGAATATATTGTTTGTTACAGTTCAGGTGATATAATATGACTCCAAGTAATTGAATGTTTTACACTGTTATAAAAAATTATATACAGTAATATTGATTTTCATATTTATATTACAATTAATAATATTAGTTACAATCTGCTAATAATATTAATAATAACCACTGTTAATTATTGCTATTGAATGTTAGAAAGACAAATTTTAAAATTATACTAGCATTCCGAGTCAAAACAAATTTAATCACCACATAGGAAGATCGAACAATTTTCTGTTAAACAAAATATCAACAAATCTTGATTTGGAATTACTTCAAACAAACTTAAGCAAACAAAAACAGAATCAAAACTAAATACATAACAAAAGAAAAGAATAAATTTTTTAAGATTCGGAATTTTCGAAGAAAGACCCAGGGAATCAACATTTAAGGTTCAGAAATTTATCTGACTGGCTGAAAAACGTTTCCTACTCTAATATTGTTTCTAAAAGACCCACTTGGAAAATAATCTCATTAACGTTTAACATTAGAAAGACGGGAGCGGTCATTTTGACCGAAAATGGATTTCAAATGCTTGTATTTTTCTTAAATATTCTTCGATTTCTACATTTTTTATTGAATTTTCCTAGTTATTCACAAGGATTATGTAGCGCAAAAATTTAAATTTTTTACACAGTATTATGAGCCCTATAAAAATATATACCTAGAAAGACGGATTGCGGTCATTTTGACCGCTGAAGAAATAAAATCTAACATTACATTTACTTTTCAATTTTTCTGTCTACGAACGATTATTTTTTCTTTTCGAGATCATTTTAATAACATTTCATGGAAAGAAGCATACGTGAGGTAAGGAGGGATGTTAAAAACATCTGCTTGTCAAGTGATTCTTTTCGTAGGGGCTGTAATAGACTGCTGTCATTTGTAGAATAAGCGGGATTGAAAAACACCTGCTGGTCACGTGAAATTCCTTTTATGTTCGAAATCATCTGCTTTTTTAGTAACAGATATTTATTTCTTTTGAAGTTCTTGACCTGATCGGATGTACATTTTTTTCACGCTATGTCGCGAAGCACTGTTGGTAAAAGCAATCTGTCAGAATAAGAGTTTCTAAAAATATTGCGGACTGTATCTGAAACCGATTCTGGTACAGATGAAAATTCAAATTTATCTGACGATGAATATAACCCTGGGAATGTAAGTGAATCCTCTTCCGCGGGCGAATACCGTTTTTTTTTTTTTTTTTTTTTTTTTTTTACTGAAACTGCACAAACAGATTTTTCGTCTGAATCTGAAAATGAAGAAATTTTTTTTATAAATATCGATTCAAGTCATGCGAGTATCACACGTGGTAGAAAACGAGAATAAAACAGAAAACGTCAAAAGAAAAGTAAACTACTACGTAAAAGTGAAGAACAAAGAGTATGTTCCCAAAATGAAGGAAATGAGCAAAATGTATAAGTAGCAAAAGATGGAACAATATGGGCAGTTCCTTCTGGTAATATTTCTTCACGAAAACGACAGCAGCACAATATATTGAGAGAATTTCCTAGACCAAGTTCATTGGCCACTAGAAATGTAATGTTAGGGAATTTCACAAGTGCATGCTATTCATAAATGAAAAGATTCTTCGTTTCATAAAAATGTGCACATAAGTGGAATCTCATTGATGTTTGCAGGATCCACATTGGGATATATCTTTAGACGAATTAGATGCTTTTATTTTCCTACTGTATGCTCGTGGAGCTTTTATTTCTAAAGGTATTTCAATAAACAACTTATGATCTACGACATGGGGAATAAATTGTTTTCACCAATCAATGGCAGGGACAGGTTAAAAAAAATAATGAGGTATTTGCGGTTTGATCTGAAGGCAACAAGATCTGAACTTCGATCTGATCAATTTGCACTAGTGTCAGAGATCTGGAACTCGTTTATTGAAAATTGTTTACTTTGCTATAAAGCGGGAGAAGATATAACAGTAGACGAACAACTCTTCCCAAGTATGGCAATTTACACAGTATATGCCACAAAAACCAGATAAATTTGGGACTAAATTGTGGCTAGCAGCTGACGTTCGATCAAAATATTTGTTGAATGGCTTTCCATATTTAGGTAAAAATGTAAATAGACCTATAGATGGAACTGTTGGAGAACATGCTGTTTGTCGCTTGGCAGAGCCAATTCATAACACAGGAAAGAACAAAACAAAGGATGATTTTTTCACAAAATTGAAATTAGCCAAAACTCTAAGAAATAAAGGACTTAGCATCGTTGGAACTGTGAAACGTGAAAAGAAAGAAGTGCCAGAATCCTTCAAGCTCACAAAGGGAGAACTGTATTGAAGCAAAATTCCCAAGCATGATAATATATCACTGACCTCGTGTCAAGGAAAGAAAAATAAAAATGTTTTTTTTTTTTGTTAAGCACTTTACATCCTACACTTGAAGTCAATGGCAATGAAAAAAAGACGCCTGAGGTTGTTCAGTTTTAAAACTTAACGAAATATGGTGTGGATGTACTTGACCAGATGGCAAGAAAATATTCCACAAAATTAACTTCTCGACGACGACCTGTGCAATTTTTTTTTTATATATTCTGGACTTAGCTGCTATAAATGCTTGTGTGATTTATAAAGAGGCTACCGGTGTAAATATAAAGCGTCCTGGTTTTATTTTGAATTAAGCTGACGAACTGAGTACAAAATATGTCGCCTCTAAGACATCTCCGCTGTCAGACTTAACTCCAAGTACAGGTGCACCCACAATCTCGGGTACGAAACACAAACAATGCCAAATCAATCAATGCAGGGATATAACTATGAACATTTGTAGTGATTGCAAAAAGTCAGTTTGTGACTCCTGCACTTACAAAGTTATAAAGCTGAGTGTTTGCAGAGAATATAAAAAAGGATTAATGTAAGTTTTTTTTTGTAATATTTATATTTTTAAATATATAAACTTAAAAAAGCAATTATGTCATATAAATTTAAGATACTTTGAGTAAATCCAAAAAATTCTGTTAAATTGTGTATTTTTTTATATTTGTAATTTTTGTTGATAATTGATTATATATATTGTATTTCCTTTAACTAAAATTAATATTATATATAAAACGGTAAATAAATAAAATAATATTCTATTATTCTATTAAGAGATGTACTTTAAAAACTTGTTTGAACAAAAAAAAAAAATATTAAAAAATGCTTTATTTTTGTCATTCAAATAGGGCGGTCAAAATGACCGCTCTCCGTATTTCTAGGTATACAAAAACCGCCGCCTTTCTAGTGTTAAAGCGAAAGTGTTTTTCTAACATGTTTTTTTTCAAATGAAAGTTAAAAATATAACGATTGTTTGTATAAAACAGAGCTGTCTATTAAAATCTATTTTACAAATATTTGTAATCATTATTGCTATTATAGCTGAAAGAAAGATTCTAAGTTCTGTTATATAATATTTACTTAATCTTGATATATGCTTATTTATAAATATATTGTGTGTTACGGTTCAGATGATATAATACGGCTCTAAGTAATTCAATGTTTTACATTTATATAACTAAATATATAGAGTTATACACAGTTTTATACAGTTTTATATTTATAATACAGTTACTAATATTAGTGTCAGTCTGCTAATAATATCAATAATAATCACCGTTAAATATTGCTATTAGTAAAGGCTAGAAAGATAATTTTTAAAATTGTATTACCATTCCCAGAGAAAACAAATTTGAGCTTCTCACAGAACATCGAACAATTTTCTCTTAAACAAAAAGTAAATAGATCTTGATTTAAAATTACATCAAACAAAGTTAAAGAAAACAAAAGCAAATAAATTTGAAAAAAGAAATTCGCCAAGATTCGGAACGTTCGAGGAAAGAACAAGGCTCTTCAGGAATCAACAGTTAAAGTTCAGAAGCATCTAACTGGCTAAAAATTTCCCTACTCTAACATTGTTTTTCAACGAGTCACTTGGAAAATACTCTCATCAAGGTTTAAAGCGAAAATGATTTTCAAACATTCATTTTCAAATGGAAGTTCAAAATGTAATGATTGTTTGAATAAAGCAGAGCAGATTTTTTAAAACCTTTTAAAATGTATTTGAAATGTTTGTTGCTATTATAGCTGAAAAAAAGAAAATAAATCATGTTATATAATTTTTGCTTAATCTTTATATATGCTTCTTTACGAATACATTGTCTCTCAAGGTTACAGGGATAGAATATGGCTCAAAGTAATTCAAAGGTGATTGCATTTACAGGGGAAAGTACTATTAAAAGTATTAGTATTTTTAGTTAAAATTTTTTCTTCCTAAAGTTATTGGATATTTTAACGTTTTTGAAATTTGAAGATTAATAATAGGAAATTTGCATTTTTTGCCATTAATTACAGAGTTAATATTGATTTTATTAAATATTTGATTTGAAAAATGTGATTATCATTTGAGTATTAGTGTTTTGAGATTTATGTTATTTTTTTATATAAATTTATATTTAAAAGATTAACTCTTGTCATAATAAGTTACAAAAATATTTCATAATAATGGTTAGTGTATGAGTTACTTAGAAATATATTTAAATGTTGTACAATCTGTTTGTTTTATAATAGCAAAGATGTATTTTCGTATTAATAACCAGTTATAATTTTTTTATACAGGGTGTATAAGAAATGCTTCAACAATCTTAGAGGGATGATAGCACTCATGAAGACAAACAAAATATGCAATGGAACATGCGATCGCAAATGACGTTTAAAGGATGAAAATCGAGAAAATGCGTCTGGAAATGGACAAACTGAGACAAAAAAGAAACACTCCAGAAAAATATTTATTGCAACGAATAGGTAAAATATAGCTCGTGAGGGCCAGAGAACACAAATATTTTACAACAGTTGTTCAAAGTGTCGACCGCGGAAATTATTACACAGAGTACATCTACGGAGGAACGACTGGCGGACACGCTCAAATTTGCAAAGGTGGATTCCTGCGCACAGATTTGTTTGGCTTTCTTCCAAGGTTTTGTTATAGTTTTCTGGCCGGATATGCACAAAGTGATAGGGAAACCAGGTTCGTGATACCAGCCAGTTCCGCAGAAAAGCAGTATGCAAGATTTCGATATTTTTATTAGTTTTGCGATCCTTTGAACCCTTTGAACGTCATTTGCGACCCCATGTTCCATCGCATTTTTATTTCGTATTGATGAGTACTATCATTCTCTAAGTTTGTTAAAGCATTTCAGATACACCCTGTATAATTTCTTTTCAGATTATTTATTTGTTAAGTAATATATTTTTTGGAAACTATAATTATAGAAGAACATCTACCTCGCTTGTTTCGTGAGGCTTTACGATTTCATTCAAGATTTAGGGTAGGATAAATTGAAGAATACCAATAGTGTTATTTATGAAGGAAAACACTTTAACAGATCTGTTGAATACTTCACTATTCAGTCCATATGTATAAATGGTGGTACACCGCCTATAAAATTAAGGTACAGTCGTGGGAAAAAAAAAAGTAAACACCCCCTACTAACTTCTCAACAAATTATCGTAGAAGAAAGTTACTGGTACCGAATGATTGGAAATAATGTCTACTTTTTATTGATGTATATAAAATTTGTTTAAGGGGCCATCTACATATTGAAACGAACCATAACTTTGTTTTTTTGAATAGCAGTACACAATTCTGACAGCATAAATGAATTCTACACCTTCCAATTAGCCTATAAATAAATTTTTATGCAATTCGTGCCATAAGTTTCCGAGAAATTAATTATTTTAAAACGAGCGTATTCTAAGGGCTGTATCCAAATTGAAGTTCCGAACTCGATTGTTAACCGAGAGAGCCGCCTTCTTGATCAAGGCACGTTTAAGCGTCAATGAAACCTGTTTTATTACAGGATAGCAGAATAAATTTCAAAAATTTACTTACTTCTATCATAGACGGCCCCTTAAACCATCATTTTGAGGTTTTTTAAGCATAATTTGAAAACTACTTGGAAGAAAAATGTGAAATTTGGGATTTCCATAAAGCAGGACATAATAAATCTAAATCCATCAAAAAAATTGTATGTTGCAATTCATAATTTTTTCGAATATTAATTTCATAATTCATAATTCGTATCATAAAACTATAAAAATTGCAAATTCAACGTATGTATGTTTGCGTATATTAGTATTATTGCTACACAAAAAAGTAGCTCATTAGGAGCATAATTTCAGGAGATATAAATAAAAATATGAAAATTAATTTAACATTAGAAGTACTAAATTTTGAATGTCTATAATTCAAAAACTTATCATTCGAATGACTTGAAATTTGGTTTCTAGGCATATTTTGAACCGAAGATTTGAAATATTTCGTTAAATTTGGGTACTGCGATTGAAAAAAATGAAGTTTGAATTCGTTTTAATATGTATATGGCCCCCTAAGCAAATTTTATACACACCATTTAAAAGTAGACTTTATTTCCAATCGTTCGGTACCAGTAACTTTTGTCTACGGTAATTTGTTGAGGAGTTAGTAGGGGTGTTTACTTTTTTTTCCACGACTGTACATGGACTGGATGCTTTCGATTATACACGGTTTGTCAAATATCTACCAACATTATTACCGAATTACTCTTGAAAATCTGGGTTGTAAAGATCAAGTTTAATTTCATATTTCTCGGTGAATATTTAGTCGGGAGGACAGTTAGGGGGCTAATAATAAATTTAATAATAAAATGATATTTGCGATATCCTATGTTAACAGAATGCTGGAAATGGATTGCCACTGTGCTAAATGACTATTTGGGTCCTGTTCAACGTTTGTATGCATTTGTGAAAGCATAGATCTCATATTCTTGAAGATGTTATTGTGTTTCTGAAAAATTCATAACTTTTTTGTTTATAGCGTGCAGAGATTTCAACCAGATTTAGCACAATTTTCCGAAAACCTAACAAAGAACAGTAGCAACAGTATACTGCAATTAAAACATGTATAGATTGAATATTTGATGAGATGTGGGTACTTGTATGAAAGGATTGTTAACTGCGTATGCGTCGAAGATTTCAAAATTTTTGTTTCATAATTTGACAGTCAGCTATTTTGGGCAACTTCTATAAAAAGTCCAATCAAATATTGTGAAAACTCAGAAAAATATAGTGGACTGATTGAAAAGTTGTGGAAAACCTCTTATACACTCCTCAGCAAAAGGTTAGACACTGGTGATTTTTAACCTTTAAATATAAAATACGAGCACTTGGGTTATACAAATGGCTGTACTTATTTTTAAATATATTTTAAACGTTTTAGGACAGAAATAACGTTTTTAATGTAGGATGTTATTGAATGTATCTGAAAAAAGTAAAATTTGCATATTGCAAAAGTTTAGACACTTTTGTGATTTTTTGGCAACTGTTTACGGAAAAATGCAAATTTCAAATTTATGACGTCACATGCATGAAGTATTTAAGTGCACATCGCTATAGTATTGGTTAGTGAAGATGCCGCGAGCTAGAAATTTTTAAGCAGATGAAGTAATTAAAGCATGGAAGCTGAAATCGAAAGGGAAGACTGTTGTAGAAATTTCGCGTACTTTGAATCGTCCAAAGAAGTCTGTCATTAAGTGCTGTCTAATGGGTGGCTCTTTCAAAGCAAAACGTAGATCTGGAAGGCCTCGTGTGACCAGAAAATGAGATTATAGAAGGATCCATAAACTGGCATCTAGACAAATGATGACTGCTAATCGCATTAAAAGTGAGTCAGAGCTTTCTGTGTGAATGGATACTTTCGTAGATGAGATAAAGAAAGATGTACATTAGTTTACATGAAAATGGTAAAACAATCAGCCTTGAAATCTCACAACAAATTGACCCCTTTCCGTAGCGTTGTAATTCTGTTTATAAAACTGATGAAATAATGCACTCAAACAAGAATTCAAAAACAAATTTATTAGAAAATACGAACTTGCTTATTTTCACGTACATTATAAAAGGAAAATTTTAATTAAATATTCTTGGTGCCGTCTGTCAGTTTTGGAATTAAAATTAGGTGTCCTTTTTAAGGACATCGCCCTCGAAAGGGTTAACGAATGGCCGCCAAGCAGCGTAAGACTAAATACGTACACTGGTAAACAATTTACAGATATTTGGCGAACTTTTAGCTCTTCCAAAGTATGTATTTGAGCAAGATAATGCGTCTATTCATGTTGCACACAAATCAAAAAGTTGGTTTAACTCTCAAAATATTACTGTTGCCGACTGGCCCGCGTGTAGCCCTGATCTGAACCCAATCGAAAACTTTTGTGGCATCATAACTCATACGGTTTATGCAATTTTTTGACAATACTCCTATGTAAATGAACTTCGATCTGCTGATGAACGTGCTCGGTACGAAATAGACCCCCCCCCCCCCCAATGATGCTGGATTTAGTTTCTTCGAGGGAAAGTCACATTTTTGCATTAATAGCAGACAATGTAGGTGCAGTTCGATTTTAATTTATGTATATCTTTCTGTTAACACACAGATTGCCTATACTTTTGCCTCAATGTTTTTTTTTTTTTTTTTTTTTTTTTTTTTTTTTTTTTTTATTATATAATATGTAAAGTGTTTAAATTAAAATTTATTGTTTGTGTATGAAAGATAAATCACCAGTAAAATATGACAGTTGAGTTACAACAACTCGTTACATACTTCTCAGTACAGAAGCATAATCGATCATTGTCTAAATGTTTGCTGAGCACTGTAGTAAGGCTATTTTTAGAAAGCAACTCACTATATCGCCACTATCTTTGTGAATTTTTGCGATATTTTACAGGACTTTTTTGATAAGTTGCCCTAAATAGATGACTACCAAATTATGATAAAAAAATTAAATCTTCCACGCACGCGCAGTTAAAAATTATTTCATAGAAGTTCCCATATCTCATCAAATATTCAATATATTGTTGTTTAAATTGAAGTGTACTGTTGCTACTATTCTTTATCAGATTTTCGGAAAGTTGTGTTAAATTTTGTTGAAAACTTTGTATGCTATAAAGAAAAAACTTTTGAAAATTTCACAGACATAATAATATTTTCACGAATATGAGTGCCATGTTTGCACAAATGCACACAAACGTTGAACAGAACCCAAATAGTCATTTAACACAGTGATAAAGCATTTCAAGCAGTTTATGTTACATATGTGACCGCAAATATTATTTTATTATTAAATTTATTATGTAATTGTCCCACCGACATTGTCCTTCATAGAGAAATATGAAATCAAACATGTTCTTTACATCCCAGAAGTTCAAGAACAATTCGCCAATAATGTTAGTAAATAATCTAAAAACCGTCTAAAAACCATCCAGTCCCTGTACCTTAATTTTTGGAGGCCAACTCAAATATGATCACTCCAAATAATGACGTTCTGATTTTTTTTTGTATCATTTTAATTGTAGTGTTTTTAAATTTATGTTTATGAAAATGCTGAATTTCACTATAGACTGTATATTTTTTGTTTTGTTATTATTAGAGTATGGATGATGTTGATTGATTCGTTTAAGTATTGCACCAGATATTTGTCCTATGTATTTCAAATTACATATGTTACACTTTATACAATAAATTATATTAAAGGCTTTACAAAAAGTGTAAAAATTAGGATCTGGAACAATTTGTGACTGAGAAGCATATGGACAAGTCTTGCATCTAGCATCTAAAGATTTCCAAAAAAAAAAAAATCATGGAGGATTCGAGTATAAATGGTCACTGGATGACGATCCAGGAACTACGCTATCATTGGTCTTGTACCGGGCACTACACTGCAAGATGCATGGTGTATCTTGCCAGGATCGAGATTTTTGCTAAGAACTGCCGTTATTTATAACTTTTTGAAAAAAAGAAAATGCAAATGTTGCAAAAAATAATTAAAGAAAGAATAAAAAAAAAATAAATAAATACCTACATATATATATATATATATATATATATATATATATATATATATATATATATATATATATATATATATATATTTACACATATTTATCAACTTTTTCTATCTTTACAAGAAGAAAGTATTGGATTCGTGAAAATTTTCGACGGATTTACACGTTTTAGGGGTCAGAGATTCCTAAAAACATGTTTTTACAAAATGTCTGTCTGCCTGTCTGTCTGTATGTGACACAAATTTTGTGGGCGCTCTATCTGAAGAACTCAGGCACGGAATTTAATAAAAATTTATATTCAGTTAGTCCCTGATATAAATTGGGGCTGATTAGTTTTTGGTGTAAATCGCTCAACAAGTGGCGCTGCTATGCCGCCTTTTTCACGATTTCCGCAATAGTTCAATCTATAGAACTAATGCACGGATTTTCATCAAACTTCAGATTCAGTTAGTCCTTGACATGAATTGAAGTTTTGTACATTACGGTGTAAATTGCTCAACAGGTGGCGCTGATATACTGCATTTTTTACGATTTCTGCAATAACTCTATCTCAACAACTAATTCTTGGATTTTCATCAAACTTCAGATTCAAGTATACTTTGATATGAATTAGTGCTGTTAGTGTTTTGGTGTTTATTGCTCAACAGGTGGCGCTGTATGCTGAAATTTTCAGAATTTCCGCTATAGCTCTATCTCGAAAACTAAGGCACGAATTTTCACCAAACTTCAGAATCAGTTAATCATTGACATGAATTGACATTTAGTGCATTTTGGTGTAAATCGCTCAACAGGTGGCGCTCCTATGCTGTTTTTTTCAGAATTTCCACTATAGCTCTATTTCAAGAACTAAGGCACGAATTTTTATCAAACATCAAATTCAGATATACTTGATATGAATTGGTGCTAAATTGATGTAATTTCTTGTACTATTTAAATTATATAATTGACTTGATTTATAATGAAGAAAATTTAAAATGGCCACAACATAATAGTATGTATTTATATATAGGAGAGAGTAGCCGAATTTGGATCACTTCACTTATTTTCAGGTGTAACTCACTTAATTTTGGGAATATCTGCAAAAGATCATTACACAGGTCAATCTATTCATCTACTAACTAAATAAATATTTAGATCAATTTCTTTTTGAAAATCTTAAATTTTATTTTAATCTGAAAAATTTGTCAAAAGTGGTCCAAATTCAGCAACAGGTCGCTTAAATTGGACCCCCAGTCTCCTAAATTGGACCAAATAATATCAGGTTGTTTTAATGACTTGGGAACATAACTAATTTTATTAAAAGCAAAGTTTGCGATTAATGAAACAATCAAACAAAATAACAGCAATGGAATATAATGAAATCAAATATCTGAAAATAAGAGTAACTGTTTTAAATCAAAATGTATTAAAAATATAAATCAAAGTTATGAGTAATTAAGAATACAAATTATGGAACTAATTGTCAGTTACTTGAATATCATGTAAGGAGTGATGCAAAGCTTATACATGAAATTTGTTTATTGTTTTTGTTTTCCAGCGCACACAACAAGGAACCGTATATGGCAAACTGAACACTAATTCATTTCTGCTATTTCATTTTTCATACAAATTAGGCAAAACCAATCATCACCGTCTAGATTTTTCTTTTTAGATTCTGAATTATTAGACTTTTTTTTTGCAACAGAAGTTTTCTTTACATTATGTTTGTAGTTCTTCTCTTCCATCATTTTCTTGCTGAGTGCATTACGCCTATTTTTTAAAACTCGATGTTCCAATTGCTTTTGTGCTGTGAAAGCTTCCCTTTTGTCTTTCTTTTTTTTATTTCAAGGTTTAGTTTATATGGCGATGATGTTAACACAACATTTTTTTGGCTCCCTCTGTCTTTGATTTAACTGAATTTAGCAAGGAAAATAACATTCTAAAGCTTTTTCAGCTGTTGGGGAGAATTTGTAGCTGCAGCCTTGTTGCAGGCCAATTTTTTCACAACTTGCTGTCTGCTTTTTGTTTACTATATCTTTAACAGCTTTTGCTGTCACGAGTTTTTTTCTTCCAGATAGTTTGACTATGTCATTTTCAACATTTGCATCAAGGTTTGAGATTTTATGCGTTTCAATGGCAAAAAATTATAATTACACTCCTTAGAATTGTAAAAAATCTTCCATCACAAATATCCTGCAGGAGCAAAATATTTGAATTGAACTCTCTAAATCAAGTATGCCGTAGGAATAAATAATTCAAAGAAAATAAATACAATTACATACAAGATAAAAGACATTGCAAACAAAATATATTGCATAGACATGTAAAAACAATTTTATGTTTATATCTGAATAAAAAAATTAATCCAGATATATATAAAAAAAAACCTTGCATGGAGATAGTAATCCATTATAATATATATATATAAAAAAATAGTTTACAAAGAGTACCGTCCTCGAAATTCATTACTTACTTTTCAAATTTATGATCGCATATCTGGTCCAATTTAAGCAACTAAAATTGGCCCAATTATGGCAACTACGCCATTTTTAAAAACAGTTAATTTCAAAACTAAGAACAAAAACGAGATCAAACAAATCTGCATGAAAATTATGCGCAATAAACAGATGAATTCATATATGTATAGGAAAACATAACAACTTACCTTAGTTTTAAGATATTCACTTACGTTTCGTAGGAAAAAATTAGATCAAAACAGCTAACTTTAGGTTTTATTAAATTGTCTGAAAACAGTACGTGGTAGGCGGTTGCTTCTTCTAATCATAAGTGACGTCATTCTGATGAGTAGGAGTTTAGCGGTAGATGGAATATCTTCCTGTAATTAACGGCAGAATGGCAACGGTCTTATTAAAGCTGCGGTCCAAATATGGCTACTCTCCCCTACATATACATACATATATATATATATATCCTTGTTTTATTTTTTGTAAATTTATATAGTGAGTGACCGAACTTTGTTTGGTGTTTCTCTAAAATAAGTGTACGTAAAGAACAAATAAAACACAATTTTCGCTTTTGAACAAGGGTTCATAAAATAAATATCAAATTGGATTTTCCATCGAAATATTTGAAACTTTGTTTTAAACTTGTTCTAAAAAGGTATATCGAATTTGATTTCGATTTACTTCAAAGTATTTATCTAAGCGAATACAAACAAATACACGAGCTGTTGAAAAAAACAAAGTCTAAAATCGAACATGTACAACGATACAAAACTTCTGAAAGCAAAAGCAATGCACCTGGGGGAATTGGCAGTAACAATTCACGAACAGACGTCTGTTTAAAATGTTTTTTCTTTCAGTATTCTTATTTTCAGTTACAAAAGAAATACATGGATCAATGTTAGAAAAATATACAAATCTATTAATAAGAACTCAGAAGAAAAGGAGAAAAACAATTCAATATTTTTAGTGATAGTTAATAAAGAATTTGTAAAACTTTAAAATAATGCTGTGGGATACTTGCTATGCTGACAGTCGACGAAAAAAATGGATATCAATTCAGATAAATTTCTGAATTTAATACACATAATGCTTTTCTGATCTGCTATACCGTTCGATATCCTACAGTAAAATTTAAAAGATGGATCCAAATGCTTTCAAAATGAGCCGCTTACATTAAAAATCTTAAAGATACACTCCACTGGAGTTCTCTCTTTTACCCTTACCGTAATTTATTTAAGCCAAAAGAGCCACCTTCAAATTGATTGGACAATTGTTTTACAGTTTTTTGAAATCCTGACATATTTATGACGTCGAGAGCTGCGGGTGAAACTTTTGGTGGATATCTTATATATATATACAGTGGGTGATCGTTTAGCAAACTTAATTCTTTCTAAAACAGTGTTCGCTGACCGACTTGCTCGTTAACCGATTATAGATTTTATATTGATTTGTATGGGAATTCTATTAATTCTTTCTTAAAGCTAAATAGTGTAAAAAATATAACATAAATACAATTGGATTATTATACATCCTTACTATATATGAACAGGTCGTATTTTGATGGTTTTGCCCGTTTCTTGGCGTATTTAAAAAAATAAATCGGCCTTTGTAAAAACTTTTAGGATTATATCCATTAACTACAGCATTAAATCATATCAATTTGTCACTTTGACCTTTGAAAAACTCCTCTATTCTCTAAACGATCATGATTGCTGCAATGCCCGATAAAGTGTAACATAGAGCCTATTAATAATTTATGAATTAAATTTCAATTAAAATATTTAATTTACATTTAAAAATATTTCTTTAAAAAGGGACACAAAATAGAAAATATAATGTTTTTGATCTATTCATTATAGTTTGGGGCCCCTAAAATGTATGCTCCGAACCCCCGGTATCTCATAGATAAATTAGGACATGCGTATATAACTTTTAAAATTTTATGAAAGTCGAAAATACAGTGAAATCTGGAGACAACTCATTAGACCGTAACAAATCGGTCTTTCAGAGAGGTGGTCTCTGCATAGAGGTGATGGGTAAAGCAAAGTTTCATGAGATATATGCTACAAAAAATATTATTGAATTAGTTTATTATATTTCACGTCTATACAGCTTTAAAAAAGAAATTAATTGTAGTTTGCTTTGATTCTAAGAATTTCTTAATAACAATATATGTTTCTAATCATTCTTTGATATCTTTAAACAAATTATTTATTTTAGTATCATCTCTAATAGGTATCGAACTTTCTATCAATCTATCGATTTCAAAAAATGTTTCTTTAACAGGCGGACGTTTGTCGTCTGAAGCAGAATGACCTCCAAAAATAGATTAAAAAGCATTGATTATAGTATCATTCATTTTTATAAATGATCGTAGAATTTATTTTTTTAATATAAAAGTTTTAGAGATGATTTTTAAAGAGATGACCTTGATTCGCGAGCTCCTAAGAAAGTAGACTTAGCTGAGCGTATTTTCCAGAAAGAAGTGGAATTCTGAGACAGCCCCGTGCAAAGGAAGTAATCCTACTCTTCTACTGAAAAGTTTTAAAGTGGTCTTTCAGGGAGGTCGGTGATAATAGTGGTCCTTTAATGGAGGAAAATTAACATTGAGCCTATAGCCAAAAATTATAGACCATAAGTAAACCGGTCTTTATGAAATCTGGTCTCCTTAAAGAGGCGGTCTTTCAGGGAGGTTTCACTGTAGATGCAATTAAATACAGCTCGGCAAATCTAGAACACAATGTAGCTTCTTCTTTGCTTAGTTTTGTTAGGTGGTCATTATCCAAATATAAAAATCTCTTGCAAAAGTGTTCTTTAACCGATCTGTTCGTAAATCGAATATTTTGCTAACCGATCACGCACTGTATATATATATATATATATATATATATATATATATATATATATATATATATATATATATTCAAAAGTCCGGTGCAAAAGTGAAACGCGATAAAAAAAAAATCTAGAGTTCGGAGAGACATGCGGTTTACAGATAAGGATTCAGCGTGGTACGGGATTTTGCATGACACCAACAAAAAATTTGTTCTAAATCTCGATAACAGAGGGCGCTATTACAGATAATTCCATAGAATAATTCTATACTGCTCACAGGATGTACGGTTTGGATAAAAAAAAATGAACATACAGTATTCCCTAATGTTTTGGTATACAAACCTTGCATTGTGTAAGCAATATGCGATTATTCCATGCAATTATCTGTAATAGCGCGATCCATTATCGAGATTTTAAACTTTTTTTGTTGTTGTTAGTGCCAAACAAAATCCCGTACCACGCTGAATCTTTATCTGCAAACCACAAGTCTCTTCGACCCCTAGATCTTTTATTTTTTTATCACGATTTACTTTCCTGTCGGACTTTAGAATCACCCGGTATATATGTGCATGAAAATATTGATATTCTATATTCTATTTCTGTAGTGAGTGTACAAAATTTTTACAACATCTTTTTCTGTCTGGTTTTCTCTGCTTCAGAGAATGAAATCTTATTTCTCTAAAATAGATATACGTGAAAACAAATGAAAAACAATTTTGCAATGACCAAGAGTTCTGAAAATAAACACCATTGAACATTTGAAAATTTTACGTTAAATTTATTTAAAAAAAGGTATATCGATCTTGATTTGGATTAACTTAAAGCCATCTGTCTAAATGGATACAAACAAATATGGAAACTGTTGAAAAAAAAAGTCGAAAGTCGAACATGTACAACGATATAAAATTTTTGAAATAAAAAACAAGGTATCTTGGGTAATCGACAGTAACAAATCACGAACAGTTGTCTGTTGAAATTTTTTTTTTTTTTTTTTTTTTTTTTTTTTTTTTTTTTTTTTTTTTTTTTTTAATTCCTGCTTTGATTCCTTTGAGCTATATCGATCTTGGTTTACTTCGAAGCATTTTTCTAAACGAATACAAGCAAATATACGAGCTGTTAAAAAAAGTCTAAAATCGAACATGTACAACGATGCGAAAGTTCTGAAAGCAAAAGCAATGCGCCTTGGGGAATTGACAGTAACAATTCACGAACAGCTGTCTGTTGAAAATGTTTTTTTTTTTTATTATTCTTACTTTCAGTTTCAATAGAAATACATGAATGGATGTTAGAAAAAATATACAAACAAACATCTATTAAAAAGAACGCAGAAGAAAAACAGATAAACAAATTCAATATTTTTAGTGATATTTAAGTAAGTATTTGAAAAACTTTAAAATAATGCTGTGGAAGACTTGCTATAGTGACAGTCGACGAAAAAAATGGATACAAATTCTGATAAATTTGAGAATTATACCTACATAATGTTTGATCTGCTTTACCGAATGGCCTCTTGTTTGATATCCTACAGTAAAATTTAAAAGTTGATGCAAATGGTTTCAAAATTAGACATTTACATTAAAATTGTTAAAAATGTACTCCCCGGGAGATCTCTGTGCTACACCTACCCAAATTATTTTTGACAAAAGAGACACCTTCAAATTGATTGGACAAGTGCTTTACAGTTTTTCGAAATCCTGACGCGTTTATGACGTCGAGAGTTGTGGGTAAAATTTTTGGTGGACACCTCATATTTATATATAAAGAGTTGGTGATCGGTTAAGTAACATAACCCGTTCCAAATCAGTGTTCGCTAACCGACTTCTTCGTTAACCGATCATATATTATATTTTAAAGTCAAATTATAAATATATATATATTTTTTTTTTCTATTTTGAAAAAAAATCTATTGAATACTAAATAACTTCCTAGGGATGCCCCATTGAAGGACTTCATCAAAGGTGACTTCCTAGTGTCATCCCGGGGAGGTTACTCCTCAGGAATATCTCAGGACGTTACGTCTCAGGATATCATTAAATTAGACTCTCCAGGAGACCCTGCATTTGTCATTTTAATTTTGGGAGAAATTTGGGATGAGTTGGCTCTCCCAAGGAAAAATGTGGGAGCTCCAGTGCAATATGGGATAGATTTTATATTGAATTGTATGGGAATTCTATCAATTAGTTCTTAAAAGCTATATAATGTATAAAAAATAACATAAATATAATAGGGTTATGATACGCATATAATAATCCTATTATATTTATACAATCAAAATACGATCTTTCCATATAAAGTAAGGACAGGTCCTTACTTTATATGGACAGATTGAATTTCGTTGGTTTTGTCCGTTTCTTGGCGTATTTAAAAAATAAATGACATCGCCTTTGTAAAACCTTTTAGGATTATATCCATTGTCTACGGCATTGAATCATATAAATTTGTCACTTTGAACTTTGAAAATCTCACCAGTTCTCTAAACGATCATCGTGTATGCTGCAGGGCCCGATAAAGCTCAAACGTAACGTAAACCTTTTAATAATTTCTGAACTAAATTTCAATTAAAATAATTAATTTGAATTTAAATATATCTCTTTAAAAAGGGACAAAAAATAGGTAAAATAATGTTTCTCATCTGTTCGTTCTAATTTGGGGCACCTAAAATGGAGTGCCGGAACCCCCGGTAGTTCATGAACGTATATAACTGTTAAAATTTACTCTAAGTTTGAAAGTAGATGCAATTAAATACAACTCGGAAAATCTGGAACGCAGTGTAGCTTTTTCTTTGCTTTGTTTTGTTAGGTGTCCGTTATCCGAACTTAAAAATCTTTCGCAAAAGTGTTCCTTAACCGATCTGTTTTTAAACCGAACAGTTCCCTAGCTGATCACCCACTCTATATATATGTTACGGCCAAAACCCGGAGCTTGGCCAATACGCGAATTGGCCGAGATTCCTGGCCAAAACCCCAAATACATGAAATGAACAGCGTATTTCGGGTTTTGGCCGGCCAATTCGCGAACTGGCCGGGAAGCTTTGGCCAATATAAGAAGTGTTCAGCAATGGGTATCCACAGCCGGTAATGTGTTTATTTTAGCTTCCATACAACCCTGCATATGATCTACAAACCAGGTAATACACTACAAATAAATTAAATTTTAAAAGCCTACCACAGCTGAAAACGCACATCAAGCAATAATGGCTCATAGTCAATCCAATAACCAAATTATTTGAATGACTCTGTAAATAAACGACAAATTCTACCTAGTCAATAATCGATAGAAAACATGTTGTAGAGCATATGAGTAATGTATAACAGTTTCATTATGTTTGAAGTAGTGTAACGTCATTAAAATACCAAATAAACGATTTTTTACATTTATCATAATTGTTTATAAAGAATTATGATAAATGTAAAAAAATCGTATTTTTGGACGGAATATTTTTGGGCGTCCCTATAAAAGAACTATAATAGCTACTTAATAAATACTCTACAAAAAAAAAAAAAACATATTGCTCCCCACATGTGTGAAGCATGTGAATTTTATTATGTTTTAAATAGGGTGGCCTCATTTAAGTGCACTAAAAATAATCTTTCACCATTAACTGGAATGTAACGAAATACTTTTGAGTGTCTCTGTAAGCAAACTATAATTGCTACTTATTTTATACACTTTAGATAACAGTTTGTTGTCCATCTTAATGATGCATACTAATTTTATTATAATTGAGATAATGTAACAACATTAAAATACACCAGAAAAACGTTTCTCAATCATGATATTGTAAAGAAAACTTTTGTGTGTCGCTGTGAATTAACCAAAAATAGTACACACTTCACTTTCAATACCGAAATTAATTTATAAACCTAAATAATATAATAATTACAAGTCAATCCGAGTCACAGCACGGACAAGGAGACGGCCAGACCAAATTGAATTCATAAACCCTTTGAACTATGTTAGAGATAAAAAGTAACAATTGGTTTCTATATACACATTTCGCGAACTGGCCGATCGCTTATGGCAACTTCGCGAACTGGCCGATCGCATCTGGCCAGTTCGGGGATTGGCCGGCCAATTCCCGAATTGGCCAGTCAGTTTAAAGCGTTGTTGGCCAATTCGCGAATTGGCCAGCCAGTTCGGGTTTTGGCCAATTTCGGGTATTGGCCGTAACATATATACAAGCGGGGATGACAAAGCTATGCTCGGTCAAATTTAGCTTTGTGTTCAACTCTATATAATATTCTCACAGTATCATTCTCTATCTATTATTACTATAAAGCATGTTATTTTATAACAAGTTATTTACAAAAACAAAGAATATGAAAACTACGTATTACATGCTTCTAAATTTAATAATATTTACACGTGCCTCTGACCCATAGTAGCCCAAAATTTCCCAAAATCGAATTTTCTCAAACATGTGATCTAACTCAATGATCTTCTCAAGACCAAAAGCGATAGAATAAAAATTTTAACCAAAATCATTAGAGACGTTTTTCTAGATAAAAATAGCTTGATTCACAATGATCTAAAAAAGATTCACTAATCGAACTTTTTCGAACATGTGACCTAGCCCAATGATATTCTTGTGCCCGGTAACGGTATAAGGTTAGTTGGGGCAACTGGGTCGTGATTTTACAATGTGTCTCTGAAGCTTCTGAAAATCCAGCTTCAAAAAACTAATGTTCATTTGAGTTAAAGTCTGAACTTCTGTAAATGTGTTCAGTTAGATTCCCTCTATCAGACAGAAATGTTCAAAATTACATTTTAATATTTAAAAATATAAAAATATGCATATTGCATCTTTCTTTCCTCATGGGTCCACTTCCACCATAAAGATGGGGTAGGTTGACCAGGAGGGTCTATGTTCCACACGCGGTTTTTTTTTTTTTTTTTTTTTTTTTCATATGGGATATCAGGTGCTGTTTGAAAAGTATAAACAACTTAAAAAAAAATAAACCAGGTAGGTCATGTAAATTATGTATCAACTAAAGAGCATTGTAAGGGGAACCTTTGCCATCAATGTGTTTAAAAAACGCACTAAAAGTGAAAATATTAGATTTATTTATATCAAAAACATAAAAAATAAGTAAGTACTTATGTACTTTAGTATAGGTAATAAGTATGAAGGTCACATGGGTATTTTAAGCAAAAAATTAGCAAGGTAAATCTATGAACAAACGGCTACGTAAGTACTTAAGTACTTTATCTGTATCTAGGGGTAGCATTATAGGGAAAATTTTATTATTCCTACCAGAACCCTTAATGAGTTACCTTCATGATAATTTTATTTAACATATTCTAAAGAAGGGTGCGATGAAGATATTATTTTCAAAATAGTGGTAGAAACAATAAAAGTTTCCCTATAGAATGGGACCATGTATGTCGTACAATTTCAAGATTTGTCTATTTCGCTTTCAGGGACAAGGTAGTTGCATTCGTAAATTCTTGAAATAATTTAATGACACCTGTAACTACAAGAGAATCTATTTGTAAACAAGTAAAATTATATTTTTGAGTGCTTAATAAATGCGAAATTTTCATTATAAAATTCCAGTGCCAATGTGGCAATTAGGGATTAAAATTATGTGATGCCCCAACGTCATAACCGCCTCTCAAGGAGTCAAGAAATTTGGTTTGATACCACCCAATATGCTTTTTAAAATTTTATTACGTAATTTTAATAAGGTATTCTATAATTCTCTTTATTGTGAGCAAAAAACAATGGAGAAATTTATTTCCCATGGTAAGAGAAACTAAAACAAATTATTTATAACTATTGAGGTAACTGGATCCAGCATGGTCCAGTTACCCCGGATACGTGTTCCAGTTACTTCATTCTTGAAAATTTTATGGGGTAACTGGCACACCGGGCTTACATTTGAAACATGAAGTAAATATATATAGATACCTAATAATATTAGTGTAGTTATATGCCTAATCTTTAAAAAACAAAGATTGTTTAATAAAAGTACTTATAGTATTTTAATAAAAAGCCGAGGAAGTTCAACCATATTGACGTTGTTTTTAAAAAAAGAAACGTAAAATTTCGACAACCTATCACATCAAAGTGAGAGTTATGATTGAGTTGACACACGTTGTTTTAGGAAGTAGAGATTAATGTGAATTGTTCACAAAAGCTAAAACTTAAAAAACGTCAACAGTGTTTTATAAAATAGCCTATGGCCCAGTTACCTCTTGGGTCCAGTTGCCCCAACTAACTTTAATACAAAATTTTGTCAAAAGTATTTGAGACTTTTTAGATACAATTAACTTGACCCTGACCCAGTGTGACCCAAAATTACCCGTTAATCGAATTTTCTTGAACATGCGACCTACCCCAATGCTGTTGTTGAGCCCGAAAATGATAGAATACAAAATTTAGTCAAAATCGTTAGAGTCGTTTTTTAGAGAAAATTAGTAACCCGCAGTGACATCAAAATGACCCACTAGCCAAATTATATTGAACATGTGACTCAGCCCTGTGGTCTTCTCAAGAGTGAAAGGGATCTAATACAAATTTCAGTCAAAATCGTTAGAGCCGTATTTTAGATCAAATTAGCTTGACCTGTAGTACCCCAAAATTACCCTTTAACTGAAATTTCTCGATCTTGTGATCTAGTCCAATTATATTCTCGTGACCGAAAACCGTATAATACAAATTTTTGACAATATCGTTTGAGCCGTATTTCAGATATAATTAGCTTGACCCAGACACATATGGCCCAAAATGACCCACTAATCAAATTTTCTCAAGCAAACGACCTAACCCAGTGGTCTTCTCGATCCCGAAAACGATAGAATACAAAATTTAATCAAAATCGTTAGAGCCTTTTTCTACTAAAATTACCTTGACCCGTAGTAACCCAAAAATGACCCACTAATAGAAATGTCTGGAACATATGACGTAGTCCAATGATCTTCTCGTGGCCGAAAACGGTATAGGGGAGAGTAGCCATATTTAGACCGAACTTTAAATGGACCGTTGCCATTCTGCCGTTAATTACAGAAAGAGGCGCTGTCTACCGCTGAAATCCTACTAATCAGAATAACATAATTTATGATTAGAAGAAGCACCCGCCTACCACTTGCTGTTCTCAGACATTTTTAAAAACCTAAAATTACCTGTTTTGATCTAAATTTTTCCTACTAAAAGTAAGTGACTATTTTAAAACTAAAGTAAGTTGTTATGTTTTCATACACATATCTAAAATCATCTGTTTATTGCACATATTTTTCACGCGGATTTGTTTGATTTCGTTTTTGTTCTTAATCTTGAGATTACCTGTTTAAAAAATGGCATAGTTGCCGTTATTGGGCCAATTTAAGTTGCTTAAATTGGACCAGTTATACGATCATAAATGTGAAAATTATGTAATGAATTTCGAAGGCTGTAAGCTTTGTACACTATTTTTTTTTCCTTTTTTGATAATGAATTACTATCTCCATCCAAGTTTTTGTATTTTTTTTTTTTGTTGTTGTTGTATGTCTAGATCAATTTCTTTGTACAGTTAGGCCTATATAAACATAAAAATATTTTTACATGTTTCTGCAGTAAATTATGTTTGCAATTTCTTCCATCTTGTATGCATTTGTATTTATTTTCTTTGAATTCTTTATTCCTACGGCGTATATGATTTACAGAATTTAATTCAAAAATCCCCCCTCCCACACTTGGAGGATATATGCGGCTCCGTGAGGGGGCGCTGACTTTTTACAGTTCTTGAGGGTGCAATTACACTTTTTTGCAACTAAAACGCTCATTTCTCAAACCTGCCGGGTGGAGTGGTATTTCATAGCACCGGTGAGGATCCCCTGAATTCAAAACTGTTTGAATATATATTGTTTTGCGTTTGATTAATCGTAGCGTATTTTTTGTTCAATATAGCATATTTTTTAAACACTTTTTAAATATAATTGAAAAAGTTGAAAACGACACATTAAAACCGTCTGGAAGAAAAACACCCGTGGCAGCAAAAACTGTTAAAGATATAGGAAACGAAAAGGAGGGAGTAAGTTGTGAAGAAATTGACCTTCAAGAAGGCTGCAGCTACAAATTCCCCCAAAAGCCAAAGAATAATTAGAAATGTTATATCCCTTCTGAAAATCAGGTAAATGAAAGTACAGATGGAGCCAAAAGACAGCCATATAAAGTAATTCTTGAAAAAAAAAAATAAAAACAAGAATTATTCACAGCACAAAAAAAACTGGAACATCAAAATTTAAAAATAGGCGTGATGCAATTGGAAAGAAAATGATGGAAGGGAAGAACTGCAAACATAAGGTAAAGAAAACTCTTGTAGCAAAAAATGTTTAATGATTCAGAATCTAAAACGGAAAATCTAGACAGTGACTATTGGTTTTGTAAGAAAAATAATATAGAAGAAATGATTCAGTGTTCGAATTGCCAAATGCGGTTCCATGTTGTGTGCGCTGGAATAAAAGATGAATAAATGAAATTCATGTGTAAGCTTTGCATCACTTCTTGCATGATATTCAAGTAATTGGCAATTAGTTCCATTAATTCTATCCCTAATTACTGGTAACTTTGATTTATATTTTGAAAACATATTGATTTAAAACAAAAATAAAATTAGTTATATTCCCTAGTCATTAAAACAACCCGATATTGTTTGGTCCCATTTAGGAGACTGGAGGTCCAATTTAAGCGACCAGTTGCTGAATTTGGATCACTTTACACAAATTTTTCAAATTAGAATAAAACTTAAGATTTTAAAAAAGAAATGGATCTAAGGATTTATTTAGTTAGTAGATGAATAGATTGACCCCGCGTAGTGATGCTTTGTAGGTATTCCAAAAATTAAATGAGTTACACCTGAAAATAAGTGAAGTGGTCCATATTCGGCAACTCGCTACTAATACAAAATTTTGTCAAAATAGTTTGAGCAGCTTTTTAGATACAATTAGCTTGACTCTGACCCATATTAACTTCTTGAATATGCGACCCAGCCCAATGGTATTCTTGTGTCCGAAAACGATAGAATACAAAATTTCTTTTAAATCGTCAGAACCGTTTTCTACATAAAATTAGCTTGACCCACAATGACCCAAAAAAGTTCCACTAATCGAATTTAATCTAGTATGTGACTAAGCTTAATGGTTTTCTCGCAATCCAAAGAAATAGAATAAATATTTTCTCGAAATCGTTAGAGCCGTTTTTTAAATAAAATTGCCTTGACCCATAGTAACCCAAATATTACCCACTAATCGAAAATTCTCGAACATGTGACCTAGCCCAATAGATATCTCGTGCCCGATAACGGTTGGATATAACATTTCATTAAAATCGATTGAGCCGCTTTTTTTAGATATAATTAGCTGGACTCTGACCCATTAGGACCAAAAATGATCCACTAATCGAATTTTCCCGTACATGTGACCTTGCGCAATGGTCTTTGCGTACCCGAAAAAGATAGAGTACCAAATTTTGTCAAAATCGTTACAGCCGTTTTCTAGATAAAATTAGCTTGACCCACAGTGACCAGAAAATGACGAACTAATCGAATTTTCCCTAACATGTGACTTAGCCCAGTGGTCTTCCCGTAATCCAAAACGATAGAATACAAAATATTGTCGAAATCGTTAGAGCCGTTTTTTAAATAATATTGTCTTGACCCATAGTAACCCAAATATGACCCACTAATGGAAATTTCTCGAACATGTGACCAAGCCCTATTGATTTCTAATTCCCGATAACGGTTGGACTTGTTAAGATCGATTGAGCCGCTTTTATAGATACAGGGTGTTTCACTACCAGACCGACAAACTTTGAGGGGTGATAATAGACATGAAGACAAACATTATTAAATAGGAAACCATGGGGAGCAAACGTCTTCTGTAGGAGCTAGGAGGCATTAAAGTTTAAGGTCCAAAACTTCAAACGATGATAAAAAACGGAAAAAAATGTCTATTCGTTTGCGGTTTTCGCTAAAATCATTCTTTATATCACAATTTTCTTAAAAACTCTTTTTAAAGGTTACTTTCAAAATTTGTCGGTAGAGGGCGCTTTAGGCTTTAGAGTAACGAACAACTACTTTTTACCGTTATTTTTTGTATGGGGTTAAAATTATTCTAAAGTTTAGACTTTAACTTAAATTTAAAGCCCAAAATCGAAAACACTTGGATCGGGTAACTAGCGAAAATTGAACTGTGAACAGAGGGAGAGGATTTTAAACGCTCATAAACATTGAACAAACTAATCGATTTTGTTGCGGTTTCAGTGTAGGTCATTCACTTGGTAATTATTTTATTCAAAATTAATTACAGATTTGGTGTCCTTATTTTTTGAAAGAGGGCGCTTCCGACACATCTCCAAAATTTCAATGACATTACTTCTGGGTGTTTTACTACCAGATCAACACACTTCCAGGAATTGTTAGAGATGCAAGGACGACTCAAAATCACATAGTAATTTAATGTTGGAAATGTCTTTTTTGCGAGTTATGGTTAAAACATGCAGAAAAAAAGCAACAGAAAGAAGCAGAGAAACAGAAACACGTTAATGTGATAGAAAACAGTTTATTTAAAGGTTTTATTACAAAAGGTCAAATGAAAAGTTGGGTACATGAGACTCCCGTACCTTCAGTTGAAGACCTCGCGGCTCGTATTTCTGTAGCTGCCAGAAAGCTATCAGAGATGCCAGAAATCTTCCAGAGCGTCAGAAATTCCATGCGACGTCGCTGTCAAGCTTGCCGGAATACTTCTGGTCGTAATTACGAACACGTTTTCTAATAAAACCTTTAAATAAACTGTTTTTCTATCACATTAACATGTTGTTGTTTCTCTGCTTCTTTCTGTTGCTTTTTTTCTCTACTTCTTTTAACCATAATTCGCAAAAAAGGCATTTCCAACGTTACATTCCTATGTGATTCCGAGTCGTCTTTGCATCCCTAACACTTCCTGGAAGTATGTTGGCCTGGTAGTAAAACACCCAAGAGTAATGTCATTGCAATGTCGGAGATGTGTCGGAAGCGCCCTCTATAAAAAAAGAGGACACCAAAGCTGTACGTGATTTTGAATAAAGTAATTACCAAGGGAATAACCTACACGCAAACTGCAACAAAATCGATTAGTTTGTTCAATGTTTATGAGCGTTTAAAATCCGCCCCCTCTGTTCACAGATCAATTTTCTCTAGTTACCCGATTCCAGTGTTTCCGATTTTGGGCTTTAAATTTAAGATAAAGTCTAAACTTTAGAATAATTTTAACCCCATACAAGTCTGAAGTTTTGGAGCTTAATCTTTAATGCCCCCTAGCTCCTACAGAAGACGTTTGCGCCCCATGGTTTCCTATTTAATAATGTTTGTCCTCATGTCTACTATAACCCCTTAAAGTTTGTCGGTCTGGTAGCGAAACACCCTGTATAATTAGCTAGACTATGACCCATTATGACCCAAAATGATCCACTAATCGAATTTCCTCATACAAGTGACATTGCGCAATGGTTTTTGCGTACCAAATTTCGTCAAAATCGTTACAGCCGTTTTCTAGATAAAATTAGCTTGACCCACAGTGACCCAAAAATTACCAACTAATCGAATTTTTCCTAACATGTGACTTAGCCCAATGGTCTTCCCGTAATCCAAAACGATAGAATACAAAATATTGTCGGAATCGTTAGAGCCGTTTTTTAAATAATATTGGCTTGACCCATAGTAACCCAAATATGACCCACTAATCGAAATTTCTCAAACATGTGCCCTAGCCCAATAGATTTCTCGTGCCCGATAACGGTTGGATATAAAATTTTGTTAAGATCGATTGAGCCGCTTTTACAGATCTAATTAGCTAGACTCTTACCCATTATGACCAAAAATGATTCACTAATCAAATTTCCTCATACATGTGACCTTGACCAATAGTCTTTGCGTACCCGAAAACGGTAGAGTACCAAATTTCGTCAAAATCGTTACAGCCGTTTTCTAGATAAAATTAGCTTGACCCACAGTGACCCAAAAATGACCCATTAATCGAATTTTCTCTGGCATGTGACTTACCAAATGGTCTTCTCGTAATCCAAAACGGCAAAATACAAAATATTGTGAAAATTGCTAGAGCAGTTTTTTAGATAAAAATTGGCTTAACACATAGTAATCCAAATATTACCCACTAATCGAAATTTCTCGAACATGTGCCCTAGGCCAGTAGTTTTCTCGTGGCCGATAACGGTTGGATATAAAATTTAGTTAAGATCGATTGAGCCGCTTTTTTAGGTATAATTAGCTAGACTCTGACCCATTATGACCAAAAATGATACACTAATCGAATTTTCTCGTACATGTGACCTTGCCCAATGGTCTTTGTGTACCCGAAAACAATAGAGTACCAAATTTTATCAAAATCGTTACAGCCGTTTTCTAGATAAAACTATCTTGACCCACAGTGACCCGAAAATGACCCATTAATCGAATTTTCACTGACAAGTGACTTAGCCAAATGGTCTTCTCGTAATCCAAAACGACAGAATACAAAATATTGTCAAAATTGTTAGAGTCGTTTTTTAGATAAAATTGGCTTGACTCATAGTGACCCAAATATGACCCACTAACCGAAATTTTTTGAACATGTGACCTAGCCCAATAGTTTCTCGTGCCCAACAACGGTTGGATATAAAACTTAGTTAAATTTGACAGAGCCGTTTTTAGATATAATTAGCTGGACCTTTACCCATTATGACCGAAAATGACCTCCTAATCGAATTTTCTTGAACATGTGATCTAACCCAATGGTCTTCGCGTGCCCGAAAATGGCAAAATACAAGATTTAGTCAAAATTGTTAGAGCCGTTTTTAAGATAAAATTTACATACGCACACACACATACACACACAATTTTTTCTCGCATTATAATATAAGATATATATATATATATATATATATGTGTGTATGTATATATATATCTATACCAGGCAGCCAAAAGTTCGTTAAAACTTTAAAAATTCACAAAAAAGGAAGAAATTATGATGAAGGAGTGCGGTTTGCTTGAAAGGGCTCTCAAGGCAGTCGGATTTTTTTTTTTAGCAGAAAAAAAAAAATTACATGTTGAGAGCACTGACGACCCGAAACACAATGAACAGGTTCTATGACACAGCATGGTTGTGTCGAAGAATGTTCTAGAGGTTATGTTAAACATTTGTTATTTGAAGAACAAATGAATGGAGCGTATTTTTGTCATATTTATTGTGTTTTGTGCCTTTGCTTTGAAGCTCTATCACGATATTTTTTAATATTGTTAGTTCACCAGTATCACAGTCTTTTTGCTGCTTCAGCCATGCCTAACCTTTTGAAAAATATTCAAAGCTTCAGAATTGCTAATTTGTTCGTTTCCTTCGTTTCACTCCGCAGCTTACCGGAGCTCAAGTTAACCTCAAAAGAACTCGAAAATATTTATATGACTCATAGTTTGGAAATGATCGCATGCATACAAGGTATATTATAGTTTTAAAAAATCTTTCAAAATGGATTTTGCATACAAGGAATTTGATAATTTAAAAAAAAAGCTTTAAAAATGGATTTCGGTTAATCGAAAGTTTCGGTTAAAAGTGTTTTGGATAAAATAGGTTTTACTGTATATTGTATATACAATTTCATGAGTTTTACAATATCTTCACATATTTCGTAAGTTTCATTTCTACGTTTGGAGTTTCAAAACCGGTAAGAAAATGGTAAAAATAGTACCGTTCGAAAGCTCTTGTTACGAGGATCAATAAATGTGCAGGAACTTTACTCCCAAACACAGCATTTCATGATATATGAGCCCTTTTCTCTTTTGGAAGAAATCAAATAAAAAAGTGAAAACAGCATGGTTTTCCTTCACAATTTATCGAAGGCAGGAATTTATCATAATGAATCATGATAGAATTTTTTTATGTAAAAGTATTGAAAGAACAAGTGTTTCCAGCACTAGAACAAACTAGTATGTTGAGGCCATCACAAAACTCTTTTCTATATAAATCACGTCAATTAAATCATTTAAATAATACATGAAATTACGTCAATTTAGCACCAATTCATATGAAATTATATCTGAATTTGAAGTTTGATAAAAAATCGTGCATTAGTTCTTGAGATAGAGCTATAGCGGGAATTGTGAAAAATGTAGCATAGCAGCGCCACCTATTGAGCGATTTGCACCTAAACATAAACAGCACTAATTGATATCGCGATATACATTAATATAAAGTTTGTTGAAAATCCAAGCATTAGTTCTTGAGATAGAGCTATTGCGGAAATCGCAAAAAATGCAGTATAGCAACGCCATCTGTTAAGTGATTTACAACAAAAACTAATCAGCATCGATATATAATAAGGACTAACGGAATATTAATTTTTATTAAATTCTGCTCATTAGTTCTTGAGATAGAGTGACTACAAAATTTATGTCACACACAGACAGACATTTTGTAAAAACATGTTTTTCGGTCTCTCTGACCCCTAAAACGCGTAAATCCGTAGAAAACTGGAATTTGAATTTTTCATGAATCAAATACTTTCTTCTTGTAAAGATAGTAGAAAGTACAAATGAAGGGCATTATTGCTTGACAGTTATACTGCTATTTTGATCCAAAGCTTTCGAAAGTTACCACTCTCGACAAAATCCAAAAAATATTGTTGGGGATTTTCCTAGTCTGAACAGTTCCCTAATCCCTAATCTATTTGCTGTAGTTCAGATCAATATTTTAAAAAATAACAAAGAAAGAGAAAAAGTTTAATGTATGTTTTGAAATATTTAATTTTAATTAAAATTTTCAACAAACATTCCATTGAGCCCCTCAAGCATATTATTATATGTTCTCTGTCAAAACAATATTTGATTTTATAAAGGGAAAAATTAAAATTAATTATAATTGGCGATTTGAAACATGAAGAAGAAATTGACTACGGGTACAAAATATCATTATTTTGAAAGTATTTTGGCATGTAAATTCAACAAATTCGGCATCTCGTAAAGCCAAGATATTGTGAAAGTACTTATCTACCCTGTGTATATAAAATCCTAATGAAAAGAATTTGTGAAACGATAAATGTTTCACGGCGATTTCTCCTAAAATATGGAATACTTTGCGATGAAATTAACACCAAAAATCCGTATTGATCTGCAGATTTCAAAACTGGTATTAGCATTTTTAAATTCGACTTAGTTTTCGAGATATTATTTTTTGTTCTAATTTTAAATACTTTTCCCTGATGATGGCAACTCAAATTTTAATCTTAACAGATATTTTTTTTCATACTTTAGAAAAGGTTATTATTTAAAACTAATCTGGCGACGAGTTTGGCCTCCCTTAAATGTGTGATAAGAAATGCATCATGTTCCTTTTATTCATAATTCAATTTACTTGAACAATCTTTCGCCGAATCGAAAGATTCTGATAGAGAAATCAAGAACTCGGTATCTTTATGTTAGCAGGACGCAGGTGATAAATGGCAAAATATTGTTCCTGTATTTCATTAATTTCATTTAAAATATAATCCTTTCATTCATTTTATTTAAAATACAAAACTTTCAGTTAAAACTGATGGCTTTCACTAGTTCTTCTTTTTTTTTTTTTTAACAAAACGAAAAGAAAAATATTAGGCACAGATGTCATATACGCACCTGTTTACCTAATTGGTGCCAAGATGGCGTTATTTTTATTGACATGGTAACACCGCTATTGTTGTTTATTTAATAATAAATGTTTATTTACTTTTATTTATTTATTTTTATTTTATAAATTGTTTTGTTCTATAGTTATTAATTATTTTTTTGGTTATTTTCTTTTTAAAATAACAGAAATTAATTAAAAAGTACGGTACTACTTAGTTATTCCGTCGACCAATTTCGCCAAATTATATAAATTGCCAATTCATTTGCCAAATTACACAAATTACACAAATTGACATAATTTTTATTTTAAATAATGAAAGAACAAATAAAATAGTATAACATTAACAAATATACAAATAAAACGTCAAAATAAAAATCACTTGATGACGTAAACAAGTGTAACTTGCTTAAAGTCAAGTGAATGTGACATTTACGATCAACCATTCTTGGCATTTAATCTTATAGTTTAATGATAGATTTTTGTTCGACGGGATATCTAACTAGTACCAAAAATACATGGGAAACTGGTATTCGAAAACGAGGTTTTCGCCAAAGTTTCGTAAAATAAAAATCACGCCAAAACCGATCCATATATGACATCTGGCCAAACATTACTTAATGCAACAAACCATGACATTTAATTTCAACTTCAAAGCAATGTTTTAATTTACCACTCAAAAAATAAAAAAAAAAATGCTAACTGGCGAGTTGAAAAAAGTTATTGGCGAGATTTGCACCCGGCTAGTGTAACAGTACCAATAATTCTTTGCGACCATGGCAACTTTTATGAAGTTTTATTGGAAAAAAATGATTTTTTAATCAAAATGGAAAACTTTCTGCGCAGATGTCATATACTGCCACATAGTGGCGCGATATTTTTCTGACGACAATTTCATATACACAACGGGTACTTAACTGGCGCCAAAGTATCGTTATTTTGCTTGATATGGCAAGTCGGATGTTGTTGTTTATGCAGATGATGTTTTCCCCAAATTGGCGTCGGAAAAAAATCGCGGCAATATGTCGCCGATGATATCTGTGCATACTTTCATATGAAACGCGAAAGGATTTAGGCAGACCGTAGGAAAAGCAGGATTTTAGGAAAGGCAGACCGTATTTATTTATGGCATTTACATGACTTGAGCTATTATAATATAGATGAAATGATCGCGATAGAATAACATTCGGCAACTTATCACCTGTGCCTGTCTAACATTAAAGTATCAAAATGGCACATGAATATAAAAAGGCGAAGGAACTTTTGATGATAGTCACATGATTTAGGCTATTGTTATAGAAATTGTTTTAAAATACCGGGAGACAAAGACTGTGTACACTTAATTCATTTTATTTTAGCTTCTTTGCAATATTAACTGATCTTTAACCAAACACGAAAACATCCATTGGATGTCTTAACAGCAACAGATACGGCCTTAAATTTTTGCAATCAAAGGGAATTGAATGGAAATCCTGTTTACAGGGAGATCTTCACAGCTTTTTTCAGTATAATTCTATCGTCTCTAATATTTTTAAAACCGATCAGATTAGCATGTTTTTAGATTCTACAGTGTCCGAACGGGGAATTGGCGAGCGTAGTTTCCAGCGGGCAGACCCCCCTAGTATCTTATATTATGATGCGAGCAAAAATTGTGTGTTTGTGTATGTAAATTTTATGTTAAAAACGGCTCTAACAATTTTGACTAAATTTTGTATTTTACCATTTTCGGACCCCAGAAAACCATTGGGCTAGGCCATGCATTCGAGAAAATTCGATTAGTGCGTCATTTTGGGTCATAATGTGTTAGGGTCAAGCTAAGTATATCTAAAATACGGCTCAATAGATTTTGAATAAATTTTATATGCAATCGTTTTGAGGCACGAGAAAACTATTGGGCTAGGTCACATGTTCGAGGAATTTCGATTAGTCGGTCATTTTCGGGTCACTTCGGGTCAAGCAAATTTTATCTAATAAACGGCTCTAACGATTTTGACTAAATTGTGTAATCTACTGTTTTAGATTACGAGAAGACCAATAGGCTAAGTCACATTTTAGAGAAAATTTAATAAATTAGTCATTTTTGGGTCACTGTGGGTCAAGATAAGTTTATCTAGAAAACGGCTCTAAAGAGTTTGACGAAATTTTGCTTTATATCAATTTCGAGGATGAAAATATCATTGAAGTAGGTCGCATGTTCAAGAAAATTCAATTAGTGGGTCATTTTGGGTCACAGTCGGTCAGGTGTCAAGATAATTGAATTAAAAAAGAGGCTCAAAACATTTTGACAAAATTTTGTGATATACAGTTTATGGGCATGGGATGACCATTGGGCTAAGTCACATGCTCGATAAAAACTGATTAGTGGGTCATTTTGGGTCACTGTAGGTCAAGCTTGTTGTATCTAAATAACGACTCAAACAGTTTTTAAAAAATTGTATGATATCGTTTATGTGCATGATAAGATGTGTGAACTAAGTGGTATGTTCGAGAAAATTAGATTACTGCGTCAATTTTATGTCACTGTGGGTCAAGCTAATTGTATCTAAAAAACGGCACCAAACATTTTGGCAAAATTTTGTATTATACCGTACCTGGACATGAAAAGACCATTGGGCTAAGTGGTATGTTCGAGAAAATTAGATTAGTTTGTCATTTTTGGGTCATTGTGGGTCAAGCTAATTGTATCTAAAATACTGATCAAAGAATTTTGACAAAAAGTTTTATTACATTGTTTCCCAGCACGAGATGGGGATAGTTTTGGGGATAGTTTATATTTTCGATAAATTTACATTAGTGGGTCCCTTTTGGGTTACCGTGGGTGAAGCTAATTTTATCTGTAAAAGGACTCTGACGATTTTGACTAAATTTCATATTGTATCGTTTTCTGGTTCGAGAATAGCATTGGTTAGGTCGCATGTTCGAAAAAATTTGGTTAGTGTGTCATTTTGGGTCACTATATGTCACGATCATGCCAATTGTATCTAAACCGTAAGATTGATATAGCGAGAATACACTATTGAATTGAACACAAGGCTAAATTTGACAGAGCTTCGATCGGTCATTCCTGCTAGTTTCTTCATTACTTGCGTAAATTTTCTTATGACTTTTGAAGGAAAATAAAATAGTATTTATTTATCCTTAATTATCTTGATCAGACATTGTTCAGGGAGAGATAGTCTTACCTTATTGATATATTACTGTAAAATCTATCATTTATTATTAGTACTTTCCAACCAATCTGTAAAGTGTTTATGCATTGGGTTTGTCTGTGCGTCTGTCCACGCTCTAACTCCCGTAAATATAATTGGATTTAAATGCAATTGGTAAAGGTTATTTACTGTTATCAAAGCATAGTTTGTATTGTATATGAAGTACGTAGGATTAATAATTCATTTGCAGGAGCTCTCAAAACTATTCCTTTACAATATGGTATATGGGGGAAAATCGTTTGCAGAGTATTTTAATGACATTACGCTATTTCAGATGTATTGAAACTGATATAAACCGCGGAATTCCACTACTATCGTGTTAGAACATGGCATTATTCATAGCATTTGTTATTCATTTACAGGGACACACAAAAGAAATCGGTTACAGTACTGTCTTTGAGTAATATTTGCTGGAGTACACGGTTTAAAATTCGGTATGCGCTTTTAAATTTAATTAATATTTTGCATATTACTCGGTACATATAAATTATACACCTTATACACAGGGCTGCGCAAATGTATCCACGTACCACTCTCCTTATTAGAGAAAATTGCTGAACGGGTATTTTCAACTGAAGTATATGTATTTCTTAAATGAACTAAATGATGGCATGGATGCAGTTAATAGATACACATCTATATATCATATACAGGACTGCGAAAAAAATACGGATAATTTTCGAATTCTAGATGGAAACAGCTGAAATTGGGTTTTGAAATGTGTTATGAGTTTTCATATGGTTGAATTAGACGCAATATTTAATTTTTTTTTAACTGTGCAGTTTTCTTACATTAGTCTGAATGCGTTGGAAAATTTTTCATAATCTATTCTTGATGCATTATTTTTTTCTCTCTTGTTTTTATTAACATAATTTTTGAAAGACGAATTGTCGGTCTCGATTTTAAAATACATTTTTATTCATCAAAAATAGTAAGTACAAAATGATACATTTAATATTAAAGTTTATATAAATATCAAAATGAAAAAAAGTTACATCATTCTTTAAAAAAAAAGAATAAATTACAATGTAACATAGGAAATATTTATGTACATGCCTGTAAAAATATCAGATATAACACTAATCGGAACTTCTCACAACTTCTTTATAAGAATAATACCGCTAAAATATGTTCTATAAGTGTTGTTCTAAATTAATTCTTTATACAGAAAAACTGATTTTGTGAAGAACTTTATTTAATATTTAATTTAAGTTTTAGGCAATTACTGATTCTGTCTGCACGTATACGTTTCTGAATATTAAAACTGTTTTTTTTTTGTTTAAAATTTTAGATTTTGAAAATTTAATACTATACAGAATTTTGTATAAATTCCTTTTTTAAACAATAATTGAATTTAGGTTTTTTCATTTTATAGATTTTACACCTGTACATTAAAATATTCACTATACTGTTGACAAAATATTTGAAAAATAAACATGTGTGAGGCTTCTAATGTGAATATCTAAAAAAAATCTATTTCTTATAAAAAACCTTTTTAATTAATCAAATGTTTCTTCACGTCAATTAATTAGAAACAAATTTCCATGTACTTTATTTTAACAATATCGATGAGGAAGTGAAATTTCTTTATTCAATTTAATTGAATTTTCTTTTACAAAAACTTTTAAAGTAAATTAAAATACTTGTTATCAAGACATCAAATGTTTTTTAGAAATCTTGGAGTAATTTTTTATTGTTCGAGATATTATCTTTTTTTTTTTTTTTTTTTTTTTTTTTTTTAGAAAATGCGATATCTAATTTAATTATTTACATTCTAAATGCTATTTTTTATTATATCAAGTTGTTCTACGTTTGAATTTTATTGATAACTCTAATTATTTATGAAAATATACCAGCTCACGATGATTATAGTTTCAAAATTGAAATATTATAAAACCGTAAATAACAGCCTTAATATTTGCTTTCAAGATAATATTCATTCAAACAAAATGTTTAAATGAAAGAGATTTAATGATTTTTTTTCTTTTATACCGGTAATAATTTATTGCGATTTTACTTAATTCACAATTATGATTTTTAGTCTCGACATTAACCGCAAAGCTTTCCCCTTCATTATTTTATTTACTAATGCATCATTCCGGAAGCATTTAGGTGTCAGTACTGCAATTAAAAAAAAAAAAAAAAAAAAAATGTTAACCCCTTCGATCGACACGCATGCCATATAAGAGGCCGAATAAATGTGCTGTATAAGACGCACAGAATCTTTTGACCACAACACATTTATTTAGGAAAGAAATTTTCAACTTATTCTAAAATAACATTTCAGGTTTTAAATAAAACAAAAATTACAATATTAAGATAGCGGAAATTACTTTTTCGTTTAATCATATTTCATCTCGATTCTTGCTTTATATTTCTATGCTAGATTAGTCGAGCTAGATGAGAAATATGAACAACAATTGGAACTAGTATACTATGTACCTCAGTGAGAGAAACAAAAGTGCATGAGCTTTATCTCTAAATATAACTTGACTAATAACTTGACTTGATAACTTGTTCTACTTACTTAATATAGGGGAGACTAGATAGGATTAACCATACGGAAGGCTTGACCCACCCATCAGTTTTCATATTTAAAAGAATGTTTTATCAGTAGTTTGTCAGCAAAGCTTCTGGAATGCTCAAACAACAGTCTTTGTTTCATAAAGATAATCGAAAAAGATGTGGACAAAATCAATTGTGAGGCGTTTTCAACCTAAAAATTCTGTTTTTTTAGAAATATTTTGTAAGCTTTTTTCAGATAATATATTTCATAGAAATTTAAGTAAGTAAATTTTAAGTAATGGAGAAATATCGACATTTCATTTCTGGTATAAAGATTGCACGGTAAGTTAGGCTTAATATAGCTATGTGCTATTCTTTAGGAAAGGGCTATGTGGAGAGGTTTAACCCAGTCAATGTGAGGGAGAGTTGACCAGATGCTCCTTAATTAAGTGGTTTTGGAAATATTTTTATTATACACTGTGCATAATGAAAGGTTAATGGTATATATAAAAAAGAATGTAAACTTGCTCTGTAAAGCTATAGTAAAATGTGATGATGGAAAACGAAATATTTAAAAAAACTGATTAAAGAAAGATGTGAAAAATTGTTATAGTATCCACAGGAAGTAATAACTTAATGAAATATAAATGGAAAAGTTGATAGGAACTTTTTCCATTAAAATTTTAATTACAATACGTAAATAGAAACAGTGGAAAAGATTAGAAAGGACTATAAAGTATTAAAGCAGCATTCTTAAGCATTTCAGGGGCAGTGGTATGTTTATCGATCCACTTATGTTTTATTCCCAAATGCCACAATGGCACCAGAATTTTGTTAAAATCTTTTCCATTTCATATGTATGTGAAATATAGTCTTTTTCCTATTTCCAAATAAATTTGTTCGTAAAATCCTGTGGTAATCATTTATTTCAACATTTTCGTACTGAAAGTACTAATTAACGCCTGAAATGGTTAAAAAATTCTAATGATAGGTTAAGTGCTCATGCGGCTGCAAAAGGACATAGCCTTGATCGAAAAATTGTAGGAAAGTATGTAGACAAATTTCACCAGGATGAAAACAAAGAGATGAAGCTAAACTATGTGACAACTAGAGTTATCAGGTCGAGTGTCACAAAAAGTAGGCCAAGAAAACAAAACAAAAAAAAAAAAAAACTCCAGGAAAGTGGCTCCTAAATCCGGACATAATAATACATGAAACCCTATGAAAACGAAACCTGTCTCTAACGGAATACTGTCTTAAATGTTAAACTTTCATTTTCCCTGCTGTATAATTATATCTGCTGAGACAGAATCCTGTTTAAAAAAATCCCCCTATGACTTGAAATTGCATTTAAACAGGTTTGTTTAAGCATTATATTTTGAAAAATATTTTTTTGCAATAATTAAAGCATGTAGCATAATGTTATTTTGCTTTTTTTTAAACGGATTTTATTTTTCTCTCTTCTCAAATATTTCACTATAAAACAAAGTGGGTCAAGCCTCCCATACAGTAGATCAATTCTCCCATATGTGGGGAATGTTGACCCATTATTTCCTCATGATTAAAATCAATCATTTTTCAAACATCTTATATTTACACTTATGTAGCAATTTTATTTTCATAACTGATTGTACAACGAATAAAATGATATATAAAACTTTATTCTACGTTCAATATTTAAAAAATATAAAGTCATTTAGTAAAAAGTTGGTCAACCCTCCTTAGTCTCCCATAAACCAAAAAAAATTCATATTTATACAATTTATTTAATATAAAAATGACATAAATCAATTTTTGTATCCAAACAGAAATAAATTTTATATAAAAACAGGAATGATAAAGATATAAATAAAATGTCTATAGGTTGTATAAATTTATATATAAATAAGCTTAAAGGTTCATTCAGTTTGTTTTTATGGCTGTTTGTATCATTTGGCAACTAATTTCACTTTCTGAAGTTCAAATCACGCCAAGCTTTAAAAAATACGCCAAGGTACCTATACTGTAAAAGTACTCCAAAAAATTTATATTTTTCCTAAATATCGCCAATTTGATAATACAAAATTGTATTGTATACGGACTTACTTAAAAATTGCTTTTGTACGTTTTAACTTTTTTTTTAATTTTTCATAATTTACGAAATTTGTTTTAGCAAAAATTATGCGAAATTGCTCAGATGATAAATAAAAGATTGGAATGAAAAGTTAACACAGTATCGCCGTCTGTTTCGAATTCTATGAACAATTTTTATTAACTATAATGTTGGAAGATCGCAACTATAAAATAAAACGTCTTTTTAACTCCACCGTATAACTAACATTGTTTTTTTGGTATGTTGTACATATGCAACGGGGCGATACAAAGGGTTAAACATGTAAATCAAATATTTTAAAATAACTCAAATTTCTCAGCAAGAAAACTTCACAAAAATCTTTGGAAGTTTCTTATAAAATTTATGATGACCATAGTACTTGAAGATAAAGAATGTTAAGTCTTACCTTCTTTCGGTTATTAAATAATAATAAAGTTCATTATTCTCTTTTTACAAGTTTAAGACGAATCCAGCTGAGCGCACGACACAAAAATATTTAATTGGCTTATGCCTTATGTTCTTGCTTATTTCTTGAATGAAATATATTGATTTAAAGTTACTTTGTCTTTTTACAATTTGCTGTATATTTTTTCCGACTCGAAGCAGATTCGAAAATAGAAAATAATGCAACTGTTTTTTTTTGGAAAAAAATCATTCTTATGTAATTTAAAAATTCCTAAAAAGGGTTATATCATTAACCCTTAAATGCCTGACTTTTCAAAAATCATTATAATAATGTTTTTCGGCTTTCATTTTTTAAATAAATCATGGTAAAAATACTTAAAAAAACATATTTTGTTTTAAATATAGTTTACGGCTAAAAATCAGTTTGTTACTAATCGGCAATACTGGTGTTTAATTGAAAAAATAATTTCTCTTGATAAAATTCTATAATATTAAAAACACAAGAATTTTAGGAACTATAATAAAAAATTAATTTTACATGCTCACTGCAGGTCACAATAGGGTATTTCGCAAGCTTCCAAACAAAACAAAAAGAACAAGTAGCAACATTTGAAAAAATAAATTTATCTTTACTCTTAAACAACACAGGTGTTGCCATCTAAATGTTGAAAATCGATTTAATAATATTTTCAGAATGTATTTTATTGGCAACATTAGGCATTATAGCTTCAATATTATTCTAATAGTATTTTAGAGCCTAAATTGGGTATGTTGCCGAAAAGCAACACCAGGCATTTAAGGGTTAAACCGCTCGCATTTAGCATACTAATAACAGTACAGTTCTTTTCATTAATTATTATTTTGCCTTAACTGATTCTTTTGTTACTATCTTCACATAGTAACGGTGGTATATGTCTAGGCATTTCTACATATAATTTGATTAATGTTTTCGAATTCAGTAATAATAATAATAAATGTTTGTTTAATTCTCTTTGCACCGTTTGCGATTATTTTATTTTAAACATATATTTCCCTATTTTAATTTGAAATAGGTTACTTTTCTGATCTAATCATGCTTGATAAAACGCATAAAAATATGTAAAGTAGTAATAACTTTTAATCCTGTTTTAATATGATATATTCCTAACGTTCCCAAAAACTCTTAATTAATCTATTATTAATTATTTCCTATCTGGAATCTGATTCAGAAATAGAAAAGAATCTGACTGTTTTTAAAGTAAATCTTTTATATGTATTTTAAAACATCAAAAAGAAGAACTATAATCTTAATCCGTTCGCGTCTGGCATATTATTATTAGTACGTGTATTTCCATTAGGCATTTTTTTTGTCTTAACAATTTCAATTTTTCTACGTGTAGTAACTACAGTATATGCCTCAGCTTTTCTTATTATGATTTCATTTATTAGCACATTTAACTACATTTTTGGCATCTAGTAATAAAAATATTGTTTGATTAATATTGTAAGATTGTTTCATTCTCTTTTAATCGTTGGCGATTCTTTTATTTTACGTATATTCACTTATGTATATTTCACTCTTTAAATGTAAAATGTAGCTTACTTTTGGTAACGAATCACTCGTGATAAAACTCAAAAAATATTAGAAATTTGTAATATCTTTTAAGGGGGTCCGGGACACATTTTCAAATAATTTTTATTTATTGAGTTAACATTTCGAAATTTTTTGTGATGGTTAACCATATCATTTAAAAATAAAATCACATGATAAAACTTCTCATAATTAAAAAAAATTAAATTTAAATTTCATTAAAAAAGTGGGGTAGTTTAAAATCATTATAACTCGAAATATTATTTGTAGAATTTCAATTTTTTGCATTTCAATAAACAGGAAAATATAAGTTTTAATTTAGATTCAGCATTTAAAAAAATATTAATTTAAATAAAAATTAAGTATATTTAAGGTAGAAATCTGAAAAAATGACTTTTCTTTAAAAAAAATCTTATTTTCAAAAGTAAATATTTTTTTCAAGTTTTTTGAGTCAAAATTAAAGTAAAACAGTTGAAAAATGCATGTTCCAAATTTGAACCATCTACCTTTAACAGTTCTTGACTTATAGCAATTTAAATGCGAGATATGGTGAAAAACCCATCATGAAGAAAAACCCATTTTCACTAGAAGTCATTTTCACGACAACCAATCCTTGAAAGCTAGATTTTGAAAACAAACCAAAACTTAAAATTGATTATTTCTTGTTCCAATTAAGATAGAAACATGACTTAAACTTCCTTTTAAGCAGAAAAAAAGAGGAATTTTTAATGTAATAAAAGATATAGAGAAAGTTTTAACATTTTCGTTTCCCGGGCCCCTTAAATCCTACTGTATACGATATATTGCAAAAATCTACAAACACTCTTCCTAAGCCAGAACACTTATCGCATGACTATAAATAGAATAGAACTCAAAATGCACACATTCGTCAGATTTCACGAAATTTCATATTAGTTAAATTTTAGTAAATCTATTTGGAATGCTATTATTAAAATTATTAACGCAAAATTATTGTTTTCTTAAAATTGAAAAAAAAAAAAAAAAAAAAAAAAAAAAAAAAAAAAAAAAAACGCAACAAAAAGGAATAAAAAGGTTTTAAAGTTCGATGCATGCAGTTCGACAATGTTAAAAAACATAATTAATATATGCTGCATATTATAAAACGAATAGTCTATTTGCAATTTGCATACACAATAAATGCAAAAGTATACATTTTTATGCACTCTAAACAAAAAATAACTCATTTTTCAAACAAATAAAACTTTAAAAAAAAATCTTAGGAGATTTCATTATAAAAATTCTCACGATTCCAGTACTTGAAGATAATGAATTTTAAAGTTTCCCTTCTTTCGCTAATTAAACTTGAACAAATGCTAATTTTGCTTTGTGCACAAAAATTAAAAGGAAACTAGCTGAGCGCAAAAGACAAAAATATTTAATGGACTAACGTTCTTGCTTATTTAATGGATGAAGTATATTAATTTAATGCTATTTTGTCTTTTTACGTTATGGTGTACATTCTTTCCATATATAATCAGATTCAGAAATAGAAAGGAATGAAACTGTTTTCCTTTTGGAAGATAAAAAATCTTTGATATGTAATATAAAAAAAATCACAAAGAAGAATTTTATGTATTTTTCACAAAAAGAACGCATCTAGCATGCTATTAACAGTACATGTCTTTGCATTGAGTATTTTGTTGTCTTAATAAGTTATTTTGTTACTATCTACATGTAGTAGTGGCAGTATATGTCTCGGCATTTCTTATTATGACTTTATTTATGTTTTGGCATTTAGTAATAATAAGTTTTTTTAATTCTCTTTGCATCGTTGACGATTTTATTTTAAACATACTAGGGGGTCTCCGAACCCCCTGCTCACTACGCTTACCAATCCCACACGTAATCGCTTCGCGAGTCAATTCTGTATCAGGAAGCAATCCCTATTTTCTAGTCAATCCCAGATGTAATTATTTCGCGTTTTTATTCTGGATAGCTTCGCGATTCCTTATTTTCTGTGCATTCAATTTTTAGATTCCACTTTGTAAAAACTTGCTCCTATCTAACTCCTGACAATTTTATTTCCTTATCATCAAGAACATAATCATTACAGCTTACAGAGTTTCATAATTATAAGAATTCTTAAATATAAAATTATATATATAGTATTACAAATGTTGTAAATAGTGTTTGTGCTTAAAAATAATGTAAATAGTTCAATTAAGATCTATTCATAAGCTAATATTAGTTTTTGTTGCTTTGAAATATCTGAATTTGTTGATTTTCTGCAAGCAAGTAAACCCTATTGGATTTCACAGGGAGTGTATAGAAATTTCGCGAAATATCGGAAATAGCGCGAAGTTGGCTTCACTTTTGGCGAGTAATTTTGATCCCCAAATTTGGCGATGTATCGCTATGTTAGCGAAAAACTTGCCGACGTTTGGCGACAGAGCCGTCCCCTTATAGCGTCAAAAAGCTCTGACCAATCTGATGCGTTTCGCGGTATCTACGCAGAATTTCATTGGTCACTTTCCAAATCGTTACTTTTGTTTATATATACAGAAGGATATTTCCCTTTTTAAATTTGAAATATAAGTTACTTTTCTGATCGAATCATGGGTGACAAAACGCAAAAAATATTACAAAGTATCTGGTAAAAACTGTTGAAATACGAGGTATTCCAAATGTCTCAAAAACTCTTCCTTAGATTCCTAATATTATGCAAAATAACAATATTCGTTCGATTTCAAATATTGTAAATAGCGTTTGTGCTTAAACATAATGTAAATAGTTCAGTTAATATCTATTCATAAGCTAATATTAGTTTTTGTTGCTTTGAAATATCTCAATTTGTTGATTTTCTGCAAGCAAGCAAACACTATTGGATTTCACAGGGAGTCTATAGAAATTTCTCGAAATGCCGGAAGTAGCGCCAAGTTGTCTTCACTTTTGGCGAGTAATTTTGATTGCCAAATTTGGCGATGTATAATGTTAGAGACAAACTTGGTGACACTTGGCGACAGAGCCGTCCCTTATAGCATCAGAAAGCTCTGTCCAATCAGATGCGTTTCGCGGTATCTACGCAGAATTTCATTGGTCACTTTCCAAATCGTTACTTTTTTATATATATATAGAAGGATATTTCCCTTTTTAAATTTTAAATATAAGTTATTTTTCTGATCGAATCATGGTTGACTAAACGCAAAAAATATTAGAAATTCGTAATACCTGGTAAATATTGTTAAAATACGAGGTATTCCAAATGTCTCAAAAACTCTTCCTTAGATTCCTATCATATGAATATGTATTGAATATTATGCAAAATAACAATATTCGTTCGATTTTAGGAAATGACATATTATTTAATCTTCAGTAAGTCTATTTGGATAGCTATTATTAAAATTATAAACTTAAAAGTAATGTTCTCTCAAAATTAAAAATAAATCAGAACAGAAAAGGATGAAAATGTTTTAAAGTTACACACATGTAATTTAACAATGAGAGAAAGCATAATCAATATGTGCTGCAAATAATAAAAGTAATAGTTTATTTCCATATAAAATACACGCAAAATAATTCATTTTTATGCACTGTAAAGAAAAAAACTACTCCTTTTTTTCGAAGAAAAGAGATTTTCAAAAAAAAAAAAAAAAAAAAAAAAAAAAAAAAAAATCTTAGGAGATTTCTTTTTAAAATTTCTGTCCATTCTAGTACTTGATGATAAAGAACATTAAATCGTCCTTATTTCGGTTATTAAATTGGAACAAATGTTCATTTTTCTATGCGCAAAAGTTTAAGAGGAAATTAGATCACCGTAGAAGACAAAAACATTTAATGATCTTATGTTCTTGCTTATTTCATGGATGAAATATATTAATTATTGTTACTTTGACTTTTTTCAGTATGGTGTATGCTATTTCCATATGGAAGCAGATTCATAAATAAAAAGGAATGTAACTTTTTTGCTTTTGGAAGGAAAAATCTTTCAGATGTAATTTAAAAAGTTACGAAGAGGAATTTTATGTAAACATCACAAAAAGGACAGTTCTAGCGTACTATTAACAGTGCATGCCTTTGCATTAAGTTTTTTTTTTTTTTGTCTGCACTAGTCACTCAAAAAAAAAACCGGTTGATAAAGTTAATCCTATGGGAAAGTTATTTTCAAGTATCTCGCTAGAATTTTAATATTTTCGAATGATTTTTTTTGCATAGGATAGATGAGGACGATCTATAACCGGGCTAGTTTTTACTTTTTCGATTTTGGTTATAGTTTTTTTTTATATTAGAATAGTTTCAATTTCAGAACCAATTCAAACCGGTTCCGAAAGTAAAAGTTTTTTTTTTTAATATGAAACCAAAATCAAAAAAGTAAAAACTAGCCCTGTTGTAGATCGTCCTCAGCTATCCTATGCAAAAAAAAGCATTCGAAAATATCAAAATTCAAGCGATATATTTGAAAATAACGTCTCCATAGGATTAACATTATCATCCGGGTCTTTTTGAGTGAATAGTGTAGGATTTTAACAATTTCTTTTGTTACTATCTGCATGCAATAGCGATAGTATATGTCTTTGCATTTCTTATTATACCGTCATTTATATTCCGGAATAATATCGTAATAATAATAAAGCTAAAATTTGTTTAATTCTTTTTGCACCGTTGTCCATGCTGTTATTTTAAATATATATGTCTTCATTCAAATTTGAAATATAGGTTTCTTTTCTGATTTAATCACGTGTGATCAACCAAAAAAAAATATTAGAAAATTGTAATACCTATTCAATCCTGTTGCAATATGATATTTTCCAAACGTCTCCAAAAACTCCTCCGTAGCATATTGTCATATGAATATGAATTGGCTACTACTCAAAATAACTACATTCGTTAAATTTCAGTTAATGACAAGTTCGTTAAACTTCAGTAAATATATTTCAATAGCTAATATTAACATTATTAATGCAAAAGTAATGGTCTCTCAAAATCGAGCAAAAAAAAAAAAAAAATCGGAACAGAAAGGGATGAAAAAGTTTTAAAGTTTATTACATGCAATTTGATAGTGATAGAAAACATAATTTATATGTGCTGCAAATAATAAAACTAATAAACTACTTGTATGTAAAATATATATTAAAATATACATTTTTATGAACTGTAAAAAAAAAAAAAAAAAAAAAAACCTCATTTTTCTAAGAAAGAAATCTTGCAAAAAATTCTTATTTAATTATAAAATTTCTAACAATTCTAGTACTTGAACATAAAGAACATCAAATCTTCCTTTCACTCTGTTATTAAATTAGAACAAATATTAATTTTTTTTAAATAAAAATTTAAGAGGAAACTAGCTGAGCGCAGAAGGCAAAAATATTTTATGGGCTTATTTCTTATTTTTTATTCTCTTTTTCTTGGTTCTTGCTTATTTCTTAGAATAAACAGATTAATTTAATGTTACTTTGTGTTTTTACAGTATTGTGTAAATTTTTTCCAACTGGAAGCAGATTCAAAAATAGAAAAGAATGTAACTGTTTTCTTTTTTAAATAAAATATTTCATATGTAATTTAAAACATCAAAAAGAGGAATCGTAATCTTAACCCTTTTGCGTCTAGCATACTATTATTAGTATTTTTTTTTTTTTTTTTTAGTTAAGCATTTTTTTGTTAAGCAATTTCTTTTATTATTATCTACCTGTAGTAGTGGCAGTATATGTCTCGGAATTTCTTATTAGGAATTCATTTATGTTTTTGCATTTAGTAATAGTAATAGTAATAAAAGTTTATTTAATTACCTTTTCCTCATTGACAATTCTTTTATTTTAAACACATATTTCCCCCTTTAACCCTTAAATGCCGGGTGTTGATTTTCGGAAACATACTCAATTTAGGCTCTAAAATACTATTAGAATAATATTGAAGCTATAATGCCTAATGTTGCCAGTAAAATACATTCTGAAATTATTATTAAATCGAATTTCAACATGTAAATGGCAACACTTGTGCTGTTTAAGATTAAAGATATATTTATTTTTTCAATTGTTGCTACTTGTTCTTTTTGTTTTATTTGGAAGCTTGGGAAATATTCTATTTTGTTGTACAGTGAGCAAGTAAAATTTATTTCTTATTATAGTTCCAAAAATTCTTGTGTGTTTAATACTATAGAATTTTATCAAGGAAAGTTATTTTTTCAATTAAAGGCCAAGTATTGCCGATTAGTAACAAACTGTTTTTTAGCCATAAACCATACTAAAACAAAATATGATTTTTTAAAGTATTTTTCCCATGATTTATTTAAAAAATGAAATCTGAAAAACATTATTACAATGGTTTTTGAAAAATCAAGCATTTAAGGATCAAATTTGAAATATAGATTAATTTTTCATCGATTCGTGGGTGATATAACGCAAAAAATACTACACAGTAGTAATATGTGTCAAATACGATTAAAATACGTGGTTTTCCAAACGTCTCCAAAAATTTTTACGTAGCCTATTGTCATATGAATATAAATTGAATTATGCAAAATAACCACATTCATTCTATTTCAGGAAATGGCATATTAGTTAAACTTTATTAAATATGTTTCGACAGCTATTATTAAAATTATTAACGTAAAATTATGGTTTTCACAAAATTGAGAAACAAATCGGTCCAGAAAGGGATAAAATATTTTTTTTTAAAGTTTGATACAAGCAATTTGGCAATGATAAAAAACATAATTAATATGTGCTGCAAATAAAAAATAATAGTCTACTTCCGTATAAAATACACGTAAAAATATACATTTTTATGCGCTGTAAAGGAAAAAATTACTTATTTTTCTAAGAAGGAAAACTTGCAAAAAATATCTTAGGAATTTTTTTATAAAATTTCTGTCGATTATACTACTTGAAAATAAATAATGTTAAATCTTCCCTTCTTTTGGTTATTAAATTAGAACAAATGGTGCTTTTTTTGTCAAAAAATTAAATAAGAAACAAGCTGAGTGCAAAAAAGACAATGATCGGCTTATGTTCTTATTTCTTATGTGAAATACACTAATTTAATGTTAGTTTAATGTTAGTTTGTCTTTTTACAGTAACGTATACATATTTTTTCCAGCTGGAACCAGATTCAAAAATCGGAACGAATGTAACAGCTTTCTTAAAAAAAAAAAAAAAAAAAACTGTCTTATATAATTTAAAGCATCACAAAGAGAAATTATACTGCTAAGCCGTTCGCTCCTACCTATTTGCAGAACATTTCATTTCATTAAGTATCTTTGTTTTTGAACAATTTATCGATATGTGTCAGTGGTAGTATATGTCTGTAAATTTCTTATTATGCCGTCATTTATATTTTAGAATTTAGTAATAATAGTAATAACAAAAGTTTGTTTAAAACCCTCCGATTGTCTTGGAAAAGGACAAAATTGTAATGTTGTATTTTCTTAATTTTGTTTTAAATGCTAAAAAAAAAAAAAAATAAAATAAAAAAAAAATGATTCTTTGAACATTTTATAAAAAAACTTAATAACGAATATGAATGCAATCCTTGAAGTATTAATCATTGTTCAATGTATTAAAAATACATTAAATCAATAGAATTATATTACTTTAAATATTGCTTGTATTGTATTGAAACCTGTAGCTTAGTGAACGCATTAACACGGGCTTGTCAGTGAGGATGTTAATTATCTTTGCATCGTTGATGATTCCTTTATTTTATACATATACCGGGTGTCCTCAAAATAGACGACGATTTTAAAATTCAATAACTTGCAAACGGTGACAGATATTTAACAAATTCTTGCAGGAGTGTTATGTAAGATGTCAGGAGTTTCTGAGTTTTAGTTACAATTAGCATCGACAGATGGCGCTACAAGCATTAACAGCCAAATCCAGGCTCGATGTTTCGGCCTCTTTCTTCTTCTATGTGAAAAAAAGAATATTAAAATGTATTGAAAGGATTCCGAAGTACCAAAAACGTGTCTGGACTGAGCACATATTGCTCTCAGTGCCATCTAGTGTTTGAAATTCGAAGTAAAATAAAGAATTACAGTACAAAAACTCCTGACGTCATACATAACCCTCCTGATTTTTTTTTTTTTTTTTTTAATATCTGTCACCGTTTGTGAGCTATTGAATTTAAGGGGTCTTGTACCTTTTAAACGCGTTGAAAATTAACGAAAATCTTCAAAGTTTAAATTAGTCTATCCCCAAAACCTATTTATGTATAAACATGAAATTTTGGATATTGATTAAACAGATTATGCTTTGTAATATACTACCAACCGAAATTTATTAACCCTTTACAGAATTTGTGTATTGTTGAAATCAAAATAGTTCTTTTTTTACCTCATAAGTCATTGCGCGCATGATATCTTGAGAAAGTATGATTGGATTGTCATTAAATTTCGTATATATACTAAACAAATGTGCGTGTTTAAAATTATCTACTTTTAAGTATTTACAATGGTAATATTTTTAGTTATGACTATTTTTATTCATTAAAAATACAAAATTTTTATTTTTTTTGTTTTACGAGAATATTTTTTTATATAGTTAATGAAATAATATTAGCCTAAGAATTGATTATTTTAAACACACATATATGTTTAGTACCTTTACCAAATTTCATGCCAATCCATACATACTTTCTCAAAATATCAATGACTTATGAGATAAAAAAAGAGCTATATTGATTTAGAAAATTCACAAATTCTGTAAAGGGTTAATACATTTTTAATGGTAGAATATTACAAAATGCAATCTGTTTAATCAATATCCAAAATTTCATGTTTATACATAAAAAGGCTTTGAAGATAGACTAATTCAAACTTTGAAGTTTTTTCGTTAATGTTCGATGCGTTTAAAAGGTACAAGACCCCTTAAAAATCATCGGTCATTTTTGGGACATCCGGTATTTCACTCTTTAAAATGTAGCTTACTTTTATGAAGAATCATCTGTGATAAAGCGCAAAAAACTTTAGAAAGTTTAATATGTGTTTAACTCTATTGTAATACGATATTTTCCAGACGTCTCCAAAAACTCTTCCTTACCCTATGACATATTCATATGAATTGAAAAGCACGTAAAACAACTACATTCGTTCGATTTCAGGCGAGCACAGATTCGTTAAACATGTAAATCTACTTTGGATAGCTACTATATTAACATTATTAACGTAAAAGTAATGTTTACTCAAAACTGAAAAACAAAATCGGACCAGAAAGGGATAAAAATGTATTAAAGTTTGATACATGTAATTTCACAATGATAAAAAACGGAACAAATACGTGCTGCATATAATAAGAAAAATAGTCTATTTTTATATAAGATATACGCAAAGATATATATTTTTATGCACTGTAAAAAAATAATTCATTTTTCTTAGAAACAAAACTTGCAAAAAACCTTAGGAAATTTTTTAATAAAATGTCTGAGGATTCTGGTATTTGAACATAAAACACATTAAATCTTCCCTTCTTTCGGTTATTAAATTAGAACAAATGTTCATTTTCCTTTGTCAAAAAGTTTAAGAGGATACGAGATTAGCACAGAAGACAAAAATATTTAATGGACTTATGTTCTTGCTAATTTCTTAGATGAAATTTCTTGCTAATTTCTTATATTAATTTAATGTTCATTTGTGTTTTTAGAGTATTGTGTATATTTTTTCCATCTGGAAGGAGATTCAAAAATAGAAAAGAATGTAACTGTTTTCTTTTTGGAAAGAAAATCTTTCATCTGCAAATTAAAACACCAAAAAGAGTAATTATTAACCTGCTCGCGTCTGGTATACTATTATGTTATTTCATAACATTCATTTCGTTATAAGCATTTTTTGTCTTACCAATTTTATTTGTTAGTATTTACATGTAGCTGTGGCAATATAGGTCTCAACATTTCATAATATTACTTCATTTATGATTCGGCATTTAGTAGTAATAATAATAATAAAAGTTTTTTAATTCTCTTTACACCGTTGGCTATTATTTTATTTTAATATTTTCCTCTTTAAATTTGAAATGTAGGGTTCTTTTCTGATTGAATCATCTGTGATAAAACGAAAAAAAAATATTAGTCGTAATATCTGCTAAATAGTGTTGATTTACGTTTTCCAAACGTCTCCAAAATCTCTTCCTTAGCCAATCGTCCTATAAGCATTAATAGGATATTATACAAAATAACGACCTTCGTTTGATTTCAGGAATGGTATATTATTTAAACTTCAGTAAATCTATTTGGATAGATGTTGTTAAGATTATTAATGTAAAATTAATGTATTCACAAAATTGAAAAACAAATAAGAACCAGAAAGGGATAAAAAGGTTTTTAAATTTTATACAAGTAATTTGACAAAGATTAAAAACACAATATGTGCCACAAATAATAAAATTACTTCCGTAAAAAATGCACCTAAAATGTACATTCATATGCACTGTAAAAAAAAAAAAAAAAAAAAAAAAAAAAAAAAAAAAAAATGCACTGTAAAAAAAAAAAAAAAAAAAAAAAAAAATTGCACTGTAAAAAAAAAAAAAAAAAAAAAAAAAAAAAAAAAAAAAAAATTGAGGATTTTTTTATAAAATTTCTGACTGCGATAGTGACTACAGTATTTGCAGATAAAGAACATTAAATCTTCCCTTATTTCGGTTATTAAATGAAAACAAATGTTCATTTTTCTTTGTCAAAAAGATTAAGAGAAACTAGCTGAGAGCAGAACACAAAAATATTTAATGGGATTATGTTCTGATTACTTCTTGTGAGAAATATATTAATATAATGTTAGTTTGTCTTTTTACAGCATGGAGTATATTTTTTGCCATCTGGAACAAGCATAAAAAATACAAATGCATGTAACTGTTTTCATTTTTTTTTAACAAAAATAGATTATTATTTAGTTTAAAATATCAAAAGATTGAATTATAATATTAAGGCAGTTAGAAGAGAAATTCGTTAAAAATTCATTTCTTTTTACTTTTCTATTATTTGTAATTCTTCATTTTCCCATTTCGAATGGTATATTAATTTTATTTCTAAGACAATGAGAAGTTAGAATCTTTTAAGTAATTCAGTTTGTTTACTTTATGCATAAGCATTACATACATAAACTTTAAACTGGATTTTTTCAAAATGATGCTTTTTTTAAAGCTTCGATGTTCAGTCTTGGAAAAAAAAATTTACAGTCCCTGCTAACATCGCAACAAATTACCGTAAAAGGTTTGGTATCGTTACAGGTACCAAACGATTGGAAATAACGTCTACTGTTAAATAATGTATAAGGGAGACTAGGGAGGGTTGACCCACTTTTTACAAAAGGATTTTTTATTTTTTAAATATTGAACGTAGAATAAAGTTTTATATATCATTTTATTCGTTATTCAATCAGTTATCAAAATAAAATTGCTATATAAGTGAAATATATAAGAAATTTGAAAAAATAGTTGATTTTAATCATGAGAAAATAATGGGTCAATGCTCCCCACATATAGGAGGGTTGACCCGCTGTATGGGAGGCTTGACCCATTTTGTTTTTATAGTGAAATATTTGTGAAGAGAAAAAAAATCAGTCACAAAAAGCAAAATAATATTATGCTGCATGCTTTAATTATTATAAAAAATATTTTGGAAAATATAATGCTTAAACAAACCTGTTTAAACGCAATATCAAGTCATAGGAGAATTTTTTTTAAAAGCAGGATTCAGTCTCAGCAGATATTATTTTACAGCAGGGAGAATGAAATTTTAACATTTAAGACAGTATTCCGTTAGAGATTGGTTCCCTTTTCATAGGGTTTCATGTATTATTATGTCCGGATTTAGGAACCACTTTCCTGCGTTTTTTTTTTTTTTTTTTTTTGTCTCCTTGGCATACTTTTTGTGACACTCGATCTGACAATTCTAGTTGTCACATAGTTTCGCTTCAACTCATTGTATTTTTCCTAGTGAAATTTATCTACATACTTTCCTAAAGTTTTTCGATCAGGGCTATGTTCTTTTGCAGCCGCATGAGCACTTAACCTATCATTATCATCCTTTTACCATTTCCGTTGTTAATTTGTACTTACAATACGAAAATGTTGAAATAAATGACTACCACCGGAATTTACAAACAAATTTATTTGGAAATAAGAAAAAAGCTATATTTCACATATATATCGCGTACGCTCCTCCGGCCACGAAGCCTTCGGATGCGCCTGCGTACTGCTGTCATGAAGATTTCTCCAGTAAGTGAAGTGGGGGTGAGGAGAAAACGATTTTAAACTCACGCGTGGCAGCCAAAGAGTTGCCCTAAAAAGATGAGAGCACGCCAATAAAAGCCTGGAGCGAGAATACATCACGAAAACGGCGCAAAGAGGATCGCTAAATGCGATTTACGAAACGTCGCATGATGAATTGGAAACAGTGCTGAACCTGGAAATGGGAAATTAAACCAGAAGATTTGTCAGAGAAAAGGATAGATTACATAAATAAGAGATGTTTAAAAGTAAGATTAATTAAACTGCCTGGGGAAAGTAAACAAAATATATTGCTACACAATATGGTTTGATAAACATACCACTGCCCCTGAAATGCTTAAGACAGCTGTTTTCATACTTTATAATTATTTCTAATCTTTTCCACTGTTTCAATTTCCGTATTGTAATTAAAATTTTGATGGAATAAGTTCCTATAAACTTTCCCATTTATATTTCATTAAATTTTCCTTTCCTGTGGATACTATAGCAATTTTTCACATCTTTCTTTAATCAGTTTTAAATACTTCCTTTTCCATCATCACATTTTACTGTAGCATTACAGAACAAATTTACATTATTTTTTCTATATACCATTAACCTTTCATTATGCACAGTGTATAATAAAAATATTTCCACAACCACTTAATTAAGGAAGCCTTGAGAATCTAGTCCAACCTCCCTCTCATTGACTGGGTCAAACCTCCCCACATAGACCTTTCCTAAAGAATAGCACATTATATTAAACCTAACTTTCTGTACAATGTTTATACCTGGAATGGAAGTTGGATATTTCTCCATTACTTAAAACCTACTTACTTAATTTCTATGATATATTTTATCTGAAAAAAGCTTATAAAATATTTCTAAAAAACAGAATTTTTAGGTTGAAAACGCCTCAAAATTGATGTTTTCTACATCTTTTTTTGATTATCTTTATAAAACAAAAACTGTTGTTTCAGCATTCCAGAAGCTTTGCTAACACCTATTGATAAGACTCTGACATTCTATTAAATATGAAAACTGTTGGATGGGTTACGCCCCCTGTATGGTCAACCCTACCGAGTCTCTTCTATATGAAACTGTTGGGTCAATCTCCCAAAAGTATACATTTTCAATACAAATTTTTCTCGTAAAAAAATTTTGTTTTTCAAGACAAATGTTATCATTTGTAGAAACTTATCACTTACTGCAAGTAAAAATCAGCAATGTCCTAGCCGCATGATATTTATTTTTTTCAGAAACACAATTTTTTTTTTATTAACCCATTAACTGCCGAAACTATAACATAGGAATCTTCTATTTTTTTTGAAAAAAAAAAAAAAAAAAAAAAAAAAAAAAAAACGTTTCATACCACAAATTTTGAAAGAAAATATTCGTTTTATGTAATGATCAAAGTTTCTCTTATTAAATAAGGCAAACGTTTTCATTCAAAAATATTGGTAGCTTGTTAGTAAAATTGAGCATGAACATTTAATTTTTCTGTTACGTGAACGTAACACCAGCGGGTAATGGTTTAAAATCATTCACGAAGGTGAACCTTATGCTACAGTTTTATTTGTGGATTGCTACGCAGCTTAAAAAACTATTTATTCAATAACTAAGGAACAATTCTATATAAGAATGAATAATGAATTTATTTGGAATGAATAAAAAAAAATCATCTCCTATCTGGAGCTTCTTTCATCACCTATCTTTTAAATGTTATCTTTTTTTTAATTTATATTCATTGTAAATTCTTGTTAAGCATTTTTCTCACGGAGATGAGGAACATGCTCTAAATATTAACCTACATCAGTGTTGCCAGATTGGGGAATTTTTTGTCCCCAAATTGTTGATTGTCACCACTTTATTGAAATAGAAATATTCGGCCTATTTAAAAATAGATTAAAAATTCTGAAAAATAAGCGAATTATACTATTTAAGGGGTCTCGGGACTCTTAAAATTGGAAAAAATGTAAAAAAAAAGACCATTTTGAACATTTAATGTCTTAAAATGTATTTTATTTTAAGACACAATTTTAATTGGAATGAAATATATAAGTATGTTCTTTCATTTCATGTATTTAAAAAATGATAAGATACAGAATTAGCATTTACAGGGGGCTCCAAACTGTTAGACATTTGTCGAGCAAAAAAATCGGCATAACAGCTTACGCGGACGATTACAAAATAAGTATTGCAACTGGAATAAAAATTTTGGTGCCTACTTATGCTTCAGATTATAATAATTACCCTGAACCTAAATAAATTTGTATTTAAAGCTTTTTTATATTTTTAATACAAAGTTGTATTTAGCTAATGCAAAATTAAGAAAATTTCAACAGTATAATCACCTAAAAAAATATTGTTTTAAACAATAAAAAGGAAATTTTAGGTTCAGTTTATACAGACTACCATGAAACATATGTTTTGAAAATTTCATGGAAAAATATTCATAAGTTTTTGAGATATCGTGCGCGTTATGCCCAAAAACGTCATTTAGAGAAAAATGGCTTCAAAGTTTCCGAAAAGACGCTTCAGCTATTGAACGTGTATAAATGTAAAAGCCATAACTTCAGTTCTAATTAGAATTTCAATGGAACAATTATATCAAAATTTTCAGAAAAAATAGGAGTTTAACATCTAAAAAAATTAAAATTTCGAAAATTTTAAAGCTTTAAGAGTCCTGAGACCCCTTAAAAAAAAGTGGTGACAGTCATATAATAGAAATTTAAAAATTCCCCAATCTGGCAACACTGACCTACATATTTTTGTTTATTTATTTATTTTTTTTTTTTGAGATTTTTTTTTTCTTCTTTAAATCAACATCTGTTGATAGAATTACATAAGCAATATATAAGCAAATATCTTAGTGTTGATTTAGTTATCTTTTATTACATTTCACGAAGGTGAGAATCTCCAATGACCATCGTTGTTTTTTATAACAAATTCTAATACCTGAGTATAAAAACAAGTTTCTGACTTATATTTTAACAACAAAAAGATACTGGGTAACTTTAGTATCCTGGGAAACAAAATCTGATTATAATTTTGTAATTTTTTAACATGAAAATGCAGCTTAATGTTTGGTTCTTGAAGGTGATAATTTATTGTATAACACACCTTTTCGTACTCCGAAAACAGACAAAAATACAAAGAAAGTAATTAACTATGCAAAGTTACTTTGCTCTTGAGATAGTAGTAGTTAGAATAATAATTATTTAAATATTTTATTTCAATTAAATAAGAAATCAATCATTTTCCTGAGTAACGTTGGGTGTGTGACATGACACAGATGTGAGATATCATATACTGTGCGCTAAGAAATTAAAAATATGAAATGATTATAAAAAATGTATGCAAGCAACACATTTAGTCTTATTTCACTTTCAATAAAAAATATAAATTAATTAAAAAATGTTCATGTGAAATACTGAAAAAGGCTTTGTGATTATATATGTACACTTTTTGGAGAATGACTTAAATAGTTTGCCAGACAATATGTTGCTGAATTTCGTTCTCCTGAAAATGCTGTTTCTGGAGTAGTTAGAACTATGCAAATTATTAATATTATGTTTTGTCTGTTGCAAAACGTAGCCATTTCCTCTTAAAAACAACCTTTTTCCTAAATTTAAATCCTTAGCTATATTTCAATATTCTTGCAATACACAGGATCTTTTTCATTAACACATTCTCATTTTCACGGACAACATTTGTTCTTTGTAATAAAAACAGTGATTACTTCTACAAGAACATACATTTTTACTCTAAAAACATGCGCATGTATAGTATTATTTAGAGTTCATAATTAGCATGGTCAATTTTTTTATCACTTACAGATTGCCTCTGAAGTGCCCTGATCCCAATTAACACTGATCTTAATTACACCTACATCCCCCTTGTTTAATAATCAATGCAATCTGACATACGTTGCCCTTTTAAAGCTCAGAAAGACATGTATATTCTAAAATGTAAAATGAATTTAGATTATCTTTAAAATATTAAGAAATTAAAGTTAGGTAAATCACAATAATCTGTGTTTATAAAAAAGTATGTTCCATTTCTATGTAATACCTTAAGGTTTATTCTCATTTTTAATTAAAAAATCATGTTTTCTGAAAGTAAATTCAGATAATCTATAAAATAGTAACAAAAAAAAATTATTAAACTCAGGAAATTATGAATGAAAGTAAAAATTAACTATCGATTATCAATAATTGTTTCCATCTTTCAAGCCGGAAGTAGCTTTTGTTCGATTTTTATATCTTTGGTTGAATTAAATTTGCTTAAGAGTGAAAAATTAGGGATTTTTTTCAAAAGAGTATTCATTCATCTTTTTCTAGAGAGATTTAAGCGTTCATTACTAACAATGTGCTCACGTACCTAGTCTTAATAAAGCTATTCAATAAATTATTTTCAATTCATAGGTTTTTCAGGATTTTCACATTATCAGACAATACTTTTAAAAATGATATCACAAAGAACTTTCATGCCACATTACAATCCTTTTTTGGTTAGATATTTAAAAAAATTTATTTTCAATTATTGTCTTTTTTTTTTTTTTATCTTTACCGCAATTTTTATCTCTAATATATTTTTTTTCTCTTTTAAAATTAATTATAAGTTACAGTATGAATTTAAGTCTCATTTAAACTGTAGTGTGAAAGCTGTACTATATGATATGCATAGTATGATAAATTTTAAACAATTCATTTAGGAAAATAAAGGCTTGGTACTTGTATTATATTCTTGAAAAGAAACGTCAAAAGGAAGAAGAATTGAATTAATAATTCTAAAACAATTCTGAGTACTAATTTTTTGTGATTTGTCTAAAATAACATTTATAAGTTAATAACATTTTGCTTTAAATGTATACTTTGTTGTTTACTGTACGTAAAGTAATTCAACTACCGTTAAGGTAAACGTACCAGTAGTTAGTCGCTTAAGAGCATTTATCTAATTATTATCAAAGTGTTAGTGAATTCCAAAATATATATATATTTAGCCAAGTCCCAACCTTCATGTATCAGAATAAATATTAAAAGCTTCAAAATATATTCTTCGAAAAAAGAAATGAAAAACAAAAACATTCCTTTATCTTCCAGTAGGGGGCCTAGTAAATTTCAGATGCATGTATCATTTTTCTGCTTATTCAGCTTATTCTGCTTATAATTTTTTGTGATTTGTCTAAAATAACATTTATAAGTTAATAACATTTTGCTTTAAATGTATACTTTGTTGTTTACTGTACGTAAAGTAATTCAACTACCGTTAAGGTAAACGTACCAGTAGTTAGTCGCTTAAGAGCATTTATCTAATTATTATCAAAGTGTTAGTGAATTCCAAAATATATATATATTTAGCCAAGTCCCAACCTTCATGTATCAGAATAAATATTAAAAGCTTCAAAATATATTCTTCGAAAAAAGAAATGAAAAACAAAAACATTCCTTTATCTTCCAGTAGGGGGCCTAGTAAATTTCAGATGCATGTATCATTTTTCTGCTTATTCAGCAAATTATTTACAATGTGGTAGAATTATTTACAATGCGTGAATAGAAATAATTTTACAATTAAATTTAATGGTGCTGCCATCTATGCTCGTATTGAAAGGGGTTACGAATTAAGTAATTAAAAATAACAATTTGGATCCTTTAATATATATCCTTTAATTAATAAATTAAAGGATAAAGCGTTTTGAAAAAAAATTAAACAACACAATCTCTGTGCTATCTTCGATCTCACTTAGACACTTGTTTACTTGTTTCTTCCGTTATTTGAGATATCATACCTGACAGCACTAACTATTCAGAAAAGTTTAAAAATTTCAATTATTGATAGTGCTGAAAGTTTAGTTACTGGAAGTCTTTGTAGTTCTTATCTGGAAAGATTAGAAGACAAAGGTTAAAGACAGATTTGGAACAATTAGTTTTTCTTTCAAATGATTTAATTTTAATGAAGCTTTAATAATACTGTTTAAATTAATTTGAGCAATGTGTTTAATAGATTTTATTTTTAATTTTCAGGTATGTATGCAATCATTAATTCGTATACCACGGGATGCAAGAAGATGATTTTTCTAATAAAATGTCTGTAAGTTATTCTTGAAATTATTACTGCGTAACTGCTAATAACAATTTTAGAAACTTTATTTATTGTTCCTTTTTTTAATGTTGAAACTTATTTATTTTTTTATCTGTGTGCTTTTAAATAGTGTTTATACCATAACAGATGTATCTCTTTTATTATACTAGATTATGTTATTTTATTTACCCTGTTTAAGAATTGTATCTCGACCTACAAATGATGTATCAGCAAACCCTCCGATATGTAAAACTCGCGGAATAAGAAAATATAATTCCATAATAAAATTATTTCTATTTAACAATACATTCATTCAAAAGAAAATACAGATGAACAAACAAAACTCGTGTAAAATACATTAAATCATTTTTTCTTGCAAAAGAAAAATAATAACCGTAAAGAAATTCATGCATTGGTTTAAACGCATTTTACAAAAGTTTTATTTGGTTATTTTCTTTAATCTTTTCAAAGTGTTTATTGTTTAATAGAGAAATATTTCACCCTTTAGAAATTACGCGCGCACATATATATGAGAGAATGGAGAGCGTTGACCCATTTTTTACAAAACGATTTTTTATTTTTTAAATATTGAACCTTGAATAAAGTTTCATATATCATTTTATTCGTTTTATAATTAGTTATAAAAATAAAATTGTGACATAAGTGCGATGTATAAGAAACTTAAAAAATGATCCATTTTAATCCTGAGAAAATAATGGGTCAAGTCTCTCCACATATGGGAGGCTTGACCAACTTTATTAGGTAGCTGTCATTACAAAAAGCTACCTATTGCAGTTGTCCGAAAAATTTTGGTATATTTTCACCGATCATGACCCTCAGACTCCGAAATCACCCTCCATTCAAATGTGATATATATATATATATATATATATATATATATATATATATATATTATCTTTGTCACACTGTAACTTTCGTACTTATGAACCAATTTGGATGTAACTTCGTGTATACATAGTACATAACAATGTCTCGACCGAGTTCGTTGGCCAGCTTCATCTGCCCTTCTTGTTTCAAAATGGCGATCATTTAATTTTTTTTAATTTAAAATTTAAAATGAGGCACGAAAACTCAGACATTGAAAAATATTTTTTTCTCATGTGTTAGAGAATATAGATAGAGAATAATGTGTTAGAGAATAGATACACAGATTCTGGAGTATTTTTTTTTCGTCTATATCTTAAAAAATGATTGAGTTATAGCAATTTGAATTTCTAGCATGACTGACATTTTGAAACGATCTGAGTTTTGTCACGCGATATTACGCGTATTTTTGAACCGATATGGATGTGACAAGGCATGTGCATAGTACATAGCAGTATCCCGACCGAGTTTGCTGGCCGGCTTCATCCCCCATCTTGTTTCAAAATGCCGGCCATTAAAAAAAAAAAAAAAAAAAAAAAAAAAAAAATATATATATATATATATATATATATATATATATATATATATATATATATATATATATATATATACATATATATATATATATATATATATATAATTATCAATGAGGTACAAAAGAAATTAGAAATTGAAAAAGATTTATTTTTCGTGTGTTTCAGCTTGATATAAAGATTCCGGAGCATTTTTTGTTTTGTCTATATCTTTTAAAATGACTGAGTTATAGTACTTTGAATTTCTAGCATGGCTGACATAGTGAAACGATCTGATTTTTGTCACGCGATAATACGCGTTATTATGAATCGATTTGGATGTGACAAGGCATGTGCATAGTTCATAGCAATGTCTCAATCGAGTTCGTTGGCCAGCTTCATGCGCCATCTTGTTTCAAAATGGCGCCCATAAAAAAAATCAAAATTTAAAATGAGGTACAAAAAATTAGAAATTTGAAAAAGACTTTTTTTTCTCCTGTGTTTGGCATTGATAAAAAGATTCCAGAGCATTTTTTGTTTCGTCTATATCTTAAAAAACGGTTGAGTTATAGCACTTTGAAATTCTATTGTAGCTGACATTTTGAAACGAGCTGATTTTTGTCACGCGATAACACGCGTATTTATGAACGGATTTGGACATAACTTCGTGTCTACATAGTACATACCAATGTCTCGACCGAGTACGATGGCCAACTTCATCAGCCATCTTGTTTCAAAATAGTGGCCATTATTTTTTTTTAATTTTAATTTAAAATGAGGTACAAAAAAAAATAGAAATTGAAAAAGATTTTTTCTTATATGTTTGACCTTGATACAAAGATTTCGGAACATTTTTCGTTTCGTCTATATCTTAAAAAATGGCTGCGTTATAGCATTTCGAATTTCTAGCATGGCTGACATTTTGAAAGGATCTGATTTTTGTCACGCGATAATACGCGTATTTATGAACCGATTAGGATGTGACAAGGCATGTGCATAGTACATAGCAATCTCTCGGCTGAGTTTGTTTGCAAACTTCCACCGACATCTTTTTCAAAATGGCGGCCATTTAAAAATTTTAAAAAAAAATCAAATTTAAAATAAGACACATAACAATTAGAAATTGAAAAAAAAAATTATTATTTGTTTCAGCTTGTTACAAAGATTCCGGAGCATTTTTTCTTTTGTCTTTATCTAAAAATGGCTCAGATATAGCAGTTCGAATTTCTAGACAATTTTGAAAAATGTGATTTTTTGCCTGTAACAGCACTCGTATATATCAACCGATTTAGATATGAGTGAGCATGTGCACAGGAATTACTAAGATCTCGACCAACTTCATTAGTTAGCTTTGTTGTACCCATTATGTTGTTTTAATATGGCGGGCACTTCAAGATATCCCCGAATTTGGCGACCAAATATAAATCACCTTAAATAAAACCAGCTTTGATAAAGCTCACGAGAATCTCATTCATATTCGGTATTGACAAAAATTAGTATTTAATCTTCTATAATTGGGTTCCACTAATATGAGCTCCATGTATATTTGAATAATATATTTGAATAATATTTGAATAATATTTGAATAATATATGCTGGCTTTTAAAAAATAAGGAATATGAAAGCTACCTCTTCCTCCCGGCATTGGCCGGAAGGTCTTTTTTATATTGAGATATATGTTAAAGAAAATAAAACCAGATTTAAAAGAGGCAGAATAACTTTATGCTACACGGCTTAGTTGTAAAAATATCCAATTTAAATACCCACATTTTGTGACACTCGATCTCACAACACTAGTTGCCATATAGTTTCGCTTTAACTCATTTTGTTAATCTTGGTTAAATTTGCGTACGTACCTTCCTAATCAACGCTACGTTCTTTTGCAGTTCATGAAAACTTAACATTTCTTAAGGTAGTTTTTTCATATCCTCTGTTGTCTCTTCCATTATTTCTATTTACCTACCAATGGTACTATTTAAATGAAATAAATGCTCTTGTCAACTTTTCTATTTATATTTCACTGACAAGCCCGTGTTAATACGTTCACTAAGCTCCAGGTTTCACTGCAATACAAGCAATATTTAAATTAATATAATTCTTTTGATTTAATGTATTTTTAATACATTGAACACTGATTAATACTTCCAAGGATTGCATTCATAATCGTTATTAAGTTTTTTTTTTATAAAATGTTCAAAGTATCATTTTTTTTTAACATTCAAAACAAAATGCAGAGAAAACAACACTACAATGTTGCCCTTTTCCAAGACAGTCGGAGGGTTAAATTTTTTCTTACTTCTGTAGCAATTTTTTTACATCTTTCTTTAAAGAATTTTAAACTTTTCCATTTCTATCACACCATTTTACGGACAAAATAAATTTATTATTTTAGAAATATAACCACTGACCCTTTGTTATTGTGTAGCATATAACAAAATGATTTCCAATAACACTTAATGAAGGTAGTTTTGAACATGAGGACAACATTCCCTCCAATCTTTCCGTCTAGCCTCCAAAATTTACCCAATTTTAAAGTACAGATCATGGTTATGCTTAGCCTAATTTACTGCATATTCTTTATGTCTGGAATGAAAGCTCAATATTTCTGTATTACTAAATACGTTCTTACTTAAATTTCTCTCATATACTTTATCTGAGAGAATTTTTAAAAAATGTATAAAAAAAAATACAGTTTTTAAGCTGAAAACTCTTCACGATTACTTTTTACACACCTGTTTCAATTATTGCATCAAACAAAGACTTTAGTTTGAGCATTTCAGTAGCTGTAGTTGGCACCTATTGGTGAAATTATTTTATGTATGGAAATTGAAGTTTGGGTCAATCCTCTCCTATGGTCAACCCTCTCCAGTCTCCCGTACACATATGAAATAGAAACTCCAAAGCACTCGAAAGAGGATAAATTCAATTTGGAATACTCTGTATATCTAATACTATTTAACAATTTATTCCCTAAACAAATTATATTACGTACATGTAAAATATTGATTTCGAACATTAAAACTCATATACAAATCGATTATTTACTTCACATGATAGTCCAATGTATTTAATAATCCCATTAAAATGTACGAAAAGTTAAAATAGAATTTTCTGCGCTTTGTACGTGAACATTTCCTAAACATGGAAGTAACATATGAAAGCCTACATTTCTATAGTTTTAGTGTGACTTTACTCCGTGTAACGTCATGATAAGATAATAAAAAGCGCTATTAAAATATTTGTAACAGCTTTCTACGTAGCATATCTCCATTTTATATTTAATGCCCATGATACATGATAACCTCATAAAATAAGATTAAATATGCCGATAAATGAAAGTCATAAACTTTCATATATTGAAAGGTTTAAAGGGTAATAATCCATATATGATTTATAAAGAGAAAATTGAAAGTTAAATAATCTTACCAAGAATTCTTTATTTAAAATTTGGAATGAACAATTATAAATTATTGTCTTTGTACTTTCAAAATCTTTTTGGAATAAATATATTAGGTCACTTTTGAAGTTATTTGATTTTATGTAATCATACGAAAAGAAATCAAATATTTGCAGAAATTCCAATCTCTTTTATTTAATGTCACGGAGCGAATAATTTCCAGGGAAATCAAAAATGTAAATTCTGTTTTCATAGCTTGTAGTTATTCTATAATTGCAAAAATGGACATGCGATTCGATTAATTGCAGCATAGGTAAATCAGAAACACCAGTATTATAGGAGACAACTGTGCTGACTCTTTGAAGCAAGTTGTAGTAATGTACATGGAAATCAAATTGTGTCACAGCAAATACAATATAAAATGAAGTTTGAAAATGAAGCAGATTCTGACTCCAATATTTTTCAAAGTTCTGTGGTTCCTCTTCAATTAGTTTACGATCCCAAAAAGAAAATTCTCTGGCAAAACCCAACACCATCATCACCTCGCTGCTGTCGACCTATAAGAATTAAACTCATCAAGGAGACACATGACATAACAAAAGAAAAAATAAAAGATATCAAATCACAAATCACAGCACTTACTAGCACAGAAATTGACGATGAGTCCATAAAATATAGAATGATAAAGTAATTATCGCAACACACATATCAAATATACGATGAGGTGCTACTTATGTGATGGTACTTCATCTGAGTTTAATGACATATCAAAGCAGAGGGAGTGTAAGAAAGAAAATTTAAGTTTCAGTCATACCTTGCTACATGCTCGTGTACGATTTTTTGAGAGTAAATTACATGCAGCATATATATTACCTGTAACAAAAAGGAACGTCTGCCTTTCTGTTGAGGAGAAACAAGCGGTAAAAAAAAAGACATTGAGGATAATTTCAAACAACAACTCGGGATCTTAGTTGACATCCCCAAAGCAAATTTTTGAAATACTAACAGTGAAAATACCAGCAGACGATTTTTTGAGGAATACGAAAAATCGGCGGCTGTAATTGGAGTCGATAAAAATTTTATACATCGTCTAAAAGCGATATTAAGTGCATTGTGTTGCGGATACAAAATTAATACAGAAGAATTTGAAAAATATTGCCAAGGAACGGCTGAACTGTATGCGACATTATATGGTTTTTATCCTATGTTCCCTAAAATGTACAAAGTACTTCGTCATGGAGCAGATGTCATAAAATAAACTATTCTACCAATAGGCCAATTAAGTGAAAAAGCTACAGAATATATTAGGTCATTTAGATTCAACTACACAAGAATGTTTTCTCGAGTGACCTGCAACAGGGATGTCCTGAATAGGCTTCTTTTAACTTCTGACCCCTTAATAACGGGCGTGAGATGCAACACAAACAGGAAAAGAAAGACTTCATCTTCTGAAGATCTAAAATTATTATCAGAAAGTGGTATCACAAATGTTAATGTTCTTGAATACAATAATAGTTATGAAACTGATGAATAAATCCTTTGATTTATAAATAAGACTTAGTTTCACCATTTTTACTCTATAATTCAACTAAAAACGCAGATCTGTAGCTGTTAGAGGAATCAAATAATTTTGGCCAGGTTTTGTGGCTAAATACCACACTGTGCATTGATGCAAAAATGAGTATCACCGTATATCGAAAGTCGTAACAGAGGGCTTGCTGATAGCAACAGTGAAAACACAATCTTTCCATATTTTATGAAAACCGTTCTTGCTGTGCTAGAGAAGAACATTTTTATGTCATAGAGATTTTCTTGTTGGCGAGTTAATACAGGACAACTTCAATGTCCAAAAATATGTTACCACTTGGATATCTCTAATGCGTTCTTCGACAGGGAGATACAAATTAGGATTTAGTTTTAGGATGAACGCCTAAACAGATATGGCAATATGTTAAAATACAGTCCAAAGATTTTACTAACTTTACAAAAAGTGTATTTTTCAAACACATTTATCTTTTTTTTAAATTGAACAAAGAGAATTATTACTTATTAGTCTCTCCATGCAATTAATTTTAATCTTTGAGATTGCGTTTTATAAATTATCTCAGAAGCGTGCTCGTGCCATACTTTTTACCACACAAGTGCACGTTACACTTTTACCAATGAAACATATTTCATATAATTTAAAAAAATAGAATACCAGTAGAGTTGGTGTCAACGCACCTGTCTACCACGCTACAGTTCCCAAGTTCGACTCTGGGCTGAGGACTTGGCAAGGTTAACTGAATCTTTCATTTATTCAGAGTCTATAAAATGAGTGCAAAACTTGCTTGGAAAGTAAACACTGAGGATACCGCCTTACGCTGACCACTTCACCTGGACATATATCTATAGCACCTCAGTGTCCATGGTCCAGAAAACAGGACTGGCCACTCTACACTGTAGTCCAGGACTCTTAAGTGAACGCAGTGCCGCAGATTTAGTTTTTAAAAATAGATAAGATAGATAACAACAATACATATCAACAATGAAAACGAAATTTACAAATATTAGAAAAAATTCTCAAGTAAATTTTTTAGAGAATGTAAGTATCAATTATTAATGAGGAAACGATAAAAATATTTTATTAATATATATATCAAGCATAATTTAATCCAAGATGGAAGACATATAATGAAATGATTGTATTTAAAAAGAAATCTATTATTATTTTTTAATTATCCTGTTTTATCTTCTATAGTTTTCGAAATTGTTTTTATTCCATAAAGAAGTTTTAGAATGCATAATATCTTTGTTTTTGACACATTGGCACATTTTATTTTACGACATGTGGTTTCAATCAAGGTTTTACATTAAAAAATATATACCGACATTAAAAGTTCATTGAGTTCGATAGAAATTGATGAATTGAAGAAGAGCAATAATGTTCAGATAGGTCCTGTGTTGTATTTCAGGGAAAAAAAAAAAAAAAAAAAAAACCTATATTGTCGTAAAACATGTGATACCGCGGAACAGATAAATAAAAATAATGTCACTCATTGCTCGATACACTTCCATAGAAACATACCACATGTGTCATGTAAAATACTTATTTATTAAATATTTGTTTTTAAATGAACATTAACCCTCATACACAGACTTGATAATTCTAAACCATCCAAAACTATCAAGTAACATAAACTCAAACGAATGCGAATAAATGTTTGCCATAAATTAGCTTAGTATAAAATAAACTTGGAAAACATTTTTTTTTTCTCGTCAGTATCGTATTTATTTATTGCTAGACCATCTGGTGTCTGTTTCTCCAAACAAAGTTATCATTTTTAGTTTTTATATGAATATTTATGGAGCCAAAAAATGTTTTTTGTGTTTTATTTCTTTCTTGAAAAATTTATGATTCTTATTTGAAAAGTTTGTAGTGTTAATTCTGACAAAGTAAACTTTTTTGTTGTATTCAACATTTCCTGTAATTTTCACAAGAAATATAAACATTTTTTTTATCACAAAATACGTTTAACTTCTTAAATATCAAATTAATTACAATAAATTTACTCACCAGACATATCCCTCATACACAAACTTTATATTTCTAAACTATCCAAAACTCTAAAGTAACATAAACGCAAACTAATGCGAATACCGTACCGAATGCTAATTTACGTTCACCATAAATTAGCTTGATATAAAATAAACACGAGAAAACATATTTTTTTTCGCGTCAGTATCGTATTTATTTATTGCTGGACCATCTGGTTGTATGCTTCTCCAAACAAAGTTACATTTTTTAGTTTTTATATGAATATTTATGAAGCACATAAGGTTTTATATGATTTATTTTTTTTCCAGAAAAGTCGTTAATTATTATTTGTAAAATGTGTACTGTTAATCATGGCAAGTAAACCCTTTTTGCTGCATTCAAACTTTCCGGCAATTTTCGCAAGAAAGGTAAACAGGTTTTTTTTTTGTTTTTTTTTAATCACAAAATACGTTTAATATCTTAAATATAATATTAATTACCATAAATTTTCTTGCCAGACCGATTTATCATTTTTATAATGTTTATCATTAGTTTTATTAGTACCGATAAATCGCTACTTAATAGATTGCAATGCAACCTGATTATTTTCAGCGGAACATAGAAACATTTTACATGTATAATGTAAAATATTTATATACTATATTTTTATTAATTGAGACCAAGCTTAATTTCTCAAATTCAAACATTATATTTCTAAAGCATCCATAGTTATAAAGTTATACAAACTCAAAATAATGCGAATATCTTTTCGCCGTAATTTAACTTAGTACAGAATAAACTTAAGAAAATATTTTTTTTCTCTCATCGGTATCATTTTTATTTATTGTTCGACCATCTGGCGTATATTTCCACAAACAAAGTTACATTCTTTTAGTTTTTTACATGAATATTTATGAAGCACAAAAGGGTTTTTTTTTAATGATTTCTTTCACAAAAGTCATTGATTGGTTTTTATAAAATCTCTATTGTTATTCCTGACAAAGTAAATATTTTTACTGTTTTCATCATTAACCCTCTTGCTGCGGATTTGTTTTATAAAAGTAGGTTACAAATTGAAAAAAAAAATAAATATTTCAAATATAATTACATTTAAATTACATTTTTTTTAAAATATAGATTTTGCATTAATGCTTGGAAATTAATCCAGAGAGAAACATTCGCCTTGTATACAATATTTCAAATGAAAATCAAATTTCAAAGTAATTGCTTAAGAGGCGCAAAGGGCCAACATAGTGAAAAAAATTCTATGCCGGGACTCGAGCCCGGGCCATCAGTATAGCGCACTGACGTTCTACCGACTAAACCACATGGAACAATACCCACCCTGGAAAATTCCTCACTATTATATGTTGGCAAGATTACAAACGCAGCACAAGGAATAATTTCCATGCTTTAATATAGTTTCTATCGATGCTGGATTTAATTAAGTTTCCTGTTCGCCCCAGGTCGGTGGCTCACGATAAATATTCCATCTTGTGCTGCGTTTGAGGTCTTGCCAACATATAATAGTGAGGAATTTTCAAGGCTGGGTATCGTTCCATGTGGTTTAGTCGGTAGCACGTCAGTGCGCTGTACTGACGGCCCGGGTTCGAGTTCCGGCATAGAATATTTTTCAGTATGTTGGCCTTTGCGCCTCTTAAGCAATTACTTTGAAATTTGACTTTCATTTGAAATATAGAATTCGATTATAAAAAAGGGTTGTTAGAAAACTGAATTTGAAGAATAATCATAGAAAAGTGAAATTCTGAAAATTAATCTTGGTTAAAATATGATTTATTTTATAAAATACAAGGGATAATAACCTGCAAATGAAAGTTAAAATTCTAGTACTTTATTCACCTTGAATTAAATAATTAAAATATATATTAAAGTAGAAATAACTGAAAAATTTATATCCAGGTGCAGAAATATAATATAAAGATATTTAAAATACAAAATGAAAATATCTTAAAATAATCAGGAAAACCTAGAAAGTTTTCAACTATTACAAGGCCGTCATCAGTAGGATTTAAATGTTGTTATTACTTTCTTTGCTCTTATTCGAGAAATGTCATGTCCAGAAGAAAACACAAACTTGCTCAAACTCAACCTAAAAAAGTAGATTTTAATAAATCAAAAATTATCTTTCGTACAAATAATTACCAGGAAGCCATCATAACAGAATCAATTGAAATAAATGCTAATAAAGATACAGCTGGTAACGATGCACTATTATACAATATCCATGGAATATGGATATATTTACTCCATAATAGATGAAAGCTCATTTTGTCGAAAATTTGAATAACTTTATCTGGCATCTGATATGACTACAACATTTAAATTAGAATGTTTTTCTTCTGGACAGTTATCGAATAATCGCAAAGAAAATAATAACAACATTTAAATCCTACTGATGACGACCTTGTAATGGCTGAAAACGTTCTAGGTTTTTCTGATGTATTTTAAGATATTTGTAATTTGTATTTTAAATATTTTATATTATAATTATGCACCTGAAAGTATTTTTTAGTACAATTATTTGGGCCTTTACATGTATTTTAATTGTAAAAGATTTATACTAATGAAAATAGGAAAAATACAAAAATAGTACTAGAAGTAAAGTTCAGGATGCTAAATTTCGAAACAAGGTTTGAAGCAAAGTCCTACTTCGCAAACTTTGTACCAAATTCGGGTTTCTTAGCAAATTTGTTTGCCAGTTTCAATTATTTTTCTCAACAACAAACAGCATATTCCCTACAAGGCTCTTTCTTCATGGAATTGGGGGGATGTGTATATGGCTAGCAAAATGTCGTGTGGTTAGTCTCATGGGGTGCAAGGATCTTTGAGCTTTCTAAAGAGCGTTCGTTCTGAATGCTAGAAAAACATGCTTGTGAACTTCACAGAGAAAATGGAAAACTAACGCCATTTGTCAGCCTAGACCTGAATCAACAATTAAACATCGCAGAAAAGCAATTGAATGGGAAAAGAGCTATTTCTGATTTTGAAAAAATGCATCTTTGAGGAACTTGCTGATTGCTCAAATTTTGCTACATTAACGTTGCCCTTGGAAATCGCGGAATGCACAGTAAGAGGATTAAGGATAATTTTCGCTGCAAATATAAACCAGTATTTTGTTACAAAATAATATTTAACCTCTTGATCGAATTAATTCCAATTAACTTATCCTTCCGAGAGCTATTTATTATTTTCAGAATGGTTCACATTTCTTTTTATTAGTACCGTAAGATCCATCTTTACTTAAATGGTTCTATTGCAATCAGGTTATTTTTAGAGATTATTAATTTTAACTTAAAGTATACAAGAATATTTAACATAAGAAGATCCATGGCTTATATTTCGTAATTCACTAAAAATAAACAAATCAAACATTAAATTAATTTTTTGATTTACTACCAGCTTAAAGACTTAATATCCTATCATTAGTTATAATTTGCAATGAATTCTGAATTTTTAATAACACAATTTCCCAATTGTAATATCCGCTTTATTTAACAATAGGTATACTGCGATTGAATTAAGAAATGATTACTGTTAAGAAATAGCGATACATAATATCTCGTATCAGTGGCATTCTGTGCCAAATTTGCAAACGTATCTTCCATCATTTGTCTTAAATGTTTACAAGTTCAGAACATATGAGCAAGTATTTCTTAATTTTATTCGTACAATACTTTTGTAAACTGCATTATTTCAAAACATGCAAAACAAATTATTCATTCTATAGCTGTAAATATTGCTTTTTGATAGTTCTTTTAAAAAATATGAAAAAAAAACCTGTGTTTTTTTTTAATATTTGTTCGCTAATTAACATATTCTTCTGATTGAATAAATGTAGTAAAGCTAAACTTGTTTATGTGATAAAGACAACAATCGAGAAAAAATCTATACAACTCATACTTAATGCATAGTATTTTAAGTATAATAGATTGATTTTCATATTTCGTTAAATATTAAAGCATCAGACATTTTAAACGATGTTTTAAAGTATAACGCGTTTTAAAATGCAATGTAATCAACTTTTAATTCAATACCTCTATGAATAACTTGCAATAATACGTAGCAATTAAAATGTTAGGGATTAATCACAATTTAAGAATTTAACTTACAAGTATTTAATTGAAATATTTATTTGTTGGTTTATTAAGAATATTTTCCTCATTATAAATGTTGAAGAATGTCTTGAATTGCCAGCTAAATAGAAATGTTTCACTATGTTTTTGAATAAAATGGGATTTAAAATATAGCGTTATTAACATGTAATGTATTAAATATCTGTGCAAATAGTTTGTAATAATTTAGTAGCTGTTGAAGGTGATTGCTCATTGCATGCATTAGAAACTGCTTTACGTATTATTAATTTAAATATTTATTTGTTGCTTTATTAATAACATGTTACTAATGTTAAGTTTTATATTGTGTGATCTCTAAAAAATAAAAATCAAAACGAAAAGAACAAATTAATAATCATAACGTAATTTATGTTATATTTAATTCTGCTTACATTAGTTCACATGAAAATAATTTTACAGTTCTAGTAAACGGATATGTCAATAGTCGCAAACTCATACAGTTTTCTTCACTGAACATTACGTAAAAGTGGAAACGCTTCTGTCACGCTTCTGTGGATATATATCCTGAAAAAAAGACTGTTAAAGTGACATTGAATACATTTTTGAGTAGTAAAAGCGTATTAGGTATTCTACAATGAACATGACGTAGAAACAACCTCACTTCTGCAGATATATGTGGTGATTTTGCAGGTTCTGGGTAGATTGACATGTGACTGAATAAATAATCCGCTGTTTAGATGCCGTCATGTATAGAGAATAACACTGTCGAGAATTATAGGCTTTTGATGATCATGTTAGAGTGATCAGCAGTACTCACTAATAAGAAGTCATGCACTCAAAAAACATGATAGAGTGATACACCGCGTCCCAAAAATTTAGACAATCAATAAAATTTGAATTAATGTAAAAAGTAATAAGGTACAATTAAAATTCGCAAGATAGGTAATAAATGAAAGAGGTTTTACTGATATACATATATAAATTATGATCAAAGGTTTCAAATTATAAAATATACATTAAATTATATAAAAATGTGCTGTCCCAAAAGTATAGACACCTGTAATTTGCTTGGGTTTACATTTATAAAAGTAACAAAAATCTTACTTTTAATATTTTATTGTATTGACACGACACTTTATAACATCAAATACACGCTGTTCCATAGAATTAACAAAGCATTGCATTACAGAAGGAGGTGTTTCCTACCACGCTTTGTCAATTGTAATTTTTAAGTCATTTACACATGTATATTGCTTTCCATTTTCATTTATTTACGAGATAAGATCCCTCATATGTATCGAGTATAATCCTCACGCGTGTATAATACGTACTTTGTTTTCGATGTGGAAATAATCGGTCAAGTGCGAGTTTACTCGCGCACAGAGTGTTCAGTAGAAAAATAATAACAATTAGTAACTGTAATATTACAGAAAACCTTTTTTAAAATAATAAAAAATATTTTACCTCTGTTTTAAAAGCGCATTGCGCATCGAGTACTTCGCCTGAGTCTTTATGTGTGTTCAAACGTCCGTGTCCTTAAAGGTTAATACATCGGCTAATACCGACAATTGTTTTCTAAAACAATTATAACGATCCTTTTAAACTTCCGCGACATCAGGAATCTTGAGAGCCCCTCAACGCACTTGCTAAGCGCCCGCAAAGTGAAACTAATGTGCATGCGATTTCCTCAAAAACTATGGGACTAGGGTAATCGCTGCTGTTTTACTGCAAGCAACAATAAACTTCTACTACACCTAATTTTTTCATAACTTTAGTTTCAAAAGATTTGGAAATAGAGAGGAAGAACATATATTTGCATTTCATTTCCGACGATATATCTGAAACTATAACGCCTAAAATTTAAATAAATTATGTTTAATTTCTTCATTACGAGAGCCTTTCACACGATACCCCACTCGATATATATATCTATATATATCTATATATATATATATAACCATTAATTAAACATTACCGACCATCATCAAAAACCGCAATATTTTGAAATGACAATAAAAATGGATACCACAAACCTATAATATAGAACTGTCTGCATAAAATAAAGTGCCATATACATAATTACAAGAATTAATATGGAAGAGAAAAGAAGAATATGGATACCGAAAAAAAATTGAAAAACTTATATATTGAATTACGTTTTCAAGAGTACAAAATTCAATGATATAAGCAAATCGGTTGTTATCTGTGAGAAAAAATCTAAAAGCTGAAAAAAATTTTCTCCTGTACCCAAACAACCAATATAATTAAAAGAATAGTTTTAAGATGAAAACAGAACATTATCAAATGGCATGAAATGGAAAAAACAATACAACCCTTTAAATATTTAATTTATAGCATAAAAAATAGAAATATTACACCATATACCGAATAAAAACCCAGTTGATTTTCAAAATATTCTCCTGCACATGGTATCCAAGCATGATCAGATTAAGGTAAATAAAACAGTTAACTCAGATAGTAAAACTATGGATTCAGTTAATTCATTTAGAAATACCGTGATAAAATCAATTAATATAATATAAATAGAAAATAATTACATTATTTAAAATACCTAAAAAACACTTTTAAATTGTTAAATTTGAATTTTACAATATTGCCAATATTCAGCGTTTAATACCACCTGATGTAAAAAATTAAAATTATTACTTTAATAGAAACTTTAAAAGGTAAATTTTTTTAGTGCTGCCATCTATTATATTATTTTAAAAACAATTATTATTATTCAAATGTTCAATAAGAAAATAATAAAAGCTAATGAAATTAAAATATATCATCTGCATTACCACACTAATCCTAATATATAAATAATAATCTACTATATATCATTATTCAAAAAAATTAAATAAATTAAATGTTAATAAAATGCTTTCAATATATTCTATTACCAAACCCATTTAATCTGCACTGAGAAAGGAAATAATTTTATAACATTGATAATATATAGCTATAACTTAAAATAAATTATATATAATATAAATATAAAAACTTTAAGAATTACTATTAAATTTAAAAAATAACAAATTAATAAATTGAACAGGCAAAAAAAAAAAAAAAAAAAAAAATGATGTTTATAGAATATTGTCAGATTCTAAAATTCCCATTAGCCTAAAGATTACAAATATAGTGTGTGGATTATCTTCATATTAGCCAAAAAAAAAGCTAAAAAATATGATTGTGACAATAAAACACATTAAACCGATAATTAATCATGTAATACAAAGTTGAAAATAAAACAATATTAAAAAGTATAGAGGAATAATAATAAAAACCAATTACCCAATTTTAATACAAACAGTATAACATTAGTTATATCAAATAAACTTATATGCATATTAATCACTATAAAGATGGTATACTATTATTAATTAATATGACATTGTCCTGAGTAGACTAAAATTTAAAAACAAGTTAATTTTGAATTTGATTAAATAAGCTAAATTTAATATGAATTGAAAAAAAAAAATGTCACCAATTACAATTAAAACATCAAAACAACATCCATATAAATTGCGTAATAGAAATGAGTTATAATAGTAGGATCTGAAATGTTTTCCAGCTCGATTTTTGTGCCAAGCCTGATATTTCTTTTTTATTTCGCATTATTTTATTCATTTTATTTAGCTCCCGACATGTAGACACCAAATATCCCAGGTGCCACTCCCTTCCTGCACACCTCTGAGGCGACTTTCAAGATGGCGCCCAAGAATATATATATATATATATATATATGTCTTTATAAGACATTTTCAAGTAACTTAATTAGCCCCCTAATTTTTTCATAAATATATTTATGAATGATTAATATTCTATAAGTATGTGGGTCAGTAGCCTTCTTTACTACAGCAAAACTTGAACTTTTCACGTCCCATAGATTACGAGAAATATCGCTGTGACAGACAGTCTGGAACACGAATGATCTTATAAAAGATCCGTTTTTTTCTTTTGAAGCACAGAATCTAAAAAAAAAAAAAAAAATGTTTATTTCTCATGTATAATGTGAAGTAAACTCAACAAAAAATCCGTGAATTTTCATGTATTTTTTCTTTGATTATATCTCTTTAATTCCAGATATTTGTCGCTTTTATGTGCTCATTTTCCTTCATGTAAAACATTTATCAAAGTAATGTAAAAATTACCTAAAATTCTAAAATCTAATTTTTTTTTTTTTTTAAATCTGAGATAAGTTCTATTAACAAGCACTTACAATATCATATAAAAGGTGTCTCTATTAAATTCCAAGACTGGGGCTAATACAACGGAATGAATAATTCAAAAAAAAAAAAAAACATACGTTTATTAGTCCTAAAAATAATCACTTCCGGCACTTACTCACTTTTGTGCATGGCAGTACAAATTCTGGAAACACGCTTCGTAGTCCTCTGAAGATTTGCTTCGAAGTTGAGCGGTTACGTTTTTCTTTATTTCCTCTACGTCCTGAAATCGATGCCCTTTCATAGCAGTCTTAAGTTTTGGGAACACGTTAAATTCGGGAGGTGGCAAATCAGGAGAATACGGAGGTTGATTAACCTGTACGATGATATGTTTGGTCAAAAAGTGCTTTTTCCATTTTTTAAACAAAACTTGATCCATAACCGACCGTGACACGAGCTCTAATGAACCACTTGCGTTTACCTTCTCCAAACCGGAAATGCTGACACAATCACTGCGCATTTGTTCTACATTCGTACCTCATTGGTTACGCTATCACATCCGCATGATAAAGTGTTCCTAAGCATTTTCATTCATTAACTACACGTACCATCCTGGAATTTAATAGAGACACCTTGTACAATATCACTTACAATTATCACATACAATATTCAAAATTAATAATAATTTTAATGTGTCCTAAGTGTGTACAGTACTAACTTCAAAAAGTTATTCTTACTGCGTCTGAGTATCTTTAAACAATGTCGAAAGTTTATTCTAGTAAATCATTAACAAACTTATTTTTCGAAAATATATATCAATTCTTGCAATGTTTAATACATTCTCAAACTGGAATAAATGTGAATAACATTTGCGTTCTTATGCTAAAGTTGCGGATATTTATTGTAATTTCTTTTGTTTATTCTTGCATTCTGTAATAGTTTGCATTAACGCAATATTAAAGTATGAGTATTATACTGTTAACCCATTTATGCCTAGCGTCCCATTTTTGGAACGTTCCCAATTTTAATATTTTTTTAAAGATATTATTCTTCTTTAAAATATGACAATTGTATGAAATAATTCACTAGAAATGTCATTTTCTATTACCGAGAGATGACAACAAAAAATTTATATTTATTTGCTTAAATGAAGGCCTTTTTTCGAGGTATATATATTTTTCATTTTTCAAGATAGCGAAATGTAAAACGTAAGATTATTTGTATTTTTAGTAGCAAGGATCCAAATAAATAATCCATAATCTTAGATTGTAGATTTCTTTGAAATACGTATTTTTTTTCAATTGTGAAATTATATGTTCATTGTTCAAGCCTATTTTTTATGCATGTTTGTAACGTACAAAATATAGGGCGCTAGGCATAAATGGGTACATAATTCTATTAGCCAGTTAGGGGACAGTTATTTATGTAAAGTCCTTTTCAAGATGATTTTGAAATAAATTGTTTCTTAATCTCAAATACGATTATTCGTAATTTATTATTAATAATGCATGTAATAAGTCTCTGTAACGAAATATACATATATTTTTTAATAGTTCATGAAAATACTAATTATAATAAATAATATACAATTTAAAAGCTTAATTTATATAAATTTGGACAAAACATATAATTATGCATTTTTTCACATATGGATATTACCATATTTAGTACGTTTACATTTTATCAAATAAATACAAAAATATTTTAGCGTTATTTTTTTAGTATTTTTCCAGTTCATTTTGCTACAATATAAAATGATTTTACCAAGAAATTTGAAAAAACAAAAATTCAGGCCATAAATGAGTTAATGTTTCCCTGATTATATGCAATTCTTATTTCAAATATTTTTTTATACAGTGTTCGGGTATCTTCAAACAATGTCTAAAGCTGATTTTAGCAAATCATTAACAAACTTGTGTAACTGAAATATATATCACTTCATGGAAGGTTTTATACACTCTCAAAATAGAATAAATGTGAATAAGGATTAAGGTGTTCGTGGGATAAAATTAACTATATTCATTGCAACATATTTTATTCTTTTTTCTCTGTAATATTTTTCATTAATATAATAAATATAATTAATGTAATAATATAATTAATTAATATTATTACATAATAATATATTACTGTATGAATATTATAATGTTAATGTTTTCCTAAATATATACAATTGTAACTTCAAATAATCATTCATACAGTGTATCTTCAAACAATTTCAAAAGCTGATTCTAGAAAATCATTAACAATTTTGTGTGTTCATGAAATATATATCACTTTCTGGAATTTTTGATACATTCTGAAAATTGATGAATAATGTTTAAGGTGTTCGTGTGTTAAAAGTACCAACTCAGATAAGATCAATACAAATAATGATGTAAATAATCTATATTTACCTCATTACTATCACATTAACGAGTCTGTATTTTGTTACATATTAAAATTAATTTCGGAATAGTTTTGAGTACAAATCACATTTAAAATACATGAAAGTTAAATATTGTATTTACTCGTGTATAAAGTGCACGCATGAATAATACTTGCTCTGTTTTCAATGTAGAAAACACTTTTCATTTAGTATAATACGCATCGTACTCAATAAATTATCTATGAATTATCAATAAATTATCTATTTTCTTTGATTATATCCCGTTCATTCCTTGTAATTTTCGCTCTTTGTGACTTTTTTTCTTCATTTTAAAACATTTACCAATCTATCTTAAAAGTTACTATAAATTCTACAATGTAATATGTTTTCTTTAGTGAAATCACTGCTGCGTTCCAGTAACAAGCAGTTTTTCGTATTACAATATTACAGTATTAAAAATGTAATTTTAATGTTTCTTAAGGAGGTATGATACCTTTAAACCTACAAAATTTTCGAAAAAAAAATTTAATGCATATTTTGATTCCGTAATCATTTCTGAACAGTATGCAAAAAAACGAAATAAAAAATTCCCATTAGTTTACTAATTATGTTAGTTTTATTAATAGTATATATTAAGACTACATAGGATAATTAAACTTTGCGATGCGTTTATTCAAAATGATGAATTTTGATACTGCGCTCAGTGTTACTAATAAACTATGCATGGCAATCAAAAGAAATTTTCGAAACATATTCATTTCTGTATTATCTATAACATAAAACCAGAAAAAGGTAATATTTCTTTTTCTGTTTTTTTACTATGAAAATATTTTTTTTTAAGTGAATTTTTTTTTTATTTTCAGTTAAGTTTTTAGTTTAGTCAATATTTTTTTTCAAATATTCTGGTTTTAGTATAAAGGTAACACTATTATGTATTTAATTTCACCAAAATTTCCTCTTTAAATGCAGATTTTATCATGCGGGCAAGATTTTTTTTCTCTTATTATCATATATTTTTAAACTTATCATTTCAATATCTATTTATGAATTTACAAGTATATATATATATATATATATATATATATTTAAATGTAAATTTAAATCTGAGCTTTATATTTAAATGAAGCTTAATTTATACTTTGGACTTATTACACAAGTTTTGAAGCTTGGAACATAGTGATATTTTTTACTATTTCGACGCGTTCAAAGGTATCCTACTCCCTTAAGTTATTGCAATGCTAACTTTAAATTGTGATTCATATTGTGCCTGAGTATCTTCAAACAATGTCAAAGCGGAATATAGTAAATCATTGACAAACTTGTGTTCCTGAAATATATTTCATTTTCTGGAATGTTTGATATATTCTCAACGTTTGAAGTATTTTTTGATAAAGTTAATGATATTTATTGCATTTTCTTTCTTTTATTCAAGCTTCTTTAATATTTTGGCAATACTGTAATATTACAGAACGATTAATATAATGAATAATATAATGTTAATGAAATAAAAACGTGTATAATAATCATAAACAAATTAAGTTAAATAATGCTATAAAAAGTGATAGAATATCTTTATTAAGACTTACGATCGTTTCATCGCACAATCGGCGACATTTTCAAAATCATTCATAATAGAAAATATTTTCACATAACTTAAAAACGTTTTTAAGTTATGTGAAAATATTTTCTATTATGAATGATTTTGAAAATGTCGCCGATTGTGCGATGAAACGATCGTAAGTCTTAATAAAGATATTCTATCACTTTTTATAGCATTATTTAACTTAATAATGTTAATGTTTCAACAATATGCAATTCTGACTTCAAATAATTTTTCATACAGTGTCTGGGTATCTTCAAACAGTGTCAAAAAGTGACTTTTGAAAATCACTAACAAACTTGTGTGAGTGAAATATGTACCATATATAACGTATTTGAATGTTTAATACACTCTCGAAATAGAATAAATGGGAATAAAGTTGTGTTCGTGTGATAAAGTTAATGATATCTATTGCAATTTATTTTATTTATGCTCGAAATTTGTAATATTTTGCATTAATATAATATTACAATATGAATAATATAATGTTAATGTTTCCCTAAATATGTGCAGTTATAACTTCAAATAATTATTCACACAGTGCTTCTTCAAACAATGTCAAAACCTGATTATAGAAAATTATTAACAATTTTGTGTGTTCATGACTTATATATCACTTTCTGGAAGGTTTGATATATTCGGAAAATTTAATAAATATGCATAACGTTTAAGATGTTCGTGTGCTAAATTCACCAGCGCAGATACGATCAATACAAACAATGTTATGAATAACACATATTTACTTTATCACTTTATAGTTACCATAGATGAACGATTCTATATTTTGTTACACATTAAAATTAATTTCGAAATATTTTTTAGCATAAAGAAAGCTTTGAAAAACATTTAAAATAATTGAAAGTTAAATACTGTATATACTACGTATAATGCGCAAGTGTGAATAATACATACTATGTTTTCAATGTAGAAAAAACCGAAACAATGTTTATTTCTCATGTATAATGTGGATCAAACTCAATAAAAAAAATCAGTGAATTGACATATATTTTTTCGTTGATTACACCCCGTTAATTTCCGATAATTTTCGCTTTTTTGTGCCACTTTTTCCTTCAGTATAAAACATGTGCTAATTTAACGTTAATATTACCTTAAATTATCCAATCTGAGCTGCCTTTTTGTGAAATCACCGGTGGATTCCAGTAACAAGCACTGTATTCCAATATCTCAGTAATAATAATTCATTCCAAGAAAAAGGGCATAAAGATCTTAAAAATGCACGCTTTATATTTTTTGTTGTTGTTTATTATCATTATGATTATTTTTGAAGCCATGAAAAATAATTTTAACAATAGAAGTTCCATACTTTAAACTTTGAAAATTTCTTAAACAACTTTTGTCAAATAACATCCCATTTGATATTCCATTTTAAAATGTACCAGAGAACCAGAATATAATGTATAATTAGGTGTTCGGACAAAAAATTTCGAAGTGTGATATAATTTAAGTATAAGGATGACCACCTAAGATTATTGATTTAACATAGAGTGAAAGAAGATCTGATTTCCTATCTGATATTCCTTGTGTGGTGATTACAATGTAGGGGGTGTTCTAGAAATTTTTTATGTCGCCTATAACTTACTTCAAAAATACTTTATCCTCTCCTGCTTTGCATCTCCTTAAAAAAACTGCACACCCAAACGAACGCATGCAAAACACACTTAACTTTTTTATTATAGTTTATTTATTTATTTTACCTTCAAAAGCAAAACTACTCATTGCTTAGCGATTTTTTCATATATTTTTCATATGCTTTTGCAATATAATTCCACTGATTTTAAATAGCCTCAAACTATGCGCAATAGTAGATTAAAATTATTGTTTAGATGATTTCTGTGTTCCTTTAAATAATGTCAAATACTGATTGCAGTAAATTATTAACAAACTACACTATCGAAGTTTCTCAGATCCTATAATATGTAATATTTATATGTAATGTACAAATGTAAATAATTTAAAACCATTTCATCTTGTAGAAACATCAATTCAGATTTGAATAATGGGAATCGTGAGTACATTTTAGATAACATAATTAATCTTTAAATTTGCGTAACATAATTATATGCAACAAGAATTAAAGTTTTAAAAAAGTAAAAATTTTGCGAAAAAAATATTTTACTCTGGTGTGCAAAACTTAAGCAACAAGCATAGAATGCTAATTTTTAAACATGTGAATACTCAAAAGTAAATGGTATAAACATGAGGTGTAGCAAATAGGCATTATATCTCCAACATGCCTACACTGTTAAAACACTATTCTTAAAAATAAATAAATTGTACTAATTATTGAGCACTCCCCATCTTAAAATAGCTCCGAGTACTTAACTCTTAAATTAAAAAAAAACGCATGTACTCCTTTTTTTGAGTACATACAGGGACTCGAAAATAAGTATGTATAGAAGAACACATACACTGTAAGGAAAAAAAAGCGAAATTACAGAGAACCGACAAATCATCATTTTTAATTACGTTAATTTTGAATTGCGAAGAACTTCAATCTTCGGAGTGAAAAACAACGAATTTACTATTTTAATTTTTGTGTATGAGCCGCCCCGTGATTTGAACCCGAGTCCTCCAGGTGGGAGATCAGTATTGTACTGACTGTGCTATAAGAGCAGTTACCAGCTGCTTCCAAATGAGGTCTTTTATGAATCAGCGACGGAAGATCGCTAACAGCAGAGATGAATTTTCTCTTTCTTAAATATTTCAATTTCTATAAAACAATTTTTAAACTAAATTTTCTTCTTTAATATTTCTAATGAAATTGTAAATAAATTTGAAAAGTGTGTTTTATAAATAAAAAATTATAACAAAGATAGACACATTTTTAAATAAAAGCTTGGAAATCCCTACTGTCAATTCAGTATAAGAAAAGGGTTTATCAGAAAACTCATATTTTTGAGCACATAGGACTTAAACATGAATATTAAGACTTTAAAATACAAAAAATATGTATTTAGTTCTGCATACATTTATAAATAAAGTATAAGTATACACAACTTCAAAATATCATGTACTCGTTTCTGAATTAATTGTACTTAAAAAATTGAGTACTAAGAAATTTTCTTTTTTAAGTAGATTAATGCTCCTTTTTGAAGCAATTGTACTTAAAAAATATGAGTACATAGAAATGCTCATTTTTAAGTAGATTATTTTTAACAATGTACTTATTTTTGAAACAATTGACTTAAAAAAATACGAGTACATGGAAGTTCTCATTTTTAAGTAAATTATTTTTGAGTGTAGTAGATGTGACATCTCTTTCATGTCATACATGGACAAGTGTGACAGTCACTACAGAGAAACAAAATTTGGGATCTTTCATTTGTCTCATTATTGCTCTAAAATTATCGTCACATGGTGACTGCACTGAGAAATCACTGTGACTGTGGTTTCGTGATGAGTCACCAGGTGACATTACAACGAGGTCACCTTGTGATTCTCATGTGACTCTCATTTGAAGACTCAGTTTTGAAGTCATCGTGATCATTGCATTGTGCTGAGTCTCCAAATAAGGTCACAATGAAGTCACATGGTGACTTTCAGGTGACCGAGACGCTACTGTGAAGTCATCATTGCGCTTCTTTGTGAAAAGACACGAGATGATTTCATTTTACATCACTTGGGAACGCGTCACAAAACAGCTATCGTGATAATTTTACAATGGAGTCTCGAAATGACTTTCACATTGGTGTCACAAAGGGACTTCATTGTAAAGTTATCTGGTGACTCGTCACAAAGAGGCAGTCATGGTGACTTCTCGGTCTTATGATCAAATGAGATTAAGAATTAGACGAATGAAAGATATCACATTTCAGTTCACTGTAGTAACTGTGGCATTAGTGACCCTTTGTGAGATCATGGAGTCTTTCTACAGACTGGCTCCGATGTTAGGATAATATATATTTTTTACAATTGCTGTTTATAGAATTTTTTTTGAGTACTCAGGTGTTTAGAAATTAACATTTTGTGATCGTTGCTTAAGTTTTGCACATTAGTGCAGTTTAAGATTCGACAACTGATATATGGATCCACAATGCAAAATAAGAATATTTAAGGCGTCTCAGGACACTTTGAATTGGAAAATAATACCATTTTCAACATTTAATATCTTAAAATATATATGAATTTAAAACAAAATTTTTAAAGCGCACTGTAAAAAAAAAACGACATTTTTACAGTACAAAGTACTGTTCATCTCGCGCACAAACGCGATCACAGTTGAATGTACTGTATCTTTCTTTGGTTTCCTGACTACTTAAACATGGAAAATACAGTAGTTGCGTAAAATTAACAGCACAATGTACTGGTAATTTGGACGCCAGTAGTGTGTGCTGTGGTCCAAATGCGTCCAAAATTGTCAGTACACTGTACTGTTAATTTTACGCAACTACTGTATTTTTCATGTTTAAATAGTCAGGAAACCAAAGAAAGATACAGTACATTCAACTGTGATCGAGTTGTGCTGGCAAATTTACAGTGTTTTTTTTACAGTGTGATAAAAGATATAGGTACGTTCATTCACTTCATATGGTATTTTTAAAATTACAAGATGCAGAATTAATATTTATAGGGGGCTTCAAACTTCCAGACATTTGCCAAGAAAAAATGGTGTGTTTGCTTACGCGTAGGATTACAAAATATGTTTTAGAACTAGAATGGACATTTTCATCCTAATTATACTTCAGATTGTAATAATTACCTGGAACCTAAAAATTATTTAAAGCATATATACAGGGTGCAATATGTTATCTATTGCCGACCTTTAATTTCTCAACCGTTGGTCGTAGACATATAGTTCTAATTACAAAAACGTTTCAAATGAGGCAAATATTCATGTCATGGCATTATTTAAAGTAAAAAATCAATTTGATAAAAATTACGAAAACTAACTTTTTATACGGTCCCCCAGTCCCTGGTGATACCCCAATTTGGCGATACCACCTAAAGGTGGTTTCGACGTAAAAAGGACATTGCACCCTGATTTTGATCTCGAATTACTTTAATTAATCATTTATCTGATCGCTCATTGAAAGACAAAATCATGCGAAAAAGTCTCAAACTTTGAAATTTAATAACTCTGTCAATTTTTGTAGTACAGATGTCAAACTTTTTGTGTTATATCTGTTATGATATGTGTAAACTTTTACTAAATATAACAATAGAGACTGGGGGACCGTATAAAAAGTTAGATTTTGTAATTTTTGTAAAATTGATTTTTTACTTTATATAATGCCACAACATGAATATTTACCTCATTTGAAATGTTTTTGTAATTGGAACTATATGGCTACGACCAACGGTTGAGAAATTAAAGGTCGGCGATAGATAAGATATTGCACCCTGTATATATTTTAACCAAAGTTGTATTTAGATAATACAAAATTTTTAAATTTTCAACAGTATAACTAACCTAAAAAAATACCTTTTTGAACAATAAAAAGAGAATTTTAGGTTCAGCCTAACATGAAAGTTATATTTTGAAATTTTCCTGACAATGTGACGAGAAGTTTTTCAGATACCTACGTGTTAAGCCCATAAACATAATTTTCATAATAATAACTTCAAAGATCTGGAAACGCCGCTTATCTATTGAGCAGTAGGGTGGCCCGAAAAAAACTTTTTTTCGATTTTCGATGATGGGTAGTGTGGAAAAGTTGCCACTGGTGTCACTAAGTGTACACAAAAAATTTGAGCTTTTTCGGGCGCAAATGGCTTGAAGTTTTTCTAAAAAGCTGAATTTTGAACTTTTTTAGCAAAATTTTTAAAAATATTAAATTAAATTTACTTTCGCTGAATTTACTTGAAATGTCATGTTTAGTTAACGAAATGTTAAAATAAGCTCTGATTATCTATTATTTATTAGTTATTTGTATTTTGAATTTGGCGATTTTTATAGACTTTTCGTTTATAACTGATCAAAAATTGTAAGTATTGTTTGGTTAGTTCATCGGTTTCTCTCTTTTGTCTTTTTTATGTTCCTCGCTCTTCCTTCGGTTTTTCGATGCGGTCAGAGTCACATATTTGAATGCCGGACAACAGCATGTGTGTACAGCAATTCTGGATGGAGAGGATTTTGTGGAGTAGAAACTAATGAAAACGATATCAGTCATCATGAGGATGAGGGAAGAAAAAGGAGATGTGAGTAACTGCAATATGGGATGTTATTTTTCTGCTCTAAAATACAGCTATTATCAAAAGATTCAAAAAGTGGGAACTTTGAAGCAGGCAGTTCGTTATAATCAGAAATTGAACCAGGGTCTTAAAAAACAGGCACTCCCAAACGCATACCCCTTTCTCATACAGCGTTCGCCGGATTTAAAACTGGTATATCATATAGATAAATTGCGATAAGAGCTTCATCTGTGCTACAGGATGCAGGAATTGCGAGATCATCGATAAAGACTTGATCAGGAGATAGACAAATAAACTTGAAAAGAAGATACAGGAGGAGGTATATCTTGGAGGATGAAAAATTACAACCATGTTTTTTCATGGTAGATATAATTACACGATCTTTATAGAAAAAAGGGAACAAGTGGCACCGTCGAGAGAAATACGAAGCACATATGACTAATGATGTGCGAAAACGTACGTGTTCATTCCCACGAGCTTATTCCTGTTTCATGAACATCAGAAATTCAAAAGGCTGAAAATTTGAGTACTCTAATAGCCTAACTCCGATTCAGTTAGTAAAGGTCTTAGATCAAGTGGTTCTACCATCTAGTTTAGATAGTTGATGTCGCTGTCCGAATATAAGCTCGCTCGTATGAAGAATACATATCAAATGTGGCAGTTCTCGTCTAGAGCAGACTTTATTCTAGCTTAGAAAATTATATAATGATTTTGGTATTTCTCCGCAGTGCCCAGAAGGCGGTGTCAAGTGACCCAAATATTCTGAACCACGTTCAGACAACATGGGAATATTTCTTTCGTCTTTCTGACGACGGATTTGCTAGTCCCCTTCTTTTCCATGAAGATAGTTTTATTTTTTCTACTATCAAAAGAAATGCTTGTAATTTTTCTTCCTCCATGATCTACCTCCTCCTGTACCTTATTTTCAAGTTTCTTTTTCTGTCTCCTGACCAGGACTTTATCGATGAGGAGATCCTTATTCTCTACTGTCATAAATCCTGCAATTTTTGCTCACTTACACGCGAAAATGCTATAAAAGTCACCTAATTCAATTTGCATATAACTATTAAATAATACATAAACAGAGCTTATTTGAACATTTCGTATAATAAGTATGGCATTTCAAGTAAATTCAGCAAAAATACATTTAATTTAACTTTTTAAAAACTTTTGATAAAAAAGTTAAGAAATCAGCATTTGAGCAAAACTTCAAGCCATTTGCGGCAAATCAAGGAATTGTCCGAAAAATCTCAATTTTTTTGTGTGAACTTTGTTCCACCAGTGGCAACTTTTCCGCACTTCCATAATCGAAAATCGAAAAAAAGTTTTTTTCGGCCCACCCTATTGAACAGGTCTAATTATAAAATCTGTTCTAATGTAAATTTGAAGGAAAAAAGTATACCAAAAGGTTTAGAAACTATATTAGATTAACATAAAAAAAATTAAAATTTCGAAAATTTTGAATCTTTAAGAGTCCTGAATCGAACAACTTCAACAACTGAGTGATGCCGCATTTAACGAAGATAATTCATTCGTGTATACATTCGTTTCGGAAATCCTCCTTAGCAACGTGATTTCCCTTCCAATTAAAATGCAACATGGTTTGTTTCTGTTAGCGAGAATTTCCAATAACATATTCATTGGCCGATCTAAAAAATTAGGGAAAAGAATTTTTCTTAGTCTAACATATACTTAATAATTGTTACCCGTGTATATCAGAATTTGATATTAAGTATCCTTATTATCATACTGCACGATCGTGCTGTATAGTAGAGCTCAGCCGCATCTTTTACGTTTTGAAACATGATGAAAAGACAACAACTCAATTACAATCCAAACCAGAAAACATTCAGTGATGAATAATGGCTTTTTGGAAATGTCTTACTTTAGTGAAGTGTCTTTCGAAGGTCGGGTCAAAAAATATCCAATATTAAGGGAATGGCACCCATTTAAGCTTTACATAGCGTTCCATAATTTAACAATATTAGAAATATCTCCTTCAATCTTTTTTTCCGGTTGCCACATCCTAAAAAGCGGCACAATAATTTAAAAAAAGTGATAACACGGGTATTTTGTTTTAAATAAAAATCAGATTTTTCTCGCTATATTTTTGCATTTTTCAAATCGACGTCATTCTAATCAGAAAATGAAAATTTTTCCTATATATATGTAAAAACTTTAACTAAACACGTGTTAAAATGACGAAGTATCTTCATTTGAATGATTTTAATGTTTAAAAATCTATTTTAATACAGGAGTTTTAATTTAAAAAAAAAAAAATTTAGGAAAAGATAATAATAAAAAAAAATCGTTTGCTAGATATGACGACAATTTCTGCTTAACTGACATAACTTTGTAATGATGTTTTATTCTGAAAAGAGACTCCTGATATTCTGAAAGTAATCCTTATTATTATCATCCATAAAACGAAATATTTATTTTTAAGTCATACGAAAGAAAGTTTCGGTCATTTGGTTGTATTTATTGCATTTTCCTGCGTATTGTCAAGGAAATCGTATACTCCTATTGCACGCGCCAAAGAAATCATGCATTTTAATTTTAAAAGCAAAACACTTTACTATAATTACGTCATCTTAACCCCAAATGAAATTCAATTTCGCGAGTTTAAAAATAATTAATATTGTTGTACCAAAAGTTATAATCTAAGTAGAGCAGGCAACGTTTTCGTCACTTGATTTTAGCAATGATCATTTTTTGTATGCTCTTTCGTTTTATGGTGCAGTATGTATGCGAACAGTCTGGCTGGTGGCAGACGTTACGTTTAGTTGCGGGAGAAGGGGTTATGCAGGTGAAAAAAATTCAAAATTACGTCATTTTAGCAGGGCTTTCGTTTCAATATGCTCTTCCGTTTTATGGTATAGTACGTATGCGGACGGTCTGGCTTTCGGGAAACGTTGCATTTACCTGCGGGATAAGGAGTTATGCAGGTGAAAAAACTACAAAAATTCGTCATTTTAGCAAAGCTCATTTTTCTATATGCTCTTCCGTTTTATGGTGTAGTATGTATGCGGACGGTCTGGCTGGCGGGAGAAGGGGTTATGCACGTAAAAAAAATTTCAAAATTACGTCATAAAACACTTCTGACCTTACTTGTACCTTTCAAGGCCAAGGTTGAGAAAAGTTGTATAAAGGAATGTCTTTAGTTTGTTGGTTAGAAAAGTAGAAATATGGCTTTTGGGATTAAATAATCCTTCGCGTGTACATACGTTACATTTCGATATGTTCATTCGTTATGGGATAACACACACTAAAATAATTTTACTGAAAGAGTGAAATAAAATCTACCTGCATATGTCGATGAAAGTGTATTAAATGCAATTACTGTAAATTTTATAAAATAATTCATGTTTTAAGAGGTAAAACAAATCGTTGCATATTTTCTAAGGGAAAAAACCCGCCATTTTTACAGAAACTGTTATAAAATCAGAAAATAAATATGAAACGCTTGATTTTTCCCTAAAAAGAAATAGTACTGATGCATTTTAAAATATAGAGTAGTAGACTTTTTTTAAAACGCATTTAGCCAAAAATATAATGGGAGACAAAATGAGGTGAGATTTACCCCACGCGTGTGTTAACGTTACAAAAATAGGTGCGTGCACTTACGGTTCAGTTAATTACGCCCTAAACGACGCCCGGTAACATGCGCCAATTGTCTGTAGACTCAATTATATAATTTATCCGTACCAAATACGTAAATTGTTCACTGCAAATAGAGGCATCTTAAATTTAGACACATATGTGACTGAAAAAGAATTTCAGTCACTTAAGTGTCTGAATCTGAAAATTCAGACATAACAGACGTCTAAATTTAAGACACATAAATGTCTTACTATGATCATGCTATAAACGAACCGAGAAACATGTGTAAATTATCCAACAACCGTCTGATTTTAAGACGGTACGCTCCAAGCGATAGTTAAACATCATCTTTGGTACTATTCTTAACAGCCAATCAGAACGCTGATTTCCGCGCGTGTCATCTACAGCACCTTCATGAGATAAGAACAGAAAGAATTAAATTTTCACCGCCGCCATTGCTTGGATTAAAAGGATATGTGTTAATCTGGGTATTTATAGAACGAACGAGTAAGTCATATTTAATTCTAATATTTTATTCCGATAGATTTCTATACCTTTGAATATGAGTGAAATCGTTTATAAAAATTTATCTCTTTTCTGTAGTTTAATGCTAAATTTTTGATTTCACTAACGGTCGTCTGTTATATACCTTCTCAATGTAATGGAATGAAATATAATTGTTTTGAAAATTAAATAGCAATGCTGTAATTCTATTTTCTTGACCTTTGTAAATAAACGAATGAGTGATAGTTTAATCTTCATTTTCGATAGGGTGATGTGAAATAATTATAATTTGTCTTTGCTCAAAAACAAAACTTGCAACATAGGTTTGAAAAGTTGAATGATTCATCGCTTCATTTATCAGAGATAAAAACATTAAATTGAAGCCATTTGTAACTGTGTTTATTCTATGTTTTTTACTGTTTACTGACTATAAATGCTTGTAGTATATGACATCAGGCATGTGTTTTATTTTTTGTTATTATTATTATTTTGGAGCTAAATATGATGATTCATATTATTATGATATTAGGAAAAGTTTTCAGATTGAAAAAAAGCATTAATATTGTGAAATTTGACTGTATATATTGCAGTTTTTAATTACGGAAAGATTTATTCTTATTGATTTTTTAATTTATTATTGAAAATCGTAAATTTTGATATCCAATGTTTCAGATTTAACATTTACCAAATTTCTAAAAATAATATGAATTTTTTATATCATCCAGTAAAATTTTCGAAACATTAAACAAACGGAGAAACATTTTATTCATATTTTGCAGTTTACGTTGCTGTTTAGCAGTATAATTATAAAGTTTAATTAATATTTTTTGTGTTTTTTAAATTGGTATATTAATTTTTGTAATTTATATGCAAGCATTTTTTTTTGCGATATTTTGTTCATGATTTAAAATTTTTAAAATTGAGTAATGCGAGAAATAATTATTAAATTTCCTTTTACTGCAATCGAATTTGCAACGGTTCTGGTACAAGTAATTGTTGGCACTAAAAAAAATTACACATGATAATTTAGACATAAATAAAGAGTTGTATATGCCTTGATATGAAGTTTATGTATAAAACTGCCTTATATTTTTAAAAGTTCGTATTTACTTATATGATACAGTATTAAATATATTTTTAAGCCATTTAATAACTGCTTTTTTATGTTCAAAACGTTTTTCAAACAATTAAGAATAGTACGTATACTGTCTGATGTATTTTTTTTTTCTTTTTACTTTCTATTTTCTTCTGTTTTTTGTTTTTTTTTCTATTTCTTAGATCATTATTTTCTTATCAAATATATAAAATCTATTTAGCTCATATTCAAAGGATACAAATTTTACAGGAATAAAAAATAAAATAAATTAAATATGACTTATATCGTGTTGTTCCATAAAAAAGAATAATAATGATGTACATTTTTAAGCAATAGCGGGTGAAAATTTTAAATTGAATACGGAATATGTTTAAAGAAAATTATATACATATTCCGAAGAATGATATATAAAATTAGATACCAAACTGGTGTTTACTTTTAACTAAACATGACAAATTACCACATATTTAAAAAGAAAAAAAAATATTACACATGTTTACTACTTAAAATGACTTAACTATTTTATTTATATGTACTTAAATGACAAATACAAAAATGGCTAAGTTTTGAAATTAGAAGTAATTTTTTTTTTCTCAATGCTATTAAAATAGAATATTTATTTACTATTTTATTATTTACTCATGGTTATATAGCTGTTGTGATTATCATCTGATGCATATGTAAAATTGCCTATGGGGCAAAATCTAATTTTTGAATTATATGAATTTTCCTTTTTTGGGAGGCGGGACGGGAGGGGGATTTTCTTACCCATTTTCGCGTACACGGGATTTTTTAAATCTCTTTCGACATTCCACCGACTATGATAAATATTTTGAACTTTTAGAGTAGGACAAGATAAATATATATATATCCATATACCTTAAAAACCTTTAATAGCGGACACTTCGGGACAGCGAAATTTGTCGGATAATCGGAGATGCCTGCTTTTGTGAGGTAAAAATAATACAAATATGTATGCCTTGCGGATAAAAAAAGTATTCGCTAAATCGAAGTATCCGCTATTCGGGAATGTCCATTAACCTCCATAACGGATACTCCCGAATACCGGGCATCTGTATTTAGCTAACAATACTGCAGGGTTGCATTTTTTGCAAAAGGACTCCTTGATTAAAGCATGGGTAGTGCCCCGTTCTCTTACGATTTTAGTTCCCCCAAATTTCATGTGCAATATTTGCGAAGCTTATATTTTAAATCTGTTTCGAAATTGTACTGATTATAATCAATATTTTGAACTTTTAAAGTAAAGTAAGATTAAAAACAAAATTTTAAAAAATCTAATATTTAGATAAATATTTTCTCTTTTTAATCTTATTCTACTCCTGAAACAAAATACTCATTATAATTAGTACAATGTCGTAAAAGATTTGAATTATCAGCTTTATGAAAATTGCATACTAAAATTGGGAGCACCAGAAAATCAGGCGGTATGGGGGTAGAGGGGGCAGGACAACGGCCAGATATTTTCCCAGTATTCAGCGTGGTCAAACATGGCTACATAAAATGCTTACAAAAAATGTCTGCGATTCAGACGTTTCAAGTGTCTGAAATTCAGTCGCAAAAAGTGTCTGAAAAAATTCAGACATTTTAAAATGTCTGAAAATTGAACACTCCGTTTCAGACACTTAAGTGACTGAATTTCAGACATTTTAATTTACAGTGTTAATAGAGTCGTTTACGTAATTTATTTCCTTAATTAATGCATACTTTACAAAGGATACCTACTTTCGAATTTTCCTTATTTTTTTATCAATGGCTACAGTTAGATGTAAATATGTTAGTCATAAACGTGATATTTTAGTTTGACCTCAGAAATATTATTATATATATCCAATATTAGTAATATTTCCGATATTATTTACAAGTGTATTGTATAATATTTTCCATCACTTTTGATCATTTTTCTGCATTCAGCAGTTTTCATACTTTTTTAACACTTTCCAATAAAGTTGAAAAGTGTTTATGACTTCGGTTTGTCTGTCCGTCTGGCCGCGCTCTAACTCCCGTAAATATACTCGGATTGTACAGAAATTTTTGGTGGTTATTGACGTTTACCATAACACGTTCCCTATTTCAAATGAAGTTTGCAGCATGCTGATTTACAGGGACAGTCAAAAGTTTTCCGTTACATTAGGGCCTATGGGAAGAAATCGTTTAAAAGGATTTTTAATGATGTTACACGCATCCAAACATACCAAATTTGATATGCATTTATGAAGTGCTCTAAAACATGCATTCTGTATAATATGCGGCGCAAAGAATAGTTATTATTCTTTTACAGGGCCGCACAAAAGAATTCCGTTACATAATGATATTGGGATTGAGAGGGAAATTGTCTGCGGCGTATTTTAATTATGTTAAACAATTTCACATATAATGAAATTTATATACGTCGCTGAGGTTTGCTATAAGTTATTTCATGTATATTACGAAGTGCATAGCATTTACAGGGACACACAAAAGCTTTCAGATAGTATATGGTATCTGGAGTACTGTACATTAGCGGTGATTGCTGGAAATGAATTTTTAATTATGATATGCGCATTTATGTTCCACTATATTTATGCATACTATATGGTGTGTATAAATTCTATAATTCATATACAGGGCTACACAAAATAATTCGCAAGGGTTACTGGGTATTAGCGCAAATTTGTTAAAGGTGGTTTTTAAATGAGTTATGCATTTTTACGCTGAACTGTATTTAGTTTATGAAAAAAAGTTTGTAGAATATAGATAAAATGATATACAGGGTCACGCAAAGAATTGGATACATATCGTCAATGGATGATAATTTCTGGAAATGTGGCTTCAGTAGCTTTAAGAGTGTCTTAGTTTGAATTAAATTTTAGCTAAATAGTGGCGTGTAATAAAGGTACTAGGTAAACTACAGGACTGTAAAAAAGTATTAAAGTATTTTTTCAATTAATTGTATAAATTGCTAAAAGAGAAATTTCAACCTTTTATACGCTTCCTTATATTTTCTTGCTATACTAAATTTTCCCATTATATGGAATATATATCAACATACAGATCAAATACAGGGCTGTTCAAAAGAATTTAATACATATTTGACTATGGGCGGTAACTACTGGAAAAAGATTTTTAAATGTTTACATAGTTATCTTATTTACCTTATTTCCCTGAGTAACGAAGTTTCGTTAAAGCTTTCAGGGAGTGTTGGAAAGTGTTTCATAATCTATGCTGTACACATGATTTTTCTTACTTGTTTAATTTTAAATTCCCATTAAGTTCCAAAGACAGAAATTTTCCCATTTTATAGTTTTTTCGCAGTTTTAATTCATTTCTTATGACTGTTTCTTACCTTAGCTTTTTGTGTGTTTGAGGGATTGGCCTAGGATACTGCATAGTCCCTTAAACCAGAGGAGTGTAGGTACATAGTAGAAAAATTCAAGAGATCACACTATGTATAAAACTTAGTCTAAGGACTAGTCTGGTGGTCAGTCAGGAGTAAAGTATAGGTCAGTATCCCAATATGGGGTTTAGCAATAAGTATAGGGTCATCAGAGCACTTGAAATACACTGGTGAACCAATGTTTTTGATTGGGACAATTGGTCAGGCCGGTTAATTGTGATCATTGGTTGGTTAATTGGGGCGGTTGTTTGGTTAGTTGAAGTTGGTTGATTAAGTTCCTGAAAGGATCTGAAAAAGTTGTGAAATGATATAAAAAACTGGTGGAACCAGAGAGAAAAGTAAAGCTCGATCTAAAAAAGTTACAGTAAAAAATTGTCAAATAGTTTCAGTTTAAAAAAGTAAGTAGTGCGTAGAAAAGAATTGGAATCAGATTATCTGTAAAGCTCATGAAATTACACAAATTTTTTTGATAGCTGAAAATGTGGACTGAGCTTTACTGGTGCCTTATATTCAAAATCATATTATCCACTCAAAATGAGTACTGGGTATAGTAAACAGAATGTGTAGTTATCTACAAAAAAAAATTGTGTCAGGCCCAGAATTGTTGACAAGATTGCATCAAGTCAAGCTAAACTCCACAAAGCTGAAAGAATGTAAACCATGAAGTAATATTTCAAGTATAACATTAATATAGTCAAGTTGTTGAGGAATTGTTGTTATAAACATTTCTGACATAACAGATGTAGCGTAATAATTTTTATCTCATGTAATTACTGTGAAAAGGGAGCCTTATGTCAAAGGACTTAAGCCAGACAAGTAGTTAGCATATGGTTGAATCGTACATGCTTAGGGTTTTGGGCTTATTTTGGACTTTGATCTTCCAGGCTTATCAGTGACTCCAGGAATGGAATTTGGTCCTTACTTCGTACTGAGCGATCCCTCATGTTATCCATACCTCTCATGTTCTCGCTCATTTCCAAATCAACCTCGAATCTATTCTTATGAACCCAAATTCTTAAACTGGTTATGAATGATTGGAATTCAGAATGAGTTAAAAATGTCTTTACTTCCCTGATTGATTTTAAGGCACCAGTAAAGCTCAGTCCACATTTTCAGCTATCAACAAACATTTGTGTAATTTCATGAGCTTTACAGATAATCTGATTCCATTACTTTTCTACGCACTACTTACTTTTTTAAACTGAAACTATTTGCCAATTTTTTACTCTAACTTTTTTAGATCGAGCTTTACTTTTCTCTCTGGTTCCACCAGTTTTTTATATCATTCTTTTAAAATTGTGTTAGATTTTATCATAATGCCTTTGTTACCGAATTTAAGTTTATACTGTAGTATTTTCACGTAGCTTAAGGGGGAGATCACCTTGAAAATTAAAAAAAAAAGTCCTTTTTCCTGCTACCAAAGGATAACATGCTCCAAACATAAAAAAATATGACCATATTTTAATTAGAACAAATATTTATGATAAAATATGTAGATCTATACCTATCCAAATCAAGGTAAATTTGAACTTTAAACTCAATTTTCTCAAAACAGATATTTTTGACATTGCGCACATCATATTTCCAAAACTAAGTAACATAGAAACGTGATATTTTGTATTATATTGTATGTTATATATCTTAATGATCACTACCTATTTTTATGAAAGTACCTGTAAAATATTTATTTATTATTATTATTATTGAAATATTATGATAAATTCTGTATTTTATGATGTAATTGCCTGAAAAAATATTTTCATTTGTAAACTTGATTATTATTTTAGGTTAAAGTTAAGGTACAATATTTTAAGGATATATATGGGTAATTTTAAGTAGATATATTGAATAGGGTAGACCGGGGCATGTTTACGCAAGGGGAACGTTTACGCAATGCAGTTTTTCCGAAATGCGTTATAACTGGCGCGTTACCAGTCATGACAGATTGATGCTGCTCCCTAGTGGGTATTCTCACAAGGTTTTAAGCTTCAGTAGAACTTCGGTCTAGCATGAGGAAAGGATACTCTGTTTTCTGTCAAGGTGAGTAAATTTTGTGTTAAACGTATTCAAACTTATTGTGAACTAATATTACTTAGTTAAGGATAAACAAATATAGGAACATTACCAGAATTTTATCCTTTTTTGAGAACTGTATTTGTAGGAACAGAAATGTCTTTAATTTTCGTTGCACGTTAAAAATAAATCCAAACATGACGATGAGGCTCGTTTGCGCATCGAATTCGGGCACCTTTACGCACGTTCAAAAAGAAGAAATTACGTAAACATTTACTAGTTTCTATGGAAGCAGAACAAGAAGACAGCAAAGGAAAAAGTATGACATCAAAAACTGCAAAAGTGAAAAAGTTTGCACACTCTGGAATAAAGAAAATAGTGAGTGAATCTGATGACGAAGATAAAAACTGTGTTTGTATTTATTGTTTGAAATCATATAATCAATCCAGAAAAGGGCAAGACTGTATTCGATGTCTTAGAAGTAAAAGGTGATCTCATGACAAGTGTGCAAAAGGAAATACTTTATTTTTTGTTTGTAAAACCTGTGACAGTGATGATGAAATTTACTAAATAGTTTCTGTTTTTGATTAGCAATGAGCACTATCTTTTCAGTTTAGCCTATAAAATGTTCTTTAATCAATTCTCTTTCATTTTTTAAAACAGTGTTTAAGTTATAAATAAAACATTTAAATTTGATTAAATATTTATTTCACTTAATCCTTGGTATCATTTATAATATGCGTAAACGTGCCCCACTTGATGCGTAAACTTGCCCAGTTCCCGGGGCAAGTTTGCGCAAAAAACTTTGACTTAAAAAAAATACGGTTAAAAACACAAATCGGTCAACAACTGAATACACAAATTTTGACTTTATTAACTGCTTTATAAAACCACAATGTCTAAAATTTCTTAAGTTAAAACATAGAAATTATAAATTCATTGAAAAAACCCTCGTAAACGTGTCCCGGTTAACCCCATATTCTTTATAATCCTGTGTGGAAAACATGTATGTAAAATCACCTTTATGAAAATCCGTATGTCTTAAAAAAACTAAATTCTAATTATTTTTCGATAGCGCTTCGCTAGCTTGAATCGTCATTCTCTCACGGATTTCGAGCAACATTCATCGTTACATCTACGGAAAGTTTGCGGACATGCATTTCATGTATAGGGCTGCGCAAGAAAATTACTCACAACCAACGCACTTCCAACAGCACTCTAGGTTGTGGAAGGACTATCCTCTACTGTGCCTAATGCTGCTTCTTTCACTGCAGGAATTCTGCGGTATCTTCCAGGGTCCGTATCACGCCTCGAAGAATGAAATGACCCACTCGCTCACATTTATCGATGAAGAGGCTCAAATGTTTGGAGATCCAGCGAATTCCTACTCTGGAATCGTTCTATATACATCCTTTGAACAGCTGCTCAAATTCCTTGTGCACCCCCATACATGAAATGCATGTATACAAGCATCGCATTGGTGTAATAATCCTTGTTTCTCGAAATCCAAAGCAAACGAAAAGCTTTCGTGCGCCGCATTTAACAGCGCCCTCTACTGCCTCAACTTTGCATTTCCGCATGCACATCCCTATGCGAAATCTGCATTTTTATGTCCCCTCTGCCCGACTTTACATTTTTGACATGTAGTTATGAACCACCGTGTACACCACTTAAGACACATGTAAATGACTGAACAAAAGTCGCGAATTAAGCGGTATAGCGTATTATTATAACGTGACTTCCATAATATTGTATGCACTGAGCTTATTTGAGCATTTAATCCTCTAAAAGAGCTGATGTACTTTATAATACTTGTTTACATTGGAAAGTTGTATCTTTTACGCATTCTTATGTTAAAGTATTGTAGAAAATGGATTAAAATAACTGTATTGATATTTAACTCGTTGTTTGATTTTATACAACTGATATGAATAATAACGAATAAACATGGATTCAAATATAATCTTATTGCCGATTAATTCGTTCCAACTAAAAATAAATCACAAGAAATAGTTTTCCTGCTAGCCTATATATATATGTATATATATATAATTTTTTTTTGTACAAAAGCCAAACATATTACATCTTTGTAACACAACCCAGTTATTAAAATCATATTTAGTACTTTTAATAGTAAATACATTATAATCAAGCCTTGATATTTTATATAATTAGAAAAATATATCCATGTCAATTTTTGTGTAAGAATTATTAAAATTGCAAAAAGGAAACAAAACGTAGACAATATTAAAGAATTACTCAAAAGAACTCACATTTGTACAGCCTTCGCAAGTACCAGTACTTTATTCTTTGCCCCAGTCTGTTCAAAACCTGCGATTTTTTTCAACATTTGCTAATTTACCCAATGTGGGGGGGGGGGGAGGTATTCAAACATTTATCATTATTTCCGATTAGTAATATTTGTTTTATTTAGCTAACAGTGTCTGTTAGTTATTTTTTGTGCAATATGTTACTATTTCCGAATGGTGATTGTTACCTTACTCTAATTTAATAAAACGAATATTACTCATCGGAAAATGGTTGTAGTTTTTATATTAAAAATATCCGCTGCATTGGTAATACTGGTGAAGAGCTAATAAATTAACATCTGTATCTATGAATTCGCATCTTAAGCGAGATTATTTGCGCAAAGGGACCGAATTTTATCGCGTAAAAAGCATGATCGCGTTATAACAGTTCGCATAGTAAGCGGGATATTTTTACATTAGTCTTACGGGCGATGTGAGAGGGACAGGAAACAATCTGCGTTTTAACCCTATATCTACAGCATTATGAACAACTACAGATTTTTTCATGCATTTTTTTTTCAGTTTCTACGATAAAAATTAAAGAATATACATAAAAGAAATACTCACCCGTGATAAATATAATGCGTTAGAGATAATTAATTAAAGTAGTACTTTAAAGTACCATCAGTACAGTATGCCTAAAATATTTTCGTAACAGGAAACACACATGCATTAAATAAAGTTTAAACTCTTAAAAATGCTAAATAACAAGAATACACTCGCAAGTTAACAATATAAAAATATTAAATTGACACAGTTTTATTTTACACATGAAAAATGAGCAACAATTCAAATTTCATGACATTAAAAAAACTACTTTTTTTATGTTTCGATCTTGTTAGCAGTTCTTTAGTTATGCAACGCCTATATTCCAGGGACAACATGTTCTATCACATCTCCACATAAGCAATATATGCAATATATGAATTTATATATGTCATTTCTAGCATAGCAAAAACGAGCCGGTGCCACAACTTTTTCGATTTCCTATAAAAAAGAACAATGAAATAGAAAAGAAATAACAAAAAATTCATTTTTCACTATAATTTAGTAATTACATTAGGAAGCAGATAAAAACTATGGATAACTACACAGTCGAAAAGAAAACAAAAATTTTTAAACACCCAGTGTACTGGCGGTACTTATAAGTACCACCGATTAATTCAACTGTTAAATCAAATACATAGACCGTTCACCTACTGAACTAGTCAGATCGTATTCTAAGATCATAGTGAACACATTTAAAAAATCCAACACTAATCCTATATTCTTTACTGGGTTTGCAGGAATAAAAAGACGAGCGTGACAGACTGTACAAAATGTCGGCTTCAAAGATAGCCTCCTTCCTCACTAAAATAACCAACCTAGAACTGCTCTGCCATGTATCCTAAAAAAGTGGAGTTAAAAGAATGTTTTTGCAAAGTACAATTAGAATATTCGTAATATACAGAATCGGATGAAAGTTTGAAGTGAGCGGTAATTATGAGTACCGTCAGCAGATAAAGGGTTAAGTAGAATCACGTCGTAACCGTGAACGTCTTATCCTTGTGCGACTATATATGATTTTTCTTATTAACACTTCGAATCAGAATGAAGTTTTTCGTTTCTAATTTTGCACACTTTCCAACGTCAAGACTTAGCGTCACTTGTCATGCAATGAAACTAATTTTCGGGGTGAGGCTTTTCCTCAAACTGTTAAATAAAAATATTGCCTAGGTGGTTGTATGCACATAGAAATTGTTCTAAACTTGAAAGTTTTCAATACTAACATCGTATTTTGATATTATATTTGGATTCTATGGTAATATTTGCCATCAGATATAAAATGTGAAGTCATTTGTTTAAGTAGTTTATGAATTATACAGTTTTGATTTTTGGATCTCCTATTGTTAAATAAATTTTAAATCGTTGCAGACAAAATTCCAATGTGGATATTTTTTAACATATGACTAAAAGACTAGTTGGTGGAATGAAATGTAGTTTTGGATTCGCACATTTTAAACTTTTAGAATTAATGTCTGTTAAAAAAACAGTCATAGGTTGCAATTCATATTTATCCGAAAATTGATCTTAAAATAATTTTGTTTTTCTAAATTTATTGCACTAAACTTATCAACTGTAATCATTAAATTTTTCAACGGACATTAATTTCTAGAAGCTTGAAAGATAGACGGACGTTCAAAATTACAGCTCATACAGCAAAGTAGTTTTTGAGTTATGTTTTGCGTTTGAAAACTTTAAATATGCATATTTTTTTAATTACTTAACAAACTTCGCTGAGTGTATCGAAAGATATATTTAGAAAAAAAATCCAAATATGGTGTGAAAATTAGCTATGATTTTTGATAATTTTCACGTTTGGTACAAATTTGTGTATGTAGGCTAACTCCTAAGCTAACTTTAAGTAAAGTATTAATTAGAAGGAATTTTTGCTAACCGTTTGTTACCAGTCACATTTTTATACGCTGATTTGTGGCAGAATTAGTAAAGCAATATAGCCAAAAAAAAAAAAAAAATACTTTTCTTCTAAAATAATTTTATTAAACGCTGATTTATAAAGTAATATTTTATTAAGTACATAACATTTAACAATTTACATTATATAATTTTATTTTATTTTATTTTATTTTATTCAATGCTTGTAATTAATTGAAATATCATTATACTGATTAATATTTCGCCACAATGTATGTAGAGTAGTTAATTATTATTCACCCTGATTGCTTCTGTTTCATCAATCATTGTTGAATTGTGATTGGAATATGATAAATTATTGTAAACTACATTTAAGAAATTTATCCCTTCCTCCAATGTTTGATAGATACTGTTTATCTATGAACTGTAAATAACATATAATAATTAAACATATTCGTCCTGTAAATACACTGAGTTATATATAAATAGCAAATGGGATGAAATTAATATGCTTCATTGTCTTATTTTTTATTTATTACCTCCAAAGACGCATCTATTTTACTACGAACTCTTCGGCCGAAGTTAGAAATATATCGTCAATTAAATATAAGAACTGCATCCGAAATAAGTAGAACGGTGTGTCGACTTTATAACGATGGCGGCAATGACCTGCATTACCGTTTTCGCTTTTAAAGGTCATAGATCACTTTTAAATATAGCATAATGTGTTTATTAAATATATACCTCATGAAATAGGAATTTTTTTACTTTTAAAAAAGCAATTTTTGTAGTAAAATTTTGTTCCTTTTCTTACTTTTAAAGTAGTTTCAAGGATGATATTTCAAATCGACCTTAAGGGGGTCCGGGACACAAAAATCTTCAAATTTTCATTTTTTTTATTAGATTAAAAATTTATCTGCCGTTTTCTGCTTAAAATGATGTTTAAATCATGTTTCTATCTTAATTAGAACAGGAAATATTAATTTTTTCGTTCTGGTTTGTTTTCAAAATCTGCCTTTCAAGCTATGGTTGTCAAGGAAACGAGTTCTTGTGAAATAGCTTTTTTCTTCATGATAGGTTTTTTCACCATTTCTCATATTTAAATTCTTATAACTCGAGAACTGTTAAAGATACAGGGTTAAAACTCGGAACATAGCTTTTTCAATTATTTTACATTACTTTTGAGCCAGCATATTTGAAAAAAAAAATATTTACTTTTGAAAATATGATTTTTTTTTAAGTTGCGCAAATTTTTTTTGTCATTTTTTCGTTAAATATTTTTAATTTTTTTAAAAATTAATATTTTTTTAAATGCTGGCTTTAAATAAAAAAAAAGATGTATTTCTGTTTATTTAAATGAAAAACAATTTAAATTCTCCAAATAATATTTCGAGTTATAACGATTTTAAGTTATACCACTTTTTTCATAAATTTTAAATTTAAATTTTTTTTAAAAAAGCTATGAGAAGTTTTATCATTTGATTTTGTTTACAAATGATATGGTTAACCATCATAAAAAAATTCAAAATTTTAACTCAATAAATAAAAAAAAAATTGAAAATGTGTCCCGGACTCCCTTAACTGTGAATATTTGTTTGCTACAGTAATGTAAAGCAATTAGTGGTGGAGTACATTGGAAATTGATCCAGGAGCAACTTAAATTAATAATAAAAAAATAATTTTGGCTATATTCCTTAATTAGATCCAACTCAAAGCTTTGCGATAATGTCTCCAATCTATTTTAAAGTGAATGTGACTACTTTAAGAAAAGCATTCTTGAACCACATTTGCGCCAGTCAGCTATGGATCTCATTAAAGGATATTAAGAGAATTTAATAGTCACGACAAGAAACGAGAACGCTAACGTATGCTTAAGTATTAAATAAAATGAGTAAATTTTAGAGGTTTTTCTGTAACACGGTTTTCTTTTTAGGGATTATAATGTAATTAACTGTGTTAATTTAAGAAATATATATTTGTAACATGGAAAAATTAATTTCAATAATAAAAAAAAAGTTGGTAATTAATCACTTTTAATTAGACCAAGAATTCATTTTATGTCATTTGATGAATTAATGTTGAATATATTTTTTTATGATTATGTAGCGATATTAATTATTTTACCTATCAGCGTATTTTAATCTTAAAATAAAATAGGAATATTAATTTATCTTTTTTTTTTTTTTTTTTTTTTTTTCGTTTGGTAAATGTCTCTTTAAGAGGAGGAGATTTCTTTCTTTTAAATTTTAATGCTAAATAGATGGATAGATTTTTGATATTTTATAGCTTGTAAAATAATTAAAAAAACTTTTAATAATTTGATTTTTAAATAAAATAAAGGACTTCGATCTTGCTTTTAAAATGAATACATAATTAGAAAATGAATTGAATTATCTTATTAAGTTATTTTTTTTTTCTTTATGCGATTAAGTTTATAATAAATAATAATTTTAAGAAGCGATTAAAAATAATTATTTTGATGCTTCAAATATATTATAGGACCTTTTAACAATTTTTTAAATAAATAAATATAGGCTATATTTGACAATTTTTCAGTTTATCACTGTTAAAGTTTTATATGAAATATATGAAATATACTATATATATATATATAAGAATTTTTTCCAATAACGTCTTTCATTCACACACGCATAAATAATACATAGGGATAAAAAAATAACAGTTTTATTCCATATTGTTATAATGATTCCTTGAAGAAAAGTAGGAAAATATATAAAACTCCTTAATTTAAAAAAATATATTTAATATTCCCAACTAAACTTGAACTTGAATGAAAGAAAAATGTCGGCTAATATTAAATATTTCGAATTCGGACGGATGTTGGCAAATCTAATCAGTCCATTATCAGAACACATATCGGTTCTCCGACACTTGCTGGTGTCAATCGCTTGCCGATATTTAAAAGGGAACCAATTACGGTAACTGGCTGTCAAAAAAGCAGATTCTTAAGTTTCAGTTGCCGTCATGCTGCCGACACTTCACCGAAATCACTGTGCCGATGTTGATACTCAACCGAAACAGCCGACTGCAGTCCGATCGTGTGCCAAAAGGAATGTATTTGCTGGGTTAAGTCTATGGAATTTTTTTTTTCAAATATCTCGCTATATATATATATATATATTATATATATCATCAATAAAAAATTATTGCATAACAGGCGCCAAAATCAATTCATATTAAATGCAACAAAACGTATTTCATCAATAAATAAAAATACTAATACACTATAATTTTGGAAAGAATGTGTACATCAACAATATTTATAACATTTAATTCTAAAAATCGCGAAACCTTGAAATTTAAATTACGTAGGAAAAAACACAGGTAAAAGCTGTCTGTTCTTCATCAGTGGGTGGACAGACATACCTAACTCCACCCCCACTGTTAAAAACTTGCAGGTTTCTAAACACACGTCCATCCTGCTCTCAAAACAACAGTAAAAACTAAACTATTCACATTTTAGATGTAAAATTTAAAAAAATTAAAAATGTAAATAAATCAAACTTCAACAAAAAATTATTATAAACAAAGCATAATTAAATTACAAAGCAAAAACAAAAGGCTTTAAAAAACGCCTTCTAAAAAAATAATTTAAGCTTAAATGTTATTAAAAGATAAAAAAAAAATAAATTACCTTAATATGTATGAATGCAGAACAACGAGCGTCCACCCAAACTCCCCCCCCAAAAATACAAAAACATTAAACAGAAACACCTGCATAATGTCCTGCACCTGTCAATAACAGAAAAATATTAATTCTTTTTCCGCATCGACATTCAAAAAATTTCAAATCCTAGTAGGCAAGCCTCCATCTATTCAAACTTCTGTTTGACCCGTTCTTTTTACGAGGCTTTAGGACCCACACATCATGTGTGGTAACTTTTTATCCTCTTGATGCTTAGTATCACCCCCCCCCCCCTAAATTAGTCGGTCGAATTTGTCAACACCCTGTACATTGTACATAACAATTTTTGTCCTCTGGCATTTTATTGCAGTGATGTCACATGAATTTCATTTGAAAAACAAAAAAAAAAAAAAACAAAAAAAAAAAAAAAAAAAAAAAACAAAGGTTTCAAAAATCATAAAGAAAGTCTAAATAAATTGTATGTCGTTGCATAGCATCAAAGAAAAAAAAAAAGATTTTCTAACGTTTTATTGCTGGCAAACTCGTTAAATTATCTATAATATTCTGTACGAATTAAACAAAATTTTAGTTGAAATAACAAAATTTTAATGGAACTTGTATTTTTAATCTTTTACAAATCTAAATCCTCACTTTAAATAGAAGTTTTTGTACACCGGACTGCGGATTGCCTGCAATAAGTACGTCCCTCATGCATTAGTAAATAAACACAAACTTAACTTACATGTCGAATTACATATAATATATATGTAATATATATAGAGAAAAATAAAACTTAACGTGGTGTAAAATAAAATAAAATTTACACTTCTAAAGATTGATCAGGCTGTTAAATTAACTTTTAAAAACATTACGATAAAGATTTATCTTTTTAATTGATTTAACATAAAGCTTTTGAAAAATTCTGGTTTAAGTTAAATATATCCAATATATAATGTTGTTGAAAAAATAAAGTAAATGAGGTTTTTTTTTTTTTCTATGAATTGAATATGAATAATCGTGGAATATTTTCAGACAGAAGAATTATCGGGATTTTGTAAAAATAAATAAAGAAAGAAATAAAATAAAGAAGAGGATAAAGGAAAACAGGCAAATGTTTCTTGACAGTGAGGATTTTTTTTTAAATATAATGTAGATTTAATAGCTTTATAACGCGATTTTTCCCTAGATAAGAGTATTTAAATTCTCATTAATCAATGAAATGTCCGTTTAAATAACTTAATAAATAATCTACAAAAACTTTTGATGCTTTTGTATGCATATCAAATATTAACAGAATCTCGAAAGAAAGTCTTAGTGACAACATTTTGTCTTATATTTTGGAAATGACTATTTGATGAATAATTAACATCTCCTTTATACTTTATTATTTTCTTTCTACAAATAGTCAACTTCTATGGCCATTACAAGACGAACTTTCAAAGTATATGGTTAACATTCGCAATTAATTTGTATCTATTTTATATTTTTAAAGTTTACTAAAAGACATCTGCGGTATATAAAATTTTTGTTAATTGTGGTAAAACAATAAAGTAAATAAACACTAAAATGAAAAATAAAAATAAAAGTAACATTTTAATTACTTTTGATACTGAAAACTCCTTTGTTTTCTTTATACCTGCGTTCAGTCTTCTGAAAATAAAAATACATTTTTACTACTTACCTTTTAATCGTCAAATTGTTATAGAGCGATTCGAGTGGTACCTCTTTGCTCTGAAATACGTCTCAGAAAAATGTGCAAATTTCTATTTTTATTTTTTTCTGTAATTGTAGGTGACAACAAATTATATATTTTTTTGATTAAAAAAATATAAAAACTATGTAATATTTGCTAAATATGATAAAAATTCATTTAAAATGCAAATAAATAGCTTAATTTATTCAGATCGACATGGTTCCTCGCTCTGACGATGACATTCTCACGATTTATACCGATACTGTATATAAAATGAAAATAAAATAAAATAAAATTCACGAGTCTAAAGATTGACCAGGAAGAACTTAACGTATTTTTTTTAAATCCAACTTTTAAAAACATAAGAATAAGGACTTATCTTTTTAATTTATGTATTATAATGCTTATGAAATTTTCGGAGTTTTGATAAATATGTGCAATATGCAAGATTCTTAAAAAAAATTGAGGCAGGCAAAATTTGCTTGACAAAGAAGATATTCTTAAAAAATATTATATCAATTTAATATCTTTAGAAAACGATTTTCCCCAATATAAGAGTATTTAAATTCTGTTTAATCAATTAACTAACCGTTTAATTAAGTTATTAAGCGATCTACAAAATCATCTGATGCTTTTGTATGCATATCAAATATTAGTAAAATCTTGAAAAAAAATCTCAATGATAATATTTTGTCTTATCTTTTGGAAATGACTATTTGATGAATAATTTATATTTCCTTCATACTTCGTTATTTCCTTCCTACAAATATTCACCTTCTATTGCCGTTAAAAGACAAACTTTTCAAAGTATATGTCTGGCATTCGCAATTTATTTGTATATATATTTCATATTTTTAAAGTTAACTAAAGACGTCTGCGGTATATAAAATTTTTGTTAATTATGGTGAAACAATATAGGGAATAAACACTGAAATGATTGCAGATTTCTTTCGCATTCTAGAATAGTTTAAATTACTAACTACATTTTAAAAACATTTTAATTACTGTTCATTATGAATACCCCTTTGTTTTCTTTATACAACCAGTCTTCTGAAAATAAAAATACACTTTTATTACCTACCTTTTTATCGCCAAAATGTTATAGAGTGATTCGAGAGGTACCGCTTAATTCTGAATTAAGTCACGGAAAAATGTGTAAATTTCTAGATTTTTTTTTCTTTGTAGTGGCCAGCATGCCTGTCTGCCACGGTACAGGTCGCGAGTTCTGCTCCCAGGTGGGCAAGGTTCGCTCAACATTTCATCCCTTCGGGGACGATGAAATTAGTAGCAAGCTTGCTTGAGAACGAAACACCGAGGGTCTCACGTTGATCTGACCACCTGGCCGGGACACATGCTGCATAGCACCTCGGGGCCTAGGGTCACGTAAACAGTGTTGGGCACTCCAGGCACTGATGCTTCATGGATCGTACAGCCACAGGTTTATTTTTTTGTTTTTATATCGTAGGTGAAAACAAAAAAAATATATATATATTTTTTTTTTATTAAAAATTTTAAAAACTTGCTCAATATTTGCTAAAAGTGATAAAAATACATTTACATGGCAAATAAATAGCTTAATTTATTCCTTATTTGTTTCGTAAATTACATTAGAAATTCAAGAATCTTGAAGAAAATTCTAATCAACAATTTTAGTATTGAACCCAAATCGGACAAAAAAAAATTGTTTCTGACTGTTATTTTTAATACTGTTATTTTTCAATGTAAATTTTGTGCATTATTTGATTATTTTACGTGAAGGCCTATCTGAGTTCATTTAACATTTCAGTACATAATTCTTTTTTTTTTTTTTTTTTTTTTTTTTTTTTTTTTTTACTTTCTTTATCTTTAGAAGAAGAAAGTATTAAATTCATGAAAAATTTTGAATTCCGGTTTTCGATAGATTTATACGTTTTAAAAGGTTCTGAACATGATTTGACTTTTAAAAAAAAATCTCCGTCTGTGAGTCTGTCTGTATGTGACAAAACTTTTGTGGGCGCTCTATCTCAAGAACTAATTCGCGGAATTTAATAAAGCTTTAGATTCCGTTTGACTTTGATATAAATTAGTTCTGATTAATTTTTGGTTGAAGTCGCCTAAGAGGTTGCACTGCTATGCTGCATTTTTTTTCCCGCAATAGCTCTATCTCAATAACTAATGCACGGATTTTCATCAAATTTGAGATGCAGTTAATCGTTGGCATATGTTGTTGATGATTACGTTTTGCTGTAAATCTCACAAGCGGTAGCTTTGCTGCATTTTTCAGAATTTACACGATTTTAGTCATAGTCGTATCTTAAGATCTGAATCGCGAATTTTCATCTAACTTCATATCCTTTCAGACATTGATATAATATGGAGCTGGTTAGGTTTTCGTACATAGAAACAATCATACAAACAATTGGCACTACTATGCTGAATTTTCTACGATTTTTGCGATAGCTATAACTCAAAAACTAATGCACGGAATTTAACCAAAATTCATATTTTCTATAACAATACGTATGCTAATCACAGCTAAAAAATTCTATAAAGTTATCCATTATCCCTCATATTTCTCAAGCCCCTTTTTTATACAAATTTTCTGCATTTAGACATTCTATTCAAAGAGCTTTCACAATCTGTACCCCCGATCAGTCAAATAACGAAATAAATAAAATGTATGATATTGTCAAAAACAATAGTTACAAAGAAAGCACCATAGAAAAATTAATTATGAGCTTGAAGAATAAGATGAAAACAAATTTCAATCAGCAAAATTCCATGTTATTCACTTTACAATATTTTCCAGATTTCTTCGATCATTTGAAATATAATCTCAATAAATTCAACAATGTAAAAAAATAATGCCAGTTTTCCGGTAGGAATCGGAAAAATAGTTGTCCTTATCGGACCGGAATAATTTCCAACCCAGCTCGGAATAAAATCCGTAAAATTCCGTTTTACTGACTATTTTCTTATTTTTACGGATTTTATTCCGAGCTGGGTCGGAAATTATTCCGGTACGATAAGGGCAACTATTTTTCCGATACCTACCGGAAAACTGGCAGGTTTTTTTTTTTTTTTTTTTTTTTTTTTTTTTTTTTACTACAGTGAATATCTCCCTTGTTGCAAAACCTACTATGAAATTAAAAAATATAGTATACAAGAAAATAGATCCAACTGAATCAAACCAGTTATAATAAGTATATGAAAGTATTTTCACCAAAGAAGATGGAGCAAAGCAGTTTTATAGTTAAGGCAAGCAGAAAACTTAAAACTAGAATCAAAGAAGATATAGCGGATATCAAATACAACAGGAGGACAAGAGCTTTGGCCAGATTATGCAGTAAAGAACCTTTACAGATTGATTTTAAAAATAGCAGAATAATATATCCATCCAGATTTTATCTCCCATCAATTATCCGAGAATCAATAGAGATATTTTTCCGCAACGAGAATATTTGCAATGATTCAGTGTTCCTTGAGTTACCAAAATTTTGGAAAGAGATGGTATGCTGCTATAGTAACAATTGTAAAGATTAATCCACGCTCACAAATATCCAATTCCATTTTATTTTGTGTTTGCACGGATTTTCATTACACATGAAGTCTCGTGACATTATTTACCAAGTTATTGTTTTTAAAATTTCTATGCAAAAAATATTTCTAACATGAATGAATTTGAAAATGTCGCTGTTTGTGCGATAAAACGAGCGTTAATGTAAACAAAGGTATTATATAACTTTTATAGCCTTTTTTAGCTTTGCTTCATATTTTCTGTTACATTTTCACATAAATAGGTCCTTGTTAGGCCTTGGTGTATTCTTCAGAACAGGTGTAGCTTATTTTGGTACTTCTTAGTTATCCAGTCGACCAATTTCGTCAAGTTATATAATTCGCCAAACCACTCAACAAATTATACACATTGACATAATTTTCATTTTAAATAACGAAAGAACAAATAAATTAGTAAAACATTAATAAAAATACAAATAAAATGTCAAATTAATGGTTTTACTGGCTATTATTGTCATTTAACATTACATTAATTAATTAATGGCAACCATTATTGGCATTTAATCTTACAATTTGGCGACAGTAATTTGGTCGACGGGGTAACTAAGAAGTACCTTTATTTTATATTTGGCTTGGAAATTTCGGTTGCAGACATTGAAGAGGGTAGGTGCTGAAATTCAGTGATTAGTTTGAAAAATGTTATGCTCGTTTCTAATTTTTAAATGAACATAATTCAGCGAACCTATAGCTTTAGCATCCTCATGATGGGCATAGATTGCCATTTAATTTTGGCACTATGATATCGAAGTGTTCAAGAGTATGGGATAGAAGAAAGTTTTGGCATTGCGAAATCTGAATAGTTTCCTATTATTCTTACTAATGAGACGACTAAAGACTAACTTCGGGGAAGGAAAATCTTGCTACACTGTTAAATGGATAAATTTATTTTTGGAAATGTTAAACTATTGAACAGTGTGCTTCTTTAACTCATTTGCATCATTAGCATGTAATTCCATAAATTCATTTCTATTTAGAAATTCCGAATTTATGCCAGATCTTTCAAGCAATAATTTTTACTCTGTTTAGGGAAAAACATATTTTATGATTACATAAAATAAAATTATTATTTTGTAAATTCCGGCTTGGATTCAGAAATGTTGAATAAAACTGAAATTCCTGATGTTGTCATATATATATATGAGGGGCTCACAATCATAGTAGACAACGTGCATTTTGAAAACAAAATGAGACAGTTCATTTAGAATGTGCATAAAATCCGTTTTATCCACTTACACAACGAATGAATCTGTATTATTTTGTTTTACTAATAAACATACATAAGATTCAAATAAATGTAAATATATTGCTTAAAGTGCGTCAAATTTAATAAAATCCTTTAAAAACACATTAAAGTCACTTTAAAAAACAAAACGTTTTCAACCGACACTTACTCGGCCTTCATCAGTGAAAAACTCACCTCAGTAAAACCTTTTTCACTGATGAAGGCCGAGTAAGTGTCGGTTAAAAACGTTTTGTTTTTTTAAAATGATTCTAATGTGTTTTTAAAGGATTTTATTAAATTTGACGCACCTTTAAGCAATATATTTACATTTATTTGTATCTTATGTATGTTTATTATTAATTAAGGTGAATTTTGCACTGAAATTTTAACTTTTTATTCATTTTTTTTACGTTTATACTATTAATAGATATTTGATACTATTCTTCCATAACCTGAAATGTTGATATTTAGCCTTTAAGAGGTCAGCGTACTTTCAAAAACACGAAATTCGAGAAATAAATCGATTTTTTTAAATTTGAAGAATTATGAGAGTTAGTGCTCAAATTTAGCTGATACAAAAATAATTTTTAATTTCCGACGCTTTATTTGTAAAAACTGTGCATATACTTAAAATGTTGATTTTCCCAAAATTGAAAATGTCGCACATTTCTAACTTTTGAAATGTTCAATGCGCATTCCTAATTATAAAATTCTTTTGATATTTGTACTGTATACCCTCTGTAAACAAATAAACATAAACTAATCATGTGAACTTCCACTGTAATATGTAAAAAGTATCTTATAAATTCATAGTATCATATTAAAGCAAAAGAAATGCACATGGACAATTTAAAATACGACAACTATTCGTTTTTTAGGTAGATTTCGCAAGAAATACCACCTATTACATTCTCCCCTATGTTGGAATTTCTGAAACATTTTAGCAGATCTACACCGACCATGACCCCTAAAACCCAAGACTATCCCCGGTTCAAAACCTTTTTTGTCTATGTATCTATCTATCTATCCATATATATAACTTTTTTATGGACACGATAACTTCCATAATTATGCACATGTCTCTTCCAAAGTGATACATAAAATCAAGGGGCAGAAAATCTCAGTCAAGTTCGTCAATGGGGAAAATCGAACCAAGGGGGTGGAAAGAGGGAGGCGTTTTGTGAAAACCGAAAAAACTCCAAAACTTTTTAATTACAATATATATCAAATCAATTTAAAGTTATTAATATTTCTAGGAAAAAGGCCAAAAATTTATGCATCACAGGTATTTAATAAAATTTAAAATGGGCTCAAGGGGCTTAAAAAACAGAGTTTTATGGAGAAAATAATCACAACTTCATCAATTATCACGATATCAAATTCACTTAAATTTATTATGCATCTTCTTAATACTATCTACAACTTTTATAGTGACAAGTTTTTAATAGGACCAACTCCTATCACAACAAAAAATTAAAAGCGAAAAAAAGTCGGTGGGGGTTGAAGAAGAAAAAAATTCATAACTTCGCCAATTCGCAAGATATCCAATCCGCTTAAATTTATTATACATCTTCTTAATAGTATCTACAACTTTTTTAACGACAAGTTTTTGATAGGGCCAACTCTTACAGTAAAAACAAATTAAACAAAACTAGTGGTTGAAGAAATAATTATCGTATTAACATGATTCTGATAAAACCAGCTCTTACTGAAAAAATGAAAGAAAAAAATTGTCAAAAATGGCCAGATAAAATTGTTAAACTGGGTTTATCAGTAATCTTGATTTAGTTTTTGTTGTGAAATTTGTACCTAACTTTGAAATCTACCCCAGCCTGCCGTAGGAGTCGTCAGGGGTTTTTGTTCTTTAAAAATTGAACAATTTATTATTTTTGTTATTTTCATACCAAATTTTGAATATAACTATCTCAACTACCTATCTGAAAATGAATCCATTGAAAACCCAAGACTTAGCTTTTTAATACTCACTGTTCTCTTAAAAGACGTTAACGGTTCACCTCCGTCGTTTTTAATTTATTTCAAACTGCATGTATTATTTTGAATTCAAAATGTCTTGGCGTGTATAGTGCACAACCTGTCTTTTTATATTATTACAAACCGCCCGTTTCTTTAACGGTTAATATAATGAAACACTAGCCGCCATTGGTGACCAGTTTGGTGTCCCTTAAATATATGCTAAGCATTGTATCATGTTACTTTTATTCATAATTTAATTTACTTGCTGAACCCTTCTCCAAGTAGGAATATTCTGGTAGAGAAATCAAAAATTGCGTATTTTTATGTTAGTCTAGCGCAGGCAATAAATAGCTAAACATTGTTCCTATCGGATTTTTTCGTATTTTATTGATTTCATTTAAACTGTAATCCTTTTACGCAGTTTATTTAAAATACAAAACTTTCATTTGAAACTGAAACATTTAAAATTCATGGCTTTCATTCATTTCTTTTTTAAAAAAGAAAAGAAAAGAAAAGAAAAGAAAAGAAAAGAAAAAGAATAAATAATACCATAAACCATGACATTTAATTTGAACATCAAAGCATTGTTTTAATTTACCACACGAAAAATAAAAAAAAAATACCAACTTGCGAGTTAAAAATGCTACTGGGGAGATTTGCGCCCTGCCGACATAAAAGTATCAATGATTTTTTGCGACCATGGCAACTTTTATGTAGTTTTATCCGAAAAAAATGTTGATTTTTTAATGAAAATGGTAGCTTTACATATGAAAAACGGAAGAATCAACCCGTTATTATTTATGACAGTCAAATGACTTGGACTGATCTCTAATATACTATTCCTGTTTGGCGAAGAATTGAGCAAGTATATTAACCCTCTGTCTACCAGAAGGGTCCAATGGACCCGACATGTACATTCAAAATATTTATTAAAACCAGAAATTTCTTCAAAACAAACTAAATGTATAAATCAGACAATAATAAGTTAAATAAACAAATTAAATAGTTTTAAGTAAAAATTCTGGTGTAGAATGTTTTTATAAAACTTGAGTAAAATTTCCGGTAGTTCTAGGGTTAAAGTATGAATAAAAGTAACATGATACAATGCTTAGCATACATTTAAGGGAGACCAAACTGGCCGCCGAGGGCGGCTAGTGTTTCATTATATTAATCTTTAAAGAAACGTACATAATGCAGATGAAGTGATGACGATGGAAAAATATTTGACGATATATCACCTGCGCCTGGCTAACATTAAAGTACCAAATGGCCACCTGGCATATAAAAAACAAAGTTGTGAGAGCAGAACTGTTGATGGCAGCCATATGACTTAGGCTATTATTATAGAGATTATTTAAATAAAAACATTAATACGATAGATTTTTTTCATAAATGAGTACTGTCCCATTTCCACCAAGTCCAGTATTATTTTCACATATATTTTCAAATGAAGTTTAGGAAACTTGTTAAAGATATTTTGTGACATTTGTCTAATATAAGGGAACGCTTTTTGCATTAGTTTGTCTTCTGAAAACAATCTCATTTAGAACTGTTTCTTTAAATGAGTGTCATAAGTAGTATAATGCTTATTTTATTTAAACAAATCACCTTTATTTACTTTCATTGCCATACTAGATGGAGTATAAACACATAATTTATGGTTTAAAGACAAAATAGAATTTTAGTTGAAATTTTTTGATTCATAGATCAAAAGTAAATATTAATTTCTATTCAGAAATTAGTTACTGGCGCTTTTTACATTTGTAAAAGGGAAATAATATTCTGCTAATAACTACTAAAAACATTTCTAACCTGGCATTTTATTTCAATGAAGAAATATGCCGAGAAGACTAAACAATTTATTTTACAAACCTATTTTTTCTCTACCTAAAGAATTCGTAGAACTTATGATTAAAGTCACTTAGAGAATTTAAAAATAGAATTAAAATATTTAAATAAGTCGTTTGTGAAAATTATTCTTTTGTGAAGTTCAAACAAAATCAAAATGTTAAATATTTCAGATATGTAAAAAAATATATTAGCAGTTTAAAAAGAACACATACTGTTTATACACTAAATTAAAATTATATTCATAATGGTACATACATAATGAAAACAAAAATGAAATTTATACGAAAATAATTAAGAAATTTTGGTATCTTCTTTAAAAACTTATGAAAATTTAAGAAAATTTTAATTTTCACTGAGTCAAACATCCTTTTAATTACTCCAGAACAATCTACATGAAAAGCTTAAATGTAATCTGAAAATTTTGAAGAATCTTAAAGACATTTTTACGATAATATTTTTGCACTTAATTTGTTATCTGACAGTGATTAATTATTAAACAATTCCTGGGGTTTTTAATGCTTATTTACTTTCAACTAAAAATGTTCTGTCAAGAGTAATTTATTTATGTTTCATTCTTTAGAATTTTTAGATAGTTAAATCTTTTATTGAAAAAAAAAATAAAATAAAAACTAAAATGTTTCCCAAAGTTTGATAAATTAAGAGACACAGCGTTAAAACGGACCTATTTACTAATTATTCTTATGTATTCTCATACGAAATAATTATTAAAAATATTTCAGACTGAGTAAAGTTATTACATAATGGAAAACACTGTAACAAAAATTTGATACTGTTTACATACTTAATTATAAAATGCATTGTTAATTATTCACATTAAAAAATTCTAAGAAGGAACAAATATTTTCCAAATACTGTAAAGTAATAGAATGCAAAATTAATACCACTGCATTGAAAAAGTATTAAACATTAATTCTGACAGCGAAGTTTTATGATTAATATAATACAAAATTTATAGCATACACTTTAAAAAAAAGAGAATCGGATTGAATAACAGTAAAAATATTTTATGTAAAAATATTTTTCAAGAAACTTTAAGATGTTCATATTAAATGTATAAGATGATTCTAAGTAAACATTTTATTATTCATTTTGTATTTTGAAAAGATTGTTTATTTAAAACTTTTTTTTAATCTACTACTTTCATTCTACTAGTTTATATGATTTTAGAGAATAACTATTTACTTTAATTATTTCTAGTAATCTAATATTTATATGAAAAAATAAAGTCAAATAAAATAAATATTTGTATATTTAAATAAATCTTTGAAAAACTTATGGAATAAAAGTCAAGTCTTAATAATTTAAGTAAAATTATAATAAATAATAATAAAAAAAATCAGGCATTTCTAAAATATCAGAGTTTATATTAATCTCATAATAAAAATATTTCCTTTAAGCACATGCTTGGAAAATTAACAGGTCAACAGTAAGTCATTGTACAAGAAAGGGGAATAAACAAAGAAATTTTATCGGGCTTAAGTTTTATTTATAAAATTAAATTTAATAACATTTTCCCTTTTTTAAAAAATGCATATTCGCATTTTCAAAAACCTTTAAAATAATTCACTTTCAAATGAAATTTATGAATCTTCGAGACATTTCGTATTACATACTGTAAATGCAAGAATCTTAAAGAAAGAATTTTGCATGTAATTACTCTTTTTACAATATATAATTGTTGAACAACTTCTACTTAAAACATATTTTTTTCCTTACCACCAATAAATGTGCTATGAAGAGTAATTTATTTATTGTGAGTAGTTTATTGTTTTTTACATAGAGAATAAATTAAACAAATGACTAAATTCACTCTAGTAATTAGATCTAATAAACTAAAAGAATATTTATTTTTAAAAAGCTTTACGTTCTTATTATTTTCACGCATACTCTTACAAATCCAGTATTTATATTATTTCATATATTGCTAAAAGTATTACATGATATAAAAATTATAAAAAAAATGTTTCATGTTATCTGCATTCTTTTTTATATAACACAGATTGTTAATGGTGCATATGTTATGAAAAGGGAAAATAAAATACTTTTCTGTTGCTGCAGATAATTTTGAAAAATGCAATGATAAATAATAACTGTCATTGTAAACAAAATAAAATACGTTTTGTTACAGCTAAGTTTCAAGATTAATAAAATAGAAAATGAATATTGTATACTTTAATAAAAAATGTCATTATCCATTTTTCACCGAGTTTTCTAATATTTACACCAAAGTGAATTTTAAGCAACTTCGCTAAATTTCGAATTACTTATCTAAAGTTGAAAAATTTAAATGAGATTATAAGAATCAATTTTCGGATTTAATTTGTCATTTGACAATGATTAATTATTGAACATTTTTTATTTCATTTAAAATCCTTTATTTTCATTATTTTATGAATGAATGATAATTTATATTGTAATTTTCTTTATATTACAAAAGTTAAATTGAACAAGCTGACTAAAGTCAAATCAGAAGTTTTAAAAAATAAAAGAAGCAACGTAACATGAATGCTAAGTTATATTATATATTCTCATACAAAAAATAAAAAATAAAAATTATTAAATATTATTAAAAACATTTTAAATGTTACTCACAGTAATTTACTCTGGAACAATAGTTTACATGAAAAATATTAAATTTTTTACATAAGTCTAATTAATCTAATAGATAATACTATATTAGAAATAAAGAAAGAAATATTTGGGAGATTCTGCAAGGAATTTTGAAATGTGGCAACATAAATTTAAATACTTATCGAACAAAATTTATTTAAAATGGAGGATTTTTTCATACCTTTTTAAATATTTTAATATTATGTTATTTTTATTTTAATATCTATTTTATTAATGTTATTTTAAATATTGTCAAATACTTTTTTAACTATTTTAATGTAAATAAAGCAATTTTTTCAAATATGTATGAAAAATGAAAACATTTTAAAAACTTTAAGCGCATATATTTTTAATATATTTTCCCTTTTGATTATATATCATCCTTTAACACATTCTATTTTCTTCATCATTTGCAAATTTGATTTCATGGAACAAAACTATCATGTATGGGTTTATGCAATGAAACCTTTGCAATATTTTTGTTCAGCACTTATATTCAATCTGTATTAATTTCTACTTTAACTGCTTTTCAGATATACTTTTTATATTGCATCCAATGTGAATTATGAAATTTATTTTTTCAAACTTGAAAATATTTACTATCAAACCGTTTTATTGTGATACTCACTCTTCCAGAACAACTGAGTTCCAGTTAATAACTAGAAAATCTTTTTATTCAAATGAAAATCTTCCCAATTTTATTTATTTATTCGGTTATAAGGGATCTTCTGCGTAATAAAAACTATGCCACATTTAATTATTGATATGGTATCCACATACTTCTGACACTATTGAAATAAATATATAAATTATACATATTTTCTTAAAATTTTATGGACAAAGAAAATGTGTTATAGATGCGTATTCATAACCTTAGATAACATTGTGATTTTACTAATAGGAGTACTAGGGTCATTCGATTAAAAATAAATACATAAAAAATACAAAAGACCTACCTCTATCTTAAAAAACATATTGAACAAATTTTCTTATCACTATCTGAGATTTTGTTTTCTACTGGATGCAGTTGAAATTGGATGCGCAAGGAATGGGAGAGATGATTTCCTTTCACAGTTTGAAGGTCGCGCGATGGTATATTATATTTACTATTTAACTTTACTTCCAAGCTATAAAATGGCACCAGAAATTTAAAAAAAAATCTTTTTAGATAATTTAGGAAGAGAAAAGCATTTACATATTAAGAAATACCTTCAGTCCCAAATTACAGTGAAGTGCAATCATTTCAACTTTTAGGAATATAATTACTTTTCCCGCATAGGATTAGCAGTCCTAAAGTAATTTGTTTTTTCTAAATATCGAAAATTAATAGTAATAAGCTATATGTACATATAGATATATATACAGTATATGGTTCATAAAGTTTATCACGTAATTTTCTCATACTGTTCAGGGAAACAAAAAAAAACAACAAAAAAAAAAAACATTTAGTGTCGAACTGCTTAAATATAGTAAGACTTAAAATTTTCCATGTGTCTTTACTTCTTCGTTTTACTCCTTTTAAAATATAAATTATATTGCTGCTGGATACGTCTATTCACATTTTGGGGTACGTGAGTTAAATTATCATAATAACTATCCTGGTTCAAGGAGTCATTTGCATGAAAACACATTTCAGAAAATTAAAAATCATTGTAAAACAAAGCACGTTTGCAAGTCACATTTAGAAGAGACTTTAATAACATGTTTCAATCAAATGGCCCTTTTTACCTAATTGAACATAATGACATTTTCTTCTGTAATAGTTATAAATATTATAGTTTTTATTCGAATCATCCATACATTCTAGATTTGAAATTCCTATTTATTATTTCTATTCTGATTAGGCATTTTATTTGCATTATTCTTGTAAGCGTTAATTTAATTTTTTGTACAATCCGTAACAATGATTTAAAAAAAATCTTCCTTAAATCGCAGATCATTTAAAAGAAAATTGCAACAAAGGTATCATTAGTTTCGGAATAACGTCTTCTTTACACTCTACAAAAATAAAAATTATCGTAAAACAAAGCACAATTACAGATCAATTTTGGAAGAGTCTTTAATTATATCTTTATATGGAAGAACCTTTTAACAAATTTAAAGATACTGTCGTACGCTTAAAGGGATTTTTCAGGACAAATATCTGTTGTTATTTTTTTTTTTTTTTTGGAAAAATAAATCTGGGTTATACGCGCGTGATTTTCCGCCCTATTTAACAATATATTTTCGATAACAAAATACTGGCATCAAATAATTTATCCTGACCTTGAAATTTAAGGACAAGTACAAATTCTATAGTAGTTATAAATATCACAGTTTACAATCGAGTCATTCATACATTTTAGATTACAAAACGCTATATTATTGCTATTTTTATTGGGGATTTTATTTGCACTGTTTTAAACGCCTTTTGGTTAACTTTAATTTAACTTTTTGTACAGAACAACAACAACAAAAAATAAATAAATGAAATAAAACATCTTCCTTAAATCGCAGATCATTTGAAATGAATTCGAAAGAAATATGTCATTAGACTCGGAAGGTTGTCTTCTTTACATATGAGAAAATTAAAAATATTTGTAAAATAAAGCACGATCACAAGTCTCTTTTGGAAGACACTTTAATAAAATGTTTACATGGAAGGACCTTTTAACAAAATTGAAAGTAATGGCATCGCCTATTCTTTATAAATAATAGAGTCCTTAGTCGAATCATTCATAAATTTTAGATTTAAAAACGCTCTACATTATTCTATTCAGATGGGGAATTTTATTTGCACTGTCTTAAACGCCTTTTTATTAACTTTCATTTTTTGTAGAGTCCGTAACAACAATAAAATAGAATCCATTCAATCCCAGATCATTTAAAATAAAATCACAACGAATGTATCATTAGACAAGGAATAAAGTCTTCTTTGCTCTTCACAAAATTAAAAATGATTGTAAAACAAAGCACGATTCAAATCACTTTTGGAGGAGACGTTAATGATATGTTTACATGGAAAGGACCTTTAAAAAAACTGAATACAATAGCACTGCCTGCTGTAATGGTTATAAATAATATATATTTTAGTCAATCATTCATACCTTTTAGATTTGTAAATGGTCTATAGAATCTATTCTGAAAGAGAATTATATTTACACCGTTTTAATATTCTTTTGAATAACTTTAATTTAACTTTTTGTACAACCATTAACAAAAGCAACAACAAACTACATTGCTCAAAACAATTAAAGGATATTTGAAGTTTTATATAAAATAAAGATATAAACGAAATTTTTTTTGCCGAAAATAGAAGAAGAGAATCACAAATGCAAATTTTTCTGGTTTTCAAACTGTGGAGTATGCAAATTTTGAGTTCGACGTCAAAAACGTCGCTTCAGCGGCAGCGAAGGAAATTTGACTTTCAACTGGATAAAAGAGAATGAAGACAGGGATGATCGGCATTCAGTGATTGCTTTGTTTCGATGAGTACGATGTCTCAGCGAAGTCATTTGACAGATTCAGAAGCTTTGAGAATTGTTGGTAGGTTAGAAGGGGGCCAAACTCAAGCCGAAGTAGCGCAAGCCATTGGAGTGTCACAAAGTGTCATTTCCAGGATCTGGAACCGTTTTTTGGAGAGTGGATGTACAGGCCGAAGACCAGGGCAAGGTCGTAGATGGGCAACAACGCCCAATGAAGATCGGTATTTAGCGTTAACAGCTCGGAGACACCGAACCATGAACGCTACTCTTCTCCAACAACACCATCGCTCGGCTACAGGCACCACGATTTCAACTCAGACTGTCCGAAACCGGCTCCATGCTCTAGGTCTGTATGTTCGCCGACCGATGGTATGTGTTAGATTAACATCAAGGCATCGTCGCGACCGCAGGGAGTGGGCAACCGAGCATGTCAACTGGAGGAGAAATGAATGGAGCAATATTCTGTTTTCTGACGAGTCCCGTTTTTCTGTGCATTCGGATAATAGGCGTATTTTCATCTGGAGGGACCGTGGCAGTAGGAATAATCCTGCGTTCGTGCACGAAAGTGTCAGATTTGGCGGTGGAGGAGTGTTGGTGTATGGTGGCATCTCCATTGACGGGCGCACTGACCTCTACATCATTCGAGATGGAGCTCTGACTGGTTGCCGATATAGGGATGAGATCCTCAGACCTATTGTAGTCCCTTACGCTGCAGCAATCGGAGATAACTTCATTTTAATGGACGATAACTGCAGGCCACATCGTGCAAACCTGGTGGAGGATTTCCTTTTCAAGGAAGGAATCGTTCGAATGGAATGGCCAGCGTGTTCTCCAGACATGAATCCAATCGAGCACGTTTGGGAAGCTCTAGGAAGACGAGTTTCTGGCCGCACACAACCCCCACAAACTCTCCAAGAACTGGAAAGAGCTCTTCTGGAAGAGTGGGGCAGAATACCCCAAATCGTCATTAATAGCCTCATTGAGTCCATGCCTCAAAGGTGTTCAACGTTGCTGGCCGCCCGTGGAAACCATACTCCCTACTGAAAATGATTTTCTTTGAAGAAAACACCTTTTCTTATTCTTTTTTTCTCATATGCACAAATTGTGTTTTTTTCCTTTAGTACACAAATGCGCAATAAAATGCATTTTTTTCTGCCAAACATGTGTAATTTATTCTCATATAACCTACTATGTCTGTCGACCATGTATCAATCAGCTAAACAGTTTACCAGATACAAAATCCACCTAAAACTGCAATATCCTTTAATTGTTTTGAGCAGTGTAGTATGTTGTGGCCATCACAAAAATTTCTTCTGTATAAATCACGTCAAATAAACCATTTAAATTGTACAATAAATTACATCAGATTAGTACCAATTCATATCAAAGTATTTCTCAATTTGAAGTTTGGTGAAAATTCGTGCATTATTTCTTGAGATAGAACTATAGCGGAAAGCCTGAAAAATGCAACATAGCAGCGCCACCTGTTGAGCGATTTGCACCAAAACATAAACAGCACTAATTCATATCAAGGTATACCTGAATCTGAAGTTCGTTGAAAATCCAAGCATTATATTTTTCGATAGAGCTATTGAGGAAATCGACAAAATGCAGTATAGCAGCATCACCTGTTGAGCGATTTACATCAAATTCTATAAAATGTCAATTCATGTCAAGGACTAACTGATTCTGAAGTTTGATGAAAATCCGGGAATTAGTTTTTGCGATACAGCTATAGGGGTAATTCCGAAAAAGGCTACATAGCAGCGGCCCCTATTGAGCGATTTGCACCAAAACATAAACATTTCTAATTCATATCAAGGTATACCTGAATCTGAAGTTTGTTGAAAATCCAAGCGTTAGTTCTTGAGGTAAAGCTATTGAGGAAATTGTAAATAATATAGTATAGCAGCGCCACCTGTTGAGCGATTTGCACCAAAAACTAATCAGGACTATTTTATATCAAGGTCTAACTGAATCTGAAGTTTTGTGAAATTCCGTGCATTAGTTCTCGAGATTATGCGCCCACAAAAATTTTGTCACATACAGACTCACATTGACAGAGTGACAGACATTTTCTAAAAGCCATCAAATCGTGTTCGGGACATTCTAAAACGTATGAATCCGTCAAAAACCGCAAGTCGAAAATTTTCACGAATCCAATACTTTCTCCTTGTAAGGATAGAAGAAAGTAAAAATAGATAAATGAAACAAAACATCTTCCTCAAATCGCAGATCATTTGAAATGAATTCGAAAGAAATATGTCATAAGACTCGGAAGGATGTCTTCTTTACATTTGAGAAAATTAAAAATAATTGTAAAACAAAGCAGGTTTATATGTCACTTTTGGCAGAGACTTTAATAACATGTTTACAAGAATGGCGCTTTTTACTAAATTGAACATAATGACGCTTCCTGCTGTAATACTTGTAAAGAGTACAGTTTTTTTATCATTTCATTAATACACCCCAGATTTGAAACTGCTTATGTTATTTCCATTCTGGTTAGAAATTTTATTTGCATTGTTTTAAAATTTCTTTGTTAACTTTAATTTAGCATTTTGTTCAACACCTAGCAACAAAAATAAAAATAATAAACTCTCTTTAATGGCAGATCATTTAAAAAATAATTGCTACAAAGGTATAACTAGACTCGGAATAACGTGTTTTTTACGCTTTACAAAATTAACTAGTATGTTGTGGCCATCACAAAACTTTCTTCTATATAAATCACGTCAATTAAATCATTTAAATAGTACAAGAAATAACAACGATTTAGCACCAATTCATATCAAAGTATATCTTAATTTGAAGTTGGATGGAAATTTGTGCATTAGTTCTTGAGATATAGCTATAGCGGAAATTCTGAAAAATGTAGCATAGCAGCGCCACCTGTTGAGCAATTTACACCAAAAATTAAACAGCACTAATTTATACACCAATTCATGTCAAGGACTATGAAGTTTGATTAAAATCCGTGCAATAGTTCTTGAGATACAGCTCTTGAGGAAATCGTGAAAAATGCAGCATAGCAGCGCCACCTGTTGGGCGATTTACACCCAAAATTAAACAGCACTAATGTATATCAGAGAGTAACTGAATCTGAAGTTTGATGAAAATTGGTGCATTTTTTCTTGAGTTAGAGCTATTGCGATAATCATGAACTTTGCAGCATACCAGCGCCACCTGTTGGGCGATTTTCACAAAAATGTAATCAGCAACAAACTATATATCTTGGTCTAACTGAATCTGAAGATTTGTGAAAATCCGTGCAGTAGTTCTTGAGATATAGCTATTGCAAATATCGTGAATAATGCCGCATAGCAGCGCCATCTGTTGGGCGATTTTCACCGAAAACTAATCATGTCCAGTTTATATCAAGGTCTAACTAAATATGAAGTTTTCTGAAATTCTGTGCAGTAGTTCTTGAGATAGAGAGTCCACAAAATTTTTGTCACATACAGACTCACAGAGTGAGAGTGACAGAGTGACAGACAGACTCACCTACAGACATTTTCTAAAAACCATCAAATCGTGTTCTGGGCATTCTAAAATGTATAAATCCGTCGAAAACCGGAAGTCGAAATTTTTCACGAATCCAATACTTTCGCCTTGTAAAGATAAAAGAAAGTAGAAATCATTGTCAAACAGAGCACGATTACAAATAACTTTCGAAGATATTTTAATGATATTATTTACATGGTAGGAACTTAAAACATAATGGCACTGCCTGCTTTAATGGTTATAAATAATGTAGTTTCTAGTCGAATCATCCATACATTTAAGATTTGAAAACGCTCAATGTTATTTCTATTCTGATAGGGAATTTTATTTGCACTGTTTTAAACGCCTTTTGGTTAACTTAAATTTAACTTGTTTGATATTATTTTAATGTAAAAGATAATGATAATATTTTTAAAGTTACGTATCAGACTCTAAAATCTTCGTAACTCAAAATTCTATATAATATTAACTATTTCAAATTCCTTTTCGAAGAATTGATTCTCTAAATTTTCTTTTACCATGATATTTCTTGTACAATAGAATGTTTCTTCTAATTACAACATTTGGCGAATTCAGTTCTATCATTAAGACGGTCTAAAAATATAGTGAAAGCCAATTACTTTTCTTATTTAATATATCCAATCATTTTAAAACTAACTTTCAGAAATTGGTTTTATAAGAAATTGTGAGCTTCAAATCGCTGCAATTTTTTAAAAATCAAATACCGAGTTTTAAATGCAATGCTTCAAACTTGAAAGCCATGAATAAAATTCAATTCTGGAAGAATTTCAATGGAAGTGCAATGCCGAATGCATTTTTTATTTCTGTAAATCGAAATTTCTTTTGAATTCTGTCCTTTTTATTTCTTATTGGCTTTTCAAGTAATATTTAAAATACCAAATACTTTCAAAATAGATCTCATTTCATTATCATAGTCTACAATACAATTCAAAAAATTATTATTATATTCTGAAATAAATGTTTACATGTTTACTGCATGAAATAAATATTATTTTCTTTACCCTGTGTAAGTTTAATTTATTATAAAGAAATACGTTTTAAATTACGATTTTTCAGTAATAATTTTCATGATTATACACAGATTTTTAGCTGGATGAACGTCAGCTGGTTTTTAATTTGTTTGATTATTAAATATTTACGGTGATGGCGAAACAGCACCGAAAACTGGCGATATGAAGCAATTAAAATAATAAAACTTTGCGGACAAGTTCTGTCCGCTTACGGACACGTGTTTACTGTAGCTGATGACGAGCTGTTATATTTTTAGCTCGAAACGTGGCATATGTATTGTTTTTATTTTATGATGATTTTTTACAAATTTTATTATTTTAATTATTTACAGTAATGCCAAATACATGCATAATATCTTTGCAGTGATTTTCAAAAATACAGTAGAGCGCCGATTATCCGATCAATTCGGGACCGACCCTAGTTTGGATAAATGGAGAGACAATTTAAGGGATGTTCCTGACTATACTAAAACCTTCACACTTTATCCAGGTTTAAGACTGGCATAACCAATTTGCTAGCATGTTTAAAAACATTTTTTTTTTTTTTTTTTTTTATCATTTAAAATTTTTTCCGTTTCTCTTTTTATCATTTTCTGAACTCCAGAGGTTATAATTTAAGCAAAAAAGCATTCGATTGTTGCTTGCTTCAAATAAGACGTTCTTTCCAATGCTGCCATATCTGGAATGCTTCTTAAATACGTTAGTTGAATAGGATCAGCGTTCTTCTGCGTTCGAGCCACTTCATAGCTGTTTCCAAACATACAAAGGCTTCGTTATGTGATGACCTGGGAGAGCATTTGTTTTTATATCTTCAATTTCTTTTTCATCTTAAATCTCATCCACAATCTCATCATCATTTTAAAAGAAATTGAGAGAAATTGGCTGTTTGGATAGTTGGAAGTTCGGTTAATTGGAGTTCCATAATCGGCGCTGTACTGTAGCTCTGATTATACAGAAATTTCATTCTCATCTATAAAATAAATGTCTACAGCAAATTAATTCTTTTGTATAAATATGAAAAAATTCTTTCGTGTTCATACAAAAAAAAAAAAAAAAAAAAAAAAAAAAAATGCGATGGGTAAATTTTAAACCGAATCTAAAAAGATATATGTAGCAAATGATCATTGTCATTTTAATTTTAAATTTGGAAAAAAAATATACATTTTCATCAAAATGCAAAATGTTAACAATTTAAAAATTACATCAAAAGCATTTTTGAAAGGGGGGGGGGGGATCAACATGCGTTTTGCTTATTTTTTATTAAAATATTTACAATTATGCATCAGGTTGTTACTTTTATACATTTATTTACTGACGGTTGTTACTTTTAACATTTATTTACTGTACGATTAAAATAACATGTTAAAAAGATCATTTAATGCATCGATTAGTTGTAATACAGTTTAAAATTAGTTATAGATACATTACTTTATGTTGTTCCATGAACATTATTGGTTACACAAAACAATTTTTGATTTCTTCTGCCCTTGCATGTTTTCAGCTTTCTTGGCGACGGGAGGGGGTGATCAATTAGGAAATATTTCTATATTTCTATTGCAAGAACATTATGTTTATACATTTCCTAATTCCTCAAAATGCTAAGAAAAATATTCAAAATAAAAGATTTTCGTCGGGTTATAACTATTGCACAAAATCCATCTAAATTCAAATTTAATTAATCCTTCTAAAATCTTCTATCCTTCTAAAGTCATTCTAAAATCTATTAAATGATTATTTAGATCTTCTAATGTAGTTTAAAAAATTCACGAAAAATGCTTTAGAGGAAGAAATTTTCATGAATTCATAGATTAGTACCTAAAGGGTTAACGAGAAAATACACTGTAAAAAAAAAAAAAAGAAAAAAAAAAGAATTCTTAATCAACGAAAATGTAATATAACCATAATAGAAAATAAACAATAACCTCTTTCGAAGTAATCATTATTCCGAAAAGCTTTCTTTATCTTTAGTAACATCAGAAACCAATTTTATTATCAAGGTTGAACGAAGAATTAGACAGAAAAATTCTTTTGCAGCCACCGATTTTCGAAAACGTTTTGAGTTGTTTTTATTGTGTATTAATTAGTTTTTTCAAACAGGATAAGATGTTTTTACGATTCTATCAATTCTCAATTAAACATTTTTTTAAAAATTAATTTATATATGATAAACAGAATAGTATTTAATTTAATGTTAATGTTTTTGTTGTTAATTAATCACATTTGTTTGTAAAACATGAAAATTTTTACTTGAGTAAGATAGAATCCAAAAAATCTATTTTCCGGGATAAAGAAAATGATTAATAAACTACGAAAATTCCTCGAAAACGTTTCCAAAAATCACCTACAGCAACGAAACTTCGCTTATATAAATTCTTCTTCAAATCCCTAAACTGTAATAGCTTCTAGTGTTTCAAAAGATAAATAATATAAATGTACCTATAGTGAGCCATGTACCAGTAATGGACGACTATACTTTAAAGTTTAAAAACTAGGCCAAAATGCATTTCTGAAAAAAAAGCCTGATAGAATTGTGATTGACCAATATCTTTAAATGGTAAATTTACATAAACTGTTTTGGAATTTTTTTCTCGGCCTTGTGTTCTGCTAGAGTGCCTTAAAAACAAGATTTTTTGGCAAATTTTGAGAGATTTCAGTAAGAGATAAGTTTTTATATCAAACATTTTTTCTTTAACATTATGCTTTACTTTGAATTAAACTGCTGTTAATATACGCTATAACAATGTAAGTAATTTGTTGAATAAGCCAAAAACCTAAAGATTCATGCTGCTTTATATCTCCGATGACCAGGCCCCTACCTGTCGGGTTGCCCCAGCATAACGGGATTAGTGCCTGGCATCGGGACGGGTGACCGCCTAATCGCCGGGAGTGGCAATACGCCTGACATCATTGCCTCGATCGTCATCCTATCTGCAGTGCCTACTGTTCGTTTGTGTATACTTTGTTTTGCCGGTTACTTAACGTTATATCCTGTTGTTTGGCACCTGCACATTGCTACTCAAGTTAGTCTCGTAATTTAGAACCTTGATCAGATGACGAGACCATCTGATCAAGGTTCTAAATTACGAGACCAACTTGAGTAGCAATATGCACGTGCCAAATTCAGCAAGATTCATGCTTCAGAAATTTACTAGGAAATTTGCTGGAGAATAGAGGAAGGTAATAGGGGAAAAGGTCCAAATACCGGCTACCACTTTTGTTTTCAATCTAGATCATACAATTTTCAAAATTAATAAAATAAAAAGCAACAGCAGGGTACCCTGACTCGTCTTACACCTGTTTAGAAAAAAAAAATCAGTTTAAAAGGCGATTTCTGTTTATAAGAAGCAAAATTCCGAAAGCCTTCAAATTTTGAATTTCTAAAATGGGGTCTAAATACAGGCTACCTAAGTATTTTTCCAAAAGATCGCACAAATATAGCTAATGACAATTATTAAGCAATGAGAATATTATTTTAATAAATTGAATTGATTAATAACGTTTCTTATGTACAGAAAAAATACGCAAGTTTTAATAAATAAGTATTTTTGTCAAATTTCTAAAATTCTTTACGACTATCTATCACAGTCTTCTTCCCATTATGTTTCTAATTTTGTTTTTTAACGTCTAAAAAAAAAAAAAAAGCTTGCTTATTGAAATGAGAATTATTTTATCTGAAAAATCAAAAGCACAATATCACTCTTTGTGTCAGTACAGTCCCTATCAGCCCACATATCGCATTCTTAACATTGAAACCAGAATCTTCACCCCCATTCTTGTCCACAGAGAAAGCACCCATGCAGAAGACACAAATTTATCATATTCCTCAGTTGGATATTTTCCTTTTTCAATTTTTTAGCCCTCTCGCTGTGTAATTGTTTTGTCAAAATAGCTTCAAAAATTGCGTATTTAACCCCTTCGCGACGAGCGTCTTTTTAGAATTTCTATTCTTTTGTCACTGGTTTTTCAAAACAAAAGTTTTTGCCTAATTTAACCGGGAAAATGCTCCGAATAAATAAGGCATACTTTAAAATAAAAAATAACTGGTGGGAATAATCAAGGAGGGTTAATTAGATGGGAAAAATGCATCCCCGAGGAAATCTCGGGTTGCGCAAATTTTGCTTCTTTTACGATGCCCAAGGAAATCTCGGGTTGAACAGAGAGAGGGTTAAAATAAAATTTCTGCCTCTTTCGCCTGTTTTGCTCAGTCATTTTTTTTCTTTCTCTTCACATTTATTACATGCAATTTTGTAGTGTCCAGCAGCTCTTTTTTGGAAAGTGATCCGGTAACCAGTGTAGGTCCTGCAGAATTACGAGCATGGTTGCTTTATTCATATTGCGAAATGGGACGGGGACTATTTCTGAGCCATTTAAATTAATTTATTAATTATGGAACTATTTAAATTAATTTATTTTCCTCCCCTTCAAGAACAGCAACCGAGAGAGGTCCAAATACCGGCTAGCCGGTATTTAGACCAGTCTAGGTAGCCGGTATTCGGACCACTGCTATGTTTAAGTTAAAATCGGCATTCTTCATTCATATAATAAAATACCAATACTGTGCGCATGGCAATTGAGAGCTAAATATGTCTAGAGAATAACTTAATCAACAATTCAAGCCAATATACGATCAGTATATTTAAAAAAAATGAGAAATACATATCTGAAAAGCTTTTGATGTACCAGATTACATATTTCGACACTTTTGCATTTACTATTTGTAAATGACACAGACTTCAGCGACGTACTTTTCGTAACTTTCTTCTCTCAATTAAAGTTACAAACTATGCCTATCACCGCTAGGCTGCGCTGCGCTCAGTTCTCAGAACACCTAGTAGCCGGTATTTGTACCCTAGCCGGTATTTGGACCTTCTCCTCTACTTTTTACTCTTAATTGTTTTCGAAGAATTTACAGAATTTGGAAAGTTTATTCTGATACATAAAGGATAGGAATAGAGTAAATATCTATCTATTTGTCTATCTATCTATCTATCTTCCTATCTATCTATTGCATGGCTGAATGGTCCAAATTTTATGGATTTATTTATTGATATAAAGGGTGTTTCGTAAAAGATGGGCAAAATTTTAAGAGGTGAAAGTACTCATCCAAACAAACAACATTTATCAAAGAATGCATGTTCGGAAATAAAAAGCAAATGGGCTAGAGGGCACTAATGGTGATGTTGTTATGCGAAAGGATTACCAGCTTGGCCTCAATTTTTATTCAGAAAATCCGAAATCGTGCCAGAAATTAAAAATAGTATTTTTTGCTTTATTTAATGACGGAAATTTTGTGATTACATATAGTACAGATTCGTTTTTTAAAGTACAAATTCGTTTTTCTGGCATGAATGTGAAATTTCAAGATGAAGATGAAGACCAAACTGGCAACCCTGTTATACCAGGCAAAAACACAGAAAGAACGATTAAGTGACAAATGCAAGGTTCGAAACCGCTCTCCGTACAATCGTTGAGCCTCTGAGCCATTTTCATTTGTAGTCGGAAATAACACGTTAATGTTCTGGCGCATTTGGAAACTTGGTCGATGCAAACGTAAAATCTCCATCCCTGTTGCAAGTCATCGAGAGAAGAACGACACTAATTGCATGCAAATGCGATATGGGGAAGAAGAAGAACGCGTATGAAAAATTTCGTCTCGATTAATACATAACAGCCATTGATCCAACTGTACAACCGTCAATCGCGGTAGGAACGTGTAGAAAGATGCTGCCCTTCACTAATAGGAAAAAGGTTTATTTGCATTTTATCTACAAAGGAAAATGGCTTAGAGGCTCAAAAATTGTACATAGAGTGTTTTCCCACCTTGTTCTTGTCACTTAATCATTCTTTTTGTGTTTTTTGCCTTGTATAACGGGGTTGCCAGTTTGGTCCCAATTTTTATTCCTAAATACCACATTCATACCGGAAAATTAACCTGAATCTTTACTATATCTAGCCACAAAATTGCTGTCATTTAATAATGCAAAAAGTACTATTTTTAATTTGTGGCACGAATCCCGATTTTCGAACTATAATGGAGGTATAACACCCTCTAGCACAATTACGTTTTATTTCCGTCCATGCATTCTTTGATGAATGTTGTTTGTTTCGATGAGTACTATCACCTCTTAAAGTTTTGCTTTCCTTTTATGAAACACCCTGTATTTCTTTCATATTTTTTCTGGTTGCGGTTAATTGTGCAACAGTAGAAATATGCACTTAAGCGGTACTTATTATATCTACTTTATAAATTAACCGTATTTTACTATTGATATCGTAGTATTGCTCTTAAAAACGAGTTACGAATCTTTAGTTCCAATTTTATCCATTTTTGTTCATGATAATTCTCTCTTTTTACATTCATTTTTTAATTCTTCTTATTGAATTAATGTACATTCAATTTTGATATTTTACATTTCGTACAATGAATTTATTGGTGCTGACAATGATTCATTTTCTTTCTGCTCTTTTTTCATTGGTTAAAATGTTATTGATACATAAAGCTTGACAAAATATTTCAAATATTTAGGATTTCCTACATATTTACCGTTATTTATTTATCTGTTTTTTTTGCGCATTCACCTTCCTGATAATATTTACTTTTCGCATATTTTAAATGTTAAGATTTTTTAATACTTCATTTATAAATGATTTGATCTAGTTATTATAAAATTCATTATTGATTATATTTAATTTAATAATTGTTTATATAATTTAATACGTATAATGACTATATCATGTCTTGATACTTAATTTGTAAATTTTATTTAAACATTTTGATTATTTGTAATATTCTATAATGGTTATATATGATATATATATCTTTTGGAATGCACTAACATGTTATTTATAATTAGATGAAAGTCCTTAAATGGCCCACCCCTGGTGGGTTTATCTTAATGCATTTCGGAATCTTGGGAATCACTGAAGATGTTATTATATATTTTCATTCGCGGTTATTCTTTCCTAAAGATTAAAGAATATTTTTCTGTGTTTGCAGTTTAAAACACGGCAGTGTTTGACGAGAAAAAAGTATTTTTAGCATACTCTTTAATGAAATATTGATAAGTGTAATTATGACTGTTATTTAATAATCTTTCAAAATTCCCTCGCTAGTGTTAAGTCTGTAAGCGTGTGATGCATGTACTTATATTTAAAATACCTGCTCTGGAAATCTATATTTTAAACATTCTTTTTCTGTGTACTCTTCTTAATGAATGCCTCTTTCTTCCTTAGTTATCAGAATATTTCCAAAATACATATTTTATTTAAGTGCTAAACTTTTACGCACAGTTCGTCAGTTTTTAACGCATAAAATATTAAATTAAGCATATATTTTAGAAATAATTTGGGAACTATGAAAAATTAAAAAAAAATTAAAAGGAGTTTAATGAAAAATGTAGTTAAAATATTAATTTTCTGGGAAGAGATTTTAAGTATAAGGATGCATTGTACATCCATAGACTTAAAATTAGCCACGCGATATTCGAAAATTTATTGCCTTAAGGTGTATTCATTTAATGTTTTTAACACGACAAAAAGCTAATGTTTATTTTTAAATAAATGAAAGTAGCATACTTCTTGAATACATTGAGAAGTAATTGATTATTGCGTGTAAATAAGGAAAAGAAATTTCACAACTTTTTTCCACCAAAGTTATAAAATTAAGATGTTATTAAAAGTTTCTGGTTCAAATCATGATTAAAATTATGTGGGAAATAATATATCACACCGCCCTTCAAGCGGTTATACAAATCTCTATCATATGCAAATGATAAATCCGTTTGCACTTATATTGATGTAAATAATTTATCATTTGTTTCCAGAGCACTTGGACCACTGAAATTATCAAAATATGTCTCTGTAAATAGCGATCATTGTTGACCGCTTCAGTTGTTAGCTTTTAGTACGAGGCTAATACGAGTATTCAATTTTATTAAATTTCAAAACCTTATTTCAATACATAATGCTGTTTTTCCCATAAAAATATTGCTTAGAAAAATATTGGTATTGCTCGTGGGCTATCTAAACTAGTCGGATGTGCCAATCCTAAAACTTTATTTTATGCATGTTGATACCGGGTGTCCTGAAAAGGACTGAGTGATTTTAAAATTCAATAACTTGCAAACGGTGACAGATATTTAAAAAAATCTTGGAGGAGGGTTATGCACGAGGTCAAAAGTTTTTTTTACAGTGATTTTCGATTTTAGTTCGAATTACAAAAAAATAGATGGCGCTGCGATCAACAGAACGAAAATGGGGGGTCGATTTTCGATTATTCGGGACCCGCTCAATGCATTTCCATCTGCTTTTTCCGCATGGAAGAAGAGATCGGCCATGAAATCGAGCCTGTTTTTAGCACCTATTGCTTACAGCGATATCTATTGTTTGTAATTCGGACTAAAATCGAAAATCACTGTAAAAAAAACTTTTGACCTTTTGCATAATCCTCCTGTAAATATCTGTCACCGAATGCAAGTTATTGAATTTTAAAATCAGTCAGTCCTTTTTAGGACACCCGGTAGTTAGAAATTCGCTATCACAGTGCTAGTCGTAAAACTTTCATCTATCTCTAACATATGACATGTTAATATTTTGGAATTCGCTGTCACAGTTCCCCAATTAAAAGACAATCTATGTCCATCACAAGGATTCTAAAGGTATATGTTCGATGAATTCTATGCTTAAAAAAAAGGAGATATAAGCATGTCATTTTTCAAACAAATTATTTAATTTCGGTACCCACCATCTTAGATGTTTGCAACTAAAATTCGCAACACAATGAACATAAAAGCGGAACCTACGGGACAGTATACACTCAAGCCTAATAAGGATCCATTTATGTGAAACTGTAAAAGAATATAAAATTTGATTAAATTGAGTGCATTAGTTTTTGAGGTATAACTATCGCAAAAATCCTGAAAAATGCAGCATAGAAGTGCTACCTGTTGGGCGATTTACATTTAAACCTAATGAGCAAGAACTTGTGTTAACGTATAACTGAATCTGAAGTTTGACGAAAATCCGTCTATTAGTTTTTGAGATAGAGTTATTGCAGAAATCGTAAAAAATACAGCATAGCAGAGGTACCTGTTGTGTGATTTACATCAAAACCTATGCAGCAGCAACTTATGTGAGTGTCTAACGGTTAACTAAGTTTTTTTGAAATTTCGTCCTTTTTTTCTTGAGATAGAGCTATTGATGAAATTGAAAAAAGTGCAGCGCCGCAGCGCACCTGTTTCGCGATTTATACAAAAAAAAAAAAAAAAAAAAAAAAAAAAAAAAAAAAAAAAAAGTGGCACCAATTTATATCAAGTTGTCAATAAATCCGAAGTTTTATTAACTTCTTTGTATTAGTCCTTATGATAGAGCGCTCACAAATTTTTTATCACATACAGACAGACTGATAGATATTTTTTTCTAAAAATAGTCAAATCGCGTTCAGAACGTTGTAATACGTATACATCTGTCAAAACTTTGATCTTCTAAAGATAGAATAATGTAATAATACATTTTAATCCATTAGAATTTTTAATTAAAATAAAAAGGTTATATGTTCTGTAAACCCGGAAGACCGGGTTCCATTCCTAATTAGCTCAATTAGCATTTGCTCAATTGGGGACTTACTGGCTTAGTAATTTTTTTAAGAGCTTATTTTCTCCATATATTTCAGTTTACTTCGTAATAATTAGTATGCCATTTAAATATTATTCTGACAATCATTGCAATTTTTTTTGGTGAAATTATATTTCTATTGATATACAATTTTATAGCTCTACCATTAAGGGCTTTTATGAATAATAAGATTTTCTCCATGTGTTTCCGCGTACTTTTTGGCAGCTACTATTACAATTAACTGTCTGTCTAATCGATATTGCATCATATTTAGGATTAAGTCATCTTTTCGCTGTTCTATAAATGTATTACTTTACTTCAAAATTAAGGGCGGTTATGAACAATCAAATTTCAGAAATCGAACTTTTCCAAAAGACAATAATATGATTTTGATCAATCCGTATTTATCGTAATGTTTTTGTAAAATATAATACATTACTGTATAACGATATCAGAATTACTTTAGATTACTTAATTAAAACATGACATAAAGATTACAATTACTTAAACAAAAATATATGAAAATTATATTGAACATGATAAATAAAACGTAAATGAAAGGCTATTCTGAAATCATTGTAGACATTATTAAAAAGCATTTTTCATTAAAAAAAAAGTTACTATACATTTATTCATCTGAAAAACGAAGTACTTTATGATAAATATAGTTATACAAAAAATTTAAAAGTAATGTTTTAGTAATAAATTATATTGCAGGTATTGAATTAATAAACATATGTTTTTTCCCGATTTTTTCAACATAAAATCGTCCATCATTGATATAACAATATTTATACTCATAATATTCGTACTGGTATTTTCAGACTTTGCATTAACTTTCAAGTTTTTTTTATTTAGAAAGTCATATATTTATCCGAAAGACTTGAAAGACAAAATAAATGTCTTTACCAGTATATCATAATTTCATTTTCATTTATATGTTGCTTCAAAGATAACGTAAATGAAATTCCGAATAAAGTACCTTTATACTTGTTTTCCGGAAACAAAGTTATTTTAAAGAATGAAATCGAATAAGAGTTATTTGATGCATCGGATATTTGCCTTTTTGTAAATTTAAAATCAAGAGTAGATTCAATTTCTTTTGCCTTTCAATTTTGATGATACTAACTCAGGCGAAATTATTCAGTTTTATAAAAGCAGTACGCATCGAGAAATATAGAAAATAAATGGGTATATTTAAGTGTCTGCTTTATATAATCTAAATGGAAAAATATAATATTTATTTGAAAGAAATGTAATATCTATATTATTTTGTTTCATATAATATAATTTCAGATATCAGAATTCATATAAAAGTGAATGAAATGCATCTATTCTTCCAAAAGACAATAATATGATTTCGATGAATCCGCATTTATATTGCAATATATTGCAATATATTGCAAAATATAATACATTACCGTATAAAAATATAATTACTTTAGATTACATAATTAAAGAATGACATAAATATTACAATTACGTAAACAAAAATGTATGACAATTTTATTGAACATGATAATTAAATAAAACGCAAATAAAAGGCTATTCTGAAATCATTGTAGACATTATTAGAAAGCATTTTTCTTTAAAAAAAAAGTTACTATACATTTATTCAGCTGAAAAACGACGTAACTTTCTGCTAATTGCAGTTATACAAAAAATTAAAAAAAAAAGTTTTAGCAATAATTAGCAATATATTGTGCGTATTGAATTAATAAACATTTAAAATACTGTTTTTTCCTGATTTTTTTTTTTTTCAATATAAAATCCATAAAGTCCATCATTGATATAACAGTATTTATACAAATAATATTCGTAGTGGTATTTTCAGACTCTGCATTACCTTTCAAGTTTTAATTTAGAAAATCATATATTTATCCAAAAGACTTGAAAGAGAAAATAAATGTGTTTACCACTACATCAGCATTTCATTTCCATTTATAAGTTGCTTCAAAGAAAACGCAAAGGAAATTCCGAATAAAATACCTTTATACTTGTTTTCCGCACATAAAGTTATTTTAAAGGAAGAAATCGGATAAAAGTTATTTGATGCATCGGATATTTATCTTTTTGTAAATTTAAAATCAAGAGTAGATTCAAATTCTTTTGCCTTTCAATTTTGATGACAGTAACTCAAGCGAAATTATTCAGTTTTATAAAAGTAGTACGCCTCGAGACATATAGATTATGAATGGGTATTTAAGTGTCGGCTTTATATATCTAAATGGACAAATATAATATTTCCTTTAAAGAAATATAATATTTATATTATTTTGTTTCATATAATGTAATTCCATACATAAGACTTCATATAAAATGGAATGAAACGCATTTATTCTTCCAAACGATTATTCATCGCAGACATTATTAAAAAGTATCTTTCTTTAAAAAATGCTATTATACATTTGTTCAGCTGAAAAGCGAAGTTATTTATGATAATATTATTAATACTAAAAAAAATGTTTTAGCAATAAATTATATTGTACGTATTGAATTAATAATTATTCAAAATACTCTTTTTTCCTAGTGTTTTTTTTTATATATAAAATCGTCCATAATTGATATAACAATATTTGTACACATAATATTCGTACTGGTATTTTCAGACTTTGCAATACCTTTCAAGTTTTTAATTTAGAAAATCATATATTTATTCGAAAGACTTGAAAGAGAAAATAAATGTCTTTACCAATATATCAGTATTTCATTTCCATTTATAAGTTGCTTCAAAGATAACGTAAATGAAATTCCGTATAAAATACCTTTATACTTGTTTTTCGCACACAAAGTTATTTTAAAGGACGAATTCGGATAAGATTTATTTGATTCATCGAATATTTGCCTTTTTGTATATTTAAAATCAAGAGTAGATTCAAATTCTTTTGCCTTTCAATTTTGATGATACTAACTCAGGCGAAATTATTCAGTTTTATAAAAGCAGTACGCATCGAGAAATATAGAAAATAAATGGGTATATTTAAGTGTCTGCTTTATATAATCTAAATGGAAAAATATAATATTTATTTGAAAGAAATGTAATATCTATATTATTTTGTTTCATATAATATAGTTTCAGATATCAGAATTCATATAAAAGTGAATGAAATGCATCTATTCTTCCAAAAGACAATAATATGATTTCGATGAATCCGCATTTATATTGCAATATATTGCAATATATTGCAAAATATAATACATTACCGTATAAAAATATAATTACTTTAGATTACATAATTAAAGAATGACATAAATATTACAATTACTTAAACAAAAATGTATGAAAATTTTATTGAACATGATAATTAAATAAAACGTAAATAAAAGGCTATTCTGAAATCATTGTAGACATTATTAGAAAGCATTTTTCTTTTAAAAAAAAAGTTACTATACATTTATTCAGCTGAAAAACGACGTAACTTTCTGCTAATTGCAGTTATACAAAAAATTAAAAAAAAAGTTTTAGCAATAATTAGCAATATATTGTGCGTATTGAATTAATAAACATTTAAAATACTGTTTTTTCCTGATTTTTTTTTTTTTTTTCAATATAAAATCCATAAAGTCCATCATTGATATAACAGTATTTATACAAATAATATTCGTAGTGGTATTTTCAGACTCTGCATTACCTTTCAAGTTTTAATTTAGAAAATTATATATTTATCCAAAAGACTTGAAAGAGAAAATAAATGTGTTTACCACTACATCAGCATTTCATTTCCATTTATAAGTTGCTTCAAAGAAAACGCAAAGGAAATTCCGAATAAAATACCTTTATACTTGTTTTCCGCACATAAAGTTATTTTAAAGGAAGAAATCGGATAAAAGTTATTTGATGCATCGGATATTTATCTTTTTGTAAATTTAAAATCAAGAGTAGGTTCAAATTCTTTTGCCTTTCAATTTTCATGACAGTAACTCAAGCGAAATTATTCAGTTTTATAAAAGTAGTACGCCTCGAGACATATAGATTATGAATGGGTATTTAAGTGTCGGCTTTATATATCTAAATGGACAAATATAATATTTCCTTTAAAGAAATATAATATTTATATTATTTTGTTTCATATAATGTAATTCCATACATAAGACTTCATATAAAATGGAATGAAACGCATTTATTCTTCCAAACGATTATTCATCGCAGACATTATTAAAAAGTATCTTTCTTTAAAAAATGCTATTATACATTTGTTCAGCTGAAAAGCGAAGTTCTTTATGATAATATTATTAATACTAAAAAAAATGTTTTAGCAATAAATTATATTGTACGTATTGAATTAATAATTATTCAAAATACTCTTTTTTCCTAGTGTTTTTTTTATATATAAAATCGTCCATAATTGATATAACAATATTTGTACACATAATATTCGTACTGGTATTTTCAGACTTTGCAATACCTTTCAAGTTTTTAATTTAGAAAATCATATATTTATTCGAAAGACTTGAAAGAGAAAATAAATGTCTTTACCAGTATATCAGTATTTCATTTCCATTTATAAGTTGCTTCAAAGATAACGTAAATGAAATTCCGTATAAAATACCTTTATACTTGTTTTTCGCACACGAAGTTATTTTAAAGGACGAATTCGGATAAGATTTATTTGATTCATCGAATATTTGCCTTTTTGTATATTTAAAATCAAGAGTAGATTCAAATTCTTTTGCCTTTCAATTTTGATGATAGTAACTCAGGCGAAGTTTTTCAGTTTTATAAAAGCAGTGCGCATCGAGACATAATACAACACAGAAAATAAATGGGTATATTTAAGTGTCTGTTTTATATATCTAAATGGAAAATTATAATATTTCCTTTAAAGAAATATAATATCTATATTATTTTGTTTCATATAATGTAATTTCATATATAAGACTTCATATAAAAGGGAGGAGAAATGCATTTATTCTTCCAAACGAGTAATCATTGCAGACATTACTAAAAGGTATTTTTCTAAAAAAATGCTACTATAGATTTGTTCAGCTGAAAAGCGAAGTACTTTATGATAATTTTAGTTATACTAAAAATAAAAAAAATGTTTTAGCAATAAATTATATTGTTATTAAATTAATAAACATTCAAAATACTTTTTTTCCTGCTTTTTTAAAAATATAAAATGGTCCATCATTGATATAACAATATTTATACACGTAATATTCGTACTGATATTTTCAGATTTTGCATTGCCTTTCATGTTTTTAATTTAGAAAGTCATATATTTATCCGAAAGACTTGAAAGAGAAAATAAATGTCTTTACCAGTATATCAGTATTTCATTTCCATTTATAGGTTTCTTCAAAGATAACGTAAATTAAATTCCGAATAAAGTACCTTTATACTTGTTTTCCGCACACAAATTTATTTTAAAGGATGAAATCAGATAAAAGTTATTTGTGCATCGGATATTTGCTTTTTGTAAATTTAAAATCAAGAGTAGATTCAAATTCTTTTGCCTTTCAATTTTGATGATAGTAACTCAAGCGAAATTTTTCAGTTTTATAAAAGCAGTAAGCATCGAGACATATAGAAAATAAATGGGTATATTTAAGTGTCTGTTTTATATATCTAAATGGGGAAATATAATATTTCCTTTAAATTAATATTCCTTTAAATATAATATTTCCTATTAAATATAATATCTGTATTATTTTGTTTCGTATAATATAGTTTCATATATCAGACTTCATATAAAAGTGAATGAAGTGCATTTATTCCTCCAAACGAGTATGATACGAATTATTGCTCATCGACAATAATAGGTTCGGTGTCGTTTCAAAGCTAGTATTAAGTTATTTAGCTAGTATTAAATCTTTATTATAAATGGAAAACAGAATTAAGATATTTTGAGATTAATAAATATCATTTTAATTGTTATTAAAATTATTAATTTTTTAATTTAATTGCATACGAAATGCTTAGAAACTCTTTTTATAAGTTAAAAGAAAACAAAAGCAAATTTTTCCTAATTTACAGTAATAACATACGTTTAGATTGAGAAATTTCTCGTTGAACATTTAAGCTGAATGTGTTATTATCAGTTAATGATAAATTTCGGCTAGAGCTAAAAAATAACAAGTGAAAGATTTTGAAGAACATATTATGAAAGCAGTCTCAGACCTTTTGATCAATTCACAAGTAAAGTTCAATTATTAAAGAGATAATTCAGTTGAGCAATAATAATCTTGCTAATAACACTCGGTATTTAAGATGAATGTGTTATTATCAGTAAATGGTAAATTTCGGCTAGTGCTAAAAAATAACAAGTGAAAGATTTTGAAGAACATATTATGAAAGCAGTCTCAGATCTTTTGATCAATTCACAAGTAAAGTTCAATTATTAAAGAGATATTTCAGTTGAGCAATAATAATCTTGCTAATAACACTCGGTATTTAAGCTGAATGTGTTATTATCAGTTAATGGTAAATTTCGACTAGTGCTAAAAATAACGAGTGAAAGATTTTGAAGAACATATTATGAAAGCAGTCTCAGACCTTTTGATCAATTCACAAGTAAAGTTTAATTTTTAAAGAGATATTTCAGTTGAGCAATAATAATCTTGCTAATAACACTCGGTATTTAAGCTGAATGTGTTATTATCAGTTAATGGTAAATTTCGGCTAGTGCTAAAAAATAACAAGTGAAAGATTTTGAAGAACATACTGTGAAAGCAGTCTCAGACCTTTTGATCAATTCACAAGTAAAGTTCAATTATTAAAGAGATATTTCAGTTGAGCAATAATAATCTTGCTAATAAAACAAGCCTTGTAAATTAGGGTGGAGCGAAAAAAAGAAAATCGGAAAAAAACTGTAATACCACGCAAAAGTTGAGTACAGTCCTCAGTAATAAAACTGCACAGTTGTTATGAAATCATGTTTTATCTTCCGGTGCCCCCGGGCCCCCCAATTTTATGCGAAATTCGTCAAAAATGCCTTGTACCACTTATAAATCTAAATAAATATAAAGATTAAAGATTAAAACGTTATATTGCGGAAAAGTTGCTTATGGTATGTATAATACGCATGCACTGATTTTTCTAAATCACATATCTTCTAGGCCCCCGGTCTTTCAAAATTTTGAAAAAATTGCCCTAAATTACCTTTATTTTTGTACCTATACGATAGAAAGCACCACAAAAGAAGCAAGAGTGCAATACAAACATTTTATATGTGAAAAGTACACAAACAATTAAATTTTAAGAATGAAAAACAAACATTTAAATTTGTTAAAAGTGTTAAAAAATTTAAAGTTCAATTGAATCAGTTCTCCTTCTCAAAACACAAATCTGAATCTTCGAAATACAACGGCTTGATGTTTATTGTTGGTCCTGTTGGTGAAAAATCTGAGTGGGTTAAAATCTGACTTAGCCTCAAAAAATGGCATAATGTCTTTTGATTGTTACATACAAATTAGCTGCCATTGCAACATTTGTTTTAACAGATAGATTGATGGAGCAGGGAACCATACAGTTATTGTGGGCCAATTGGGCAAATGTTCGATAAATATAAATCCCTTCCCTTCGTTTCTTACCAGGCAATCGACATTAATTATAACCTCTAAAGAGTTATTGACGATCTCAGTGCCGATCTAAAATACCTGAAGGAAATTGTCCTATCGAGTAAGAAAGGAAGTTGTTCCGAAGACCTTGGAAATAGATTTCCTTGTAGACTTTCACACAGCAGATGGGTTACCACCGCCAACAGAATTTCGAGACTTTATGTGGCAACTCCGGATCCAAAGTCAAATCTGAATATATTGACGGAGTTTGTTGACAGGGTGTACTTCGTGTATGGTAAACAATTAAGTGCACGCCATCCTGCAAAGACGTGGAAATTGGGGAAACTGTTTACTTTGCCAAGGATTTGTTCCAGGCTTTTAAAATTGTCGATGACCCAGTAATCTAGCGTCATGCCTTTTTTGCCTATATGGAAAACCTGCTGATTGCCATGGTAACTGATGATCGGAAACACATCCGCGACCTATGATTTCGTGAGAATCCTTAAAGCGCGAAGTGCGAACACCGTTGGAGAAGTCAAGTAGTTCCAAGTTCCTGCAATGAATTTTAGCGCAGCAGATTATATTGATCTGATTCAGTGGGATAAGGTAAAAATTACGGAACCGCCTATTTTGACTAATCTTTCAACTAAATGATTTAAAGATGTATATTGACAAACATGATCGCGAAGGTATCATTTTGCTTGCTGAGTTTCCATACCGAACTCAAAGCGTAGAAAAGTGTGTTAAAGTGATCACTGAAGCTGCCGCGACAGTTTGTATTACAAGCAACACAGATGAATTCATAAGATCTCGATTACAATCAAGAGCCATTATGCCATATTTTGAGACTAAGTCAGATTTTAAGGTTACAAAATTCGGACAGGGCTAACAATAAATACCAAGCCGAAACGTTTCTAATATTTAGATTGTTTTGAAGAACACGATCTGATTCAATTCCACTTTATTTTTTAACACTTTAAACAGATTTAAAGGGTTTTTTTCATTCTTGAACATTAATTGTTTGTGTACTTTTCACAGATAAAATGTTTCTATTGCACTCTTGCTTCTTGGTTGTAGCATTCTATTACACATGTACAACAGATAAAAGGGGATTTACGGATATTTTTTTGGAAATTTCGAATGCCCGTGGACCTGAAAGATGTGTGATTTCTGAAAAACTGTGCATACATATTACTACGTACCATACGCAACTCGCCGGGTTTCCCATTTTTATTTTCCAATTTTATGTTTATTTGGATTTATAAGTTGTACAAGGCATTTTTGACGAATTTCGCAAAAATTGGGGGGACCGCTGGAACCGGAAGATAAAACTTCATTTCGAAAAAACTGTGCAGGCATATTACTACATACCTTACACAACTATTTTTCGGTATGACATTTTCATTTTCCATCTTAGTGTTTATTGCGATTTATAAGTTGTACAAGGCATTTTTGACAAATTTAGCCAAAAAACATTTTTTGGGGGGACCATACTCAATTTTTGCGTGGTATTACATTTTGATTTTTTGATATTCAGTTCTTAACACTGCACCCTATTGTAAAAGATATTCACCGGAAGTATTGCTAATGATATTTGCAATTTTTACTTATTTTAAATAATGAAATTTAAATTTCTTTTATACTTAAACTAAAGAACAGTCGAGTGTTTGAAAAGAAATATTGACAAAAAATGTAAATAAACATTCATGAAGAATGAGCAAGAAGAATGAGCTAAAAAGGTTAGATTTTTATACTTATGTTAAATCAGAGAAATCTGGGATATAAAATATGCATGATGTTTAAAAGTATATCTGACATTTAACAATTTAAAACTATGTTAAAAAAGTTATTGACAGTTTCGGCAAACACCACTTCGCCATTCTCAAGGGTGGTCTGTCGAAGGCTCGAATACCTACAATATGAAAATGGGGGAGAAATTGATAAGGAATAATAGGGACAAAAGACAGAAAAAAGTGGGGACCGAAAAAAATGGAGAATTTTCGGTGTTTACGGGACTTTTTTAACATCATTTTAAAGTTTTAAAAATTCAAGGCTTCGACAGATCATTCTTAAAATCAAAATGGATGTACTATTGAAGTAATAACAATGAAGGATTAACATATGTAACAACGTTTTAAAATATTAACATGCATGAGAAAAAAGAAAGTTTATGGATTGGCACATCTGAATCTTTTCATTATGAGAGCATGCCCATACCATCTAAGCTTATTCACTATTCGTCGCCTGTAAAACGTCCTACTTGACTTACATGATTTCAGGTATTTCTAATTTGTATGAATATTTGTCATGGTATAATTCAAGATTTTCTGTTGTGCTGGAGCATTGGTATTCATTACATTCTGAAAAAAATTATTCTTACGCAAATAATTTTAGAAAGTAATATTTTCATTATTTAAATTTTGAGGGAAAATAAGGTAATGATTTCTTTAATAATAGTCGTAACTCTGAAACCGAAAATGCGTTAAAAAATAGCTTCATTTCAACAAAAGGATTACATCTGACGTTACTTAAAAGCCCTATTTATTTTTATATTAGCGAGAGCAGAGACCTCTGGATGCTTGTCCTCTGAGCTAACACAAAAATGGCGGCTGTAGTGGGCTAAATTTTTCCGTTGTTTTAGGGTCTATTTAAATTTATTATAGGTAATTTTTAAAAGTATTTCTCGTCTTATTCCTTATGAAAAAAAAGCGAGGATATTTTAATAAGGTACTGGTTTTCCAAATCAAATGACTATACAAACGAATTCAAATAACCTCCTACGATCGTCGTCATTTTATATCAGCGCGCGTGCAAAGTATTCATAGCTCGGTAAGTTGTTTAGCAGAGCAGTTAGGTATGGACAATCAAGTTTGATTGGTAGAGTGGAATAATAAAAGAAAAAAAAACATTTGGCAACATTGTATTTTTTGACGTTTTTAAAATTAAAATCAGTGCTAACGATTTTATTATATCTTAATATATTTTTTTTTTTTTTTTTTTTTTTTTTTTTTTTTTTTTTTTTTGCATATAGAAGAGACTTTTTTTGCAACATGTTGTACGAATAGAAATCAAAACAAGAACAAAAAATCATGCGTTCGGTGTAGATTATGAAACACGATCCAACATATTCAGAATGCTATAACAAAACTTCAAAGTTTACAAAGGTGGAAAATGAGCAATTTGGAAAATGCTTAATGCATTTAAAAACAAAATTTATGCTATTGCCACGAATAATCGTGAAAATATACGAGTTTATGTGCAACCCTGTATTGCATCTGTAGATATGCATGTATATTCGCGTAGTATGCTAAATGTTAATTCAGCTAAACACATAGCACATTTGAAAATTTAGACTTAGCAATTTCCGCAAATAAACGGATGCTGTTGAAAATGTTTTTACAGTTCTGTATATAATCAATAGAATTTAAGGGTATACAAATCAAGTAATATTAAATAATAATTAAATTTAAAAAAGCCAACCAAATACGCACTTCCAGCAATTATTCTGCGTAGTATTATTTTTTTTCATTTTCTGATAGCCAAATTCTTTTGCGTGTCCCTCTAAATCAGCTATAAAATATGAACTCACACGTTCTATAGCAAGAGCATGGTAGTAGGGCGTGTCGATTTTTTCAACTTTCTTTTTCAAAAAATGAGGCGGATCAAAAAGTTGTGATTTGGATAGCTATGCACAAATATATTTACATGAACTGGCAATTACATTGGGTTGCTTGGTAAACAACTGCTTCAGTTTCGTGATATTTTCCCATTTCATGTGAAAAGCGCAGCAAACTGTCTTCTCTTAAGAAGTTCTTTCATAAATATATTTCTGTTTGTACTTCTGCTCTATGGCTAAGAATATACTTATATTATACTATAACATCCGTATAAAAATTATGCCACTGTAAAAGTTTTGAAACTAGCAATGCGCATTTGCAGATGAGTGCAATTTTATTATTCTTTATGAATATCATACAAATAGTGACAATTTCTTATTTTTTTTTTCGCTTCCGGGCACGAATAATTTCTTCCACTTGAAAAATATGAAAATTTGGAGCCATGGCTAATAAAAGAAAGACAAGACTGGCAACATCTACTCACATGACTAATTTAATTGCAACTGGTCGAGAAATGCTGCCTTCCGAACTCCCAACTCTACGTGATGTCCTACGGTATAGGCTTCTGCTAAGAGAGCAGATTGGAGAAAATATCAGAAATTACCCAGCAGTCACTCTTGAAAAGGATATTTTTCCAAAAGTGCTTCAGCAGCGGGAGCGAGCAAACAATTCTTTTGTGGTGCCAATTTTAAATTCGAGAAAACTGGGAAAAAGGTCAAAAACATATCACTTGGCGTAAAATGACAGAGGCTTTCATGCAACGTCACACAAGCTCTTTGACATCGTCGATCCTAGTGAGATCAAGCTATGTTCAGAATTTGCAGGTCCATGTCCAAGAGGTGCTGATTGTAAACATGGAGTGCACAGCTCCTGCTCTTGTTCTAAGGATATGAAAATTCCTCTCAAAGAACAGTGTTTATTAATAGAGTCAAAGAGAAAAGGTTGGATCTGTTGGACATCATCAAATTGGATTTCCAAATCTTCCTGAGCACAGAAGACAAATTAAAAAGCAAGAGACATGAAGATGAATTAAGAAGAATTTATGAATATAAGCAGGAGAGGAAAGAAGAGTTAACATTATAACCAGATTAAGTTCTTTTCTGCGACAAATATGAAGAGCTAACTTGTGTTACAGATGAAGAATCTTAAGATCCTTTGCAGATTACATGTGATGATTCTGATGTACTTCTACTTCAAGTACAAGTCAGTACAATGATGACTTAAGCAATGTTGCATTGCAAAGTATTAGGTATGGTGTCGATCTACGTGCTACAACTGCCATTACAACACAGTTGAATTTTTGGATGCTGGATTAATTATTGAAAGAGACAGGAGACTTGTGGTTGATCACATTAAAATAAAAGGGGCGCAAGAAAAAGTCATGAAATCACTTGATGAAGAATTCTATGTTCGATGCCGGACAGGCAATATTGAATGTAATTTTTTGATGGAAGCTAAGAATCAATTAAAGTTCTTTTACAAGCAGATAACTCAAGACATCAGTTTCCGAGTATTTTGAAAGAAGAGCATTACACAGTTTGCAGTAAGCCAGATGGAAGTTATCTTTGCCATTTTACCACAGAGAAAGACTTAATGAAAAGGAAACCTGCTGAAGTTATTGCTAACTATCTTATGGATGTTTTAAAGAAAAACAGAATTGATGAATATTTGCAGGCTATTGGTGGTGTCTAAACGAATGGTAACACAGGCTGGGAAGGAGGAGTGCATTGGGTTGAGGCAAGGCTGTATCGTAAACTCATCTGGTTGGTTTGTACTCTTTACACTAATGAGCTACCTCTGCGGCACTTGATCACAGAATTGGATGGAAAAAAAATGTCTAACAACAAGTGGAGTGATAAGATTGGCAACATGCTTGATGCTGCAACAGAACTTGAAATCAATTTCACATTTGTCAGAATATCTGTTCCAGATCCTTTGGTTCCTTTGAGTGACACTGTTGTAAAAGAACTCTCTACAGACCAGGCTTACGGATATAAGATAACTCAGGCCATAAGGACAGGTATTCTTCCAACTGATCTGGCATTATTAGAAACTGTTCCTGTAAGCCAGTCTGGGTGGTTAACAAATGCAGGGATGACAGCCCCGGGAACCCAGCTTTCGCTTTAGAGTATAAGTGCAATCCCGGGCAGGGGGGAGGCTCAAATCCACTGCATATGGTAAGATACATTAACAAAGAGTAGTCTTTGCAATATTTTTAAAACATTTAATAACATACAGAAAGATAAATTCAGTTTGCTGTTTTTGACTCTGAAACTCACAAGAAGTGTCAAGAATCAGTACATACATTAACAGCAATTGCACTATGGGCTAATAATGGGCTCGAAGTAGCTAGGAGTCATTCGGTAGCTAAGTGCAATCCCGGGGGAGGGGAGGCTCAAATCCACTGCATATGGTAAGATACATTAACAATGAGTAATCTTTGCAATATTTTTAAAACAGTTAATAGCATACAGAAAGATAAATTCAGTTTGCTGTTTTTGACTCTGAAACTCACAAGAAGTGTCATCAGTACATACATTGACAGCAAATGCACTATGGGCTAATAATGTGCTCGAAGTTGCTAGGAGTCGTTCGGTAGCTGAGTGCAATCCCGGGGGGGGGGGAGGCTCAAATTCACTGCATATGGTAACAATGAGTAGTCTTTGCAATATTTTTAAAACAGTTAATAACATACAGAAAGATAAATTCAGTTTGGTGTTTTTGACTCTGAAACTCACAAGAAACACAAACTCACAGTACATACATTGACAGCAATTGCACTATGGGCTAATAATGGGCTCGAAGTAGCTAGGAGTCGTTCGCTAGCTTCATCGTCCCGAGCCCTACCTTCCCGCTTTTTGGTGTCTTTAATTTGAGTAATTTCCCTTTTAAATTTACCCGGTTTCAATTTTTGATTTTTTTTTTCAACGTTGCTTTCGCTAGAGAGTCTTTCACTCGGGACATGGCCGGGGACCTACGAATCTTGCTTCCGCAAAAGAGTCGGACTAGAGTAGAAGAATAAAGGGCTGCGGACGAAGATGGGCCGCTCGCCGTGGCGGTTGACCCCCCTCCCACACCCAACCGCCGACCACCGGCATATATTATATACATGCATAAACAATTACAAGACATACTTTTTGAATATTAGAGCTGAAAAACTTTAAGTGAAATGCATATGCTGATAAATATAATGAAAATACCAAATTACTAAATAAAACAAACCAAAGGAAATAAGACAAATATTTACATTATGTACAAAACACGGACACCTGTCTGAAATGGGAGCTGAAAACAATGAGTTTCCTCAGCTAGCTCAGAAAGGGAGGGGGTTGGTAAATATAAATTCGTTGTCTTCTAAAAATTTCATACAATCCGCTACACGTTGCAGGAGAACAGGACGGTCGAGCAGGTAGGTTAGCCAGTCAGGCAGTGTCATCTGTTGTGGATTTTTTACATGATAGTGGGACGTTAATGTGCAATGTAAAATATAGTGTAATGATGTTGATAAGGATCCACAAATGCAAAGAGGTGAGTGTCGTTTGTTTATGGTATATAAGTGTTGTTGGAAGGGTCCATGATTAGTGAGAAAGAGATACAGGTATCTGTTACTTATGAAAATGTTTTGTGAAACCTCAGGTATGAAGTCACGCGTCTATTGACCCACCTGCACTGTGGACCAACGTTGTTGCCATCGGTGTAGCATTTGTTTTTTTAGTTCTGATTTCAATGTTGATTGTGGGAATGGAAGAAATGTTAGTGCTAAAGTAAAATCTTCGACTGCCGACCTCGCCAGCTGATCGGCCAGTTCGTTGCTCGTTATACCAGAATGCCCTTTAACCCAATTAAAGAAGAACGATTTATCTGAGGACTGAAGGAGTAAGGTTATGTCTAGAACTAAGTGATTATTGTTATCAAATTTTGAAAGGGCCATTAGATCTGATAAACTGTCTGATGAAATTAAGTATAGGGATTCAGAGCCCTCTTCTAACCAACGAATCGCCTCCTTCATATCAAAGAGCTCTGCCTGGAAGACAGAGATCCCCGTATCAAGCCTTGCGCGCCAGGAAAAAATGTGTGAGACTTGCTTATAGACACCAAAAGCTGCCGCAGTTCCTACTTCTGTTTTAGACCCGTCTTTAAAGATGTGTGTTGAACCGTTAAAGTCTTTTGTTGCACAAATACTAATACCGTTTGAAAGTAAAGAGATCTGATACTTCAAACATTTTGTTGAATACACTGAAGCAAAATAAGAAATATTAGAAGCACCCAGGCGAGAGATCCAAGCGAACTCAGCCTCCGCTTCTAATTGTATTTCCAATGGAGGAAAACCCGTGAGGACTTGAAGGGCTGCAGTAGATGTGTTCCTATAGGCTCTGGAGATCAGGAGAAGTGCCCTTCTCTGAGCCGCTAGAATATGGCGAACTCCATGCGACTTCCGCATACGCGGAAACCAGACTCTACATGCTTACGCCAGTTGCCGCTGTAGGATGGATGAGTACCAGACTTTAAAGAAGTATGATGGAAGACGACCTGAAACTGAGGAGAATTTGTATAAATTTTGCGTGATTTTTATTATTTCTTGACGTTTTGATGTTAGGTGGAGGTACGAATAGGAGGTTTTGACTAATTTTGATTCCAAGATAATCAATTGTTTTTTCTGATTTTATATTTTTGCCATGTAGTTTTAAAATATAAATAGAATTTGTCGCATATGAGTTTCAAAACATGGCCTTAAAGGCAACAACTTGAAGAGGTTATAACTGCTTGTGGAATGCATTGCTGACCTTTACTCTCCCTGCTGGTTTACAATGATTGGGTAGAAGGACCTCGCCACATACTTTATCAGTTGAATATCCTAAAATATCAGAAAAGGCAGTAGCAGATACTGTTTTGCCAACAATCAACGTTCATCATGGTTTGCATTTAACGAAATGGTACTTCAGACATTTCTGTGCTCAGAAGACCAAGAAGAAAGGAAAGCAGGGGTCCAGAAGGTAACTGAATTAAGGAATGAAGGTGATGATGCATAAGGAGACCTATCTGTTCGGCCTAGGAAAACACTTGTAGGAAATCCAAATACAACTTCCCTTATGGAGCTGACAGACTGGTCGAAAAAAGTATATGAATTTTCACGTACATATAATCTCAAAATACCAGAAATAAGAAAGTTTTTTGAAGAGCCAATGTAAGTTCCAAAGTGGCCATGGAAGGACCTCGTGGACTGTTATGGACAGTCCATAGAAATGTGTGTGAAGCAAGTAACAAAAGCTTCTGGAAAGTGTATACTCATGAGAAACGAGAATGATTCATTAGAGGGCAGGAAGCAAGCAGAAAAATGATGTCTAGAAATGAAGTTGATGCAAGATTTAAAGAATATTGTCAGTTGAAGCTTTTAAAATGTTGTACAATGTGTTTTCAGTGTTTCATAATAAAGACAAAATATAAATACAATTCTTTGAGTTCATTAAACCACTTTTCAGCAAATTTTGTTGGAGTTAATATTATGTTATCGGATTTTTTCGGAAATTTCAATATAGATTATAAATCAAGCGCAAATTTACCAAGCTAAATCTTTATGAATAAGGAAAAATCTTTTAAATTAGGATATTACACGTCTAAATGGAATTTTTTGACCCCCTCTCATTCACAAAAATTGCGAATTTTTATTTTTGCCCTCCACATTAACACGCCCTATCATGTTAGTACACTTCTGTGATATATATCAATTTCAATATGTTTAAAAGAGTTCAGTATCATAAAAATACATCGCAAACGATTATTCCCCATAGATCTTAATGTGATGGAATTCTTTTGAGTGCCCCTGTAAATGAACACTAAATGCTACACACTTCATTTTTGATTTCAAGTGTATTTACATGAGTTAGAACACATACAACATGCAGGCGGACAGATGGGCAGGCAGAGGTACAGACGCATAGACTGACAGACAAACTGAATTCATAAACACTGTTGAACTGTGCTGGAGAGTGTTAAATACAGTCCATTGAGACATATATGTTCCGACCGAAAGTCAAAGTTTTAAAACTCAGTTTTTCAAAACCTTACATGAAAAGTGTACTTAAGTACAAAAAGCAGTTAAAATTAATTTCTTAACAAAAAAGTCAGGACACAAACAGAAGCCAAAACTAATCCTTTGTATCCCTAAATCACAAGTTTTATACTTTTATGGGAATAAGGCTTTTTACCTAACTAGGGGGCTCTACCCTTTACGAGCTACGCTCGCCAACCCACGTTCAGACACCGCAGACTCTAAAAGCACGCTAATTTGATCGGCTTTGATTTCGGAAGATTAGATTATATTTTAAAAAACAGTGGCGATGTTAGCTGTTAAAAGCTAAAATGGCTGTTTTCGTCTTTCATTAAATAAAATCAGTTAAACGTATCAAAATAAGCTAATATAAAATGAATTAAGTAAACATAGTCTTTGTTTCCCTGTTTTTTTTTAACAACTAGGGGGCTCTGCCCCCTACGAGCTACGCTCGTCAACCCCCGTTCAGACACCGCAGACTCTAACAGCACACTACTTTGATCGCCTTTAAAAAGATTTCGGAAGATTGAATTATAATTTGAATCTGACAATTATCGAGGCTAACGAGAAAGACAGGCTACCGCGGTGGGTCCGATTCTTCTTTTTTTACAGACCGCTGGAGTCACATGATGCTTGAATGCACCAATGAAGGTGTGCGAAAAGAGCTTCACGTGACTCCAGCGGTCTGTAAAAAAAGAAGAATCTTTCTCGTTAGCCTCGGACAATTATAATCTGACGTAATTTTCACCAAACTTTTCTTTCTTTTTTTAATATTCACGTCAAAATACTTTTGTTAAAAATGAAATATTATGATCATCTTAAAATGTCAAGTAAATATCTCGCGCAATTTTTAAATTAAAACTGTTTTGCAATATTATTTTTTGTTCATTTTACGTAATAAGTGTAATATGACGTAAATTCTCCTATTTGGGACTTCTAACGCATGTTACTGAATTTATTATTTTACAATATTCTTTCTCATTTAAAATTCACGTGTAACTATAGTTTTTATGACGTAATTTTCAATGAGTTCCTGCTTTTTATATTTTTTGTTTGTAATAGTCACGTGTAAAATAAATTTTTAATTTGAAGCAAACATTACTGTTTGCGCTGTTTATACAGGTGGCAACAGTTTAAATTAATACATTTTTCTAAAATTTGTAAAAAATATCTCTCGAAATGCTGAAAATTTGAATTTAAAATAGAAATAAAACCTCGAAAAATTATTCAAATTAAAAAACTAACTGCAATCTGCACACCGGGAAATTCTGACGCATAAAATGATCTAAAAATGATTAAATTCCTATGTACAGTTTTTGCTCCTATAAAACTTTTTTAATGGAACGATTTTGTCCAACTTTGGCATTAAATATCTCTTAAAATAATTCTTCGATTTGAAAACTGTCTACATCAGCGTGTTTATCAAACATTTTTCTATAATACTACCGATTTTCATATTTTTGTATGCAACAGTGTTTTTAATATTAACGAAGAAAGACCTCCGGTCACAAAAAATTCAAAACCGGCGGCGGCGGTGACAGCGGTAGTTACTTTTTTTTAGAATAGAGAGATGCAAAAAGAAAGTTCTTTTAAAAAAGACATTTAAATGTATCGTTTTTTGATCTGACATAATTTTCACCCATACTTTTCTTTCTCTTTTTAATATTCACGTGTAAATACTTTTGTTAGATATGAAATTTTATTTGCACTGTCCTAAAAAAATAGTTGAAAAAATCTTATCAAAATATCAAATAAATGGCCCGCTCAATTTTTAAATTTAAACTGTTTTACAATATTATTTGTTGTTCATTTTACTCAATAAGTGTAATCTGACGTAAATGTGACGTAATTTTTCCTATTTAAGATTTCTAACGCATGTTAATGAATTTATTATTTTACAATATCCTTTCTCTTTTAAAATTCAGATGTAAATACTTTCGTTAGAAATGAAATTTTATTTGCGCTGTCCTAACAAAAAAAGTTGAAAAGATCTTATCAAAATATCAAATAAATGTCCCGCTCAATTTTTAAATTTAAACTGTTTTGCAATATTATTTGTTGTTCATTTTACTTAATAAGTGTAATGTGACGTAAATGTGACTTAATTTCTCCTATTTAAGACTTCTAACACAAGTTAATGAATTTATTATTTCATAGTATCCTTTCTCTTTTAAAATTGACGTGTAAATACAGTTTTTATGACGTAATTTTCGATAAGTTCCTGCTTTTTATATCTAATTATTTATTTCTAATTTGAAGGGTTCTTTCTGTTTATAACAGTCACGTATAAATAAGTTTTTTATTTGAAGCAAACATTATAGCTTGCGCTGTTTATACAGTTGGTAACAGTTTAAATTAAAACCATTTTCTAAAATATGTAAAAAATATCTCTGGAAAAGCTGAAAATTAAATTTAAAATACACATGAAACCTAAAAAAAATGAGTCAAATAAAAAAATGAATGCAGTCTGCACACCTGCAACCTCAAACGAATAAAATGATCTAAAAGTCCTTCCGGCCAGTGCCGGGAGGAAGAGGTAGCTTTCATATTCCTTATTTTAAAAAAGCCAACTTATATTATTCAAACACACGAAGCTGAATTTTGTGGAAACCGAATATAGGAGATTCAATACTAATTTTTATCAATACTAAATCATAATGAATGAGAATTTCGCGAAATTAGTCAGCTTTATCCAAGCTGCTTTTATTTAAAGTAACTTATATTTGGCTGCCAAATTCGGCGATTTCATAAAGTCCCTGCCATTTTAAGACATCATGATGGATGAGGCTAACCAGTGAACTTGGTCGAGACCTTAGTAAGTGCTGTGCACATGCTCACTCACATCGGAATCGGTTGATACATACGAGTGCTGTCGCAGGCAAGAAATCAGATTTTTCAAAATGTCACCCACATTAGAAATTGAAACTGCTATATCTGAGCCATTTTTAAGATAAAGACAAACAAAAAATGCTCCTGAATCCTTATATCAAGGTCAAATACTTAAGAAAGAAATCTTTTTCAATTTCTAATTTTTTGGCACCTCACTTTAAATATATATTTTTTTAATTTAATGGCCGCCATTTTGAAACAAGATGGCTGATGAAGCTGGCCAGCGAACTTGGTCGAGGTATTGCTTATACTATCCCCATGCCTTCTTCCATCGAAATAGGCGAATACGTGTGTTATCGCGTGATAAATACAAGATCGTTTCAAAGTGTTAGCTATGCTAGAAATTCAAAGTGCTATAATTCAACCATTTTTTAAGATATAAACAAAAGAACAAATTTTCAGAAACAAAAACTGCTCCAGAATCTTTGTATCAAGGCCAAACACATAAAAAAATCTTTTTCATTTTCCAATTTTTTAATACTTCATTTTAAATTTTAAATTACATTTTTTTAAATGGGAACCCTTTTGAAACAAGATGGCTAATGAAGATGGCCAACGAACTCGGTCGAGACATTGGTATGTACTATGTACAGACCAAATTACATCCAAATCGGTTCATAAATACGCCTGTTATCACATGACAAAAATCAGGTCGTTTTTTAATGTCAGCGACAATAGAAATTCAAAATGCTATAACTCAGCCATTTTTTTAGATATAGACGAAACAAAACCTGTTCCGGAATCTTTGTATTAAGATCAAACACATACAAAAAAATATTTTTCATTTTCCAATTTTTTGGTATCTCATTTTAAATTTTAAATTTTTAAAAATTATTTAAATGGCCGCCATTAGGAAACAAGATGGCGGATGAAGCTGGCCGACGAACTCGGTCGAGATATTTGTATGTACTATGTACACACCAAGGTACATCCAAATCGGTTCATAAATACGTCTGTTATCACGTGACAAAATTCAGGACGTTTCAAAATGTCAGCCACGCTAGAAATTCAAAATGCTATAACTCAGCCATTTTTTAAGATATAGACAAAACAAAAACTGCTTCCGAATCTTTTTATCAAGGACAAACACATAAAAAAAAAATATTTTTTTAAATTTTAATTTTTTGGTACCAAATTTCAAATTTAAATTTTTCTTAAAAATTTAAATGGCCGCCATTTTAAAACAAGATGGCGGCTGAAGCTGGCCAACGAACTCGTTTGAGACATTGGTCTGTACTATGTATAAACGAAGTTACATCCAAATCGGTTCATAAATACGCCTTTTATCGCATGACAAATTTCAGGACGTTTCAAAATGTCAGCTACGCTAGAAATTCAAAATGCTATAACTCAGCCATTTTTTAAGATATAGACGAATCAAAAACTGCTCTGGAGTCTTTGTATAAAGGTCAAATACATAAGAAAAAAATATTTTTCCATTTTCAATTTATTGGTACCATATTTCAAATTTTAAATTTCTTTAAAAATTTTAAATGGCCGCCATTTTGAAACAAAATGGCGGATGAAGCTGGCCAACGAACTCGGTCGAGACATTGGTATGTACTATCTACACACCGAATTACATCGAAATCGGTTCATAAATACGAGAGTTACAATGTGACATAGGTCAGATATATATATATATATATATATATATCAATTTTGAACGGAGGGTAGTTTTGGGGTCTGGGGGTCATGATCGATGAAAATATACCAAAATTTTTTGAAATCGCTTTCCTCCGAACGGCTGCAATAGGTAGCTTTTTGTAATGAAAGCTACCTAAAAATGATGAAATTCCCATGTACAGTTTTTGCTGCTATAAAACTTTTTTAATGGAACGATTTTGCCCAAATTTAGCATTAAATATCTCTTAAAATAATTCTTCGATTTGAAAACTGTCTGCATCAGCGTGTTTATCAAACATTTCTATATAATAGCACCAATTTTTATATTTTTGTATGCAATTTTTTTCTTGTTATTAACGAAGAAAGACCTTCGGTGACAAAAAATTCAAAACCGGCGGCGGTGACCGCGTGCGTTACTTTTTTTTTAATTAATTATTTTATAAATGTTAGTTAGAACAATTAGAATTTCGATAAGTAATTTGTCCTTTAAATATTTTCTGGCGATATCGAATTCTAATATAGAAATTACTTTCTGAAAATTTCTCATTCGTGCATTTACTTGTTAAATTGTACAGAAGAAGTGAGATACGGGATTTGCTTTTATGCTGGTTATTTCATTGTTATTTGGATTTAAATTCAGGAGCTGCTATGAAATTCAAGAAACTTGGAATAGTTAAACGATTTAGCTTTAACTTTTAAAATAAAGGAACGAAGTGAGACAAATTGACAGAAAAATATAAGAGGACTAAACTGTGCAATCACTTCAATTTTGATTCTGCGCAATTATTGAAAAAAAAAAAAAAATCTAAAAGACCTTTTTCCTCCTTATTTAGTGTAGCATTAATTTTAAAATCATATCCTTCTATATATAAAAAAAGTAACGATTTGGAAATGGACCAATAAAATTCTCCGTAGATCTTCCCGGTACTCTTCTAGATCAGCATCCATATGTACTGTGACTAGGGACGTTTCTTCGTTAATATTAAGAAAACTGTTTCATACAAAAATATGAAAATTGATGCTATTATAGAGAAATCATTGATAAATACTCTGATGCAGACAGTTTTTAAATCGAATATTTATTTTAAGATATCTTTAATGTTAAAGTTGGTCAAAATCGTTTCATTAAAAAAAATTATATGATCAAAAACTATACAGTAATACCCCGACTTACGTCACCCCCAGACATGGGAGTGTTCCGACCCAAATGACCAATTATTACCACTAAATTTAATAGCATTTTTTGCTTTACTAAATCTTAGGAATTCTGTCAGTAAATAATGCTTGAAATACTATTAAAATTTAGTGGTAGTAATCGACCATTTGGGTCAGAGTGCTCTCAACCCTGGGGGTGACGTAAGTCGGGGTATTACTGTACATAGGAATTTAAACATTTTTACATCATTTAATACATTATAAGTTCCCGGTGTGCAGACTGCATTTAATTTTTTTAATTTGACTCATGTTTTGAGGAATTAGCTCCATTTTAAATTCAAGTTTTCATTATTCGAGAGATATTTTTTACATATTTTAGAAAAGGCAATTATTTTAAAGTGTGGTCAATTTTAAAAACACCGCAATGAATGATATTTCCTTCAAATAAAAAATTTATTTACACGTGGCTATTATAATCAGAAAAAACTTTCAAATGAGAATTAAATGATTACGTGTTAAAAAACAGTAAAATATATAAAATTACGTCATAAAAACTATAGTTACACATGAATTTTAAAAGAGAGAGAACATTTTAAAATAATAAATTCATTATTATGCGTGAAATGTCGCAAATGGAGGAAATTTACGTCATATTTAAAAAGGCCAAATAATTGACAGTTGTCAAAACAGTTTAAATTAATATATATATATATTTACGCTAGATATTTATTTTATATTTTGAGATAATCTTTTCATCTATTATTGTCAGTTCTAAGACAGCGCAAATAATATTTCCTTTCTAATAACAAAAGTTTTTCATGTGAATGTTAAAAAGATAAAGAAAAGTTTGGTGAAAATTACGTCAGATATAAAACGATACATTTCAAATGGGTTATTTAAAAGAACTTTCTAATAGAGCTGGTAAAAAACCGAGAGACAAATACTTTGTTTATTTAATTCATTTAGCATTAGCTTATTTTCAAATTTTTAACTAATATTTTTTTAATCAATGACGAAAACTGCCATTGTATCTCTTAACAAATGTTGATTTCGCCTTAAAAATCTCCAATCAAAGAAATATGAATGAAAACCCGTTTACAGGGAGATCGCCACTGTTTTTTAAAAATTATAATTCAAACTTTTTAAACCCGATGAAATTAGCCTGGTTTTAGAATCTGGGGTGTCGGTACGGGGTTTGGCGAGCGTAGCTCGTAGGGGGCAGAGCCCCCTAGTTTCCTTCTAAATAAAGATAAATGGTTCTTTTTCTACCAAAAATGTTATCGAACAACAAAACAAAATTTATAATATAACCTTGTCCGAGTTATTTATGTTTTTATTTATTTTTAGAAATACTAAAAATAATAGATTTTCAAGATTTAATGTAGTAGTTATAAGGACAAAGTTTTTTGCAGGCCATAATTTCTGAGACGTTTCGGACTAGTTTTTTACAGTGTATTGATCTATTTTCTCAAATAAGAAAACCGTTTTTTTTAATGCTATGAATTTTTATGTTAAAATTTTCATGTTGAATAAATATGTTTAACAGAAAAACATGCTAAATTAGCAGCATTAACATTAATAATAAAACTGATATAATTTTATTTCTCTTCTACGAGGATGTATCAGTAAGCTTTTGCCCTCACATAGAAATAATTGAGTGAAATTTATGAAGTTGCTACACTGTGTTAGTCCTTTTCTATATAGTCACCGTGCACAGTAACACATTTCTGCAAAAGGATATTTCAAACAGGGGGGAGAGGATGTAATCCAGGAGGCGCGATAGTAGACACAGATGAGGGGCATTTTTCTAATTTTTGCCGACACCCACGTATGATATATTCTTGGAAAGACCTGTGACTACTTATTGATGCTATGCACCTCCCGACCCCCGACCAAAATTTGCCACCAAAGGGCATGAATGATATCCGCAAAATTTAGAAATGTGCATCCTGCAGAGAAAATTTGTGGGGAGGGACTCCGGAGGTGCATAGTATGAATATGTAGTCACAGACTTTTCCAACAATATATCACATGTGGGGATCGGTAAAACTTTGAAAAATGCTCTACTTTTGGACTACGGATTTTACGCAATCAAGATGGGCGGGATAGACATAGATTTAAATAAAAATTCATGCTTGAAAAAATATTTTAAAAACCAAAAAAAGTCAGTGAATTTATATATAGTTTAAAATAATATTGCATTTGAACGAGCATTTTTTCCCCTATTTGACATCGCAAAAATTGAAATTGTGCGATGCTTAAAAATTAAAGAAAAAAGAGTAAATACAAAATTTATGGGTCAAGTGACAAAATTTTTACTTTTTTTGTTGTGTTTTTTTGTAGATAAATCATCATTATTTTTCTACATAACTATCTCGAAAGGCATCTCAGTTCTTTAAAAAATATTTTATATAAGCCTGTTTATTCAGAGTAAATGTTTTTAGAATACTTACCCAATACAACTGTTCATTCTCATTAAGCATTTATTACTATATTATCATTAATTGTTTTAATAGTTTTATTAATAATTTATTATATTAATAATTAGAAAGCTCAATTATTATAAATTTATTTCGAGGCTTTAAATGTTCATCGCTTTTCAATGAACAGTTCTGTTACTTCTTAAACAACTTTATTGATAAGATAGATGCACTGTGTATGTAACGAATGAAATTACGTTTCCAAATATTTGCATAGTCAATTTAAATAAGTAAACATTTGATTCAAAATTTTGATATATCATTTTTTATATACATACAAAAGTTTGATCGCAATATAGATGAACACGTTTTATTCCAAAACACTGCAAATAATATTTTAGAAAAAATAATTTGGAATCTATTAAAAATACTTGATTTTATACTTAGCACAATGGAAATTTAAAATTAAAAATTTTTTTAAATCGGTAATTTTCATTTTAAAATATCATGAATAGCGTAGCAGAAAATTTTTCTAGGAATTTAGCGATGATGATAGATTATTTTTTTTACAAAGTAAAATATATATATATATATATATTGTACTATATACGAATTATATTCTTTCTCGTAACAAAAACAAAAACAAAAAAACTTCTTCAATACAGATTTTAAAAATTTCAATTTTAGTATAGTTTTCGAACTTTAGATTGGAAATATCCTTAAGTTTCAAAGTATACTCAATAAATCATTCCCTAGTTAAATGGGGAACATTTGAAGGAACGATTTAGATTTAAATTACTTTTACAAATGTAAGTCATCAACTTGCTACATGAACTCAAATGTGAACTTTAAAATGGTTTAAAAGAGATCTTTTGTTCTTTCCTGATAGTTATTTATTATATACGACGTATTATGCTTATTTTAAAATGAAATTAACTTTATGTGCATTATTATCATTATTAATTTTAATTTTAAACCTGTACAAACATTTAATCAGATGTTTTAATTTTTTATACATGCAGTAACCACTTAAAATTCGCGAGGGTTAGGTTCGCGGAAACTTCCGCGAAGGTCAAATTCGCAAATGTTGAGACTATCTTCCCGTGCATAAAAGAGGGTTAAGTTTTATGATTTTTTTTAAATGGAAAAAAGAAATTGAAAGGTAAAAACATATTTATTAAGCATTAAAAAGAACATGCTGTAAATAAATGTGAAAAATTTTAAACATATTGTAGAAAGTTTAGTTGCTTGTTGATGGCTCAAAAAATTTATTGATATACGATTGTTTGGAAGAGCAGATCTTTTGTTTATGAATTTCCATATAAGGAAAAGTTGCGGTCTCGATTTTATTTTCAAATTTACCTCCTGACCTTAGGAGTTTTAGTCACATTCTAAAGCTTTCTCATCAAGTTGTTGTTGAATCTTTGAATTTTTCCATATAATTTTTACAGAAAAATTTTCACTTGCAATAAAGAATTTGAATTTTAGAAAATTTTGAATTTTTTTAGCTCTAAGTTATGTTTAGGGTTTCTCGGAATTACTGATCTATATTTCAACTCAATAAAAGTGTTCAAATTCTCGGAAATCAGGCCGTTCAGTACAATGAAACTGTCCCGCGTCAAATAGTTTATGGAATTGGTAAAGAAAAACGAGTTTACTTAGTAAAAAAATAATCTTAAAAAAAAAAATGGCGAATAACCAAGATAAACGTTTGCGGATGTTGATATGTTCTTCATTTTTACTTTCTTCTATCTTTACAAGAATAAAGTATCGGATTCGTGAAAAATTTCGACTTCCGGTTTTCGACGGATTTATACGTTTTAGAATGCCCAGAACGCGATTTGATGGCTTTTAGAAAATGTCTGTCACTCTGTCACTGTGAGTCTGTATGTGACAAAATTTTTGTGGGCGCTCTATCTCAAGAACTAATGCACGGAATTTCACAAAACTTCATATTTTGTTATACCTTGATATAAACTAGACCTGATTAGTTTTTGGTGAAAATCGCCCAACAGGTGGCGCTGCTATGCGGCATTTTTCACGATTTCTGCAATAGCTATATCTCTGCAATAGCTATATTACTGAATATATATGTATATTTACTAACGTATACGAGGGTGATTCAAATATGAACCAGAATTTCTGTTGGGAGGCCTGAAGATCATAGCGAGAACGCTCAAATGTCTGCGCATGGCAGGTGGTGATGTCACGGGACTATCTATGCGCCGCACAGTGAGACGTTTTGACGATCTAGGTGGACAAGATTATTTCGTAGAAGTTTAATTAGTTTTTGCTATTTTTTTAATGCATCACTAATAGAATACAGAAACTGTGATAAATATTTGGTTATTTAACAATGTCTTAAAATAAAAATACATGGTGCCCACTAAAGTCCGTTCCCAACCTCTGAACTGCGGAACAACTGCATCTAAATTCATTCATAAACGTGGTGTCTAGGCATAGTAAAATAGTGAAGAGGCTATGCGCTGTTAGATGAGATCGCTTAAAGCGCCACCTGGTGCGAAATGACGGTATTAGCGTTCCTATTGCGAACTATGGGATAAAAGTGCATGACAAATTTGTACAGCATCATCGATTTAGTTCGAGAGGACACCATGAGAACATGAATGCTAAATGAATCTTGTTCTGAACAGAAATTTCGTTTTCGGGATAGGAATATTAACTCAGCTGTACTACTTACCTATATACCTTTTCCTAAATGTAATAATAACTTTAACTGATTTGATATATATCATAATTAAGAAGTAATAGGATTTCATGTATTTTCACTAAAACACCTCCCCATTTCCAGACCTTTTGTCGGGTTTTCCACATCAGCGAACTTGACCGAGATTTTCTGCCCTTTGATTTTATGTAACAATTTGGAAGAGATTTGTGCAGAATTATAGAAATTGCCACGTCCTTGAAAAAGTGATATATATATATATATATATGTATATATATATATATATATATATATATATATATATATATATATATATATATATATAATTGTACGTATATATGGATAGATAGAAAGAGATATAAAGTTTTTAACTGACTGTGGTTTTGGGTTCTAGGGGTCATGATCGGCGTAGATCCAAAAAAGTTTTTTGAAAATAAAAATGTAATAGGTAACGTTTCTTACGAAATCTATCCAAGTATAGATTTTAGAAATATTTTGAGTAATAAGAAAAAAAGAGACATCCTTTATATACAGTACATAGAAAAAAAGAAGTAAAAAATATTAATTTATCGAGTAGACATTTTAAATATACGAATGCATCAAATGCCTATACAATTAGCATTAATGGGAAGGATTTGGAAGCTGAGATATTGGCAGCCTTAATGCAAAACGGCAAGCAGACGGAATATCTCATGAATTGATTTTCTTATAGTTATATTGATGGGAATTATCATTTCAAATTATAACATGACTACACGTATAATACGAAAGATATTTTGTAGTTTTACCAATTTAGACTATTTTTTAATTTAGAAATTCTCAATGATACCAGAAATTCCGAAGAGCTATTTTTGATCTATTTAATAAGATAAAATTATTGATTAATAAAGTAAACTATTTCTGTCGGAATTTCTGGTATGAAATCATAATTTCAGAATAGAAACATTGTCCAAGTTAGTAACCGTAATGCAATGGTGTGCAAATTATTTGGAACAATTGAACAAGATGAAACAAGATGAACAAGATCTTTCGATTTCAGTCTTTTTAGGAATTTCTTAAGAAGTATATTACTTTCGATTCTCTCTCTCCGGCTATGTAAAGAACCTGCTTGAAATAACAATCGTCAGTGAATATTACATATCAGGTGCCGACAGCAAATTTAATAAGCAGTTATTTAGAACTTAACTAAATTTAGCCCACTATATGTCGTATAATGTTTTGAATTTTGATTGCATTTAACTCATTAACACTAGAACCGCCGTAAATTTTACTGAAGTATTATAAAAATATTTTACACCGGAAATTTTAGTTGAAACTACTTAACTTATTTATTTAACTTATTTCTCCGAGGTACATTTTAAACTTATTTTAGAAAAAAATTTCTAGTGATAATCGAAGTATTTTCAGTTGGTAGCGGTCAAAATGACCGGTTCTAGTGTTAAAGTCGGTTGGTAAGAAAACGTGCTATATAAGGCAAACATAACTTTTAAACTTGAATACCAGTATTTTAGTTTGGAAATTGTCACATTATCTAATCTCAAATTTTGAGCGATTAAATAATTCAAAATTATAATGTAGAAAAAACTGGTGTCGGAGTATTAAAAGAAGTATAAAGGAGGCTCGTCGTTAATGGGTTAACTAGAACATTTACATAATTTACCCCATACTATTAGCAACTATAATGGCGTAAAAAGAAAAAAAAAAACTTTCGCGAGCGCGCAGTTAATTTTGTTTTGTTATAAATACTGATATCTTAACGAATATTTAGTGTATTAATAGCAAACAAGCTGCTTAACCCATTCTACGCTCCAGAGTTCATGAATTTAATTCTAAAACCAAAATTAAAAATAAATCTTCGATTTAGAAAAAAATATTCTTCTATTACTGTGCATTTTTTAAGGAAATTTAATTTATCAAGTTGCTATAGCAGCAGACGATAAAATGATATCTTTGGAATAAGCGATTAAATAAAATTAAAAGTTTTGTTGATATTTGTGATAAAATGTTTTTCTTTATTAAAAAAAAGGTAATAATTAAGCGCAAAAAATAATCTCTAATTATTTATATGTGAGGTAAAAGAGTTATCGTAATAACCGCTACAGCTTCTTAGTATTGCAGCGTGGCGTACGTAATAGGAACTCGTTAGAACTCGCACGATTACGGGTTGAACACATGGAGGAAAGAGATAGATGGAGATGCAGTAAGGTGACTGGAGGTGACCCCAAAAAAGTAACCCTAAAATCCGCGACAGTACACCCAAACACAAGCACGTTGTTACACGAAAAAAAAGAAGACAAATTTTAGTAATACAGTTTTCAATTCATAATACAATGGGATGCTGATCTAGAATGCTTAAAAATGAGAAGATAACTTTCATTTAGAGAAAAAAAAGCACGGGTGATGTCAAAGAATTTGGTCCCTGTTCTTGGGGCTTGCTTTGTTTGGACCTAGTGAGAGCATTCAAATTTGAGCGATAATGCACATCATACTGTATAGCGTTTCTACGGCATACTGCATCTCCATCTGTATCTTTCCTCCATGTGTTAAACATAAAAGACGCAAAAAATTTGCCAAAAAATGAAATAAAAAAATCTATTTAAAATTTTTGAATTTTTTGCGCCAATTGTCCATGGACCTAGCAACCTGTGTGGAAAATTTCATCGCCCTGCGCGCTGTGGTTTCCGAATTTTTGAGGTTACATAGATATGCCCACGGATTTTAATAGGATGGATAAAAGCAGTAAATGTTTGTGTCGGTTTTTGACCTTTCTCAAAGTTTCCTAATATTTCGATGGACACGTTGCATGCTTGAATCTAAACTCATTCAAAAAAAATTCTATACGGATGTTTTAACTTATGCCATTTAAGAACTGTTGTTAAAAAAGTGCAATTGCAAAAAAAAAAAAAAAGGGTATTTATAAAAGTTACAGATAAATTCCCGTGTTTTATGATACACAATGATTACAAATGTTGTTATTTCTTACTTAATGTATTGTTGATCTCATTAACTATTCTCTATGCTGTACTTGCGCTGAGAAGTATGACCATATAACTTCTTTTTATGGCAGAATACGAAGAAAAAATGTCGTATTTTTTTCTAAATTCGAAAAAAGGCTAAAATAAAAAAAAAAATCTAACTTTTAACAAATTGTTTGGATACTACTGCAGGTGAATACTACTGCTAGTAAACTGCAAGAACAAGAGGGCAAGAAAATTGAGGGAGAGGAGTAAAGTATATATATATATATGTATATATATATATATATATATATATAAAATAGCCTGACTCGGTAGTCAAAAAGACGTCAGCAATAGCCGTGCGGCCAGAAAGCCTTTACTGACGATATCAGGAAATTAGTTCGTTCCGGGAGAAGAATAGTCAGAAGATGATATTCCGCGAACGTACGGCCAAGGATTTTTTTCTGCTTGGGGATTTTTTTAAAGAACTTAAAACTCATTTCATCGAATATAACTCCAATCATAATCAAGTAAAAACTGCCCTAAAGGATATTTTTAAAGGAGAATTGTGAATTTGTGAATGTGTTTCAAGAAAGGGAATGTCTGCATGGCATTTCTGAAACTTACAATATTGCAATTATCAAAAATTGAAATCATTTTTGTCCCAGGGTTTGCCACAGTGTTTCTGCAATTATTAAACATTGTATGTTATCTACAGTGTGATGGTTTAGAATTTAGGCTCAGTTTTATTTATGTTTGTTATGAATTGGTTCGCAGGCTAGCAAGACGTCGTGGTCTGCTTAGAATTAATTTGATAACAACGTCGCAAACCAAACAATCAGAACACAGTCTCAAAACGGGCTCTTATTTACCCCAAATACAAACATTAAAATTTATATAAATTTTCTCCCTTAGAAATAAGTACCACATGCTTTCACAAAACATTATTGATGTCAGAAACGTTATAGCAGATTTTTTAATAAATATATAATATTTCCATTGCGAGTTTCCGATCTGAAAATAGAAGTTAAAACATTATTTCCTGACTATCTGGAAAGCAAATGTCACGAGGAGAATGTTTTTAAAAGCCCTTACTTCTATTGCTGCAAAATCAAATGCACAGTAAATGCACCATTCATTGAAATATTGTGTTTATCTCGAACTATTTGTTTCGTATCGTCTTTTGAATTTATTTAAAATGGTAAAGCTAATAACTTAAAGAAATAAATTTTAATAATATTGCTATGAATCCATGCACTTAAATTTGTGTAAATATCTTAAAGTCTATTTAGAGAAGCAATTTTACCTAGCTATTTTCTTTCAAGTGATTTGATTTAAAATGTAATGTTCAGTTCAATAATGTTCTAATGTAAAAAATAAATTACTAAAAGGAAGCTAGATATCTGTCCCATAATTTAAAATCTCAAATTCTCTATTAAAGCACAAATATCTTTATAGTAAAGTATTTTGTACAAAGGGAATAAGAACAAAATATCATGTTAAGAAAAATCTCCAAGAATTTCATTTCCCCTGTACAGAATCAAATGCATAATAAAAGGAGAATTCAATACATTAGAGTCTTACTACTGAATTACATATCTTCTATTTCGTTTTGAATTTACTTTCAATGTATAAGCTAATGCTTTAAAAAGAATTTCAATTTAGCGACTTTTGTATCAATCCATACATTGAAATGCACATAAATATCAAAAGATACGTTACTTGTAGAAGAACTATTACTTGATTATTGCCTTTCAATGATTTTGGTCTTAAAAGGGAATGTTCCGTTTAGTCATTTTTCCAATGTAAGCTGATAATAATAATAATAAAACTACATATCCGTATTCTAATTTGAAATTTCTAATTTTGTGTTGAAGCAAAAATGTAAATGAAAGATAAAATTATAATGAAGCGATCACCTTGAGTTAAATAAATGTATATATAGTGGTGGCCAAAATTGCGGACACTTTTAGGTAGGTTTCATTACAAAAAGTAATAAACAATTAAATTTAAAATTAAAAAAAACGACTAAGTAAAAAGCGAACTAATTAATTATTTCTCATCAATGTGAAACTATTTTTTTTTTTCAATTCCTACTATTAACTTACACTCTCGCTATATATAACTTGTTCAAATTTTCAATCGTTAATAAAATACTTATTATTCATCCAATCAAGCTCAAATAATTTCTTTAAACTTGTAGTGGATGACACTTGATGTTAATCCAGTTTTTTTCAAATATTAATTCATTAATTAAATTAAATTAATTCATTTTCAATAATCGAGAGAATACCTTGATCAATGTATTTTTAAACCGAGAGAGCCCTCTTCTTGATCAAGGCATTTTAAGCGCCACTCAAGAGAAAGAAGAATGGGAGAAAAAAATTTCTCTTATTGACCTAAGTAGGAATTGACTTAAAATATTTTTTTTTATATTGCTTGTTTATATTACATACCTATTTTTTTATTTACTTGTATTGATGGCTTTTAAGTTAGTTCCTATCTATAAACACTGTTTTGATGTGGTCTATAGTTGTCTATGATGGTTAGAGTTGCAGTAAAGCTAGAGCTCCACAATACATACACAACTTCCAGGTTGTATTATATTTTAACGGAGTTTCTGACTGTAAAATAGTCAATGACACATCGTCTTCATTTTGAAAGACCTATCCAATGATATGCCACTCAATAGGGTGCGTAATATTTTTTCGTCTCTACCGCCATTTCGTATTTTACGGCCGCCATTTTGAATTTATGAAAACAAAACCTAGCCTATAACCATCGAGCCGTTAAGACGAATTGATAGAGACCTCATTCATTAAAATCCATCCAGCCGTTGGGATGTTTCGAGGGTATAAAGAAATCCACATACACAGATACGCCTGAAACACATAACCCTTCTTTTCAGTAGGGTAAAAAACTACCTATTGCAGCCATCCGAAGGAAAACACTTCGGGAAATTTTACTATATTTTCGCCGATCATAACCCCCAGATACCAAAATCACCCTCCGTTGCAATGCTGACTTATATAGGGGAGAGTAGCCTAATTTGGACCACTTCACTTATTTTCAGGTGTAACTCCCTTCATTTTTGGAATATCTGCAAAAGATCATTACACAGGGTCAATCTATTCATCTACTAACTAAATAAATATTTAGATCAATTTCATTTTCAAAATCTTAAAATTTATTTTAATTTGAAAAATTTGTCAAAAGTGGTCCAAATTCAGCAACTGGTTGCCTAAGTTGGACCCCCAGTCTCCTAAATTGGACCAAATAATATCAGGTTATTTTAATGAATAGAAAATATAACTAATTTTATTAAAAGCAAAGTTTGCGATTAATGAGACAGTCAAACAAAATATCAGCAATGAAATATAATGAAATCAAATATCTGAAAATAAGAGTAATTGTTTTAAATCAAAAAGTATTCAAAATATAAATCAAAGTTATCAGTAAATAAGAACAGAAATTATGGAACTAATTGTCAGTTATTTGAATATCAAGTAAGGAGTGACGCAAAGCTTATACATGAATTTTGTTTATTGTTTTTGTTTTCCAGCGCACACAACATGGAAACGTATATGGCAATCTGAACACTGAATCATTTCTGCTATTTTAATTTTCTTACAAATTAGACAAAACCAATCATCACTGTTTAGATTTTTATTTTTAGATTCTGAATTATCAGACTTTTTTTTTGCAACAGAAGTTTTCTTTACAATATGTTTGTAGTTCTTCTCTTCCATCATTTTCTTGCTAATTGCATTACGCCTATTTTTTAAAAGTTGATGTTCCAATTGCTTTTGTGCTGTAATAGCTTTCTTTTTGGTCGTTTTTTTTTTTTTTTTTTTTTTTTTTTTTAATTTCAAAGTTTACTTTATACGGCGAAAATGTTAACGCAACTGTTTTTTGGCTCCCTCTGTACTTCGATTTAACTGAATTTAGAAAGGGAAATAACATTTCAAATTATTTTTTTGCTTTGGGGAGGACTTGTAGCTGAAGCCTTGTTGCAGGTCAATTTCTTCACAACTTACTGCGTGCTTTTTGTTTCCTATATCTTCAACAGCTTTTGCTGTCATGGGTGTTTTTCTTCCAGACAGTTTGTCTATGTCTTTTTCAACATTTTCATCAAAGTTTGTGATTTTATGCGTTTTCATGGCAAAAAAGTATAATTCCAGCCTCCAGAACTGTAAAAAGTCTTCCATCACAAATATCCTGCAGGAGGAAAATGTTTGAATTCATCTCTGTAAATCAAATATGCCGTAGGAATAAAGAATTCAAAGAAAATAAATGCAATTACATACAAGATAAAAGACATTGCAAACAAAATTTATTGCATAGACATGTAAAAATATTTTTATGTTTATATAGGCCTAAACCGTATAAAAAATAAATCCAGATATACAAAAAAAAACTTGCATGGAGATAATAATCTATTATAAAATATAAAAAAATAGTGTACAAAGCGTACCGTATTCGAAATCCATTACTTACTTTTCAGATTTATGATCGCATATCTGGTCCAATTTAAGCAACTTAAATTGGCCCAATTAAGGCAACTGCGCCATTTTTAAAAACGGGTAATTTCAAGACTAAGAACAAAAACGAAATTAAACAAATCCGCGTGAAACATATGCGCAATAAACAGATGAATTCATATATATATATGAAAACATAACATCTTACCTTATTTTTAAAATATTCACTTACGTTTAGCTGGAAAATTTAGATCAAAACAGCTAACTTTAGGTTTTTTTAAATAGTCTGAAAACAGCACGTGGTAAGCGGCTGCTTCTTCTAATCATGGCTGTCGTCATTTTGATGAGTAGGACTTCAGCGGTAGATGGAGGTCTTTTCCTGTAATTAACGGCAGAATGGCAACGGTCCAATTAAAGCGGCGGTCCAAATATGGCTACTATCCCCTATATATATATATATATATATATTATTTTTTTTTTTTTGAGCCGATTTGGATGACAGTTTTCATGTGCATAGTACAAACTAATGTCTCGACCAAATTCGTTGGCCAGATTCATCCGCCATCTTGTTTCAAAATTGCGTTCATTTGAATTTTTTATTTTTTTTTATGTTTTCTAACATTGTATACTTATAAAAAATGTTCCGTTTTTACAAAATGCAAACTTTTATGTATCAATTTAAACAGAATGATAGAAACATTAAAATATATTTTAAAGAGTCACAAAGTGTAAGATAACATTATAGGTCATTTTTACAGAGAAAGTTAGGAAACCTAAAAATTTCAAAAGTGTCCACAAAATTCAAATGGCTACCATTTTTAAACAAGATGGCGGATGAAGCTGGCCAACGAACTCGGTCGAGACATTAGGATGTACTATGCATGTGAAAAAAATCACCCAAATCGGTTCAAATAATTCGAGAATTACAGCATGACAAAATTCAAATATAAGTATATATATATGGATATATATAAATAGTATATATATATATATATATATATATATACATGTGTGTAAGGCAGTATTTTAACGGAGGGTGATTTTGGTCTGTGGGGGTCATGATCGGCGAAAATACAGCAAAATTTCCCGAAGTGTTTTCCTTCGAACGGCTGCAATAGGTAGCTTTTTACATTTTGTAATGAAAACTAACTAAAAGTGTCCACAAATTTGGCCACCATTGGAAGAAGCAAAAATGTATTTGTGGCAAAATATTTTAATAAAAGAGATGACAAAAAAATATCATGGTAAAAAAAAAAAAAAAAAAAAAAAAAAGAAAAAAAAAAGATCTTTAATTTTTTCTTTTCTAGTATACAAAACCATGTGCACAATAAAAGCACAACTTAGTGACTATACACAAAATCCAATGCATAATAAAAGCACAACTCAGTGACTCCAATCGTTTTTAGTGTAAAGAAAATGTATTTCTTATTTGTCAAAATGAGAGAGACATTTTATTAATGTATTTACCATCAAAAGCTTCAATGCTCACACATATATCAGGCAACAATGCCATAAATCTGGTTCTTGTGAAGAGAACTATTCATCAACCTAATATTTGAGATCTTTATTAAAACTGAGCCGCTACACGTAAATTGAGCAAAACAAACGCTAGTTAGACAACATTCGAATTGTTCAATGCAAGAAGCATGCTCTATTTCAACTTGAAATTCTATATCCTACATACTTAGAAATTCTACATTCTAGAAATCCACTCATGAAGCTAGTTTTTATTTCTACTTAGTACTGAGATACTACACAGAAATGGACAGGGTGCATGTAGTGAAGCAAATGGTTATCACACAACAAGTTAATAGAGAAATTAAAGAAGTCTGGTTGTGTTTCTGAAATTAACTCATCAAGCTGGTTTTTATTTATGTTTTCTACAGAGCCGTTACACAGAAAAGAAGCGATTGCACGGAGGGAAACAAATGGTGATATGAAAATGTAACATTTACAGCAAGGGAAACAAAAAATTCCTTAAAAGTGTTTCTAAAGTTTAATTGACTAATATTGAAATATGGGAGGTCTGACAAGTTGTAAAACAACGTTTTTCTCTCTTTAGCATTATTCTGAAGGAATTTATTTCAGTTCTTCATTTAAACATTACCTTTTGCTTCTACCATTCACAATCGATTTTTTGAACTTGTTGAAACAATTCATTACTACATACTTTTGGCGTCGGATACACAAGGTAAAATTTCATTTTTGACTCTGAAGCAGTGGTTTATATCACTTCTTTTTTAGGAGTGCCACAAAGTTTCAAATTTCTATGAGAAACGATTTCTTTTTAAAAAAGATGTGCACTGTGTGTAAATACAGCGAAGTACATGGTACCTTAAAAAAAAAAAAACTAGAATATTGCAGCATTTTTAATTCATCAGCAAATTCAGATTCTGTTCTGCAAGGAACTCCATCGATGATGGAATCATTGGACTGGTAAAGATAAGTATGAAACCTTATGAATATCTGGGAATTTTTCTATATTTTCATAAAAATGCTTTAAAATCCCAAGTTATAAATATATTTTTAATTGCTGTTTGATTCTGAAACATTTTTCGTATGCCTTCACTCAATATACAGGGTGTCCACGTGAAACATCCTTCATTTCGAATGTTAATTGTACAGAAACTATGAGTCCTACAGATTTGCGGTTCGCGGTGTCATGAAAATCTCTACACAACAAATTTATTTTGCTGCAATTATTTGTTATCAAAACAGTTAATTTTTGTTGTATGCATTACTGAAATGCCTTTTATGCAGCACTTTATGAACTGTTGACTGTGGAATGTTCAGTTCCCGTGACGCTATACAAATTGACTGTGTTGGGCTTCTATTGAAAGCATAACTAATTTCGGCTACAGTATCTTCATACGTGGGTTTCTTCTCAGAGCCAGGTTGTTGGTTAATACTGAAAGTGGCTAGAAACATGTAAAACCGTGCATTAATTGTTTTTACATCTATTGGTTCTCTTTTGTACGTTCTTCGGAAATTCCTTTGGACGGTAATCGGTGATTTCGGTTCAGCGTACTACATACGTACTGCGCTCTCTCTTGCGCTGTAGACATCTTTGCTTATTACTAACACCTGCAATAAAAGAATTACACTAACATGACATATGAATAATGTATTACTTGTTTCAGGAAAAAAAAATGAAGCAAAATAATATTTTGTGTTGCTATTTGTCATACCGCAATCAGAAAATCACTTGAAATCAAGAAGGTTTCCTGTGGACACGCCGTACTTTAAAAAAAAAAAAAAAGTTTTATCTACAGCCATTTTAAATTGATTTCTGGAAACAGAAAAGCACGGGTGAGGATCGATTATTCCATCGAGGATGGAGTCATAGTTACGGATTTTACATTTTGAATTATAAAGCTAATTCTTTAACTCTGTGAAAGTCTCCAAAGAAAATGACTGTAAATTTCAGGCTGTAAATGTATTTTTAAAAGCGGTTTGACGCTGTAATACCTTTCTTATCCCTTCATTCAATATACTTTTAAAAACATAAAATCCTGTTAAAAATAGTTTTGTCTACAGCCATTTCGATATGATTTCTGGAAACGGAAAAGCACGGGTGAGGATCGAGGAAGGAGTTAATAAATATAGATCTTACATTTTGAATGCTAAAGCAATGTAATAATGGAAAAAGCTGTTTCTTTAACAATATGGACGTCATCGGATTTTTCTATATTTTCATAAGATTGCTTATAAATCGTAGGTTGTAAATGTCCTTTCAATCAAGGTTTTATATTGCAATATATTTCACATTCATTCATTGAATATTCTTTTTTAATCTTAATTATGTTAAAAAAATTATCTACGCCCATTTTAATATGAATTCGGCAAATCGGAAAACAGGGGTCAGCAGGCTTATTTGAAATGCCGAGTTTTGTCGTCCGCAGCCTTTTATTCTCCCACTCTATCCCGACTCTTTTGCGGAAGCAAGGTTCATAGGTCCCCAGCCACGTCCCCAGTAAAAGACACTCTAGCGAAAGCCAGGTTGAAAAAAAAAATAATACCGGACAAATTTAAAAGGGAAATTACACAAATTAAAGACACCGAAAAGCGGTAAGGCAGGGCTCGGGGCGATGAAGCTATGCACTAAATTTAATCTAAATACCAAATTAGCTATATTTAGAGAAGCATTCTTTCCTGATAATTTTCTTTCAAGTGATTTTGCTTTTTAAAAATAATTCTCTTTTTGATAATTTTCGAATATAAGATTTTTTCTTCATTTAAAACTGATCAGAAATTTAAAATCTTAATTATTGCATTAATGCAGAAATGCTTTTGTAGTACAGAAATTTAGCGTGAAGATATACATATTTTCAATCATAAAAAAGTTTTATTTCATTCGATAAAATTTTAACATTAAATTAGTAAAAACGAAATTTACTTGCTGTAAAATGCTATGGAACTATTAACATTGTTTTCGATGATAGTTTAAGTAGAGATGCTTACATTTAATTACCAATTTTTTAAAATAGTGATATTTCACTTTTTTAATAGCACATTCTTCAATGATATTTAGCGAAGACTGCTATTTAAAAATAGCAGTAATTTTTTAAAAAAGCATGACACAAAGGACACGATCTAGGAAAAAAGTATTGTATATTAGATTTACCTTTTTAAAATGTCTAAAATTTGCGATAAAATAAAATAAAAACTTCTATAAGAAAATAAATATAGCCTGGACTTTTCCTTTGTGTGCGGGAGTGCCTTTAAGCAGCCTGGAAAATTGTAAATGCCATTTATTCTAGTATATTAACAGTGATCTTATTTTACGTTATATACAAGGAATGTTTGCATTTTGCATTATACATAAATTAAAATCATTATACATAATTTAATATTGTATGTTGCAACATATAAAAATATCTGCTTCACATGTAATTAATTATTGTATTGTAATTCCAAATAAGTTTCAATTTCAAATCCTGTTTTAGCTTAATAATCTAATACTTTAAGCAAATCAGTATTCCCGAAAAATTATGAATTATTTTCAGTTCATACAACATTCTAATGGTGGGGTTACTTATCTTTTTGCTACAATGGTGCAGTTGAAAATTTCTAATATGTTTGGGTCTCAGAGCCCCTTTGCTAACATTCATGTGCATTTTTATCTATGTGTTCGTACGTATGTGTGAAGTACCAAAGGAATAACAAGAAATAATCCAACATACATAGAGAGTTGAATATTCCGACATGCAACTATTTTTATGTTCTTTTCGCACCAATATTTTCTAATATAAATTTTGAAGTTTATTTATCTTGCAAATGTTTTGAAAGTGTGTGTTAAGGATTTCTGGTTTGAGAAAGTGAAGTTAGAATTAAAAAATATTCGCCTGTGGCAGCCCTGTATTTATGATATCAAATAAAAGAAAATGTTACAAAACTTCTTTTATTTCTTAATTATTGCATGTTGAACGTATGCTTAAAAACGCTACTGCGAATAACCTTTTTAAAATTTCCATTTGCAGCATCAATTAACCCTTTATGAACTGAATTATTAATTCATGAAAGTTTCATCTTCTAAAGCATTTTTCGTGAATTTTTTAAACTAAATTAGAAGATTTACATAATCATTCAATAAATTTTAGAAGGATTTTAGAAGGATTGAAGAATTTAGAAGGATTCATTAAATTTGAATTTATAGGGATTTTGTGTAATATTTATAACCCCATTCAAATCTTTTATTTTAAATATTTTTCTTAGTATTTTGTAGAATTAGGAAATCTACAAATATAATGTTCTTACAATAGGAATATAGAAATATTTCTGAATTGAAAAATCCCCCCCACACACACACACCAACGCCAAGAAAGCTGAAAAGCTGCAAAGACCAAAGAAATCATCCTTTAAAAAATATTTTTGTTTTGTGTAACCGATAAATCTTTCGAAGCATGATAAAGTAATGCATCTAAAACTCATTCTAAACGGTAATACTACTAATTGATGTGTTAAATTAATATTATAACAAGCTATTTTAGTGGTACTTATAAGTACCCTCAGTAGATAAAGCGTTAAAGAAAATGCTGTCATTAAAACTTATTAACTTATACTAAAGCAATTATTATAAACTTATATAACTAGAAAACTTAATATAACTTACGAAATTATTCAGTGAGATTATAATATATGACGCATAATTATATTACATTATTTATTGCCTGTTATATTATATATTATATTATGATATTTTTATCCTATAACGGTGAATAATCCTTTTCGTTTAACTCTTAAAGTCTTCTCATGTGCAAGTGAAAAGGGTTGGTGAGCCAAAGTAATCATGCAGTTAAATACATCTGTTCTATTATTAGAATAAAATTTTCACATATTTAATTGTAATTAATAGGACCATATTCTAAAGATATACACCATTTCCATACTTCTAAAAGAATTAGGCAAAAATTTCAATTCTAAAATACTGTTGTAAATTTTCCTTCGTTGCACTTGTTCGGAGTACTTACTGCCATGGTGTAATAGCTTAAAAAAGGATTACATTAATTACAATTTATATATGAGTTTAGATTGGAAAATATACACAGTACAAAATAAGCATAATGTATCGACAAACGACTTTATCAAGTTATCGTAAATAATGTTGACCTGTATTTAGTTTTTTAAAAATTCAAATAGGAGACAATATAGTAAAAAGAGAAATAAAAATCCTGTCATATCTTTTAATGCTTAGCTAAATGAGATAGCAACCTACCCTCAATAACAAAACTTTGAGACAATACAAAAGTAAATGCAGAATTTAATGCAGTACTAATTTAATTCACATTGTCTCTGTGTTATACTTTCGAATGTGTCTTATATGAAAAAAGGATTATTGATAACAAATTAAATGAATATAAGAAGTAGTGCAAAGCATCAGTCAGTGAATTAGTTATCATTGGTCTATGTATTTAAAATCAAGTAGCGTCAAAAGAAGACATTTAGATAATTAATTATATAAAATGCTGTTTTTCAGAATTATCATGTCAATTCTATCATATGTAATATACGAGGGCTTTTCGAAAAGTAAAGATACAATTCAGACGATAGGGGAGGGGGAGTTTTAATGAGCGCGTTGGCAACACAGATTCTAACCTTGAACCTTTGACTTTTCCCTGGCAGTCATTCGTTTATTCTATGGTGATCCTGCTTCGTGTAGCAAATGCTTAGAATGGCTGTGTCAATTAAAAATCCCGACAAATGTGAAGTTCTATCTGTCATACGTACTTTTCGCGCAAAAGTAGAGCGTCCAGCGGTAATTCACAAACGAATGGTTTCTGTCTATGGTAACATTATGAATGGACATAATGTAAGGAAAAGGTGTTGTGATTTCTCTAGTGGTAGGACCAATGTTCATGAAATATTCAGAGCAGGTAGACCATCTGCGATCTCTGATGCCCTTCATCAAAGAACGTAGGAAGCTATTCGAGCAAATAGGCGTCTCACAATGAAAGAGTTCCATAAAATCATACCTGAAGTGCCTATGGCAACTCTTTATGAAGCTGTGACTGTGACGTTAGGGTACTGTAAATTGTGTGCACGCTGAGTTCTGAAAATGTTAACGGAAGAACACAAAAAGAAGAGGATGGGCTACGCACTCGACTATGCAAAACAAACCTCAAAAAATTCCAATGGGAAGTTTTAAGCCATCCCACATACAGTCCTCACCTTGCATCCAGTGACTTCCACTTATTCCTTTACCTGAAGAAACGCCTTGCAGGGCAAAACCTCCACGGAGATGATGAGATCAAAATTGAAGTTGAATTGTGGTTTCGACAACAGGCGGCAAACTTCTATGACAAGCGGATATAGAAGCTTGTACCCAGATTAAGCAAATGCTTGGGCAACAGCGGTAATTATGTTGAAAAATAATGTATATAGCTGTAAATAATTCGTAATAAACAATTTATCAAATAAGATTTTTTTTTAGTGTGCATGCGGCATTGTATCTTTACTTTTCGAAAAGTCTTCGTATATATATATTATATTTGAATATATAGAATAAAATTCATAGTCTTCAGTTTTGAGTTTTAATATCTTACCTCCTATAAAATCTATGAACATAGCTTGCAAGTTCGAAAAAGCAATAACAAAACTTTTTAAAAAATGAAATCAGATAGGAATTTTAGACAGGTATTTTTTATCTAGTTTTAATCCTTAAAGTTCGAAGTACTGCTCTCGGACACATGCACTTACACGAATTTATTATTTTGGCACAACTTTTTTTAAAGAAACATTTTTAATTGTACTTTAAGAACATGTGCTGCTATTATTATTATGGATGATGAGGAAGCCTGAGTTCCCACTCTTTATTATTATTTTCATTATTTTTTATAAAAAAAAAAAAAAAAAAAAAAAAAAAAAAAAAAACTGTTAAATATAACAAGTATGATTTTAAGTTCAAAATACTGTTACTCTGTAACAAAAAGAAAAAAAATATGTTGACTCTGAAAAATGCCTTTTTTTAATACTGTGACATAACATCTGCCACTCCATTAACCGACCTATTCTTAGCAGATTTGTCCGACAGCTTGTTTTTCTTAACTGTACTTATACATTTTTAAACTTCTTAACTTATTTATTTTATTTTATTTACTTACTTTTTCTTTAATTCTAAACTAGTAATGATTTTTACAATTTTTAATTTTTAATACCACCTTTCTCAAAAAGTAATTTTAAATTTGTTAACTTTTATTTTTAATAAAAGAGTGTTACGTTGTATTTATACTACAGCTAGCTTTTCGTCTCCCAATGACTCATTTATTACAAGACATTCATCAATAGACTGGGCGTAACGTTGACGTCAGCTCGGAAGCCCCTCCAAGTGACAACAATTTTAAATCACTGTTAAAAGAGAAATTTAATAAAAAATGAACTTTTACATAATAGTAATGCGAAAATAATCATGCATATAAGACTTGGGCGGTTTTTACCACCACTCGACCGCAAAATGTTAATTCTCTCTTTTTTAACAATGGAGTATTAAGATATAAAATGTTAACAAATATTATTTTTATAACTGTACGTTATTTCTCCATATGTATACATGTTTTACTGGGATATACATTATCATTAAAAAATTAGTATTTATAAAACAGTTTACGCTCTAATATATATATATATATATATATATATTCATTAATATTTAATAAAGTGAACGATTAACTTGTATTTAAATTTTAGCCTACTCAGGACAATATCATATTAATTTCTAATAGTATACTATCTTAAATGAGAATAAAATGCATAATACGTGTATTTGTTATACCTAATGCTATAACTGTATGGATTTTAATTTGGTAATTTGTTTTTATATTTTTTCTTTATTCTTTTTAATCTCGTTTCATTTTGAACATAATTGGTGTTCAATGGTTTATTTCTTGGTTTTGTGTGTGTGGTAGTCCCAAATTCATATTCATTAGCTAATTTATGGCTAATATGAAGATGAAATCACACATTTTATTTGTGAAGCTTAAGGCATTTGGGACCGATGATTCTGTCTAAGTTCTAAAAATTTCCATCATTCCATTTATGTTATTCAATTTCTGCTGTTTTTACTATATTTTTGGAATCTATGTTAAGTGTGTTGAGGGGAACTGCATTTGTTAATGTCATTTTATTCATAATTTTACAGTTTTTGTTGCTGGTCGGTAATGTTTATTTAACAGTTATATATATATATATATATATATATATATATATATATATAGTAAAGTGGGGACAGCTGCCGCAGAGATTGTGTAGTCGACACTAGCGTTCCCTAGACAAATTTTAGAAGTTCGTAGCATTTCTCTGTGCTGTGTGATGTGTTGCATGCATTTCCACCTCTTAATTGTCATTATTTACATATTTATGCCAGTTTTATGGCTCGAATGTGCGTGGTAAGTTGCTAAAATTATTCTAATGAAGATTTATTACATATTTTAAGACAAATAAACAGAGATTTCATCCCAAAATCGATTGCAACTATAGCCTAGACCCTCGTACAATACACACATTCGCTTGCCTTTCTCTCGCGTCGCTCACATGACACAAAATGGCGGCGCGGCATCTTACCCGCCACTGTGGGACAGATGCCGCACCGAGGTTGGGGGACAGATGCCGGAAAATACATTTTTGTTTTTCGGTTCAATGAATTCATCACTGCGATTTAATTAGAACTTAAATTTAAATGAATGTATGTTAGCGATTCTGCTACTTATCAAAATATTCTCAGCAACAATGTTGGTTCACCATGTGTGAATAAGGAAAATGTAGGCCAATTCTCAGCATCTAACTGTTAAACAAAATATCTCCTACCCCAAAGGTCAGAAGACCTATACAGCCAAGTAAGAGAAAGTAAAAGGATGCAAATATTACAAGCACAGAGTTTATAAACAATAAAAAAGAAGGGAATGAAAAACAAAATAAACTAGAAAACGTCAAAGATCGACAACTTAGCGAAAGTAAAATGTGTAAAAAAAGGAAGGGAAAGATCAACTTGAAAACTCCTTACTTGAGGAAAAAACTAAAATATGAGTCATCTTCCAACAATGGGTAAATTGTTCCTCTTATGGATTCTGATGACAGAACTGGATTGTAATTTGATGACTCTGTATATGATGAGTGGTTGGAGTCTTATCTGTAGCGCGCTGGTTGAATTTAAATAAACACAAACTTATCAATAACTCATAACACTTAATAAATAACAAAGTGAACTGTATCGCACATTTAATTGTAAACCCTCTTGGTTTCACACACTTAGAATAGAATAAAATTACATGTCAACAAAAAAGAACGTTGCCATTTTTTAGAAATTAAACTTTCACAAAAATGGTTGCACTCAGCATTGGCAGACGATAAATAAATTTCGAACATACAACCCCGGCCTTGAAATCTTCAAGGGGTACAAATAAAAGAGTTATATATGTTAATGAAAGGGCAAAGGACAGAGTTTATGAACCGCTCGTTTAAAATTTACGGCAGCAGTTCTTACTATGTCGATTCTCACACGACCGTCATGGCCGGGAAATGTCTGAATAATTCTTCCGAACTTCCACTGAAGAGGGGGAAGAAGTTCATTTTTAATTAGCACTAAGTCACCAACATTTAAATTTGCTGTCGCACACAACCACTTGGGACGTTGCTGGAGTTGAGACAAATACTCACCACTCCATCGCTTCCACAAGTGCTGAAATACTCTCTGGGTTAATTGCCAACGGCGAAGTCTATTAGGGGGAATTTCAGAAACGTCAAGTTCTGGAATAGCCGTCAAGGCAGCACCAGTCGAAAAATGACCTGGTGTCAGGACTTATAGATCACTTGGATCGTTCGACAGAGGACATAAGGTCTCGAGTTCAAACAGGCTTCAATCTGTGACAATAATGTAGAGAATTCTTCAATTGTAAATAGTGAATTTCCCATTGTTCTACGTAGATGATATTTCACAGATTTTAAGTTAGCTTCCCACAGCTCGTCAAAATGTGGAGCAGAAGGGAGAATTAAAGTTCCTGATGATATCTTCATTAGCCACATAATTCTGTAATGTTTTATCCTTAATAATGGAGGATACGGAATTGTATAACTCACGCATTTCCCTACTTGAGCCCTTGAAATTTCCTGCGCAATCACTAACCAGCTCAGCTGGTTTACCTCTACGGGCAACAAATCTTTTCAGAGCAGCCAAAAATGTGGAAGCTGTCAAATCCGAAACCAGTTCAAGATGAATAGCACGAGTTGAAAAACAAATAAAAATAGCAATATAACTCTTAAAGGACTTGATATTTCTACGATTTCTCTCCTTGCACATAAACGGGACGGCATAATCAGTTCCAGTCTTTGAGAATGGACGACTTGGTCTAACACGTATGGCTGGAAGATCTCCCATTATTTGAGTGCCAACATGCATGAAAACACTTTAAGCAACTCCTCACTATTTTTCTTACTGCATCTCGACCACTTAATATCCAGAAATTGGTTATAAGAACAGCTAAAAGAAGCTGTGGACCAGCATGAAAATAAGTTATATGATAATGTTTGATAATTAATGCAGTTATATGACGTGTCTTAAGCAATAATATTGGGTGTTTCTGATCTTCTGAGACATTAGCATGTGTCACTCTTTCACCAACACGCAAACTACAATTATGATCAAGGAATGGGTTTAAAGACAAATGTTTACTTGAAGATTTTAAAGATTCGTGATGACTTAAATCAGATATTTCATCACGAAACACTCGTTTTGGACTATTTTCAGAATTTTCGTTGTGGAATTGAAAGCTCTAAGACTGAGAGAAAACCATTTACTCGATTTGATAACGACTTTCTTGCATTGTCTACAAATCTTCAGCACCACGCGACGATTCGTACTAGTCTATTCCAAGAAGAATATCTGAAAATCACATGATCATCATTAAGTTTAGAAATATTTACAACACAATTCCTTTTTTCTTCCTTAAGGATAATTTCTTGTACATCCTTGCCTTCAAATGATTTATTAGACGGTTTATCCCATGGCTCTCTTAACCATTTAGAACCATGAAACCATAGCTCACAATTCACTAATTCCGATGGTAGCATACCTCTTGTTCCGCAGTCAGCTGGATTTTCAAGCCCGCGAACATGATTCCACGAAATATTAGGCAGTGTTTCTTGGATTTTAGCAACACAGTTTGCTACGAAGGTTTGCCATATACGAGACTCTGAAGAAAGCCATGCCAACGCAACCTTAGAATCAGTTCACTCAAATACTTCACTCTCCTTGAGACTTAAGTGATCCAAAACAACTTTTAGCAAATTTGTCAAAAGAAGAGCTTAATAAAGTTCCAGCCTTGTAATTGACTGAGTCTTAATGGGTGCGACCTTAGTTTTAGATGTCAAAAGATTTACGGTGATTGTCTCATTCTGAGAAACTGAACGCATATATATTGCTGCACAATATGATTTTCAGACGCATCACAAAAGGCGTGAATTTGAAGGTTTACCTTATCTGCAGCTAATACAAATCAAGGAATTTTCAACTTAGAAATTACCTCTAAATCCTTCCGAAAAGATGTTCACCGTTTACTATGTTCTTCACTAATTGGCTCGTCCCAGGTAAGTGAAAACTTCCATAAGTCATGCAGCAGTACCTTCATGAAAACAACACAGGGGGAAAGCAAGCCTAGCGATCAAACACCTTTGCAACTTCTGACAAAATATCTCTTTTAGAATATCTGTCCTATTTCTCATGGTCTAAAGCAGTGAAACAGGAGATATCACCCGTTAAATTCCATTAAATTCTTAAAATTTTTATCCCGCCATCATTAGTCAAGAGCAATAACTCTGTACTTTCCGTACATTCTTCAGAAATATTCCTCAGTACTCCAGGTACATTTGAAATCCATTTTCGTAAATTAAAGCCACCTCGTTTCATTAATAATGTCAATTGACTAATTAGTTCCACAACTTCTTCCTCATTCTGGCCGCCAGAGAGAAAATCATCTACATAAAAATATTTCAACACAGCTGCAGATGCCAAAGGAAAGTCGTTTTTCACATCTATGGTAAGCTGATGAAGAGCTCTTGTAGACAGAAACGGGGCAGATGCCGTACCATAAGTGACTGTTGTTAAACGATATTCCTCTAACGGATCCTGGGAATTCTCTCTCCAAAAAATTCTTAAAAAATCTCTATCTTCTGGATTAATCAAGATTTGTCTAAACATCTTCTCTATATCTGCTCGTACAACAATAGGCAAAGCTCTAAATCTTAAAATAATTGGAAAAAGTTCCTGTTGCATACGGGGTCCAACCATTAGAATATCATTCAAGGACACACCTGAGGTAGATTTAGCAGAGGCATCAAAAACAACTATTAATTTTGTCGTCGTACTTTATTCACGAATTACCGCATGATGAGGTAAAAAACAAACAAATGCAGGGATTCTTTCCGATTTGGATATACGTTCCATATGACCCAAATCCGAATATTCCTTCATAAACTCTCGATAGTTTTCATAAATAGACTGTTGTTTTGAAAGCTTACGTTCCAAAGAACGAAATCGTTGTATGGCTAATTCCTTAGTATCGCCTAATTGCGATGGAGAATCTTTAAATGGAAGTTTCACAACAAATCTTCCAGAAGTATTTCGAAAATAATTGCTCTTAACCCGAGAGTAGTCGCGACATTTTTTAGAACGTTAGTAGTCGCGTTCGGTCCATTTGCCGCCGTTATCAGCAGGCCGAAAACGAAGGGGAAACTTGCCGGTGTTATCAGGTGATCGAAAACAGATAACGTAGGGTGAAAATATTGGCTGAACTTTAAAAGATTACAGCAATTATTCATCTTACAACCTTTTACAGCAAATTATTTATTTCGCATAAGTATATATTCAGTTGGCATCTAGATAAATGTTTTTAATAACTCTTTCTTCGTTTTGCATAAATACTTAAAATTAAATAGTAAATGATTCGATTGAATATCTGATGTTACTATGAATCAATAATTAGTAGGGAAACATTTACGAATATGAATCTAAATTCGTGATATGATTTTTTTATATTTTTGGAAGTACAGAATCAGAGTCAGGTAGATTTTTATGATACTCCGGCACTCTATATTAATAAATTTAGCATCAATATATTACACGGACATTAAATTAAACAATTAAACTGAAAATAAAAATGGAACCTATGACATGCAACAGAAAATCAAATACAATACCACTAATTCACCAGCATATTATATATATATATAATCATAGCTGCCAACATCTTACGCTTTTTTGTACCACAAAAAGTTTATAGAAAATTTTACCTTTTTAAATCGCCGTAATCTGCCAATTAAATAAGGCAAAGGATTCTATTAAATTTTTGTGGTCTGAAAAAGCGGAAGAGTTGACAGCTATGTATATATATATATAATAAAGAAAAAGGTAAAAAATACTTAATTTCGAAATTATAAATGTAAATGTTGTAACTACATTTTATTTATTTATTTTGTGGGGTGTCTGTGTGTGTATGAGGGGGGAGAGGAGGGGGGGTGGGCTCTTGAGATTTTATGATTAAATCTATTTTTCAAATGAAAATGCACGATTTGTAGTTTTTCTACTTATTTCAGGGTGGGAGCAGCGCCCTTGAATAAAAACTCTGGATACGAACTGCGCTTATATAAAGTAAATAGTAAGTTATTGAAATTATATGTTTAATTTAAATACATTTGCAATTGTAGATTTAAATCCTAAGATGGATAAATTATTTTAATTAATAGAATCACTGAAAGGTTCATCTTAATAGGGATGTATTTTACAGCAACTATTTAATTAAAATAAATATTCAATTGTACATTTCATAATAAGGTATTAATGTTATAATTTATTTTATAATAACATTCATTAAAATAATAAAAATAATAAGAAAATTTTCTCCGAAATTATAAATATGCAGCAATAATTTTATTTAAATGAATTTTCACTCGTATTCTGGAAAACATTATTCTGAAAAAATAGTTTGAACAATTGATGAAGGACAACAAATTTAAATTTGTTAGTAACCGTCCCCAAGCCTCTATTGGATTTCAATAATAATAATAAAAAAACATTTTCTGCGGCATTGTTAAAAAAAAATGTGTTTTTACTTACAGTATGAAAATTTAAAATTAGATAAATTTGAGAAAAATACTTAAAATATATTTTTTAAATCATAGTAGAAACATTCACTGAATTATCCAAAAGAGATTTTTATTTGCGTAATTTCTGACCTACATTATAAAATTCTCATTATTTTTCTTATTGTACAAATAAATTATATGTAATGTTCTTCGCAGATATACATACTACATTTCTGAGAAAATTGTTTTATCTTTCGAATTTGTTTTATTGTTCAAAAACGATACTTTTCAGATTTTGGAGATACGGCAATTTTTTTTTTACTGATTCCCACAAAATTCTCTTCTCTCTTTTTTTTTAATAGTTTGGCAGTGTTATTGTCTGTTTTCTTTCATTTATATGTTCCGGTAATAAATGGAAAGCAACTTCTTTCAAATAATGATGATGAATTTCCCTTTTTTTTTCATATTTAAACGATTATCAATTTGAGAATTTATTCCCGCAATGTTTGACAATGAAAAAAAATATAAGTGACCATCCATCAGTTTTTTGTGCGAACTGACTTCACAACTAATATAATAAAACAATTTTAAGTCACATTCTAAAAGTAAAAAAAATACTCTATGAACGTGTAAAATAGTAGAAAGAAAGAAAGAGGAAATAACAACAGGCAGAGAGCCCGTACTTCCAAGAAACTTTCCTCCACAGATTTCGCGGAAATGGGAAAGGATGAACACGAGGGGGAAAAATTCAACTAACGCAAGTGGTCGCAACGCGGTCATTTAGACCGATTGAAACTTAAGAATGCGATAAAATGCTAAGAAATAGCAGGAATGACTTGCAATTTTACTACACAAGAGTGTGAACACTCAAGGTCAGCTACACGGCATTTGGCTATCGTAACTTTAACGGAAAATGGGTTACAGGAAGATAACGAATTTCGGGCGGGGAAAAGACCAACGCGCGACTATTAACGGGTTAAAAGAGTCTTCACATTCTTGTTCTTCCTTAGAAATTCGAACTAGCTCAGGAATGGAATCTAAAGGCCAAAACTTTTGAACTAAATCATCTGTTTGAAATTGAATATTATTAACAGAAAATGTACGTTGACTTGTATCAAAAGAGGTATTTCCCGTAATTATCCAACCAAGTTTAGAACTTACGGCGAAGTGTAGAGTTTCTTCTCTTTTTATAACTTCCCCTTTAAGCAATGTAAGGAAAACGTTAACACCTAATAAAATATCTACTGGTGTTGATTCAAAGAATATTGTGTCTGCTAGAACTAAATCATTGAAATTATTCGCAATATTTCAAGGAATAGAACTATACGGCACATTTGATGTGATTCTTTTTATCACAAATGCTCTAGTGGCAAATCTCACTTCAGAATTAAAATGGGGAGTAAAATTTAAATTTACCTCTTCATTAGATTCACTTTATAAGAACACGTGTAATCTGTACTTTAGTAGATTGACTTGGCACACATAATTTACGCATACAATTTACACTTATGAAAGAAGCCTCACTGCCCCTATCCAGCAAAGCGCGACAGTTTACAAGATTATCCAGTGAGTCACGAACCTTAATCATTGTTGTACAAAGTAGAGTTTGTTTATTTTGCAATGAATGTAATCCCGACACACAGTTGTTTCGAAATTCAAAGATGCTAGCACAAGAAGTTTGATTTAATGACTCAGTTGGTCTCGGCTGAAATTCTGGTGCGTTTGGAGATAGAGGGACAGTCGGCGTTTCATTTACACTATCTGAATAAGATTTCGGGTCTCTCGGAAGATGTAAAATTGTATGGTGAGGCTTATGACACACTTTGCATTTAATTAAACTCTTACAGATTTTTGCATGGTGTTTATCTAAAAGACAATTGTAACACAAGTTGTTTCTTCTAATCAATTCTATTCTTTTATGTATACTTAACTGCAAGAACTTAGGACATTTATACAACGGATTTGACTCCTTGCATACACAACAATTATTATTAGAAGACAAAAATGTCGTTAGTTTACCTTTCTTTATTTCCTTTACTGAGGATTTGCTGTTTTGAAGGGTTCTAGCGTGATCCTTCAAGAAAGATAATAAATTATCAAGAGTTCCCACCTCTTTTTTTAATGTTCTTTCCCACCAATATCTCGTATTTTTATCTAAATTATCTGTAATTACATAAACTATCATTACTTCCGAAAATCCACTAACGTCTTGTTTAAGTACACTTAAAGAACGCACACATTCGTTTATAACATCTACACTCTCTAAAATAGACTGTGCATTATCCGAAATACAAGGCATTCCAATTAACTTCTTAATTAATGCATTAATTAACTCACGCTTATTTGAATATCGCTTCTTTTAATAATTCTAAAGCTGCCTTATAGTTTGAATCAGATATTGGAAGACTCTGAATAATTTTAAGTGTACTGTTTTTACATGCCGATTTCAAATACTGCAATTTTTGACAGTCTGATAAACTCTCATTATTATCCACACTAGCTTTAAATAAATCATAAAATGATATCCATTCTTCTAAATTACCACTAAACGTAGGAAGTGCCAATTTTGGGGATTTACTTCTGGTATTTGAGATTTAGAAAGACTATTATTTTGATTCGATTCATTTAAAGTAAATTTTGAGTTTTTTCGGTTAACACTAAAGTTCGGTTAACACTTCGTTTAACCAAAGATTGTCAAGTTTATCCTGTACGGATTGTTGCTCATTAAAAAAATTATCGACATCTTCTTCTTTACATTGTGAAAAAATTGCATTAAACATTTCATGTAATTCCTCATTTAATTTTTCGATTTTATTTTCGAATAAAGCAAGCTGACTAGAATCAGCATCATCTATCGAACTAATAATATTATTTTCTAGTTTAGTGACAGCTGCTTTTAAAACTCGTTTTCTAACTAAAATGTCTTTAAATTCAGTCATAATGAGATAATATTAACAAAAAAGACTCACCAAATAGTACAGATGTTTGAATGACGCAGCTTCTTTATTTATTTTCACATCACAACTTCAGAACGATAACATGATTACTCTTGAAAACGAAACTCCTCTTAAGTTCGTTCTATAACTCGATTAACAAAAAGAAAAAAATATCAAATCTCCGGCAGACGTAACCAAAAATTATGTAGCGCGTTGGTTGAATTTAAATTAACACAAACTCGTCAATAACTCACAACATTTAATAAATAACAAAGTGAACTGTATCACACGTTTAATTATAAACCCTCTTGGTTTCACACTTTTCGAATAGAATAAAATTACATGTCAACAAAAAAGGACGTTGCCATTTTTTAGAAATTAAACTTACAGAAAAATGCTCACACTGAGCATTGGCAGACGATAAATAAATTTCGAACATTATCAACGAGCAAAGTCTAAAGCGAACAGGATTCAGTGCATCAAATTCAATCGATAGCTGCGTGATAAACGCTTACTTTACTTTTGCAACAGGTAGTGTGGTGTGATTGTGGGCGAATGGAAATACAAAATCAAAGAATGAGAAGAAAGGCCAAAAATAAACAGACTTGGGCCTAAATAGAATAGAACTAATATTTACATTATGAGAAAACTGAAATGTTCGCCTGGATGTAAACCAGTGATTTTTATCTTTTTTGGAATTATGCTCTCTATTGTTTCCAGTAATTATGCTATCCATTCATGTAAATTCAAATGATTTTCTTTTCATTTTCACTTTTTGTTTTAAGTTTTGTTTATAGAGATTACACTTTTGCATTTTCGTTAAACTTTTCAAATTTAGTGATATACATAATATTATGTAAGTTTACTGTTATTTATTTTCGTTTTAAGTAGTTTGAGAAAATAAATATGTGATTTGATTGAAAAAAAAAAATAAATAGCCTGGCATATTTCTCCATGCGTCATCTGTCCCACACCCCCTGCGGCATTTTATCCAGCGCATAAAAAATAATGTTAAAAAAGGACATGTGGGAAAATAATTTCATCTACTTTATTAAGAGGGTTTTAACTTGTTTAACATCGAAATTAGATTCTGAAGGGTTTGATCAATGATTTCTGGTACTTAGTTTGTTGATTTTTGCTTTATTGTACATTTTACAAGAATAAAAGAAAAACTGCGGCATCTGTTCCCACTTTACTATACATATTTAAGCAGCATTCAAATTTGGAACATGTCATAAACTTTTTCAAAGGTATAAATGTGTAAGTAAAAGTTATATAAAAATATGTAAAAAAAACTGACTTTTTTCTATTTTGTCTTAAGGATTTTAGAGGTATTTGCTTTTTATAAAACAAATAAAGAGAATATATATTTTTAAGAAGAAATTTCAGCAAAAACTAAAATGCTTAGTTAAATATTAAGCAGAATGCCTTTCAAAGACCTGTTTGTTACTACAGAAAATCAAATACTCAGTGAATGTGCAATTGAAGAACTGCATTCAGTCAAAATCTACCTTCACGTTCTGCTTTCGAATTTATCTTAAATACAATGCTGATTATTTGTGGAACTCTAACTGCTATATTTTGTATCATTCCATGCTTTTAAATTAATTTGAGCATGAAAAGATCTGCACTTACGGAAGGAATTTTATCTTATACTTCTCTTTCAAATGATTTTGATTTATCAAGGGAATGCCTGATTGGGAATTCTTAAAAGTAATAAAATATTTAGCGTAAATTTCTATGATATATATATTAAAGAATCTTTTATTTATTTGAGAGATAGTCTTCTGTTAAACAAAATATACTTTAACGTAGAATGTTGAGTTTCAATGTCTTAATCTCTAAGTTAATAGTATTTAAAACGCTTTAAAATTTAAATTTATATATTTAAGATATAGCGAGGGATTATGTTAAAATGCATGTTATCAGTTACTTTATGTTTTTTCTTATTATAATTTGGTGAGATGCGACTAATAAAGATTCCAATAACGAGAGATTAATTAACAAAGATACACTTTAGTATATTTTTATATAGTTATGTAAATTTTATAGATCTACATTTAAATCTCTTTGAAAGACAATTACTTTAAATTTTACTGATCTACATACATACAAAATGAAATTAGATAAACTTTTTAAAAATCCTCTTACAAAAATTTTAAATAAAATCTCAGCAATCAAGTACTTAAAAAAAAATTCACATTAAAAAAAAATTATCGCCTTGTGAATGTATTTTTAAATTGATAAACATGAAAATATACTAAAAAAATTATGATTCAGAAATTTTCACATGAGAAAAAGATATTTCAACCCTTAATGCTTAGCTAAACAAAACAGAAAATATTTTTCAATACATACGCACAAAATTACACAGAATTACAAAAATCTACACAAAATTAAATGCTCATTTCGTAAATTTAAATATTATCCTAAAAATTCTGTAAATATGCAGACATTTTATGTCATACAACTGCTCTCATAGTCTTGCTATATTTGAAACAAATATTATTGCCACCACCACTGCCAAAAATATAAATGTATATTTCATTATAAATTTCAATTCTATGTTAATTCCTCATAAATAAAAATCTTCAATATATGAGCATATACATATATATATATATATACAGGGTGTCCGGGCTAAAAGCATAAAAAAGTTATGGTTTATCTTTAGGAAACTACCCATTTTAATTTTTAAATAAATTATTTAAATCAAAATAGCATCTCACAAAGTTTTAATATCAACAGACTTCGATGTGTGCGCATTTAGTAGCACGACAAACGTCTAAACGGTAGTCCAGTTGCCCCCAAATATTTCGTATCATATCAGAAGTTATTAGACAGATTGCTTCTATGATACGCTTTTTCCACTCATCCACAGTTTTTGGTTTTTTAATTTTTTTTTTTTTTTTTAAACTCGGAGGGATTTCGAATCCACGAAGGTGAAGTCTATTATATCCTAATGGGAATTCCGTAATAATAAGCCATAACTTTTGGATACTTAAAGCCCACCCGAACACCCTGTATATATATTAAATCTACCTATTTACTAAATATCTTATTAATTATCTTATTAATTATCTAGCTGCTGAAGGAGTTGGAAAATTCTGAAAACTATAAGACAGAGCAAATTTCTGTTACAATGTATGTTTTTTTTTTTTGTTGTTGTTAAAAACAACGGTATTTTGACAAGCATGCTTTAAAGTTACAAAGTATTCCAGTGGTAATTTCGGAAATGTATTTATGTTATAATATGGTTTCTGATAGTTTTTAGTAGGATATGGAAAAAAAAAACTATACATTATTAAAAATTAGGATAAGAACGTCTTTTTCTTTTGTTTGTGCTTTAGATTTTATCTTGTATCATTTATGTTGGCAACATTATTTGATTTGATGAATTTAAATAATTTTCTAAACATTTTATAAATTTGAAAACATTTCTTGTTAGATAACTGCTGCCATATTCTTGGTACATTTAAAATAACTAACACATTCTTGACATAAGCGTTACTTACTGTTTGATGTCAAGCTTAGCGATATATCTGAAACAACAGCCAGTAAAAGCAATAAATTAATATAAAAATCTAAAAATGCATAGCTGCCAACTTTTACGCTTTTTTTCACAACTAGAAACTTATAGTAAATGCTGTCTAATTTAATCGTCAAAATCTCACTATTAAACAAGACGAAAATCTCTGTTAAATTTTAGTGGTAGCAAAAAGAGTAACAGTTGGCAACTATAGAAAAATGTCTATTCAAATTTCAAAAAAAAAAAAAAAACGTAAAGAAAATTTAAAAATATTTAGCAATACATTTTGACTGTTATTTAGTAATAAAATTACGAAAAAGGGAGAACATAATAAAAAAAAAATAAAAAGATAAATTAATTATAATCTTCAACACTAAGTGGGTGATAAAAAGAAAATTTTCAAAAATTCTTTATTTGTTACTACACTAAATCAAGTGCGCAGTGAATGCATAATTTAGTGCACTACTGCATTTCAATAAAACTCTTCCCCTGTGTTCTATCTTCGATATTATCTCAAAGGCAAAAATGTTTATTTTAAGAATTTGAAATCTCTTGCTTTTTACGCTATTATGTGCATTTAGATTTTAATGAATATCAAAGAATTCGCATTTTAAAAAGTTATTTCTTGTTAATCTTATTTAACAAACGATTAATATTTATTAGAGGAATGTTTAATTGGGGAACTTCAGATAGTAATAAAATTATAGTTGGAATTTTAGTAACTTACATTTGATATAGGTATTATTTTAAAATGATGCATTATAGAGTGACTTATTTTAAACTTTTTTTTCGTAAAAGTCTAATTCTCTAGATGATGTATGTAAAAAACTCGCAATTTAGAGAAATTAATAACAATTTCCTTAAGTGTGGCATGAGATAAATTGGAGCCTAGAAAACGTTTGTCTATATTTTCTTCAATAACACTACAAGCATTTTAAAACTCTTTCTTTTAAGATAATAATAATAATAAAGAATATTTTAAAGATATTTAGATAATTCTTTATACAGTGATATATGTTTTATATACTTACATTTCCTTTTATTTCTAAAATAACATCTTTTAGATTTCGGTGAACCGTATACACAGGAAAAAAAGCCTTAAGTAAGATAACAAATTTGAACTTTCTAATAAAAACACGTAATATGTATTTTTTTTTTATTTAACATCAAAAATTTATAAAATATTTTTATCAAATTGCTTTTAATTCACAATTAATGCACAATTTGGTCTAGTAATTTACTGTAGTACAACGTATTATCTGAATTTCCCTTTTGTTTTCTACTTTCTAAATTATATCAAACGCAAAAATTAATATTTGTAGGTTTTGTCATGTTTCAGAAATTTTGAAAAAGATTTAATTTTCGAAGAAAAGTATTTATAAAAATATTTTAAGGTAAACCAACTTTATATATATATTTTTATTATTAAATTTCAAATTAACCAAAAAAGAGAAAACATTTAAAATTAAGAAAGGGATATTTCATCGTGAATTTGAAGCGGATTTTGATTTGATTTATACATGATAAGAAGAAAATCTTCAAAAATAAATTTGTTCGGTTATAACTAAAACGGTTCGGTATTAAACTAAATGCACAGTTAACGAACATTTTAGTAGAGTAGCTTTTTCAATCAGTAGCTTATCAAGTTCTCTTCCATTCGCTCTGACACCGAATATATATCTAATAGAAGATACGATTACTTGAAAATTTTCTAAGTCTGTCGAATTTCTTATACGTAGAATCATTTAAAATCACCAGAATATCAAAGTACTCATATTTACACAAGAAATTTTATCTTATTCTTATCTATCAAATGATTCTTATGAATGGAAATGTTCATTTATTAACTTTAGAATGTGATAAAATTTTTAGTTAAACGTTTGATATTTAGGAAAGATTTTCGCAGATATTTATTTCTACTGCAGATTTCTAGATTTAAGCTATTTCTTCTAGATTTTTATATTTTTGTATAACATTAAATGGCATACATTTTGCAGTATAAATTGTGTTTCTGTGTCTTATTCAAAATCAAATAATAATCTTGATTGGTGTAAAGACCTTAAATATACAAGTATGAACATTTTATATATTTTTTTCAAATGTGGTATGAAAAAAATTTAAAAATAAATAAATAAATAAATAAAATCCTTTACCTAATTATAATTAAATTAAAATATGCTTGTTTCAATTTTTTTATACAAATAGTTTTTATAATAAAGACTTAATATTTTTCTATAATTTTATAATTTACTGTATGTAAAAGAATCATGTTAAATATAATTAAAATGCTTTTATCAAAAGTAAACAAATTTTAAAAAGATAAATATTTACAAATGCGAAAAAAAAATATGATAACTGAAATTTGTATGTAAAATATATTAATTCAATTACACGAAAGAAAATAATTAATAGAAGTATAAATATCTACACTATTTTATAGTTCTCTAAGGTTTATAATACAGCTAATCGTAGAAAGAAAATAAACTGCTCTCGCTATATACAGTAACATAGTAACAAAGAATATATGGATTAAAATATTTTTTTAAATAAATAAGCAACGTATTTCAATTAAAAGTTTATAAACTTAATTACATCAGAAAACATACACAATGGAATGTTTAAGAAGATTAATAATATACCTTAAATTTAATAACTATCCTTAATTAAATATCTTCTGGTATATAGTTTTAAAAATAACTAAAAAAACACTAAGAAAATGTGTTAAATAAATAAGCAACGGATTTCAATTAAAAGTATGTAAACTTAATTACATCAGAAAATATACAATGAAAAATGAGCAGTTTTACTAAATAATGTTTCGCTGCGCATACCCGAACGCAATCAGAATATAATGTGCATAATATCCATTGATTAGTGCATATATAGCATACATAATATTCCATGCACTACAGTATTTAGATACAACTCCTAATCTTTTGACTGCCTTTCGGGAATAACGGATTTTGAGTTTATTATATCAACGATAAAGCAAATTATATTGTGATCAATTCAGGCATGCGCGGTGAATCATTATTTAGTAAACATGTTCATTTTTCATACCATTTTTATTATTTTTTAATTCTTATTACAGGGTATTGTGCATAATGTTGTTGTATTTTCTATATTAACACTATCGTTACCCTGAGTCTCATATGAAGCTCCTATTTTGAATTACAATATTTGAAAGAAAAAAATTATTTTTGTAAATTCCAGCACGTAATAGTGATAGCATATGTCGATACATTTACTATTATGACTTTACTTACGTTTCAGCATTTAATAATAATAATATTAATAAATGTTTTATTAATTATTAGTAAACTGTTGGCGTTTCTTTATATTCAAACATATGTTTCACTCCTTAAATTAAATTTAGGGACTCCTTTTCCGAATTAGTAATTTGTGATAAAAGATAAAAAACACTACTATTTTTTTTTTTATGTTTGTTCAATCTGGTTGTAATACTACATTTTCCAAACGTCTTAAAAAATTCATCCTTAGACTATTTTTACATGTAAAACATGCAACATAACTACATTCGTTAGGTTTCTGTAAAGAACACATTTGTTAAATTTCAGTAAACTGAAATTTCTGTGATTTCGATAGGTACTTTTAATTTTGTTAGCGTAAAAGTAATTTTTCTCAAAATTGGGAAAAAAATTCATTGCCGAGAGGGTTAACAACCGTACAAATTAAAAGCAAAAAACTTGCAAAATTTGTGTCTATTTTTATAAAAACTTTAATTTATCTACGAGTATACATGCTATCCTCATAAAAATGAACGCAATTTATTAGATTAAGAACACTTAATCATAATCTACAGTTCGAACGCTTTAGTTACATTAGTTTTTACAGGATTATCCAAAAGATATTCGTTCGTTTTCAATTTGTTGACGGTCCCCTATAGGGTTTCGAGAAAATATCCTCACGGAAATGCATGAATGTACTAATCTATTTACACACCTGAGTTTCAGAAAAATTCCTCATGTAGAATTCTAGATTTATAACAAAACGAATAAAATAGCAAGTGACCGGTCACCTTTGGCCATATAGTGTAGTATTAAACATATTATAAAATGCTGAAATTTCGTACATCACCTTTTCAGTATATGGGGCTACTTTTACTCATTAGAAAATCTTTTGTACGGGTCATATCAAAATTAAAATTTTATATTTCTCCAAATTTAATTCTCTGAAAGTTTTAAGGGGACAGTTTATCTTTTGAGCGATATTTTTCATTAAAAAATATGGTTCAAATTGTGAATTTACTCTATATCAATGATCAACATTTTGGGAAAAAAAAAAGTTTGAAATTACTTTTTCTCAAATACAAACATTTCCCAATTACATATTTAATCAAAAGGTTTTTTTTTTATTATCATTTTTTAAATAGCTGCAATTTTTTAATATATATATATATATATATTTCACATTTTTAAAAATATTTTGAAATGTGTATTACACAAGATTCGGCATGAATTTTTAGATAATCTAATATTCCATTTAATGTATTTTTTAGATATTTATATAGTGTAAAACGATGAAATCCAACACATCTTTATATACTTTTACATAAAAGAAAAAAAAAGTAATTTAGCAAATTACAACGACCATTTGGAAAATGATTTTTTCAAAGACTAAAATTTAAGACATAAAAAATCGCACGGAGTTGATCATACATTATGTACGCCATGAATTAAACATTAATAGAGTTATAACACGTAAAAACTGCAAGTGACAAAAATCGCCTGTGAATCGTCAGATTTCCTGAAACTGACGTATTATCCACCTGAAACTTACGTATTATCCAAGCATTTCATTGGCTGTTCGGGAAAAGGCTTTTCCATCGTCAGATTTCCAAGAAATCTGACGGCCAATGTTAAATGAAATTTCATTCTTAAACTTCAAAACATCCCACAATATTACTTTTTACACCGTCGTATAGAGAAAAAAATTTACTTTTAAATGCAATTTGTTTGAAAGCTGCATCTGAATTTGTTTCTGAGTTATTAATTTTTTTTTGTAGTTTTTATTACTTTTTTGTCATAGTGGCAACAGAAGGTATCCATCTCTGTTGAAAGTAAAGGGAAATACAGATTACTGTATAGACCAATGAGAAAACGAATAAAATGCGTATTAAACCAATAAAAACCTTCAGATATACTTTTGATTTCCTACCCTGACGAGAACAATAACCATTTTTCCAAATTGTTAAAAAGCAGAAGGCTAATTCCATGTGCTGATTTATCACATACATAATAAAGGACATGCACAAAAATGTTTAAATCACTATCTCAAATGCAATAAAGCCTTAGCATTTTTAAAATATGAAAGTGAAGATAATATGAACAAGGAGAAAAAAAAACATTTAAAATTTTAATTTGTGTGTGTCGAGTGTATTAACAAAATTTACAACATCTGGCGAAATAACTGACGTAGGGGTAAAAATGATGTGGCAAAATATTCACTATTAATTAGGCTATCATTTAATATAAAATCGATTTTTTAATCAATTTTGAAACAAACTGTCCACTTAATCGATTTTATAAAATTTGGCAGGTTTTTGTACAAAACTTTGTACTTTCTAATAAGTGTCTATGATTAATAATTAAGTTAAAAAAACGGCGTAAATATTTTGGGAAACCCTGTATACTTATGCAATTTTTTATTTTTAAAATGTCATTTTCAAAAACATGGATTGACGTCATTTACTTAAATGGCTCGAATGGATTTTATCTACTAATATAAAAATATCACGTATTATAAGTTGTGGATAGGAAATCCTCACTGGAGGCTATTCTCATTTACAATAACACTTGTTCATTCATGCAGAATACTACGTGATTTCTATCTTAACTGTTTATCAGACCAAGGAAAAACTTTATTTTGTGAGAATTGGAGTTATAACATTTCGGTTTTATGTTATAATAACAAATGGGTATATTTTCATGCATTGAAATTGTTCGTTAAGCTAAAATGCAAACCCTTATAGGTTAAATATACTAAGAGAAAAATGTAACTTTTACATTAATATATTTTTGAAGATTTTGCTTTTGCTTTAATGCGCATAATTATCGTAATAACTAATAATTATGAAATTGAAATATTGTTATTTATAATATATCTGTATGAGTAAATATTGTTTAAAAAATACTTACAGATAGTTATTAATTCTTCCTTTCCAACCACCTGCCTCCCGCTCTTCGACAATGCAATAAACTTTTTTTTTATTTCTGCATGATATTTTGATGTTTTAAAAATTGTGTATCGTGATGCTTGGTTATTTTAGGATCCAAATTTGTTGCTTTTCTAATTCCATTTTATATTAAAACAGTTTTAAAGTATTTTGCGAAACCTGAAACATATGTTTACTTTGCAAATTTTAATGTATTTATTATATTTTTATATATCAATATGTATAAAAATTGCGGTGTTATGAGATCTTATCAAAAACAAATAAATGAAAGAGAAATATATGAATTTTTGCGAAATAAACTAGTGCGTGACACAAATGTATAACCCATTGAGATAATAGTCAAACGAAAATTAAATATATATGCAGTACATTGTTAAAAATTTGCAGCATTCTGGCAGGTCATTTGACCTTTTTTTCAGAAAACGGTTACACAACCGTAATTTTAACACTATTCTGACCATATTATTGTCCATTTTATGGTCAGAATATAGTTAAATTATGGTTATGAAACCATGTTTTGAAAAAACGGTCGAATGACCTGCCAGAATGCTGCAAAATTTTTAACAGTGTTGATGAAAATTAGAAATTATACTAAAACAATATAAAAATCTTTAAAACAAGAACCAAAAATCATACGTCACGCAAGCATTGTGATACACTTTTCAACACAAAAAGGATATTATTTAGAAATTTAGTTTTTTTATACAGTTAAATGAGATATCTAAGTAAGCAATTTAAATAAAAGGGAAAGCACGCGGGTCTTTCCCATTGAACATATTTTGCATTGAACATATATTTACTCGAGTTTAAAGATTGGATGGACTGATAAACCGAATTCATTAACATTTTTCATGTATGTTGGAAAGAGTAAAAAAGAATAAAAATTTTAAACCTGTCGGGGAGGGGGTGAAAAAATGAATGCTACAATCACATATTTACTGTATATTGAGTTGTTCCTCTGTGGATTTTTTTTAACTATATTTCTTTACGTATTTTGTATAAATGTTTGGTATAATTTAAGTACATATTTAACTGATAATAACAACTAATTACATTTTTATCCAGTGACACTGTTCTCTACATTAAAATTCTATTTAAAAAATTTAATATCCTAGAAAAACTAATTTTTAAAGAATGTTCTTCTAAGGAATTTAACTAAAGAAACAATAATAGCACAAGCTTTCATACTTATAAACTTCATAAACACCATCATACTTTTACTATCAGATATTGTTCAAATTTCTATCCTATCTTGAGCTGCTTTTCTATATTTGTCTTTGAATGTTGTTTGTATACTTAAAATATATCTGAGAAATTTTGTTAATGTTACACATTCAACATTTGTGAAATTCTGCTAAGGAAGTACATTTTTTTGCAACGAAACACATATACGTGGAAAATATTTATGTAGAGTCATAATTTTTGTTATATGTGTAATCGGAAGTAAATTTCTACAAGATTTCAGTAATTCGAAATTATATGCTGTAAATATATTTATATTTTGTAAATGCTTCATAATTATAAATGTAATGTCTCAAATATTTCAAATGTAAAAGGAATTAACTCGCTATATATTTCCTAATAATAATTCAATACATTCCATAACAATAAAGGGCATAATTTATTCGATGATCGAAATTTATAACAGTTTTTAAAGCACATTACGTTGAATTAATAATTCTTTAAAACATTGTGTCCATATCATTATTAATTGACTTGCATTTTATTAGTTGATGTGCTTATTAACCCTCCGAGCGTCTTGCAAAAGGGTAAAATTGTAATGTTGTTTTCTTTGCATTTTGTTTTAAATGCTAAGAAAATTTTATTCTTTCAACATTATAAAAAAAACTCAATTACAAATATGAATATAATCCTTGAGAGTATTAATCATTCTTCAATGTATTTAAAATTCATTAAATCTATAGAATTATATTATCTTAAATATTGCTTGTATTGCTGTGAAACCTGGAGCTTAGTGAGCGGAATATTACGCCCCAAACACTTAGAGGGTTAAGAATTGCACCAAAATTTTATGTGATAGCTTTCTAAATTTCAAATATCATTTTATAACGTGATGAATAATTCGATTTATTTGATAAACACATATTATGGTTTATGAAATTTGAAAACAAAATTATTGTATTACATTTGCATCACAATTGTATTACTTCGTCTTGTTAGCTGATTTATAAATAGTTTTCTTTGAATAAATCTCTAAGAAACTGTTTGAAGGCTGTTGCAATTTTTCACGCTTGATGACATGTACTAGCGTGGGGGGAACGGTTTTTTTAGTCAGTGTTTTTATACCAGGGGATATTCAAATATAACGTTCGTTTTACTTAATTAATCACGAAAATATTCTTCAGGTGTTGCGACATCAGTGTTTATTATATCGGAAGCAGCAACATCTCAAACTCAAAGCGTATGAAAATGTGACCCTATTTGAGATGCCATTGCGATTGGTGGTAAATAATATTTGTAATCGAACTGTCGTTCACTTTTCTCTGACTTTATATTTTGGCCTCGGAAGAGACAAACAGATGTGTTTCTATAACGTGGCTAACTAAAACAGTTTACGTCTCCAGGACTCAAGCCTCAAAATAATTAACCTTAAAAGAAGGATTGACCTTTTAATTATTTTTACAGCAAAATTTCGTCTTGCTTTCATCACAGACTTATCATGCAAAGAAATGCATGCTGTAGTGTTAATAGTGTTGTGAAATGGAATCAATTTTTTGAAAGCAAAGCTATAAAGTCGTACCTGCACTTAAGTATTAAACTTATGAAATTTGTATTAGTTATAAAAATGTTCCCTAATATAAAGAATTTTTTTGAAAATAAAATGTAGATTTGCTGTTACATATGATTCGGGAAACTTTACACGCGGAACATACAACAACCAATAGCCTCTCTATTTACTTATGTTATAGATTCATATCTCATTTTAAATATTAAACAAAGAAACATTGTAAAAAGAAAATTAAACTTAAACTTTAGTAGGAATGCCTTCAAAAATTAAGCGTAATTTCGTAGTTTTCTACAATTCTGAAAAGTTTCTTTTTTCTTCAGAAGGGTTTACGAGAAAAACTCATGGAAAACATAAAGGACCAGATATCATTCTTTTTATCTTTTGAAAAACATTTAAATGATATAAAAGTATTATTTGGTCTTAAATGTGTAACTATGGAACACTCCAAAAATTTCTGGATACATTTCTTGGTATGTTTACGAAATGTTTAACAAAATTACGTGTATCATCATAGCAACAAAGACTCTGGAACATGTAACATTTTCTCAGAACACTTGAGGAGAAAATCCCATAATAAACATAAAAAAGGCTTTATTTTGTGTTGTAATGATTCATAAATATATGTGATAAAATTTTGTCTAATATCGTTTAGACATTAAAAAAAGAAAGATAAAAAAAAATGGATAATTTTTTTTTCTGATATGGTAGAAATATTTATGAAATTAAATGTGTTTCCTATTATTCAGAAACTTTAACTTTCCTTCAGAAAACTTTTTAGTTTTCTGAAGGGTTTTGTTTAGGTTTTACAACCTAGCAGAAATGTATTTTTCAAATTTTTGAGCAAAAAAATTAATTTAAAAGAAAGTTTTTTTTTTCACTTTAGGAATTTTTCTGCTAACTTAAAAAACTATTGCTTTTGTAGAATTATAATTATAGGTTCTGCAGTTAGTTTCTGCAGATAATGAACAGGTTTCTACAAAAGGTGAAGTGCCATTGGATTTCGATAAACTTTTGTTCTGTATCATGTCAATATTTAAACGTAAATGTTTTTAATGATCAACGATAAGACAATGCAAAGTGTATGTACTAAAATCTAAGAAAATATTCTATTTACGGTTTCTTTTTTTCCTCTTTCAGGTATGTATGTTATGCTTTTGATTTGAGGAACTATTGTATTGGTCTGAAGTTTTAGAATTTTCTTTTAGAGAATCTCAGATAATCGTAAGTACACATTAAAAAAAATTATTATAAATTATATGTTTTAAACTGTAAATTCTTAAGGATTTCTATTATTTAATAGATTTTATCAGCAAATAGAGCTCGTATAATTTACTTACTAACTTTAAAGTTATAAATTGTATTCTTGATATTTTTTAAATCACAACATTCATTCCTTTTTATTCAGGAGACTGTGGACATTCAAAATCACGAAATTCGGATAAAAAGTCGATTTTTTTTTTGGAGTGTTAGAAAATACGTGCTCAAATTTATCTGATTCAAAAATATTTTTTCAAGTCTAACACGTCTTCACAGATATATAACCTTTCATATTTGTAAAACTTTTATATATTTATACAGTTACTTTTACTTAAAATGATGATTTTTCAAAATTGAACATTTCGCACATCTCTAAGATTTAAAACGTTTCATGCGCATTCCTAATTATCATATTCTTTTGAAATTTATACTGTATATTCTCTATACAATACTAAATAAATGTCAGTATAAAAAGTTTCATTTCCGGGGTATTTTAGTGTTGAAATTTTTATGCATATGAAAATATATAGCTACTTTTTTTTAGAAAATAAAGCATAAATATAAAATCATATTTTTTCTGCTTATACATTCAACGAACTTTTACAATTCATGCCAACTTCCATTTTAATATATAATATGTATCTCATAAATAAATATTGTCGTATTTTATGCAAAAGAAATGCGTATGGGACTCTTAAAATATGACAATTATTCTTTAGTTTAAAAATGTAAATAGTGAGTAATTAAAAAACTTGTTATTAGATTAAAGACAAATTTTTACCCGACTGAAAAGAAGGGTTATGTGTTTGACGCGTATCTGTGTAAGTGGATTTCTTTATACCCCAGAAACATCCCAACGTCTGGATGGATTTTAATGAAGGCGGTTTCTATAGTTTCGTCTTAACCGTTCGATGGTTATAGTCTAGGTTTTGTTTTTTATAAATTCAAAATGGCGGCCGTAAAATGAAAAATGGCGGAAGAGACGAAAAAAAAATGTACGCACCCTATTGAGTGGCTAATCATTGGATAGATCTTTCAAAATGAAGACGATGTTTCATTGACCATTTTACAGTCAAAAGCTCCGTTAAAATGTTATACAACCTGGAAGTTGTGTATATAGGATCTCTAGCTTTACTGCAACTCTAACCATCCTAGACATCTATAGGCCTCATCAAAACAGTGCTTATAGATAGGAACTAACCATTAAACACAACTTAAAAGTCATCAATACAAGTAAATAAAAAAAAATAGGTAAGTAATATAAATAAGTAATATAAAAAAATATTCTAAGTCAATTCGTACTTATGTTAATAAGATAATTTTTTTTCTCCCATTCTTCTTTCTTCTTGAGTGGCGCTTAAAATGCCTTGATCAAGAAGAGGCTCTCTAGGTCTTAAAATACCTTGATCAAGAAGAGAGGTGTCTCGATTATTGAAAATTAGTTAATTTAATTTAATTAATGAATTAATATTTGAAAAAAAATTGGATTATAATCAAATGTCATCCACTACAAGTTCAAAAAAATTATTTGAGCTTGATTGGATGAATAATAAGCATTTTATTAACGACTGAAAATTTGAACAAGATATATATAGCGAGAGTGTGAGTAGGAATTGAAAAAAAAATAGTTTCACATTGATGAGATATAATTAATTAGTTCGCTTTTTACGCAGTCGGGTTTTTTGATTTTTAAAATTTAATTGAAGTTATGAATATAACAATTCCATCTTGTCATTAACAAGTCTTCAATTTTTCAAATCAATCCATTGAAAAACAAAATATTTCATATTTAATGTCCACTGACCCCTTGAACACTAGATCACTCTATCGGCGTTTCCCGGGCTCATACAACTAACCTTAAATAAACTACAAATTTGTATGATTTTATACACTTAACACAATTTTGTATCAATTTACATTTTTAAAATGAAATTCCGGGGAAAATATTGATTTTTCACGTAGGGTCGTTTCCTTCTTCGTAAAAAAGCTCTTGTAGTCCGAAATCTCTGAAACTTCTATTGTTTAAAATATAACGATTTTGTATGACTTGTAGAAATTTGGTGAAAAATATTGATAGTTAGTTGCAAAAGGGAAGAGTTCCGTATCCTGTTCTGGTTAGCGCGATTGGCGAAGGATTCAATGGCGCCGAAAGGCCGTTTTAGCATTTTACCAAAATTTTCAAGATGGCGGAAAAACAAGGTTTTAAATTTTTGTAAACAAATATTTTTTACATTATAAACGTTAGATTTGTATTTTATATATATACCGGGTGTCCCAAAAAGGACTGACTGATTTTAAAATTCAATAACTTCCAAACAGTGACAGATATTAAAAAAATTCTTGCAGGAGGGTAAAGCATAAAGTCAAAAGTTTTATTACAGTGATTTTCGATTTTAGTTCGAATTACAAACAATAGATGGCGCTGTAAGCAATAGTCGCTAAATACAGGCTCGATTTTTGGTCCTTTCTGTTGTTCCATGCAGAAAAAGGAGATGGAAATGTATTATCCGGACCACGAAGTACCAAAAATCGATCCTGAATTTAGCCTCTATTGATCGCAGCGCCATCTATTGTTTGTAATTCGAACTAAAATCGAATATCACTGTAAAAATAATTTTGACTTTATGCATAACCCTCCAGCAAAAATTTTTTTAATGTCTGTCACCGTTTGGAAGTTATTGAATTTTAAAATCAGTCAGTCCTTTTTGGGACACCCGGTATATATTATGTATGTAATTATATATAGATATAGATATAGTTATATATATATATATGTACCGGGTGTCCTAAAATTGACTGATGGATTGTAAAATTCAATAATTTCCAAACGGTGAGAGATATTAAAAAAAATTCTTGCAGGAGAGTTATGTATGATGTCAGGCGTTTGTTTACTGTGATTCTTTATTTTAGTTCGAATTTCAAACAATAGATGGTGCTGAGAGCAATAGGCGCTCAGTTTAGACCCGATTTTTGTATTTCGGGATCCATTCAATACATTTTAATCTCCTTTTTTGTCATGGAAGAAGAGAGAGGCCGAAAAATTGAGGCTAGATTTAGCGGTTTTTGCTTGCAGCGCCATCTATCGATGCTATTTGTAACTAAAACTGAAAATAGCAGCATAAAAACTCCTGACATCTTACTTAACACTCCTGTAAGAATTTTTTAAATATCTGCACCGTTTGCAAGTTATGGAATTTTAAAATCCATCAGTCATTTTTGGGATAATATGTAATACATATTACCGGTAAATACATATTATATACACATATAAATAAATACTATATACTTACATATATTTATAATTTTATATATTTCATATTTTATATATTTATTATACATGTGAAATTAAAACGTAGCATTATATTATAAAGATTAATACTATGTACATCTTAAATAATATAAAAATGTACAAAAAATATCTTTACATCTGTTACATCTATAGAAAAATGTCGTTTAAAAAAGCCCCCAAAATTATTTTAAAGATTATGTATGCAAAATTATTACTTATCCATGCAAAATTATTACTTATCCGCCAGTAGCATTCAAGTAATAAACAAGTTGGATATTGCTCGTCAAACGTGGCAAATGAGGTGCGTTCGTACTATAACTAGTTTTATAATTATTTTTTGCACCCCATATTGTACTGAATGTATAATTTTTGCACTTCATAAAGTGCATAGTCTGATACATCATTAAAATGCACTTCCAATAATTTTTTCGGAACAATTTTGACTGTCGCTGTAATTAAACTATGCATTCGATTTTCCTAAAATTTGAAATAGCTCAACAAAATTTTGCAACAATTATATCTTTAAAATTTCAGACCATTCGGAAGGCTGTAATATCATTAAAATGCACTTGCAATAATTTTTCCCATTGGCCGTAATGTAAAGAAAAACTTTTGACTGTCCCTGTAATTAAACTATACATCCGATTTTCCTAAAATTTGAAATGGCTCAATAAAATTTTCCAACAATTATATCTTTAAAATTTCAGATCATTCGGAAGGCTCTAATATCATTAAAATCCACTTGCAATAATTTTTCCCATTGGCCGTAATGTAAAGAAAAACTTTTGACTGTCCCTGTAATTAAACTATACATCCGATTTTCATAAAATTTGAAATGACTCGACAAAATTTTGCAACAATCATATATTTAAAATTTCAGACTATTCGGTTGGGTAGTTTTTGCTCTGTTACATGCGGACAGACAGACGGACGGACAGACGGACTGAACGACGACTATAGGTGCTACGTATTTATATAATTACGAACGCACCTAAAAAGTAAATACCCCTACTAACTCTGAAACTAATTATAGTAGAAAAAAGTTACTGATACCAATCGATTGGAAATAAGGTCTACATTTAAATGACGTATATAAAATTTGCTTAGAGGGCCATCTACAAATCAAAACCTGACCAAACCTTTTTTTTTTTTAATGGACACACTTAGCTTTGACAATATTTTTTAAATCTTCGGTTCATACTATGCCTAGAAACGAAATTTCTAGTCATATGAATGATAAGTGTTTGAATTATAAACGTTCAAACTTTAGAGCTTCTAATCTTAAATTACATTTTCATATTTTTATTAATATCTCCTGAAATTATAATCAAAATTTCATAATTTTGCGTGTGGTTATACTAAAAAACCCAATACTAAAAAATGACAAAAAAACCCAATAATAATACTAATACTAAAAAACCAAAACATAAATACATTGAATTTGTAATTTAAAAAAATTTATAATATGAATTACAGATTATAAAATTAACATTCGAAAAAAAATATGAATTGCAACCTACAATTTTTTTGATAGATTTATATTTATTATGTCCTGCTTTATGCGAAATCTCAATTTAAAAATTTTATTCAAAGTAGTTTTTGAATTATCCTTAAAAACGGCAAAACGATGGCTTACATCTAAGATAGTCTATGACGTGCAGAAAAGCATAATTTGAAAAAATATTTTTTACTCATTTTATTGAAATATTGGCGAATTGACATATTAAGTGAGTGAACTAGCCATATTGGAAAGAAATAATACATTAACAGAAATGACATAGTCATTCTGTACCATTTCAATAATCGTGTACAATCGGTTTTGGATTTAGATTAATTGAAGGATGTAGAATTTTTTCATGGTGTCAAACTTGAGTATTGCTATTGAAAAACACAAAGTTTGGGTTCGTTTTAATATGTAAATGACCCCATAAGCAAATTTTACATGCATCATTTAAAAGTAGACTTTATTTCGAACCGTTTGGTATCTCTGTAAAATTCTTCTATGATAATTTGTTGCAGAGTTAGCAGGGGGTGTTTACTTTTTTTTTCCCACGTCTGTACATAATCTTATGTTATAAACTTTTACTTTATTCGAACTTAGTATCTAAAAAAAATTACTCTTGAATAAATTTATTAGTGTTCATAAAGTCATGTCTGTTTATGTAATACAAAAGGACAAAAAAAGGTTAAATAAGTTGCTCGGCATAAAATAGAATTTTATAAAAAAGAGAAAATATGCACTCTTGTGATAGAATGAACACGCCAGACATAAAAATAGTCAGGTATAAAAAAAATAAAATTACTGTTATCGTCAAAATAAACTTTTTGCATTTATTAATTACCTACCTGTATACCCTGAAGTAAAAATTCTTTAAAAGTTCACCATATGAAGTAAGCCTAGTTCACAAATATATGTACGCTATGATTTTTTTTTAAATAAGAATCCGTCACTTCTGAGTATTAAGATTCTAAAGCTGAAAATTCAGTCTAGTGAGAAGTATTTTGACATCATGAAACCTCTAAAGGATTCAAACTCACGCTTCAAAGGAGAAAAAAGTTGGAAATTGCTCGTCAAACGTGGCAAATGAGGTGCGTTCGTACTATAACTAGTTTTATAATTATTTTTTGCACCCCATATTGTACTGAATGTATAATTTTTTGCACTTCATAAAGCGCATAGTCTGATACATCATTAAAATGCACTTCCAACATTTTTTCCCATTGCCCGTAATGTAACGGAACACATTTGACTGTCCCTGTAATTAAACTATACATCCGATTTTCCTAAAATTTGAAATAGCTCAACAAAATTTTACAACAATTAAATCTTTAAAATTTAAGACCATTCGGAAGGCTGTAATATCATTAAAATGCACTTGCAATAATTTTTCCCATTGGCCGTAATGTAAAGAAAAACTTTTGACTGTCCCTGTAATTAAACTATACATCCGATTTTTCTAAAATTTGAAAGGGCTCGACAAAATTTTGCAACAATTATATCTTTAAAATTTCAGATCATTCGAAAGGCTTTAATATCATTAAAATGCACTTGCAAAATTTTTCCCATTGGCCGTAATGTAAAGAAAAATTTTTGACTGTCCCTGTAATTAAACTATACATCCGATTTTCATAAAATTGGAAATGGCTCGACAAAATTTTGCAACAATCATATATTTGAAATTTCAGACCATTCGGTTGGGTAGTTTTTGCTCTGTTACATGCGGACAGACAGACGGACGGACAGACGGACGGACAGACGGACAGACGGACAGACGGACGGACTGAACGACGACTATAGGTGCTACGTATTTATATAATTACGAACGCACCTAAAAAAGCAACCCCGAATGCTGAAGAACGGGATAACCATATCAAAACAGTTATAGCAAAAAAAAAAAAAACTGAATCGGATATGGAACTTTCCTATATCTTGTATATACTTTAGTAAATGTTTTATTTTCGCCTTGTTTTCTTCACTTACTTTGGCACGTCGTTTATATTTCTTGCGTTATATTAGCCTGGAAAAGTATATAATATTTAAGCAAAAATGTAAAGAGAAATATTCCACCCACACATTCTATTGTACGATCTGAAATATATGCCTTGCCTGAACTGATGTTTGGAGCTTCAAGTAGGTTTATTTTAAAAACTGGACTGAATCTAGTTATCCAAGCAACACCCAGTACATTTCCAGGGTAATCCCTGTTATGTGTTTTAAACAGTAGTATAAAGTCTAGAACCGTGAACAGCAGTCCAATAGGTAGAATTCGAGCTGCTATGTAGGATATATGAACAATATTAAGTTCGTCATAATTGAAGGTAGACATTCGCACGATCTTTTTCCTGTGGAAAAACTTGTTTATGAGGAAATATAAGATATTCCTATGTTAGAATTGAACGTGTGTTAATAGATATAGAAGGGGTCAATCTTTGAGAAACTACTAGTGAATGTACATGAAAAGTTTTTATTTGTATCTTCTATTAAAAAAAAAATAAATAAATAAAAAAAAATCCTACATAATATATTTTTATTTTCCAGGACTTACATATCTGAAGATAAAAGTAATACAATGAATGAAAAAATGCTTGTTACATTGGTACAGTCGTGAAAAAAAAAAGTAAACACTCTCTACTAACTCCTCAACATATTATCGTAGAAGAAAGTTACTTAAAGCCACTCAAGTCTGCTAGATTACAGGAGAGCAGAAGACATTTTAAAATATCTAGTCACTTCTATCATAGACGGCCCCTTAAACCATCATTTTGCCGTTTTTTAAGCTTAATTTGAAAACTACATGGAATAAAAATGTTAAATTTTGGATTTCCATAAAGCAGGTCTTAATAAATCTAAATCCATAAAAAAAAATGTAGGTTGCAATTCATATTTTTTTCGAGTATTAATTTCATAATTCATAATTCATATCAGAAAATTACAAAAATGGCAAATTCAGCGTATTTATTTTTGAGTATATTAGTATTATTGCTACACAAAATATTAGCACATTAGGAACATAATTTTAGGAGATACAAATAAAAATATGAAAATGTAATTTAACATTAGAAACACTAAATTATGAATGTTTATAATTCAAAAACTTATCATTCAAATGACTTGAAATTATGTGTCTAGGCATATTTTGAACCAAAGTTTTGAAATATGTCGTTAAAATTGGGTATTGCCATCGAACAAAATGAAGTTTGGATTCATTTTAATATGTAGATGCCCCCCTAAGCTAATGTTATATATGTTGTAGGCTAATTGAGAAATCCGGCTCTTTGCATCAGGGTGATATTTTTAGCTCACAGGCTATCAAAGCCTGAGAGCTTATGTGCCCGCCGATTCTGTATGTACGTGTGTGCGTACGTACGTACGTATGTACGTAACACGATAACTCTTTATAGAAATATTCGACTTGCTTCAATTTTTTTTTCTAGGTTCATTCTGATAAGGTGCTTAACTGATTAGTTATTGGGGTTCATTGGTTAATGATAAAAGGGGAAAAGGGGGGCTAGTTCTTTATATAAATGGGTTTTTCATGCAGAAACATTCGATTTGCTCCAAATTTGGTATACCGGTTTATTGTGTTAAGGAGCTGAGGAAAGGGGGGCAATTGCCTCTCCCCTTAATTTAGATAAAAGCGTTTTTCATGCAGAGTTATTTGATTTGTTCCAAATTTGGTATACCGGTTTATTCTGTTCAGGAGCTTCCCTGATTGGATTTGGAGGTTCATTAGCTAAATATAAAGGGAGGAAGGGGGGGGGGTAGCTCCCGCCCCTTAATTTAGGTAAATGGGTTTTTCATGCAGAGTTATTCGAGTTGCTCCAAATTTGGTATACCGGTTTATTATGTTAAGGAGCTTACCTGACTAGATTTGGAAGTTCATTAGTTAAGTATAAAGGGAGGAAAGGGGTGCTAGACACCCCCTTAATTTAGGTAAATGGGTTTTTGATGCAGAGTTATTCGATTTACTCCAAATTTCGTATACCGGTTTATTATGTTAGGGAGCTTCCCTGATTAGATTTCGAGGTTCATTAGTTAAGTATAAAGGGAGGAAAGGGGGCTAACTCCCCCCCTCCTTAATTTAGGTAAATGGCTTTTTCATGCAGAGTTATTCGATTTGCTCCAAATTGGTATACCGGTTTATTATGTTACGGAGCTTCCCTGATTAGATTTGGAAGTTCATTAGTTAAGTATAAAGGGAGGAAAGGGGGGCTAGACCCCCCCCCTCTTAATTTAGATAAATGGGTTTTTCATGCAGAGTTATTCGATTTGCTCCAAATTTTGTATACCGGTTTATTATGTTAAGGAGCTTCCCTGATTAGATTTGGAGGTTCATTAGTTGAGTATAAAGGGAGGAAAGGGGGGCTAGACACCCCCCCTTAATTTAGATGAATGGGTTTTTCATGCAGAGTTATTCGATTTTCTCCAAATTTCGTATACCGGTTTATTATGTTAAGGAGCTTCCTTAATTAGATTTGGAGATTTATTGGTTAAGTATAAAGGAGGGACAGGGGCTAGTGTCCCCTGAAATTAGATAAATGTGTTTTTCATACAGAATTATTCGATTTGCTTCAAATTTGATATACCAGTATATTACGATATGGCTTCCTTCATTTGATTTGTAGGTTCATTGGTTAAGTATAAATGGGGGGAAAGGGGGAAATTGCCCCTATCCTTAATTTAGATAAATGCGTTTTCATGCAGAATTATCTGATTTAGTTTAATTTTTTTTCAACCGGATCCGAACTTGAAGGTTCCATTTGAAGTCAACCCGAAAACCGACCACAACCAGGTTTCGGATTGAGTTCAATTAGAACTTTCAGGTTCGGATCGGGTTGCCGGTGGACGGAAATTATTTTGTCTGTCTTGTATCGGGTTATAGTTCTTTGGAATATTTTTTCGGTTATGATTTGGTTCGGGACGAGTTTCAGGTTGACTTCGAATGGTATTTTTATGTTCTGGTAGCGTTGCATGTCCAAAGAAACTAATTTGTCTTGTTCGGATCCGGTTATGGATCTTTGGAATATTTTTGTCGGTTATCAGATTTGGTTAGGTATTTCGGGTTTTTTCAAATGGAGCTATCCGGTTCGGGTCGGGTTGCATGTAGACTGAAAATATTTTGTCTTGCTCGGATCGGGGTACGGTCTGTTGTAATTTATTTTTCGGGTTTGGGGCGTTAATAAACCTAATAAAAAGAAAATTGCCCAGTTAAACTGATGGCAATGAGCTAACAGGCTATTCACACTAATTGTATATTATACTCTTATTTCAAAGAATAATGCTCCTCGAAAAATAAATGAAGGTATTAGTCCCCGTTGCCCCCCTTTCTACTTAACCAAAGAACCTCCAAATCTAATCAGGGAAGCTACTTAACATAATAAACTGGTATACCAAATTTGAAGCAAATCAGATAATTCTGCATGAAAAAACCATTTCACTAAATGAAGGGGGGGGGGGGGGGGTAATAGCTCCGCAATTTCTCCTTTTATGCTGAACCAATGAACTTTCAAATCTAATCAGAAAAGCTCCTTATTAGAATGAACCAAGAAAAAAATTAAACTAAATTAGATAATTCTGCATGAAAACACATTTATCTAAATTAAGGGAGGGGCAATTGCCCATTTCTCCCCCTTTTATACTTAACCAATGAACCTCCAAATCAAATGAAGGAAGCCATATCGTAATAAACTGGTATATCAAATTTGAAGCAAATCGAATAATTCTGTATGAAAATCCCATTTATGTAAATTAAGGGGACACTAGCCCCTCTCCCTCCTTTATACTTAACCAATAAATCTCCAAATCTAATCAAAGCAGCTCCTTAACTTAATAAACCGGTATACGAAATTTGGAGCAAATCGAATAACTGTACATGAAAAACACATTTATCTAAATTAAGGGGGGTAGCCCCCCTTTCCTCGCTTTATACTTAACTAATGAACCTCCAACTCTAATCAGGGAAGCTCCTTAGCATAATAAGCCGGCATACGAAATTTGGAGCAAATCGAATAACTCTGCATGAAAAACCCATTTATCTAAATTAAGGGGGGTGTAGCCCCCCTTTCCTCCCTTTATACTTAACTAATGAACCTCCAAATCTAATCAAGCTATCTCCTTAACATAATTAACCAGTATACCAAATTTGAGCTAATCGAATAATTCTACATGAAAAACGCACTTATCTAAATTAAGGGGAGAAGCAATTGCCCCCCCTTCCCCCCTTTATACATAATAATGATCTTCCAAATGTAATCAGGGAAGCTGCTTAATACAATTGTCCGGTATACCAAATTTATAGCAAATCGCATATTTCTGCATGAAAAACCCGTTTATCTAAATTACGGGGGGATAGCCCCCCCCCCCTTTCCTCCCTTTATATGTAACTAATGAACCTCCAAATCTAATCAAGGCAGCTCCTTAACTTAATAAACCGGTATACCAAATTTGGAGCAAATCGAATAATTCATCATGAAAAACCGATTTATCTTAATTAAAGGGGGTTGCCCCCTTTCCCACCTTTATACTTAAGTAATGAGTTTCCAAATCTAATCAGGGAAGCTCCTTAACACAATAAACCGGTATACCAAATTTGGAGCAAATCGAATAATTTTGCATTAAAAACCCATTTACCAAAATTAAGGGGGGGGGTAGCCCCCCCTTTCCTCCCTTTATACTTAACTAATAAACCTCCAAATCTAATCAAGCTATCTCCTTAACATAATTAACCAGTATACCAAATTTGAGCTAATCGAATAATTCTACATGAAAAACGCATTTATCTAAATTAAGGGGAGAAGCAATTGCCCCCCTTTCCCCCCTTTATACATAATAATGATCTTCCAAATGTAATCAGGGAAGCTGCTTAATACAATTGACCGGTATACCAAATTTATAGCAAATCGCATATTTCTGCATGAAAAACCCGTTTATCTAAATTACGGGGGGATAGCCCCCCCCCCTTTCCTCCCTCTATATGTAACTAATGAACCTCCAAATCTAATCAAGGCAGCTCCTTAACTTAATAAACCGGTATACCAAATTTGGAGCAAATCGAATAATTCATCATGAAAAACCGATTTATCTAAATTAAAGGGGGTAGCCCCCTTTCCCACCTTTATACTTAAGTAATGAGTTTCCAAATCTAATCAGGGTAGCTCCTTAACACAATAAACCGGTATACCAAATTTGGAGCAAATCGAATATTTCTGCATGAAAAACCCATTTATATAAATTAAGGGGGGGGACTAGCCCCCTTTCCCCCCTTTATCCTTAACCAATGAAACTCAAAAAATAATCAGAAAAGCACCTTATCAGAATGAACCTAAAAAAAAAATTAAGCAAATCGTATATTTCTATCAAGATTTATCGCGTTACGTACATACGTACTTACTTACGTACACACGTACATACAGAATCTGCGGTCACATAAGCTCTCACGCACGTTGATAGCCTGTGAGCTAAAAATATCACCCTGATCGGATAATAAGTGGTCATTTTTCAATTAGCCTAACGCTTTCTAGGCTCTTTGCAATAAGCCTGAAAAATATCAGGCTAATTGGAAAAAGGGAGATGGATTCTCCAATTAGCCCGGCTCTTTGCAAAGAGCCGGATTTCTCAATTAGCCTACGACATATACATCATTTAAAAGTTGACTTTATTTCCAACCGTTCGGTACCAGTAACTTTTGTCTACGATAATTTGTTGAGGAGTTAGTAGGGGGTGTTTACTTTTTTCCCCCACGACTGTACATTATGTTTTTAAAGATTAATATGCCGTGAAATTGAATGTAAAAGAAATTTTTTTTTAAATAATATGACTATAGACCAATTCCGTCACACAATGCATATTAGCCAAATTCCCAGTTTAGTTCAATTATTAATACTATTGTAAAATTACCAATCTCTGTGTTTTAAAAATTATAACTCTTTAAGAAAAAATAATTTATTTTTAACAATGTTTTCATTCACAGAGAAATGTAACATTTATTTAACAAAATTCTAAATACCTTTATACATATAATGTTAGATGAAATATTTTAAGAAGTCAGAACTATAAATCGTAAATTTTAAACGCAATTTACAGCTTTAAAATAGGATATTTTACAGAAACATTCACTTTTATCCCTCTTTGGTCTTAAAATTTGTCGAAACGATTTGATAGATGCATGCATTCTTGTTTAACATAATCTGGAACTGAAAACAACAGTTTTCTTTTAAAATACTAGCAAAATTGCTGTGTAACACCACGTTCATTTTATTATATATGTATATATTTATAGATTAATAAAATGCTAAAAATAATTTCGTTCCGGCTGCTGCTAAATAGATTTTTATGGAACTTGTACTGTCAGTTAGATAATTTTCCAGGTAAAATTATAGTGTATATTGTCTTTTTTACGTTTCTTAGTTATAGAGCTATGGGAGGAAACTGAATTATAAGGACAATCAGATGATGAAAAATTAGCTTTTTAAAGAAGTTGCACATATCGTATTTTGATTGAGTTGTACTGATAGATAATATTTTAGGATTGTTTTTGTTATGCTACTGATTAGTCTACGTTAATTAGTTATAGAAAAACTGGGAAAAGTTTTATAAAATGGTGGAAAAGGTTAGAAAGATTAGCTCTCGAGAGCGAATTTTAATGGGAAATAAAAGAAAGTAAAAATAAGCTTATTTCAAAATTTATGTATTAGTAGTATAAAAGTCATTAAAAAATAATCAGTCAAATTGTTAAAAATATTATTAATATATTAATAGGTTTCTGACAATATTTACGGTCTACAATAACGGAGTCGCGTTCAATAACTATTTCCCTTTAACGTTTCCTTCATTCGATATATATTTATTTTAAATATTTAAGAAAAAATTTAAAGTACTGAAAACAAATGTATATACCGTAAAAAAAAAATCATCTGATGAATTTTGAATGGCTAAGCGGCATTTGAATTCGTAGAAAAGAAAGAAGAAGGTAATAAGTACAGAACTTGTGTGAAAATATAAATTATTTGAAAACAATGTTTAAACACACAATAAAAACATGCAGATTTGACCATACGTATACGTTTTGTGAGTACTAGGACTCACATCCTCAGTGTAAAAACTATAAAAATTTTAAAAACAATATCCCCCCAACTACGTGTACGGTGAAAAAACCCAAATGTCAAAACATGATACCAAAAGACCATCAAGTTCTAACAGCCAATGAAATTAATGCGGAAGTGAAGTGTCGTGACACAACAAATCCATCCAGAAAGTTGAGATGTATGGTGTACTAGATAAATCATTAACCAAGGAGTCTTTAAATTTATGGATATGAATAGCCTCAAAAAAGTCTAAATCCAGAGGAGTAGTGCATTTCTTGATAATGGTAGCTGAGTCAAAATTAAAATTATGTCCCTCCCCCCAGCAATGAGAGGCGATAGAGGATTTCTGTAATTCTTTTTTCTTTACATAGTTTCTATGTTCATTGATTCTGTAACGGAGTTTTCGTTTAGTTTGTCCAATGTAGGACAAACCACATTGGCATTGAATGTTGTAAATGCCCCAATAATTATGTGGAGGAATTTGGTCCTTAAGTTGCGAAAAAGATAATTTATTAACCGGCTTAAAAACCACATTAAAATCATAATGTCTTAAGATATTAGCCATCTTAAAGCTAATACTATTATAAAATGGTAAAATGATAAGGTTGGAAATGGAAACCGCAGTAACAGGAGAATCAAGATTATTAACATATTTATTAAGACTATGAGAAAGAATTTAATTTCTCATAGTCTTAATAAATATGTTAATAATCTTGATTCTCCTGTTACTGCGGTTTCCATTTCTAACCTTATGATTTTACCATTTTATAATAGTATTAGCTTTAAGATGGCTAATATCTTAAGACATTATGATTTTAATGTGGTTTTTAAGCCGGTTAATAAATTATCTTTTTCGCAACTTAAGGACCAAATTCCTCCACATAATTATTGGGGCATTTACAACATTCAATGCCAATGTGGTTTGTCCTACATTGGACAAACTAAACGAAAACTCCGTTACAGAATCAATGAACACAGAAACTATGTAAAGAAAAAAGAATTACAGAAATCCTCTATCGCCTCTCATTGCTGGGGGGAGGGACATAATTTTAATTTTGACTCAGCTACCATTATCAAGAAATGCACTACTCCTCTGGATTTAGACTTTTTTGAGGCTATTCATATCCATAAATTTAAAGACTCCTTGGTTAATGATTTATCTAGTACACCATACATCTCAACTTTCTGGATGGATTTGTTGTGTCACGACACTTCACTTCCGCATTAATTTCATTGGCTGTTAGAACTTGATGGTCTTTTGGTATCATGTTTTGACATTTGGGTATTTTCACAGTACATGTAGTAGGGGGGATAGTGTTTTTAAAATTTTTATAGTTTTTACACTGAGGATGTGAGTCCTAGTACTCACGAAACGTATACGTATGGTCAAATCTGCATGTTTTTATTGTGTGTTTAAACGTTGTTTTCAAATAATTTAAAAAAGAAGGTAATTCGAAATTCATTAAAATTATATAGAATTTAAATTGCATAATTTTAATTCCCGAATTTTTTTAGGGGAGCAGTGAAAATCAACACCATTTAAATAAAACCATTCTACGTGGGCGGTTTAATAATTATTGTCCCTAATGTATATAAAATAATTGTACTGCTGTGGTTGATGTGGAATATCGAAGCCTAATCTCTTAAATGCCTATATGCTCAATTTCAGAACCGTAGCTGCTATATTAACTTAGTTTTGTAGGGAGGGGTGAAGTTTTAAAGACCCATTTTTGGGGAGTTTTTAAGGAGGGGGGTAAGGGTGAAATGCTGATTTGGAGCGTATGAGGCTACATTTGAGACAGTCGATGAGATGTGGCTACATCACTATGATCCCGAGTCCAAATGACAGTATTTACGTCTCATCCACTGTCACAAATCTAGCCCTGTAAGCAAAAAATCAGCCTTTCACCACCACTCCCCCCCCCCTTTCACTCCTCCCTCGAAAATTATGTGAATCTAGCAGCTACGGTTTTCAAATTGAGCATAGGCATCTAAGGCATTAGGCTTCGATATTCTAGAACAACCGTCGCAGTACAATTATTTTATATACACTAGGAACAATAATTAAACCACCTTTCTTACATTTGTACATTAAGTATACGCGGATTACTAGATCATCAGACAATTTCGAAAAGCCTAACAAAAAATATTTTTTATTAAGAAATCTCCAGATCGCTATTTATCGTTCATATGTTAGAGAAAACAATATATTCAATTCGTTTATTTATAAACTCAAAAATTTGCCACCTTGTTTCTGTTTTCCAAAAAAATAATTCTGTACATACAATAATTTATTTTAACGAATGATTTTTTTTTCCCACGGAGATAAGGAACAATTATTCCTGAAAATAATGAACGATTTTAGTCAATTAATACAGGTTAAATATTTTGTGCACTATGTGAATTAGTGATACAGCAATTGAAGCCACATCTCAGAATTTAAAACTTTACTGAAATTTTACCTTAGAAAATTTAATATATTCCAGAAACATAAAGTCTGTCGAAATACTTTGATAGATGCATTTATTCTTGGTCGATGTAATCTCATGCCCGATACATTAATCACTTTTCGAGATTGCTTGAAGGGAAGAAGACAATATTTCAATTCGTGTAACTTGAAACTACAAGATTCTTTTAAAATGTTAGTAAAATATCATGTAACGCCACGTCCATTTTACCATGTAGTTAAATATTTCCTTTATGAAATAAAAACAGAAAAATTATATGTTAAAACAAAATGTAAAATACATAAAAACAAATGTATATATTATAAAAGGGGATTTACGGATGTTATTTTAGATAGCATTAGGAATGAAAGAAAAAATATGAAATTCATTGATGATATGAGATTTAAATTGCATATCTTTATATTCCGAGTTTGTTAAAATTTGGGGGCTAGAAAAAACGTCATTTAAATAAAAACATCCTACAGCTGTGCACTAAGTATACACTGATAACTAAATCATCAAATGCTTTTGTAAAGTCCAAAAGAAATGATATTTTTAGAAATACAATACATCTCTATGTATAGTTAATTAAAAAAATTCGAAAACTAAAAATATACAATTTAAATACTATAACATTAAGGAATTTCAATGTTGTTTTCTTTTTTTCTTACATTTCAAATGCTGGTTAACCATTCAAAATACCAACCGCTGAATTTTTTCTATAATGCATACATTTGTTTTTAAGTATTGTAAATCTTGCTTAAACGTTAAAATATCTCTCTTTATTTTATAAGGGAAAAATATACTTGTATAACAAAATTAACGTTGCGTTCCACAGTAATTTTACAAACATTTTAAAAGAAAATTGTTGTTTCTAGTTCTAGAGATTGAAACATTTTCTTGTTCCATTCAAACAATGTCAAACAGTGATTAATGTATCAGACATGAGATTATGTCAACCAAGAATATATGCATCTATCAGATCGTTTCGATAGTATTATATGTTTCCGGAATATATTCAATTTTCTAAGGTTTAAGTAAAATTTTAGATTTACGGATGTGATTTGAAGTATGCTATCAGGAAATCACGTAATACACAAAATATATGGTCCAGCATTAATTGTCTAAACGCGTTTATTATCTTGAGGAATGAATGTTCCTTATCTCCATGAAAGAAAACTTTCTTCAAGATAAATTTATTTATTTTTAAAAAAGGAACAAATTGGCATTTTTTTGTTTTGTAATTAAATGAAGTGGATACATGATATTGTCTAAATTGGTTTGCACCGTCCAATGCATGATGGACTCCCCCAGATCCGAGTAGTTATCCAATTTCTTCGTGGTACTATAATAAGTTGCTTAGTGTTAAACAGGACAAGCTGATAAAAAGCTCTCCAAAGTGATAACGTTGCTATATGAAAATGACAAGCCTAATGTGGCAAGCAGATCCTCAACTTGCTGAACGCATCTTGATAGGATGTCCTCCAACATCCTCCGTAGCGCATCAATATTTCCCCATGTGACTCTGATATCTTCTGCGCCTTAAAAAATCACGATAATTATGCGTCAAGCATAGATTATGAAAAACTTTCCAACACATTTTGAATACTCTAACAAAACATCACCATTTAATAAGATGGGATATGATCAATAAGCAAATAATTTGGCAAAGGCTTACTCATTTGAAAATTCGATTTCAGCAATTACCATTTATAGTGAGGAAAATCTTCGAACTCGCATGTGTAACCCTGTATATGATCTACGTATTTGTATGTAAACTAGAAGTATGGAAACGTTAACTCAGTAAGGAAACGCAAAACAGTTGAAAAATTCCGTTCAACATATTCAGTCAATTAGCAGAAGTAAACTCTTTTGTGCAACCCTGTGCATGATCCATAGAGTTTATACAAACAGAATAAAATGACCAAAAATAGTTCTATTTAAAACGTTCTTCCAGCAATTGTTGCTTATAGACAGTACTATAAGTGATTTCTTTTGTGTGTAATAAATGAACGATTGTGAAAAGTGAACAAAAAAGGCTATGCACATCATTATCTATAGTAAGTACCGTGCACCTCCGTAATGTATATTAGTTCAAATATGTTTGAAATAATTTAGCATCATTAAACTATACTGCTAACGATTTTTCCCCATAGACTCAATGCAAAAGCATTCGTTTGAGCACCCCTGTAAAATAACTATAAATGCTATAAATTTAATTTTTAATCCGTAACATTCCATAGTATATTTCAAAATATATATCAATTTCATTCGAACCGACTACAATTATGTGAGTTAGAGCACGAACAGAAAAACTGAATTCAGAAACGCTTTTCAACTATAATAAGTACAGAACTTGTGTAAACACGCAATAAAATAAGTTGATTTGATCAAACGTATACGTTTCGTGAGTACTAGGACTCACATCCTCAGTGTATAAAAACTTTGAAAACAATATCCCTCCAACTACATGTACGGATCCAGGTTTTAGCTTATCTTATATCAATAATTCAATTTCTCATAGTCTTAATAAATTTGTTAATAATCTTGATTTTCCTGTTACTACGATTCCATTTCCAACCTTATCATTTTACCATTTTATAATATCATTAGATTAGATTTAAGATGGCTAATATCTTTAGACATTATGATTTTAATGTGGTTTTTAAACCAGTTAATAAATTAACTTTTTCGCAGCTTAAGGATCAAATTCCTCCTCAAAATTATTGGGGCGTTTACAACATTCAGTGCCAATGTGGTTTGTCCTACATTGGACAAACTAAAAGAAAACTCCGTTACAGAATCAATGAACACAGAAACTATGTAAAGAAAAAAGAATTACAGAAATCCTCTATCGCCTCTCATTGCTGGGGGGAGGGACATAATTTTAATTTTGACTCATCTACCATTATCAAGAAATGCATTACTCCTCTGGATTTGAACTTTTTTGAAGCTGTTCATATCCATAGATTTAATGACACCTTGGTTAATGATTTGTCTAGTACACCATAGATCTCAACTTTCTGGGTGGATTTCTTGTGTCACGAAATTTCCCTTCCGTATTAATTTCATTGGCTGTTGGAACTTGATGGTCTTTTGGTATTATGTTTTGACATTTGGGTTTTCACCGTACATGTAGTTGGATGGATATTGTTTTTAAAGTTTTTATACACTGAGGATGTGAGTCTTAGTACTCACGAAACGTATACGTTTGATCAAATCGACTTATTTTATTGTGTGTTTAAACGTTGTTTTAAAATAATTTGCTTTTGAACTATGTTGGAAAGTGCTAAAAATGGATCCGTAAGTAACCCAATATTTCTACACTGCAACCATCACTTTTTTATTACGAGCAGGGATCTGCTGAACTCCCCTATAGAATGCAGCGTTAACTCTTAATCTTTTACAGTTATGGCGGTGCACCGATGAATAAAGATAAAAAATTACGGTAAAACACCAATTTCCTTTAATAGGACGGAAGCGTGGGGTAGATATTTTTAAATTCGATTTTCTTTTTATGTATGCATAAATTGCTGAAATTGTCACAGATCTATATAGATAATACTTTGAAAAACTGCAGAATTTTTTTCATAAAAAAATAAATTGTATTAGATTTAAAAATAAAATATCATATAAGATACGCAAAAGTCAAGTAATTTTTGTAATGTATTACTATGAAAATATAAAATATGTGAAAATACCAATAAGGATAAAATGCATAAATAACAGTTTTTAAAAAAAAATGTTATTAACGATAAGAAGATTGCGGAATTTCATAACTTGCTCGAATTAAAATCCTAATCCGTTCAGTTTGCGTACCGTTCCACTATGCAGCTAATTGCTGGGACCATTGCATTATTATCAATGAGAATTCTGTGTAGGTGCGTGGTTTCCATTAATTGTAATTCAAATATTCTGTATTTAAATTTTTTCTATAATTAAAACCTTCTTTACATATTAGCCTCCATTTCATTAGGGCAAGTCTTATATTATTTAATGTTAAATTATTTTTATTGCAAGTGCATGTTCTTGAAAAAAATAACGAATGCAATTTTAATTTTTAATCGATATTTTTAATATCAAAAATGAAACTATTTAGATGCAAATCGATTATACACCATCATTATTATATATATTTTATATTCTAGGACAGATACGGCGAATTCGTGGCACGAGGCTGATTACTTTCTTTGCAGCATAAATTCAAGTATAAATTCAAGTTCTAAATAAAAAATATTGTGAAATTGCACAAAATTCATAAATTTAGACTAGCAGAGAAAGCCACAATTCAATATATACTGTTGGTTCTCATAGAAACAGAAGATACTTTAATGCAACTTAACCCATTGAACACCAGCGTCTCTTATACAAATTTTATTCGGTCGGTACCAATTTTTAAAATGAAGTTTCCTTCAAGTACATAATTCCAAAAATGCTCTGATTAAATAAGGCAATTTTTATTTTCCTATATTGCTGGTGGTAAAAACAAATGTTGCAAAGAAAGATGATGTCGCCGCAGTGGCGACAACGGAATGCACAGAATTAATAAATTCCAATATAGGATTAAGTGATTGTCGGAAATGAAGCATCATGAGGTATTATAAACAAAAATGTAGATGATAAAATAGTGAAAACTTGACATTCAATTCCAGACACAAAAAAATATTTTAAAAATTTGGCTCTTCTCATTTTGATTTTTTTTCTGAGAGTAATTATTTTCGTAAACAATGATATATAAAACTCAAGCAGAAATATCATGTCAGAACATACCAGTTCAATTTGCATTCTTTTAAAATAATGCATTAATTAAAGTCTGAAGCGGATATTAATTTGCTGGCACCTAACATGGAATAACAAAAAAAGCATTTTTTAAATAACTTCTAACTTATAGAAACACCGAAAGTTAAACATAATTTATTCCCTACTAGTTTTAAGACTGTTCTCTAATCCAAATTCACTAATTTTTGACACATTTTTTAATTCCTAATTGTTCTGAAATTCGTGATTACAGTGTGCTATTAAGTATAAAATATCTAATCGGACAGTTTTTCAATTTCCCGGTGAGGGAAGAAGCTGTTTCAGAAAATGAGTTCAAAGTTAGGGTTTTGAATGGAATATCAGCTCGCGACATTGCGGAAGAGAGAAAAAGAGCCGTTATAAAACAACAATCGCGAATAATTTAAGTTGTATTTCATTTATGAAAAAAAGAAAAAACAAACTGTTTGATGAAAAATCTTTTCAAACATTATGCTTTAAATGTGTTCAAAATGAAAGCCGTTAAAAAACAACTATCGCTCGCTTTTAACTTAAGTTGTCGCATTTATCAAAATGTTGTTAAGCATTTTGATTAATTTTGTTGTTAAGCATCAAAATCTTTCCAAGAATTTATCAAAAAAAAAAAAAAAAAAAAAGAAGAAAAGAAACTGATGACAAATTATTTCAAAAATTATGTTTTAAAAGTGTTCAAAATTCTCTTATATAGAAAAATGAGTCAGTATTTTTCTTAGAAAGTATCGCGTTCTTAAGAGGGAATTTATTTTAGCCTTTTTTCAGCCTTAAGTAATTTTGATTCGATATTCACTGAACCACTACATTTTTTGTTGTTTGTACGGAATCTTTAGCAAAATATTTTCCGTAAATATTTGGCACTCGGCTGTAAAAAAGGCCGTCCCTTTTCTAGGACTTTAATTTTGCTAATACAAAAATGCCTTACACTAGATCAAAGCCTGTGACATCAGTATATTAAGTATCAGGAAATTTTATAAATCAAAGATGGAGGTCATTTTAATAAATAAACGTATTTTTAAATAATAAAAGTAATTTTTATAATAAAAAAATATACTATTGCTCATCATTCATATACAGTGTGCGGTAGAGCAAAATCTTGCCTGCATTCAAATAGGAACAGACGCTAGCGATAGAGAATTTTTTTACATTTTAATGTTCTGTATACGCGACCACGTAAACAATTTATGACATTATTCATTGAAACATTCAGCTGCAGTAACAGACTCTACATCCTGCCGACACCGACTGCAAACTATAATGAGATGGTTTATGGGAATGTTTGGCGTTCCATACAAACAGCTGCCCTGAGAGCCACAGCAGTATTGTGTGCATGCCTATTGGAATCTCTCTCAACCACGCTCTATACGTAATAGTCCATCGGGTTAATTTCTCGAGAGCTGAAGGGCAGCAAGAACAGGATAATATTATCATGAATGGTTTTGACCCTCAATTACTAAGTTGTGTGGGATATATGAGATGGTCTTCCTGAAAAACGTGCGGCGTCTTGCGTGCTATATAAATAACCTAGATCTTTAACAACTTTCTATAAACAACAGCGTTGAATGGGGCATTTTGAAGAAAGTAATGTGTAGGCATCAGGTCGCTTCATTAGTTTTCGCTGATCACGAAGACCAGAAATATCACTGAGGCTAGATATGACAACTGGAACCTTTCTCGGGATTTTACACAGCCACCGATCTATTACTGATCATTTTTTGTACCTGCACACAATTTTTCTCATCAAAGGGAAACCACAGCGTTTCTGGCTCCTCTGGATGCTTCAGCTTCTTCAAAAGGCGCTTGGTTATGCCAGGTGGTTATCTTTGGTTATCTCGGACTCTTCTACTCATCATGTACGGCTTCTAAAGAAGTTCCTCATGAATCAAACATCAGACGGTGGCCTGATCAACCTGCAGCTCCCTAGCCTTCATCGACTTCATATTAACTCTTAAGGGGACCTTTTACATTAAGAGAAAAAAAAAAAAAACAAAAAAAAAAAAAACACTATTTATGATTTTTTTAAAGAAAACTGCATGATGGATCTTTTTGAAACTTTAACAGTTTACTGTAGATATCTTAAGGCATACACGAGAATTTTTATATTAAATTTTGTTACTTCTATCTAAGTTATAAACAAATATGTTCAACTGCTTTGGAAATTTTCGTCTGGACGGTGGGCATGATAGCGCCTTGTAGAATTATCTGAAACACAAAAATAAAATTTTTTCGTAAACTTCGTGAATATCGTTTCTAGATAAATTAAAAGAAACCATAAATTTATTTAAGAAAAGTTATGAAATGGCTGATTTTAAAAAAATGTTAAAAAAATTCTTTCATATTTGTTAATAACTTTTTTTTAAATAATTTTAGTAAAAGCTTTAATTCCTATCGAAGGCAATTAAATAAGCTTTAATTAAAAAAAAATCAAGATGGTCCATTGAGTATTTTTTTTTTAAATCTTGCCCACCGTGTCAAAAATTGGCTGAACATATTTGTTTATAACTTACAGTATAAGCAACAAAATCTAAACTAATTGGATGTACCAATCCCAAAACTTTCTTCTATCTTATACATAATATTTCAAAAATTAGTTACACATGTTAATACTTCAATATTATTAGTTCAATACTATCAAACTTTGATTTTCATCTTAAATTTCTGCTTCAGTCAATTAAACGGACTAAAAACAAGTTAATCAATATCATGATATTTGTTAAAATTAATAGTTTTTCCTTATTCTGCTGTTATCAGATGTTTGCGATTAGCCGGTTTAGCAAAAAGCGAGTTTCCGCCTCTGCACACGCCGCCGATGGAAAACAGAACTACGAAAAATCAAGAAAAGCATACAAAGATCGCTATCACAGATCCCCTTTACCGCGCAATATTTCCAAATTCAAGGAGGGCTTGTTGGCCAAAGCCAAAACCATGCACGAAAAAATTTAGTTCAATTGTAAACATAATTTTATACACTTTTCGATGGTACAACAAAGAAAATGGCACAAACATCGCTATTACAACGCCCCCTTTCCGGCAGATTTTTTCAATTTCAGGGAAAACTTGTTTGCCATCGCCAGAAACGTACATAAAAAATTTTGTTCAATTCTATGCATACCTTCATACAATTTTCGATGGTACAATAACGAAAATGGCATAGACATCGCAATTATAGCGCCCCCTTCTGGCGGTGTTTTTCCAAATTCAGGGAGAACCTTCATGCCATGACCACAAAAACACAAACACAATATATTTGGCTCAATTCTATGCGCAATAGAATTGTTGCGCAATAATCGCAAAAATAGCGCACTCTAGCGGCGATTTTTTTTCCAAATTCAGGGAGGACCTGCTTGCCATAGTCAAAACTTGAAAAAAAATTTGGTTCAATTCTATGCATAACTTCATTCACTATTTGATGGTACAATATTCAAAATCGCACAAAAATCGCTATTACAGCGCCCCCTAACAGCGATTTTTTCCAAATTCAGGGAGGACCTGCTTGCCATAGTCAAAACTTTAAATAAAAATTTGGTTCAATTCTATGCATAACTTCATACACTTTTGGATGGTACAATATTCAAAATCGCTGTTACAGCGCCCCCTACCGGCGATTTTTTTCCAACTTCAGGGAGGATCTGCTTGCCATAGCCAAAAACTTAAAATAAAAATGTGATTCTATTCTATGAATAACTTCATACACTTTTGATGGTACAGTATTCAAAATCGCTGTTACAGCGTCCCCTACCGGCGATTTTTTTTCCAAATTCAGGGAGAATCTGCTTTCCAGAGCCAAAAAACTTAAAATAAAAATGTGATTCTATTCTATGAATAACTTCATACACTTTTGGATGGTACAATATTCAGAATCGCGCAAAAATCGCAAAAATAGCGCCCCTAGCAGCGATTTTTTTCCAAATTCAGGGAGGACCTGCTAGTTATAGTTAAAACTTGAAAAAAAATTTGGTTTAATTCTATGCATAACTCCATACACTTTTAGATGGTACATTATTCAAAATCGCACAAAAATCGCTATTACAGCGCCCCCTACAAGCGATTTTTTTCCAGATTCAGGGAGGATCTGCTTGCCATAGCCAAAAACGTAAAATAAAAATGTGGCTCAATTCTCTGCATAACTTCATACACTTTTATATTCAAAATCGCACAAAAATCGCTGTTACAGCGCCCCCTACCGGCGAATTTTTTTCCATATTTTGAGAGGACCTGCTTACCATAGCCAAAAACTTAAAATAAAATTTTGGATCAATTCCATGCATAACTTCATACACTTTTGGATGGTACAATATTCAAAATCGCACAAAAATCGCTATTACAGCACCCCCTACCAGCGAATTTTTTTCGAAATTCAGGGAGGATCTGCTTGCCATAGCCAGAAACTTAAAATAAAAATTTCATTCAATTCTATGCATAGCTTTATGCACTTTTTGATGGTACAATGGCGACAGACAGACGGACACACGAACACACGGACAGACAGACACATGAACATACAGACATTTACTCTAAACATGTTTTTTGGGATCTCTGACCCCTAAAACGTGTAAATTCGTCGAAAATCGGAAGTCGAAAAAATTGCGATTACAATACTGTCTTCTATTTAAGGTAAAAGAAAGTAAAAAGAAATTTTTGTATATACCTTAAAATATGTACAATAAACTGATAAAATTTCAAAAAGATCCATTATGCAGTTTTCTTACAAAAAACTAATAAAAGTGTTTTTTTTATTGATCTACTAATGCAGAAGGTCCCCTTAAACAGAACTGACGAATTCAGACATACTAAAAATGTCAGTTAGCCGACAATGTCTTTTTCTGTATGAAAAGCTGGCACATGAACTTGGCAACCTTCAGTTCGCTCCTTAATTTCAGTACGAATGATCGGGAGAGTTTTAAGAATCACTAAATTCTATATCTATCTAATTCTATATTTAATCTATATAGAATTAATATATCTAATTCTATATTTAAGCAATCACTAAATTAGAGTTGCTTGTAGCAATCAGACAATGACAGAATGCCACTTCATTTCCTCATTTAGTCTAGATTCAGACATGTTTACATGTAACAGAAAAAAAGGATTTTTAATTATCACGTACATGATTGCAATGCATCTATTTGTTCTGAAATTTCTGCTTTAAGCTGTATATGAGACAAGGTTCTATTTCTAATTATCCATTTAAATATAATTTCGCAAATTCAGCAATTTATTTCTGTTTAAATTATTTTATTCTTCAGCAAAAAAAAAACAAATTCTTATTTGTTTACAAAGAAAAACTGTGTTCAATACGCCAAATAATAAATATCTTTAGGCGAATAAATTTGGAATAAAAATGTTGTGTATTGCATAACGTCATGATACGTCAACTGCAAACACATCAATAAATCTTACGTTTTACATGCTAGTCTTACCAGGGAAATACGATATATTCCAGAAACATTCAATATGCCCTTGAAAATTGTCGAAACATTCTGATAGATGGATTTATGCTTGGTTGACGTAATCTAGTGAACCACACATTAATCATTTTTAATATAGCTTGAAGGAAACAAGACCATTTTTCTACTTAATATAAAAATTAATTTTACAAGGTTGTTGTTACAATAACTTTGTATTCTTACGTTTTCATATTATACTGAAAGACTGTTTTCGTAAAACGTAAAAGATGACATTGTGGTTTAACGAAATAAAAAAATCATATGAGCAAGAAATTACTTTAAATATTATTTGTAGTATTATCTTTTTATTTTTCATACTTACAAGCTTTTATTTGCAGAAAACATGTACATATATTTATATATATACATTCGAAATCATTCTGGATTTAAAATGCTTTTTTGTATAAGTGAAATTATCTTACTATATGAGCAAAAAAAAACCTGTTAAAACGTAACATTATATAGCGAGAAGCATCCTAATACTAAAAAGTTTGATATTCCTAAAAGAAAATTATACAATCATAACTATAAAGTTAATTTTTATACTTTAAATCTTAACCTTAAAATTGATAAAAATAGCCTTGTTGGCCCTACATTAATAATAGTTTGGCTTTGAATGGTCTCAAGACTCTTAAAACTGAAAAAAAAAACTGAAATAAAAATACCATTTTCGACATTTAATACCTTAATATATATTTGATTTTAAAACACAACTTTTATTGGAATGAAAGATGTAAGTAATTTCTTTCATTTCATGTATTTAAAAAAATTGCAAGATGCAGAATTAGCATTTCCATGGTGTTCCGAATTGCCAGACATCAATTACCATTTACAGGGGGTTCCAAATAGTGAGACATTTGACGAGCAAAGGCTTAACAGATTACGCGCAGGATTACAATATAAATTTTGCAACTAGAATAAAAATTTTGGTGCCTTAACTTTAGATTTTTACTTTCTTCTATCTTCAATAGAAGAAAGTATTGTAATCGAAATTTTTTTCGAATTCCGGTTTTTGACGGATTTACATGTTTTAGGGGTCAGAGATCCCAAAAAAACATGTTTATAGAAAATGTCTATTTGTCCGTGTGTTCGTCTGTCCGTGTGTCCGTCTGTCCGTGTGTCTGTCGCCATTGTACCATCAAAAAGTGTATGAAATTATGCACAGAATCGAACCAAATTTTTATTTTAAATTTTTGGCAGAGCAAGCAGATCCTCCCTAAACTTGGAAAAAAATCGCCGGTAGAGGGAGCTGTAATAGCTATTTTTGTGCAATTTTGAATATTGTACCATCCAAACGTATATGAAGTTATGCATAGAATTGAACCAAATTTTTATTTTAAGTTTTTGGATATGGCAGGTAGGACCTCCCTGAATTTGGAAAAAATTCGCCGGTAGGGGGCGCTGTAATAGCGATTTTTGTACGATTTTGAATATTGTACCATCGAAAAGTATATGAAGTTATGCATAGAATTGAACCAAATTTTTATTTTAAGTTTTCGGATATGGCAGGTAGGTCCTCCCTAAATTTGGAAAACATTCGCCGGTAGGGGGCGCTGTAACAGCGATTTTTGTGCGATTATGAATATTGTACCATCCAAAAGTGTATGAAGTTATGCATAGAACCAAATTTTTATTTTAAGTTTATGCCTATGACAAGCAGGTCCTCCCTGAATTTGGAAAAAATTCGCCGGCAGGGGTCGCTGTAATAGCAATTTTGCATATTGTACCACCGAAAAGTGTATGAAGTTATACATAAAATTGAACCAAATTTTTATTTTAAGTGCTTGGCTATGGCAAGTAGGTCCTTCCTTAATTTGGAAAAAATTCGCCGGTAGGGGTCGCTTTAATAGCAATTTTTGTGCCATTTTGAATATTGTACTATCCAAAAGTGTATGAAGTTCTGCATAAAATTGAGCCAAATGTTTTGTGTTTCTTTTTGGTCATGGCATGAAGGTCCTCCCGGAATTTGGAAAAATTCCGCAGGAAGGGGGCGCTGTAATTACGATGTCTGTACCATTTTCTTTATTGTACAATCGAAAAAATATATAAAATTATGCATACAAATCAACCAAATTTTTTATGCATGTTTTTGGCTTTGACCAACAGGCCCTCCTTGAATTTGGAAATATCGCGCAGTAAAGGGGCTCTGTGATAGCGATTTTTGTACACTTTTCTTGATTTTTTGTAGTTCTCTTGCCCATCGGCGGCTCGTGCAAAGGCGGGAACTCACTTCCTGCTAAGCCGGCTATTCGCAAACATCTGATAACAACAGAATAAGGGAAAACTATTAATTTTAACAAATATCATGATATAGATTAACTCGTTTTTAGTCCATTTAATTGACTGAAGCAGGAATTTAAGATGAAAATCAAAGTTGGTATAGTAATGAACTAATAATATTGAAGTATTAACATGTGTAACTAATTTTTGAAATATTAACATGTATAAGATAGAAGAAAGTTTTGGGATTGGCACATCCAACTAGTTATAATTACCATGAACCTAAAAAAAAATTGTATTTAAAGTATTTTTATATTTTGAATACAAAGTTGTAATTAGCTCATGCAAATTTTTTAAATTTTCAACAGTATAATCACCTAAAAAATAATTTTTTGAACAATAAAAAGAAAATTTTAGGTTCCGTTTATACAGACTAACATGAAACATACATTTTGAAAATATGAGACATCATGCGCGTAATGGCCAAAAACTTCATTTTGTTAAAAATAAAGTTTCGGAAACGCCGCTTCAGCTTTTATGGGGGTATAATTCTAAAGACCATAACTTCTGTTCTGATGCCAATTTCAAGGAAACAATTTTATCAAAATCTTCAGAAAAGATATGAGTTTAAAATTAAAAAAATAATAAAATTTAAAAAAATTTGAAACTTTAAGAGTGCTGATACCCCTTAAATGGTAGGAATTTCTAAAACGGAACAATCTAATTAAATCCCCTTCTACAGTACAGATATTTCAAATTAAGAAAATGATAATAAAAATAAAGAGGAAAATCAAGTAGGAAAACATACTGTAATATTATAAAATGAGCATGTAAACTTCACGTCTTTTTCGAGAGAAGAAAAACATTTAATGCATACTGAAATATTGATAATGATATCGATATAAAAATCATATTGATAATGAAAAAGCAAAGAAGTGACGTAATTTTCATGGAATAGTTAAAGATTAATTTTTTACGAATGAAAATGCTTCTTTTTTAAAATGACGTACATCGGTATAGTAATTTTGCTGTTCTGAAATTAAAATCCCTTATCTATAAAATAAAGGCTATATTTTCAAATCATATGAAACATAATTTTAGAGTATGCTAAGCCCCTTAGATGCCTTTTAGGTAGATTTCGTATGAAATACTACCTATTGGCGTCGATCCTATGTTGGAATTTCTGAAAATGTTTTGCAGATCTACACCGATCATGACCCCTAGAGCCCAAAACCACCCTCAGTAAAAAAATTTATATATATATACAGTGGTGGTCAAAAGTTTCCGGCCAGCATAAATTTTTTGGTTAATTTGTAAGTATATCCATATGGAGAGGAATCTCAAAGTTATACTTATACACTTTATTGACATAACAGTTAAGAACTTAGTTATGGAATAAAAAATAAATATTAATTAATTTAATTGACAAAATTAATTTTAAAAGAAAACGCATGTTCTCAAAAGTTTCCGGCCACCTTGGCAAGTTTGGAAAAAAATGGTGTTAGAAAAGAAAATAACAGTGATCAACAACATTTACAATTAGTATTTTGTATTCATACATTTAGTATAAGTACATACAATTAGTACTGAGGCGCAGCAACGTGGCATCGATTCAGTGAACAGTTATAGATCATCAGTGTTAAGTTTTGTTCACGGTTCTTGCAATTTTTGTGAAAATGCTGCTAATTGGAATATTTATAATTCCAAACACGTTTTCAAGTTAGTTTCAAAGATTTTCTATTACATTCAGATCGGATGATTGGACTTTCCATTTCAAAAGCGAAGTTTATTTGTGCGAAAGCCACTGCTTGACGAGCTTTGATGTATGTTTTTGGTCGTTATCATGATGAAACAAATAGTTTCGACCACATTTTTTCCTCCAATAAGGCAGCAAATGATCTTGCAAGATATCCTTATGCATTGCACTATTCATCTTGCCGGGGACTTCAAATAACGGACAAGCGCATTTTCCAAAAAATGCTCCCCACAGCATAACATGTCCTCCGCCGTACTTCATTGTAGGAATAATATATCTCGCACCTTATCTTTTGTTTTTAGGTCGTCGGTTGTAATGTTTTTTATCACTCACAAAAAGATTGAACGTCGATTCATCTGAAAATACTACTTTTTTCCAGTTTTCACTTGTCCAGTCTTTGTATTCCGTGGCGAACGCCAGTCGGGCCCTCTGAATTTTTTTACTCATGAAAGGTTTTCAAACACCGACTGTTCCACAAAGTTCTACGTCACATAAGCATCTTGACACTGTAGATAGACTTGTTTAAGCAATAACCATAACACCACAAATCACTCCTAACAGCATAAATGACGTGGAATTGCAGCGGCATTTTTACGCGGGTCAACAACTGCTTTTCTTCTGATATTTCTATCCACAAGAATAGTCGTTTTCCAGAATCCCCCCGGACCGTGGCGAGTTCCGAAGGCCATGACCCTCTTTATATATATTTTTTAAATATCGTTTACAGCAAATTTTCCGATCGACAGCTTTGCCGCAATCTCACGAGAGGATTGTCCCTTTAGCGACAAACAAATCACTCATTTAGTAGCAATAAATTGTTAAACTTTTCATTTTTGAATTTAATTACATTATTCACCTCAATTAATTAACTAAATTGGCCATAAAAACACTTTAGCGATAGCAAAAACACCATGAATGACGAATGGCCGGAAACTTTTGCACACGCGAATTTTAAATTCCTCCCCTTTGCATCAAGTATCTTAAGTAACCAATCAAAATGATCACGTGATCAGAAGTAATTTGCTTATTCCTAACTTTTGGAGCAATTGAACTTCTTCTTCGCTAAAACGTTCTGCCAAACAAATAAAAAAACTAACTGGCCGGAAACTTTTGACCGCCACTGTATATATATATATATATATGTATGTATGCATCTATCTATATATATCACTTTCTTCTGGAAAATATAACTTCCACAATTCTGCACCAATCTCTTCCAAACTGATACATAAAATCAAGGGGCATAAAATCTCGGTCGAGTTCGTTAATGGGCAAAATCGGACGAAGGGGGTGGAAATAGGGAGGGGTTTTGTGAAAACAGAAAAACCCCTATAACATCTTAAATTTTGTACATATCGAATCAGTTTAAAGTTTTTATTACTTCTAAAAATAGGGCCAAAAATTTATGTATCACAGATTTTTGATAAAGTTAAAAATGGGTTCAAGGGGCGCAAAAAATAGGTATTTTGGGAGAAAAAAATTCATAACTTCGTCAATTCTCAAGATGTCAAATCCAATTAATTTTATCATGAATCTCCTTAACATTATCTACAACTTTTATAATCACAAGTTTTTGATAGGACCAATTCGTACCGCAAAAAAAAATTAAAAACGAAAACAAAAAGGGCGTTTGAAGAAGAAAAAAATCCATAACTCCGTCACTTCAAAAGATATAAAATCCCCATGAATTTATCATATATCTTCTTAATATTGTCTACAACATCTATATAGACAAGTTTTGGATAGGACCAATTCTTACAGCAAAAACAAATTAAAAATACATAGCGGTTGAAGAAAAAAATCATCTTAGTAAGGGTGTATTCAAATCCAATCTGCTTATTTTCTGACTCATTTTACAATTCATTTTACTCTCAAAGGCTTCAAATTGGTAGGTTTTCTTACTCAGAAACTATATAATGTACCGTAATGGTCAGTGTTTTGATAGATGCAGAATATATTTTAAAACATGCTGTCAAAGCGGACCTTTTGAACCGAATTTCCCGAAGCGGATTGTGTTGGAAAAGGAAGTATTCAAATCCAAACTGCTTATTTTCTGACTCATTTTTAAATTCATTTTTGCTCTCAAACGCATCCAATTGGTATATTCGCTTATTCAGAAACTATATAATGTACCGTAATGATCGATTTTTTGACAGAGGCAGAATATATTTCAAAAAATGATGTCAAATTGGGCATTTTTAACGGAATTTCCCGAAGCGATTGTGTTAGAAACGAAAAATATTGTCTTACTGAGAAAACAATTGTTTATGTATCAAGTTTAAATTAATTAAACGGAAATTAAAAACACAGGTCGCTTATAAATCTCTTCAAATATCACGTCAACAAGTTTCATGTTTTTCCTATTAAAAGTGAATCTGGAGTTATGCCAGAAAATTTCGAGTTGTTTAGCATGGAAAAGTATTTTTTTGAATACCGCCCTAACATGATTCTGATAAAACCAGTTATTATATAAAAATGAAATAAAAACTCGTCAAAAGCGGCCAGATAAAATTGTTAAAGTGGGTTTATCTCTAATCATGATTTGGTTTTTGTTTGTGAAATTAGTAATACTTAACTTCGAAATCTACCTCCGCGTGTAGGCCGGGCCGGCAGGGATATTTTTTCATTTATTTCGGTAATGTAAGGAAAACGAAACATTTATAAATTTCACGCGTCAAATTAAACGTGCATTTTCTTTAAAAAACAGCGGGATTCTGTTATAATCGCGTCAAATTATAAAGTATTGTCTTTTGTTCTTCTATTTGTCGTTTCAATATTTTACAGGCGTGAATGCAATGAGTTACTTTATTGTGTTCTCCTGTTTTTACGGTATTACAATTTTGTTTTTGTTTATGTATCTGGAAGAGGCTAACAATTAACACGGGAAATACAAGGTGGGTCTTTTAGTAGCTGAGGCACAGAAAAGAAGTGTGGGTGGTGCAGAGAAGTTTATGTAATATTTCCTTAATTTTTCAAAACCAATTTTTTCCTAGACGCATAATGATTATAAATGGGATATAATATTTTCGGAAGCTTTTTGGAGGGCTTTCCATCGAATTAGGGACTTTACTGATTTTTCTGTGTATAGATTGATAGATCGAGATATGCACTGAACTACAAATATAGGATATGCAACATAAAAATAGGAAATATATACACATTATACTATACTTTTACGGGACCATTTTTTATCAGTCCTATGAAATATGCATTTTTTTTCCTCGATCCTTTCGCGAAATTTACATTTTTTTCGCGATTCTTTCACGAAATTTACGTTTTTTCTACATACCTTTAGACAAAACTGATTTTTTTTCGTTATCCCTTGACAAAATTTGCATAATTTCGGAATCCTTGGTTGAAATTCGAATTTTCTTCGAGATCCACTGACGAAACTCGCTTTTTATGCGATTCTTTGACGAAATTAGCGTTTTTTCGCATTACGTAGATGAAATTTGCGTTTATTCGCGATCGTTTGACGAAATTCACGTTATTTATACAATCCTTTCACGAAATTCGCGATTTTTCGTGCGAACGATGGACGTAATTGTTTTTTTTTTTCGGCGTCCATCTGTCGAAATTCACAATATTTTTTATGTTCCAATTTGGGGACTGAAGATTAATTTTTTAAGATTCTCGGAATCGAATGCCTTAAATTTTCGCAAAATTCGGAACATAACCTGGAACGGAACCTGGTGAAATGTCGCATGAATGCTTTTTCTAACGAATTTTAATATAAATTCATTTTAAACTAAAATTTGACAGGAAATGTTTTCTTTTCTAATTTCGGGGTATGGGGGGGGGGGGGGCGGTGTCCGTGTTCTCCCGACACTGAAACAACATATGTCATTAATTACACATTAAAACACGGTGGACTGTTTAAAAAAAAAAAAAAAAAAAAATAGCAATCTGTAAAATTTTCGAAAAAATTTAGAAATTCTTAAATTTGAGTAAAAATTTATAAATTTAGAAAAAATTCGAATAATTTTTTTTCGGATTTCGGGTTTTTCCGTATTTCGGAGTTCCGGATACTGTATTATGTAGGTAACCAACCTCGATATCGAGTGCCACAGGCGACCGTTTTTATATTCTGTTCGCAGCACTATTTAAAAATAAATACATTTTGTAGTATATTTCTCTTGCAAATGTTGTCAAAGCGTATGTAAAATATTTTTGTTTTGAAAAAGTGGTGCGAAATACAATTAAAAATAATCGTCTGTGGCAGCCGTGGATACGCTTTATTTCTTTCTAACCGATGACCAGGCTCCTACCTGCCGGCAAAGCAAGCTTACGATATTGAGGAATGAGACTTCGCCTTTCTACCGCACCCCACCGGGTAAAGATTGGCTCCGTAAACTGTCCCACAGGAGCGGGTTCGGTAGCTCGTGCAGGCCGTAGCCTAATGTTCTGGCGTTCCGGCTGTCGGATTTGGGCCCGACGAGAAACTCAGTCGAATCAGGCTGGGCGACAAACATGCTAAATATTTCATGTATCGGAATCTTCCTGGTCATTCTAGGATTGCACCGCTTCGATTTATAAATCGAGATCCATTCCAAGAGTAGAAGCGTGGTACACTGTAAATGCTGGTGCATGGTGCAAGGCAAGTACAAGTATTTATTAATATACCAAGAAAGGAGCGGTTTCACACTAATGACCAAAGATGAATTTCACACATTAATCTCATTAAATTTTAATGAATAACTCGTCTAAAATTATACTATTTATTTTAATGAGTAGCATGTAATGATTTTAAATACCTTGATTTTAGTTTTATCATCTAAAGCAGCGGTCCCCACCCTGGGGTTCGTGTACCCTGGGAGTACGTTGCGGGTGTGCCGGGGGTACTTGAAAATAATATCGGTAATGGCGGAAGTCACAAAAATAGTTAGTAAATTCATAAAAATGTTAGAAGTGACAACGCAGTTTGTACGATTTATAATGTGGTTGCGATAAGAAGATAACTAATGAAAAACAGCATGTTTGCTAAATCTATTTCAGAGGGGGGGGGAGGAGGGCGTGTTTATGAGAAAGGGGTGTACTGCGAAATGAAAATCCTTAGAAAAAAGGTTGGGAAGCGCTGACTTAAAGTGTAAAAAAAGAGCGAGCGAGCGATGACCGCCTCGGGAACTCAGCTTTCGCTTTAGAGTGTTAGTGCAATCCGAGGTGCAGACCCCATCCACTTACCCCCCGACTCTCATAGAGAGTACGAGAGGCAAGCGTCGTCGGGTCTTCGATCTGGTTGCTGAGATTTATTTCTGTTTCTGTGCTAAAACGAAGACAATTAAAACATTTTATTTATAAGCCTGGAATTCTCGGAGAGTGGTGTTCCCTGCGCTCGTCATTTTTCTTTCTTTTAAACACTGACCATCAAACAAAAGACATTTGAATGCTAAACTATTTATATTACAGACATTGTAAAAAAGGAAGGGTTGTGTATACGCGGAAATACATCTCTAAATACGTCAGTCGACCGCTGCGACTTCGACCATAATGTTCACTTTTATCAATAAATAGTTTAATATTAACCCTTAAATGCCTGAGTTTCCAAAAATCATTTTAAAAATGTTATTCGAGCTTTCTTTTTAAAAATAAATCATGGGTAAAATACTTTAAAAAATCAAAATTTGTTTTAAGTATGGTTTACGGCTAAAAAACTGTTTGTTACTAATCAGCAATACTGGTGTTTAATTGAAAAAATAATTTTCCTTGATAAAATTCTATAATATTAAACACACAATTTTGAGAACTGTGATAAGAAATAAATTTTACTTGCTCAATGCAGAGCAAAATAGGGTATTTCGCAAGCTTCCAAACAAAATAAAAAGAACATGTATCAAAAATTGAAAAAAATAAATCTATCTTTATTCTTAAACAGCACAAGTGTTGCCATTTAAATGTTGAAAATCGATTTAATAATATTTTAAGAATGTATTTTATTGGCAACATTAAGCATTATAGCTTTCATATTTTTCTAATAGTATTTATAAGCTTAAATTGGGTATGTTGCCGAAAGGCAACACCCGGCATTTAAGGGTTAATTACTTTAGGGTTATAAGTAAAGGAATCAATTTCGAAATCCTAAAATGATAGATTATATGATTCTGTTTGTGTTACATGTTCCATAATTCTTTCCAGTTTCCAGTCTTAAGAAATAATCAGCAAAAAAAATTATATTTCTTAATAAATGCATTTGCTTCAGCTTTCTACAAAGCGTAAAAGAAGCAATGAATTTTTCATGTTCGAGTTCATTGCGGACGCCAAACTAATGTATCGTAATGGAAATTTTAGGGAAAAAACAGGAATTGCAGTAACAAAAAGGGTGATATTTTCAAGAAGGCGATACAGGTGTATCAAGTGGCCCAGAGAATTATCTTGGCGATTTTTATCCCTTTGCGATAACTCTCGTTTTTGTAAATAATCGCCAGGCTAAAACTCCGAGAAAAAACAATATATATAATATATATGTATGTATGTACGTATATATAAGTATATATTGGTATTTCATGTACCCTTGAAAAAGTGAAATGCTATATAAGCTTCCACTTACATCCTTCCATTTGATCTCATTATTTGTTTACAATACGACTTTTAATGGTTCAACAGTATTTTGCTGGTTTTTTCTTTCTTATGTCTTTAATAGGTTATTTTTTCAAAATTAGGTTGTTTTTCATGTATTTATAGGGATTAATCGTATGCAATGTGCTAGTGAATTAATGGATTTAGCTTAATTTGTATTACTTGTATAGGGTTCCATCTGTATTTTGTATAATGTTACAGTTATGGTTTGATGCTAAATTAATTAATTTATTGATTTAATTATCGTAATTGGAAATAGATGATGATTTGTAATTATATTATGGCTACACACACACACACACACACACACATATATATATATATTTGTTTTTTTTTTTTTTTTGTGGGTATGGTGTGGCTATGATTGCCATAAGTAATACGACAACTGAAACTTTATCGTCAAAATTGAGTGCAGTGAAATATTGAAGAATGTCAACTTTCATATAAAAATGCAAGAACAAAGTTATAAATTAAATATATACAGTATATTCCAGCGTTAAACGCGATATTTTGAAACAAGTAAATCGGATGCATGTTGCAGGTGTAACGCCGGATATAAAAATGAAAGCTTTAAATTCAAGTATTAAAATTGAGATTTTTATAAGAATAAACAAGAGAAGAAGAGCTGATTACTTGAATGAACCAAAACTTGATCCCTAAAGCTTTCTGGGGATTGAAACAGACTTAGAAGTAGAATAAATTTTGTGTAAAAAGTACCTGAAATTGTTAAATAAAACACAAAAAAATTATCTATTAATTAAAATTAATTTAGTCGCATTAAAAGTAAGCAGCATAGGGTTTAATACAAGTATGCCAGTGCAGGACCCAATTCCTCATATATTTTTCTCAGGCAGATGGCCTTTATCTCTTTCAGCGAATTTTATTTTATGTGCTCAATATACTCAAAGCGGCCACCTCAAAGTGAAACTTTTAGCTTTCAAAACACGAAAACATAACCTATGCCTACAAGCATAACATTTAAATTAGCCTTATTAGTCTTGGGAATGGAAAGACTGTATTAAAAATTATTTATAACTACGAATGAAAAATGAGTAACAGATTGGCGTAAGTTAGTAATTGGATTTTTTATTCCGTAATGAGAAAAAAAAAAATATTTTTGAAAACTTTTGGGGTAAAAATGCAATATTTTTATTGCTAATTTAAACATGAAGGACAGCTCTGACAAGTTTAAAATTACTTGACGTTATAGCTAATGGTATATATTTTAAATATCGAAAATTTAATTCTTGCCTTTTTATTCCTTAATGAGAAAAAAAAATAAATAGTAAAATATGTTGAGGGTAAAATGCAATATTTCTATCACTTCTTTGAAAGTAAAGGAAAGCTTTGTAAACTTTTAAATTATTTGATATTATAGATGAAAGTGTATATTTAAAATATAGCAACTTTTATTCTGGCTTTCAGTTTATTTTTCCCTCAATATTTTTAATTAAATTAGAACAAAAAATGATTCAGTTCAACAAAAAATTACACATTAATCCTAAATCCAAATACAAAAAATAGATGGCACCACTCTTCTTTTTCACCTTGAAATCGTGCAATATTTTAAGAAACGAGCGGTGTTTGAAAGAGAAATAGTTCATGGAATGTAACAGATATTACCTTTTTCATCCCATTTTTGATATGTTAGGAATCAAAAGGAAATCTAGAATTTTTTTTGAGCTTATCATGGACTTATTGATCTTTATGCCTGTGCAATATTTTTAATGCCGGACCTCTCCTTTACCTATATTTTGGCTCATACATAAGAGGAAAATTTATTATTTTGTAATTTTTTTTTTAAGTTTCTGAGTTTCTTTATGAAGATGAAGGAAATAAATGGCAACTTTCAAACTTGGGGAATTCGATCTTCATATGTAATACTACATCATGCATCAATTTCACAGATGTTTTTGAATTCCTTTGATTTTCATAACGTTTCTAATTTTCTCAAAATTCAGAATTTTTCAATTTTTACAACCAATTAAAGATTAATCATGGTGTTACCAGATTATTATTACTCAATAAATAGAAAGATAATTTTTCAGAGGTTGCAAAAAAAAAAAAAAAAAAAAAAAAAAAAAAAAAAAAAAAAAAAAAAACATTTCTGTTAAATAGTTTTCAAGATACAGAACTTCAAACTTGATACTTTGGACGTTTGCACACATGCCATTCTTTATCACAAGTTTTTTAAATGTTCAAAACTGCTAAAATAATTTATTTTTTGTGAAAATATTTTCCAGAGCTGTATTTTAATGTGAATTGAACCTGTGTAACAAATTTTATTAAAATCGGTTACTATGTGGCCACGACTTTAAATACCTATAAATAGCAAATTGCAATTTCATACCATAGGTGTGCCTTATGCGTTGAAACACGAATCTTTTTTAGTCTGCTGAAAAACTTAAATGTAATTGTCCAATTCCCGGCTTAAATCATTGTATATGATTTTTTTTAAAGGAAGAAAATGCGAAATAAAGGGTAATACATAAAAAACAGAGTGGAGAAATTATACGGTTTCTAGAAAAGAGCTAATGACATAAATATCTAGACGATGGTGATAATATAGATACACATATTTTATAATAAAATCATTATATTATTCATAAGATAAATTTTTCGTCAACTTTTGTATGCCTTAAAATTTGACATATTACGGTAATTTATCATTTCTGGTCATAGAAACGAATATTTAAATATTAGTAGGCCGTGGAAATATGTTATGTGACACTCAAATAAACGAAAATTTATATGTTTCAAAGTACTGACGTATTTAAATTTTTGGAAAAGAATCTATTACCACGATGTATAATTAATGATGCAGATGACATTTAATATACCCAACTCAACATTTTAATTAATTTTGAACACATTCTCAGCTGTAGAAGATAATATTCAGCCTTTTGTGGTTCGCTGAATATGACCATTTTCTAGACTTATCTTACTAACAATATAATATGAATGCAGAATAATGCATACAATGCAAATATATTTACCAATTTCCTCGGAATTCTGCTATTAGTACGATATCGTGTTCAAATTCTACATTGCAAAATATGAAATAAAGTAACTCCATAACTTCATAAACTAACTTCATTTACTTCATAATATAATTAATGACATTTTCTGTATGCATAAAATAATTTAATATTTATGTAATTTATGAAGTTATATGTCTATTATATAACCCTTTAAAGCTTCACGTTTGCCAACGCTGCAAAATACTCATGACATATGTCAGTATTCAAGAATTATTTAATCAAAGACTAATGTAAAGTAAAAATATAAAATTACAGTACGTTTATTGCTTGTATTTTAATTGATTTATTGTGCAAGGCTTAACTTTAGAGGAGTATTAAATCAGTAAATCGCAAATGTCTCTGAAAATGCGTGAATGTTTTAGAATATATAACTGTTTAGATTAAATTTGTTTTTTCAGACATAAAAAATGCAATGTTGATAGAAAATGGTTCTGATACTGTTTAGTTATATTTTAAACTAACAAAAGTGTAGAACAAGCATCAAATGAGAGTATTTATGATTATCTTTTGGTGAAGTGCAATTAAGAGATACTAAATGAACATTTGTCACTGAAAATTTGATTGGGAAAAAAGTTAATTTGAATTATTCTGGTTATTGTTTCTTAACTTTTTAATCCGAATAACTATTTTAGATTTCCGGACGTTATTTTTTTATAATTATTTTATTTTCAAACACGCATGTAAACTTCCTAAAATATTTATTTTTTTTTTTTTTTTTTTTAACGGGTAGCAAAATTAACTTTTGTATCAGACATGCTTCCTTAAATCTCGTAAATACATTGCTTTCTAATATTTCTGAACATTTTTCAAAATCGTGAACAAGTTATGCTCTAAGATTGCCTTGAAGAGGTTATGTTATACTTTCGTAGCGGTGTGCTAGATTTTGATATATTACTTTTTTTAAAGTATGGTATTAAGAAAATAAATTTCTCCCGAATCCCATTTCTTTAGATTTTTACTTTCTTATATCGTTACAGGAAGAAAGTATTGGATCCTAAAAAAAAAATTCGACTTCTGGTTTTCGATAGATTTATACCTTTTAGAAAGTTCTGAACTCAATTTGATGGTTTTTAGAAAATGTCTGTCGGTGAGTCTGTCTGTCACTCTGTGAATCTATATGTGACAAAAATTTTATGAACTCTCTTTCTCAAGAACTAATACACAGAATTTCACTTTAGATTCAGTTAGACCTTGATATAAACTGGAGCTGATTACTTTCTGGTGTCGCCCAACAGCTGGCGCTGCTATGCTGCATATTTTGCGATTTCAGCAGTAGATAAATCTTAAGAACTAATGTACGGATTTTTATAACACTTCACATTCAGTTAGGCCTTGATATAATTTTGTGCTGATTACTTTTTGGTAAAAATCGCCCATCAGATGCCGCTGCAATGATGCATAATTCATGATTATAGCAATAGCTCTATTTCAAGAACTTATACACGAGTTTTCATCAAACTTCAGATTCAATTAGTTCCTAATATTAATTAATGTTGATTATTTTTTGATGAAAATCGCCCAACATGTAGGGCTGTTATACTGCATTTTACACGATTCCCGCAATAACTGCATCTCAAGAACTAGTGCATGTATTATGATCAATCTTCAGATTCATTTAATCCGTTTTATAAATTGGTTCTAATTCGTTTTTGGTGGAAACCAACATGAAGTTTTCTTTACAATTTCCGCAATAGCTCTATCTGAAAAATTAAAGCAGGGATCATCATCAAACTTCAGATTTAGTTTGAAGTTGACGATGATAAGCTGTTGATGATTAGATTTTGATGTAAATTTCCTAACCGGCGGAGCTGATATGCTGCATTATTTAGGAAGTATTAACATGAATGAGATAGAAGATAGTTTTGGGATTGCCATATCAGACTAGTTTCTTAATATTGGTGTGAATTTAAAATTTTTTATCTGTTTCAAAATTTGCTATTTCCTCATATTTGATTTTATACTGAGTATAAAAAATGAAGCTAGAACAATACTTCTCCTGCTTTAGTTATTGAGATGGACATTCTAATTTTTAAACAATAAATGAAATTGTGAAAAATTGTGAAATGAGTTATTTATTTATGTATTTATTTTTACTCTTTGAAAATATTTTATTTTTGTTTAACAGTTCTGTATTTGAATCTTTTTTAAACTTGTGAAATTAATTTTTTTTAGAACAAATCGCTTAACTTTTAAGGAAACGTCTGGAAGAAATAAAACGCAAAAATGTGCACAAAATGCTCCTGAACAATTTCTGAAATGAGTTAGAGAAACACATAAAATACCAGAAAAAAACATATAACATGGATTTCATGTGACTGTATATCACTTGATGTTTATGGACAGTATTAGGGGGAAACGTATGAGCAAAACATTATAGATTATAATAGAGAAACATCGAAAATTTAATGAAAAAATTAAATAATTTCAGAATACTAATGTTAGAAGTTTCATTTTAGGATTGATATATTTGTTGAAAAGAATTAAATGTCATTGTATGCAACATTTCAGTGTTCTGCTAATACAAATCATGTACGAGTGTAATGAAATACTTTTGAAAATAGCATAATATCGTGATTTATGTACTGATTCGCTTGTATAAGCTGCACAACGACGTCGATCAGAAACTTTTGTAAATAACAGAAGCATTAGACGCACTAAAAACCTCTTTTACAACAGACATCAAAATTGTATTTATAATCTGATGCATAGTAAATAAGTTATTTTTTTATAATACAAAATTTAGTTTTTCAGAATTTTGACAACAGTAATTTTTTTAATGTATCTTTACTACCCTTTCAAAAATAAAAACTACTATGAAACGGATATAAAATTTTGTAATGGTTTGAAGAAGAAATAATTTCGAAAGAGTCAATTACTGGGGGATTTCACACTATATGAATATAACGTTTTATCCAGTTTAATTTAAGTTCCCGATAAAATAAAAAAAATACTAGTAGGCTCCACAAATATTTTGGTGATTAACTACACGTACCGTATCTGAAATTAAAATATTTTTTTTTGTCATTAAAAAAGCTGTAACATTTTTGATAGGTCACGTTTTAATAGGTTTAGATAATTTTGGGAATTTAACATTTATAGTCACAAAACCGAAAATTAAATATTTAAAGCCTGTGAAAATGTATTAAAAATTTATACCAATAAAAAAACCCCTTTATTATATTTTGATTTCTGTGTGCGTATGTGTTAGAACTATTTTAAATAAAGAATAGAGATGGAATTTAAGGTGCCTGCCTGCCTTTAAAATGCAATTTGCAGTAGAAATAAGATTTTCTGTATTTGAATTAATTTAAAACTCTGGCATATTAGCTTTCTAAAACAGTTTGAAGTTTGTTTCTACTTTGCTTAGAATTTGAGTTAAAGGCATTTTAATATTAGTCATTCGCAAGTTTTTGAAACTAAAAGTAGCTTTCAACTACCGATGTGACCCTAAATATTTGAACACAAACAAAGGAAAAATTTAAAAACCACCAAGAAAAAAAGAATAACTGTTGTAAATAACACAGATGGAGAACTTTATAAATCAGGAGCTTTTTAAATTAGATTTTTTATTTACCAAGTGCTGGGCAACATATAATAATGATATGTTCCCGCACCATGTTGGTTTAATCAAAGTAAAATTGCGTAATTTGTTATTTCTGTTTGTATATATTTTTTTTTTTTTTTTATAAAATATAATTATGAGTGTAAAATTATAATGTTTATATATTTAAGTAAAATAGGAGTGTAAGTTCATACAAAAATTATTAAGTTGATTTTAAATATTAAATATACATTTTTAAAAAATTGTTGTATTGTAAAATGAATGTATAATGTTGAATAGAGTTCGGATCTCAGATAACAACAATAGCCAGACGCCATGGTGTCGTTTTATGACAAGCCAGTGGAAAGTGGTGTATAATTAGAAATCGTAAAATAATAAAAATGTTGGAATAAATTTATGGCCTTAATAAAAGTGTTGGGATAAATTTATGGCTTTTCAGACCACCCAAACTTTAAGGCATATAATAATATTAAAGTATATGTAAGGGACCATTTTCAGACTGTTAGCTAATAGGCCTATCGAAGGATAATGCAAAATCTTCTCACATCCAATAAGGGTGGACTAGACAAATAGTTCCACCCACTGCAAGAGTTGGTGTGCCAGAAGAAAAAGGTTTGAAAAAGAGAGTCTGAAAAAAAGATGGACGCAGGAGCTCTCCTGAAAGCCCGTGCAATGAATCCTGAAAGCCCGTGCAATGAATCCAGAAAGCCCTAGTAATGCCCAGGCGAGATGGACATATCGGAGTGAGCCTAAGCAAGCCTAATTGAGGATGTCTTCCTGATGTTGAAATAAAGTGTATTGTTCTACTGAGGTCCGTAGCTATGCATCCTGCCATCCCGATATCGCCGCTCTGATAAGAAGCGGATTCCAGATGACATATGGATATGATCCTTAGCAACGCGACAACTCTGAATTTGGTGAATAAAGGCCACCATCCCGTTTATGATATAAGGTATTACCTTTATCTTTTTCTTTTACCACTTTAAATCATATGAGAAATTATAAATATCCTTTTCTGATATTTTATGGTAGAGAGCAATCTGAGATCCAACAAAACCAATAATTAAATATAATAAGGTAATTTAAAAATGAAAGAGAATTATTCTTTTTTAGCAAAAATAAAAATATATAATATTAAGAGTAAATGAAAACATTGTCTTTTTTTTAAGATTAAATATACATAAAATAATGAGAAGAAAACAAAAGTGTTGCTTTCTTTTTTTTGAATTAATATTATGTATTTCTGTATATAGTTGTGTTCAATGTAAATAAAATATTTAATCAAGTTTTTAAAAGTTTCTGTAATTTTTTAATTGATAATGTTTAAAAGGGTGTCAACTTATTTTACAGCTTAAATTTTAGTTTAATTCATAAGTGGAGGAGTTAGTCTAAATAATTCACAACGCAAACTCTTAATTTTATTCGTAATTAATTAAATTTAATAATTACATTTTTACGCGAATTATAATTTAATATTATTAAATATTCGCGTTGCACTTCTACTAGAATTACATAATTACGATCACTTATGTTATTTGAATTTATCTAAGGTATATAAAATTATATACCAATTTACTATGAAGTTGCTTGGATGATTTGGACCAATTAACAATTTTGATGTAAATTAAATAGGAAATAAACAAGTGTAATTATCTGTCCAGCATCCCCCTCATTAAAGTAAAATGGTGCTATGACTCAGGAACGTTCATCTGAGGTCATTAGAAATAATAATAATAATAATAATAATAAAGGAAAATAAATTTAAGTATTATTTTAATGTCACAATTTTAAAGATATTGTAGGTATGTAAGTTTAATTGATTAAAATTTTATTAAAATTAATTTTATTATTGTAACAATAATGACACACATATAATAATTTAAATAAATAAAATGAATAATATATGTTAGCAATATAAAAAAAAGGAAATGAAAAAAATAATTCTGGGATTTATAATAGGTAAATTTAGGAATTACAATTTTTTTTCTCTCTTTTCTCTTTTGGTTGGATCTCAGTTACCATTGAGAAATAATGGCATTCACATCACGGATGACACATTTGTAAAAATAAATTTTTTTTAATATACTGTATAAATAATAATAAGAAGAATAATGAGTAAAATTTTATAATATGACTGGTATAAAAATGATTGAAAGGTCAATAGATCATGATTTTTGAAATTGTATCAAGGTGATACAAAAGAAAATTTATGAGTCGTACTACGAAGTAGTGGTACAATATTTATATATATATAAAAAAAAAATAAGATTGTTGTTTCTGTAGAAAAAGACAGATATTTTTCTGTTAAATGAAATTATGTTGTTTTTTATATATACGTGTATTATAAATATTTTAGGGTTTTTTATGTGTGTAAAAGAATAATCTACAAAACAACTTCATCTGCTAAGAAATATTTTTCTTTAAATTTTAGTGCTGTTGTTTTTATGTATTTATGCAATTTAGAATATTTTCATACATATGTTGTAATATAGAAAAAATAGTATGAGATGCAAAATATTCTTTTAAGAGGTATAGGATCTATTTTGAATTGATATTTTGAAAAAGTATACATTGATTACTAATATTTGTTAAAAATGACTCAGACGCTGGATATAGATACACGTATTAAGTTAGTGTCACCATTTGACAATAAAAAGAACAAAAACATCATATTTTTCTTAGATGGATTTGATAATATTTTGAATTCGAAAGATATACAGGAAGAAACTAAATTATTAATTTTAAAGGCTAAAATTACTGGGGACGCAAAACATATTTTAAGTAAACAGATTTAAATGATCAAAAAGACCACCATAATACAAATAGGTCGTTATATGGTTATACACCATATACAAACTTATACGGGGATGTTATACAAGATCATTACACTTTCCCCCCTCCCCAGTATTATCCATGGGATATGAATTGGTATTAAAAATAAAACAAAATACATAATTAATCGAATTTCAAAATTTCAAAATTTTCAAAATTTAAAAATAAATTTTTCTCTTTTAGGTAAAAAAAATTGAAACAAAATTAATAACTTGCCTTTTTAAAATTCAAAATAATAATAAGAAAGGATAGGAACATGGGAACGCCAATTTGTCTCTGGGTTACAATATTGAGCAAATGTGCAGGGCGCACCCGAAAACATACTTATAAAATTATGTAATGTGCTTTACAAAACTTCACTGGAGCAGTGAAATATTTCTCTCCAGGCAAAAGTTATATATATTTTTTTTCGAATATGAATTAGAAAATATGAAATCTTAACAAAGCCATATAACATTAAAACTTAATTAATTTAATAGTGAATAATGTTGGAGTAATTAAAAAAAAAAAAAAAAAAAAAAGAGAGAATTTTTTTTGTCTTCTATAAGGGTAGCCTTTGCTAATAGCCTTACAATGTAGATGACAGAATTTCAGAATTACTCTTTAAAATGAGTAGGTGTAAGCTATTAGGTTCAGGGTATTTAGAACAGCTTTATAGCATACTCATATATATATATATTTTTTCTTATATAAATATATGGTTGACAAGGAATAAATTATTAGTGCACTCTATATTAGGATAGCGGTCAGCTATAAGCCTAAATATAATAAAATATACAAAAAGTGCTAAGATTTATTCCGGTAGTTCAATTACAACATATATGCTAAAGTCTAGAATTTAGACAGCAGGGATAAGTTTTATGAACAAAAGTGTTATAAAAAAAAATAAAAAAAAGGATTTTGGTGTAGCACATTGGTTTTTTAAAAACATATATATATATGACAATGGACAAGGCAAGTTATTTCAATATGATTGCACACAAAATTATAGTAAACAAATACACAAATAATTAATTGAAGTAAAATTAAAATTTTCTCACCAAAGGCTTTCTGTATAGGGTGCAATTTTGGCCTACGGCTGAGTATGCACCAACACCAACAAAATATTTGTAGAAAAGTTATTCACAGGTACATCAAGGTATTTTGTAATCACTTAGTCCTTAATTTCAGGATTCTTGGCTGAAAAAGGAATCGAAGAAAAAACTAAGTATGGTATAATTACTATTTGTTATGCTCAGAAACAATAAAATTAGTAATATTATATTGTAAAAAGCAGCATTTTGAGTTTTATTTAGGAAAACTTTTGATTTTTAGGTTTTACACATTTATGGAGTGTCTAGCTCAGTGTATAGTTCCTAGATTTAATTTAAAAAAATAATAAATAAAAATATAAGTTGGTGTTGTTTTCAAAATAAATAACAAAGGTATAGCAATCAGCATTTACAGTTAAAATTTTTGGAATTTTCAGCAAAATTAACATTAGACAAACATAGTTTATATTATATTTAACTTGATAAGATAATTTACTTTTATTAACGGTATTCAATTAGAATTAAAGTAGGCTTAAATCCAAGTTAAATTAATTAATAACATTGTTGTAGTGTAAAATTTTATGTATGACTATTATATTTTTATTGTATATATAAAAATATGCGAATTTAATAATTAATAAAATGTATTAGCAAAATTATTTAATATAAATATTAAATGACATCTTGCTGAAATCAGCTAGAAATTAGATTTTTTTTTTTGTAAATAAATAAAATATTTTATAAATTTATGTTATTTTAGAATTTAAGCATTTTTTTTTCTTTACTTTCCCTTAGAATTAAATGCAATTCTAAATTTAACACATATAAATATACATAGGATTGATAAATTTGAGTGTGTGAGTTCATAATTTTTTTTTACATATATAATTTGGCCAATTTAACATAAGGAAACAAAATAAATAAATAAATATATTTATATATATTGGCCTTATTTTTATTAAAATATGTAGTATGGCTTAATAAATTTATTTACTTAATTTTTTTATAGTACGTACAGTAATTATTTTAAAAACTTGATCTATAAAAAAATTGGATGTGGTTGTTTGTGAGTATACAAAGATTTTTTCTGCTGGCAGAAGTTCTTTGGTCCGGCCGGGTACTCATAGATGGCTGCATGCGATTTTACGTAGTAATTATCATTTGCTTTTGTATTTTTAAAATTATACAAGTGTATTAATAACATTTTTTTTATAATTAAAATAATAATTATTAATGTTTGATTAATAATAATAATTTATTATCTTTTATTTTTAAACATATCATTAAATGTTAGACAGTAGAATTCACATACGGAATGTTAATGATAAATAAAATTTTGAATAAATAAATTTTTATTTCATTAAGTAAAAAAAAAAAAAGAAAATAAATAAATAAATAAATAAATAAATATGAAAATTTAACAATCTTTTAAGATAGAATTGTTGGCTAAATAAATAATTATTAAAGACAAAAAAATTGTTCTCTTCTTCGTCAATGACATTTTCTGACAACACTATTTAATAGTATTAAATGAAGGTGCATTTTTAAAGTCAGCGTAATGCATATTTTGCATTTTGAGAGGCTGTAAAAGTCATATTTCCGTGTTGTTTACATTTTAATAGTAAACAATATCATGAATCAAAATTTGTGTTTGTTAGAAAGGTCTAAAAATATACAATGTAATCAGTTAAAGAAAATTATATGCATTTTTTCTTAAATCCTGAAAGGCAAATTTGTTTAGATTTGAACCTGACAGCATAAAAGGCACGCTCGCTTCAGTTGCAGTGCGAGGCAGGAGAATTCAAATACTACAGTCGCCATTTTCCCCTGCAAAATAATAAAAAAAGCAGAAGGTTTACATTAGATATGATACAAATACATACACTGTTTATGCATAGATTATGTTAAAAATTACATACAGGCATGCACAGTTAGTTAAGAAGAAAGTATATCAAGAAATTATACTAATTAATAAGGTAATTACAAGCATGAAATGGTTTTAAATACATACTTTTGGAAGTCGTAAAATTTTGTCACAGCCCAAATCACCTCAGCAGAAAGTGATTAGTAGCTTGACCGACCCCTCGTTTTGGGAGGATGGGGGAAGGTCAAAAACTGGTTTTATTCTCTTTTCCTTCCTTTTTTTTTCTACCCTGTTTTGATTCTCGTCTCGGGTGAAGTTGGAGAGCATTACGTAATGATATATTAAGGGAGATTAAATAGCTTGTATATTTTGACGTATCATACAAGTTAGAAGTAAAATAAATAAATAAATAAAATAAGGTAACCAGTTTGTATACAATATTTTGCTGATTATGATTTGAATACATCAGATTAATTATGTGAAAAATAACATGTCATACGACAAGCATTGTATTTACTTTTATTCAGTATAAAATGTGTTTTAAATGAAACACTGTGTCATACGGTTATATGTGATAAAATGATATTTCAAATGTGTATGCCATTATTTTTCCTGTATTTAGGTTTATTTCGGCATATTAGTTTCATACAAAATTATAGCTTTGAATGTATTTTTGGGCACTTAAAATGTAAAGTTACAAAATTATTAAACATGTGTGTGGTAAAGAAAAAAGGCTTCGAGGAAGATGTCAGATTTTCAGTACAGAGGTCTTCTATAAATGTGAATGTCAACAGACAACTATGCTATCATGTGTTGAACTTTCTGTTATGAAAAATAGAAGAACTTCTTATAAAATATACCAGAACCATTGATAATTGAACTTTACAGACTTAGCTCAAAAACTGTGTAGATACACAGTCATATGGACACGTACATTCTTTTATGCTTTACAAAAAAAAAAATAAAACCAGCAATCAGTTTTGTTTTTGTTTTTGTTTTTTTCTGACCACCGGGAGAGATGCTGGGCAACATATAACAATGATATGTTCCCGTACCATGTTGGTTAAATCAAAGTAAAATTGCGTAATTTGTTATTTCTGTTTGTATAATTTTTTTTTTTTTTTTTTTTTTTTTTTTTTTTTTTTTTTTTTATAAAATATAATTATGAGTGTAAAATTATAATGTTTATATATTTAAGTAAAATAGGAGTGTAAGTTCATACAAAAATTATTAAGTTGATTTTAAATATTAAATATATATTTTAAAAAAAAATTGTTGTATTGTAAAATGAATGTATAATGTTGAATAGAGTTCGGATCTCAGATAACAACAATAGCCAGACGCCATGGTGTCGTTTTATGACAAGCCAGTGGAAAGTGGTGTATAATTAGAAATCGTAAAATAATAAAAATGTTGGAATAAATTTATGGCCTTAATAAAAGTGTTGGGATAAATTTATGGCTTTTCAGACCACCCAAACTTTAAGGCATATAATAATATTAAAGTATATGTAAGGGGCCATTTGCAGACTGTTAGCTAATAGGCCTATCGAAGGATAATGCAAAATCTTCTCACATCCAATAAGGGTGGACTAGACAAATAGTTCCACCCACTGCAAGAGTTGGTGTGCCAGAAGAAAAAGGTTTGAAAAAGAGAGTCTGAAAAAAAGATGTCGAGGACGCAGGAGCTCTCCTGAAAGCCCGTGCAATGAATCCAGAAAGCCCTAGTAATGCCCAGGCGAGATGGACATATCGGAGTGAGCCTAAGCAAGCTTAATTGAGGATGTCTTCCTGATGTTGAAATAAAGTGGATTGTTCTACTGAGGTCCGTAGCTATGCATCCTGCCATCCCGATATCGCCGCTCTGATAAGAAGCGGATTCCAGATGACATATGGATATGATCCTTAGCAACGCGACAACTCTGAATTTGATGAATAAAGGCCACCATCCCGTTTATGATATAAGGTATTACCTTTATCTTTTTCTTTTACCACTTTAAATCATATGAGAAATTATAAATATCCTTTTCTGATATTTTATGGTAGAGAGCAATCTGAGATCCAACAAAACCAATAATTAAATATAATAAGGTAATTTAAAAATGAAACAGAATAATTCTTTTTTAGCAAAAAGAAAAATATATAATAATAAGAGTAAATGAAAACATTGTCTTTTTTTTTAAAGATTAAATATACATAAAATAATGAGAAGCAAACAAAAGTGTTGCTTTCTTTTTTTTGAATTAATATTATGTATTTCTGTATATAGTTGTGTTCAATGTAAATAAAATATTTAATCAAGTTTTTAAAAGTTTCTGTAATTTTTTAATTGATAATGTTTAAGGTGTGTCAACTTATTTTACAGCTTAAATTTTAGTTTAATTCATAAGTGGAAGAGTTCGTCTAAATAATTCACAACGCAAACTCTTAATTTTATTCGTAATTAATTAAATTTAATAATTACATTTTTACGCGAATTATAATTTAATTTAATTAAATATTCGCATTGCTCTTCTACTAGAATTACATAATTACGATCACTTATGTTATTTGAATTTATCTAAGGTATATAAAATTATATACCAATTTACTATGAGGTTGCTTGGATGATTTGGACAAATTAACAATTTTGGATGTAAATTAAATAGGAAATAAACAAGTGTAATTATCTGTCCAGCACCAAGTAAAATCTGTTTTTAATTATATTTTCTGCTTTTTCTCAAAATGAGATTTTTAACATTTTGCTTTGTCGCAAAACTTCATAACTCTAAAATTGTAACTGTAACGTTATGAAATTTTCAAAAATACTATAAACGAGTTTATATACAGGGTGGCTATAATTACGGAATTCAGCGGAATTCAGCGAAATTTGGTGTATAGACTATATACGAAATGCGCTCACGGAACTTCGAAAAAAAAAAATTAGTTCCAAAATGTCCATCAGGGGGCGCTTTTCCGAAAAAAAAACATTACATTTAACACAATAAACGACCAAAACGGATCAGAAAATAGTCAATAAATGTTAATATTGTTTCTGGATTCTGTTTTGGTTGTTTATTTTGTTAAATTTAATGATTTTCCGGCAAAGGCGCAATCTGGTGGACATTCTGGAACTAATTTTTTTTTTCGAAATTCCGTTAGCGCATCTCATCTATAGTCTATATACCAAATTTCGTTGCATTCCGTTCACCCATTTGCGCTATAGGTTGCCATTTATAGGGGAAGTTTAATTATAACCACCCTGTATGTAATGTGTCTCTATTATGAATACAGTAAGTGTTTTTTCATATTTTAGTTGATAAAAGTTATGAATTGCCAATTATTTCTTGATTTTTCTGTGTGTATGAACTTTAACTTCTATATTTTTAATAATAACATAGCTATAGGTATGAAAAGTCTTCTGTACATCAAGAAAGTTTCATTAATCCTAATCAAATTTTCAGAATAAGAATATCTTCATCAAAATTTGAGTTTTAATGTTTTCCAAAAGTGCTATTTTATAGCACTTTTTATGTGTGTTTTGAGCCTAAAAATCAAAATATTTAAAAATATACATATTATTATATTTTATCCACAATGTTTCGCTATATTATAGAATATAATAATACACATAAGTAGCCAATTTTTCAAAAGAAAACAAATTAACAAACAAACAAACAAAAACATTTCGAAAGTAGGCGGGAACCTTAACATGTTCAGCTCCAGATTTTAAGTAACTTTGAACAACATCTGAAAGGCAGAAAATAATATCAAAGACAATGTGTTTCATTGATTAGGGAACTACAAGAAGTGAATGTTTGCGATTTTGACAAGAAATCGTTGACAAGGTATCGTTGGAAAGATCTCGTCGGTTGGAATAAAAGCCTCAATAGTCAATAACTGCTCGTTGGAAATGAGCCGTATCCGAAATATAGAACAATTTGTATCACATAATATGTTTGTTTAATTATTTATTATAATGTGTTTATGCTGTAACATTTGTTCTGTCGTTAAATTGATAAATTTTGCTTTTAAATGGCTTCCTACGTAGTTCTATACGACCACAACGACCAGTGAACACTAGAAATGTCCAGCATCAACAAACACATACACGTCACACAATGAAATACATATGGGTATTTCCACGAGCACTTGTCGTGTAAGTCACATATTATGCTTATTGGCCACCGTTATTTGATAAATTTTGCTTCGCCTTTTTCAATTAATGATGTATCTTCCATAAAATAAGTCACATTTTTTCCGTTCTAAAACACAGGTATTCTAAATCATAGTATGTGACTTACGCGACAAGTGCTCGTGAAATGCTCATTTACAAGTCTGCAATTAGCGACTATTTTTTAATTCATCTCACACCACTTTCTCAAATAACAATCTTTCAAATGTACTATGATAACATGCGCAAAAGAAATGTACTACGAAATTTATCTATTGTATCTTATTTTAGTGGTGCCAATGGAATACAAAAATAGTCGCACATGGCGGCCTTGCATTAACAGCCATTAACCCATCTTCATATTTTTTCAACGTTTTGTTTATTTACATACTTAATTTCGAAACATAATTAATATAATTAAGTTAACAGGAAGCCATATGACAGAAAAATTATAAATTTAACGACATGACAAATGTAAAAGCAGAAATACATCTTAATAAATGTATATACAAATAAATTGTGTGACATAAATTGTCAGTTATATCGAAAACGTCTCATTTCCATCTCACAATATATATTCCAAACGGAAAAGTCAAAACATATATTAAAATATTTATTTGATTAAAAGAAGTTACTAAAAACACAGTAAAAGTAAATTAGAAACCTATATTGACATGTTTCAATTCCTTCATTGAGTCGCCATCAGAATGTATAACAAAAACTGCAAATACAATGTACATGAAAAATGGAAAAAAATCACCGAATAGAAACAAGTAAACATATAACGCATCCTACATTTTCCCAATCGCACGTGTTCCCGCTATGTCGCGACTCCGCAAGTTGTCCAACCATTCAATTCATATATTCGGGGATGCGAAAAAATAATGTATTGTTATAAACCCCTGAACCTCTTAAATAAATTTCAAGGGACTCTCTTATAAATAATTGTAAATAAAAATCAAACATGTAGATTAATTTACTCTCGTTAAAATGTATGTTAATGCCCTCTATTTGATTCAGCCGGGATAAAGCAGTATCACCTCTATTATATTTTATGTCCGCCATATGTTCTTTACATCTGATATAGAATTTTCGTTGTTTCATTCCTATATAATGATTTTTGATTTTCCCCTCCCTAATAAATGAAATCATATAAACTACTGAGAGTTCATCCCTATTATTAGGATCAATTTTAGTGTTCAATTAAGGCGTATTACTCGTTCTTATTTACATTTGACTCATTTCCGACAAGTAGAGCATTGAGTGTGTTACTCCCCCGTGATGAGATCTTTTCAAGGATACGACTCTCTTCAATTCCGGTGTCTTACACATCTTGTAGCTCCCTACTGAACAAAAAGATTATTCAGACATATGTACAGAATAATTCGTCTTATTATGAAAATCCTTTGTTACTATCACATTATCTATCGATCCCAATAATTTCTAAAATTCATTAGATAAATACATCAACATGCAAACTGGATACAAGAGACTTCTGCCATTCTAAAATTCATTTGATAAATACATCAACATGCAAACTGGATACAAGAGACTTCTACCATGAAAATCAGAAACAATTTGTAATACGCCAACAATGCATACATGCCTTTTGTATCAAATGTTAGTTTTAACTATCATATTAGTATAATTTACAGAAACAATGCGATCGGTATATAAACATTGCTGAATATGTGGATTTCCTAGATTTTACAACTGAAATATTTTCATTATGCATAACGAAAGTTTTACACCAACTTTTGCAATACATCACTTTTTGACTAATTTAAATGGTTCAACATATATGCTCACTCAAACAAAAATTAAAATATTCAAAGCCAGTGAAAATATGTCATTTTATATTAGAGTTAGGGAAAATTTACATTAATCAAAGTTATCCTGTTTTAGCATACTTTGATTCCTCTATCGGTGTGTGTGAGAATGGTTTTAAATAAATGATATATATGACATTTAACATACCTAACTGCAGATTTTAATTAATTTTCAACACCATCTGAGCTTTAGAAACTAATATCCAGGTCTTTGTGATTCGCTGATGAGGAAGATTTTCTAGACATAATTTACCAACATGAATACAGAATAATGCATGTTGTTCTGTAATTCCCTATTAGTGTAATATCACGTTTAAACTGCAGAATGTAAATTAGGAAGTAAAGTAAAAACTATAAGAGCTTAGTTTAATTCACGAGACAGTAAATGACGTTACATACAAGCAGAACCCAATTTAATATTTATGGAATTTATGAAGTATATGTAACGTGTTTGTTTAAAAATAAATTTTATTTTTTAAATGTGTTTGCAAGATATACGAAAAATTATTAAATATTTAAGAAATAACTTAAAAAATAAAACGTTCATGTATTTATGGAAAAGTTCATGGAAAAAAAAAAATAATTGTTTTTTTTATAGGTAATCAAATAAAATGCTGTTAAATTATTACTCCATCTAACAATGCATATAAAAATTGCGAAATAATTAGCTATTCAAGTTTTAATTTTCATTTGTGAAAAAAAATTAAAACGTCGAGTTTCATAACTTATTCCTTATCAAATATCAATTTTTTTCCATGCTAAAAGCAAGCAATAGGCATAAAAAGTAATGTAAATTATTTACAATATCGTATTATCTGCAAAAATGTGAATGTATACTTTCTAAAAAACTTCTTAAAAGTAAAAGCGGAAAAGTCACAATGAAATTTTGATATTATTAATCACGTAAAGAGGACACGTAAACTGAAATCATTCCATTATTTATGAGAATTTTTACAATATATTATATACACACACGCACACACACACGCACACATATATATATATATACTTTTTATAAATAAATAAAATTAAATGCAGATACAGTATAATATTGAAAAAAAGGTGTATATCAACAATATTTTTAACATTTCACTATTAAAATCCCGAAATTGTATAATTTAAACTACACATGTAAAAAACACAGGTAAAAGACTGTCCGTGGGTGGACAGACAGACCTAATTCAATCCCCACTCTTAAAAACTTGCAGGTTTCTAAACACGCGTCTATCCTGCACTCAAAACAGCAGGAAAAAACTAAACTATTGTCATTTTAGATATAAAATTTAATAATTAAAGAAGTAAATAAACCAAACTTAAAACGAAAATGAAGTATAAGCAAAGCATAATTATATTACAAAAACAAAATGTCTTTAAAATATATCTTTTGAAAAGTTAATTTAAAAATTGCATTTTAAATACTAATAAAAGGTAAACAAATTAAATTATTTTAACGTTTAGGAGTGCGGAACGACGAGCGCTCACGCAAATTTATAAGACAAAAAGACACAAAAAAAAAGAAAAAGAAATACCTGCACAATGTCCTTCACCTGGCAATAACAAAAAACAATTAATTCTTTCTCAATATTCAGGAAGCATGCTATCATAAATTCGCCATCTCACCAAAACACAGTGTTTCCATTTATTTTTCAAAAGAATCTTAAAATAATACTTTGAAAAATTAATAGGGTAATTGTTATTCAGACCAGCTGGCAAAATCCGCAGTTACAAACATTACATTACCTTATACATTTTGCCGCTAGCAGCTTCATCATTGAAAACGGATCTCAAATTTGGTCTTCTGCTGATCTGACAGAAGCGATCGACAGGATCAGCCGTGGGACAACACACAAAAGAATTTCTACCACAAGTCACAACACAACTCTTCATTAATAATAGATACCTCTACTTATTTTTAACCAAACCATGGTCCTTTTCAGCACCGCTTAAATAGTATTAACAAAAGAGACTCTCTTCTTCTTAGCTGTACACTCACGTCTCATTACCACATTAAAAAACCAGGCAGCATGTCATTAGAACATTGGCTGACCTACTTATTATGTAGATCATTTCTTTTAAATAAAATAACTGAGTGTATGAAATTTTTAGAAAATAATGAGTTTTTATTTACGAATCCTCTTCCTTTCTGAGCCATCTTGCTCGGTGCACTATGGTTTCGTCCTGTCTTGACCCTCGGCTTGGTTTCTGGTTTTGTACTTTGCGATTTTCATTTTTTTTTGTTTGTGTAGTGTGTTTGTATTGTATTGTACTTTTCGTATTAGTTATATTAATAATTCTATACATCGTTAGTATTAGATATGTATGTATGTATGTGGGAAGTAATTTACACCATTAAGTCCTGTCTATTTCCTTCTTGAAACGTAACTCTGCCTTAAAGATACTGTAGCGATTGGTGACAATGCATGCGCGCTAGATCTAAACTTCCGTACGACAGACGCTCATTGCGAGCGGGAGCTGAAGTTAGTTGGGGAAGAAAAGTACATTAGAATACGTTTTGGTGGTGAATGAGGAGATAAGCTGAAGAATGTTGTAAAGAGACGTATAAAAATGTGAGATGGCTGTGCTAACGACAATCTGATTGAATTGAAGATGTATTAGTAATCTTTGTACATAAACTTTGTAAATATTAATGTGTAAATAATTTAGAATATAACAACATAACCAGGAATGACGTATGTTTGTTGTGTTCACAGTAGTAATTTATTGTGTGAGCAAATATAATTCTCCATATATATATGTTTTTTTCTTTAAAAAAAATGTATTTTATCGGTTAGGCAAAGTGGCTTTAAAACATTTTAAACTTCAGAGGCTGTAATGTATTTCCCCGGATTCCACTATGACTCTAAAGCGAAAGCTGGGTTCCCTGGGCGGTCATCTCTGTAGAAAAGATTAGCTAAAAACTTTTAAAAATGTTTATAAAAAATAATTTCTCTACCACAAATTTTATTGAAACGAATTAATTGATTAATTATAATATTTATGTAAATCTTTTGATGCAAATTTTAAAACCATATACGACGACGATAGAATGACGACGTACATATATGACGACGTACATATATGATGACGACGACATATATGAAAACGACGACGATGCAAATATTTATTGCCGATGAGTACGGACTCTATGTTTCACATACCCGGGAACTGAACAAAAAGGTAATTAATAAATTAGAGCTCACTTTTAAAAAAAGGATATCTGGTAATAACTGATTAAGAAAAAATGAATATTAGCAGTTACGTTTTTGAACGTGCCGAACCTCAAGACATAATTCAAATGTGAAAATAAATCATTCTGCCTGTCACTACTGCAATCTGACAATGCATAAACTAATTACAAAATAATTTGTTATTGAAGATTTTGTTTTATTTTTTGAAAACATTTAGTTTTCGTTTTTGAGTTTCAGAAACTATTGCTTTTTAAATCTGAATACTTTATATACAAAAATATGAAAATTACGTAAAAGGTTTGCAAGATTAAAAAATAATTACGAAAAAGAAAATATTATAATATAAACGAAAACGTTAATTAATACTTTTTAAGAAACAGTCTAAAGTGATAAGAGAAAAGTCGTTACATCTGAACATTGCTGATCACGTAAATATGCGTTATTTTAGACGAAAAATTTTCCAGCGACGTTTTACTCTTGTCGTTTTGATATTTTTAGATTAATTTAATTGTTGGATCATTTATAGTACTACAATGGAGAATTTAAATGTTAAAAGCACAAAATGTGCAATTTTATATTCGCATAAGTTCATATCAAGCAAACTTATTCTGCTTTAGCATGTTTTGTTTTCGATATGCGTGTATAGAATATTTTTAAATAATTTATTCAAATGACGTTTAATAAAAGGAAGCCTGGATTTTGGCTAATTTTCAACAGTATCTAAAATTCAGAAACTAATTTCCAGATCTTTATGGTTCGCTGAATGGGAAGATTTTCTAGACAAAATGTACAAATATGAATTTATAATAATGCCTGTTGTCATGAAAACCTCTATTAATGTAGTATCCCATTCAGATAATACAGTGCGACTTATGTAAAGTAAAAGCTATTTCAGCTTAATTTATGTCATGAGATAATTAATATCATTACTCTCAAACCAAACATAATTTCATATTCATGAAATTTATGAACTCGCTTTGTGTAAAATGTCACTTTTCAAAATATTACTCCTCAATTTATATGAAAATTCTATTATTAAAAACGCATCTAAAGATTTCAAAGTATTAAGTGAAAAAAAAAATAACTGAAGCAGCAAAGATGCAGTTAATATAATTTACTTACAAGTTGATCGAAAAGTCACAGAAGAAATGTAAATTCGATATGTCAAAAATTATAGCCCGAAGCACGATTTTCAAATAAATAAATACAAGGCGTCGGTATTTTCGCTTGCTAAAATAAAACCAAATAAAGAAAAAATGCCTCAAAAGTATATATCACTGATGGTTAGCATTAAAAACAATCCTTTTGTAACAGTGAATCATATTCGATGATCTGTTAAATATGTCACGTCTTGATATCTATTCTCACCAGTTACAGCATTTAAACTAAATGCAATAGATTCTGCGTTGCGATCTGTGCTGCATTACTGTGCAAATTGATGAAATAACTGAAAACATAATTTGCTTGTTGCACTCTAACTCTAACTCGTGTAGATATAAAAGTATTGACATCTATTTTTTTTTTTTTTTTTGTTAATGAAGTTCAGGATACAATGGTCTCTATTGAAAATGAAGTGTATTTAAAGTTTATTTAAGAGGGCGTAAAAAAGAATTGTGTTAAATTATTTTCTATGGGTAAAATCTTTTTAGTGCAGTTTATTTAAATTTCTTATTCAGACATATCATTTCATTCTCTGAAAAAACAAAATTTCTTGATAAAATTATGTTAATGTTTGAAAAGGTAGAAATAATCCGCTCCTGACAAATGATTTTTCAGTCTTGCATTTTTTTCTTTTGTTGCATGAATCAAAGGGTACTTTTTTAAATGCATCTAAGCGATAACAGTAACATGAAAAATTACTGGCAATAAAACTGGCTAAAAATGTTGCATTGCAAACTATGCTGCATATCTGTACAAATTGCTGAACGAAATGAAACATCATTTTTTTTACCATATGTAATGTATATGTTACCGAAATTTGTCAATAAACTTTTTGTTAGTTAAAAAAAAACCTTGTATTTCTGTACATTTCTGTAAAAACTACATTCTGCAACTATCATTATTTTCCAGATTTTTGAGCATTAACACATTCGAACATAGTTGAAAAGTGTTTAATCGTCTTACCACTCTCTGAATCACAAACGTATACCTATATTCACATATAATGGTTGTATGTGAGAAAGGTCTAGAATTTCCGTTATTGAAACTTAGTCCATGTATGCCCCACGTTTGCGACACTTCGATTTTAATAAATTTCTATACATTTTTTTCTTATTTATAACATGAAAATTGTATGGACTTATTATCTATAAATGCTTTTATCTGTTATCGAGAAATCACAGCATAAAATGGATATTTATTTGCCTAAATGAAGACTTTTTTTGATGTTTATAGGTTTTTCCTATTTCAACATTGCGAAATATGAAAAGTAAGTTTATTTATATTTTTTATACCAAGCATTCAAATAAATGCCATAATCTTTGCTTGTAGACTTCTTTGAAATACATATTTTTTTAAATTTATGATATTATATGTTCAAGCCATTTTTTTATGCATTTTTGTAAACACATAACTCTGTGAAAGCGAAAGTGTTTAATACACTGGATTTCTCTGAAAATATTTAATAGGTTTCTGATACCAATCTATTACAGTACCTTTAATATGTTATTACTTGTTTTTATTTTTTTATAAATTGCTCGAATGGGTACATATTTTATTAGCTATTTAGGGGACAGTTATTGATGTAAAGTCCTTTTCAATATGATTATGTAATAAATTGTTTTTAATCCTAAAATACGATTATCCTTATTTTATTATTAATAATACTTATAATGTTATTAGTCTCTGTAAATAAATAAATATATATATATATATTTAGTACTTTATAAAAATACTAATTATAGCACATAATATACAATTTAAAAGCTTATTTAATATAAATTTAGAAAAAACATTTACATATGCATATTATAATATTAGAAATCTTATGCATATTACCGTATTCTGTACGTTTAAATTTTATCAACTAAATACAAAAATATTTTTGCGTCATTTTTTTAGTATTATTCCGGTTCATATTGCAACATTTTAAACTGATTTTATCGACAAATTTGAGAAAAGAAAAATCCAGGCGTAAATGATTTAAGTGCGTCGCTGTTCGTTTCTAAGGACAGAAAAAAGAATTCCGTTAAGTTATCGGTTGAGGCGCATATTTTTTTAAATATCATTTTTAGATATCGCATTCCATTGTATGAAAAAATGAAACTTCTTATTAAACTTCTGTTAGTATTGGAAAAAGTCACATAATATATCCCTGAAGTATGATTTTTCGTTATTGTTTCCTCTTTTTTGGTTAAATCAACTGGTACTTGTTTTGCAATTTAAATAGCATCCGAGTGATTACAACAACATAGTAAGTAAGTAAAAACTAACAGAGTCAAAAACTGAAACTCATAACTCTGTGAAAGCGAAAGTGTTTAATACACTGGATTTCTCTGAAAATATTTAATAGGTTTCTGATACCAATCTATTAAAGTATCTTTAATATGTTATTATTTGTTTTTATTTTTTTATAAATTGCAATATGGCATTTATTATTATAAAGTTAATTTTAAATAGTATCATAAATCGTTTTCACATAAAATTACAAACAATTCTTCAATTTTACAATTAAAATGTCTATTGCGAATTCCAATTTTATCTAGAGTGGACATAAATTAGTTATGTTAAAGAATAGTTTATTATTCGCAGTCATATAACAAAATATGAGAGTCCAGATAATTTTGAGCTAGTGAAACACTGAGAGTATACGTTTTTACAAACTTGGGGATTTAAACCAGGCTTGAGGGTTATAAAACATTGGTTAATGCCATTTGTACTATTAAAAACTCGAATAGATTTTTTACATTTAATATAATTTTTTTAGATTATCCACTAACAATACCTAAAGATAATTTTGTATGAAAAATATCAATAAGGTATTCAAATAAAGTTTGGCAATTTATTAAGAGCGATAGATGAATACCAGGAGTATTTGATCAATGGAATCTACAAAGATTAGCTACTTATAACAGCCATTTTTATTTCAGTGTTTTAAACACGTTGTTCGTTGACTGATAATTCGCGTTTTATTTACATTATTTTATTGTTTTATTTATTGATTGACGATTTTTAATTTCGTTATGGAATACTAGCCGGAAATAAATAGTGAACTATTTATTATATTGTCGTAAGTGACAACGTGTTAATCTTTTATAATACAGCCTCATGCAAAAGAGATATAATTAAAAAATATATATATATGCTTGAAAAAATGTTTTTAAAGCCTAAAATATCATAAATTGAGATACAGTTTCAATCAAATTACATTTGGAAGTACATATTTATTCGTATTTGATGGTGTAAAACATTTAAATGTGCAATGTTTAAAAATAAAAAAAAAATTCTACTACAAAGCTTAATTTATTTGTCAACTGTCGCCACCGTCGATATGACGTCAGCGTTAATAACAGACGTATTTTTACTTTATGTTATAAATGTTTGATGTACAGTAGTGGTCAAAAGTTTCTGACCAGCATAAAATATTTCGATAATTTGGAAGTATACCCATATGAAGAAGAATCTCAAAGTGATACTTATACATTTTATTTGTATAATAGTTAGGAACTTATTTATGGAATAACACATACATATCAATAAATTTAATTGACAAAATTAATTGCAAAGGAAAACGCATGTTCTCAAAAGTTTCCGGCCATCATGGCGAATTTGGAAAAAATGGTGTTATACTAGAAAATAACTGTGATTTACAACAATTATAATTAGTATTTTGTCGTTGTACCTTTTTCAGTAAGTACTGCAGCGCAGCGACGTGAATCGATTAAATGAAGTGTTGAAGACCGTGTATGGTAAGTTTTTTCCACTCTTCTTGCAATTTTTGTGGAAATTCTGCTGAATTGGAGTATTTCTAATTCCGCACACTTTTATCAAGTTCATTCCAAATATTTTCTATTGTATTGAGATCGAGTTATTAGAATGGATGTTTCAAAGGCGGAATTTTTTGTGCGAAAGCCACTACTTGACGAGCATGGATATATGGTTTGGGTCGTTATCATGCTGAAACAAATAGCTGCTAACAAAATTTTTCCTCCAATGAAGCAGCAAATGATCTTGCAAGATATCCTTATACAATGCTATATTCATCTTGCCGCGGATTTCAACTAACGGACCGACACTTTTCCAGAAAATGCCCCCACAACATAACATGTTTTCCGCCACGCTTCATTGTAGTAATAACTTATCTCTAATCATATCTTTTGTTCTTAGGTCATCGAACGTAGTGTCTGTCATCACTACCAAAAAGACGGAACTTCGATTCATTGGAAAATAGTAATTTTATTCCAGTTTTCACTTGACCAGTATTTGTGTTCCTTGGCAAACCCCAGTCGGGCCCGTTATTTATTTTTAACTTGTGAAAGGTTTTTAACACTGAATCTTCCATAAAGTCCTACGTCACGTAAGCGTCTTGACACGGTGGACCGACTTATTTCAGCAATATTTTCACTCCGTAAATCGCATGATATTGCAGCGGCATTTTATGCGGGTCATCAACTGCTTTTCCGCTAATAAATCTGTCCACAGGAATTATTTATAAAAAAAATATATAGTCCATAGTAGATTTTCCGGTCGAGAACTTTGTCGCAATCTCATGAGAGGATTGTCCTCTTAGCGACAAACAAATCACGCGTTTACGAACAATATTTGTTGAACTTATCTTTTTTTTAATTTTTACTACGTTATTCATGTTAAATAATTAACAAACACGGCGAAAAAAACACTTTACCGATAGCAGAAACAAACGAATGACGAATGGCCGGAAACAATGCACACGAATTTCGAATTCCTCGCCTTTGCATCTAGTGTCTTCGGTATCCAAACAAAATGATCAAATGTTCAGATGTCATTTGCATATTCCTAACTTTTAGTGCAATTGCGATTCTTTTTCTCTTGAATGTTCTGGCAAAACAATTAAAAGAAACTAACTGGCCGAAAAATTTTGACCGCCACTGTAAATATCATGAGTAAATTGGTTTTGACATATTTTTGCGAGTATGTTCACGTCGATGAAACCAAGTGACAGTGCTGATTTTCCATTTCATTTCAGGAGTATATTTCATGAGCGGCAGACTCTAAATTTGAAATTTAACAAAAGTTATGCCACAGTTAATTAATTTTCATGTAACCCATACACTATTAACAAAGGGTGAAAGATCTAAAGATGGCAGTAGCTATGAATTAGCGGACGCGCACGTAACTGAAACTGCTATTTAAAGACTGAGTTAAGACATCGTCACGAAAACTTATGATACATTACTATTAATTCACCTGCGACCTGCTACCTTTAAAAGTTATAACATTGCTATGGAGACTATTCACTTGAAAGGAGACCTTGACATACATTTTAGCAAAGTACAGCGATTTATTTATGACATTTAACATGATATTAACAGTGGCGCAGGTAGATTTTAATGCAGTTGATCAAACATAAGCTCAATTCTATAAGCTCAATAGACTGAGAGGGAGAACATTCCTCTCGAAATTGTTTAACTAATTTGATTCTACTTAACGCATTAGAATGGGTTGAAGCAAACCCATTCAGAAGTATTCCCATCTTCAGCGACAATTTCTCCGGTCTGCAAGCTATGCACGCACACAGAACAAAAAGACCCTCTTGTACTAAAAAGTAAAACTAAAATCACTCATTCACTGTACCTCGCTGGGTTATGTCTCTGCTGATAAAAAGATATTTTTCAACGAGCTGGCTGATGATCTAGCGAAACAAGCGACACAAAAACCCACCATAGACACACATCTCCCAGTGCCCCAATCATACGTCAAGAGGATCCTGAGATCCAGGATTCTGACGCCATGGCTGGAGTAATGGGACACATCAACAAAGGGCAGGCAAACACATGAATTCATTCCTAAAGTTTCTCTTTAAACTTTACAACCGCACGCCGTACACCACCAGCTTTATGACGGGCCATGTCCCCTGCAAGTCCTACCTAGAGAGATTTAAGTGCGCCTCTTCTAACCTGTGTGAGTGCGGTGAGGTGGGCACTGCAAGCCATGCCCACTTCCACTGTGAACTCACACGATTCTCGCACTTAAAACGCCCGGCATCTCCACCAGAAGGCTGGCTCCATAATATACTTACACGCACCCTCCTACTAAACAAACTAAAACACAACCATAAACACCTTTTTGAAATTTCAATACTAACTACGTAGCCTGGGCATGCAACAGTTTCAGCTGCCCCTTGTCGCGAGGTAATTTAGTTGCACATTCATCCGCCGCTTGTCACGTAGGAGATCTGTTTCCCGGCGTAACGAATCTTGTTTTGTAATGTTTTTCGCCGGTCATCTCTTACCTGCCCACTGTCGCATTAGTTTTTTTTTTTTTCACCGGGCAGGTGCGGCCCTGACACGGGATTTTATATACATACCGCCCAATGTCGTGATTCTGGTGGTTTCAGCTGTGACTGAAAACTGTATATTTTTTAAAGACCTTAATAAAGACGAACGGGAGGGACACTATGCTCTACATACTTGGTTTCCTTGTCTGAGCTGTCCCTCTTAGGCAATCAAAAAAATAACTAATTTGTTTCGGCTCTAACTGATCCCGCCGATCTATCTGCAGGAACGTAACAAAAGCAATTTAATAGATAATATAACTATAAAATTAAGTTTCGTGGATCCCAATTATAGCGTCTAGAATAAGTAGTTTGGAAATTGGCTATCCAAACAGCATTAAAATATTGAATCTCTTAAATGTTCAATAATGTTCAAATCCGAAGTATCGATCGCAACGACATCCGCGGTATATTTTCCAATTTCAATTTAAGCATCGTATTATTAGAATGTCCAGACTAGCAATCGCCTTGCAGTTTTAGAAAATATCTTGCGATCGAGTGTTCGGATTTCAGCATAGTTTGACGTTTGAGGTATTCAATATTGTTTCATTTTTTTAGTATTTCTGGTATAGCCGATCTTCATACTATTTATTCTAGTCGCAATATCCAAAACACTCTTTATTCGTAGTAGAAAGCTCAACTTAATACCAAATTGGCGAAAATGCACAGTTGAAGACTGTATCATAAACTGAAATTGGAAACCCGTTGTGAATTGGATACGTCCCTCAAACGTCCCTCAAACGTCCCGAATAAACACATTTGGCCGAGGGCTTGCGTTGAAATTCCATAGATTCAATCTCCTATCACATTATGTAGCTAACATGTCAGTGAAAAATATGTTAATACAAACATAAACGTGACAATCAAAGTCTCGGAGGTACGGAATAAATAAATATTATGGTAATGAATAAATACGGTTCATAAAGAAATGATTAAATAAGAGATTGTCTAATAAAGAGAATGATTAAAGAATGACTCATTCAGGCTCAAGTGTTCGAATGCAAGATACTAGGACCGTACAAAAAATATAAAAAGTCACTTGACATTTAGAGTGTCAATATAAAAGAGTTACTAGACACTCTACTAAAACCTTACAAATTGTATTTCGCAAATTATTCAATAATGCAAATTGTCAAATAATTTCTGTTTACGTGTATTTTTTTTTTAATTGTTATGTCTCCAATAAGAAGAGCGGAATTAAAATAGTAGACTGTGCTTTCTGTTTTTACACTTCTATTTCCACACTGTTAATAAAAAAAATTAACTTTTTCGATTGTAATTTATTTATTTTTCAGATTTTTTTTAACCCGATAGTCTTTTTTCAGAACGTTATTAGTCGCTCTTTGTCTTTTATCGCCGGCCTCCCGCATACAGAAAATTTGCTTAAGAAAATATTTTCACGATTTAAATCTTCGAATATTAAATTTCAATGAAGTTACAAATTTCCAGTTTACATAAATTATACATTTTATTCATGAGATTTCGAATAATGGGAAAAAGTAAAATAAACTGATATTAGCATAGCTGTCAACTTGTACGGATTTTTCATACCACAAAAAAATTAAAGAAAATTTTACCTAACTGAATCATCGAAACTCAAGCAATTTTAACGTTTAAATAAGTAAAAAATTTCTATTAATTTTTAGTGGTAAGAAAAATCCGTACAAGTTGACAGCTATAGTGATCTTTGCGCAGATTTTTCCACCAATTTGAACTTCGCAAGGAATATGTACCTGTAGGCAAAACATAGATGTTTTGCTACTTTACAATAGTGGTAGAGAAACATTTAACGTCAGCTACATGGTAGTTATCCATTGTATTATTTGTAAGCAGATATGAGTTAGGAGAAGATAATCTCTATGGGTTGCAGAAAGACGCTACTACTGCCGGGTTCATTATAGCAATATTATTGCGGTAAAATAATTTTTCTAAAATTTTAGATTTCTTGCAGCTTTTCAAATTTTTAACAATTTTACCTCATCTAAAAGTCTAAGATATATAATATTATGATATAAAAGCATACAAATCTTAACAAGACAATTTATATTTCACAGCTGAAATCATAATTTTATTACTCATCTAATAACTCCTTTAAATATGTATATATAATAAAATTCATATAATTTCTTTTATTATATACTTATATTAAGGACTAAATTCAGGAATGAGATTTCCGCTATTTTCTACAGCAGTATTTTCTCAGAGAAAATGATATTTCATTTAATCACAACATTTTCGCTAAGAACATTTTTTCTAAGACTATACTGGTATGCAAAAACGCGGAAATCTCATCCCTGCGACTAAACTATTGTAATGTATTTGCGAAACATAGCATGTAGATTTTATTAAAGTCTTTGCTTACATAATTTCGTAGTCTTACAATATTCTTGTAGTCTTACGTAACCAATATTCTTGAGGGTGTAGCAATCTTAATCAAAATCTAATCGTGTCCCTAAACTCAGGAAGCTATTAACATAGCACTTAATTTAAAAATTTCCGCATGCAATACACAGTAACTGGGAGAATTTCAAAATTGGTTCTTAATCAATACGACCTTTATCTGAAGTATAAAGTGAAGTGAAGGGCAAATAAAAGTCCATTCTTCATATGTTTATAGGCGTTTATAATTTATAAATAATTTTGTCACTCTCTTTGATAAAAGGAATTACAATGATACAGGGTGTTACTTGTGTGATGTGGTAAACTTTCAGAGTGATATTTACCGTCATAATAATTAAGATATATTACTGCATGTAACGGCCACTTTTTATTGAAGAAAACTGATCGAAACTTTCAGGTGGGCATTATATGATTAAAAGATTAAATATATACGAAAAAAATTATCATTATAAGAACTAAGATTACTGATTTATTGAACATGCTACAAGAATACAAATATTGCTTTTAAACAATATTTTTTCAAATAATTCTACGATTCATTTAAATAGTTCACCTTCTTAGAAATAGGTGAAGGTAAAATAGCTCTACCTGTATCTTGAAAAAAGGATCAGAGAGTCCGTGTACGTTTCTATGTCTCTTTGATAAAAGAAATTACAATAATACAGCGTATTTCTTGTGTCATGTGATAAGCTTTAAGAGTGATAATGACCGTAAAAATTATAACCATGCATTACTGCATGCAATGTGCAATTTTGATACAAGAGTACTGATCGAAAGTTTCATGTACGCGTTATAGAATTAAAAGAATATAATTTATGTGAAAAAGGGATGATTATAAGTACAAACAAATTATCAATGTAATGACCACGCTATCTGTCAAATAATATTGCATTTAAGCGCTATATATTTGAAGTATGTAATTTTAATTAAAATCTAACTGAGTCCCGAAACTCAGAAAGCTATTAAACTTGCACTTAATTTCAAAATTTACGCATGCCCTGCACAGCAAGTGGTGGAATTTCAAAATTGGTCCTTAATCGATAATACCTTTATCTAAAGTATCAAGTGAAATGAAGGGTTAAAAAAAGTTCATTCTTAACAGGATTATAGGCGTCGTTTGTCAATAAATAATTCTGTCACTCTCTTTGATAAAATGAATTACAATAATACAGGATGTTTTCCATGTGATGTGGTAAACTTTCAGAGTGAAAAAGGATCAGTCAAAATGATTACCGATTAAAGTAAAGGATGGCCATAATGTATTTCTGAAACATAGCATTTAAGTTTTATTAACGTCTTTGCTTACTTAATTTCGAAATCTTTACCAATCAACATCCTTGAGAGCTTTAATCCTAATTAAAATCTAACCGTGTCCCTAAGCTCAGGAAGCTATTAAACTATCACTTAACTTAAAAATTTCCGCATGCCCTCTACAGTAACTCGTAGAATTTCAAAATTGGTTCTTAATCGATAGGACATTTGTCTAAAGTATAAAGTGAAAAGAAGAGTAAATAAAAGTCCATTCTTAAGATGTTTATAGGCGTTGGTTAGTCAATAAATAATTTCGTCACTCTCTATGATAAAAGTGATTACAAAAATACAGGGTGATTCTTATGTGATAATAACCTTAAAAATAATTGCTATATATTACTTTATGTAATGCACACTTTTGTTTCAAGAAAACTGATCGCAACTTTCAGGTGCGTGTTCTAAAATTGTTAGATTATAATATGTGAAATAAAAAGAAATGTTCACAGTTAAACTGATGGTATTGAGCTCAGAGGCTATTCACACTAATTACACTCTTATTTCAAACAATAATGCCTTTCGCAAAATAACGAATTCGAAAAAAAAACCGTTTAGCTAAATTAAGGGAGAGATTTAATCCCCGTTCCCCCTTCATACTTAACCAATGAAACTCCAAATCTAATAAAGGAAGAGCCTTATCAGAATGAACCAATATCCAAAATTTGAAGCAAATCGGATATTTCTATAAAGAGTTATCGTGTTACGTTCATACATACGTAACTACATACAAAACCTGCGGGTCATTAGCTCTCGGACTTTGACAACCTGTGAGTTAAAACTGATTACCATTTTATTTGTATGTATATAAAAACATATAAACCTAAACAAAACAATACATTGTGCACAGCTAATTTTATACACTATGTATATACATAATTCTAATGAAACGAATTTATGAAACGACTGAAACGAAACGAATTTTTGAAACGATTGTAGAAACGACTGAATAAACAACTAATTATGTTTCGCGGCAATTTTTCCTAAAATATGGAATATTTTGCGATGTAATTTACACCAAAAATCCGTATTGATCCGCAGATCTCAAAACTGGTATTAGAATTTTTAAATTCGAATTAGTTTTCGAAATATTAAATTTTCTCTAATTTTAAATACTTTTCTCTAATAATGGCAACTAAAATTTTAATCATAACATATATATATATTTTTCATATTTTAGAAAAGTTTATTTTTTAACCCCTTAATTCTCGCTCCCGTCAATATCACGGGCTGAAATGTCGTTCGTTATTTCTCGTGCCCGTCATATTTCTGGGCTGAAGATTTATTGCTCGAGAAAACTTCTGAAACCAGAAAAATTTAACAAGTACATACATAACCTGGGGGCACATTAGCTCTCAGGCTTTGATAGCCTGTGAGCTAAAACTGATTACCATTTTATTTGCATATATATAAAAACATATAATCCTTAACAAATTAATACACTATGCACAGCTAATTTTAAAATTTCATTTCGAATTTAATAATAGATCCTTTAAAAATATATAAAATCATATTCATAAGAATTTGTTTTATTATATACTTTTAAAGTATGTAGTTATAACTATAAAGGAATTAACTGTTATGAAGCATGTTATGAGAACTTATGAAGCATATCATACAATATTTATTAAAGTCCTTGCGTACATAATTTCTAAATCTTTACCTCTTTACCTATAAATATCCATGAGGGTTGTAATCTTAATTAAAATCTAAGGATGTCCGTAAACTCAGGAAGCTATTAAAATAGCACTTAATTTGAAAATCTCTGCATGCAGTCACTAAGGCACGCTATCACAGTAACTGGGTAAATTTCAAAATTGGTTCTTAATCGATAAGACCTTTGTCTAAAATATAAAGTCTAATGAAGGGTAAATAAATGCCCATTCTTAACATGTTTATATGTCTTGTTAGTATATAAGTAATTGTGTCACTCCATTTGATAAAAGGAATTGCAATGATACAGGTTGTCAATTGGGTGATGTGGTAAACTTTCAGAGTGATATTTACTGATATAATAGTTACGATACACTACTGCTTGTAACGGCCACTTTTGATTGAAGAAAACTGACCGAAACTTTCATGTGAGAATTATATAAATGAAAGATTAAAAATATACGAAACAAATGAGGAATATAAGAACTAAGATTATCAATTTATTGAACATGCTGCCTGAATAAAAATATTGCTTTTAAACATTATCTATTCAAATAATTTTATGATTCATTTCTAAATATTTCACTTTCTTAAAAATATATGAAGGTAAAATAGTTCTTCTTGTACTTTAAAAAAGGTCACCGAGTCGGTGTAGGTTTCTATTTCTCTTTGATAAAAGGATTTACAATCATACAGAGTGTTTCTTATAGAATGTGATAAACTTTCAGAGTGATAATAACTGTCAAAATAAAAACCATGTAATACTGCATGCAATGCGTGATTTTTATACAAAAAACTAATCGAAAGTTTCAGGTACGCATTATAAAATTTAAAGAATATAATATACGTGAAAAAGTGATGATTATAAAAACTAAGATTATAAATTTAATGAGCATTCTATCTGTTCAAAAATATTGCGTATTAAGCGTTATATACTTAAAAGTGTTGTAATCTTCATTAATATCGAACCGTGTCCCTGAACTCAGGAAGCTATTAAACTAGTACTTATTAGAAAGTTGAAAATTTCCGCTTGCACTGCACAGTTACTGGGAGAAATTCAAAATTGGTCCTTAATCGATAAGAAGTCTAAAGTATAAAGTGTAATGAAAGGTAAATAAAAGTACATTCTTAACATGTTTATAGGCGTTTATAGTTTATAAATAATTTTGTCACTCTCTTTGATAAAAGGAATTACAATGATACAGGGTGTTACTTGTGTGATGTGGTAAACTTTCAGAGTGATATTTACCGTCATAATAATTAAGATATATTATTGCATGTAACGGCCACTTTTTATTGAAGAAAACTGATCGAAACTTTCAGGTGGGCATTATATGATTAAAAGATTAAATATATACGAAAAAAATTATGATTATAAGAAATAAGGTTACTGATTTATTGAACATGCTACATGAATAAACATTTTGCGTTTAAACATTATTTATTCAAATAATTCTGTGATTCCTTTTTTAATATTTCACATTCTTAAAAATATATGAAGATAAAATAATTCTACCCGTATCTTGAAAAAAGTTCAGAGGGTCGGTGTAAGTTTCTATCTCTCTTTGATAAAAGGAATTACATTAATACAGGGTGTATCTTATGTGATGAGATAAACTTTCAAAGTGATAATACCTGTCAAAGTAATAACCATGTATTGCTCAATGCAATGCGCAATTTTGATACAAGAAAAAACTGATCGAAAGTTTCAGGTATGCGTTCTAGAATTGAAAGAATATAATATGTGTGAAAAAGCCATGATTATAAGAACTAAGATTACCAAGTTAATGAGCATGCTATCTTTTTAAAAATGTTGTCTTTCAGAGTTATATACTTGAGGTTTGTAATCTTATTTAAAATTTAACCGTGTCTTAAACTCAGATAGCTATTAAAATAGCACTTAATTTGAAAATTTCCGCATGCTCTGCCCCGCAACTCGGAGATTTTAAAAATTGGTTCTTAATCGATAACACCTTTGTATAAAGTGTGAAGTGAAATGTAATGTAAATAAAAGTCAATTCTTAACATGTTTATAGGCGTTGTTAGTCATTAAATAATTTTGTCACTATCTAGGATGTTTCTTATGTGATGTGGTAAACTTTCAGAGTGATAATATAAGTCAAAATAATTACCGATTAACATAAAAGATGGCCATAATGTATTTATGAAACGTAGTTTTGTTAAAGTCTTACATCATATCTAAATCTTTATCAATCAATATCCTTGAGGATTTTATTTTAAATAAAATCTAACCGTGTCCCTAAACTCAGGAAGCTATTAAACTAGCACTTTGAAAATTTCCGCAGGCTCTGAACAGTAACTGGAATAATTTCAAATTTGGTTCTTAATGGATAAGACCTTTGTTTAAAGTATAAAGTCTAATGAAGGGTAAATAAAAGCCCATTCTTAACATGATTATATGCGTTGTTAGTATATAACTAACACCTATATAACCGCCGCGCCGAGCGACCCCTTTTCGTCTGCAGCACTTTATTCTTCTACTTAATCCTACTCTTTTGCGGAAGCAAGGTTCATAGGTCCCCAGCCACGTCCTGAGTAAAAGACTCTATAGCGAAAGCCAGGTTGGAAAAAAAAAATTCGAAAACTAAAACCGGACAAATTCAAAAGGGAAATTGCACACATTAAAGACACCGAAAAGCGGGAATGCAGGGCTTGGGGCCCTGAAGCTACCGAACGACTACTGCTGCGTCGAGCTTATTATTAATTATAATTAATAGGAATAAGGATATTAAGTCTGAAGTATAAAGTGAAATTAAGGGTAAATAAAAGTCCATTCTTAACATGTTTATAGGCGTTGTTAGTCAATAAATAACTTTGTCACTCTCTTTTATACAAGGAATTACAGTGATACAGGGTGTTTCTTATGCGATGTGGTAAACTTTCAGAGTGATAATAACCGTCAAAATAATCGGCATATATTACTGCATGTGACGCGCATTTTTGATACAGCTGATCGAAAGCTTCAGTTGTGCGTTACACAGGGTGATTTAAAAGGAATATAGCTATTTCAAGTTGCTATAACTATTTAATCGAAAAGAATTTATCGATAAGAATTTGAATGCAAAAAGAAGTTCAAATGTTGCTTACATACTTTTTAAATGTTCTATGTGACTCTACTTTGTCGCACGGACAACACCTGAGCATCCTTTTTGTTCAATCATCATATACCCTCTGCGCATGGTGTGAGCATTTGGAGGTGCTTGAGTGTAATGCTGACGAAATCTTCTCTGCGCTGTGACGGCAGAACGGCAGTTGTGAAATTCTAACACACAGAATGCTCCAAAATGCAAACAACATACGCAAATGCAATCGGATGTTTAGATGTTGTCTCTGTGACCAAGGGGAGTCATAGAACATTTATAAGGAATGTAAACAAAGTTGTGAACTTCCTTTTACATTCTGTGTAATTCTTATATAAAAATTATTTTCGATTAAATAGTTATCGCAGGTTCTAATCGTTATATTCATTTTGAATCACACTGTAGAATTGAAAGATTAATATATATGAAAATGTGTTGATTATAAGAACTTAGATTACCAATTTATTTGGCATGCTATCTGTTTAAAAATACTGCGTTTAAATAATATTTATTATAATAATTCTATGATCCATTTCTAAGTATTTTACCTTTTTAAAATTTAATGAAGATAAAATAGTTTTACCTGCATCTTGAAAAACAGTCCCTGCGTCGAGGTTGGTTCCTGCTTTATTTGCAAATGATTGTGAGCTTAATAAAAATGATGACTCATCAAGATTAATAAAACAGTTTAGAGATTGTTAAACATTGCTACATTTAACTTAAAATATACATGGATGCTACACACAGATAATTTTGACGAACACAAGTATTTACACTGTAGCAAACTGTTTACATCTATGTTATAGTACAAAAAAGTATGTTTAATTACTCTATATTTTGTTTATTTATATTAGCCTGGATGGATTCTAAACATCTGTTTTTCTCTTTAGTGAAGTCAGTTATAGTCGCAGTGAGAGATGCCAATAATCACGATTAACGCAGAAGCTAAAAATGCGAGTTCACAGCAACTAAAAAGTCATTCTCGCTATCAGATTACATGATAAGTAATAGTTATTACACTTTAGGGCAATCTTTATTTTCACTACATATATAGTGAAGGTTTATTTCTAAAGAAGGAGGTGTGCTTTATACTTTGAATATACCTAAAAATAAAAAAAAATAAAAACGAGTGCGTAAATGCGCGTTTTGTATGTTACCACGTTATATGCAGTAATAGAAGGTGTAAGTTTGTAAGCGAAACCACAGTCGAATTCTCTGGGTCGGATATAACATGTAGAGTTTCTCACTGGAAACTAAACTCAGTATAATTTCGTTTATAAATGTAGCAATAATAATGATATCGTATCGATGTTTTTAGCAGACTTACCCGGCTTTCTGTGACATCGGGTAATATCAAAAAAATATTTCGGATGGCCTCAACTCATGATCGCGTACAGAACATATTCTAGGATAGGGAAAGATTTTGGAATGGACAGTTGCCAAATGTGGAATATACTTATTAAATTTGCTAAAGTAAGATTTTTTTTATTAGCTCACTCTGTCCGAGACATTTTTTATACACATCAATATAAAAAGCAATGCGAAAAGGTAGCATTAAACACCAGGCAGGAAGTTTGCACTGTTTTTTTTTTTTTTTTTTTTTTTTTTTTCAAAATGAAGAATTGAAACAACTTACTGTTATTTTACTCATAAGAGCTATCCTCTGATGTCTCCCTGTTTAAGATAATTTTTAGAAGCATGGGCTTAAAACTAAAAAAAATATATAGATCTCTTATGAGGGTTCAGGAAACAACGCACCCCTGAAAAAGAATACTTTATTCTTTTTGTTATTTAATTATTTTAAGTCACTAAAGAAGATTAAATTTTCTTCTTATAATTATTTTTAAACTATCAAAAGAAAATAAATAAAAAATTAAAATTTCCGTGAGGGGCATCGTCTCTCCCTTCCATACATGTGCGGACGTTCGTGTTTTCATTCACATTCACAGGACATTGAGTTGTATTCCCTATACTGCAAAAACATTGTTACACTGTTAAAAAAAGGAAAAACGGACTAAAATATGGAAATTGTACTGGCAATCGAGACCCGGGACGATTTCCCTATTTAAACGGAAAAATTTCCCCGTAAATTACAGAAAAAAGTTCCGTTTTTCTGGAGCTTACGGCGGCAATTTTCCGTTAAAATACGGAAATAGTACTGGCGTCTCGGTTGTCAGTACAATTTCCATATTTTAGCCTTTTTTTTTTTTTTTACTGAGTACAACGAATCAGTGGGGAACACTTATTGAATTCGCTATGCCGAAAATTTTGTTAAAGAGATTATTTTTATAATGGAATATGGGAATACATTTTTTAGAAACCAAATAATATTCGTTAAACTGAAAGATTACTTAAAGTGACATTTGTTGTAACGATATTCTGTTGTATCCTTATAATATTATAAATGTCAATCGTGTCCGAAAGATTGAATGAAGTCAACATCAAAACGGATAAATTAATGCTTTTGTATCTTTGCATATAGATGGATTATGAAACGGAAAAAAACATAGTCAATATTTTATTTATTTGATCCAAATATTTCACATAATAATTCAAAATTTCATACTTTTTCATACAGATTAAATTGACATTTTCGTGATAAAATTTGACCATCTTTCTTTTCCTTTGTCAAGAAAATAAAAATCTGGAATAATAATTTCTCCTCGGCAATTAATTTTTAATTGACAATTTCTAAGTGAAAACTGAGAATAAAAAGAAAATAAATATAACGTCATGTTTGAAACGAAAAAAATAAAGTATTTTTTTTTAATTATCTATAAAACATGGATATCGGTTACGTTAATGAGGGGTTTTCGGCCAAAAATGGCGATATAATTTGAAGGAAAAAGAGTGAACAAGAATTATATTGTTAATACAATATTTCACTTGGAAAAATATGACGTCATACTTGAATCAAAACAGGTATTTTCAAGTATTCGTTAAGGGGTCTCAGGACTCTTAATGCTTCAAATTTTCGAAATTTAAATTTTTTTAGATGTTATACTCCGATCTTTTCTGAACATTTTGATAAAATTCTTTTCTTGAAATTCCCATTAGAACAAGAGTTATGGCTTTTGAAATTATACTCGCTCAATACATAAAGCGGCGTTTCCGAAACTTTGAAGCAATTTTTCTCCAAATGATGTTTTTGGGCATAACGCGCACAATATCCCAAAAACTTCTGAATCTTTTTTCATGAAGTTTTCAAAACACATGTTTCATGTTAGTCTGTATAAGCTGAACCTAAAATTTCATTGTTATTGTTGAAAAAAATATTTTTTTAGGTGATTATAGTGTTGAAATTTTCAAAATTTTGTATTAGCTAAACACAACTTTGAATTAGAAATATAAAAATTCTTTAAATACAAATTTATTTAGGTTCAGCGTAACTATTATATTTTGAAGTATAAGTAGGCAACAAAATTTTCGTTCTAGTTTAAAAATTTGTTTTGTAATCCAGCGCGTAAACTGTTAAATCAATTTTCTTCTCGCCCAATGTCTGACACTTTGGAGCCCCGTATAAATGTTCATTCTGAATCTTGCTATTTTTTAAATACATAAAATGCAAGAACATACTTATATCTTTCATCTTCAGTAAAAATTGTGTTTTAAAATCATACACATTTTAAGCTATTAAATGTTGAAAATGGACATTTTGTTTTCTTTTTTTTTTCCAATTTTAAGAGTCCTGAGACCACTTAAAGTACAAGGAGCATGATTATGAGTAACAAGTGAAAATGAAAAAAAAAATGACGTCATATTTAAAATGAATGAGAATTTTTTTAATAATATTGATTAATAAGTTTGAATATAAGTTACATACAAATGAGTATTTGTATTCAAAATTCACGTTATGATTATCAGTAGAAGACATTTTTTTGTGGAAAAAAAGGGTAAAATCAAACTGATTATATATTTTTGGACGATATTTTCATTTGAAATTAAAAAGAATTTAATTTCAGTTTGTATAGATGGTACAGAAACATGATTAAAGTAAATTTTCCATAAAGTAAAAACATATTTTCACACATTGAAGCTTTATGAATGAATTTATTCCACAGAAGCAAAAATCGTCTCTCGACATATTGACATTTACAACCACGGATGTAAATTAAACTTCCGTTGATTTAAGTGGAAAGTTATTGCACCTACGAATTGAATTTTAAAAAATCCTGTACTATTTTAATCAATTATTTTTAACAGATGGCAGTTAAAAAATATCACAAAGGCGTTTTTAGTAAAATGTTTTATCGGGTAAAAATGATGTAATATTTTTCAAGTAAAACATTCCTTTTATTTAGAAAACATTAATATATAATTTTTTAATTTCGTCAAAGTGGTTTAATATTCATTTCACAAGCTTATAAATTAAAAATGAAATTTTAAAATAACAATATACACTTCAGAAATAATGTTTTGCATCAAAAGTTGCATTATTTCAAAATGTAACTTTAGCTTTTATTTTAAATACATTTTCTTACTTGAAATTTAGCATTTAGTAAAAATAAATGTCAATATTTTCCTAAATGTACATGTACAGTAATATTGAACTTCATTAAGTGATTTCATGTTTTAATTAAGTTAAAATGCACAGCTTTACATGATTCATGAAGTGAAAGAATATATATTATTTCGACAAGTATTATTCGGTACAAAAAACTAACAAGGTGACGTCGTCAAATTTTAAATCATTAACCAGTTTTTTTTTTTTTTTTTTTAGAAAATATTAGCATTTTATAGCACTTATACAAAATGGTATGATTTCCACAGAATTTACCATTTCCAAATACATGTTTAACATACTTTTACCTTAAGATCTCCCAGAAATTCGATGTAAGAAAATTTACCAAGTAATTTTAATTAGAGATTAGGCTTCACATATGACATCATTTACAAGTAAAGAAGAGGTGAAATCACTAATTAAGCGATAAATTTGCTTTCACCTCACATCCTTCTAATTTTTAAAGACGCCGTGATTATCGAAAAGCGAAAGATAATAATGAAATTTTCTTTCCATTTTAAAATATCTAAATCTATAGTTTAAAAATCTTTAAAACACAATCTCCGTCCCTCATTGGAGCATAATCCTACAAATAGCTAAGCTTCCATACTCCAACATTACAACACAACAATCGATATGAAAATATTTAGCTGTAACTGGACTGCTTTTTCCATAAATAGATTACTTCCGCGATTGAAAAAAATAAGCAATTCGATTGCTTAAATAACAAGCATTTAGGCTTCGAGGGTCTTCGGAGCGTGATAAACATTTTGATGTTGTTGGTAGATCTACAGCTATTAAAAATGTGGTACGATGAATTAAAAATGTAATAAATATTTGAAAGTTAAATATATTTCTCGTGCGTTATTATTTATTTTTATCTTTTGATGCTTCACTACGTCTGATTTTTTAATACCATTAATCTTTCTTTCTTTTCCAAGGTGGGATTTTTCGGAAAAGAAACATAATGTTGTACGTTAATTTTTCGATTATTCTAATCAATTCAAAGACACGTCTGAAGTCATCTGTTAATAATCCCTATTTACTATTATATCTCTTTACATAATATTATTTGTCACGAAAACATAAATCAATATCCATGAACAGAATAAGTATAAAATAGAATATATAAGAATAATAAAATAGAATAACAGAGATGCAAATATATTCTTCATTTAATCTTATAACACGAGTTCAAAATTTCAAGCTCACGAAAGAAATTTAAATGATCCTATACATATAAACAAAAATAAGCAAATTGGGATCATTCGAAGTGTTTCTACTATAAAATATGATAAAAGGTTAATTACATATGCTATTAATTATCGAATTTTTGTGCTTAATTGATAAATTTATTCTTCTTTAAATGTTAAGTCAACGAAGTCCCGGGTAAAAGATAGTTTTTGAATAAAGATGAAAATACGTACAGTTTCATTGATCATATTATAGTAATTTTTCTGCACTTCGCATAATGTCATCACGTTTGCATAATGTCATCACGACAAGGAAAAGTAAATCTGATGAAAATCTTACTGGATAATTTTTATACTTTTAAATTTTTGAACAAGTATTTGATTTCATTTTCTACTCTTCTTTTTTTTTTTTTTTTTTTTTTTTTTTTTTTTCAGAAAAATGAGAATGAGATTGAAATTTTCCGAAAGAAATTTCTTGAAAATAAACTTTGAAAATAAATTAAATCTTATATTTATGCAAAAAAAATCTTATAATTTATATTCAGTTATTTTATTCTAAGTTGGTCTCTTAAATTCTTTCCTACTACAAACAAAATGCTTTTTAGTATTTTCCAACATAGTCGAAAAATTTTTATGACTGCGGTCTGTCTGTCGCTTGTCTGTGCGTGCTCTATCTCTAGTAAGTGTATTCAGATAGGCATGTAATTAATATATTTTATTGGTGTTTAAAATGGAATGTTAATTATTGAAATGCAGCTGTATAGCATTGAAGTTCCTTTACAGGGACATTCAAAAGTATTCTGTTTATTATGATACTAGCGAACTTGCCCGGCGTTGCCCGGGTACGTCAAAAAACAGCAGGAATTACGAAAAAGCTCTGAAAATCACAATAAAATATCGCGAAAAAATTTTAAATCGCTTCTCAAATTTTGAAAAAAGAAATATATATATATATATTGTGTTCGAAGATTGCAAGTTGATTCCTTTTACTAATGTGGAAAAATAGTAGCAAATCGCTAAAATACACTAAAAATCACGTACAAAATTCCCGAAAAATTCGAAAATTGCTATACGAAATCCGAATAAACTTTATTGAAATGAGGGCAGAATGTACTTTAGTTCAAATATGGAATGCCAAAAAATTGCAGCAGATCGCGAAGAAACGTAAAAATCGCATTAAAAATCCCATAAAGGTAAAAACTCACGAAAGTCAAAATTTACTATAATTGGATAAAAGTTTCAAATCTAATTCCTTTGACCTGTGGGCCCTCTTAAAATTTATGTTTTGAAAATCATGCTAAGCATTAGATCATGCTACTTTTATTCATAATTAATTTACTTGGACTCCCTTAAATATAATTAATATAATCCCTTAAGTTAATATTAGTTTTTGTTGCATTAAAATATCTCAATTTGTTGATTTTCTGTAAGCAAGTAAACCCTATTCTTTTACAGTGGAAGTTTATCGGAATTTGGCGAAATATTAGAGATATCGCCAAGTTGGCATCACTTTTGGCGACTCATTTTGGTTGCCAAATTTGGCGATATATCGCCAAGTTTGCGACAAATTTGGCGTTATTTGGCGACAGAACTGGATCCCCCTTACTGTAACCCCCCTTATAGGTATGGCCAGCATTGCATGCTGTTGAATAATCGCATAAAAAATTCGCTAAAAATTCAAAAATCGCTGCACGAACTCCGAATAAACTTTTTTGAAAAGAGAACAAAATTTACTATATTGGGTTAAAAGAAAGAAACCGCATTCTTTTCCATAATGTGGAAAAATCGAATTAATATAATTCCTTAAGTTAATATTAGTTTTTGTTGCATTAAAATATCTCAATTTCTTGATTTTCTGTAAGAAAGTAATCCATATTGGTTTATAATGGAAGTCTATGGGAATTTGGCGAAATATTAGAGATATCGCCAAGTTGGCGTCACTTTTGGCCACTCATTTTGGTCACCAAATTTGGCGATATACCGCCAAGTTCGCGACAAACTTGGCTGCATTTGGCGACTGAACTATGTCCCTCTACGGTAACCTCCTTATATGTATGGAAATGCATTAAATGCTGTTCAATAATGGCTGCACTAATTCCGAATAAACTTTTTTGAATAGAGAACAAAATTTACTATATTGGGTTAAAAGAAAGATAGCATATTCTTCTCACTTATATGGAAAAATCGCCTCGAAACATAAAAAAAGCTAAAAATCGCATAAAAAATTAAATAAAAAAAACTAATCAAAAAATCGAAAATCGGGCTTCGAGGTGCAAAACTTCATATATAGGCGTACGTTTTCCCCAAATTTTGTAGCTCTACGTGCAGTGGTCTCTTCAGAACATCGCCGACACACTCACTCACTCACACACAAACTTCTTTCTTTATTAATATATAAGATAAGATATGGGAAAAAATCATTTGAAGTACATATAATATTGAGGTTAAACTATTTTAAATATAATGAAATTGATACACATGTCTGACGTCCATCACAAGATGCTGACTGTAGAATGCGGTGTGAGTAGCATTTGCTGTTCAGTTACAAGTACACACAAAATAATTCGGTGCAAAAATTCGGTACTGTCTATTTTCCACAATTTCTGCACATACGTTTTCAGGTTTGGTATGCATTTTCAGCTAAATTTTTCTCATAAGGTTGCGTGAATAAATTTTATAAATAACACACATAATTGCATAAAATGACTTTTAAGCATTTCTGCCAAAGGGCGTGAATTACTTAAGCAAATATTTTAATTGTGTTATGTATTTTCCAGCTGAATTACATTTAGTATACTTAGGGCTGCTTGTTGAAGACAAATAAATTGATATATTTGATTAAGTAAGGATTTTGATTGTTGTCTATGAATTGCAGTTGCTAAGAGAGTGTTTTTAGTTGCTTCAGGCATTTTTTGCTTAAATTAAATTATGATTAAACATCTGGTGTGTAGCAAAAATCTGTAGATAATATTGAAATGTGCAGAAAAAACTTGACTAAATATCCAACAACTGGTGGAAATTTCTAAAGGTAAATTTTTAGTAGTTTTGTGCGTTTTGTAACTGAAATAATTTTAACATATTTTGTAGTATATATACCACCCTAAAAATTTAATGACAGAAATATAAATTACAAAAATTGACTACCTTTCCGATTATAGACGTAAAGTACTTAAAATGTAGCTTGAAATGTGTTATGCATTTTCTAAGTTTTTTACTTGTGTATATTTTTTCAACCCATTAAACGGTGAATTTTCATTATAATAATCTGAATTCATTTCAATCTTCGGTAATAATTTTCCTAGCCACATTCTGTATTTTTGCTAAAATTTTGTTTGAAATCATTAGTTGTATTTACATTGATTTTAAAGGATAATAAATACACAATAGTACTACATTGAAGTGGACACGTTTATGGATAACTAATGTAGAAAAAAAAACTATTTTTAAGTTTATTTATTCTGGGCAATTAATGGCCAATTATGGCAACCCATTTGATACAAGGTACATTTAGTTATTATAACAAACAAATATTCATTTTTGTGATAGATTAAAAAAAAATAATTCATTCTTGCAAATTATTTAAAACGCCTTAAAATGTTACTAAATTAATCTACAGCAAATAAACAAACAAAAAACAAAAAACAAATTAAATATGAGTAACGGTGAGAAAACCCATCATGAAGAAAAACGCAATTTCACAAGAAGTCGTTTCCTTGACAACCATAGCTTGAAAGGCAGATCTCGAAAACAAACCAAAACGAAATAATATAAGACTTTTTCAAAATTTTATGATTTTGGGTATGACAGAAGGTATTCAGGTCTATGTAGAAAAAAAAAGCAATTTAACAAATTACAACGACCACTTCGAAAATGATTTTTCAAAGACTAAAATTTAAGACATAAAAAATCGCACAGAGTTGATCATACATTACGCACGCGATGGATTACATTTTTCGGTACTGTAAATTTTTAAACTTTTACGGAGCTGGTCATATATTACGTACGCCATGGATTAAACATTAATATTCCTGGACCAATTTTAAATGAAATTTCATTCTTAAACCTCTAAACATCCCACAATATTACTTTTTACACCGTCGTATAGAGAAAAAGTGTACTTTTAAATGCAATTTGTTTGAAAGTTGTATCTCAATTTGTTTCTGAGTTATTAATTTTTTTTTTGTACTTTTTATTACTTTTTTGTCATAGTGGCAGCAGAAGTATCCATCTCTGTTGAAAGTAAAGGGAAAATAGAGATTACTGTATAGACGAATCAGAAAACGAATAAAATGCGGATTCAACCAATAAAACGCTTCAGATATGTTTTTGATTTCCTACCCTGACAAAGGACAATAACCATTTTTCCAAATGGTTAAAAAAATAAATAAATCTAAATCACATTTTTTTCACTTTTCGATTATGTAGCAATGGAAATTTTGCAATGTTTAAAAGTTATCTAAAAGCAATAAAATTAAAAGCCATAGCGCTGGTTGTAGCCACCATTGTTATAAATTTCTAAAATTAGCTAATGTTTAAGGGGTCTCAAGACCTACATTTGGAAAAAATAAAAAAGAAAGACAATTTCCAACATTTAATATCTTAAAATGTATATGATTTAATAAAAAAAAATATATATATTGGGATTAAAAGATATAAGTATGTTCTTTCATTTCGTGTATTTAAAAAAAAATTGCAAGAAGCAAAATTAGTATTTATAGGGGGCTGCAAAATGTCAGACATTTCTCGAGCAGAAAATGTGTATAATAGCTTACGCGCAGGATTACAAAACAAATTTTACTCCTAGAATGAAATTATTTGTTCATAATTATACTTCGGTTTGTAATAATTAATCTGAACCTAAATAAATTTGTATTTAAAGCAGCATTTTTATATTTTTAATACAAAGTTATATTTAAGTATTACAAAATTTTGAAATTTTCAACAGTATAATCACCTAAAAATATATACATTTTTAACAATAAAAATGAAATTTTAGGTTCAGTTTATAGAGGTTAAAATGAAACATATGTTTTGAAAATTTTATTAAAAAATATTTAGAAGTTTTTTAGATATTCTGCGCGTTATGCCCAAAAACTGCATTTAAAGAAAAATGACTTCAAAGTTTCGGAAACGCCACTACAGCTATTGAGCGGCTATAATTATAACAGGCATAACTTATAATAGGCGTAAAGGTTTTAATGGGAATTTCAAGGAAAAACTCATATCAAAGGTTGCAGAAAAGACAGAAGTTTAACATCTAAAAAATTCGATAGTAAAAAGTTTCGATAATTTTGAAGCTTTAAGAGTCCAGAGACCCCTTAAGCTGTCATACAAGAGAGAACTACGATTTTGTACGAGCCCACGTGTAAACCCCTGTTCCTTAACTACTCAAAGCTTATACCTAGTTTGACGTATTTTGTTAGATCTTCGTTTTTTCAGACATTTCCGGATTCTGATTTTCCGTTCTCAAAGCACCATTTAAGTTAAGATATCCGATATAAGCGACTGCAGTCAATCAAGATATCAGTGCATTCATTTTTTCCTTATCAGTTGCATGGTGCATTTTCTAGCTTAACTTATGAAAGAATTGTTCTGCTGGTGCGCATGCGCTTTTAAACTTTGTGCTTGATTTTTAAACTGAAACGAAATAATTTTTATTGATATGTAGATTCTGACAGTAGAGCGTCGGACATGGTACTAAGCCATTATTTTATGCTATTAAATATTATTGTTTTCCTAAAGAATATAATTAACTGTACTACAAAACACTGAACTATCTCCTAAGAAATTGCTTATTATTAGTATATAAGCTTTAGAGTTTATAGTAAATAAATTTGTCAACCATATGAGAATATTACATTTCAGGTGTAAATTAATTTATTTTTACGGCAAATTTGAAAACAAATAAAAAGAAGGTTTCAGAATATTCAGAATATTTTTTTTTTGTAAACGCAGTACCAAATCAACAACTTCGTGGTGACCTAAAGGTTCTTAAATAGCATTTGACGTTAGTTTATTAAAAGAAAAATATCATAAAATAAACGGTCAAATGCGAGTAATACTCGCGCTCAGAGGGTTTCGTACAATTAATATATGAATTATCAACAGCATTATTAAAAATAATTGTTGCTAAAAGAATAATAAGACTTTTAAAAAACTACACAACGGAGGGTTAGGTGTAGCTGTATAAACTAGAAAAGTCTGAATGGGTATACCATGAAAGTTCAAAGAGATATGAAGCCTAAACAAGAACAAATATCGCTAATCTGTATAATTCTATTTTTAATCTTATCCTAATCTATTTTATATCAACTGTATTCGGTACTGACAATAAAAGTAGTTCATATTTAAACTTCATATGGCATTTCCTAAAACTAAATTCACCGTAGAAATAATCTTTTCTTTTTACAGTGTAGCTAAAATAACACCATTGTTCAAAGTTTAAACAGGACATTGTGCTAAGCGTGTTTCGAAAGTAGGTCGCAAAGTTGCAATGTCGCCTTGGTCCGTGCCGCGTTTTTCCGGATAGGTTTTAAATAACTTTTAACCCCTTTGGGGTAAGCGACCGGTATACGTTCCACTTAAGGTGCACAGAATCCGTCATTATTCCCAACAGTTATTTTTATTGTAAAGTTTACCTTATTTAGTCAGATCATTTTTGTGATCAATTACGGAAAATTTTCTGTTTCGGCTCAAGGAGATCGATTCAATGCAAACTATTCACGAATCCCATAGTATTTATGTTACTAATTAAGTTAGTCAGTTTTTCACAATTTGACGCTTATTGCTTTTATATTGCTGGGCATTGCTTTACACAACCATATTATTAAAAGGTGTTATCTAGGCTTTAAAATCCTATGGTACATAAAGTACGCGGCCCCTGTAATTATGTATGTCCGAACCGTCCGTGTCTTTAAGGGTTAATATCTCGGCTAATTACCGACATTTTTTTTTTCGAAAATCATTAGCAACATTGGTTTTACACTTCTGCTACGATAGGTACCTCCCAGCGCTCCTCAACACCTTTGTTGAATGCCAGCAAATAGAAATTTGTGGGCAAAGGAAAAATACGCTTTTCTGAAACACTGTGTGTAACCTGGGGTAATCGCTATAGTTTTCCTGCAAGGTTTAACTGAACGTCTACTACCTCTAATTTTTTCATAATTTTAGTTTATGTAGATTAAGAAACAGAGGGGGGCGGGCATATTTTTTCACTACATTTTCGATGATATATCTGAAAATATAATATCTAAAATTAAAAGAATCTTTTTTTTTTTTTTTTTTTTTTTTTTTTATCCAGCGTCACAAAAGCTTTCACACAATACTCCACTCGATATAAAAAAAAAAAAAAGATTTTTTTCTTCCTGTAACTTAATTAGCCACTCTACATTTTTTCTAAATATATTTGAGAATGTTTAATAATGTGTAAATATATCGGTCAATAGTCTTTATTACTTTACCCAATTTGAACTTTCACATACCGTAGTTTACGAGTAAAATGTCTGTAACAGGCAGACAGACATAGGTGTGAGCTTATAATGGTTCCGGTTTTATTTTTTAAGTACGGATCTCTAAAAAGAAAGAATATTATAAAAAGAGTTTCTTAACGTCATTAAATAGTTAACATATTGGTAAAAAGCATTGAGTTTGTGACAAGACTTTGTACCAGCCTATAAAGTTAAGAACACCTACTAAATATTCTGGGAGAGCAATTAGCCGTGTTTTATTAACTCACAAAAACAGCACCGTAATTACCCAATTAAAAGTTCTTATTTTCTTTTTGGAGCATTTCAGAAAAAAAAAAAAAAAAAAACTTGTTGTAAGACTAAAAAATATTGTATATTTAAAAAAAAATCTTAAATGTGCTAAAAAAGATATGAATAAAAATACCTTACGTTAAATATACTATAATCATCCGATTACCCGTCACACTATCAACCGTCACCTTTGGTTTTCCGCAACCCTGCTGCCATATTTTTTTTAATCAGAAACGAATAACAAAATGTAAATTCACAGTAAACCCGAGAGAGGCGACGCTATTCGGAGAAAAATGTTTATATGACGTCATGAACATTAGCTAAAAACAGTTAATTCCCACAGAAAAATCATGCCAGGTGAGTGAGAGGAAGAAATAAAGATATTCGGCTTTACATTTTTGAAATTAAAATCAAAAGGCAAACAAAAGTATACAATGGATTACTTTGGATGAAACAGTCTACTTCATATCGCTAACCCGCAAAAAAAGTGACACATCTCGACAAAAGTAAATTTCACAAGTGAGGCAAAAGAAAATTTGCATGATTTTAATGTAACATGAAATTATAGCACTTAGGTCTGCATGCAGGAATAAAAACGAGCAATGAAAGTGTAAAACCCTTAAGAATGAAGACGTACGATGAGGGTTGAAGGGTTGGATAATTTTCTCTCCCCACACAATCCACCCCTCATCTGTGGTCACAAGTGGATACATAGCGTAATAAACTGATTTTCCGTATAACTACACTTATGAAAATTTTGTGTAAGAAGACGCACCTATGACAGATTTATTAGTGGAATAAAACGCAAAATGAATTTTTGCGAGATGTGTCAATTTTCTTGCTCGTGAGCGATATATAATTTGTTAAATTCTAAATTCGTCTAATAAATGGATTTTTTATTATCAATTACGCTTTTTTTAACGAAAGTACAAAACATGTTAAACAAGTTGGGAATTGCTCGTCGAACATGGCAAATGAGGTGCGTTCGTACTATAACTAGTTATATAAACATATTTTGCACCGGAAATTGTACTGAATGTATATTTTAGTTGACTTCATAAGTGCATATCCATTTCATTCTGTTCGAAAGGCTGTAACATCATTAAAAAGCACTTACAATATTTTTCCCCAATGGCCGTAATGTAACGGAAAAAATTTGACTGTCCATGTAGTTAAATTATACAACCGATTTTCATAAAATTTGAAATGACTCGAAAAATTTTTGAAACAATCATATATTTAAAATTCCAGATCGTTCTGAAGACTGTGACATCATTAAAATGCACTTGAAATAATTTTTCCCAATGGCCGTAATGTAACGGAAAATTTTTGAATGTCCCTGTAATTAAACTATACTTCCAATTTTCATAAAATTGGAAATGACTCGACAATATTTTGCAACAATTACATATTTAAAATTTCAGAACATTTGGTTGGGTAGTTTCTGCTCTGTTATATGCGGGCGGACAGACAGACAGACGGACAGACAGACGTCCCGATGGACGACTATAGGCGCTACGTATTTATATAATTATGAACGCACCTAAAAAAGCGTTTAAATATTCTTATTTAACAACTCACAAATATAAATGTAATTTTAGAAAGGGTCTTATACTGTCTTTGGATTATTCGTCTGTTTTGATTATCCGCAACACCTTCGATCCCGTGAATGTCGGATAATCGGAAGTTTACTTAATTTCAAGTTTCCAAAATCTTTGAAAGCTGTGGTCTAAGTTAAAAACTGCACCAGAAAAAATTTATTTCTCTATATGTAAATATTACTTATGTTAAATGTATTTAATAATATGGAATATTATCTTTATCTGATAATGTTTTGTGGTAGGCTAATCATCTGACTGCCAAGAAGGGTTATGTGTTTCACGCGTATCTGGGTATGTGGATTTCTTTATACCCTCGAAACATCCCAAGGACGGAATGGATTTTAATGAATAAAATCTCTATTGATTCGTCTTAACCGTCCGATGGTTATAGGCTAGGTTTTGTTTTTATAAATTCAAAATAACGACCGTAAAGTACAAAATGGGATAGAGCTGAAAAAAAGCACCCTATTGAGTGGCATATCATTGGATAGGTCTTTCAAAATGAAGACGATGTTTCATTGACAGTCAGAAGCCCCGTTTAAATATTACACAACTTGGAAGTATTGTAGCTAGCTTAGTACTCTTTGTACTCTAGCTTTACTGCAACTCTAATCTTCATAGACATCTATAGGCCTTACCAAAGCAGTGTTTATAGATAAGAACTAACAATTAAACACAACTTAAAAGTCATGAATACATGTAAATAAAAAAATATAGGTAAATAATATAAAAATAGTTTCACATTCATGAGAAATAATTAGTTAGCTTTTTACGCAGCTGGGTTTTTTTATTTTTTAAATTTAATTTTAGTTTAAGTTTCTGATCCACACATTAGATCCATAATATTACTTTATATTTATATTGCCACTTATTTTTCACTGTAAAAAATTAATCTACTGCAATGTATGCGTAAAATATAACGTGTAAAGTTTATGTGAAGTCTTTGCTTACATAATCTTCACCAATCAATATTATAATCCTTAAGGGTTATAATCTTAATTAAAATCTAACCTTGTCACGAAACTCAGGAAGTTATCAAATGAGAACTTAATTTGAAAATTTCTGCATGCTCAGCAAAATAACTGGGTGAAGAATTTCAAAATTGCTTCTTGATCGATAGGGCCTAATTCTAAGCTGTAATGTGGAACGAAGAGCTAATAGAAAACTTCTTATAAAACGCTTAAGGGGGTAGCATTTATGTAATATCCCTACTCTATTAGAAATATAGAATAAATATTTATATATACATTTGAATACAAACGAAGAAATAGTTTTACATACATGCGAAAATAGAAGTTAATTGTCTAAGTGGACTACAAGAGTAGAACGTAATTACATAGAAAGCAGTTGATATTCATGTAATTCTAGGGAATTACTTAGTGATTTGAAGGGTGTCCGGGGCTCAAAATTCTATTTTTTTTATTTATAGAGATATTGTTATGGAATTTTTTTTCTGAAATATGTTTTAATATAAAAAGTATATTACATGTAAAAAAAAAAAAATCTGAAAATTTTTAAATATTTTTTTTTAATTTAAATTTTAAAATTTTAAAGATATTTAATTTTTTATATAACTCTGGAAGTACTTACTCGATTTACAAAATGTTTACACTTTTGTGTACAGAAAATGTGTCATTTAAATTTTTTTTCAGGATTTCTTAAAATATTGATTATGAATTTTATTAAAAAAAAATTAAGTAAAAAAATTAAGATTTTTTATGAGTGAGTTTTGCATTAATTAGCATATTTTCACAATTATCACTCGAAATTAAAAATCCAGAAGGCAATTTGTTAGAAATATAGTATAAAATCTCTGTTGCAAATTGCATACATATATATTGGAAGGAAATTTAGCTATATTCTTTTAAAGTTGACAAATCGTGAAGAAATTCCTTCTGAGCTAAATGAAGTTAAAGTTACTCATCAGTGAGTAGCTGATGCATCACTTCTCAAGGCAAAAGATGTTATATCTCTGGATCTAATGAAGATAAAAGAATGCGGATTGCGCTATTTAATGCTAGAATTTTTTTTTAAGCCAATAAAAAGAAATTGCATTTTTTTTGAGAATTTTTAGCCCCGGACCACCTTAATATTTTTTCTATTTGTTCTTATAATTAGACATATTTCCATGGTTTTATTTTGTGGAAAATAAAGTCTTTTTTTTAGTGGGACTTAGTAGGGTCCTCAATACTATTTTGACTTTTTAATTTTTAATTAAATTGCAATGTGTAAATATTGAAATATAAAGCTATTTGATAATTATTTATTATGTAATAAGCTATCTGCTAATTATGTTCTGCTTCCCTCATAATTTTCTTGAACTCTAATTTTAGTCCTATTACAATTTTTCTTTTATTTAAAAAATAGTAATTTTAGATTTAAGATACAACACCCATGTTGTTGCTTAGCCTTAGTTTCAAAGTAGAAAGTTTGGAGACTTGAAAAAAACATGATTTCTTACCATTTTCTTATAAGGCTTAATATGATTTGAAACTCATGTTCGTTATAAATACTTTTTTATGCGTATATTTGAATTTAAAGCAAATGTCTTTTGATAACGAGATATAATGAAAAGTTACAGCTTTGAAAAATTTATATTTTGATGATCAATTTTTTTTTGTTAACAATTTCCAGCCACCTGTGCTAACTATATTAAAGAAACAAACTGCTAAGTGACATGTACTGGTATATCTCAAAACTGAATTCATTAGTTTTATACAAATCAAATAGATAGGGCTAAAAATTTTGTAGGTCCTACGAAGTTGATAAGAGCAGTAGCTAGGGAGACGCAGCTTGATGAGACCACAATCTGATGTGTGATCCATGAGTACATTCGTTAGACCTTGTACGTGATTAGGAGTGTACAGTCTGAAAGAACCAGGAACATCTGACTGACCAGAGGCAATCATCTCCCTAACAAGCTGAAACCTCAAGAAGAACCAGGAATGCTCTTGTTTCTTTCCAGCAAGAAAACTTTTCCCGTGTGAAGAAATAAGTGAACCACAAAAAGAACGGTGAGGGTGTAAAATACCGAATAGCTTCTGACAGATATGTGCAGAAAATTTCCAGTCTCACAGGTGGTTCTGGCGGTTCTGATAAGCGAAGACGATCTGATGCATCCACGTTTCTTTCTTTAAGCTTTTAGAGTCAACGTCATTGCCTATACCGATGTGTTGAAGCACTAAACTTCTTCTGTAATACGTGGGAGCTCGTTCGTTTCTTAACAAGACTTTGAACTATCCCATAAGGCCGATACAGACCAAAAATGGATGGCTAAAGCATTCATGACGATGTCATCATCAACTTGTTGCTCCCCCCTAGCTACCCAGATATTAACCGAATGGCCTACTGTGTAGGGTAGCCTGGGGTAATTTTCAGACAAAAACAAAACTTTTGCAATTACTCAGGAATCAATGACTATTTCTTTTCACTTTTTCTTGGTAAAATCATCACATGCATGTTGATTATTTTGAAGCATTTTCAGATAATTAGCATTAATGATAATAACAAAAAAGATTTAATAAAATACTGCCTGAGAATTACCCCGTGGTTTGGGGTAATTTACAGACAGCTATTTGTGGGGTTATTTAAGTGTCAGTTTTGAACTCCAACTACGGTAATTTAGAGACAACATTGTAAAATGTTATGACACAAAATGGGGTATTTATTAGACCATTCGAAATACAGAAAAAATGCATGAAAACGCAATTGTAGCTGTACTCCTGAAATGCGTTTATATTTTCAAAATGTACCATATAAAAGGAACATATGCGATACTTTTTCACACATAGCTAGAGTAGCCATATCTGTTTTATATAAATTTATGTAAATCAGTAAAGAATTTCAGATTTTTAAAAAAATTCTGATGATTGAATAAAGATCATCGTTATATAAGAACATAAAACCAACACCAATTTCGTTTAAAAAAAATATAAATTAAAAATTAAAATAAAATAAAATAAAATAATTATTTTAGTAGCCTAACCTGCTTTTACACATAACAATAAAAGTTTTGCACAGCACTACTTTCGACAGGACTAACCATTTTAGTTTTATTTGACAATTAAGATATCAAGCTCAGAACACACTTGAAATCACAATTTCATCAATTCCCATCTATAGTCAGTAAATTATCCGAATTATTTGTGCAGCCATGTATATGATAGATGAGGAGCAAACTTTCAAACCGTGTTCTCTCACAAAAAATAACAAAATAAGTTATTGATAGTTTTATGAACTCAGTGTTAAATTGCACAGAAATAAACGGTATTTTTAACCGAAAAACATTTTTCATCGATTATAAACCAATCTTAAAACTTGACGTTTCAAGCAAAGAGTGTTTTTTCCAAAGCCTGCATTCAATTAAACAGGGTTTTCTCCAGTCTGCCAATCACAGCTGTCACTTGATGCGTACTTTCGAAACCTACCATACATATCACAATTGAAACGGATTGTTTTAGAGAAAAATAAGAGAACTGTTAAGGTTAAAGGCTTCCATAATTATATATTTCAAGATCTAAGTGAAGAATCTGGTGTAAATTCTCTTAAAAAGGGAGTTACTGTTGCCCGTGTTCAAACTGTTGTTTTAGAATCTATTCCTCTTAGGCACGTCATATCATTTTAAAAGAAGAAAAGATTTTGGCAAACTTTTGAAGGTAATGTATGGTGAACAGTGGTAAAATCCGCTTGATGATGTCTTCAAATGGTACAACTACATTATCCATAATTTACCAGCCTGCAATGAAGAAGGGGGGAAGTGTGTGACTGTCTAGATGAAGATATTGGTTTTAAAATTTAAAGTGGATTTTTGGCAAACAAGTATTCATTTAGTAAATGTTTAATGAATACTACTAGGTACCATAGTCTGTCATTTTATTTTATCATTAATCAACTGAAGTTCAGTATTTGCTCAAATAAAATAATGCTTTTGTATTATTAGTGAGTTAGAACTTATTTCATTCAAAAAGCGTTTTATACACTTGCCAAACAATCAAAACATGTTTCCTCCTCTGAATTCGGTCAAAGTGTGATTTCTCCAAATATTAAATGCATTTTATTATTTTTTTTAGGTTTAATATCTTATGTATGCTTGCAATTCTTTCTAACAACCAGTAATAAAAATGCACAATAAAAATTAGAATTAAATACAAGTTATTTTCTAATTTATCAGTTTTTTGTGTTTTTTGAAAATTTCTATCTAAAGGAGAATGCATGGTTTGAATGTTTGCTCCACATATAGAGATTTATATCTATAAACCACATGCATGCAGAAATTGTGTTCACTTAGGAAATACATACCTCAATTGAAAACTCCTTTTCAGCAATTTCAAACTAAGGAGAATGGTACGCGACTTCTCTGATTCGCGTATACGAGTTATAGAATTTATATACAACGAGTAACATGAAAACAAATAGTCTAATTAAAAAGAGGATACCGTAATTTATAATTCAAACATATGGAAACGCATAACACATTTGAAGACCCAATTTTAGCTGTTCCCTTCCACAATCGGAAAATAATCCGAATTCTTTGAGCAGCCCTGTATATGTGATATAGATTTGTATCTATAGATTACATACATGCAAAAATTTAGTTCAGTTAGGATATACACAGTTGAAAATTTTCCTTCAGCAATTTCGCTAATAAGGAGAATGGTTCGTGAATTATTTTGTGCAGTCCTGAGTACTAGGTATAGAATTTATACACAACGAGGAACATGCAAAAAATCAGTTAAATTTAATAGCGCATACAGAAATTTAATACGCACTTCCAGAATTTATTGCTTACAGACAGTACTGAAACCGATTTATTTTGTGTGTTGCTGTAAATGAACGACAAATGCTATGACTGCACTATTCTATAGTAATCATCTTGCAGTGAAATTTATTGATTTAAATCAGTTTCCATACACTTGAAATAGTATAATGTCATTAAAATACTCAGCAAATGATTTTTCCCTATTTATTTTTTTGTGTGTGTGTGGGTGTGTGGTGACGGCGGTAGTAGATGAAAAAAGCTGGGTGGGGCTTGTGAGTGCTTAAGCCATTTGGTAGGCCTCCCCACCTAGCTGACCCTTGACAATAATGTAACGGAATCCTTTTGAGTGGCCGTGCAAATAAAATATTAATGCTACAGAGCATAACATATACCAGTTGCATGAAAATCCGAGTATATTTACGCGAGTACAGACGGACAGACAGACAGACAAACAGAACTCATATACACTTTTCAACTTTGTTGGTAACTGCTAAAAATTTCATGTGAAGCCGAGTATATTTATAAGACCTAAAGCAGGGACTCGTGGAAAGAGAGATAGCCAATCCGATTTCATAAACAATTTTAATTATTAGTAGGAGAGTTGTTGAACATTTTTGAGTAGGTATTTGAGACACCCTGAAAATTTGTGCAACACTTCTTTTGTAATGGCTGAATACAAAATCGAATGTCTGGCACAGATTTTGTGCCGACTAAAGTGTCTCTCATTTTCAAAATATTTTTTTCTAAGCATAAATATTATTCTGCCTCAATCTCAGCGCGCCTCAAATACCTTTTTTGGGTAGTCAAAAAATGGCACTTGACACGTGTCTGGCACAATTTTGGTGTCGACTAAAGTGTCTGTCGTTTACAAAATATTTTTTTCTAAGTATAAATATTATTCTGTCTCAATCTCTACGTGCCTCAAATACTTTTTTTGGGTAGTGTCAAAAAATGGCACTTGACACGTGTCTGGCACAGTTTTTGGGCCACGATCCTTCAGCCAGATATTTGATTTTGTATTCAGCCATTACAAAAGAAGTGTTGCACAAATTTTCAGGGTGCCTCAAATACCTTCCCTAAAATGTTTGACAGCTCTTGGACTATATGTTGCAAAGTGTTAAAACATTTTACAATTAAGTTTTGAAAGCACAAAAACAAATTGTTAATATTAACTGAATTAAAATGCAATGCCTATAAATATTTCTTTAAGTATTAATTACTAAGAATAGATTTAGAAATGTAAAGTAATAAAAAGGATACTTTGTAATAATATAGCAGTTTATTGAGGAAAATGTACAGTCAATACTTATAATGTATCCAGTTATACATAAAGAATATAGTATTTTTCTTTCTTTTCAAATACTGTAAAAACTCATTAACATTGAGATATTAAAAATTACATTTAAACTAGTATATATGTGAATATGGATTTTAAAAATAGAGGTATTTTAAATATTTTATAAAATGTGGTTATCTATTTAGAAATCCCTTCAAATATTTTCTAAAATATGTTAAATGAATTCCTGTGAAGATTTGATGCACATTATAATATATTTTCAAAAAATATTTTTATTTATTTCTTATATTAAATCATTATAAAAAAATATTTTAGTATGATTAAATTAATAAAAAGCTCTCGCTATTGAATTAGTCTTACAATGACATATACTTCCCTTTTAAATAAAATTTTTATTAATGGATAACAAATTCATTCGAAATTTAAATTTCAAATAAAACTTAAACGTTCTATACTTAATCATTTAAAAATTACCAATACGTCATTTAAACTTGAAATGTTACAAACTAATTAAAATGAAAGCATGAAACGAAAATGTAGAGATAATGCAATAAGTACTTAATTTGCGATCTTTCTATAATTAAACTCATATGCTTTGCGGGTAAACTCAAAATCGCTTTGAAGTCCATTCAAAACTCGCTTGAATTGCAAAATAAATTAATTGTAAGGCTATTTGGTAAATGTTCTTTTCTGAATTTGTGAAGTCATGTGATGCAGCTATTTATAAAATTAAATTAATTTGCAAAGGTTATATTTTAAATATTTTTAATAATCACGACATGTTTTAATATTTCATATTTCAAAATTTATTTCTGAAATACCATGTAACTTATAATATTTTTATTTTTTAATTTTGTGTATTTCTCTTTTTTTTCTTACTCTAACATACAGAGTGTCCATACAAAAATGTACCAGTTTCAATGGTATATTATAACAGATTAATTTAGACTATTTACAACAAATCATAGATTAAATAGAATGTAAACTAACATAGTTTTTCTTGCAAATGTTCAATATTTGCACCTTTAGTTATAGGGCACACTTCCAACCTGAAGTCCAATTCTTCCCAACTTCGGTTAACATGTCCGGAGTAATGGAAGCAATAGTCTCTTCAATTCTGTGTATCAACTCTGGTAAATCACTAGTTTGCGACGGGTCTATTTTAAAACCCCAAATGAAATAAGTGGGTAATTGTGATTACAGATCGACAGAGGGTTTCGTTTAATATTCCTTTCAAAACACTTTCACATTTTGCAAAATATGTTAGTTCCACATTTCGCAACCAGGGGGCGCTCTCTATTCTACACAAACCTCTATTCGAACGGTCGATGTCTGATTTTTTGACGGCCGATTATCTACACTGGGGATATAGGCCCAAGGGGGTGAGTGTCCTTCGAGGGGGTCTTTCTAAGAGAACCTAACCCGTATTTACGCATGGAAATCCATGGCTCGAAGAAAACCACGAAAACTCTGAACGATTAGGCCGACGGGCGCGATTGGGATTGAACCCAGCACCTCCCGTCTACCAGCTTTGAGAGCAGAACCTCTCAGCCACTGGTGGGCTCTATTCGAACGAAACTCCGTTTTAACTATCCGTAGTTATATTATTCGAGGGATCGGCCCCATAGAAACCTACAAAGGTAAGCGCGCCCTGGCGGTAAAAATTGGAAGTAAAATATGTACGGCTATAGTGCATAATATGAAAGAGTAGTCAACGGAGTGTCAGCAAAAGTTAGAAAAGTGCACCCCGGTTGAAAAGCGTGGAGGTTAGAAAAATTGCCAAAATTACAAAAGTTTGAGCCCGCTGTTGTAAATACTATAAGACTTTTTGAAAATTTTCTGATTTTTCGCTTAATCGCAAGTGTTCTGCTATAAGTATGCAAAATTTCACATCTCCAGTTTAATTAGGGGCTGAGTTAGAAAAAATGCTTAATATACACGTTAGAGTCCAGAGGGGTAAATATAAGACTTTTTCAAAATTTTATGATTTGTCGTTTGATGTGAGGTGTTCAGCTATAAGTATCCAAAATTTCAAGTCTCCAACATATATAATTTCTGAGAACGGGATCTGAGACGGACAGACAGACAGAGAAGTAAGATGAATACATGTTCGTCAGATGAACGAAATCCTAAAAATAGCATGGCTCTATTGTCGACACAGCAATAATGCTTTACGCTCAGGTGTCGCCCTTTTGCGTATGTGGCACTCCAAAAGAGTCAAATAACAAAGCAGTACTCACGCATGCGCTTACTGTTTGAGATATCCTTTATTTGTGACCTTGAACCAACACTCTACAACTCTTACAGTTGATACTATTAAAATTTACAACTACATAATTCTTTTATGAACGCCCTATATTTTTTCAGTACACTTTTTTAAAATGTAAACATAATGTATAAATATAATTATTAGAATATAACTAGCAAAAGCCATACTTTGTTTGGATTCGCGAAGCATTATTCTTTTCGACCAGTAAGTGTACGTTTTCTCGGCATTTTTTTTAATAATAGAACTGATACATTCCATAAATTGTTTTAAACGACAAACTTTTTAAAAATAATACTAACAGTAATTAATTCTTAAGAGTAAATATGTTTCATTTGGTTCAATTTTCAACCTTCGAATTCGAATAACACTTTATATAACGAATTTAACAATTAATTTTATTTGTTTACAATACTTTTGTTGCCACTTTACAAAAATAAAATCATAATATAATTCTTTAAAATGCGTAAGTATCGTCTGCATAAATGATTTCACATAATAAAAATAAATTGTATATTTGAATTCTTAACACTGAAATAACACTCAGTGTAAATAATTGAATTTTTACAAATAAGAAAATAATATTGTCGGAATCTACATATCGTATTTTATTTCTATCATGTCCAAAAATATTTCTTTCCCTAATTAAATTTAAAAAACCGTTTTTGAGATATTTTGGCGGAATAATCAAAATATATTTTATTTAATTAATTAATCATGATTCTGTCTATAATTACTAATTTCATGATTTATTTTTTCTTATGAAAATATACCTGTTTCATTTTTTATTTGCAAAAATGTGTCCGTAATGGAAAAACATGTAAAATAAATTAATTAAAAAAAATTTAAGGTTATTCTGTAAAAGGAATAACATTGTTCAAATCTACAGATCATAATTTCTTTTTATGTTTAATTTCAAGTCAAAATACTGATTTTTTTTTTTCTTTTGTAAAGTGTATGACAAAATGTAATTTGTGAAGCCTAGTAGAGGTTTCGCATCGCTCATCCTAATAAATTATGTACACTATAATATACGAAAACTCCTATCTTGTAGTAAAGAAAAATTCATTTAATTTTAAATCAGTTTTTCATCTAAATTGAAATTTCTCATTTTATCATATTATCTCATTTGAAAAATATGTCATATACCGCACATAACACGCACTTTGGAAACGAGATACCGTAAAATCCGGCATATAACGCGCACCCACGAATGCAGGCTGTATTTTCATATTTTTCGATATATTCGCCGTATAACGCACACCCTTTTCTTTACAAAGATACCTGAAATGTACATACATATGCGATGTTGTTATCTCTTGAAGTCATTCATTCCAAGAACGAGGCTAACAAAACAGACAGGCTACCGCGGTGCATGCCAAGTGTCTTTTTTTACAGACAGCTTTAGTGACGTGATGCTCTTTTCGCACATCTTCATTGGTGCATTCGAGCATCACGTGACTCCAGCGGTCTGGAAAAAAATATGCATAGATTGCACCACGGTAGCCCATCTTTCTCGTTAGCCTCGTTCCATGAATTTCTAGGCTTTCGAAGAATGGTATATTGAAGTGACAAGTGATAAGAGAAACCATAATTTTAAAAACAAGCACTTTTTATTCATAATATTAAAAAAAAAAAAATACATTTTCCACTTACCTACTAAATCCTAATTCAATCAATTCATACAACTTAAATTATTAAAGGTGTTATTTATTAAACTTTATTAATTATTAACATTCAACACTAATCAAACATCATTCCAAATTAATCTAATTTGTGCTATGTATTTCTACAATTGAAAAAAAAAATGAAGGTTTTGCAGTGAGCAAAAAACTGATTTATTAGAGAAAATCTCCTAATTTTGTTTAGTTAGAACTTATAAATTCTGATTTTTTATATAGATACATTTTACGCTTACTAATACTGCGTTTCAGGGTAGAACATTTGTTTTAGAATAAAACATAGCATCAAAATATTTTTACAGTACCATTTCAAAACAACAATCTTTGAGACATATTTTTACACTTCTACAACATCTTTAATGAAAATCTACCGGGTTGGTTGGTTGGTTGTATATTGTTTAATGGCACAAAATCCCATAAGGGACATGCTGCGCCAAACAAGAAGAGACTAAAAACATAAAAATAAAGAGCATCAGAAAAGCAATCTGGATGGGCGTCCCATACAGATGCAGTCAGAAAAGTGTAGATAGGGAAGAAAATTAAAAACTAAACAAACGGACTATAAAAGATTTTAGGTAAAAAGTGCAGAAGTGCAATCTGGATGGGGCTCCCATCCAGATGTCAGAAAAAATTAAAAGAACAATTCAAGTTGTTTTTAAACCAAAGAAAGATGCAAAAATCATATTTCAAAGTAAAATCCAGCATGTTTTAAAAAAGTGAAGAGTGCCCCATGAGGTGTTTCCCCAATGAGGTTTGTCAAGATTGGGGATGATGAGTTAAAATAGATTCTGTATAAGTGCCGGAGACCCGGACAGTCAGTTAAAACATGATGAATGGTCAGGTAATCAAAATGGCAATGTGGACACATGGGAGCATCCTCCCGGAGTAAAAGATGTTTATGAGTGATTCTAGAATGTCCAATTCTAAGACGGGTCAGAAGAACATCGGTTTTCCTTGGATAACACGGAGGCCAGGTCATGATGGTAGGTTTGATGTGGTGCAGTTTATTATTGCATTCTAAATTCCAACTTTCTTGCCATTTACAATGAATAAAGCGTTTGATAAGGAGTTTTAAGTCTGAGAATGGAACTTTATGGCACAACGGATTAAGGGCACGTTTCGCCGCCTCATCCGCTTTCTCATTACCAGGAATACCCATGTGTCCATGTACCCAGCAAAATAAAATATTATAACCACGTCTTTTCAATTTGTTATAAAAATCAAGGATCAATGAAACATAAGGATGCTTTTTAAATGATTTAATTGCGTCAATAGAGCTATTTGAGTCGGTATAAATGATGAAGGATGAGCTATGATGATGAGAGATGTAGAACATGGCTCTCTCTATTGCAATCAGTTCGGCTGTAAAGACAGAAGTAGATAAATGAAGGCGATAGCTTAAAGAGTTGTTTTCACAAAATATCCCACACCCAACAGTATCTCCACTCTTAGAGCCATCTGTGTAAATGTCAGTGTAATTATTAAAGTTTGATCTGTGTGCAGCAAATATCTGTTGAAAAACAACAGGAGCTAAGGTGTTTCTATCGTATCCTTTAAAAGGATGGAGCGATGTAATACTAGGAGATTTCCAAGGAGGGAGTACATGCAATGGACATAGACTCACCTCGATACTACTCAGTGGGCTATTATCAGCAATGTTCCTTATTCTGACACCAAAAGGTGGGATGCAAGATGGTCGATGCTGATAAAGCATATCGTTGTCTGTATTTAGAATGTATGAATGAAGAGGATGGCCTGGGTGTGAAAGGATACGGTAATAAAGTTCTAAAGAAAGTTTTTCACGAATGTGGTGTAATGCTGGTTCATTGCAGTCAACATAAAGGCTTAAAACTGGAGAGGTACGAAATGCACCAGAGCAAACACGGAGTGCGCTATGGTGCACAGTGTCAAGTTTTTTAAGAACAGAATTACGTGCGGAACCATAGACCTGGCAGGCATAGTCAATTTTGGAACGGGTGACGGCTCGATAGATTTTAAGGAGAGAAGTACGGTCTGCTCCCCAGGAAGTATTTGAAAGCACCTTTAGTAGGTTAAGCGATTTTTCACATTTTGCCCGTAATTGTAAAATATGTGGTAAAAAGGTTAGCTTACTATCAAATTGGAGGCCGAGAAAACGGACAATGTCCACAACAGGAATTTGAGTTGGTCCAATAAAAATTTCAGGATCTGGATGCAGATCCCTACGTCTACAGAAGTAAACACAAGAAGTTTTGTCATGAAAAATTATAAATCCATTCTTATTAGTCCAATTAAGAATATGGGTGATTGCAATTGTCTTTCAATAAAACGAATATCCTGTCCCATACACATAATTCGGAAGTCGTCAACATATAAATCACCTTTCACAGAAGGGGGCAGTTGACTAAGAATGTCATTTATTTTTATAGCACAGAGGGTGACACTCAGGACACTGCCCTGGGATAACCCTCTTCTTGTACATAAAAACTAGAGAGTACCCCACCGATTCGGACTTGAAAAAGTCGAATGGCGAGGAAGTTCTTAATAAAAATAGGGAGATTCCCGCGAAAGCCTAGGTTAAAAAGATCACGAAGGATCCCGTATCGCCATGTTCTGTCGTAGGCTTTTGCCATGTCAAAAAATACTGACACCAAATGGTTGCGTTTTAGAAAGGCTGTCCGTATGTGATTTTCAAGATTGATCAGGTTATCGATAGTTGACCTACCTCGTCGAAACCCACTTTGAAACGCAGCAAGGCAATTGTTATTTTCTAAAATATGCACAAGACGACAATTGATAATTTTTTCAAGTAATTTGCAAAGACTGCTAGAGAGTGCGATTGGCCTGTAATTATTGGGATTGCTAGCATCTTTCCCTGGTTTAAGAAAAGGAATCATAATAGAGTTACACCATGCTTGAGGAAAGACCTGTTCTATCCAAATTCTGTTATAAAATGCAAGTAAATTATTGAGAGAGGTTGTGCAGAGATGTTTAAGCATGGTATAGGTGATGCCATCGTGACCTGGAGCTGATAGATGGCTATTTTGCAAACATTTTATGAGCTCTGAGAGAGTAAAAGGGAGACTATAGTCATAAGAGTTACGGGAATTAAAATTGAGGTGGGTAGTTTCTGTTTGTCTTTTGTATGATAAAAAAGGTTCCGGGTATGATTCAGAGGCAGAGTTAGATGCAAATGTATTTGCTATGGTTTCAGCAATATTCTTAGGAGAAGCTATTGTTTGTCCGTTATGATTTAAGATTGTGATGTGGTTTTCAGAATAAAGACCCATACAATTTTTTACTTTTTTCCAGAGGACTTTACTAGAGGTATTTGGGTTAATATTAGATATATATTGAATGCAGGATTCACGTTGGCTTTTACGGCGCACTCTTCTAGCTTCAGCCTTTGCTTTTTTGTAGGCAAGATAGTTAGTGTTATTGGGATAACGCCGAAAGATGCCCCAGGCTTTCTGTTGATTTTTTTGCAGCTTGACAGCCACCGTTCCACCATGGCTTCCGGTGTCTCATTGTAGATGATGAGTTAGGTATGCTAATATCTGCAGCATTGATAATACACTGGGTGATATTATCAACTGCATCGTCTATGCCACCTTCTATCATATGATTTGTGATTTTAGCATGATTTGTGAAAGTTGGCCAATTGGCTCTGTCATAGTTATAGCGTTTAAAATAATGATTAGAATCCCTGTCAGGAGTGGTCTGTGAAATGAAAGTGGGAAAATGGTCACTGCCGTGCAGGTCACTTGAAATCCAGAAATTCCAATACGGATAGATAGATGGAGGGCAGATAGTGAGATCTATGGCATGAAAGGTGCGTGTCGGTTCATGAAAATATGTATGATCACCATTATTGAGTAGGCATAAGCCATTGTCAGAAATTAATTTTTCAATGATATCACCACGTTGATTAGTGTCAGAATTCCCCCACAGTTGGCTATGAGCATTAAAATCCCCAACGATGATGAAAGGAGTTGGGAGTTGAAGAAGGAGATCATCAAGTAGTGCTGACTGAATAATTTTGTGGGGTGGTAAATAAATGGTACAGACTGTAATGAGACGTTTTATATGTACACGGACTGCAACAGCTTGTAAGTTTATGTTTAGGTTAATACGAGTATGGGGTAAATTGCGAGAGATGAAAAGATCCACTCCACCAGTGGCCCTATCACTACCTGTAAAATCTTTTCTGTATGTGGCGAAGGTGCGCAATTTAGCTTTGTCATTAATTTTAAGATGGGTTTCTTGTAAAGCTAAACATAGTGGTTGATGGTCATGAAGAATACTTCGAATTTCGTCATATTTATTATGAAAGCCTCGACAGTTCCATGAAATAATATTAGTCATGATCGATTTTACTATTTTTTCCTAGATGAAAATTATCTGCGTTATATTAATCAGAGATAGTAGACATACTATCTCCATCGTTAAATTGTTCATCCGGTTCTGGGTGAAGAGCAAGGGCATCATCCTCTTCCATTTTATCGTTCTGTTTTGATTGTGTTTCATTTTTAGATCTTTTACTCTTTTTCTTCTTAGGTGTATTTTCAGATGAGACTGTGGCTTTAATTATTGGTAAGTTAAATTTTTCTGCATCAGATTTACGGTTTGGTTTCACGGATGGTGTTTTAGTTGTATTTTGAGAACCTCTTTTATGGAGTGGAAATTTAGAAATAAGAGACTGTGATGATTTTAAAGTAGGATTTGTTGATGATTTAGGAGGAACAGATCTAGGCAAGTTAGGAGGAACAGATTTAGGTGACTTAGGAGCAGCAGACTGCGTTGATCTGCTTGTCTTATCAGAATTATTAGACAGGTTGTTTTGTTTTTGATTAGGTTGGCAATTAGTTTCAGTGGGGAATTCGGTTTGTGTTGCAATAGTTTTATGAGTTTTTTGGGCGGTTTTTGATAGGGCTGCAGCATATGATACACCAACTTTGGGTGTCCTGGATTCTACTATTTTTCTGGCTTCAGGGTATGATATATTTTCTTTAGTGCGTATTGTTTGTATTTCTTTTTCTATTTTGCATTGTTCACATGATTTAGCATAAGATGGGTGGTCTTTTTTACAATTTACACAACATGGTTGGGCATTGCAGTGTTCACTTTCTTGTCCTACTGCACTGCACCGACTACAGGTGATTTTACCACGGCATGAGGTTTTTGAATGCCCAAAACGTTGACATTTAAAACAACGCAGTGGGTTTGGGATGTAAGGCCTTACAGAACATGACAGATATCCGGCTTTTATTGATTTGGGTAGGTTCGGTGAGTTGAATGTGAGAATAATGTGCTTGGTAGGAATTTGTATTTGATTAGCTGGTATTTGCTCGTCTCGACGGTAGATTTTTGTTCTTCTAGCTTCAATGACATTTTGTTCTTTTAAATTCTCTACAACTTCATCTTCAGTGACATGCAAGAGGTCAGATTCAGAGATCACACCGCGAGATGTGTTTAAAGTTCTATGTTTAGATATGGAGACTGCAATGTTTGCAAACTGAGTACATTTTTTTAAGTTGGTTGCTTGTTGACTATTGCTTACTTCAATTAATAGTTCACCTGTCCGGAGTTTTTTTATTGTTTTTGGTTCACCAACCAAACCTTGGATAGATTTATTAATTGGGAAGGGGGATGTTTTGTCAAAACTCCCTTCTACTCGTTTCACTACAAAAAATCTCTCTTCAACATTACATGAATTAGAGTTGACATTCTTACATTCCGTATTGGAAGAAGAATCCTCAACTCTATCACCCCAAGAATTTTTTTGGCCCTGGTCAGAACCAGCTTTTGAGCAAGAAATCAACGCATTATTACTCTCTTTTGGTTGTGGGGCTTCCACTTCGCATGTACTCTCTTTTGGGTGTGGGGCTTCCACTTCGCATGATTTATTTCCTGAGATTGTAGCCATATTTAGAAAGGATTGAAAAAACGCCAGGCATCGGGCCTGGTCACCGACCCTTCTTCTTACCGTTACTTTATGCGCAGGTCTCAAAAGGGTGAAAACTATCAACAAACTTCCACGTTTTTCGAACGTTGGATTAAACTCGATAGCATCTCCAAACTCTAGTTCTTTCACAGTGGAACTCGGTTGTCGTAGGTAAGCCTTTACAGCTCTGTCCAACCTACATCGCCCTTACGTCGAAAGGACAGCAGTCGCCCAGTGGATTCCTAACCACCGCCACACAAGTATGGCGCCCACCGATCACGGAACCGGAATTCGGAGATGCCCTGCACTCTGAGACTTGAGATCAGCCTAAAGAGGTAGAAACGAGGCGATGAGATTAAAAAACCTCAACACCCAGAGTGTCTCACGTGAAAATAAAAGAAATCCACTATTGTAAAAAAGAAAAAGTGATGTGGGTGAGAACTTAGAAACAAGGTGTATTTTTTTTCTTTTTTCAATATTTTAAACTTTTTTTTTCTTTTTTTTTTAAACAAAAGAACAAGAACAATGTTAGTAGAACAAATAACAATTTGAACAAAATGGTCAGTAAAAAAACATGAACGAGAACAAAGAGGGATAAGAAACTGAAAAAAGAAGATTAAAAAGTGTGAAACAAAGAAAAAGGATAGACAACTAAAAAGAGAAGAAACAGGAAAGGAGAAAGATCGCTCGGGAACCCGGGGTCGCGAAACCGGAAATACCTAAAGAAGGTATTCCCCTGGGGGCGAAAATCTACCGGGAAATTTGTTGTTTGGAAATAGGGGTGTTAAATTTTTTTGATAACATTTCTTCCGCGTTAAACGTTCAAACCTAGGGATTATATTAACTTTATGCTTTGTTGTACTATTTTTGTTATCTTATTATTTTAATTACCCATTTTTTCACTCTTTTTTAAGTGTGGTTGCGGCCCGCCTAATGCCGTAAACATATATTTTGCGGCCCTCGAGAAAAAAATAAATGTTGAGTATGGCTGATATAGATAGTTATTTCGTGAATAAAATAAAGCAAAATATCTGGTGTAAACTTATAAATTCTGAATAATAAAACTGCAAGGTATAGCAACAGTGTTTAACGTTTGTTATTATTTAACTACTTCACTGTTTGCCCCAAGACAACTCGATGGTAAAAGCACTGTTTTTTCTTACCTGTCGCCGGTGAAGTGGTTTCACTAAAACAATATCTTTGATCATATTTCTTTCATAATTTTTCTCTAAAAATTAAAAGAAAGAAACAAAATATGAGTTATAGATTATAAAAGCAAGAAATAAAAAATAAACTTGTTAAATAGACTACCAAATTTTATTGCTAGGTTTTTAAGCAGCAATGACAAAAAATACTTACCAATATCAATTATCCGTAACAGAGTTGACAGTGACTTTAGAACTATTAAAAGTCACATAAATTTAATTAAAAATGCAGATACTTCGTTAGATTTTACTTTCCCGACATTTACATTATAATGCGGAAAATTTCGGGACTTTAAACTATATTTAAATGTCCTTAAAGCCTTTTCCAGACAACGGCCGTAACTAATGACTTAAATATTCATGAGCAACTTTCAAAGTCAAAATTTTATAGAGTTGCTCAAATGACTGTTATGTAAAATTTAAAAGTTAATTTATAAAACTGTTATTAAATATGACATAATTTAAGTACTTGATGTTACAATAAAATTCGATTTTTTTGTATGTTTTCTTTTCGATGTTCTCGTAAAATAGAAAACGTTGAAAAATGTCAAGAATAAAATCTTAAGAGTTTAATTTATATTTTAATATTAAAAAACGAATAATAAGGTTCCAAATTCCCATGCATATATATATATATATATATATATATATATATATATATATATTTACTTTCTTCTATCTTTACAAGAAGAAAGTATTGGATTCATGAAAATTTTCGAATTCTGGTTTTTGGTAGATTTACAAATTTTAGGGTCAGAGATTCCAAAAAACATGCTTTTACAAAATGCCTGTCTGTGACTCTGTCTGTCTGTATGTGACATAAACTATGCAGAAGTTGTTTACCGCCGGTAGAAACTTCCACCAGTAGATTTATACAGAAACTTTCAACTTATTTAAACGCATTATTATTACAAAATTTCAGTCATAAATATTCCTAGAAACAGATTTTCATTTTTACTGGTAGGAGTTTACTTTGGCAGCAGTTAGGTCCTGCGTTTCCGCCATATTGTGACAACCAGGGAAGCAAACTGAAAGTTTTATAAGGCATACTGACACCAGTAAAAACAAATAGAAATTTTTATGACATTTTTGGCATAAAATGTCCATGAATAAGACGCTTAATTAAGACGAAATTTTCTATTTAATTTTACTGGTGGTATGTTTGCCGTGGAGGTAATCAGAAACTGAAGATCCGATTTAAAAAATGCAGCCGCCATCTTGTGACAACCTCCTCAGTTACTTCACTCCCAACAGGTAGACTTAACACTATATGTCTCCTCCTCTTTATCCATAACCATTCCATTAAAATATGTAGGCGCCCTATCTCAATAATTAATGCACGGGATTTAATAAAAAATTATGTCCAGATAGTCACTGATATAAATTGATGATGATTAGTTTTTGGTGTAAATCGTTCAAAGGGTTGCGCTGCTACGCTGACAATTTCCGCAACAGCCATATCTCTAAAACTAATGCACGGATTTCCATCAAATGCGAGATTGCACGTGTGAAGACTTTGACGTCTTAAACTGCGTATATCTGAAAACAGTTTTAAGATGATTATTCACGTAACATCGGTGATTTATGAAGCAGGATTATAATCACCTTTTTAGTGTGAGAAAAGATAAATATCCAGTTTATAGATGACATCCAGGTGGTCCAGTAAAAATGAGTTTTTATTTTTGCAGGGTCTGTACATATCGAGAGAATTCCAGCAAATAGCCACCGATGCTGGAGAAGGACAAGCTACATTTTATGTTTACAGATGCATGGTCAGGAACAGAATGATACCATAAGAACATTTTAGAGCGTTGAGTTATTGGCGAGCAATAATTTACAAAACTAGCAAGCCAGTAGAAATCTGGCGAGAATTCCATTGAGATGAGACATGTGTTCAAAACCTTTAATGTATTGTCAATGAGGGGGGGAAAGCGCAACATATGAAATTTTAACGCCAACGGATAATCGAGAAAATGTGGGCAACCGAAAACCACAAAGTCGCATTTTACAGGGGGTTTGCCAAACCATGGGAATAGGCGCGCCGAGGCGTTTGAAGGCATATGCAATTAAAAATAAGATATTGCAGACAAAATTTATGATAAGAATTTATACGTTGGAAAGAAAAGATGCAGATGTAGAGACACAGTAAAAAAAAAATAAAGAAAAGAAGCATGGGAAAAATCAGGGGTAGCAACCAAATTAAGCATGCAAACGTACTGTGTGAATTGTTTCTATGCGAGATAAAAATAGCATGTCACTTTTAATCTACGACTGCTTTTTGCGGTTTTTGAGAATTAAGAATTAAGAGTGTGAAACAAGAATGTATTTCTAAAGGAAAAGAGCGATGAAAATAAATTTAATTTATGATTTTAAGACAGATTTAAAATATAGGAATTTAGTAAAATAACCTTATTTTAAAAAGAGGGGTGGGGGGGAGTAAAGGAAAAAAATGCATTAATAGAATATGGGAAGGAAATATCCTTCACAGCACGGATTTACATCAAACGAGAGATTTTAATAGTTCTTGACACGAATTGATGCTGTTTACATTTTGGTGTAAATTGCTCAACAGGTGGGGCTGCAATGGTCTATTTTTCAAGATTTCTGAAATAGTTCTATCTCAAGAACTAATGCACGTATTTTCACCAAACTTCAGATTCAGTTAACGCTTGATATGAGTTGATTCTGGTTACGTTTCGATGTCAATCGACCAACAGGTGGTGCTCCTATGCTGAATTATTCCCGATACCCGCAAGGGCTCTGTCTCAAGAACTAATGAACGCATTTTTACCAAACTTCAGATTCAGGTATACCTTGATAAATATTATTGCTGATTATGTTTTGATGTAAATCGCCCAAAAGAGGACGCTTCTAAGCTGCATTTTCTCCGATATCCACAATAGTCTTATTTCACGAACTAATGCACGGAATTTCATATTCCTCATAAAGGGCATAGATTGTGATTTAATTTTGGCACTATAATAGAGAATTTTGAAGTATTAACATTTATAAGATAGAAGAAAGTTTTATGATTGTCACATCAGACTAGTTTAACTTTTCATTTAAAATTTGTTTGAATTTTATGTTTTTGAATCGATATAAATATTATTTTCTAAACTATTGTTATTTTACAATAAATTGTGGTATTAATTTTACAGAATCTCCTGAAGTTGGGAGCAAGGTTTTGTTTGTCTTTTTCGTATTTTATGTAATTTAAATTTACGTTGCAATGGACGTTTGAAATGTTAACTGAATTAGTTAATTGCATATGTTGAACAATTATATTTCTAAAAATTCTATAGAATAAACATAATTTTTAATATGACATTTTAAAACAATTATACCGGGTGTTCAAAGATTGACTGATGGATTTTAAATTTCAATAACTTGCAAATGATGACAGATATTAAAAGAGTTCTTACAGGAGTCTTATGTATGATGTCAGAAGTTTTCTTTACAGTGATTCTTGATTTTAGTTCGAATTTCAAACAATAGATGGAGCTGAGAGCAATATGTGCTCAGTCCAGACCCGATTTTTGGTACTTCCGGATCCATTCAATGCATTTTAACACATGGAAGTAAGAACGTCTTGTATAATTCTATGCTTTGACCTCTTTTTTGCGTGGAATAAGAGAGAGGCCGAAAAATCGAGCCTGGATTTAGCGGTTATTTCTTGCACTACCATCTATCGATGCTATTTGTAACTAAAACTGAGAATTGCAGCATAAAAACTCCTGACATCTTGCATAACATTCCTGCAAGAAGTTTTTTAATATCTGTCACCGTTTGCAAGTTATTGAATCTTAAAATCCATCAGTTATTTTTGGGACAACCGGTATGAACAAAAATATATTAATTAATGTTTTCATAGGTAGAAACACATTTTTTTTCAACGAACAAATTGAAACCGGGAAAGCGAAAAAACGTCGGCAAAAGAAGAGGAAAAACAAACCACATCGAACATATAGTAAACGCAAAAGATAGCTTCGGGAAAAAAAGAAAAGTGTTTCTTAAAGTGTATTCGTGTTACGAAATTACGCTTTTCTCTGTTTTGTAGTAAATATGTGTTAATTTTCTTCAGAGTGATGCCTGATATCTAACCATTACAGTCTGCTTTTCCTGTATGTGTGAACATATACTTTTTTTTTTATCTCACGAAGGGTCCAAGTGTTATTTTTATTTTTGGACACCCTCTCAAGACTGCATCTCCTGAATTTTTATGTATCTGTTCTCCGTGATTCATACTCGTTCCAAGACTGTATTTTGAATCGGCAGATGCGATTAGACGCAGTATTTTGTTTCTTTTTAACTGTGTGTCAAGAATATATGTTTTAACAAGCAGCTGACTTTATTTACCGAGCTCTACTGCCAATTAAGGGGTCTCAGGACTCTTAAAGCTTCGAAATTTTCGAAATTTTAATTTTTTTAGATGTTAAACTCCTATCATTTATGAACATTTTGGTGTAATTGTTTCCTTGAAATTTCCATTAGAACAGAAGTTATGACTTTTGGAATTATACCCGCTCAATAGATGAAGCGGCGTTTCCCAAACTTTGAAGTCATTTTTCTCCAAATGATAGTTTTGGGCAAAACGCGCAGGATATCTCAAACACTTCTGAATAGTTTTTCATGAAATTTTCAAAATATACTTTTCATGTCAGTCTGTATAAACTGAACCTAATATTTCCTTTTTATTGTTCAAAAAAATATTTTTCTAGGTGATTATAATGGCGAAAATTTCAAAATTTTGTATTAGCTAAATATAGCATTGTATTAAAAATATAAAAAATCTTTGCATACAAATTCATTTAGGTTCAGGATAATTATTACAATCTGAAGTGCAAGTAAGCACCAAAATTTTCATTCTAGTTGCAATATTTACTTTGTAATCCTGCGCGTAAGCTGTTATACCATTTTTTTGCTCGTCAAGAATCTGACAGTTTGGAGCCCCCTATACATGCTAATTCTCTATCTTTCAATTTTTTAAATACATGAAATGAAAGAATATACTTATATCTATTATCCCAATAAAATTTGTGTTTTAAAATCATATACATTTTTAAGATATTAAATGTTGAAAATGGTCTTTTTTATTCATTATTTCCAATTTTAAGAGTCCTAAAACCCATTAAGAACAGTATTATCAAGACTCTTTTTTTAATAAAACATCTGCAATATTTAAATCCTGATAGAATCAGTGCTTTTTTTTTTTTTCACCAATGTTTGTGGTATATGCTCAGGAAGCACTTACTAATTTTCCAAGATATTTTTTCTCTCGTTTTTTTACAGACTACTTCATGAGTCTAAGTATTTATTTAAACATTTTTCTGTTTAATGTTTAAACTTCACTGATTTTATGTAAATTTCTTGTAATTATGCATCCGTATTATTATATATTTGACAATTTTTCATATATTTTGAAATGATTGACTCAAATAATTGTTTGAAACATTTGAATGTAACCCCCCTCCCCCCTCACAACAACTGCATAATATTTTTTTTCCGCAAGCGATAGTAACTAAATGCTGCACTACTTAAGACGATTTTTTTCCCCTTTAGCTTAGATATTTTTTTTTCCAGTAAGACGAATAAATGGGAGGAAAATCCTATTTTAAAGAAGTGAAGTTCTCTAGGCAGATCTTCTTAAAGACGAAAGACATGTTAGACATGATACACAACGACGTTTATTATTTTTTTTTCTTTAAAGACGTTTTTCTTTCTGCATGTAGTGTTAGTGCAGTTCAGACTATGCATCATAACGGAAAAGTCCAAATTTCATTTTAATTTTTGTTTGTTGGTTCTCTACATTTTGGCTTTTAAAATTTTCTTTTAAAGATTTTTTTTTCTCTTTAACTTTGAGAATTTCAGGAACGTTTTCCTCAGGAAAGTGTCGTTTTTTATATAAGTTTAATTTGGCCCATTTCTTGTTCCTTTTGGTTGTACGTGTGCCGGGGCGCACATATGTCGAATAGCCTAGTCTGGATGTGGTTGCATTTCCCAAAACATCCCGACCGCATCCTGACCGCAACAGAAAGGTGCAGCTCTATCTCAGGAGAACTAACAAAGCTTGCAAAACTCAACAAACAGTAAACTTCATGACTTAGAGATTTTGCATCTCCAGCCCGAGAAGAGAATGTTAAAATTCACTTCAGAGTCCCACTTCGGTTTGGTTTGAAAAAGACTGCCCTGCCAAACTCTCATATCTGCGGGGTATTAAAGACCGATGAATTGCAGCAAAAGTCCCTTTTACCCCTTTAAACCTGCATATAGTTTGTATATGTCCTGTAAATATAATTCATTCCTTACTCCAGTCATTAAAATCGTGTTATTCCTATATCAACGAGTCATCACTTAAAATCACCAATTACCCCAGATAATTACATATGCATATTACACACAAAATGAATGGTATTAATTATTACTTTTGTTTCTATTTTAGGTATGTATGCGTCTCTTTCTGTAAATTACGCTGAAATTTTGGATGACAAGTTTCCAAAACCAATACTTTTCAAAGCATTTGTTAAAAGTAAGTAAAAGTATGTCAAACTACTTTATACGTTAAATTTCATATAATGCTTTTCTTTTACTTTTTTGTTGCAATAGAACAGAAAGAAAAAATATTTTTCTCATTCTTACTACAGAATATATTTTTAGAGCCTGTAAAACTATAACATTAATGTTAATTTCTTTAAATATTAAAAAGAGGATAAGTAGAAAATACGCTTGAAAAATCACCCTAAATAATGCTAATAATGAATTATATTTTTCTTGAAAAATACTGTTGTGATTTTAATGTATTTTGCAAAATAATTTTGGAAATAATTAAATTACAAATTTGTTGTTCGGTAATTAATAAAAATGAAAATGCAATACTTATTGAAAAAAAAATACAAGATCATGTTAAATTAACTTTACAAATAGATTTTCCGGGAAATCAGAACAATGAAAATATAACTAGATATAATTCGGAACAAAAACAAAAAGACAATTATTCAAATTCTTTCTGTATATTTTTGAAATAGTTGGTTAATGTCAACTCATTTTCATTCGATTTCTCATCTTTTAATTTAAGAATCTGTATGTTATTATTTTTTGACACATTAATTGTTACATTTGGTATGGAAAATAAAGCTCATATATACACCGCAATTTTCCATGTAAAACGCAATAAATGGGGACAGCTATTGAAATTATTTTGCAGCAGAGTGATGTTTCAGCTATGGAACATCAGACAAGGGTGATTCAGACAAGGTGGCATTCCGCTTTTGAAACTATAACAATAATAAAAATAAACTTGCAATTTCAACGCGCAAACTATTTTCTGTTTCTTTTACAACTAAACAGTATGGATTATGAAAATTAAGTAAATTTTAATATACAGGGTGTCCCAAAAAGGAGTACCTTTTTTTAAAAAATGAATAATTAAGAAACGAATTGAGTTATTTAAAAAATTCTTGCTGGAAACGAATGTGTGAAGTCTGGAATTTTGTTTAGAAAACTTAATTATAATAGTTCAATATCTGACCGACAGATGGCACTACAGATCATTTTGGTGACTATATGAACAAATAGAGCAGGCGTGAAGACCAGACAGAAGTAGACATGGTCAGGGAAACTTCAGTAGTAACCATTTCAAGGGAAAAAGTATTTGTCGTTGCGTAATTTCTTCAAAATTGTGTATTCGTTGGACATATAGCTACCAAATGTGCTGTAGAGTCATCTCCCAGTCGTATTTTGAAATATTATAATAAAGTGTTCTACACAAAATTCCAGACTTCACACATTCGCTTCCTGCAAGAATTTTTTTAATAATTCTATTCGTTTGTTAATTATTCATTTTAAAAAATAGGTACTCCTTTTTGGGACACCCTGTATGTGCATATATTAATATGTGAGTTACTATAGTTTGCGACAACCTATCGCCATCGGTCGGTGATATTTTATTTAAAATAATAAAACATTGTAGAGAAACTGTGAGTACACATGATTATCAGCTGTAACAATTATTCTAACAGCTTGTCGCAAATGATTTGTTAGTAAATTTTTAAATGTTCAATCCAATATCGGATATTTAAAATAAAGCAAATACGAAATCCTTCCTGTATATATGCATTTAATAAATCATTTCGATTTTTTAAATAATAATTTTTCAGTTTAGGGGTCAGGTAACCTTTGAACCAATAAAATACATGGAAAAGTGACCTCTGTAAGAATTGCAGTCATTCTATAACTAATTAACTTTTAATTATAAAATTGATAACACATTTTAGGAAAGATTTATTTTATCAATCAAAGTTGTTAGAAAAGGTATACACATATATAGATTTTTTTAATTTATTTTTAAACATAATACAATTTTTATGAAAGAATTATTCTTGCATGCATTGTGCGCATGATTTTTCCCATTTGAATGGCTGAAACAAGCCAAAATGTTTTTAATGTGCACAGATATAAAGTGTTTTCAAAATGATCTGCAATGAAAAAAATAAAACTTGTAGATCCCGAGAAAAAAAAAAAAAATTGAGTAATTCGAAATATCGAGATTTTTTTATAGAAAAGTAGCCGTGAATTCTAAACTTCTAACTTGAGAAACATAATAATAGGTCATTTTGTGCTTCTGTACGTTTAGTACATCCACCAAAAATTTCGTGAAATTCTAGGCAACCGTTTTCCAGAAATCGTGCGCGCATTGATAAAAATCGCTGTTTTGAGAAAATTGGCTTTAAAGATTGAAAAACCCGTTGATCATATAGCAAAAGCTTATAGTGTTTTAGACTTAACTTCTCTTATAATGCGATTTTTTGCATGGGGTTTGCTTTTAAATGTTCCCAAAGAATCCTATTTAATTATAAGTGATTAAAAAAATCGATTTTTGGACGCTTCAAAGGTTACTTGACCCCTTTAGAAAATTTTATAACATTTTTGTAAAGATTTTTTCCGTTTTAAAGAATATTATCACTTTCGTTCCGAGAATTATTTCTTGATATTTCTTTGCTTTTTAATCACACAGTAAACGCAGGATGCAAAACAAACTTATTTGTACTACTAGGAAATTTGGATAGAAAATATTCAGAAATAAATACTACTATAATACATTATTTAAATTTTATGAAAAGATTCCTGATACTAAATATGTTTTTTGATTCAAGGTGAAGTTTTACAGGAAATCTTTGTATTAGGATAATATGGATTTAAAATGTCGTGTTCGACATGAATTCACTATGTTCATATGGAAAGCACATCCACAAATCTTAAATTTTCTAAGCTCCTTCAATATAGGATATTTTACAGAAACTTTCATTTTTTATTATATTCTTGTGTTGAAAATTGACAAGCGAGTTTGATAGATGACTTTATTCGTGGTTGACATAATCTCGTGTCACATGCATAAATCATTAATTGAACGAAAGAAAACAATATTTCTAGTTTGTAAAATAAAAATTACAACTCTCTTACATTAAATCTTGTGTTATCGCTATGTAAGTATTGTACTATTTTATCATATATGTAAATATTAAATGGTATTTACTAAATGGTTATGTGGGGTTTAAGATGTTTAAGGTCATAGAAGAAAATAGTTTACATCATGGCTAAAAATTCTATAAAAAAGGCAATTTTTTTATTGCCTTAAAAAAATACTTAGTTTTTAGCATTAAATACCACAAACCATATGCTTTTATCTTCATGAGATCCAGAGATATAACACCTTTTGCCTTCAGAAACGATCCATCAGCTGCCCTCTAACGAGAACTTTAACTTCATTTATCTCAGAATGAATTTTTTCACGATTTGTGTACTTTAAAAGAATAAATATCTAAAGTTCCTTGCAAGATATATGTATGAAATTTTCAACAGAGATTTTATGCTATATTTACAAAAAATTGTCTTCAGGATTTTTAATTTTGAGTGATCATTGTGAAAATATGCTAATTAATGCAAAACTCATTCATAAAAAACTAAATTTTTTTACCTACATTTTTTTATGACATTCAAAATCAATATTATAAGAAATCCTGAGACAAATTAAAATGACACGTTTTCTATACACAAAACTGTAAACATTTTGTAAATCGAGTACGTACTTCATTCAATTCCTACTACTAGCTCACACTCTCCCTATATTTATTCAATTCCTACTATTAGCTCACACTCTCCCTATATTTATTTATTTATATATTTATCTTGTTCAAATCATTCAATCGTTAATAAAACTAGGGATCGTACCCGGGCTTCCCGGGTTAAAGAATATAGGTGAAAACATTTTTTTTATTGAAAATTAATAATATTTTTATATGCAATATTTTTTTTAGATTGACCACTTACATTAAAAAAGCATTTTTCATATGGAAAATACGAATTACACAATCAAATACATTTTTGAAATTTGTCAAAAGCGATATTTTCTTATTAGCCGCATGCTAAGAGTTGTTTGCCAAGATTTTACTACTTATGGCATCCTTTTATATTCTGATCATTTCAGAGCTTATACATGTCTGGTAAATTTGTGTTTTATTTATATTATTTTATTTTATTATTCATAGGGAAGTTTTTCTTAATGGAAATTAGCCGTAAGAAAATGAACTCTTTATTTATTTTTTAAGGGCAAACGGATTAATCTTTCGTAATCGAGCTCCGATATACATAAATTAAAAAATATTTCATGCTTTAAAATTGTTTTTAAAACCACAGACAATCAGAAAACTGAGATGAACTTTGCAAACAAATTCCATTTGAAAAAAAAAATCCTATTTGGTGATCTAAAAATTTAAATTGTACGATTACAAATATGTTAGATTTGCGTTTTTTCAATATTATTCTTTAATTTGTTTACAAAAGAAGTATTAATTTCGTTAATTTGTCTTTCACAAATATGTTAGTTTGGTGGTTTTTTTAATATTATTCTTTTATTTGCTTATAAAGGAAGTATTAATTTCATTATGCAAAAATAGTCAGAAACAAATGCTGAAAAATGTTTGTTGATTTATGTGCAAAATGTTTATTATTTTGTGTATTGAAACCGGCACGTGATAAGATAAACTTAAAAAAAATCATGCTTAAAAATTATTTTAGAAAATATAATACATCAGTCAATGAATAGAGTTTTTAAACAAATTGCATTTGCAAGTACATTTATTTCCCTATGCGACAAAAATTGAAAATGTACGATGGTCAGAAGATTGAAAAATTGCAGTAGCGAAATTTCAAGACCAAAATTTGATCGTGAAGTATTGCCATTCGCAAAATGACGTCAGCGTTACGCACAGATACGTTTGTTCTTTATAATATAGATCCATCCTAGAAGCAAATCCATCCAGGCGAGAATCACCAATTTCTGTAATATAAATCGCTCTTATTTGCATGTCACCTCTCTTTTATAAAGACACTCTAAATTTTTGTAAAACATTGCGTTTTATCAGTGTGTGATTTCGATTACATTATTCTCAAAAGTGAAGCATTTTCACCTGTGAAGAATTTCATAGCGGCTGGGCTGCGAAAATGACGCACTTCTACAAAACATAATTCAGGTTTAAGAATTAAAATACACGCTTTTTTATAAAAGGACGTCATTTGCATCCGCTAAAGCAAACTACTTTTACAACCCAGTTTTAAACTTCGTCTATAGAAAAGTGTGCATATGACGTCATTACCACGGAATAACAGACAATATTCTTGACATAGCCCATATTTTATTTTCAACTATTTTTTCAGGTTTTCTGAGAAAATGGCAACAAAGATACTGTATCTCCTATTTTCGACTATTTTCCGTTTACTTTCAATGACTTTCAATAGAAATGAGGTACTTTTGTTGCCACGATAAGAAAAATGGTATTAAAAACAGCAAAAAAATTAATATCTCAAAAATTAATTGAGATACAGCTTTCAAACAAATTGCATTTAAAAGAGCATTTTTTTCCTTATACGACGGTGTAAAAATTTAAAATGTGAGATGTTTAGAAGTTTAAAAATTTGCAGTAGAGAAAATTGCAAAACCAAAATTTCATTTCAAATTTCAAAGTGTTGCCATTCGCAAAATGACGTATGCGTTACGCACAGATATGTTTGTCCTTTATAATATAGATACACATTATTCATCCTATCAAGTTGAAATAAATTTTTTAAAACTTGTACTGGATGACAATTGATGTTAATACAGTTTTTTCAAATATTAATTAGTTAATTAAATTTTAATTAATTAATTTTAGTTTTGCATGGGAAACAAAATGGCGGCCATTGGTTGTTGAAGATCAATTAAAGTATTTTCAATAAGGGGTTACCATAGGGGGGACCCTGTTTTGTCGCCAAATACCGCCAAGTTTGTCGCCAACTTGGCGATATATCGCCAAATTTGACGGCCAAAATGAGTCGCCAAAAGTGACGCCAACTTGGCGATATCTGTAATATTTCGCCAAATTCCCATAGACTTCCATTGTAAACCTACCTTCTTGTAGAAAATCAACAAATTGAGATATTTTAATGCAACAAAAACTAATATTAGCTTAAGGGATTATATTAAATTTTTTTTGATGACCTAAGTAGGAATTAACTTTGAAAACAAAATTTTTATATTATTTGTTCAATTCCTACTATTAGTTCAAACTCTCCCTATATTTATCTATTTATATATTTATCTTGTTCAAATTTTCAATGGTTAATAAAATACTTATTATTCATCCTATCAAGTTGAAATAATTTTTTTTTAACTTATACTGGATGACAATGGATGTTAATACAGTTTTTCAAATATTAATTAATTATTTAAATTTTAATTAATTAATTTTAGTTTTCCATGGGAAACAAAATGGCGGCGATTGGTTATTGAAGATGAATGAAAGTATTTTCAATAAAGGGTTACCATAGGGGGGACCCTGTTCTGTCGCCTAATACTGCCAAGTTTGTCGCCAACTTGGCGATATATCGCCAAATTTGGCTGCAAAAATGACGCCAACTTGGCGATATCTCTAATATTTCGCCAAATTCCCACAGAGTTCCATTGTAAACCTACTTGCTTATAGAAAATCAACAAATTGAGATATTTTAATGCAACAAAAACTAATATTAGCTTAAGGGATTATGTTCAATTTTTCTTTGATGACCTAAGTAGGAACTGACTTTAAAAACAAACTTTTTATATTACTTGTTTATATAATTATCTTGTTAAAATTCCAATCGTTAATTAAATACTCAGTATTCATCCTATCAAGTTGAAATATTTTTTTTAAATCTTGTACTGGATGATAATTGATGTTAATACAGTTTTTTCAAATATTAATTAATTAATTAAATTTTAATTAATTAATTTTAGTTTTGCATGGGAAACAAAATGGCGGCCATTTGTTATTGAAGATCAATGAAAGTATTTTCAATAAGGGGTTACCATAGGAGAGACCCTGTTCTGTCGCCAAATACCGCCAAGTTTGTCGCCAACTTGGCGAATCTCTAATATTTCGTCAAATTCCCATAGAGTTCCATTGTAAACCTACTTGCTTATAGAAAATCAACAAATTGAGATATTTTCATGCAACAAAAACTAATATTAGCTTAAGGGATTATATTAAATTTTTCTTTGATGGCCTAAGTAGGAATTGACTTAAAAACAAAATTTTTATATTAGTTGTTTAAAGTTAATTTCGAGTAACTACAACATTTAAATGCCCTCATTAGGCCCAAACAAGACACGCACGTGTAACAGGGAACAGGTATTTCATGCTATAACTGCCCATATTCTCATTTTAAATCAAAATTTATCTACTATTTACGCTCGCCACGCGATTTATGAATAAAAATTTGCAACGATAAAAGTAAAAGCAAAGAAATACAGGTTTGAATTGACAAGCGCGTCAAAGCACGTATTTGGGTATACATGTATTTACAAGTATTTGGACCGAATGTAATGGAATTTAGGTTTACATTTAGCGTCAACCCCAGACATCATACTTCATTACTATTATTTCTCTTTATGATTTCGACTACATGTTTTAAATTTTTGTTTTATTTATATTTTATCATTTTACATATTTATTTCTAAATGTTTAATTTCGTTATGTAATATAAGCTGTACAGCAATTCTGAGATATTTATATTTATTTATGTACAAACGGATTCATTTTTCGTAAATCACGCAATTCATTAGAACACGATGGAGACAGACTTTTAAAAAATCCGCTTTGAAATTATTTTAAAACCATAAAAAAATGTGTAAATTAGAACACAATATACAAACAAATTATGATTCAGCCTTTTAAACAAATTATATTTGAATGTACATTCCCCTCCCCCCTTCGACGGTGTAAAAATTAGATATGTGGGCAGTTTTGAAGATAAAATAATTGTAGTAAAATCTAAATTTATTCGTCTAATGTTGTCACCGCCAAAATGACGTCAGCTTTACTGGCGGACACGATTGTCCTTTAGAATATAGACAAGAGGTTCCAATCGAGGTTTCCCTGTGCCACCGAACCTAGCAAAAACCATATTGTTATTAACCATTTATGTACTGAAATATGAATTTATGAACATTTTATCTTCTAAAGTAGCCATGCACAAGCTGTGGCCCGCGAATTTTATCCATTTATAACTGGAAAAAATCGTGAATTTCGTCAATTTGCGTAGGAAAATAAAAAATTTCGTCAGTCAGTTAAGAATCATAAATTTCGTTGATTGGGCACGGAAACATCGTGAATTTCGTTCATCGGGCTCGGAAAAATAGCGAATACTGTTTATGAAGCTCGAAAAAAGCGCAAATTACGTTGATCGGGAGCGGAAATTTCGTCATTTTTGTTGATGGTTCGCTGAAAAATTGCAAATTTTGTTGATCGGCTGCAAAAAAATCGCCTGTTTCGTCTGTTTATTGCAAAAAAAAAACTCAAATTTCGTTAATCGGATGACGAAAAATCACAAATTTTGTCGATTAGCAGCGGAAAAATCTCAAATTAAAAATCGCGAGTTTTGTCGAACTGGCTCCGAAAAATCATCGCGAATTTCGTTGGTCAGGAACGAAAAAAATTTCGAATTTGCTGATCAGGCTCCGAAAAAATAGCGAATTTTGTCGATGCGCGGAAAAATTAAAAATTTCGTTGATCGGCTGCGGAACAATCAGTCAGCTTTTCGCGAGAAAAAATCGTGAATTTCGTCAATTTGCCGCTGGAAAAAAAGGAAATTTTCGTTAGAGTCAGTTAAGAATCGAGAATTTCGTTGGTCGGGACCGAAATTATTGCAAATTTTGCCAATCACGTGCGAAAAAATATCAAATTTTGTCGATCAGACGCGGAAAATTTGCGAATTTTGTCGATCGGCTTAGGAAAAATCCGAATTTTGTCGATCAGGGGCGGAAAAATCGTAAATTTCGTTGATCAGACGCGGAAAAATTGCAAATTTCGTTGATAGGCTCCTCCTCCCTGATTCGTTCATAAAGTTCAAACTTTTTTTGGCACTAACCATTTTCATGCCTATGTTTGTTTTTTAGCACTTTTAAAAAATTTAAATTTACTCTCCCAAATAAAGTCAAGGAATGTTATCACTTCTTGAAAATAATCCATGCTATATCTGTTTTATATAGTACAAAAGTAAACACTGCTAATATATCCTTGCCACCTGAATTGGATGTGTTGACTGGGTAGGGGAACGTAGAGGGGTAAAACTAACCCCCCCCCTCCTCTGAAACCATATTTTTTATCTGATTATAGGTCACAGATCACTTCCTCGAAATAGAATTATCTCCGTGTTATTGATGTGGCCCTCGACAACCCAGACATTTTTGTAAGTGGCCCTTCTCTTAAACAGGTTGTGCACCCCTATTCTAAAGTATTTTTCGTGAATTGTTTAAACTGCATTAGAAGATTTACATAAGAATTCAAGAAAATTTGGAAGGATTGAAGGCTTTAGTAGGATTAATGAAATTTAAATTTATAGGGATTTTTTGCAATATTTATAACTCCACTCAAATCTTTTATTTAAAATATTTTTCTTAGTATTTTCTAGAATTAGGAAATGTATAAAAACAATGTTCTTACAATAAAAATATAGAAATATTTCCGAATTGAAACAACCTCACCCCCACGCCCAACGCTAAGAAAACTGAAGAGATGCAAAGGAAACAGAAATCATTCTTTAAAAAATACTCTTGTTTTGTGTAACCAATAATGCTTTTGGAACAAGATAAAGTAATGCATCTATAACTCATTCTAAACTGTATTACCACTAATCGATGTATAAAATGAATTTTATAACAAGTTATTTTAATGGCACTTATAAGTACCGTCAGTTAGTTAAAGGGTTAAATGAAACACTATAATTTCATAATTATCTTTAATGATTAGAAATCAATGCTTTTTTTCTCTTTACTTTTCCCCCTTTTTTATCGACAATCATGGAAAACACTGGAAATTTTTATTTATGGTACTTATAAGTACCGTCAGTAGATAAAGGGTTAAAAGCTGTTTTGTACCCTGATTTCCCGGATTACAAAATCTATGTGAAAAACATTTTGTTTTTGAAAGCATTTATTTTCATGTAACATAATTTATAGTTTGCACACCACGAAGTCCAGAAAGAATATTTATATGAAAAATACTAATAGTACATTTAATTAAAGTTTTGAAATTTATTAAAAGCGATACTGCATTAGACGAATGCCATAGGTTATTTGTCGAAAAAAATTCCCAAAGACTTGTCGGGTTACAGCAGCATTTTTGCTTCTGATAATTTAAAGTGTTAATAGCAATGTCGCTTATCTAGGGTGATTAAAATTTTTTTTACAAAATGGCATGGTAAAAAAAGAATACAGCAAGTTGGAAATTGTTCGTCAAACGGGGCAAATGAGGTGCGTTCTTACTATAACTAGTTTTATAATTATTTTTTGCACCCCGTATTGTACTGAATGTTTTTTTTTTTTTTTTTTTTTTTTTTTTTTTTTTTTTTTTTTGCACTTTATAAGTGCATAGTCTGTAACATCATTAAAATGCACTTGCAATATTTTTTTTTCCCATTCCCCGTAATGTAACGGAACACTTTTGACTGTCCCTGTAATTAAACTATACATCCAATTTTCATGAAATTTGACATGTCTCGAAAAAATATTGCAACAATTATGTATTTAAAATTTCAGACCATTCGGAATGTTGTAAAATCATTAAAATGCACTTGCAATAATTTTTCCCATTGGCGGTAATGTAAAGAAAAAACCTTGACTGCCCCTGTCATTAAACTATACATCCGATTTTCATAAAATTTGAAATGTCTCGACAAAATATTACAGCAATCATATATTTAATGTTTCAGACCATTCGGATGGGTAGTTTTTGCTCTGTTATATGCGGACAGACAGACGGAAGGACAGACGGACAGACAGACGGACTGAACGACGACTACACGTGCTACGTATTTATATAATTACGAACGCACCTAACAAGGATAAAAAACCACATAGGAACATAGGGTCACAAACCACTAATTTAGTCACAAATACAAGGCGTTTCATCCTAATTGGACACGGGTTCATGGTAATAATTTCTAGAAAAATATAAAACACTGTAACGAAAATGCAACTATATGTAACTTGCTTTGTTTGAAATGTGATAACATCACCAAAAGATTTGGAAAAACAGGGTCTCAAACAATCGATGATACCGTATGAATTGATAATCACAGTCTAAAATGTGGAGTCGTCCATTGCATACTGCTGGCGCGTATAATGCAAACTTCTATCACTTTTGTTTGGTGTTATCACATTTTCAACAAATTTGTCAATGTCTGTTAAATGTTTTACTATAATATACTTCACTTTTTCGAAAGTTATTACCGTCATGAGTTAGGATTAATCTTTTACCGTCAAATTGAGTTAGGATGAATCGCCCTGTATTTGTGACTAAATAAGTGGTTTGCGAACTACGTGATTTTTTATTCTTGTTGTATGCCTGAATTCCCATGTAATTTTGTGAACTTTGTTGAATCACCGTGTACATTTGTTACATTTTTGTTTTATATTTATTATTTTTTAAATTTATTTATTAATTGATGAAGTTTCAATTTTGTAATGCAATACTGGCAATAAAAATAGTTGAATGGAGATTGAATCAAATGTAAATGGGTTAATATTTCGCAATCATTCTACGCTGTATAGAGATAGATTTTTAAAAATCTTATGATGGAAAATTATTTTAAAACCCATACGCATTCACTAAATTGAGATACAGTTATTTGTTTTTTAAATATTGCATTTGAAAGTGCATTTCCCCCTATTCAACTGTGTACAAAATGAAATTGTGCAGTGTTCAGAAGTTTTAAAAATCTCAGCAAAATCGAAAGATATTAATATGATGCTTCCACATTCAATACTTTCAATCCACATTAGCATTACTCACGGATATATCTAATAAAAACTAAACCTTATATGAAGTTCAATAATGCTAATAAAATAACGCATTATATGGCAGAACTATCTTTCTTTAGAATAATCAACTGAGAAATCACCCATTTCAAATGTTTTTCTGTTTTGCGGACACAAGATTTTTTAAAAGAATTATTTCTCTTGGATTTAAAAAAAAAAGAATAATTATACCTTTTTTAATTTATACTTTCTTTTAAGGGAATGGTGGACGTAAAAAAAAAAAAAATATTATTATTACAATTAAAAATATATATTTATAAATATAAAAAAAAATAATTTAAAAATATAAATTTATATCATAGAGATATAAAATTTTGTGGAACTATACATTTCATCATAAGTATATATACCACCTTGAAAGAAATTTCCAATCTTATTATAATTTTAAGATTTAAAAAAAAATTCAAAATTTAAAACGAAATTTGAAAATGCTTCATGCATCATAATTTTTTAGATATTTCCACAATTTGGTATTTTATAGACTCAAAACTCTATTACAAATAAATCTGTACATCGAATTTTTAATCCCTTGTATACGTAATTTTTTAGGGATTTTTTTCTGAATTCGATATCGATTTTCATCAAAATTTTGCCTTTTAATAAGCTAAAAATCAAATTTAATTACTTTAATGAAGTCGAATGTCACAGTTTCTTTGTAAGCAATATCAGGATTCGTCCTTATTAATTTCACGAATTTTGATCAAATACAGTAAAACCTCCTTAAAGCGACCACGTTCCGTTCCAATAAAAATTGGTGGCTCCGAGAGGTGGTCTCTTAATGGAGGTCATGTTTAAATCTAGATTGTAATTGTTGAAAAAAAGTAACATTTAGCGTTAGCCACTAAAATTTATTTTTCACATTAGGAAAAAATGTAAAAATTTAAGTATCAAAATCAAAGTCAATTACATAAGTTAATTACTGCAGAGTTTAAAATATGAATACATTGACATTTGCTTTGATTTTACGGCATTTCCTCTGATAAATTTTATTTCCAAGTCCTTTCGAAGTTCAGTAAATAAATGCATTTTTTTGGACGAAAACAAATAATGACGATTTCATTAATTTATCTTTGTCTTTGAGAGTTTCTTGGCTGTCATTCTTAATTTGTCATCAGAGTTAAATTTATTGCCTAAAAAGGCACAAAGGGGCTTCACTTACAAGTTACCGGATAAAAAAATCTAAACTTAGTTTAGAAGTTTGATGAATAATGCTCTCTCCGGAATTATTTTTCTAATGAAACTTTCTTCAAGTGACCCGGAAAAAACGGAATTTGATTAATTTCCTGCAAAGAAATGGGTCGCTCATGGAGGGATTTCAACTGGGGTGGTCTCTGAATGGAGGTAAAATTAGCATTGAGCCTATGGGAACAACTTTCGTTCCATGAAAAAATGGTCGTTCAGGGAGGAGGTCGATTAATGGAGGTGGTCGCACAGCGAGGTTTCCCTGTATTATGACGCATGAAGCATTTTGAAAATCTAAAAACGTTGAAAAATCAATTTTGAAAAAAAAAACAGATTTAAAGTATATTAAGGGTCCGAAAAATTGTTTGTGTACAAAATTCAAACGCTTGAAACTTTGCGAAAAATAATCGCATCTGCATGCGGATTTTCGCAAATGGCTCAGAACAAACTGGAGAATAATAATAAACACAAAAAAAATTTCGATTTTTGGTTCGATTTCCGCTCAGATAAAGAAAGGTTCGTGGTCTTCTTAAAGCATCTAAGTTATAACAAAAATATTGTTATTAAATTGAATATGTCTAGTAAATTTTTTATTACTTCTAAACTTTATACACATTTTGTTTTGTAATCGTGTAATAAAAATAATTTGTTAATCCATTTTAAATTTATATAAATGTAAAATATGTTTTTCGTGTATTTAAAAATAATCCATACATGAAAGTGTTAAAGGTTGTTTCTATATAGCGTAGAAAAATGTTGTGCACTGTTGTGGTTTGGGTCTTTTGTGGCCACAGCACAATGGTATATACACTATTCGTTTGATTACAAAAAAAGGGGGAGGGGGATTAAAATAATTTTAGAATGCGAATATTAAAATTAAATGAATAAAGATTAATAAAAATATTTTCTAAATGAAATTAAATAAAAATATGGCAGTGGTTGTAAGTCTAAATGAAATTAAATAAAAATATGGCAGTGGTTGTAAGTAACCACAAAATGCACAATAAGAATTGTCGAAATATTTAAGGAAAACTCTTCAAAATTCATAAATTTTACATGCAATTTTATTTTTCAAAATAAGGTATTTTATAGATCTTTTCAATTTAAAAACGTTCTAGTCAGAAAAACTGTTAAAATATTTTGAAAAATGCTTTTAATCTTGGTCGACACGATATGTTGTGTCACACACATTAATCATTGTTAGATGTTGCTTACAGGAAAGGAAACAATGTATCCGCTTTGTAAAATATATTAAAGTTTTTTTACATTATTTTAATATTACTATGTAAGTATGCAGTTATTTTATCAGATATGAAATCTTGAATCTTGGTTGGCACTATCTATTGTCACATACATTAATTATTGTTAGATGTTGGTTTTAGGAAAGGAAAGAATGTAACCACATTGTAAAATGTATTACACTTTTTATATTATTTTAATTTTTTATTGCAGTTTATAGTTATTTTATCAAATATAAAGTCGTGCATGTCAGCGGTATTTTAAAGTGTTAAATAATACTCAAAGTGCTTCAACGCATATACAGTGGTGGCCAAAATTGTGGACACTTTTAGGTAACTTTCTATACAAAAAGTAAAAAGCTACCTACTGGCCGTCCAAAAGAAGAAACTTCGGTAAACTTTAGTATATTTTCTCTGATCATTACCCACAAATCCCAAAACCACTCTCCGTCGAAATGTTGACTCCTATATATATACTATATATATATATATATATATTGCGGTTTTTGATACTTCGTGTACTAAATTATATGATTTTGGATTTTTCAATATATATATATATATATATATGTCTGAATTTTGTCATGCTGTAACTCTAAAATTTTTGAACCGATTTCTAAGAAATGTTTCATGTGCATATTACATACTAATGTCTCGACCGGGTTCATTGGTCAGCTTCATCCGCCATCTTCAATCAAAATAGCTGCCATTTGCATTTTTGAATTATTTAATTATTTGGAAAAATGGTTATTGTCCTCGTCAGGGTAGGAAATCAAAAGCATATCTGAAGCTTTTTATTGGTTTAATCTGCAATTTATTCGTTTTGAGGTTGGTCTATACTATAATATATATTTCCATTTACTTTCAACAGAGATGGACAACAGAGTGTTGCCACTATGACAAAAAAGTAATAAAAACTACAAAAAAATTAATAACTCAGAAACAATTTGAGATACAGCTTTCAAACAAATTGTATTTAAAAGTACATCTTTTTCTCTATACGACGATATAAAAAGTAATATATTGGGATGTTTGGAAGTTAAAGAAATAAATTTCATTTAAAATTGGTCGTCAGATTTCTTGGAAATCTGACGATGGAAAAGCCTTTTCCCGAACAGCCAATGAAATGCTTGGATAATACGTAAGTTTCAGGTGGATAATACGTACGAGTCGCAGGAGATTTCTGTCGCTTGCAATTTTTACGTGTAATAACACTATTAATGTTTAATTCATGGCGTACGTAATGTATGATCAACTCCGTGATATTTTTTATGTCTTAAATTTTAGTCTTTGAAAAAATCATTTTCCAAATAGTCGTTGTAATTTGTTAAATTGCATTTTTTTTTATGTTTTCTAACATTATATACTTATAGAAAGTGTTACGTATCACAAAATGCAAACTGTTATGTATCATTTTAAACAGAATGTTTAAAACACTACAAGATATTTTAAGAGGGCACCGGACCTTTAATCTTTCAAAAAATCAGTTTTCGATTTTTGCTTTATTCTGAAGGTTTTGAAATTTCTCAACAATATGCAAAAAACCCCATTCAAAAATCTGCATTATTTCTTGAATTATAATCATTTATAGACGGTGAGTATAATGGAAGGTCCATAGATATTGAAACTTTAAAACGCGTTTTCTTAGATTGGTAACTTGGAGTTTGCGCGCACTGTTACCTTTAAATTACGTAAACTACAGCTTAAAAAAATTAACCAAGTACGCGTTTCTTTATGGTCTAGAGGCTAAAACCAAAAAAATTCACATATTTAGGTTATCTATTTTTTCGCATTTGAAAAACTTGAAAAAATTTCTAAGACTTTTTAACTTTTATTTTTTATTTTGTGGTAAAATTAAATTTTAAACGTAACTTTTTTTCGTATATTTTGGTTTTAAGTTAGAATTAGGTGTGTTATGATTCTATTTTATTCAAAAATTGTCTCCTATATGCATAATCTAGAGTTTTATCATGCGCGCAGCACTTAATCGCGCATTACTGAGATGAATTTTTAAATTTAAAATTTAAATATTAATTTTCTACATACAAGATGTATTTTTCTGGATAACGTAGTTAAGGATATATACTTAAGGCAGGAAAGGAAAAAAAAGCTTAATTGCTTATTTTTTGTGTTTTGGAACTTTGAAAAAGGTGATGTTTTTTATTTTTTTGGCTAACTCAAAAGTCCTGTGCCCCCTTAAAGAGTCACGCTGTGTAAGTTAACAAACAGCATAGGTCATTTTAAAGAGAAAGTTAGAAAACCTAAAAATTTCAAAAGTGTCCATAAAATTAAAATGGCCGCCATTTTGAAACAAGATTGCGTATGAAGCTGGCCAACGAACTCGGTCAAGATATTAGTATGTTCTCTGCATATGAAATATTTCGTCCAAATCGGTTCAAAACGCGAGAGTTACAGCGTGACAAAATTCATATATATATATATATACTAGGGGGCTCTGCCTCCTGCAAGCTACGCTCGCCAACCCCCATTCAGACACCGCAGAATCTAAACCACGCTAATTTGTTCGGTATTAAAAAGATTAGAGAAGATTGTATTATAATGAAAAAACTTATAGCGATCTCCTTGTAAACGGGTTTCCATTTAATTATCTTTGATTGCGAAAATTTAAGGCCGAATCAGTTGCTGTTAGGACATCCAATAGTTGTTTTCATGTTTGATTAAAGAAGACCAGTTAAACATTTGAAAGGTAGCTAAAATAAAATGAATTAAGTAAACAGAGTCTTTGCTTCCCGGTACTTTTAACAGCGTTATAAAACGATTTACATACTGCAATTTACTACAATTACTACAATTTACTGTTTTAACCTCTTCAAGGGCGATGGTTCATTTTTGGACCACTTAATTTTAATTATTAAATGCCACATTGGCACCAGAATATTAGAATGAAAATTTTCCTTTTATTAAGTGAACAAAAGCATTTTCGTATTTCGAAATTTCTTTGTAAATTCTGGTGCCATTCACTGATTTCAACATTTTACGAATAGAAGTACCTTACCCCTGAAAGGGCTAAACGCATATTAATGTATTTATTATTTTAAAATTTCCCTTCTCTTTAATATTAACATGTAAATACAATTTTCAATATTTTCCTGCTTTTAACACTTACTCATTTAATAGTAATTTTAAAGGGTTTTTTTTTTTTCTGTTTAAAATAGTCACGTGTAAATAAATTTTTAATCGTTAGGAAATATTATTCTTTGCGCTGTTTTTAGAATTGAAATCAATTTCTATAATAACAGCCTAAGTCATGTGACTATTATCAATAGTTCCGGGGAGGATCCCTTCGCTTTTTATATTCCAGGCGGCCATTTTGGTACTTTAATGTTAGCCAGGCACAGGCGATTGTACCAGCAGACATTGTATAGATAAAAACAGGAGCGCACAGTCAATTAAGGAGGTCTGGGTCACATTTTAAAGTAATTTTTATTTACTGAGTTAAAATTTTGAATTTTTTTGTGATGGTTAACTATATCATTTGTAAAATTTGTAAAAAAAACAAAATTTGTAGAATTTCAATTCATTTTCATTTAAATAAACATAATTATATAAGTTTTAGTTTTGATTCAGCATTTTAAAAAATATTAAGTAATAAAACATTAAAAATCTTTAAAGATAAAAATAAAAATTATGTTACTTTTTGTTTAAAAAACGCATTTTCAAAAGTAAATATTTTTTTGAAATGTGCTGAATCAAAATTAAAGTAAAACAATTAAAAAAGACATGTTCCAAATTTGAACCACTTATCTTTAACGCTTCTTATAACAGTTTAAATACCTGCATGATGAAAAAAACCATTATGAAGAAAAACGCATTTTCACAAGAAATCGTTCCCAAGGCAACCATTGCTTGAAAGCAAGATTTTGAAAACAAACCAAACAAACAAAAATATAATTCTTGTTCTTATTAAGAGAGAAACATGAATTAAACTTAATTTTAAGCATAAAAAACAGAGAAAATTTTAATGCAATAATTTAAAAAAAAAAGAAATTTTGAATATTTTTGTGTTCCGGATCCCCTTAATGAGCCACCACAATTAATAATAGTGCAATCATACCAGCGTAGAATCAAGTGAATTAAAGACAATAATAGCAAACGTCAAAAATTCAGGATGTTTCTTTGAAGAAAAATCAAAAACTTGGAGTACAAGATTACCGTACTCATCACACAAAATGGAGTAAATCCGAATTACTGAAAAACGCATTTTATGATAGAGATTTAGTTACTTAAGCAATAATATCACGTCCTAGATATTAATCTATGATTATGATTAACTAAAATAATAAAGATAATATTTAAATTTAAGAAATAAAACGTAATTCCTTTTTTACTCTGCAATTAATAAAATTACTAAATAATTTTTATTTAACGCATCATAAAATAAAATCTTGGACGTTTTAATGGTTAACAAAATTAGAGTAAATTAGTTAATAATGGTAAACAACTTTACAAGATATATTTTTTGTACCTAAAAAATAGCATTTTTTAATAAGCATTTTTTTTATTGGACTATCAGGATTTTATTGAAACTTTTATGTACTAGGGCAACTCTAGGATAGATGGCCATAGTTCTTATAGATTGAAATAAAAATTCTTAGAATGCAAATACAAGAAATATTTATGCATATTTGAAATTCTTATACATATACTCACCATATTTTGGACACAAAAAATTTAACATAGAGAACAAAAAGTGGGAATCAAAATTGAAATTAAAATGGAAGATGGGCATTTCTCCTTCAAGCCAAGGAAACATGGCAATCCAATACAAGAAAAAAATGAAGTTAAAATAGGAAAAAATAACGCATTTCATGTAGTTAATATCAAAAGCACATAGAAACAAAACAAATAGATGGGAAAGATGGGAAGATGAGAAACAATCCTTAGAAATTTTTTTTGACGAAATTAACCAACTTGATAACAATTTTAAGTTCACGATGGAGTTAGAAAACAATAACTCGCTTCCTTTTCTTGATGTTCTCCTTATTAAAGAAAACAATTGTTTAAAACGGAAAATTTTCCGGAAATCTGTGAAATTAAACAATGTTATTCCTGTCACTGCAGCTGCCCCATGGAATTATAAGATTGCAGCATTTAGGTCATTTATCCAGCGTGCATTACTTGTTTGTTCCGAAGAATTTTTGGATGATGAAATCAATTTCATCGTTAATATTGGATTATGTCATGGTTTTAATTCAAGCCTTATCTATAAATTGGTTGATAAGTATAAAGTTTCCGTTAATCCCCCCTCCCCCAAATTTAATCAAGTTTACCGAAAGGTTCCATATTTTCCTATCTTATTTGAAAAATTAAAAAAGTCTTTCATGAAATTCAACATTCAACTTGTTGCCTCTAATTCTATGACATTGTTTAATCTTATGTGTAAAAAAATAGATCCAATTCCTTTTTCATCTTTTTCTAGGGTGTATGGAATTCCCTTTAAATTTACAGATGGGACCACCTCTTCCTATATTGGTATGACTAAACGTCGATTTTTCGAAAGATTGCCAGAACATAAAAACGATTTGAAGTTTCGTAAATTTTCTACAGCACTCTCAAGAAGCTACCATAAAGGACTCATTTCATTTATAGACTTTGACCATGCTAAAGTTATTTCCAAGCAAGTTATTCCGCGCAATGCTATTATTCATGAATCTTTAGAAATTCGTCTAAGAAACTATGAAGTGTGTAATGATAATGTTTCCTTTCACATCCCAGAAATATGGCTTTCAATTTTGAAAAGTCAATGAAAATTCCACTTTTTTCAGCATTTCTTTCTTCGTTTGTATCTTTGGTTAAAAGATTGCGCCACTGAACTGTTTATTTAGGAGTAAGAGGTTTCCGTTAGAATGTTTTGTATTTTGAATTGATTTCAAAATGTAGCATGTAAAGAGTTTGTTGTCGATTTATATTTTAGAAAATTTTCTCCTGATGAAGGTTTTAAAGATTAAACCGAAACGTAGAGTTTTATGTTAAACTTGTGAATAAATTGTACGTTGGATAGCAACACCTATTTGTTTTGTATCGATATTACAACGTAAAGTCCTTTATTATTATTATTAGCACATAGAAATTTGTAAAGATGTTTTTATATTACGGTAAATTTGTGAATAAAATTTGAATTTATTTTCAATCCTCCACTTTTCGTAAAATTTTACCACATTTTCGGCAAAGACCGTGATAGTTTGTACACGTTTCATGGAACCATTTCTGGCATCTTATGCATTGTATCCAGTCATCATTTTTGGTTGTGGCATTATATTCTTCTCCACAACCAACACTGTGATCCTCAGCCAATTCTATTCCCACGAAATCTGTAGAATCTAATAATTTAAAATGGTATTTCATCTTCTCCACTGCTGGAAGTGCCATGTTTTTCTTTTTCTTTTTTCCCGCGTTTATTTTAGATTTTTCTCGGTTTCAAGTTTATTCCTCAAATTTATATGTTTATGGGAAGAACGTTTCCGAAGATTTTCAATATTTTCTGAAACAAAAATACATCGTTAGGCCCTATTATAATATTGCTATTGAAATATTTATATTAGTTAAAATTTAAATATTTATAGCAATTAATATAATTATAAAAATTAAAATTTCATAATTATTTTAAAAATAATTATATTTAGTTAAAATAATCACTCCGTATAATTTTGAAATATTGATTATAAGTGGCCATCTCTCTTCGTTTGGATGTGGCCATCTAGTCTAAAATTGATGGACTGATTGCCACCCAATTTAAAGCGTCACTCCGCCATTGTACATTTTTATTTTAGACTTAAAAGCAAAGATTTGATTGTATACGTGCTTTAAAAGTCCTTATAGTAAAAAAAAAAAAAAAAAAAAAAAAAAAATGTAACATGGGTACTGCAAATCATTCAGATATCTAACTCAACAAAAATATCCAACCACTAAATTAAATAAACATTAAAATTACACTTTCTTTTATAATTGAAAAACACAGCTGCACGTCGCAATGAATGAACACGTTGAACTATTTCTTACGAGCAATCTTTATGCTGCAATCTATGATATAGTTTTTGAAATATTTAGAGTGACTTCTCTCCTCTATGGTCATCTATCCTAGAATCACCTTATATAATTTAACGATGTCATTATTCAATGTACATCCAAAAATTTCAAACTTTAAAGACACCTTTTACATTTAGATTAGGTAATTTTCCAGAAGCTTTCACTTTTATTAATACCCTAGCCATAAAATGGTGTAAGTATTTTGATTGATAGCTTTATTCTCGGTTGAACTAATCTCCGATAGCATAAATTAATCAATGTAGGATTTTACTTGAAGGAAACAAGGCAGTTTTGTCACTTATTAAGATAAAAAATTACAAATTTAATGTTCCTGATAGTGATATTACTGTGTAAGGTCACATTAATTTTATCATATCTGCACGTATTCATATAAATCATGGAAACTTTTTTATATGTTTGACTGATATTTGAAGTGTTTAAAAGCGAAACAAAACTTGATTAATTAGAGATTGAAGATATGGGGTTTAATTAAAACCTTTTCAGTTCAGATTTTTTTTTTTTTAGGCCAAATAGAAAATTATTCTAACCATAATAAACAAGTCTGAAATTGTACGTCGAACGTGGCAAATGAGGTGCATTAGTAGTGTAACTAGTTTTATAAATATTCAGATCCTGGGGCAATAGCTGTGCACTCTTATGCAAAAATGCATGAATACAAAATGCATTAAGGGGTCTCAGGACATTTAGAGGTTTAAAATTTTCGAAATTTTAATTTTTTTAGAAGTTAAATTCCTACCTTTTCTGAACATTTTGATGTAATTGTTTCCTTGAAATTCCTATTAGAACTGAAGTTGTGGCTTTTACATTTATACAAGTTCAATAGCTGAAGCGTCGTTTCGGTAACTTTGAAGCCATTTTTCTCCAAATGACGTTTTTGGGCATAACGCGCACGATATCTCAAAAACTTATGAATATTTTTTTATGAAATTTTCAAAACGTATGTTTCATGTTAGTCTGTATAAACTGAACCTAAAATATCTTGTTTATTGTTCAAAACGATATTTTTTTAGGTGATTATACTGTTGAAATTTTCTCAATTTTGTATTAGCTAAATACAACTTTGTATTAAAAATATAAAAATGCTTTAAATACAAATTTATTTAGGTTCAGAGTAATTATTAGGTTATTAATTAGGTTCAGGGTCTGAAGTATAAGTAGGCATCAAAATTTTGATTGTAGTTGCAATACTTATTTTGTAATCGTGCGCGTAAGATGTTATGCCGATTTTTTGCTCGTCAAATGTCTAACAGTTTGGAGCCCCCTGTAAATGCTAATTCTGCATCTTATAATTTTTTAATTACATGAAATAAAAGAACATACTTATATATTTTATTCCAATTAAAATTGTGTCTTAAAATCAAATACGTTTTAAGATATTAAATGTTGAAAATGGTCTTTTTTTTCCCAATTTTAAGAGTCCTGAGACCCCTTAAAAACAATAATGGCAAACATCGAAAATCCTGGATGTTTCTTTGAAGAAAATTCAAAAACTTTGAGTAAAATATCTTTATTAACATACCCGTGACACAAAATGGAGAACACCCGAATTACTGAAAAAGGTATTTTATGATTTAGTTACTTAGGCAATAATATCACGTCCTAGATCTATGGTTGTATCTATCTATGATTGTGATTAATTAAAAGAATCAAGAAAATATTTTTATTTAAGAAATTAAACGTAATTAATTTTTTACACTACAATTAATAAAATCACTAAGTAATTTTTATTTAACGCATCATAAAATAAAATGGTGATGTTTTAATGGTAAACGAAATAATGGTAAATTAGTAAAAAATAGTAAACAACTATGCAATATATATATTTTGTATTTAAAAAATAGGATATTAAATAAGTATTTTTTTATTGGGCTATTGGAATTTCATTGTAACGTTTATGTACTATATAAATTACCGATGTTATTATTGAAATTACATCCAAAAATTTCAAATTTTACGGGCACCTTTTACATTTAGATTTGGTAATTTTCCAGAAGGTATCACTTTTACTCACTTACACTCCTCTTTTACACTTAATTCACTTACACTCCAGACAATCGTATCTACTTTCATAATCCTTAACAAAAATTGATTGCAAACGACTCTAGTGATCTATCGGATCCTGCCCGATTGAAAGTGCATATCATGCACGTTTGGACATCACCCATGCAACATGAATCACATCATAAATTTTTAATTAAAATTTTTTTGAAATGATCTTCAAATGATGAAAAATAACATACAAAAAATGTCGAAAATCCTGGATATTTCTATGAATAAAAATCAAAAACTTTGCAAGTAATTTTTATTTAACGCATCATGAAGTAAAATGGTTGATGCCTTAATGGTTAACTAAATAATGGCAAATTAGTTAATAATGATAAACAACTATACAAGATATATTTTTTGTAATAGCATATTTTAATAAGCATTTCTTATATTGGGCTATTGGGTATATTATATTTCATTGAAACTTTTATGTACTATTTAAATTACCGATGTCATTATTGAAAATATATCAAATAATATCAAAGTTTAAAGACACCTTTTTCATTTAGATTAGGAAATTTTCCAGAAGCTTTCACCTTTATTAATACCTTGGCCATAAAATTGTGTAAGTATTTTGACTGATGGCTTTATTCTTGGTTGACATAATCTCCGATAGCAAACATTAATCAATGTTCGATTTTACTTGAAGGAAACAAGGCAGTTTGGTCACTTATTAAGATAAAAAATTACAAATTTAATATTCTTGCTAGTGATATTACTGAGTAAGCTCACGTTTATTTTAACATATCTGTACGTATTCATATAAATGAATGAAACTTTCAGTATGTTTAACTGATATTTGAAGTGTTTAAAAGCGAAGCAATGCTTAATTAATTGGAGATTGAAAATATGGTATTTAATTAAAACATTTTAATTTCAGGTGTATATTTTTTATTTATTTAGGCCAAATAAAAATTATTGTAAATATATTAAACAAACCGGAAATTGTACGCCGAACGTGGCAAATGAGCTTCGTTCGTACTATAACTAGCTTTATAAATATTCAGATCTTGGGGCAATAGTTGTTCTCTCTTCTGCAAAATTGCATGAATGCAAAATGTATTATCATTATGCATATTAAATTCAATAATACCGAAATAATATGGCTCTATCTTAAATATGAAGTAATCACCATGGCGACCTAGAATCATTACATATCTATTATAGGATATCACTCAGTTAATTATGTTTGTTAGGATTTAATAGAATGAACAAAACGTTTATTAATATCTTTTAAAGTTTTTATTCGATTTTCATAAAATTTGAAATGACTCGACAAAATACTGCAACATTTATATACTTTAAATTTCAAAGCGTTCTGTTTGATAGTTTTTGCCCTGGCACATCCGGACAGACGGACATATAGACGGATGGACCAGATGACGACTGTAAGTGCTACACGTTTATATAATTAAAAACGCTCCCCAAAAAGGGAACTGTATGTGGTGTATTAAGCAGTATGTACAGAATATTTAACATAATACGGTCAGTTCTAAATAACAAAAAAGATCGGCGGCGTACAGTATCCGCTAAAGATTTTTAATGTTTAATGCGCTAACTTTTTTGAAGTCCTTATTTAGTGAAATATACAGTGTTGGTTTAAACTTAAAAAAAAAAAAAAAAAAGAACAAATCGAAAAAAAGAAATGTATTAGAATTATTTTTACTCAGGCGGTTTTTAGTATCGTAAAAACATGGGCTGCATATTCCATTAGCAGACTTTATTTAAATCTCAATAATCCACTTTTGATGATATCAGTCTTTAATGTAATGTCTAGCAATAGTACAGACATACTGGTCATTAAATTTACAAAAGCAATAATTAAAAATGAAAATAGAATACATTACACAAGTACATGGACAGAATGTCCAACAACTTTACTCTTTATTAATTTTTAAGCATTGGTTGAACACTGGTGTGTTTTTGGAAAGAGACCAAATGAGGCGTAAAAGTTAAAGGCGTAATTAATATAGTAAATGATAGCCATCCATAAGACACTGCTGAATTTAAAATATTTATTTGAAGAATGCAAAGAATTTTAATATTTATAAATTGCATCGTTACATTAAATCCGGTTATAAACCACAACGAAATATTTCATATCTTTGGTTATCTGCTTTTTTAATTTCGACAAAAAAACGGACATTTTAACGGTATACTGTTAAACATACTGGAACTGTGTTTATAAAAGTGTGTATTAAAAATGAAAGACACAATGGTGATATGTAAAGTATACTTACAGACCTTTTTGCACAAACAAGCAGTAAAATACTTTCAATGTCTTATGATTACATACATGTATACAGGATGCAATAAATTATCTATCGCCGACCTTTAATTTCTCAGCCATTGGTTCTAGACAGATAGTTCCAATTACAAATACGTTTCAAATGAGGTAAATATTCCTGTTGCGGCCTTGTTTAAAGTAAAAAATAATTTTATAAAAATTACGAAATCTAACTTTTTATCCGTTTCCACAATCCTTATAGCTATATTTTGTAAAAATTTACATATATCATAACATATATAACACAAAAAGTTTGACTTCTGTACTACAAAAATTGACATTGTTATTAAATTTCAAAGTTTGAGATTTTTGCACATGATTTTGTCTTTCATTGAATGATCAGTTAAAAACAGATTTAAAGAAATTCCAGATAAAAATAAGGGTGCAATGTCCTTTTCACAGCAAAACACCTTTAGCCGGTACAGACATTTGAATGTTGTTTGACACCTAAAAGTTAGCTCAAATTTTTAGATTAAATAACTCTCATTGGTCCTATTTCCGGATTTGGCGATACCGGCTAACGGTCGTTTCGTGGTAATAAGGACATTTCACCTTGATTTCGATCTCGAGTTACTTTAATTCATTTTTTAACTAATCCCTCAATGAAAGACAAAATCATGTGCAAAAATCTCAAACTTACTATTTAATAACTGTGTCAATTTTTATAGTACAGAAGTCAAACTTTTTGTGTTATATATGTTATGATATGTGTAAACTTTTACTAAACATAACTATAGGGATTGGGGGACCGTCTGAAAAAACAGATTTCGTAATTTTTATAAAATTGATTTATTACTTTAAACGATGCCATAACATAAATATGTATCTCATTTGAAACGTTTTTGTAATTGGATCTATCTGTCTACGCCTAAAGATTGAGAAATTACAGGTCGACGATAGATAACATATTGCATCGTGTATATTGAAACATTTCTTTTATAATTCTCAACGAAATTGTTTACCAATTATTCATTCACCGATCACTCATTATATGACTCATTGACTCTTTTAGGTTACTTAGAATAATTTTTCATTAATAATTAATGAATCATAAATATAAATATTTAAAACTTCTGAAAATATCTCATTTTATTTATATCTCAAGGTGTGTAAATCTATCTTAGTCAAATTTATCATTTGTAAACATATTCCAACTTCTTAAATAGTACAAGTTTGCACGGTCCAAAATAAGTAAAACGCATGGTATTTAACATACCCAACTCCTGGTTTTAATTAATTCTCAGCACCTCTTGATTATATAATCTAATATTCAGCCGTTTGTGGTTAGTTGAATAGGGGGCTTTTCTACATGTAATTTTCTAAGTTAATTAATGAATAAATACAGAATTATTCACGATATTTTGTAAATAGCTATTAGTGGGACATTTGGTACACAGCATTCACTGCAGATTAAGCAGATATGTTTTAAACTTCAATTTATTTTACAAGGTATTTAATGTCATTACTTTACTTCACGACGCAACATGTTTAATACAACTCATAACACAACAGATTATGAAATTTATGAAGTCCTGTGTGTAAAATGTCAGTTTCAAAAAATATTATGATTAGAGTAAAACGCATGGTATTTAACGTACACAATCTCCAGTTATTAATTAATTCTCAACATCTCTTGAGTACAGAATCTAATATTAAGCTGTTTGGGGTTTGTTAAATAGGAGACTATTCTAGATGTAATTTTCAAAGTTATTTAATGAATAAATGAAGAATTATTCACGATGTTCTGAAAATTGATTTTAGTGTGACATATGGTACATACCATACAACTCATAACGCAACAAATTATGAAATTTATGAAGTCATATGTCTAAAATGTCAGTTTCAAAAATATTTTGATTAGAGTGAAACGCATGGTATTTAACATACCCAATCTCTGTTTATTAATTCATTTTCAACATCTCTTGAGTACAGAATCTAATATTAAGCTGTTTGTGGTTAGTTTAATAGGAGACTATTCGAGATGTAATTTTCAAAGTTAGTTAATGAATAAATGCAGAATTATTCACGAAATTCTGAAAATTGATCTTTGTGTGACATCTGGTGCATACCATACAACTCATAACACAACAAACTATGAAATTTATGAAGTCATATGTCTAAAATGTCAGTTTAAAAAATATTATGATTAGAATAAATATCACATTTTCTTTTCCATGCAATTTTCTTTTTAGAAGTTTTCTTTTATTTTCTCTATTTTTTCAGAAGTCAGAAAAACAATTGTATATTCCAACTTACGTTTCCTTGCCGGAAGTTGAATTTTTATATTTGAAGGATCGGCTTCTGTATTATCACGTTTTCATGGCAACTAGTATTATCGTTTTTGCAAATTGCATCTATCATTCCAGTCACGTCAGCTTGTATAATGAGCTCAAAGTCAATTTCCATAATATCCTCTTCGTCTGTTATATCGCCTCGTTCTTCGAAATTTAACTGGCATATGTCAAAATCGGATAAATCTGAATCCGAAATAGTTTCCAAATACGCTACTGCTTCTTCTACAGTTAAAACTTATTTCGACAGGCTTTATAATCACAATCGAAAAGATATATATTCTACTAAAATATATATTTTGCTAAACAATGTATGTATTCTACTAAAAAAAATCCATTCCACTTTAACTTCTAATAATCGTACAAATTATTCCAACTGCGAGTCAACAAAACACGAAAGTTCCATTCAAATAAAGGAGAATAAAAGCTTTTTTTGCCCTTTCTGCCTGTTTGAGCACTTCCCTTTAATTTAGACTTTAATTACATCATAAAGTAAGCTCTTCCGGGTAAAGGCTTTGACACGGTTGGATTTTTTACCTTGACGATACCAACGTTGAAGTATTGAATCAGTCAACTGATTATGTAATGGGATTTTAATTACTTATTTATACAATTACTCAATTTGGAAACTTTATTCCTAAACACCAATGTTCCAAAATCGGAGCATCAATCTGCATCAAAAATTTACATTTCATTTTAGTAAGTGTTTAGTATATTTTTTACAAGTTGTAGCTCTCTTCCTATGACTATAAAAAAAGAATTTGAATTTTATGCATAATAAATATGTTGGGGAATTTTATTTGAAATAATGAAAAATACCTCGAAAACAGGAAATTTCTGAAAACGATAAAATATAACAATAATAAAATTTAATTTTTAATATTTAATGAAAAAAATATTTCAAAATCTTTGTTATCATTATACAAACAAAAGCAACAATTCGAAAATTATTTTCATTTGTAACATTTAGTTAAAACATCTGTTCCAATTTTGAAACGTGGGCGTTTAAACAGGAATGCCTCTATTGCAGTTTAAGTAACAGCTTAGTGAATGGATATATCAGCTCATGGCGCAAAAACAGCTTTTTTAGCTGCTCATGAATTCCTTAAGGGGTCAGGTAACCTTTGAAGCGTCCAAAAATCGATTTTTTTAATCGCTTATAATTAAATATGATTCTTTGGGAACATTTAAAAGCAAACCCCATGCAAAAAATCGCATTATAAGAGAAGTTAAGTCTAAAACACTATAAGCTTTTGCTATATGATCAACGGGTTTTTCAATCTTTAAAGCCAATTTTCTCAAAACAGCGATTTTTATCATTGCGCGAACGATTTCTGAAAAACGGTTGCCTAGAATTTCACGAAATTTTTGGTGGTTGTACTAAACGTACAGAAGCACAAAATGACCTATTATTATGTTTCTCAAGTTAGAAGTTTAGAATTCACGGCGCTACTTTTCTATAAAAAAAATCTCGATATTTCGAATTACTCTAATTTTTTTTTTTTCTCGGGATCTACAAGTTTTATTTTTTTCATTTCAGATCATTTTGAAAACACTTTATATCTGTACACATTATAAAAATTTTGGCTTGTTTCAGCCATTCAAATGGGAAAAATCATGCGCACAATGCATGCAAGAATACTTCTTTCGTAAAAATTGTATTATGTTTAAAAATAAATTAAAAAAAAACTATATGTGTGTATACCTTTTCTAACAACTTTGATTGATAAAATAAATCTTTCCTAAGATGTGTTATCAATTTTATAGTTAAAAGTTAATTAGTTATAGAATGACTGCAATTCTTACAGAGGTCACTTTTCCATGTTCTTTATTGGTTCAAAGGTTACCTGACCCCTTAAACCGGAATATCGCACTTTCGGATGCTATCAGTTCTGAAGTAAACATTCTCACCTGCACAATTGAATTTATGCGTGCAGTTGTAATAAAATAATATTAATTTTATTGTTAATTTTAATATTGTTAAATTTGCTTATTAAGCGTATTTGCTTAACATGAAACATTTACTTTAGAATTGATAACTTCCATAAAATTGATATTCCGGGTAGAGAGAACTGATTAAAGCAATGTAAAACAACTTGGAAACGTTTCCAAAAACTATGGGTATCAATTATAACTTTATATTTATATTTTTTTTTTGTCAAAAATTAATTGGTTTCTGAGGTTTTCGAGGATAAAATAACCCTTTTCGGAACGCTGAGTGACTAGAAAGAGTTTATTGTAAAGCTTCGGTCGTGATTATTGTATATTTTCGTAAATTAAGGAACATTTGTCTTTGTTTAGAGTGTATATAAAGACATAAATTGTTCCTTAATAGATAAGACCGACTCATTTAAATTAGAGGATGAGTTATCAGTAAGTAGTAGCCTACGCTTAAAATTACTAATCCAATAAAATCCACATACTTAAACAAATTCTGATATGCATTTTTTATTAAGAAAATAATGTTTAAATATTAAAATATATTTATATATTTTAAGGATAATTTCAAA